>CM060255.1:14274033-15734514 GCA_030684275.1 Acipenser oxyrinchus oxyrinchus
TTGTAAAATAAAAAAAGCGTCGGCTGTCTTAGCACTAAAGCCAGCGGCATTTTTGGGAGGTCATCGCACACTTTACTGCATGCAGACACTTCATACTAACATCATTTAATTTGAATATGGCAATAAATAAAATAAAAACTTATTATACAGTAAGACTTACCTTACTGATTCAGACTGCAGCTTCATACTCTGGTCTGGTTGTTCATATGTCTAGGGCTGTTTTCCTTCCAGGTTTCTAAAACGGTTTGTTGATGAAAGGTGCTGCAAGCAGTCATACACAAACACCTGCATACCCTAACCTAAACCTTGTGTTAAAAAATGCATTCCAAGAAGTAAAAAGCTGAAGCTGGAAGGTTTTGAGTTAAAACAAAGTTGCGTCTGTTAAATTACTCTGTGTAGACCGAATAAGAAATTGAATAATGATGCTAAACTGACTAAAACAGCCAAATGCATACTGAAGGAAAATAAAATGTTAGTTGAGGTCCCCCCCCGAACCATTGTGAAACTGAACTAAGCAGCAATGTGGGAAAAGCTGCAAAACAAGTGAAAGTGACACTGCAGACAACTATCTGGAAGCTGCATTAAATTTGATGTTTCTGGCAGCAAGTCAGTTTATTTTATCAACGTAGCTTTGTTTACTGTCCATATTGAAATTCATTTCGTTGGTCTGATTACTTTGTTGCTGCATTCAATATTGATTGAATTAAAGTGTAAGAGCCTTATCCATACAGTCATATGAAAGTAGCAAGCTCTAATAAACAAGAAGTTTGTGTATGTCTTTTAGGGGACTGGCAGCAGGCCTGCGTTCTAGCTTTTAAAATACTGCCAAATGTCACATTCACTTTGAAGCCAACACGTTGATTAAATAATTGAAAAGCCACAAGCTCAGACGTAATTTGCACGCCATTTGCCTCTTACAACCGATCGCAGCGACAATGAGGGTACCAGGAAAATAATAAATAACAAAGTGTAATATCTCTCATTACATTATTGTATTCGTTCCACATTGTCTCTAATTATAATAGTGATACAATAACAATGTATTGAGCTTATTTGTCACAGTTAAAAAAAAAAAAGGTGTAATAATGGTATGTCCCATTCCCTTGGCTGCACAAACGCAGTTTTTTTAAATTTTTATTTTAAATTTTCATTTCCGTTTGGCCAAAAACCGATTGGATATCACAAATAGCAAAAAGAGCTGATAAAAAAAACACTGAAATATTTGTGCAACATGACTATGCTAACAGTGATTGTTAACTTTGTGTTCCCTTTTTACACTGATTGAAGTAAATACTGTAACATATTATCTTCTATTGTCTGACAATTTCAGCTGTTGTTAAACAATCCGGTTGTATGGATTTAAGTTATAGAAAAGGGGCTACACAACTTAAAACTGAAAAGCTGCATTTTCGGTACATTTACATTTAGACTTGATTTAATCATCATCCTTTAAGAAAAAAACAAAACTCGATAATGTAATCCCATCATTAAAACAAATCCTTCTGCAAACAATTAAACAGAGCTTTTAAAAACTGGAAGCAATAATTGCAAAGCTGTGCTTGTGTAATATAAACAGTTTTTCACTGCACTGCAGCCGTTTACCATTTTCATAAGTATGTGTCAAAGTACAGAACCATCTTTTGAATCATACTGATCTGGTGCACTATCATGAATGATATTCTAAAAAGTAATTATAGAAACTATTCCGATACGAAAAATACAGTCTCTGATAGGACTAGCTTAAATGGTACATGCTTGTAAATACAAAAACCATATAGTAATTTCCACCTACCTCATTCCTAAAGTTAGAGATCAACAGGCTTTTTATTTTGAGATTCAGTTTGACGTGTACTGGTATTCTGAAACAAGTGAGGCAGCCTTTTGAAAAACAGAAAAATCTGGCTCATGGCTCCTTACTGATTACTCCCCAAAGTCTCCTCTTCAAATACTGAAATGTTGCCAACTATGTGTTATAATAAACCAGAAAAATGCCATACCACTGAAGAGTAAAGGGTTTTTAGTTGTTGTTGACATTCATTCTAAGAGAGTCATCTTCATTTAAATAGTTGCAATATGGTGCTAAACCTGGACTGCTAGTGGATCAAAGTCAGTACATGGCAGTGACAAAATCCAGAAAGCACCTGGTAAGCTTGTAGTCCGAGATGCATGGAGGACAAGTAAAACAAAACAAAAATCACCAGTAAATACAGCAGTTAAAATATCCGAGATACTGACTATTTTATTTGTGATTTTGCTAATTTAAAGAACAACACTACTATATTTGCAGTGCTCATTGGCACTTTACTCCTTTGCTGTACACCCAACCATTTTAGCTTCTTGGGAAGTCCTGAATTATTAGAGGTTGTAAAGGTCAAGGATAGAAACAAAAAAAACACAGTAACTTGAAATTATAGTGGCTCAGCAGTCTGAAGATCAGATAAGGCAGTTTATTTCTTACAGTATATAACACAGTATACTACACTGCTCAGCTAATGCCAATACATTCCAAATGAGTGAGTGAATATTTCACAATCCTAATGTCTGCTAGTTAAAGCAACCCCCCCAAAAAAAACACACAAATCAAATTGTAAATACTAGAAGGAGGCACAGAGTTCAGACTGTACGACTGGACAATCCTATGTTGGCAGGAAAATGCAAGCAAAACTGTTTTTCTAAAACAAACATTACATAAGCTTGGTTCTGCTAGACAATCGAATATCTGCTTTAAGTATGCAGGCATTTGCCAAAACAGTGTAACGGCTTGCAAAGATTTCTTTATTGGATTGGATTATTAACAACTGTATCAGCATTCACAGCTGTATACAGTAAAATGACACATACTGTACCATTACCACACAAACAATCTTACACAATAGTTGATAACCCAGAGCAAAGCATTCCTATGGCTATTAGTGTATAAATGTAGAAGTAGGTTAAAATTGTGAGGATATTCTAGCTAAAGTGGATTAATGGGGGTTGCTCAACCCCTTGCGTCAATGGCTAAATGTCAATTCATTGTTTTTTTTGGAAAGCCCTTGAAAAAGCTTTAAAATAATACTAAATGTATTTGCCTTCAGCATCCCCCACACATGAATACCAAGCTTCACATTCAAGGCACGTGGGAGTGACACAGCTCCTCTTCTGCATGCACACAACACTGTACCCTGGTGGAACCCTTTTCTCCATCGCTCCAGGTTTATGTGTCATCAGTAACAAATGGAGGAAACACCTCTCCTGAGTGTGTCCACTGTACTGTAGCTGCAATTAACCTGTTTCAATTCAATCCAAATTAATATCCAAAAAAAAAATCAAGAGCATGCAGGAAAACAGAAACCTGTACTGCAAATAAGTTTCACTTTTTTAATATCAGTCTTAAGCCTGCCAATGGTTTGGTAGGGGAGTAGAGGGAAAAACAACAGCATTAAATGCAGAAATATACTAAGTCAGCCTAACCCTACAATAAATAGTATGTGTGTGTGATTGTGAATATAGGGTTGGCAGGGAGGGGGTTAAAACACTCCCTGCCTGAATACACAGGTGGCAGGTGGACATTCCCTAATCAGGTAATTGAGTGCTTATTGGGGAATGGCCACCTGTATAAAAAGGAAGAACCATGTAGAAGGTGTTTGGAGTGTAAGGTGAGTTTACGAAACTGTGTTTAGAGCCTGTTCCGTGAAGGCCATTGCCCAGCCTGAACAGCAGATTTTGTTTTGTAGTGTTTCTGTTTAAATCTTTTATTTTGGCCCCTGTGCCTTTTTTTGTTTGTCCGTTGTGTATTATAAATGTGCGCAACAGCTCTTTCACTGAGGCTTTCCAGCCTCCGAGTCTCTGACGCTATCCTGCCACATGCTCACTTGGTTCTTAGTAGTTGATTGATCTAAAAACTTTGTCAGGTTGGATCCACAACTGACTCGGTAACTTATAAGTCTTTCATGTGAGACTTTGAAAGCCAAGGTAAATCATATTGTAAGCTTTGCCATCATCTACATTAGCTATAACATACTCAAAAAAGTCAAATATGGTTAGTTAAGCATGACCTCCTTCTTCTGAATCCATGCTGGCTTATCCCTATAATATTGTTGCTGTATAAATAGTCCTCATGCTTACAGAAGTTAAACTAATAAGTCTATAATTACCTGGGTTTGTCTTATCCCTCTTCAATGGCATGACATTTGCAAGCTTCCAGTTTTCAGTTGTTTTACTTTTATAATATTGGAAGAATTTTTTAGGATTATGTTTTGCATCCCTGGCAATATTTCTTTCTATATCTCTTTTGGCCTTCCTGACATCCATTTTTACTTGTTTAAGCATATTCCTATATTCTTCCCAATTGTTGCTCTTTCTTCTTTTGTACAAGTCATAAACAGCCTTATTTTTTTGCTGAGTTTATTTTCTATTGATCTGTTTAACCATCTTGGTGATTACTTGTTAAACCTGGCCTTTTTTATTTTAGGCATATCCTTGTCCTGCATGTCTTGCATTATAACTTTAAATCTGTTCCATTGAACTTCAACTGTCATATCTTCCAATTTCCCATTCTTATGTCCTTATGTTCTCAATTTTACTGTCAAAAGGCAAGTCTTTCTAGTTTGGCATCTTTCTTCAACCGTGTAATTCATTTTGTAGAAGTGGGATCTCTTGTGAACTATGACACTTTCCAACAAGGCAACGTGCAACACTGTAACACATCTTCACTCCTAATATAAAAAAGTTCAAGAATACTTGTTTAACTTTTCCATTTGCCCCTACAGCTTTATCAGTCGCTATATCACTCAGCTTGCCAAAGACAAGCTAAAAAAAACACAGCAGACAGGCTTTTCCGCTCTAATGAAATAGAGCTCATTTTCTTAATTAAGAGGACTGACATCACTAATGAACATTAGACATTAAAAAATTGTTTCCAAAAGTAATGAAAAAAAAAAATATATACAGTACTGTGCAAAAGTTTTAGGCAGGTGTGAAAAAATGCTGTAAAGTAAGAATGCTTTCAAAAATAGACATGTTAATAGATTATATTTATCAATTAACTAAATGCAAAGTGAGTGAACAGAAGAAAAATCTAAATCAAATCCATATTTGGTGTGACAACCCTTTGCCTTCAAAACAGCATCATTTCTTCTAGGTACACTTGCACAAAGTCAGGGATTTTGTAGGCATATAGTCAGGTGTATGATTAAACAATTATACCAAACAGGTGCTAATGATCATCAATTCAATATGTAGGTTGAAACACAATCATTAACTGAAACAGAAACAGCTGTGTAGGAGGAATAAAACTGGGTGAGGAACAGCCAAACTCAGCTAACAAGGTGAGGTTGCTGAAGACAGTTTTCTGTCAAAAGTCATACACCATGGCAAGACTGAGCACAGCAACAAGACACAAGGTAGTTATACTGCATCAGCAAGGTCTCTCCCAGGCAGAAATTTCAAGGCAGACAGGGGTTTCCAGATGTGCTGTCCAAGCTCTTTTGAAGAAGCACAAAGAAACGGGCAACGTTGAGGACCGTAGACGCAGTGGTCGGCCAAGGAAACTTACTGCAGCAGATGAAAGACACATCATGCTTACTTCCCTTCGCAATCGGAAGATGTCCAGCAGTCCCATCAGCTCAGAACTGGCAGAAAACAGTGGGACCCTGGTACACCCATCTACTGTCCGGAGAAGTCTGGTCAGAAGTGGCCTTCATGGAAGACTTGCGGCCAAAAAGCCGTACCTCCGACGTGGAAACAAGGCCAAGCGACTCAACTATGCACGAAAACACAGGAACTGGGGTGCAGAAAAATGGCAGCAGGTGCTCTGGACTGATGAGTCAAAATTTGAAATATTTGGCTGTAGCAGAAGGCAGTTTGTTCGCCGAAGGGCTGGAGAGCGTATACGAATGAGTGTCTGCAGGCAACAGTGAAGCATGGTGGAGGTTCCTTGCAAGTTTGGGGCTGCATTTCTGCAAATGGAGTTGGGGATTTGGTCAGAATTAATGGTCTCCTCAATGCTGAGAAGTACAGGCAGATACTTATCCATCATGCAATACCATCAGGGAGGCATCTGATTGGCCCCAAATTTATTCTGCAGCATGACAACGACCTCAAACATACAGCGAAAGTCATTAAGAACTATCTTCAGCGTAAAGAAGAACAAGGAGTCCTGGAAGTGATGGTATGGCCCCACAGAGCCCTGATCTCAACATCATCGAGTCTGTCTGGGATTACATGAAGACAGAGAAGCAACTGAGGCTGCCTAAATCCACAGAAGAACTGTGGTTAGTTCTCCAAGATGTTTGGGCCAACCTACCTGCCGAGTTCCTTCAAAAACTGTGTGCAAGTGTACCTAGAAGAATTGAAGCTTGATGCTGTTTTGAAGGCAAAGGGTGGTCACACCAAGTATGGATTTGATTTAGATTTTTCTTCTGTTCACTTACTTTGCATTTAGTTAATTGATAAATATAATCTATTAACATGTCTATTTTTGAAAGCATTCTTACTTTACAGCATTTTTTCACACCTGCCTAAAACTTTTGCACAGTACTGTATATATATATTTGAGTTTGAGAGAAAGGAAAACTGCTGTGTACCAAAATGATCAATCGAAAAAAGAAAAGAAAAGGATATTTCAGGTACTTAAAAGGTAGAATAACTGATTACATATCAATTATCAGGACGTTTGGGGTTTGTTTTTATCAACTTCTTAAAGCACTGTTTTTTGTATTCAGCTGATGAAGGTCTTGTAGTCCGAACGTCCTGATAATTGATTTGTAATCAATTATTCTATCTTTTAAGTACCTGAAATATCCTTTTCTTTTTTCTTATATATATATATATACATATATATATATATATATATATATATATATATATATATATATATATATATATATATATATATAATCCTGTCATATTAACAATAATCCCCCTTATGGGTAACACTCAGAGACCTCAGTTTATTGATCCATGAAGAAGGCGAGTGCAATAAGCCATGAAGCGAGACAAACCCAAACCCACTGAGCCATCAACAAACCAGGCTCAATGAACCATGGGCAGAGAAAGACTGCTGAACCATGCAGATCACAAGACACAATAGCAGACTGGTTCATCTATCTATTATTCTCAAAGGCCTGTCTAAGACCTACTGTAAGAATGTTGGGAATGGGTCTGGGATATTTTACAGTTCATGTTGGACCATATTTACAATGCTTTAGCTCCAATGCAAGTTTTGTGCCAGTGTTTTCTAAAAAGGATATAAACAAGCTGGTATTCCTTTTTGGGGAAAATAATAGCGACAACTGAACTACAGATGAAGCACAGTAAATCTGATCCAAAGAGAGGTTCCTTTATATCTATGCCACATTAACAGGTTATTAAAGGTTTATTTGTTAAATTCAGTTATGGGATAATATAAAATTATCCTATTGTTGTATGCTTCCTATTTTCTTCCAGTTTACATTTAGGCAAAAGACAAATGTTTAATATTGTATCAATTATTTCATATAAAACCAGGTACTATTGTATTTAAACTACAAATATTTAATGTTGTCAAATGGCAAGATTTAATGTGCATAAAAATACATCTCTAAACTGCTGAGATTTTTTATTTATTTATTTATTTATTTTTTACTGTGTAGCTATGGTTATCATGACATAATTGAAGTCTATTATAAACAGGTTAAAAATGGGGGGGGGATTTATTTTACAGAATATTGAACCTTTTAGACTCTAATAACAGGTATTTCCGCTGCCTTTGCTCCTGAGACGTGAATGCTACTAGGAAGCTATCAGCAGGATTTCAAGGTACTTACTTCTTTGCTTCCTGCTATTGTGCAGAGACGGTTAGCTTTTTTCTTTGTAACAAAATTACAGTCCCTTACCAACAGCATCGCTGATCCAATAATGTAAAAGCTTTTCCATATCAAATAAAGATTGGGCCAAAAAAATACATTTCAGCTGCTCCTCCATTAGTCATTTGTCCCACTTACCCAAAGGGATTTGTCTTGCAAAGTTTAGTTGAAGTTGCAAACAAAAAAAAAAAAAACATTTGCTATGTTATTTCTCTGAATGTAAGCACAGCTAGTTCAAAGACATGTTCTTTTATGTTAACCAGCTCATAAGTTCAAGAGAGTTAAGCTTTATAAAAAACACAGTGGGGTATGTTACAAATTCACATTTAACCTTTGTGTGGACAAGGTGAGTCCAACCCCCCCCCGAATGAGTAACAGGAGTGCTTTGGACACAATGGTTTATTTTTGAAATCCTCCAAATACACTGTCTGGAATGCTTGGCCCCAACTTGCAAGCATTATTATTTGCACTGAATGTTTGTAGACACTTTTTCCACAGGAGGCGGAGTCCACCGGACAGACCTTGCCACTCATGACATTTAGTTACACTTGAATCAATTGAAGCCACTGGTGGGAATTGTCAAACCAGAGCTGCAGACTGCATCAACTCTTGAAGGAATACATAGACCGAAAATATTTTTTAATAACTATTTCATTCATAAACACTGGAAAAGGGTGAGTCCAACCCAAACAATGGTTAAATTATGTTCATATTTATTTACTGCGCTTGTACCGTAAGAGCTCATTTGTATACAAACAACTGCTGATATATTGTTATCCTCAGTCTATTTATACACCACTGGTTTGGGAGCTGTGGTTAGCTAGGTAACCCATTCCGTACACTCACCACTCTAAGTGTAAAGAAAGTGCTGCTTGCTCTCTGTACTAAGTCTGTCCCACTGACTTTCCAAATGTGTCCTCTGGTCCTGTTTTCTGTGCTTAAAGGCTGGTGTTAACGTCTTTTAACATATTAAAATCTCAAGCCAAACCACATCAATATATAGATCATCATGACCTAGTTCCTAATACTCCTAAGAATCTGAGCTAATAAATTTTGCATCATATCAAAGAATCTGCATCTAATCTTTTTAATACTGATACTTAATGCTTGCAATGGTCACATCAACACATCAAAACAATGGTTTAATAAAAATGCAGTAATATGAAGAATGTTAAGTGCTCCATTTAATATGTGCCCCGGTGTCATGTCTAATCAGCACATTTATTAAATACTGTTTTCCAGTGTGGACTTTTTTTTTTTTTTTGCAAAGCTGTGTTTCTACAGAAACCCAATATTTATTTTTGCAATTATTGGTTTCTTAACTGTGTGAACGGACCGAAATACGTCAGCTTTACAAGTTACCAAGATACACTTAAATTTGCCAGGGTTTGTCATTTCATACTGGATCTTCAAATTATACTACAGTACTTGCTATATCCTGACTCCAGACTACAACATTGATCTTCTTTTTATTCTGGTCCCTTAACATTTTGGATATTTCCCTAACAATTTGAAGAAGAAAAAAAAGGGGTCTCAGTGCAGTACAATTACATTACAAACTACTTGAAACAATGCCCAACAGCATACAGAGTATATTAGTCTGATAAGTCACATTCTTTTTTTTTTTGTATTGTTATTTTAAGCTTTTTCTTTCCACAGTTTGAATGTAAGCTTAGTGAAGAGCCATGCAAAAATGCAATACATTTGCTGCAGCCTCTAGTACCCTTTAGTCCCAATTACCGGCATAAGGCTTAAGTGCATTGGTTTGTACACATGGCGAATAATAAGGGCAATTTATCTTTATTAAATAAATGCTCATTTTACCCACTAATAAATGCCAACACTCTCACCTCCTGAACCTGTTGGTTGTTTGCTCGTGTTTCATATACAGCACATATCATTCATGACAATAGCTTCTGATACAATTTGGCAGTGGCTGTGCAATTAAGGTTGATTGCCAGATGCAGCCGAGCTGTGAGGTCAGGGCCTGGGTTCGACCTTCCCTGTCCTAGAACAATGCAATGTTGCTTGATTTTTACATTTTGTGTACGAGTATACTACTTCTTTTTTTTTTCTTTGTTTTTAATTAAATATATTTAAGATTAAATGTATCAAATGTCAAGTTTGCTACTTCAGTCTGTGGGAATGCTCGTTCAGAGGCTCATAGAATGTCAGGAATGTTGAACCTGGATTCCACATAACTTGAACATGAAATTTCCTCATTTCACAACAGCAACAAGGTACAGTATGCCTGTCAAGGATATAAATAAAACTTTACAGACCATCAGTAGTACCATGACATATATCCACGGTATCCACAACAGCGTATCATAAAAACATACCCTTGAATAGTTTAAAATAGACCAAGATATGCAGCTATTTTCAATTGCTCAACCAGTCAGGATTGTTCAGAACCCAGGGTTGCTAAACACTACAATGTATTAACTTCAAATAGAAAACATAGCTGTTCTGGTTAAAGAAATTTTAAAAATCTATATGTTACTGTGATTTATAGCATTTTTGTTTTACAAGGCATTTACTATGTAAGCCCTTGTATAGTTAACTTGTTAGGCACCTGACCCCGAGTAAGTGGACACATGACACTCATTTTAAACCTTTTGATTCTTCGATTTATATAAGACAGTTATGGACATATATCATAATTAATGTATTGTACAGTGCTCTGATGACTCATTCATGAAAAGTGCCTTGTTTATCTGAGAGAGCTGTTGATACAACTTGTAATTTACTTAAATTTATTTAATAACCGCATGGTAATTTTGTTCTTTATTTTCACAAGTCACACTCAAACCTCATTCTATTGACTAAACTTGACAAACATTAATCTTCTGGTAAACAGCTGCATAAAAACTGGAAACATTTTTTTAAACAGCAATGGTCTACTAGCTTTTGAAACTGAGAGGAACTACACAGCACTGGTGAAAAGATATATTCAATAAAAATGCATTTAAAAAATTTTTAAAAATGTTTTTTTTTTATGTATGTTATACTAGCTAAGTTATAAATGCAATAGGCCAACTAAATTAAGTTACTACTTGGGTGTAATTACCATAGATAAGCAAATAATTCTCTCTGGGATATGCTTGGTGATTAACTAATTAGGTAACATACAGTAACTGACTGTACTGCACCTACCAGCTGTCATTTTGAAACACCATTTGAATGTTAATAGACAGTTTAATTTTGTAGTACTAGAGAAGTAAATAGCTTTTTTTCTCTGTAAATGATAACAGTTTTTTGGCAAACCAGCCAATGTTTCATCACAGGCATTTGTTCAAATCTACTGAATGCATTTATGGTATACAAGTGTTTATTAAGAAACTACAGAGTCCACAATGCATCTGACTGGACTGCCAAATGAACACTCAAGAGACTGGCATGTGTGTAAATTGCCTCAAAGTTTAAACCATCGTTTAAATGGTGCCATTTAGTTTACTGCAGGGAGTTTACAAGTTTACAAAAAAAAATGTAAACCTGGCAGCCTACTGGGGTGAACAAACTACCATATATCAAATATTACTCAAACATGATGGTCCTTTTGCTAGCTAAAGCCACCTATTTTGGTAACAAATCCACATACAAAGTGGTTGAGGGGACACATTCATTAAAAAATAACAGTTCTGGCACTAAACAAAATATGAGGTTGTCAACATGTTTCATATCAGCAGTGACCATCATTACAGGACCAGAGCTACAATGCTATCTGCAGTGAAGCACACAGGTGAAGTAAAGGACACAAGGTACACCAATAAAATCTCAGTCAAAATTGAATCCAGCGCTTCAGTGACAGATACAGTACCATTAATGGCTCAAATTGCTGACTGTCCTTTTTACTTATACTGGTAAGGCTTTCATTTCTGAGCATTGCAACTTCCCAGTCTGCCTCACAGCAAATCAACAAAGGCAGGATCTTTTTTGGCACATCCAAGGAAACTGGTTGTGTGACTCAACAATACACTCATCACAATCCAGCAGTCAGGGAATCCCTGTAATCTTTCAGGCGCAAAGTTGTAACAGGCATGAGCATGTATTCTGAATTCTGATTTGAAAGGGAAAGTGTTACTAAACTAACTAAAATAAACAACAAAATGACATTGTGTCGACACCCCATAGGCACCATACAGGGATACTTTATCATCTACGTTATCCTTATATTTAATTTATTATCCAGTACATCCAATATACTAATTCTTCAAGGCTGAATGCAGGGAAGTGAGATGGGGAAGTGCATTAGATTTGCACAGGCTTCAGTTCACAGTGTGTCACCTATGGGCTTCAGGGCACAATGCAACGCTAACATGCTTCCTCAGGTCACCTGCCAACAATCAAAGTCATTTTAGAAATAATTGTTGCTGGAATAGTACAATAAGCATAGCAAGTAATGATCTCAGCAGCAACAACAACAATAGAGAATCATACAGAAAATAGTGTTTCTTAAAAATCCCACTACTACAGGACTTTGGGGTTGATGTAAGGATGCATGCAGGGTGATTAGCGGCTGCAAAACACCCATATTGCGGCCAAAATCAATGTTTTCCACGCGCAAACCAAAATGCGGCGTATGTAAAGAATGGTTTTCATCTGCCATTCTGCACCTGCCATCAAATTCGCACTTTGCCATCATTAATCCATTTAAATGATATGGAAATGTATTCAAATGAAGAGAAGAGCATAGAATTTAGTGGGTATCTGGAATACTAAGCGGGCGCAAACATTATAATGAGATGTAAGGATTTTGCCTTGAAATTGCTGACCCTCCAAAAACTTCCTCCTCTCACAAGGTGCAAACCATTGCAGAAGCGAGTAATTAAGAGCTGTATAAAAGCACACACCTGCAGAGACCTGTCACTGGCCTCAGGATGGCTGCTGTGGTACTCTTCCTGATGCGGTGACACTTGGCTCTTGTTGAGGAGAGACAGGAACACATTCGGAGGGGAAGGGCAAGACGGAGAAGACCCTACATATTCAAACCTGGGGTCACTTTGTTTGGGATGCCGGAGGATGCATTGGTAAGGCATAATCGTCTCACTCCGCACCTTTTCATCACTTGTTAAGTGTCCTCCTGGTAACACCGACAGCATTGACTTTCTACTATAGAGGACCTTATGGCCTCTTTGGTAGCATAACTGATGTTGGCTGAGACTTTTCCAAATAGCTCAATTTCATCCTGAGTGATCTCAGCTGTAAGGACTCTCAGCTCCTACTTATTATTGTTATTATTATTTGTTTATTTAGCAGACGCCTTTATCCAAGGCGACTTACAGAGACTAGGGTGTGTGAACTATGCATCAGCTGCAGAGTCACTTACAATTACATCTCACCCGAGAGGGGGAGCACAAGCAGGTTAAGTGACTTGCTCAGGGTCACACAATGAGTCAGTCGCTGAGGTGGGATTTGAACCAGGGACCTCCTGGTTACAAGCCCTTTTCTTTAATCACTGGACCACACAGCCTCCACTTAGAAAACCTCTCTTTTCTGTACACCAAAAGGACTTTGCTGCCCTTCGTCTGACTGACATGTTTTTTTGTTTAGTTTGATTTTCATGCTCCTCCAAACTCATACAGTGCCTACCGCTATGTACTACTAACTCACCTCACCTCTGGGCTGTAAGTGTGTCTGCTAAATAGCCAGATGCACAGGCGCCGCTCATTGCGATCCTCATTATCATGACTGCAAAATAATTCCCTGGCTGCTAGGCAATTTGGATTTTGCAGCCGCAATTGTTTGCACTACGCCTATCCTTACATCAGCCCCTTTATGTCTTGTCCAAACAAGTGCTGTAGATGTGAACTTTATCACAGCTCATAGCTGCAATGTAGGACCAGAAATAAACTTGTGTTACTTCATTCTAAACTAACAGAAACATTAGGACATTCATTACAATATTTCCTATACATATGGATAAAGGAATTACAGTTTCTCTCACCTGACCAGGTCCTAAGCAAACACAAAAGAAACTGGGGGACAATTATTTAAACTGAATGAAGCAGCAGATACCTCAAACAATGCAGAGGTCATTTTTAACAATAACAACAGTTTATGAGGCCTTAAAAATAGAAGTTTTCAACAATAAATGTGTGCTGGCTAACTGACTGATTGTCTACAATTACAGTACTAACAATTCTTTTCCTACTAAGCAGGGAGAACAAGCGTCGAGCAATGCTTTCGTAACACTACTCTGCTCCTGTTTATAAGCCACAATTAATGCAACAGAAAATCAACGCATAACATGGAAGATGAAACCTGTATGTTGTTGTTCTAAAGCTGCAATGAGGTAAAGTGCATCTGACAGCTTGGACACCAGTTACCACAATGGTAATTTTGAGGTGTTAAAAGTATAGATCTGTCTGTTACTGCTTTTGAACACCTAACACTTTGTCTTAAACATGAATTAAACAGAATCCCTAATGGATCAGCAAGATCAAATCTGTCAAAAGGTTTGCTATAAACCTGCAGCGTTACACAATTGAATAGCTTTTCGTTTCTGAAAGTATAGAAGAAAAAATAAGTATTAAATTCAAGAAACTAGCTGCTGTATAGGCATAATAACAAGCCAGGAAGAGCGACTGCTTACTCAGGGTAACATGTATTAAGTTGGGACAATTTATTTCAGGTATTTTCATTAGGAATTGAATAGGAATGCCTTACTCTCAAATAGAAATGCATAACTTTTGTTCTATTCCTATTTTAACGTGATCCCTTTTGTGCTACTTGGTAAGTCCTATACTTGGTATAAAGCTTATTAGGGTGTCAACAAAATCTATACTGCAATGTATGGCCCAGAAGCACAGAAGCAGTTTTAAGATGCAATTCAATTCATATAAAGAAATAAAAAAAGACAATGGATCTACTAGCATATTTCATGTTACATGCACTTTAGATGTAACGATTCCTAAATGCAAAGTCAGAGAATGTAAAAAAAAAAATCTAATCAAATCAAATCATCTCTTGGTAGCCTGCACAAGCTCCCTACACATGTGGCTCTTTTAACAGTCATCAATAAGGCTGGTTAATGTTCACTTTGTTCGACCTGCTATCACCAAGTTGTGGAATGCTGCTTTCTACCCCTTACTTTGGAGATTGATAACAGCTGCAAAACACAGTAAATCAGCATTGATTCTGTGTTTTTCTGTCCTAGGATACAATACCATCAATGTTGTAAAAACATGTGGTGTACTCCGGAAAAACGTTGTCACAATAGCTTCGTCCACTGCAAACATGAAATCTAGAACATGCAGAATTATGGAAACTCTTACATAACATCACATGGAATACTGCCTGGAGGATGCTACAGAGTCATTTTCAATTAAGTATGAAAGGGATGCACTGATGGATTGGATGAGAACCTAGACTGTGATAAATACATGTGCACTATGATCTATTGAAATTGCTTTGTGGATGATGGTGACCAAGATGGTAAATTGCCAGATTCCATTGTACTGCAGCTTCAGAATAAAAAAAATAGCTGAGTTACAATGGCCACTTTCAAATGACCATCATTACTTCAGAAAAGGGAACTGCCTACAATTTGAACAGCAACACAAGAAACATCTGCTGCAAAGCAGTTACGGATGTGCATCTGTGAACATTTTTGATCCAAGACATTGTGACTTTATGGTCTACTACGTACAACAATTTAACTTGGCTCCTACTGTGCACAATGTTACTCACACATTTGTCTCAGTTACCAAACGATCTTCAACACTGTAGAGGGCAGGCAGTGATACTGTTGCTAGTGTTAAAGAGGAAAGTAAATTAATTTATGTAGGGGCCTTTTCTGCACCTAAACTAATAACTGACCTGCTGGCCAAATCTGTGATATTGCAAATGTACAAAGCTCAAAGTTGGTGTAACGTAGGTGTTTAGACAACACTGCAAGAATTAGTCTCTCCTGAGGAGATTTATCAATAGGTTGAAGCAGAGATCACAGTCACAGTTTAATTACAGTATTAGAGTTATCTCATTAAGAAAAAATACAGACAAACAAACGTAACAACCACTGACAGAAAGTTACAGTAATAAGATTGTGCTTCTGTTTTAAGGGGTGAAAAGTATTATTGGTAACATGCATCCCCAGAACTCACACCAGTCACCATGAGCCATCAGGAACGGACATGCCATGTTTAATATCAATTGGAGACACAATCTTAAGCCTCAATTTAGCACCATCACTCCCACAACCACCAGTCAAGCGTGAACGATGCAAGATGCCACTTGCCAGCCAAATCAGTACTATAGTAATATTGACACCTGGCATGTGTTCCATATAGTATATCGACAGCCATCCAATGAAGCAGATACTGCAAGACCTACTTCTTATCCTAGATGTGGGTGTCCATCACTGCTACACTAATCACCTCGGTATATCATTTGCAATAAGTTCACATGGTTTTACCTCTAATAAGCAAGTTCTGACAAGCAAGGCAAAGATGAATCTGTCTGCACTTAGCAATCATTTAGCCCTGGGTGCTGTTAGATGTCAGCTACCTTTTCAACATTTCAACTGCATTTAAAAAAGTGGAGTCCATGTGAATAGAAGAATTGTAAAATGCATTACTTACCTTGTGTCTACACTTTAAAACCACCCCATAGGCTCCTGAAAAAGAAAACAAAATGTGATCAATCACCGCGAGTAGCAGAGAAGTGCATACACCAGGCAAAATATGTGTCGTTTTGTTTTGTTTTGTTTTTAATTACTCTTCTTTAAGGACCTGTGAGTGACTGGATGACATTGTATAGTATGTCAAAACTCCCCTGTGTACATAACTTAGTCAACTTACACTATACCATATTACCATATACCATATTATCCAAGTTTGGTAGAACTGACTAAAATAGTTAATCAGTGGCTGAACTGAGAATCAAGGTTAGTCCACTGAACCACATTTTACCAAGGCACCAACAGTTTAAAAAATAAAAAATAAAAACTCTCTCTTGCTTTCTGTTACTCAGCATTGTTATACAGCTTGTTAAACTTGAACCAAAATATGCACATAACCACCATTACCAAGTCTCTAGTGTAGCTTGAATGTGTAATATCTTTGTTCCCACTTTTGAGAACTAGACTGCATTAAGTATTAAAGTAATTTGATCTTAGTTTAAATGACATTCTAGCATCTCTAACTGTTTTGACCCATGCTCAGGCTTACTGTGCGTCTTCCAGTGTGAGTCAAGCTATGTTTAACAGCCTATAAACAATGGCACGCATCAGAACACGATTTGGAGTTCCAAACCCTTGTTGTTAATGCTGTACCTACAGCACTCCTCACATAGCTGAGATGCCATCAGATTCTGGCACTATGTCGTCTTCACCTTGAGTTGTATGAAAGCTACAATTTAAAAGCATGAGTGTTCTAAATAGTGTGACATTTCTGTGAATGAAAGCTGCTGTTATAAAAATGTATAAATCAACACAGATAGATGGTTTTACAAATAGCAACATTGTTAAACTTTCAAAAACTACAAAACACGTGTTGCTCAAGAACATGGCATGGAGCCTATTTGAAACTCTTTTGACCTATTTGATACCCTTAAAAACATTAACAGTGCCTTCTTGGATAAAATAAAACCATGAAATAAATTAGTTTAAAGTCCTGAGAGCCCTTACACTTATGCTAAATATTTGCTACTAATCTGCACAAGTATTTCAAAGATACTGGGCAGGCTTTTGTATAACAGCAGATAATAACCGTTGATTTCTTGGGTGTTTCATTTCTCATAATTTGTGTTCAATCTAGGCTATTTTGGTTGTCATTATCTGACACACCGCAATCGTGCCCGTTCACAGTTTAGTGATTCATTCAAATGTAGATTATAGGATTATATGCAATTTCCAATGATGATGTAATTTGCCCTTTTGACAAACATCACAACTTGCAGAAACATGTGTAGTAAGCAGCCTACTTTCTATAGTTAATGTTTGTCTAGTTTAATTTCATATAGTTTTACTTTACATTTGTGCTTGAAGTCACGGATAATAAACACAACTTCACAGACCTTAAACAATTGCATAGGCCACAATACAGAGCTTCAAGTTTGTTTAGATAGTTTGAACAGAATTTTAACCCCTATGGAGTTCTCGAGGCTCACAACTTTAAAAAAAAACACAAGTTCCCTATGGGAGTGCAATTTAATAAGAAAAGGGGTCTGAATTGGGATTGGGGGGGGGGTTCTGTGTTTATCTATCCTTAAACTTTTTGGAGGAAGGTGTATATATTTGTATAAAACACAAATAGTTTCAGCATGTCATCTTTCAGATGAATGACTATGCTTTAAAAAGGTCAGAAATAGCATTTTTATATTTGAATTATGGAAATGTTTAAACATGTACCTGGGGCTGCTTTTGAAGATATAACTACAAAGTGAACGAGGGATCCACAGCACATAAACCCAGGGAATAATCCTTATTAAAACAGTTTGCTAATCCTTTACAGAAATCCAATTAAATATTACAATTAAAAATAAACATCCAAGAATGCGTAAATAAACAAGTAAAGGCTGACAAAAGAGCTGACGAGAATGTCTCCTTAAAAAAAATGTTCAGATGGTAATACAGAAAACCTTCATGTAAACCCAACTCATAGTACCCCTGTATCAACATTTGCTTCTTGGAAAACAAAATATATAGTAGTTGATACTGATGTGCTACATGCATACTCTCTTTAGCTATTATTTATCCATATACTATAAAAAAATATAGTATAGCTGTAAGTACCCTGAAAAAGTAGATCTACACCAAGCATAATGACATTAAAAAAGTGAGACCGACAGACCGATGCTTCGATATACTGCAGAATTGTAAGCACACAATATCTTGAGAGCAACAATGTCCTTAGCAAGTTTCAACAAAATTGGATAAGCAGTTCTCTAGATACAAGTAAAACTGTAGGCTGACATACAGCAGACAAAATAATTTGTAGTGTCAGTGTTTGTGCCTAGCGGCTTTCCAGTGAAGGAAGCATCTGAATAAGGAATCATTGGAGTTTACTATAATTCATTTACCACTCAGTATTAACACAATCATACGCTAGGCTGCAATCATGCGAGACAAGGAGTCATATTGCAACCTTGATACCAAGTTCCTACTTGCTTTCCATCTGCAATGCTTTACACAATTTCAAGTCTCATTTCCTATTAAATTACATTAGCGGCTGTGGCTAAAGCATCCGGACCATTATCTGTACAAAAACTCAGATTAAGGTTAATGAAGAAATGGCCTCGCTGCACTAACGTTAATTCAACGTTGGTGTATCGTTTATTAAAGAGAAAATAACATGTTACCTAAACAATCATGAATAATTGAGGAATAATTGAGAATAATTATCCAAGGCAACTTACAGAGACTTAATATACCTCTCTGCACTGTACAATGCTTACCTATGCTTTACCATGCTTTCATTTTACTATGGTGAACTTTTATAAGGGATGTTGTCCACTATTTTGCAAATCACTGCTTTAGATTTTAATGTATTGTTTTTATTGATTAAGGGACAGAGTACTGTAGTTACTTGATGTTTTTGGCAACAGTCTGCAAGCATCCAGCTCTATGTTCAATTTTAGAAGTACTCGATTTCTTTAGAACATGAGGTAATGTCTAGTTTTCTTAAATGCTTAAATGATCTTTAACAAAGCTCACCATAATTCCTTCAGCATTGAAGTGCAATAAAACTTAACTCAACAAGACATGACAGTACTTTCTTTTTGCCTACAGCATAATTTATTCAAAGAACAAGCAATATCACTTAGTAGAGAGACTGGCTTCTGTCTGGTCTACTATATACTAGACAAGTGCATGAATGATGGTCTTGTTCTTCAACATGGGTGGCAACAGGGGACAATCCCTTAACCTGAGAGTGCCTCAACCCCGCCCAGCTGTAAGTGCAGGCAGAAGAGGATCCACAAGAATAAAATAATAAGACAATTTTGGTTAAAAAAAATGTGCTTGGCACTAATGTACAGTAGGGTGTGGTGATACAAAGCTTTCCATTCTAAATAACAGTGTGTGCAGTGTTTTATGATGAAGTAATATATTCCTTAGATAGAAGACAGACACAGATAGAAATACATATATGTGTGTGTATGTGTGTGTGTGTATGTGTGCGTGTTTCTTTAGTGTATTAATATTTGTAAAAAATATAGAAACATACCTGGGTCCTATTTTATGGTTACAAATTGGCAATATAAAGAATCATAAAGGGATATTCAATATTCCTTTTTAGTAATTTCATTTAGGAAACTGTTGTAACAAAAAATAAAAAATGACCAAGCCCTTAAAAAATGGGGCAGGCCATTTGGGACTGACTTGAATGTTAGCTATTTTCAGAAAGGGCTTTTTTTTGTACAACAATAGCTTAATAGCATTTTAGATTATGCAAGGGTAGCAAATATCTAATAATAATGTAATGTCCCAATAACTTTCCACAAACACCATTCGTTGGGCTCTCAGTTTTGCTAGACAGAAAAAAAAGCCTTTGATACAGAATGCTGTCTTAGTTTGTGTTTGTTTTTAGACAATTATTTACAGAACCAAAGTCTTAACTTACCTTCACCTACAATCCCAAGGACCTCAAATTTATTCATCACATTACCAATGTCAGGAATCTTCATGAAGACAAATTCCTCCTGTGATATGGCCCACAAAGCACTGCTCAGTGAAGGGTGTTAACAGGCAGCGTGCAGAAACCAAGGATGATTTCTCCGGTACAGCAAACCCCTCTGACCGCCTGGAACCTCCTCATACTTATCTCACACACCAGGTCAGAAAGGATACTACCTGCAGACAAACATCAAAAAAGCTAGTTAAGAGGTAACACTGTTAGAAACTACTAAGCATGGTAACCGTTATTGGGATTGATAGTTGATAGGAGAATATTTATGTTTAAATATATTGCCTGACTGTTTGGTAACAGGTATTTTTCTCCTAGGAGTTAAATAATGACAGGAGTTAACTGTAATAAATCATTTGGACACATGTTATGGCTTATACCACTGCCTTCATTAGCTTCCCCTGCAATTTGAAGTGATGGATGAGTAAAGGAAGTATGATTTCTTCTTATTATTAGTCTTTGGTGCAATGTACTGTATCTATGTGTAATTGAAATATCCTACAAAGTTAGTTGATCAAACCAGTACATTCCACCTCTATGAAACATTCTTTTTCTTTTGTATGGTCCTCATGAAACACGAGACACACTTGCACTGACCATAGTCAGATACGGTGCACACCTCGGTCCTGACTTTAACACAAAGGGACAGCCAGTTGGGCCTCTAAATGTGAAAGGAATAAGATGATAGAAAGTGAATTACACCACTGCATCACCTAGCCCATTTCAGTAGAAAAAACTTGGTATCTGCAGAAACAAAATCTCATACATTTGCTCACCCTTCTTAGTAAAAATCTGAACAACCTACTCATTTGTAGGCTGACCTGAAAAGACCAGAAAAGAATCAATAAGGGTGTGGCCCATGCTTAACATTATTTGTACAAGTCTTACCTACTGAGCTCATATTGAAGATAGACAATTAAAACTAAAGTATACAGAAAGACATGTAATTGTAACACTTCTTACTCCTTACTAACAAGGCTTGTGTCTCTGCTCACACCACCCACCTATTCTTTAGGCGTGGTCTTACACACATACTCCAGGCGTGTCACACATTTAATTGGAACTCCAACAACCTCACCCTGAACCTCAGAATTCTCAAAATAGCTTATGTTGTCGCCTTGACAGCTCTGACTGCAAATGAAACCCTGAGTACCGTAAAGGGGGTTGAGGAAGCTATGATACAAAGCCTAGAAAATGGAAGCCCCTGACATATTAATTATTTCCCATGTTTGCATATGCTTCTCCCCAAAGATCCCACAACCAGGAAGTACAGACAGTCACAAGTACACTTACAACACAATTGGTTCCTGAAAGTCGCGTTGTAAGTCGAAGCACATTTTCCCATAGGAACAATGTTAAAAATTGGGGTTACGTTCCTCACTCTTTGGCCAGATAATACATTTTTACAAAAATGACCCGTTATATTTTACTGATGCAAATATTTATTTAACTCTTTACACTCAGCCCAGTGGTTTCGCGCATATTACTCAGGCACCTACCTGGCTTGTTTAAAAGTACAGACTCGGGGCTTTCCAATGACGTATTCAGTGTGTGTAGCCGGAACTACCCCCAAGCCCCTCATCATGTGACAGAGTTCACAGCTTAGGTTTCGTTTTGAGTCCATTGCTCTTATCAGACACAACTTCACCTCTGACTGTTTTTTCTGTATGTATTAACTGTATGTTGAATGTCCAGCCACTGCAGCACTATCACTCTCTAAAAATGTACACAGTAGTACGACAGCTACAATATATTTGTAAAAACTGAGAAAAAACTTTCACTTTCAGAAGCTTTGACATGTGTAAGAAATGAATGTAGGGTCCAAGAGAAGAACTGCATACCCTGAGTACAAGGGAAGAGCAGAAAAGGACGGTTTCCTCCATTCTTTTACTAGATGACACAGAAAGTTTTAGCCCAAAAGTTTATCGAATTATAGCCAAATGAAATGTGAAACATCTATAGGAGGCTAGGAGTGTATGTCAAAAGTTTGGTGAAGATTGATGCCAAATTAAGGCAGTTATCGTGTTCCCCCGTTACAGTGTGACAGAGGGACGAGCAGACAAAAACCACAGTATCAGAGTCCCCATTGTTTGAATGAGGACCTTAACAAAAATGAGCTCTTTAAGTACAGGGCATTCAAAGTAAGCTTCCTGGCTATGAAATATATTGTTTTCACAGTCAGAAGATTGGTGTAAAGCTGAGGGAATGGAGAGTCAATCTGCCAGCAGCTCTCTCCAGCTATTTATACATGCCTCTTGTTTTTGTAAGTCAGGCCCTTATCAAACACGCTGAATTATTTGTTTCAACCACAATGACTACCCCTGATTTTCCTCCTGAAACATTTAACCTTGACATTTAAGCTGTTTCATATTTTGTTGCATGTATTATTAGTAATGTAAATCATTTAATTTATTAATTCCAATTCCACGTAGTTCATAACATTTTATTTGCATTACTGTTCCCCATCACCATTTAAAAACCGGCTTCTTTATGCTGGATTACTTCCCAGACCTCACAAGATTGCAATTACCCAAGGAGATTGCCCAGACATGTTTTTTGTACATTACACATTGCTACAACATTATCGCTGTGGGCACTAAAAGGCTCCTTTTAAATATATTCAAACTTTATGATGAGACAATATGCCGCAACAGAAGAACCTCACTTTGCCCATTTACAGTCACAAAAGTATACGTGACAAGAAACACTTGAATATGAAAAATATTGCACTCGTATCTAACCCTGATGTAACTGTCAACACTGTTATCTGCTCTTGAACTGCCCCGATATCAAATTGTACTGTGTTTTGTATTTGCTCTTATTAGGAAGTCATTGTATTTTGTATCTTGCTCTTAATTGTACTGTAATTCTTGATATGCATTTTTTGTATACAACTGTAAGTCGCCCTGGGTAAGGGCGTCTGCTAATAAATAAATAATAATATTCAATGCAGCTACTGTATGTCATGCTTATATAGAAGCTTGATATTGCCGGTGTTTAATTATATCTATATTGTATATTACTTGTAATTATATACATATATACACACACATTTATATACACACAATTATGAATCACTGCTATTTTCATTAGAAATCGCATACATATTATTATTAGTTCATATTTTACACAATTTGAGCAGCCAGAATCAGTCAGCTTTGAAAAAAATTGGGAAAAAATTAGTTAGGAAATTAGAAAGGACAACTTAAGAGAATGTGTGCCTTCTGGGAAACAAAGTTAAAATAAAGTAGTTTTTGCTTTGTTTTTTATATTTAAATCAAGAGGGTATGGCAGAAAAGGTATGGAGGCTGATTGGTCCAGTGGTTAAAGAAAAGGGCTTGTAACCAGGAGGTCCCCGGTTCAAATCCCACCTCAGCCACTGACTCATTGTATGACCCTGAGCAAGTCACTTAACCTCCTTGTGCTCCGTCTTTCGGGTGAGACGTAGTTGTAAGTGACTCTGCAGCTGATGCATAGTTCACACACCCTAGTCTCTGTAAGTCGCCTTGGATAAAGGCGTCTGCTAAATAAACAAATAATAATAATAAATAGAAAAGAAATACACAATTCTTGTAACACTATACATTATGTTTTACAGTTTATGTCATTTTGATATGAATCTTTCCAACTATGATCCACAGTGACAGTCTTATAAAACACACTGAAGAAAATTCCCACACAAACAAGACAAAAATGTTCAAAAACATTGGGCCAGATTTATCAAGCAACACTCAAGTGTGTACCCGAGCTGTTTATTACTAGTTTTGAAACATTGCCGCAACTATTTCATTCAACAACTGCGATGATGATTATGTTCCACTTGGAGGTACTATATAAGGTTAAACCATCGAATCTGTTTCAATTCTCCTCTGCCACAAACCATAGTCATAGACCAAACAACCTGTGATGATCTAAATTAAAAGAAATAATTAAGAAGAAAAAACATGCAGAATATAGGCTAAACTTTAAAACAACCTCAAGTATGAGGGAAGATATTGTTTACATATAAGTTATTATCAGGCTCACAAATGCAGATTCAAAGACCTTCATATGAGGCACTCCCCATGCAGTGAACAAAACGTTTCATCTTCTCCCTCGGAGGTGAAATCAGAGCCCTTCTCACCCAACATATAGTACTGTACTGAGATATTTCTGGCTTTTCACTCTTATCATTACATGGCACGGTTCAACAGAAGACACAGCAAGTCTTACATTCTACAGCCAAATAAATGTGTACATCTTACAGCAGCACCCCTTTTATCTACTTTGAGAACACGAATTAGTCATTAGCCAACAGCGCCAAGGGTTTTTTGGACAGCTCTTGGGGCATGGCACAGCTTTGTGGGTATTCAGAAGCCTTGGAGTCTTGGAGCCTGCCAGAATCTGAAAGTCTTATCCAGCAGCGATGCTTATTAGCTTCCATGACTATGAATTTATGCAGAAGACAGATCAATAGCATTGAAGGTTCCAATCGTGTATTTTAATTTGAACTTCTTTTCTCTGCTTTGTTCTGCCTTTTTTAGATGACCGTCATATCTTCCAGGTGAATAAATCCCTGTTGGACTAATTATGCTCTGCCAGGGGCTCCCAAGTGGCGCATCCAGTAAAAGCTCTTCGCGTGGAGTGCAGGACGCGCCCTATAGCCTGGAGATCGCAGGTTTGAATCCAGGCTATGTCACTGCCGACCATGACCAGGAGTTCTCAGGGGGCACACATGGCGGCGCCGCCCGGGTAGGGAGGGCTTAGGTCGGCAGGGCAATCCACGGTTCACAGCACACCAGCGACCCCTGTGGCTGATAGGGCGCCTGCAGTGGAGCCATTCAGATGTGATGGCTTCGCTGTGGATCTGCAGTGCAAAAAAAGTCGGCTTGGCAGGGACATGTTTCGGAGGGCGCATGTGTCAGCCGCCGTTACCCAAGTCGCCAGGGGGTTGCCGCGGTGAACCGCGATTAATAATAACACAATTGGCAATTCTAAACTGGGGAGAAAAATGGGGTAAAAAAAATAAATAAATCATTGGCAACGACTAAATTTAAAAAAAAAATTAAAAAAATAAAAAATAAAAAATTACGCTCCGCCAGAAATGGTGGATAACATTCACTTTTACTCTTGAGTTGGCTGAACCCCTTTTACGCTTGAATTGCCCATTTCTGATACTGTAATGTTCCCCCCGTTTGGTTCCAATGCTGCAATGTACAGCACATACAACATACTGTACATTAAAAAAAAAAAAATTTGTCGTTACCTTGACTGACAAGTATGGCAAAAATGTTTGTAGGTTAAGGCGTGATGAAGCTACAGTACATGCTGCAGTGAAGAGTGAAAGGACACAATGTGGTTGCGGTTAAACGCACAAGAAGACCAATTTCACACCTCTCTGCTGCTTGACCACACACTCCATTCCTCCCTCTCCCCCTTGGCTTTCCTCTCTACTGTAGTTTTCCCTGCTCTCATTCTCATTTGTCTCCTGTAGTTTATCTGGCCTCTTTCCCTTGCCTTATCTCTCTCCTCTCTGTCTACTTTGCTTACCCTTCTGTCAGCACAGTTATCTCACAGACACTCCAATCACACTAGACCGAAGAATCTCACGACTATCAGAAACTATTTTCAGAAACCACCAGTGAAGCCAAGGCAACTTCCGATAATTTCTATCAACAGATCACATCCAATAACAACCCTACTGTAAGTAATATCATTAATTAAATTTTCCATTTTGTTACAAACATCAATACCTTTCCTTTTAACCCCAGAGCTACCTTTTCCAGAACACATGTTTTTAAGCTAATATTATTTCAAGTTATGGGGGAGGGTAAAAGTTTGCAATGTAATACAGTTACATTGAGTGTCATTAGAAAAGCAGCAGTGAGGAGATCACATGACCTACACACGAAATGGTCAAAGAGAACTAGAGCTCCTACCCCAACCCCTTCTTTTTGTCGAATGTCAAGGTTATACTTATTAAGTGTCTAGATTTTTTTATGCAGAAAAAATGTAGATTTGGCATTTTTACAAGAATCACATTTGCATGCAGCAGATGCTCTCAGATTACAAAATACATTTTATAAAGTCACTGCTACATCTAATAATGGTTAGAAGGCAAAGGGAGTTATTACTCTCATCAGACGCAGTCTCCATTTGAATATAGAAAAGGTTAGTAATGACAAGTCGGGAAAACTGGCTTACATCTGTACGAAATACAGGGGACAAAAGTAGCTTTTATCAGTGTATATGCCCCCTCTGTTTTTGACCGAAACTTTTTCCCTTTTCTGACAAAAGAATTACTGTCATTATCTGAATATTCTCTGATAATCGGAGGAGATATGCATCCATTGAAACTATTCGTTGATCCTCAAAGGGACTAACTTAATGACCCGAAAAAGGTTAGTGCAACTTTCCGTTCTTTTGTTCCTGATTTGTATGACTAACTCCGCGCTAGATGAGGTCGCATGCACTAATTTTTTGCAAAACCTGCCCCTTCCAAAACTATCTGATGTAGAGTCAGCAGAATTAGGCAAACCCATCTCGCTAGAGGAGTTAAAAAACAGCACTGGAGAGTGCTAAAAAAAGGCAAAACACCAGGACTTGATGGCATCCCCCCAGAACTTGTTTTATTGGGACATACTCTGCCCAGTCTGGCTTGGCAGTCGGTTGATTCTTAAAAACGGACCGATATGATTACAATTAGCAAAAGCGTCCCTCCGCGCATCAGCAGTTTAAATACAGTATACAAATGTCAATGGTTTTCAATCACTGAGAACAATACGTCAAAACAAGTCCTCGTGGGTAAGCAACTTGTTATATGATCACGATTATGTTTACTCAAGGCTGCAGAATCCTATTTTACTACAGTATACTTGAGAAGTGATCATCTCATGAGAGTGCCTAGTTTAACTGCCGTGTGGTGTTACATGTAATGGCCTTTGAATTAAAATGACATTACAGTATAGTATTTTACTGTCAGGAATGCCACTACAGCTTTATTGGCTGTAAACGTCATTGCACTTGATGCTGTATCGTATTGCATGCAGTCAGTTTGCCCCAAAATGATTTTTATAAACGGATTGCTTGATTCTTACAAGCAGAGTATTTTAAATTCGTTGGTATAGTATTTATTTTGTCCCAGTGGTTTTGATCACTATATGTGGTTGATTCTTATATCAGCACTTCTTATAAACGGAGTGCACTGTATATATAAAAATAATTTTAAAAATAAACAGCTACCTACTGTTTTAAACAGACTGAATAACCAAACTATCACGTAGGCCTATATTTAAATCTGAAAATATTTATTGAAACCACATGTGCTCAACTAAGTAATGGAACTAATGCAATTCCTTGTCGAAATGTAAGCTGTTTTGAAAATGAAAGCTAATTCCAGCATGGTCCCGCTACATTTTAAAAGATTCATGCAACGTGTTATACTAACTGGTTTGTTCATAAATATGTTAGCTTGTACCCTGCCTTTTCACTGCATTTTTAAATGCTGTACAATTTTGAAGAAATTCAATAAGTAGCAATAACAGAATAAGGGATATCAACCACGGTATAAAAAAAAATACGCTGGGTTTGTTTTATTAAACAGTGACATTAGTTAGCCATGTGTGTGTATATATAACATTTTGTGTTGAAGCACACGTTTCACTAGTTAAACAGGAGACGTATGCAAGGTAGTGAGAATCTATTATAAAAAGAAAACAGCTAGATAAATTAATGCACCTCAAGATTGTATTTAGTCTATTATTCGTACAGATAAAACAAGGAAGATGTTACTTGAATCATGGTAAAGTTATACCTAGCTATTTGCTCCTGTTTGTTTATTTTTTTCGTAGTCAGAATTTTGATAAAGTAATAATTATCTGCCGATTAGGCGTTCATTTTTTTGTTGATGTGTGAACACTGACTCCCATCTCAGACACAGAACTTTGCAGATCTCTCAAGGTCATTGTTGGCTTCAGAGTGACATCCCAAACCAGTGTCCTGCTTGCCCGGCTGCTCAGTTTAGGAGGGGGACCTGATCTGGGTAGTGTCTGGGTGGTATGATGCATCTTCCACTTCTTAATGCTGGACTTCACTGTGCTGAGAGGGATAATCAGTGCCTTTGAAATTTTCTTGTACCCTTCTCCTGCTCTGTGCCTCTCGACCACTTTATCCCTGACTTGTTTCGAAAGTGTGAGTTGCAGCTTGAAAGTCTTTATATACCTGAGGGAAATTATCTACAAGTTAAACTATTTTGAGTACACACAGGCTGAAACCATTTCACTAATTTTGTGACCTTTCAAACAAATCATTTGCACCTGTGCTGATTTAGGGCTGCAGTAGTAAAGGGGTTGAATACTTATACAACTGAGATTAATCTGTTTTTCTCTGTAAATCTATTTGTCGTTATCAATGTGGAGTAGTATATATGTGTGTGTATGAGAGACAATACAGAAACTATCTTGTCCTCAATTCAGAAACATCCTTGTCCTCAATTCAGAAACTTCCTGTCAGAATGATTTAATAGCTTTTATCGCAACCTCAATTTTCCTACAGTGAAACCGGATTCACTTGTCCCCTCTATTATAGAGTCTGGTGCACAAATGCAGGGCAGGGTATATTTTCAAATTGTACAGAACTGGGTCAGGCCTGTCTGGCAGCAAAGAAACAGCACCTACAGTAGGAATCCCAGCTCACTGAGATGCAATATGTCCTTTTCCTGTGGGGTCCTGCTTCCATTATCACATCAGAGGGGGTCAAGTAACTAACACAAGGTCATGCAGTGAGTCAATAACTAAGGGGAAATTCCAAGGTTTCATTTACCAATGGCAACCACAGCTTATTATCAACAATGGTCACTATTAGCAATACTATGAAAGAAATCAATTGGAACATTCAAGAGAATAATAAATATAAAATGCAATTAATTATACATAATCAGTGCTAGAACAAAAGAAACAAATAGCTTCTTATATTCATTTAATGATTACAATGGTTAAGCTATACCAATGAGGGAAAAGGGATGAATAAAAGACTAGCAATATTGGCAGCATTTGACATTAAAATATATTTTCTTTACTATCAACAATACATTTGTTTAAAAGACAAGACCTTTATTATTTATTGCAAATACAGTATTACCATAATTTGCATTTCTTGCCAGTTTATGAAATAGTGATCATGAACAACAACTAGCTGTGTCTGTAAGTCCATCTGCAAGTGAGCAACACAGTCACCAGCAGCCCACATCCCTCCACAGATTAAGTGTCATTTAAAATAAATCAAGTGATTGGAAATCAGATAAAATAGGTTGGAATGAGAGTACAAAATATTTGACTTCGAGATAAAACCATCTGGAGCACCATACACTAATATGTCCTTTAAACTAAAGCAATTTCACCTTCTCAGGTGAGAAACTAAAATAACAAAAATAAAGCTAAAAGTGCTGAGGATGCTTGTCCTTTTTTGTATTCAACAGTTGACACTAAAGTCACATTTTCATGAAGGCAGTACAGTACGTGTCACAATGTAGGTTGCAAGATATTAAAAAAAAAAAAAACCTTCAACATACATAAATACACATTGACCTAAATAACTACGAACATGGTACTGTATCTGTTGACTCACAAATTATGCAACAATAACACCTTCTACAAGTGAAATGGCTGTTTTAAAGCAGTAAAAAATGCTACATAGAAAAGGACATGTTATTTGCTAGTTCATTTTTATCAAACAAAATATGGCACATCAATGCAATAATGAGAGATAATAGAACAGTGTACTTGAAGAATGATCCCGTATTTTGCAGCTTGCAGCAACAATATCTCAAGTTAGACAGATGCTCTCAAATATCACGTGTCTCTGCTTTGTGTCATTTACTGTTTCAGTCTACACATCCTGGTGCCTTTTTAAAACACAGATTTGAAAGCACCTCTGCGACCCCCACACGGCTCTCATATTCATGTCTAACATCCAAGTACATCTGGCACAGCACAGTGAAACCAATAGCATACTGTAGGCGGGTGGTATTACAGGGGGGTAGGGGGGGATTTTTGTTCTAATACTTTTTGCAATATAAATGTGTTCAAGGGGCAAAGCTGCAGTATCAATTTAACTACTCATTTCTGCGTTATTAATATCTTTTAAACTGTGTCATCGTGTGTTACTACTCATGATGTTGCCCAAGCCTTATCGTAAATAAAATATGGATAAAAAGTATACTTTTATCTTTTTACTTTGTGACTATTGGGATGGAAAACTGGTATAAAATATAATTATACTCATATGTAATGGAGCATATAATGTGATGCAGACTCAAGAATTCAAGAATTCATAGCTATGCACTGCAGATTGTCTTCTCTTCTTTCCAGATGGCTTGCTCCATAGGGAGTTTCACTGAAGATACTTGCGAGTCAAGTAGCAGTGGACAGCTGTATGAACTTCTACCAAGTGAACAGCAGCTGATTGAACTACGAGTGAGGGGTTTGCTGGAACCGAAGTTGGTGCGAGTTGGCCACCGGAAAAGTTCCTCACCAATTATTATGTCAGTCTCCAAAAAGTGTTGTGACCCAAAGAATTTACACCCTACCAAAACTAAACAAATTCAACTACAATGACACAATGTAATGAGTGAATACCTCCTGATCCCATCCAGATCCCAGGCTGACTTTTTGGTACAAACTTAAGAGGATGGTGTCCAACCTTGATTTAGGTCATCCATGTTGGGGCTGACAGGCCAATTGAGGTCAAAGCTCCACAATTCAAGGTCAAAGGGCAAAATTCTGTTTGACATTAAATATTTTAAAAATGCGATTTTTGGATAGAGCACAAAGAAAGCAACTGTTTACTTTTTACTGTAGCATTAACAATAAAAAAAGTTATTGGTACTTTTATGTCTTTGGTCTGATCTGGGAGCCATTTTGTGTCACATAAATTGGTGACCTCTCACATAAAAACCGTTTTACCTAGAGACGTGAAGTTTGGGGAAATCTTACATCTCTATGGCACCAATATCCCTGCCAAACAACATAAAAATCCATGAACCTTCGGTTTCGAGGGTGATTGACCTGACTTGGACTGACCCATGTTTAACAAACCTTTGTCAAGGGAAAGTATGTTTGAAAACAAACAGTGGAGGTACTTTTGATGCCATGGTAACTATACTTGTTAATTTCTATTTAAATCTACAATGGGTGTGTTACGTAGCTGAGCAGCTCAGAGCGAGAATTGTTCCGCTCACTCAGATCACAGATGATATCTGCTCTGCAGCACTCTGAGCTGCTCACAGGGAGCGGAACTGAGCATGCCGTTAAGTGGGTTCTTTCACTGAGCTGCTCTGAAACGCTCACTTACTTAGCGCGCCCCATATTAATGTGTTTCTGATGTCATTTACTACAAAGGATGAGTATCGTTTGACAACTATTGATAGTCAAGCCTGTGCATCGTTTTTGTGTAAAGGGTTTAAGCAAAGGAAAGCTTTTATTTTTTTATTAAATTTGGAATCTGCAATAATTTTTTGCATTGAGCTACAGCGTGGACAGTGATAATGTTACTACCAATGTTACACAGAAATCTACAGCTCAGTTTTATTCATAACGTCGATGAATCGATGCATCGGCATTTTTGGAGAACGATATATCGAAAGTGAAAAATCAGGCATCGCCCCAGCCTTATTTACTACATAGTTAATGATGTAATAATCTACTATTCCTTTCTATTTAAACCTTCAGGCACCATGCTATTTATCCACCTTTATTCTTTTATATTGTATCACATTTTGTTTCTTCTAAAACTAGAAATTTTAAGTCATTCATTTTATGTTTAGTTTTGTAGTGTTGCACTATTGGTTCATTTACTTTTTTATTTTGTATGTTTGATAGGTGATTCTGTATGTTTTTATATAATGCTGTATCTGTCTCCTCCTACAGTTTATTGTGTTATATTTTTAGCAAAATATATCATAAACAAAGTTGTTATATTTTTATACATATATTTATTCATAAAATGTTATTAGTGTAGAATTCAGGAAAGTATATGTGTGCAACTACAGTACCGCAAGTTTTTGACATAACATTTAATGCAATAATGATTCTGAAATGAATGGAGAATGACCAGCGAGAAATGGTTAGGATCACAAGAGTGATGGACTGTACAGTAAGTGAGAGTCTTATTTCAGCTAACCATATTTTGCCCTTAGTAGATTTATTTTATTTTATGTTTTTAAAGGGGACCGCTGCCGTAAAAAAAAAGAAAAAAAAAAATCCATCATCTTTTTGCCGTTAGAATAACGCCTTGTCACAAAGACGGCCGGAGTGGGTGACGTCAGACCAGAAACAGGAAGTAATACACAGAGACTTGGGGTTGTGATGAAGCTGAGCGCGTGATCGCGCTCAGCATTTAATAAGCAAACAGAACAGAAAATAAAAAGGTTGTAAGACAAAAACACACAGGACACGGCACTTACGCCAAAAATAAATATATAAACAAAACGGACTATACAGTAAACAGACAGTGCACGAACAAACACGGTGAGTGACAACTATACATGTACTTTTCTCCTCTCTCTCCGTTCTCCACTCACGAACACCCAACCCTGAGTGAATGAAACGTGCATCTATATATACTGTTGTGCTGGGATTCAATTACTAATTAATTATTTACTTGAATCCCAGCACGTGAATTAATTAAGTGCAACCTCGTGCCTAACTACAATTATACAATTTTAAACACATGTGAAACACAGACCCGCTTATATCCCCGTGTACCAATCGCTATACACCAACATTAACACACGCAACATACAACATATAACACACACATGCACACAGGGGTGGGGCACATTGCCACATATACCCCCCCTTGTGCGCAGCACACATGGCCTCAACGGCCACCTCCCCCCTTAAAACCCAGCAGTCCAGGACAAAGTCTCGGGCTGGGAAGGGAGGCTTCAGTGGGCCCATGGCTGGCAATGCTGTCAGCACCCCTGCCGGTGGTGGCACGGCTGACAGTATGCTGGTCCACTCCTGCAGCGAAATTGCTGCAGGGGATGCTGGTCTCCTGACCTCTCCCCTTTCTTCGTGGCGGTAGCTCCCTCCTGTGGGGCTCCGGCCACAAGAACTCCTGCAGAGAAACTGCTGCTGGGGAAAGTGGTCTCCTGACCTCTCCCCTGTCTTTGTAGCCGGTAGCTCCCCTTTCTGGGGCTCCGCCCCGTACTCCTGTGGTGGAGGTGCGGGAAGCAGAGACAGCTCCTGCTGTTCTGCTCCTGGCAGTGGCGAGGCAGAGGCAGCTCCTGCTCCTCTGCTCCTGGCGGAGGTAGAGGCAGCTCCTGCTCCTCTGCTCCTGGCAGTGGCGGAGGCAGCAGGTATTCACCCTCTGCTGGTGGAGGTGGGAGGGCAAGCAGTCCTCCCACGACAATGGCGGGAACCAGCAGGTATTCACCTTCTGCTGGTGGAGGTGGGAGGGGCAAGCAGTCCTCCCACGACAAAGCGGCGGAACCAGCAGGTACTCACCCTCTGCTGGTGGAGGAGGCAGAGGCAGCTCCTGCTGCTCTGCTCCTGGTGGAAGCGGTTGAGGTGGTGGAGGCAGAGGCAGCTCCTGCTGCTCTGCTCCTGAAAGTGGCGGAGGCAGAGGCAGCTCCTGCTGCTCTGCTCCGGGCGGTGGCGGAGGCAGAGGCAGCTCCTGCTGCTCTGCTCCTAGTGGTGTCGGCACCAGCAGGTATTCACCCTCTGCTGGTGGAGGTGGGAGGGGCAAGCAGTCCTCCCACGACAATGAAGGCGGACCCAGCAGGTACTCACCCTCTGCTGGTGGAGGAGGCAGAGGCAGCTCCTGCTGCTCTGCTCCTGGTAGAAGCGGTTGAGGTGGCGGAGGCAGAGGCAGCTCCTGTTCCTCTGCTCCTAGTGGAGGAAGCGGTGGAGGTGGGAGCAGCGTGTAGTCTCCTGGCGATGGAGGTGCGAGCAGCGTGTAGTCTCCTGGCGATGGAGGTGCGAGCAGCGTGTGGTCTCCTACTGTTGCAGGGGACTGGTGCGGCTCCACCTCTCTTGCAGGGGACTGGTGCGGCTCTCCCGCTCTTGCAGGGGACTGTGGTGGAGGTAGAGGCAGCTCCTGTTCCTCTCCTCCGGGTGGTGGCGGTGGGGAAGTGATACCAGCAGGCGTTCACACTCTGCTGGTGGATGGGAACCCAGCAGGCATTCACCCTCTGCTGGGGGACACGGGGACAGCAGGCATTCTTCCTCTGCTGGTGGACACGGGGACAGCAGGCATTCTTCCTCTGCTGGTGGAGGTGGAACCAGCAGGCATTCTCCCTCTGCTGGCAGCTTGGGTCCTAGTGCTGTGGAAGCCCGACTTCCCTCTCTTTGGGCTGTGGGCGCACCGACTCCTCCCTTTTGGGCTGTGGGCGCACCGACTCCTCCCTTTTGGGCTGTGGGCGCACCGACTCCTCCCTTTTGGGCTGTGGGCGCACCGACTCCTCCCTCTTGGGCTGTGGGCGCACCGACTCCCCCACTCAGGCGTGGGGCGTTCGGGCTCCTCCCACTCAGGCGTAGGGCGTTCGGGCTCCTCCCACTCAGGCGTGGGACGTTCGGGCTCCTCCCACTCAGGCGTGGGACGTTTGGGCTCCTCCCACTCAGGCGTGGGACGTTTGGGCTCCTCCCACTCAGGCGTAGGGCGTTCGGGCTCCTCCCACTCAGGCGTAGGACGTTCGGGCTCCTCCCACTCAGGCGTGGGACGTTCGGGCTCCTCCCACTCAGGCGTGGGGCGTTCGGGCTCCTCCCACTCAGGCGTAGGGACGTTCGGGCTCCTCCCACTCAGGCGTGGGGCGTTCGGGCTCCTCCCACTTAGGCTGGGGACACTCAGGCTCCTCCCACTTGGGTTGTGGGCGCTCAGGCTCCTCCCAATCTCTAGGAAGGTGCAGCTGGCCATGAATCCTCCTGCTGGAGATCCTGCTACCTGAGCTGCTGTTCCACTTATAGCTGCCTCCAGGTAGCTGAGGACCAACTCCACACCTTCCTCCAGGGAGTTTGGGGTGTGTTCCCTCTCATCGCCTCCCATCTCTCCCTGTCCATCAGCCACAGGATCCGGATGGCTATGGGCATAGACTGGGCCTCCAGCCCAGCATTTTCCAGGACCCAGTCTCGCAGTTTGATGGCGTCTTCTGCCATTGTCATTTTTTTTTTTTTTTTTTTTTTTTTTCCCCGTTTTTTTTTTTAAACAACAAATTGCGGTTCCTGCTCTGGTCTGCGTCTAGGAGGCGCTGGTAATCCCACGATGACACCACGTGTCACAAAGACGGCCGGAGTGGGTGACGTCAGACCAGAAACAGGAAGTAATACACAGAGACTTGGGGTTGTGATGAAGCTGAGCGCGTGATCGCGCTCAGCATTTAATAAGCAAACAGAACAGAAAATAAAAAGGTTGTAAGACAAAAACACACAGGACACGGCACTTACGCCAAAAATAAATATATAAACAAAACGGACTATACAGTAAACAGACAGTGCACAAACAAACACGGTGAGTGACAACTATACATGTACTTTTCTCCTCTCTCTCCCGTTATCCACTCACCGAACACCCAACCCTGAGTGAATGAAACGTGCATCTATATATACTGTTGTGCTGGGATTCAATTACTAATTAATTATTTACTTGAATCCCAGCACGTGAATTAATTAAGTGCAACCTCGTGCCTAACTACAATTATACAATTTTAAACACATGTGAAACACAGACCCGCTTATATCCCCGTGTACCAATCGCTATACACCAACATTAACACACGCAACATACAACATATAACACACACATGCACACAGGGGCGGGGCACATTGCCACACGCCTACACACATAAAAGAAAAAAAAAAACACACAAGTAAACATTTTAATGTATTCTTGTTGGATTAGCTGCAGTTTTGTTGTTGTTGTTTTTATAATTAGATTATTTGCTGAGGTAACCACTAAAAAAGCAAAGATTCTTCTCTGCTCCATTAAAGTTCCTCCAACACTGTTCCCTCTGACATAGACTATCACTCAGGGCTTGAATTTCATTTTTGTGTGCTGGGAGGATTTCCCCCCTATGCTGCAGCCAATGGGTGGGGTGGATTCCAAAATTTTAGGGGGAAATGGCAAAAGAAAAGGCACTTTTGCATATAAAAAAACTATATATATTTTACAGCATCATCATTCACTCTGGTGTTGCTTTAAAATAAGCTACAGTTGTTCATCACTGAGACAGCGCACTCTCCATTGCTTTTGCCATTGTCTGACGTGAAGTTTTTGCATGCAGCAGAAGAAAAAGGTGCTTTTCTTTTTAACCAGTGCTCCATTTCTTTTTTTAACTCTTTACACTCAGCCCGATTTCCGCCTGTTTTCATTTATGTATATTTAACTACTGGATAGTTTGTACTGCATGCATGTAACATATCAAATGAAAGGCCACAAAATGTTCTTTCATATTATGCAAGCTGCAACAGGATCAGGCATACTATATGTGGTAGAGATGAGAATGTATAAAAAAAAAATAATAATAATAATAATAATGTTTGGTCACTGCTATATACATTGTAATCATAGCTGGCTCCAAAAAAAAAGAAAAACAACACTGCACCATTGAACCTCAGTATGAAATTAACATGGGGGGGGGGTTGAGCTTCTAAGCTTTCCAACGATACCGCCCCTTTCAGTCTAGCCACTACAATGACGGAGCAACAGGCTCAAAACGAAACCTAAGCTGTGAACTCTGTCACATGATGAGAGGCTCAACTTCAGGCGATTGTAGTTCCGGCTAGGAGTACCGCATACACACACTGAATATGTCTTTGGAAAGCCCCGAGTCTGGTAGGTGGCTTCTACGGTGCCTGAGTAATATGTGCGTAACCTTCGGTGCCCTGGCGCCTCAAAATGAATGGGGCTGAGTTTTGAGAGTCAAAGCGAAAGTCACCGCTTGCAAAACAACACCTAGATAGACTTAATGTCGTCTTTTTTTTTTTCAAAACTGTTTACTTACTGCATTGTACTGAGTTTCTATAATCCTTAAAGATAGCGTCTGAGAATCACGTACGAGAGAATAAAGTCTTGCGGTACTTAAAATATCCAGCACTACTTTTATTTATTTATTTATTTTAACCGGAACTACTCAGAATGCGGCTCATAGTGCTTTCGTCACTGACACCCACTTCCTTATTGATTGTTGTAGCGTTTCAGGCATTCTAAATTGGGTGGAAAATACAGTAGCTTGGTGTCTTAAAATATCTCTGCGGGATTTTCCCGCACTGAAAGTTGCAGATATGCGAGAGCAACTTGGAAAACGCGCGGTTCCCGCAATCCCACGCTGAAATTCAAGCCCTGACTCTTAATAAATAGTACTGGAGCTATGCATCCCCAAATAATGCATTACAGTTCACAAAAAAAGTAGCTGTCCACAACTTACATCCCTAGAATCAATATCGACATTTGTTTAATCAAAACTAGACCAGTAATTGCCCAAGACATAACCCTCAATAACAGCTCATCCAATCAGGTGTTATAGTAGTAGTAGTAACATGAAAAAATAGGTCACAGTAACCATCCACTGTACACTTACAATATGAAAATATGCAGAGAAGCATGCAAGGTTTCATCGAACAAGGTCAACTAGTTCTGAAAGCCTTTTATTAGCCTAACCAATCACAGGCCATGGGATCTATTCAACTGATCTTGGTGGATCTTAATACCACAAAACTACTCCCTTTTAGAAAATGATTCAGCATCATCAGCCAATCAGCTTCCAGCTCTAGCATGCTTCCATCAGACAGTAGATGCCTGCTGGAATGTCACAGCATCAACTGTGAATCAAACTTAAAATCAATCTGTGCAGGACTACCATTTTTGTTTTGTCATTTTAACTTGCCTTAATGAAAGTGCAGTCTATTGGACAGCAAACTAAACAAAGGCACAATTGGTCTAAATTTATTTAATTATCCACCAACACCAGCCAATCAATACTTTGCACTGACAAAAGCAACCAGAGCAGTACCCACAACTGCCAAATCAGCCAATCGCAGCCTGTCAGCTAGACTACCACAGGCATCATAATCGGAGCTTTACAAGTACAGCCAGAGATATAAATCCCCCTCAGTGGTTGTATCGCTCTAAATGAGGTACTGGTTCCCAGTTCCTTTGTGAAGCCTCTGTCTAGACACAGAATCTACTTTGAAATAGAGGAGACCCTGCTTTGCATTACAAAATAACTTCTCTGGAGCCATCCTTGGCCCAAAGACATAATTCACTTGTTTGGAATTTATACATTATTCTAGCGCAAGCAAGCAAAAAATAAAATAAAATCATTGTAGATTATCAAGAGACCACTGTGTACTCCCCGTTAGAAAATATTTGTGTTGTAGTAATACTAGAATAAAATGATTGAGCTTATCAAGCAATGACAGTAACAAGCATAATAATGACACCCACAAAGTCTAAAACTGCAACTGCTATGTCATCTCTACTGGCAAATAAATCAGGAACCTACAGTATGTTAATTTGCCAAGTTGTATGCATGACATGTACATTTGTCTCGGGTGTTTCTTCATTTTTGGCTACTCCACACATACAGCACATTTGTAAGATTGTTGGAGGTTTGACCCTAAACTTCTTGGAAGCAACTTCTGATGTCTCTGCAACGGTCCCATATGGTAATTAATGGACGGCTCTTTCCAGTCAAGTATTTATAACTATAAAAAATTAAGCCAGCTTATTACATGATTCTGCTTTGATTGCCAGCAATGTATACTCAAATATTAATTAACAAAAAAGAACTTAGACATATCACTTACAAAAATTAAACAAATAGTTGTATTATATAGAATGTTTAGTATGTTGGTGTGACTGCGCAAAACTATGAATATATTTTGTACATTTTTTCTTATTGAATTACTGTGCAATTTAAATTCCATTTTGCATGAGGCTTATTTCAAAACTACTTTTAAATACAAATTTGCCATATTGTGACAGAGGGAAAAAAGTACTGTCCAGTCCAGTGGGTTGGAATAAAGAGCTTTGAAATACTGTTGCATAGCAGTATTGCATAGCAAGCCTTTCCACTACTTATTGTACTACTGTACTTGCTAGAACTGCAGATTCAATATCATTACGATAATTAATGCACTGAAACCCGTTTGGAAATAAAAGGTTCATAGTACTTATCAAACAATAAACGATACTTAAATAGTACCAATTAAGTTTTTAATGTGGTTTATGTTGTTTTTTTAATCATTTTTTGTTTAACTAACAGTAATACTTGTTTTATTGTTAAAACCTTTATTACAAAAAAAAAACGTTGTAAATTAGGTGATTAACATATGATACGCTGACTCAAGGTTTGGTGTTCGATTAACGTTCCCATTGTCATAAGGATACTGTTTAATGAATGTACTAATATATATATATATATATATATATATATATATATATATATATATATATATATATATATATATATATATATAATTAGCAATCAATGCAGACAGAAAGCTAACCTTTAAACTTGAAATGAAAACGTTACATACTTCCATAATAGTTTGTCTACTGAAACAAGATAGATATGCTAAATCGTGGGTGGCAGGCACGAACGTATGCAGCACCTCATTATCTAAAGTAGCTAACGCTAAAAAAACAATGCTTACCAAAGATGCATTAATCAGTCATATTTCTAATTCTGACGTAAACGGCATAAAATACTCTCTTTTTAGTACTAATATATATATATATATATATATATATATATATATATATATATATATATATATATATATATATATATAATATTATTATTATTATCAACGCCAAAAGCAAACGACTGAAAACTCAGTCTGAATCGGAATGTCAATGTGCAACTCTCTTATCAAAATATAATTTATAGACCAGTATGAGGTTAATCATGCTGTGCTGGTGTTACTGGTATCATTTCTTTGTAAGGCCCCATTTACCACTGAAAGTACACATGTTTGCAGCTCTATATACACAATCATATATGTGCCATCATTCCAAACCGCAAAAAGGCAGTGAATATATTCACTGCATATATTAGCCTAGCTGAAAACGAAATCGCTGGAGAAAAATGTTGATGGTAGATCTGACTCCTAAAAAATATGCGTATGGGCGTTCGTGTATTTATGATACCAATAACACAACTGTGCGATATAACACGACCTTAGCACATCTAAAAAGATGACAACTTATTATACTCACTGAAATCTTAGTAATTAATGAACTGGCTCCTGTCTCTCCATCAACTGCTGGTGTTTTCATTCCAACAGCACCAAGACAGCAACCAACCCACTTCACAAGACAACCTACTACAGCTGCTACTAGCAACTGCAATACCCTCCAGTGAGTGTCAGTCTATGAACCAATCAGAAACCTAATCTTGATACGTCACCTCACGCCCCAGGATATGTAACCCAATCAGAGGTAAGCTGTACAGGTGGGCGTGTCAGAGAGGAGTGGTTTCCCGTGCAGGGGTTCGGTTGAGGATTGGCATTCATCAACAGACTGACAGTGACAGCAGACTGCGCGCTGAAAGCAAACACGAGCTGACTGGTGCCACCAAACCCCGCTATGAAAAGGGAGCAGTGATGGTGGGGGCGGCAAAGATTTTTTTATTGTGGTCTGTTGTTGCTGTTTTATATTACAGTTTGGTTACATGTATTACTCACAATTGTTTTAAGCTTGCACGAATTCCAGCAGATTTTGAATAGCTATTTTCTGTAGTTGTGATGGTGCCATCGTTTTGATTTCACGCAGGCCTGCATATTAATATTTAAAATATCAAATGGCTTCTGCAACAGTCAAAGTACTACCTTACAAATCAACTGAGCTTTGATTAGTTCATTTTGTCACACTCACTTGCAATTAATTTGAAAGGATTTGAACAAGAATAGGTAGTTGATCTGTGTGATGCATCCACTAGAGCAGAAGCAAGCAGATTGGCATGATAATAAAGCAATTGGCCCTACACTTTGACATTTGAATTGGTTTGGACTTGGATGACGATCACCTTCTGTTCCTCATTCTTGTTCTATGGCTTTCTCTAGTTATCTTCGTTGAATCATGATTGTATAATACATACAGTAAAAGTGTAACTGACTAATTATACTAAGCTTATTTGCCTTGAATGATGTCTCGAATTTTAGATACGCAGCCAAATACACAGCCATTCATTTAACCCCAGCTAAACTGACTAACTAAAGACCCCTGCTGGTCCGGTGGTGACAGGACAGATATATGTGTTTTAAAACCTCTACATTACCTTACATTTTCCGAGGATGCATGTTTAATGCAAATGCGGGTGTGAATACACATGTAGACAGCTGGGGAGACTATTGATTGGTTTGAAGCCTTTTAAATCAAAGGGACGTTTCTTCCACTAGTTCTTTCTCATCGCAAATTATTGATTTAATATTTAAGAAGGCTATAACTATACGAAATAAGAAAAGGACAAAAAGGTTGGCTAGACTGTGAATATCAGTTACGAATTCACCAAGGAGATGTAGAAACTGCATTGAAGAGCATTCTAGAACAGTAACAGTTTCAGTCTGGAACGCTGAGTATAAGGAATTGATGCAGTTAACATGGGGGATAAAGCGGCAGTAATAATATATATATAACAATAATAATCATGATTTACAACTTTATTTTATGTTTAAAATAAATATTTCATGTGGTTTAGACAATAGCTTTACAATTAACCACACATAGTAGACTCGTATATATTGTACTATGTCGTGTGCTGATAAAATTAAAGTTGGTGACAATATAATACCAATTAATGAGACATTCTGTCATGTTTTCTTTGTAGCTTTGCTGCCCCCTGGTTGTTGTTTATGGTATATCCTGGTATTAACCAAATACATTATTTTTAAGACATAATTCTATTTTATAACCAATACAACATATGCTAATTAAATATAAAAGTCAAAGTATTTACCCTTACAAGACCCTTATTACTTGTGGGTCAAGGCAAAATACTGTAACCCATAGAGTGAACTTGTCATGGTATTCATCTGAGTCAAAGCGAAAATGGAGTCTAGAAAAAAAAAAAAATCAACAGTATAACTAAAAAACAATTGTTTTATGTATGCATTTTTTTACATACATAAAACTGTAATACTCATTTTTAAAGAAATGCATAAAAAAATTAGGGTACATAACACATCTTTATATGTTACACAATCAAGCCAACTGGCTTGCTGACTGCTGCATAATCCCCACCGTCATATTTGTTTACATCGTTTCAGAAAAAGTCAGAAAACAATCACAGTGATGTTTTAATCACCATTTTAGTGTTTGGAGCATCTTTCTGTTGAAGTATGTTTTGTAATTCATTTTCTGTTAAGTCACAGAATCGCTGTTCAGCAGTTTTTTCACATTCAGCCACTTACTCTTGTTGTGAGGAGATGAGGTGAAGGGTGTTCCTCTGAAAAGGGGCGGCACTGACAGTGATGTGAACCAATCACATGTCAGAGGGAGACTATTGTCCGGTGATTTTAGGGCAATAGTTCAATTTATTTTTGCGCCTGTGATGAGGTTTTAACCAATCACAGGCCAGAATTTCCAAGCATAATGGATTTCCATTATCATAATGGAGTATAGTACAAGAATAAACATTTAGCCTCACACCTACCTGATTTGATGGTCCATCGCCTGGTGGGTTGAACGAGATGATAGACCCAATGTGGTAATTAAATAAAGATGGCGATCAGTGGCGGTGTAGGGATTGAACAAGAAGAGAGGTAAGTAACAAGTCAATTTATATAGATTACATCTCTCACTCTCTCTTTATATATATATGTGTGTGTGTGTGTGTGTGTGCGTGTATGTGTATATATATATAAATATATATATATATATAGAGAGAGAGAGGGAGAGAGAGAGAGAGAGAGAGGTACTACAAAATGCAATTAGACATATACAAGGGTTTTAGCAGAAAGCTGCAATTATATATTTCAGCCACCAGCTGGCATGTGAAATATACACATGGTTCAAAGGAAATGCAACTTGGTAATTCCATGACAGATTATCAGTTTATTAATTTACATTGCCAGTGCTTCAGAAGTTTGGGGGGGAGGGGGGAATGAAGGACACCATGTCACGTGTCTGTGAGGAGTGGAAAACATCCCAGAACTACTGATCTTACTGACTGGAATGGGAAGATGATGGCTGCAGAGGATTGTGAAATAATATCAATGTCACATTTAAAATGCAAAATCTGTTTGACCAGAACAGTGACAATGGCGTTTCACTTTTTTAGCTTCTAAATGAATCCTGGAATCCCTAACGGCAGTGCATTGCACAACACAGCATGTTGAAATTACACCAGAGTGTTAAAACAAATGCATGGTAACAGAAGGAATATTCTGCAGTACCCTATGGAATTATGACCATTGCATTTGGCACCTGATTGGCTGAGACAATCCTAGAGGTTTAAAATTGCAATGCCATATGAATTCTGCTGTATATGAGGCTGTTATATACTCCTCTGACCCACAATTCATTTTATCAAATGAGCAAATATGCTGTACTGCATGTCTTTGTTACAGAAGTGTGCTGAAAGCGAATGATTCAGACTGCTGTAAAATGAAGGCCTGTTTTTTCTGACAGGAATTCAACAAAAAATAGAACGAGAAAGACACACATTGTTAGAGACAGCTGAGCATCATTTCCATTGGTGGGTGGATGTGTCATAATGGGATTACCACAACTGCTCTGCCAGCAGTCTCTGAACTAGCGACTCCATTTTAAGAAAACATATTATTTCATTGCTGTACTGTTGCAGTATTAAATATACTGTCTAAAATGGTGCCTTTTCATAGGACTATAAAGGCATAAATGACTAGCCAGTAAAACTGGACAACTTAATCCTGGATTTAATTCAACCCCCTTTAAGATGTAGAACCTTCCAAGATACACATTCTAGTATAAGAAACAGAGCACATAATATAACATTTAATTGAGGAATAGAAAGGCTTAGCATAATGCTTGGTTATATAGTAAAAACAGTGGAGAGTATAAATCAAGGATGGTGGTGATGAGGATCCATAATGCCTTAGTGAGACCACACTTACAATGTTGTGAGCAGTGTTGGTCTCCATGCGAAAATAAGGACATTGACCCTTTGGATAGCGTTCAGAGAATTATTTTGCTGTTACTTAGCTTAGAAATAGAAAGGTTAAGGGGAAACTTTTTAAATGTTGAGTGAAGACTGGGAGTAGGAGGAACTTCTTCACACTCATAGTGATAGGTGTGTGAAATGGACTGACAAACCATGTTGTTGCTACGGATTAATTGGGATGTCTGTGGTTCAGAAACAGTTAGGAACCAAACCAGCAATGATGAGTGTAATGTTTCTTTAAGTGCTACTGAAAATGAACACCAACTTATTTTTAAAAGACTGCAGGAATCAAGATGTATCTGCTTAAAGCATCAGCAGTTATCTGTCATTCAAATACTGCCACGTCATTGGAGGAGAACAATCGGTAGAGCTTTTTTTTTCTAAAATGACTAGTAACGATATAAGTTCATTGAATCATGTTTGTTATAAACATCTTCAAATTATCAAAAATAAAAGGATAAATATAATCAAAATAAACTATAAAAGATAACGTCTAGTCTACACACTATTCAAATCGACAGTTATTATAATGTTGTAGCCCTACTACTACTACTACTACTACTACTACTACTACTACTACTAATAATAATAATAATAATAATAATAATAATAATAATAATAATAATAATAATAACTACACATTTGTAAAAAATAAAAGCGAAATGTTGTTAGCTTGGGGGAAGCCTTGAGTGAGAATAAAAGTTGCATGTGCTGACAGTTATTGTGGTGCACCTGCTTATACCTCAATGTAAAGAATGAAGATACTAATTTCAGGAACGCAACCAAAAATTTAAACACGCCACCAAGCTTCGGGATAGATCGGGGTTGCCAGAAGCAGTTCATAATACTAAAAAAGTACTGAAAGTTTTTTCAAGTGATCCAGGAAGATAGGAAACAGCACAACAAGGTAGGATACATCTTACAGGTATTGTAATAACTTATATGGGCATGATAGTGGCTGTTTTAAGAGTAAGTAACTTTAAAAAAACCAATAAAATATTCTGCCACTTTGGATGAAATTTGGATCATTTGTTGATCTAGCCTACACATCTGTGGTAGGCATCTAGACCTGACGAGCAGCTCCTGGACTTTAAGGTTACCGAATCTTAACTGGGACTTCAAATAAAAATAAAAAACACAATAGTTTAGTCATTTCAATAAGAACCAGTTAGAACGATTTCAAACACCATGCAGGGTTTGAGGACAGTAAAACTGTTCTTTGAAGCTACTTACTGTTTCATTTACATTCACCATTAGAGTGCTTTTAATTGTAGATGTTGCTTAATTATAATTAATTTGCATGTTACATTACTAAAATTAACGTAATATTAATGTCAAATGAATTACTTAGAAGCTAACATGAAACGACACTTGCAATTAACCCTTGACCTGTGGAAGTTACATTAACAAAGAAGCTCCGTAGACATGCCAGGTCTGCATAATGGCAAACAGCTGATAGAAGCCTTCTTTAAGCACTGCGTGTTCGAGCTGCCACATGGCACAATGACACACTGACACACTGGAGTTCACACTACTGCATTTGGTTGCTACAGGATGTGGACATTGTGGACATTGTAGCTAATATCACCACTCCTTTAAGACTGTAGCACAGACTGGGTGCTTTTGTACACCCCCTCAAAATAATCCTAGCCATCAATAGCGCAGTCAAACAGATGCATGTTTTTGCTAGACATTATAGGGTGACAGTGTACAGACGCCATCTAGTGATGGCTGTGGCAGGATTAGATATGGTGAGGATTCATTTACATGAACTGTATTCTAACTGCATTGTTAATTGTTATATATTTAGAACACTATGTATATAATCGACTTTTCTTGGAGAATATTCCACTTTCTAATGATTTTATTTATAATTGATAATGACCCATGTAAAAAGATGATCTTATGAATGGAACCAAGTTAATCATTTTTGCCTTTGTAGTCTGTGGGACATGAACTGCTCCATGCTAATAAATATTAAAGGGATACATTATACCACCTATATTTTCTTTTACAAATACTAAAATAAACTTCATAAGTAATGACATTACTTGTTAAGTTTCTTTTAGTATTTCTAAATTTAGAAGTAACTCTATAGAGTGTTTGATAGTAATGGATGATCGTAGACATACACTGAATTACATTCCTTACGTTGTTTAATGTCCTATTATGTGTCTCCTTCTCTTTTGTGGTTTCACCTTTTGAATAGGGTTTTCATTTATTAAACTATCCAATCAGGAAGAAACGTGTTGGGACTGGACATCACGCTGACAAAGGTGTCCAGAGAATATGACATTGTTAAAAAAAAAAAAAAAAAGGTTGTTTATTTATTTATTTATTAACAAAAACAACCTTGCATTTTGGGATTTTCCCACAAACCCCTACCCACGCATGAAACCAACATCATGATGGAAAAATTCAAGCACAGGTACTTTAGATACATTATTAAGGCTTACACTAATTAACACCAGACTCATGCTGTCTTTAATATTACTGCAGTCTTCACCACTTGATCTGTTCAAATTTCCAAAACAAAACACAAAAAAATGTTTTTGCTGATGAACAGGGGAAGCCAGATATAATTCCTGACAACACACCACAACGAACAGAGTGCACAATTTGGACCACCTGTGCAGTCTCGTCTTAGCCAAAAGGAAACACTTGTCATGCTCCCCCTTTTTTGTGGATTACCAACCAACTCAAGTGTTGTTGGTCAACCTGTAATTAGACATGTATACTGTAGTTGTGTTGTGTGCGATTACAAAATTACAATTTTAAAGCTGGTAACACACAGAGTTGTGTAGTATTTTTACGGACAGTGTAATTTAGGCCACTTATAATAAGTGTGGCTTATTATTCAATATAGAAATGCTAGCTCTTTATCTATTCTGCTCTCTTACTAAATGTGTCCATACATGCTTCTAGTTCTCACCTGCTTGCAGGTTTCGCCACTTATTGTTGGTGTTGGTAGCTGCATGCCGACATTTGCCATGTTTTAACATAGCCTTCAGGTATGAGCAATACCAGTGGTGGGCCAAATAATCTGATGAACTGATTGTACCTACATTTATGTATATAGAATTTTTTTCCTGTACGGTTCATTTGCAAACTGTCCATTTCTTGCCTGTCAGACAAACTGGTAGTGCATCTGGGATCCAGTGTGAAGCGACACAAATTAACCCATGCTTAAAGGTACCCAGTGATTCAGCATCACAACTAGGTAACTCATTCAGCCTCACCATTCTATATGAAGAAGTATGTCCTATCTACTGTCCTAAGTCTATGTCCACTTCATTTCCAACCATTCCTCTGGTCCTGGTTTCTGCGTTGTGCAAAAGTATTGATTAGGGTAAACTTTGTCAACTCCTTGTAAGATTTTCAAGAATTAAATTAAGTCCACCCTAATTTATCTTTGTTGTAGACTAAATAGCTTCAGTTCTTTTAACCTATCTTCAAAGTACATTCCTTGAAGCTTTGGGATTAGTCTGTTTCTTAGTTGGACTCTCTCCAGGGCCACAATATCTTTCTGGCACTGTGGTGACTAGAATTGGACACAGTACTCTGAGTGCTGTTTCACTGGTGTATTATACTGTCTGTTTGCCTTTTTGATTGCTTCCCCACACTGTCTGGTTGCTGAGTAAGTAGCTTTAATAATGAGAGATTTCAAAGATAAAAGGAGATGAAAGGCTGGTGTTATTACCGCTACAATAAGGGGACCCCAATCAGAAGAGGCAGCTTGTATTAATGTGCCTCCACGGGCTCTCTGTGTGGAATTCAGCTAAAGTGGCCTTGAAGAGTTTCAAGATGATTTCATTTATAATTTTGATCCTGTTAAACTGCATAATTTCCTAGGATTTTTGTGTAAAAATGTGATAATAAAGTACCAACTTTATTCACAAATTACAAAAGCTCAATGGAAATGGAAATATTGGATATCAATTACTGCCTTTAATTTGTTTGGTCACGTAACACATTGAAACCATATCAGTGTTTATGGAAAATGTATAGATTTTCTTTTTTAATTGTTAGTAAACCATGGAACTAATGCAGTTTGCTGAATTCCATATTATTCATGTTTGTAAGGAAAGTCGTGGATATTGGCCTAATAAGGTACTTTGCAAATACTTTAGTGATAGAAGTATTTTAAAATCATGCAAAAATAATAAGTGTGACGATACTTTAGTATATTGATGTGATGCCACAAAGAAAGGATGACGCTAACACGACACTGCAAACAAAGCTGCAACTACAGTATTGCATTGCACAGCCAGGAGACAGAGAGCGAGCGAGCGAGCGAGGTGCTGGACATGCGCGGAACGAAGTGGAATATGGCGGCCTAGTACAGATGAGAAGTACTGATATCTCCTGTATATTTTTTAATACTAATCGGTAAGTTTACATACTCCTTCTATTTTTGACCGTTGTTATAACACATTGAGACTGTGAGAGTCCGGGCTGGTGGCTTTGGACTCTGAATAGAAACATGAAATGTTAAAATTAAACACGAAACGACGAAGTATTTGGTCAATCCCGTTTTGTAAATGCCGTGTTATTTTCCAAACTATGCTTGCATTTAGTCATTGGTGTGTTTACTGTATCTCTCATCTTTGGTGAAAAAGAGGGTGGCTGTAGGAAACAAACCTGCATATTTAATATCGACCACGATCGCTACGATGCTTTCTTTAGTACGATCGATTTGATTGTCAGCCACGAAATGATCTTAGATGTCTTGTTGTATTTAAAAACAAGAAGAAGAAGAAAAAAACCTGACAGGTTCTTGTTTTACCTTAGACGCACAGAGTACTACAGCATAGTTTTTTCCTTTTCTTTATTTTTTGAAGCATGCATAACATTTTCTGTATTTACGTTTTGCAAATATGTTTAACGAGTCTGATGTTATGTGTTAGGTATGCTGCGTTTTTCATGCTATTATTATATTAATGGTAATGGCATATAACTGTTTGCAATGCTCATTTTTTACGCCAAAAATAATAATATTTCAAACTGAGAATATACCAGTCACTTGGTGCAGGTCGGGTTGTTACAAAACGTTAATATTACTCTGCGTGATGCAGACACACCTCCTGAATCGCTTAAGCGGTGATTGTTGAATTAATTTCACGATGGTTTAATCGGGTATTACCTGTTCCTCGATGATTTAATACGCCTTAGCAAAAAAAAAAAAAAAAAAAATCAAACAAAAAAAACTCAGAAATAGTCTCTATCAAGTGGTTCTGAGTTCTGCATGCTTTTGCATATAATGAATCTGCTAAGTTACAGTAAACCTTTGTGGGTTTCCTTTGGTGTTTTTTGACATATGCTACTGATGTTGTTAAAGATATCACAAGTAACATAAGTTAATTCTTAAAAACAGAAAAGGAACAGCCCGTGTGTGCTTTGTGGAGTTTAGTTAGGATTATTATTATTTTTATTTATTTTTTTACGTGGGTGCTTTCATCATGTTAAACTTTTTGGCTTCTTGTAGAATACATAATTTAATTCTGTTTGCTATTAAACCGCCCAGTATTAAAATGTAAACTGTGACTTATAGTATTTTGCGAAATGTAACAACATACATTTTCTAACAGTTTTGCACTAATATTTGGTATTGTTTAGCATCCGTTTTGACATTTGCATTTTGGAATTTCTAATCTGCAATTTAATACGCTTTTGTTTTCTACATGCAATTGTTCATCGTTCGACGTAACGCGAGGTAAATAATCTAAAAAGGTGGGCGTAAAATGCGCCCAAATTGCTTTATATTACGTATGTGTTGGTATAAAAACATTATATTGTACAATTGTGAATTGTTTCTTCAGAGCTTGAGAGGTGGAACCTGTTAGCAATTTTATTTAAAGCTTCCTAGAATGCATGTCTGTTCTTTGCCATTCATTTCTGTTTTACAAGGGTTGCTGTTACGGATCATTACATATTAGAGCGGGTTAACCAGTCTGAGAATTAAGGCTTTTCTGTTTCACCTTCCTCTTGTCACGTTACATGAATGGGGTCTGTTCTTGTCATTTATGACGAAAGGGTTTACAACATCAACGCACAATGTTGTGTCATTTACTGCGGAACTGCTTGCTGTCCGGATAGACACCTGCTAATTATTTGGCAACATTTTACACATGTAGGTCTATTGGTGAGTGAGCCGTATCTGTTAATAAGTATTTTATTGTTTTGAATTAAAATATGTTTTGTTACAACAAAAATGATGTCAAGTCTATGATATATTATAAACCCAAGCATAAAAAAAGATAATCTAAACAAATTTCATATGACCCTATACAGTACAAGCATATTCAATTCCCTAACCTGGTTATCACAAAATGTGTCACCAAGGAATTCAGGATCATTCAGTGTATTTACAGTTTTATACCGAGCTATGTATTGGGACATATTTTTGTTATCTGTAGGTGCAGTTGATGGTACGAATATTCTAAGCTTGATTTACCTAACTTTTAAAATGTAAATGCTGTGGAGGTGCTCAGTGAAGTGGTAATAGACTCAGGCAGTTTATCCTCTAGTGGAAACCCTAATTCAAGCTTCTACAATTCACTTTCCATCAGCTGCATTTAACCTTAGGGTCAAATGTGTTCTTTAAACCAGTGTTCCTTGTAATATGGCCCCTGTGGGCCCATGGTTTACCTATTATTATTATTATTATTATTATTATTATTATTATTATTATTATTATTATTATTATGTGTATTTAGCAGACACCTTAGGGTGTGTGTACTATGCGTCAGTTGCAGAGCACTTATAACAACGTCTCACCCGAAAGACGGAGCACAAGGAGTACTTGGAACTGCAAACACAAGTCAAAAAGGAAGTTAGAAAGGCCAAGAGCGTGATAGAAATCAATATTGCTAAGGGGGCTAAAACCAATTCCAAAATGTTTTTCCAATATTATAACCGCAAGAAAACATTCAAAGAGGAGGTTAAATGTCTGAGACACAAATGGCAATATCATAGATGAAGAAAAAAAAATAGCAAATATATTAAATGATTACTTTTCACAGGTTTTTACAAAGGAGGACACGGACAACATGCCCCACATGCCGACCTGTTCCTATCCAGTTTTAAATAACTTTAGCATAACAGAGGCAGAAGTGTTAAAGGGACTTGGAGCTCTTAAAATAAACAATGAGATTATTATTATTTGTTTATTTAGCAGACGCCTTTATCCAAGGCAACTTACAGAGACTAGGGTGTGTGAACTATGCATCAGCTGCAGAGTCACTTACAACTACGTCTCACCCGAAAGACGGAGCACAAGGAGGTTAAGTGACTTGCACAGGGTCACACAATGAGTCAGTGGCTGAGGTGGGATTTGAACCGGGGACCTCCTGGTTATAAGCCCTTTTCTCTAACCACTGGACCACACAGCCTCCTGAGATCCTCCCAACAGTACTTAAAGAAATGAAAGAAGTTATTTACAAACTGCTAACCAAGATCATGCAACAGTCTCTTGACACGGGTTGTACCGACAGACTGGAAAATTGCAAACGTAATACCGATCCACAAAAAGGGAGACAATAGATGTACCACACTTGTAAATGTAGTTGATACGTTCACCCTCCAACCTTTGTACTTCTCTTAACCCCAAAAGATATCACTTTGTCATGAACCCCAACACTAACAATATCCGTTGATGTACAGTAATTAATAGGTGATTTAACATTGCAAAGTAGACCCGAATTAATTTTTAGGGGAATCCATGATTAACAATTGTGTTATACCTAATATAAATTGCGTTCCACTTCAGGAATGAAGCAACTGTATCTTAAAGTTGAATTGAATTGTGTATTGTATTGTATATTCAAATAAATACATATCACCATGTTTACTGCATCCACTGTGCATGTGCAAAGCAATGACACCTAGGAAAGAAAGAAAGCAGAGCAAAGAAAGCAGACAGATGAACCAATCAAAACAAGGAACTGGCTAGCCCCAGCTTTGGGGCTTGACATGGAATGACCCTTAAGGGACTTTCGCTTTAAAACACTAGCTTTCAATACTGCATGCACACACAGTCTAGCACAACCACCTTCCACAACATTTGTGTCGACAGCCGTAGCCACCTGGCATCCAGGATAAATGAAAGCTTTGAAAATGTCTTTGTTAAATGGAGAAACCATGCTTTGGAGTTTCTGGTTTTGAAATAGAAGCGTTATTTGAGGCTTACTGGTTGTTTCATCTGGTTAAGTGGGAGAGACCTTCACCTATGTCATACAGTGGTTGGTAACAAGCTGACAGGGTCTCATATATCCCATTTTCTAGTTGATATTAAAGCATTACAGCTGTAGTCCCTTGCAAAGATGCTATCTGTCAGCTTGCTGGGCCTGTTTATACTAGTAGTCATTCACAGGTGTCTTGCATTTAATTGGGTGCACATCACATACAGTACGCTGACATCTGGGGGGAAAATATGGACTGTTTGGCCTAATGTTGGGGTAGCCTTTAAGCTTAGCATGAATAATGTGTAACAGGTTATTCCTAATGGGTTTAAACTTTAAGAAAGCGGTAGGATCACGTGCAACAGTTAATAAATGTTAATTTGGCTCCTCTAAAATGTACTTTTACAATAAGCTTTTTTATGTATTATTTTTATGTTGCGTGTTACATTGATTAATTTGGTTGTTTAGCTTTTATGTTGCTTTTTTAAAATTTAAAACATTTACAAGCAGATTTGTTTTTTAAATGTATTTTCTTAAACACTTTTAAATGCAGGAACACTTTTAATTTAAATGTTTTATAGAAATGATTTCTTAAACCACCATGATGAGCATTTTGATGTTAGGAAATTCTTAACATTGTGTTGACCGCCAATACTCTCATGTTCTAGAATGTTGTAAAATCCTATATTAAGTATAGTTTGAATGGAGAACTGTCCATTTTTTTCTTATTGTGTAAAACAATTAATTTGACGTATTGATTCTAAGGGCTTAATTCAGTATTCTTTTGCTGCTTTTTTGAAGCAATATTTAAATTAGGCCTAAATTGAATTAATCGGCTACATCAAGGGTGTGTTCATTGAATTTAATATAATTTCCCATTTAATTTAACTAAATTGAATTGTGTATCATGGACAAATTTGGTCCATGTTTACGTATTAATCATTTTTTATGATGATATTGGAGTTGTAAAAGTTTTATATTTGAAAATAAAAGTGAGTAGTGTTATTCTGTTTTTTTCCAGGTTATGTAGTATCACATTGGAGAAAAACTGGAGGAAATGAAAAAATAATTATTTTGTTTGTTTTCTCTGTAACAAATCAAAATGATTGCTGCAAATGCAGGGCTCAAAAAGTAATGTTGGCCTTGCGGCAATCGGTGTGGGTGCCCCTTTCAATTGCCGCAATGCCCCTCAAAATGTATGTTTATTCACGGCAATGAAGGCCGCAGTGCCCTTTCAGCTACAGCAACTAGAGACGCCTGTATTAGGAAGTGTTTGGATCCACACAATAACAGGATTACGTGATTTGCGTGGTTAAGTCGCATCAGCAGGAAAACAAACAACAACGAACAATGAACACGACCCTTTCATCCAGCACAGGGAATTCTACCGTGAATAATAATGCCATCTCAGAAAAGACTCCAGAAAAAAAGTAGAAAGCCTTGCGCAGTCTGCACACAAATGTGCAAAACTTGATAAAAACGGTCCCATGGATTAGAGATAAAAGCCAATGCCTGGCTTTGCAGGCTCGAATCTAGGCTGCTGGTTGACAAACCCCCAAAAACCCCCAGCATTTTCTAAATAAATAAATAGTTATTATTAAGTTAAACTGTGTTGTTTCTTTTTGTTACCAATAGTTAGCCTTCTGTATGAATCCTAGGCAAAATTACACAACATTCTACACTTTCGCCTTGATTTAGGTTTAGTGGCCTTGGTGCCCTCTACTAAATTATTGAACTGAAGGCCATTTTGGCCTTGCCCTTTTTGTTGCCAATTTAGAGCCCTGAAATGTATATCTAAACTTTAAGAAACCTCTTAGTACTACAGTTTGTATATTGGTAAGTTTGTAACTCATAAATCTGTTGCATTATTCATATTTATTTATGAGTTTTTTTTTTCTGCCAACTACTGTATCACTAATTTGCTCTGACGTGATCAACACACCCAGCATTGTGATAATTTCACACCAGCATGCACCGTGATGTCTCATCTACTTCAGATATCAAAATGGTGGCGTTCCACTGGTGGTCCAATCCAATCTTCCTCATTACACACATTTTCCAAGTTGTTTGTGTAGCCTGATTCCTATTCATAAATCTTTTCACCTACTGTACCGCCATGATCGTAAAATTCTGTCAGTATCCTAATATAACCCAGTTTGATCGGTCTGCCTGGCATCGTTTGCAGCAGTGTCATCTGGCCTATCGGTTTTACGGTTTTAGATTTTTGTATTTTTAGACATTAAAATGGTATTTTAAAGTGTTCTACTGCAACAGTAATTGTATGGTGTAAATTAAACACCAAGACCACTCTGGTTGTGAGCTCAGGTCAGAACCAGTGTTCAATTGTCCTCTCATGCCCTGTTCCTAACTGTTTGGGCATTTTGCATAGGCCATTTATTCATTCATTTATTCTTTGTTATGATAATGTTAATAATAGAAGAAAAAAAGACTTGCACACATTTGAATAATTGAAATATCAACCAACTCTGAAAAACATCCCTAAAAGAAATTAAACAGAACAGCTTTTCATTAAGTGTCTTTGTGAGGAGGCCTTTTGGTCTTGTTAGTATTTTGCAGTGTTTCAGTGATTAGGCTACTGTGTGATGTTATTGGATTTCTCTATATTGGATTGCCAATTTGGTCACAGATAATTGTGAAGCCGTTTATTATACAAATCCAGCCTATTCAATGGTTATGATTTTCCCAAACCGAAAGCGAACCAAACCAACATTTGCATAAAATTACAAGCCGAATAGAGACAAAAGACAAAACCAAACCTGATTGATTCTGCCAGCCTTCGGTAGGGATAACCACAGCTTCATACTTAGTCTGGATGTTTAGATGTTTAGGGCTGTTTTCATACGCAAACAGTCTGCTTACTCTAACTTAAACCTTTTGTTAAAATAATGCATCCTAAGAAGTAAATAGCTGGAGCTGTTTTTTGAATAAAAAAATACATTTAAATAGTTGAGTCTGTCATGTCTTAAGTTACTCTGTAGAGACCTAATAAAATGTATCGACTGTTCTAATAATGGAGTGCTTCTTAAAGACTGCTTCCTTTCTACTGCCGAGTCCTTATCGGTAGTGAAATGTTACGCCTTGTTAAAATGTCATTTTTTAGGCTGTTCACTCTCAGCGGTAGATGTTTCGTAATTGCAGCTGAGGTCTGCCTTCCTTTCGGGAGTGCAGAAGACACAAACGGCCCTTTCAGGAAACGCTGTGCTGCTTCTTAACGAAAGATGATGAAATGAAGTCCAGGTGTCCTTAATCAGCACCTCCTGTGTGCCTGAAGCAAAGTGAATTCAGAAAAATCCAAGGGCCTAAATAAGCTGTCGCATGTAGTAAATTGTTACACAAAACACTGGGTGTGTCAGGGTGTCATTTCAAATCTTTAGGTTACAAGTATGTGCATTTTGGGATACACTGAGACAGATTTATCAAGATCTTTACACCGAAGTACAATTTGCACCATTTTTTGTGAATGGTAATTTAAGTAAAGAAATTGCCTTATCAGGAATTCTTATTATCAGGAGTCTACAATAAGCCAAATGCATACCGTCAGTTTTCATCTCCCCTTTCTCCACCTCACGGCTGGCTCAGTCTCATTTTGAGGGTGCATCTCCATTAATAAACTTTCCACCTGCCTTGTTTTATGCTATAGCCAGGTAGCTCTAAGGAGTGAAACCACTAGGACTAAAATATAACAGCATCATTACTGCGACACTTAATGACTGTGAGTACATTCTACACTGAAAAAATATTGCCATAAAAAGTCTGCTGCAAATAAAGTAATTTTTGTAGTAGAGGGCAAAAAGAAAAAGAGATGAGTCGCCTATTAAAAATAACACTTCTGCAATCATTGTAATCTTGATGGAATTCAGAAAATAACAAAATAGATGTGGCAATTAATTAACAGTTAATTGAGTTTTTTGTGCATTATATATTTTTTTGTGCACCATTTTGTGCAATTGGTGAATGTGTTTAGACTCTAAACAGCTTTTTTTTTTTTTTAAAGAATGCATCCTTATTTATCTTAAACGTGATTTGCAATGATGTATTTGCAACATTAATATCTGAAATCTGTCATATTTAAATTGACAAATGAAAATTGTTGGATTAACCATGTCAAAGTGAACTAGTATTCATACAGTACACATTAAAAAACATTGCACATCATTCCATAACATTAACTTTATTTGGTGCAAGGATTACAATCCTTGATTCAGTGCATGAAGACGCTGAAAAACTAAACCAAAAAATATTTGTAGTGGAGCATTCTATTCTGAGGTCATCATCATCAACATTCTGGAATTTTGTTTAAAAGACTACTTGTTTGTTTTTTATCAACTTCTTAAAGCACTGTTTTTTTGTATTCAGCCGATGAAGGACTTGTAGTCCGAAACATCCTGATTTGTAATCAATTATTCTGCCTTTTTAAGTACCTGAAATATCCTTTTCTTTTTTCGTTTTTCTTATATATATATTTATATGCTTTGTGTACATTTGAGATGACAATATAAAAAAACACGTAGTTGTTATCACAGTATTACAGTAGGCCTAAGGGTAAGAAATTAGTTACTTTTAGATATTTCTGTACGTTTTAGCAGTTGGACATGTACAAAAGTAGCTGACAGCAGTTAAATGGACTTTAAAATGTGTGTATGTTAACTGCATTGTTAGGGAACTTTAAAATAAATTACCTACCTGCTTAACTTTTTTCGTGGCACAGTATTTTATGTGTCTTATTTAAATATGAACTGCACAAATTGGAGGGATGTGTTAAAATGGATGTGCGTCTGGACGGATATAGGATTCAGATTCGTTTCACCCTGCTCAAAAAGTTGGTATTCGAGCCGAATCCTGGATTTGGTGCATCCCTACTTTCATCTGTTACTTCTGTTAACAATTTTATTTATTTTCTCAAAATACTGTGTAAACACCTTCATCAGTCTGGCCCATTGTAGCTGTAGTTTACTTTCTGAGAGTCAGAGTATAACGCTGCATATGGAGTGAATTGTAATTTCTGAAAAGGTTATGGAATTTCAGGGAAATCTACCAACTGTTTGGTTATGAATGTGTTGTACAGTAGGTACACCCCTATTGTCGGTGCAAACCCATGCTAATTACCCATTTGAATAACTTCATAATAAAAAAACTTAAACATACAGTAATTCACAGTTCAAGAACTTAAACCCCTGGGGATTCAGGATATATATTTGGTGGCCAAAACTTTAAATTCTGCATCATATTTTGTTTTGATTTGGCACTTTATTTTGTGTACTTCACTGGAATGCTTATCTTCAAAACCATATTTAGTGTCTTGAATAACCACCATTAAGAAAGATGCATGGGGGGCTCCCAAGTGGCAAAGGCACTCCACTTGGAGTGCAGGATGCGCCCTATAGCCTGGAGGTCGCTGGTTCAAGTCCAGGCTATTCCAATGCCGACCATGGACGGGAGTTCCCAGGGGATGGCGTACAATTGGCCGAGGGCGGGGCTTAGGTCGGCCAGGGTGTCCTCGGCTCACTGCGCACCAGCGACCCCTGTAGTCTGGCCGGGCGCCTGCGGGCTTGCCTGTAAGTTGCCCAGAGCGGCGTTGTCTTCCGATGCTGTAGCTCTGGGTTGGCTGCATGGTGGGCCTGCAGAGTGAAAAAAAGCGGTTGGCTGACGGCTTCATTCAAATGAGGTTTGTTTACACAAAATTTGTATTTGATATACATTTGGTTATATCTATGAATAAACAAGCTTTCCATTCAAAGTATCCACACTGTGTACCTTAAAAAAACACCAGGCGTGCATCACAATTTGCCTCTTTTCATGTCTTTAATCTGTTTTACATTTTTAAACAACAAAAGGGATACAGAATCAAAAGAAAACAAATTCCTCTCATGGTGTCACCTCAGTGGAATTGAAATAATTGAAAATATTCAACTGGGTATTTCAAATCATGTATACAGTAAATGCAGTGACACATTATGCAGTGCAAGTCTTGTGTTGCATCTGTCATACTGTAAATTGAAATAGCTGTTCTTTTCAAACCCTGCAGCATTCAACCCCCCCCCCCACCCCATTATTTTTTTGCTGTGCCATTTGTAATTATATTTTGTTTATTCATTTATTTTGTTTTTATTGTAACATAACTTAAACTAAATAAGATGAGCATGCTTCATCATGAAGAAATTAAAGTTCTGCTTCTGGATAACATGAGTGGAGGGGGAGGGGTGGATGGTGCTTTAAATTAAAATTATTAGTGTTATTGTATGTTTCAAACATATTCTACCACAGCACTTCTCTTACACTGTCTTGTACACTAGGTATTCAGTACATATTTTACTGAAGCACTACAACTGCAATAGGTACCCCCCCACAGTGCTTTGGCATAATATACCCTGCTCCATACACGGCAGCGACACCATATAGAGTTGCTACGATTTGGTAGTGGATTTTAATGCACTTTGGTAGTGGATTTTAAACAACTTTTTGTTTAAGTAATATGTATTATACAAATCAAAAGATCAGATTTTGCATGTGAGTGACATTTTAATGTGTGATTTACGGTATTCACACATTGTCAAACGGTTTCTGTTAACCGAGGGGGAAAAAAAACACAGTGCGTGAATGCCGCCTGTCAAACCTTTGAAGGTTTAGAACAAGCTTCGAATTCCTAGCCGACCTTTGAACACAGCCCTAGTGACATGATGATATAATCCCTTGTGTTGTACAACTAACCTCTCAATTTGAGATCATTTGTATCTGCAGGGTTGTTTATTTAAGAACTTCATAAAATTTTTTTTTTTTTTAAAAGTGCGTTCAGCTGTGGTGGTTGTGTTCCTTGAGGAACATTTTACTTTAGTCTTTCTTATTAAAACACGGGGTATTTCAGTGCAGTCAGCATCCTGCAGGTAATATCATTATCTTCTACTGTAGCACTACACAGGCAAGTTGATCAACCTGAACAGTTATTCAAGCAGTTCCGGCAGGCTTCACCTTCAAGCAATTATTAGCACATCAAGCCATAAAAAGATAATACATTAATATAATCTACAGATGTATCGTTTATAGGCTGTTTTTATTAGAACACCCGATCGCTAAAGGACACGTGTACATTCTCACCGTGACTATCCTTACGTTTGCAAGGCATTACATCACCATGCTTTACCAGAGAGTATTTTTTTTTTTTTACATTTTCTGAGGAGAGAGGTTTAAATTTATTTTAATGCATAGAAATATACATAAAGTGACGGTGCAGTAAGTTTTGTAAAATTTCCACACTGACTCGTGCTCATCCCTTTGATTTAAACAAAGACTTTAAAACCAGAGGAGGGTGGATCCCCATGTAACATGTAGAAAGTGTTGAGAGATCCCAGGAGTAATGCATTTAAAGGGGAAAACCCAGCTGGGAGAATTAAACAATCTTCATAGAAATCCCCAGACATCAAGGAATTGACTGCAGTTTATGTTTCTTTCATTAGTTTTGTTCCTTTCGAAAAAAAACATGTTTCAAACATTAACCTTAAATTGGTCCATGAGTTAACTTTACGTGTAGGTTTTCATTTTCATATTTTCAAATTCTACTTTCAGTATAATATTAGGTAAAATGCCTTTACTTTATGTTTTATACCAGTTAACATTTGCCATTTATTTAATCGAATTGTCACTACTAGGATTATTAATTCCAGGAAATAGAAGGTTGAGAGAATAAATAAAAAGGAAATAGTCTTCATGGGTTGTTGGGTTCTCTGAGACACAGAGTGTGTTTTCAATTACCCTTTCAGTTCTCTTCTCATATCGCCAGTGAAATATTGCAATAGGGACTTCTAATGAAACCCACTGTTCAGCTTTAGCACCTGTTCAGGTTGAATGTAAAACCAGGCTTACGCTGGGCTGGACAGCACAACAGGGCTTGGGTATATAAAAAAGGGCTGACACTCATATGACTGATTTAATACAAATAGATATTTGACGTGTATATAACGCCATATAAAATGTGCATCTCCCTGATGCAAGTCTGTATTCATTCACAGTGGCCCAGCTGAAGTGCTGAAAGTAATACAGTAGCTGTGATAGTCTTGTTGTTGGGTTTATAATTGATTTCTTCTAACTCTTCAACTGAGCTGAAAAAGGCCTACAAACAAGTGCATACATCTATCTGGTGTAGGCACACCCCCTGTATAGTACAGTACATAAGCGTATGCACCTGATTGCACAGGTATACGGTAGTGACTCACACTGTTAATTTCTGCTCCTCAGCATGCATGTTGCTGTCATTAACTCTATTATAAATCTTATTTGATTTTTTTTTTTTTGAGTGGAACCATCTTAATTATGGGCCTAGTCGTACTCTAGTCGGCTTAATGTTCTCAATTTTATTTGGGTTTCCAGCTACTGTAATCTGTATATACAGTAAATCACCAAACTTTGCCTGTTTGGTGATTTACTGTATATACTGTAGTACTTGTAATTTTAGACACAAAGAAGATCACCCTATACGGGTGATAATGTAACACACATAGTAGCTGAAATAGCAGAAAAACAACTTTGGTCACATGTTGAGAAATTACCAAGCTATGTTAAGGATGCAACACAATTTTTAAAAAGACTTGACTCACAAATGCACAACCTTCCAGAGAATACAATTTTATTTTGCATGGATGTAAAATCCTTGTACCCAAGTGCCCCTCGTAAAGAAACTTTAGAAGCTTGTCAAAAAGCACTAGATAATAGACCTGATAAATCAATACCAACAGCAGAGGTGCTGAACATGATCAACCTACTTTTAGAAAACAGTTATTTTACATTTGTTGATAAGAATTACAAACAAAACAATGGTACAGCAATAGGATCTAAATTAGGAATGCATTTTGCCAGTACATACATGGGGAAATGGGAAGAACAATTACTTAGAAAATCGAAAAGAGAACCTTTAGAATACACTCGGTTTGTAGATGATATTTTTGGGGTTTGGACACTTGGAGAAGAATCTCTTTTCCAGTTTCATAAAATGGCAAATTAAATGCACAGTAATATTAAGGTGGACCTTCGATGGACAAGAAAATACAGTTTTAGATACCATAGTAAAACATAAAGAAGATTAAATTGAGACTGACCTCTTCTGTAAACCCACTGACATGCACCAGTATTTATGTCCTCTGCACATCCAATACACACTAAAAGGGCAATCCCAAAGGGTCTAGGAATAAGAATACGAAGAATATGCTCAAAGGAAAGTGACTATGTAAAACAAAGAAATGTATTCAAAACAAATTTTAAAAAAAGAGGATACAAAGAAAGAATTATAGAGACAGGTTAAGAAAAATGGATAAACTAAAAAGAAATGATCTATTATATTATAAAAATAGAGATAAAAAGGTCAAAAGAGTCCCATTAGTAATGACTTACTCTAAACTTTTGCCCAATATTTCTAAGATAGTTTGGAAACACTTGCGGATTCTACATAATTCAGAAAAATTGAAAAAAGTATTTCTTAAGGCCCCAGTTGTAGCATTCAAAGGAGAAGCTAATTTAGGTGATATTTTAGTTCACAGTAAACATAAGAGACTAATTGACAGAATAGGATCTACAAATATTTGCACTAGTACATGTAAAGTGTGTAAATACATGGACAAAAGTAAAAATATAATTAAACATAAAAACAACACATATCCACTAAAAACTAATACCTACTGTAAAAATAGCAATGTTGTTTATGGAATAGCCTGGGGAAAATGTGATTAAATAAAAATATGTTGGAGAGACTGGAACTACTTTATGTAAAAGAATTCAGAACAACTTTTCATTAATTAGAAATAAAAAAATGAATGAACCAAAAGTACAGCACTTCACCAGTCAAGGACTTGGCACAAATGATGTAGTATTAGAACAGCTAAAATTAGACAATGCGACATATAGAAGAATAAAAGAAAGTAAATGGATAAATAGACTGAACACGATTATGTCGGCGAGACTCAACAGAAAAGAATGAACTAATTAACTCCAATAAATATATAACATTTTAATAAATAGATAAATAAATAAATAAATAAACAAAATTCATTCAAAAGTTGTGCATGCTGATGCGCTGGGGATACCAAATCAAGGCTGATCCTCAGAGCCAGCATTGCATGATAATATAAATACAAGTTTATATACAGTAATGTTAATTAGAATTAATACAGATTTAAAAATAGAAGTAAAAGTGATGTCACAATATATAGAACACCATTACATCATGTAAGTATAAATAAAAATACATTTCTGTTTACATCGGAAATATTCAATAGTTTTAAAGTAAACACACACCATTCAGGATATGTTTAAAGAAATCTATACAGTTGTCCTCTTAATAAGTTGGAAAATAAGTCCTGGCTACAGTAGCTCTCCTTTTTAAAGAGGATTTGTGATGCAGAAAAACAAATCTAAAATCAAACTCAAGCAGTTAGTTGATTTTTAAAACTGAAGGGGTGATATATGTGTCTCTTACCATGACTGTCCTGTAATAGAATTTAACGGATCTACAGTGTTAAGTTCCCATTTTGGATGTTTACACTGCGCTGGTTTAGGGCTGTCCTTTCAATATTCGGGGGAAAGATTTACTGCCCATCCTTGATGAATTACTGCTCTCGGGGCATCATGGAAAGGGAATCTTGCTGACCGGAAAACTCCACAGGGTCGCACGACGTTTATTTCATTCAGTCATCGGCACCACCCCGTGCTTTTAAAAGACCTCTTTTGTTTGGATTTACACTTTCAGCTTGTCGTCAGTGGTCTCCTTTTCTGATTTATTAGGGGTCACAGCCCTTTTAAAGTTTTATTTATATGTTAGTTACCTTAGTTTGCGCATTGTTTAAACCAGAGTGCCAGGAAGTTAAAGAGGTACCTCCTTGTTGACCTTTAGTTGTAAGCTCACGTCAAACAAAATGATGTTCCATGTTGTTTTAGACTGTTGTCGGGGGTGCTTTGATTTTTTGTTTTAGGTATGTGAATTTATAAAAGCATAACAAATTCTGGATTTTAAAATGGGGAGATACTGGAACATTTGTGTGTTCTGTTGCGTTGATTTAGGTAGACGGTGTTTAAGGACTTTGTTGCTCTTAAAAGGTGAAAGAGCAAAGAGCATGAAAATTACAATCAAATGGTTATTAAACAGTAACCTTGCCTAATTGTGATGTTTACAATCAATCACTTTCACACTTTGTAGGCACCTGGTCAATTGTAACTGCTTTCCAAACGTCCTCACCAAAAAAACAATTGCAGTTTTAAAAAGAATTAGCAAGTGTTCGTAGGGTATACTGTCGGATAAGTTGCAGTAAAAAAAGCAGTAATGTAAAAATCAATCATTCTTTGCTCTGTAACTTATGTTTCTCTCAATGCATGAAGATGTTAAATTGTTGGAATTTAAAGGAAATATGCTTTGGCAATACTTCCCCCACCCCCCCGGTCATGCTTATCAACCATTATTGCATTGAATTGAGTAAGAAGCCTGTGTAGTTTAGAGTGCATATCTTCAAATTCAATTCTTCATTTTCTTCTACGTCTGTTGTTCTGATGTTTGCTCTCATTTTGAGTGGTTCGTATTGCATTCACTCAAACATGCGTTAACCATTTAAGGACCATGATCCTACTGAAGTGTCTTTCTGTGACTGTGATCTGGTAAACACTATAAACGCGCTTGCTGGTCCACCATACTTTGCCGTACAGGTTGGAAACGCATATCATTGCATAGGGAAGGGACTGAATATCATTCCCTGATATGCAGTATTTATTTATTTTTTTCTCCATGTGACGTCACTGAGACGGGCATTTCAATTTTTCAGTTTCAGCAGCACACAGAAAAGTTTTGTTTGTTTTGTTTTTTTTGAGCCATCTATGATTACAATATATATAGGAGTGACCAAACATGATTATTTTGGAAAAACATTTTTTTTTTAATATACATATATTCTCATCTATACCACATATAGTATGTCTGATGCATGCAGTACAAACTATCCAGTAGTTAAACAAACATAACATAGGCCTCTGCCCTAACTGCCTGTATCTCTGATATAAAAAAATTAGATGTTGCAAAATTTTTTACACCTTAATTGTGACAAGACTGAGGTAATGCTGTTAGGTACTCCTTGCCAGCTTGGTAAAACCAATGCTTTAAATCTGTCTGTTGATGGAACCATGCTTGAGTTCTGGTCTAAGATGAAAAATTTGGGTGTGATTTTCGATCCTGGGTTAACTTTTGAATCATGTGCTGAATACTATCAAGGTTTCTTTTTTTCACCTTAGAAATATTGCCAGACTTCGTCCCATGCTTTCTCTACCTGCAGCTGAAAAACTGGTTCATGCCTTTGTTTTTTCCAGGATTGATTACTGTAACGCCCTGCTCGCTGGGGTGTCTAGCATCCTCACTAAAATTCAATTTGTTCAAAACTCTGCAGCCAGAATTTTGTCTCGTTCTAGCTCAAGAGATCACATCACTCCTGTCGTGGAGGCCTTGCACTGGCTGCCTATCAGGTTTAGAATTGATTTTAAGCTCCGACTTATCTGTCAGATCTTTGATCTTTTTACTCTCCCACTCGCAACCTCCTCTCTGCTGATCTCAGACTGCTGTGTGACCCGCCTGCTCGCCTGCGCTCTATGGGCGACAGGGCCTTCTGTTGCTATGCCCCCAAATTATTCCGCTAGAGATCAGGGACTCATCTTCTTTGAGTGTTTTTAAAGCTAATTTAAAGACTTACTTTTTTAGAAAGGTGTTTTTATGATTTTTATGATTGTTTTATTTCCTTGTGCTTTTTTATGTATAATCTGTTTATTTATTGCTGTACTATTAATTGTGAAGCTCTCTGAGATGATTGCTTTTAAGGGTGCTATACAAAATAAAGTTGTTTATTATTATTATTATTATTATTATTATTATTATTATTATTATTATTATTAATAATGAAAACCAGTGAAAAACAGGCGGAAATAGGGCTGAGTGTAAAGAGTTAAAAAAAAGAAATGGAGCGCTGGTTAAAAAGAAAAGCACCTTTTTCTTCTGCTGCATGCAAAAACTGGTCAGGCAATGGAAAAAGCAATGGAGAGCGCTCTGTCTCATAGTGATGAACAGCTGTTAGGTATCCTGAAAGCAGCTTATTTTAAAGCAACACCAGTGTGAATGATGATGCAGTAAAATATTTATAGTTTTTTATATGCAAAAGTGCCTTTTCTTTTGCCATTCCCCCCCTAAAATTTTGGAATACCCCCCCTCCCCGTTGGCTGCAGCATAGGGGGAAATCCCTCCCAGCACACAAAAATGAAATTCAAGCCCTGAGTTGTCTAGTTTGTCTAAAATATACTTGATAGCTTGGGTCTATGACATCACAGGCAAGTACTGCGGTGCGAGACACAAACAGGCTTGTTTCTTTATTAAAATAAAAAGGTTGAGCACGCGTAGCAATTGTTTACATTTAAGTTTTCACTCCTCATCACTACTTACATTCCGCCTCCGAACGCCTCTTTCTTACCCGTGATCACCCTATTTGTACACCTGTGGCTGAAGCCTTAATTAATCATTTAATCACTTCTTCAATTCACAGCTCCAACACAAACCCACATCCCGTGCTCACATATCAATATACATTAACTCCCCCGTGCTACATAACCCAAACTATACAAAATAAACCAAAAATACACCCAGGGACTTGTCAACTAGAACTGAAAAGGAGGTCCTGAGTCACTGCTCTCTCTCTCTCTCTCTCTCTCTCTCTCTCTCTCTCTCTCTCTCTCTCTCTCTCTCTCTCTCTCTCTCTCTCTCTCTCTCTCTCTCTCTCTCTCTCTCTCTCTCTCTCTCTCTCTCTCTCTCTCTCTCTCACAAACACACAAATCCCTTTTAACTTCCTCAGCAGCCAGACAACCCAGATATATATCTGTTAAGGGCCATTATTGTGACTTGGAATCTTTTATTGCAGCACACCAAAGGACCCCTGGCGTGAATAAAGACAAAAGGGATCCATGGATCCATGTTTACGTTAGCCCAAGCCCTTAACTTGTTTTGTCTGCTTTCAGACATGGGCGCTGCCTTAAGTCAAGCCCCAGTTTGAAGGTCTTTTTATTGGCCTTTATCACCAGCTTCTCTGGCTAGAGATGATAGTTGATGGCTTTGAAGAACCTTGAATGACTTTGTAAGGGTTACAGCAGTTATTGCTCTGTCTTGTTAAGGCATAACCGCTAGGGCTCTGACCAGAAGAGGCTTTTATTTGAGCAAGATCCCAGAGCTAAAATACTAGCAGCATGGAGATGAAAAGAATAGTAAGAAACAAAGTGCATGCCGACGTAGACTTGGGTGGGGAGTGGGGAGTCTTAAGATATAGACCAAAGCTTTATAAGCCACTTAACGTAAGACTATGCATGTATCTTTATTGATCAGGATCAGATTCTATCTTTGTAAAATTGAGTTCTTACTGTGCACCTGTATACAATAAAAAGTTCCTACTGACCTGGCTTTGAATTATCAGATGATAAATAGAATAGGCTTGTGTTCTTGGCTGTGATCTTCTTTTACAACGTGTTTCTTCATCTTTTGATACAATTGCAGGCTTATTCTAAGTGAGCTTTAACAAAACATTCCTAAAATATTACGAATAGGGTCCAGTGTTCCCAATTTGAATTAATTAAAACATGTTTGCAGTTCATGAAACCTTTTTCAACTGTTGTCAAAGCAGTTACTGTAGCAGGTTCTCTAACAGTGCTCTAGTCAATAAAAGCAAAGTTAGGCTCTTTTCTAATTGGAGGCTTGTTTTTATTGAACCATATAGAGTAGTGCATGTTCATGTTGTTTGCTAATGAATAACATCGAGACATGATTTCAAACATAAACTATTAACATTCAAAATTCTAATTACTTGACAGACTTTTTTATAAGTGGAACATCTTTTCACATACACTAATTAACTTGTTTTTTTAATTGCATGGAAGCAGTCTATGCGTTCCTTTATAAAGCGTAGTATTTAGCAAAAAGTATTCACAACGTGTTACAAGTTAAACTTTTTTTTTAATGTGAATTGGAAGCGTATACCCAATGCAAATACAAATTTGAGTAAATGAAGTTTGCTTTAACTAACGCAGCAATTCATATTGAATTAACGATACTTCAAGAATATTTTGAGCTGTCATAGTTTTGCAGTGTCAAGGTTTATCATTTTGTCAATGTTTCACCCGTATACTTAAGTACAGTAGTACATTGAAATGTCAGGATATCTGCTGTAAAGTGCTACCATTGCCATTGTCACAATATATTTAGGATGCAGTATTTTAGTCCTTAATGGTACCCAGAGAAATCAAATTGTGGTACAATATGGTTATAATTTTCTTTACATTTTTTCAGAGATCATAATCTCTGTGTATATGGAGCAGCTGTACTAATGTTACACTTACATTTTTTAGGGATTTTCCATTCTGGGAATGACGAATTCCATTTTTACCAATTTATTTAGAATTTCGCAACGCCATTTGAATATAAATAACATTTTTACATAAAAAATCTATTGAATTCATTTAAAAAAAAAAAAAATCAAGCCCCCGAGATACTGTATTTTTCAGGAAAATCTTTCTTAAAGCAGTCCACTTGCAACAATGTACTGTAGGTCAGTCAACAAATAAAGATGTTTTGAAAAAACAGCTTATTGCTTGCATTACAATATACAGACTAGTCAAACGAGGGGCATTATTACAAAAATATACAATTTTCATAAAATTACAAATTAAATACACTTCTCTCCCATCTTTAGTTTCATCTGCAACAACGCACACTGGTTTATGCTGTACTTGCTGTAAAGCTGCTTGCATGTGTTTCTCATATACCCTGGACAGATAGAGTTGCTTTAGTTAGACCACGACTCTTCAATTAGTTTTTTTTAAATTTAAGGGGGCCAGATTGGAAAAAAGTTAGAAGTAAGCATGCCAGAGTATTTAAGCAATAATAAATATTATATAACTTAATGTTCATATATTGAACAAGACTTACACATTTTACCATATGAATAATACTTTAATAAAAGAACAGTGTGAGAATTTAGTGGAGTGTCATTCCAAACATTTTAAAATGTATGTGACATATTAATAGTATAACTGTTAAGAAGACATCAGCGCTTCTACTTTTGCTACTAAAGGTTTCACCTCAACCACTGTGTTGTTTCCTTGTGTTGAGCAGGTGTAATAGATTTGCGATAATAACTAAATAAATGAATACATAAATTCAATATGTTTTTTTTAATGGGGGGGGGGTTGACGATTTGTACTTTTCACTTTTCTGTATATACAACTCCAAAATTATTCCACAGAATAAAACTCTCACAAAACTTCTAGTTGCTTTTTTAAACGACTCGAATCACACAGCAAACAGGCAGTGCCGCAGCAGAGACAGACAGTCCATCAGCATAATGCCCACAAAACCACCTGTTTTCTCGTAATCCAATGATCCAAATAATCATACAAAAACGTTTTATACAAGCATCATCGCTGGGCTGCTGGATAGTGTAGTTTTCAAAGCATTCCATGATTTTTTATAGGAGAATAACAGCGGTATGCTCAGTTTTTTTTTTTTTTTTAAGGTGCTGTTGCAAAGCAGAATTCCATTCCGAAAATCCCAATTCCGTTCCCAATGCGTGATTCCGCGATTCCGTCCGTGATTCCGTGATCGTGGAAAATCAGTAGCCCTACTAACCCTACAATATAGGTCATAGTGATCCACTTTTTTGTGATACTCGTAGCTGTAATTTTGTATTGACAACTGTGGCAGGTGATGCTTCTTACCCCATGCATATTCTTTCAAAATGCAAATGAATAGATCTATTCAAATATTGTAGCATTTACAGTTGACTGGAGTCTCTCAGGAATACATAACAGTTCATGTGTGCCTCTGAATGCATTTCAAGCAGTGCTTGTATGAATATTGAAATACTGAAATACTCTAGAGCGCTAAGAATTCCACATAGTGACAGATAAATCTGAAAATGTGATGCACATTTCTGGTATGGATGGCACATGCCCAGTCAGTTTCCGTTGACATGCTTAGGAATGAACCATGTCGTTAGGGTCACTGCTCTGTCTCTTCTCACTTTCATTTGCATACAGTCACTACTTCAAAGTGAAGTGTTCTGTCTCCCCTCATGGGAAACAGCTGTATAGGATTATGAAAGGAATTCTTCAGTGGAATAAGCAGGTACTGTATGTGGCCTTTTAAACTGAATTGAACTTTACCTGGCCTTTTTATGGACAGTCTTTCTGGTTGTTGCACTGGATAGCATTAGCCACAACTAGCACCAGCTTGTACTGTGCTGCCTTATCTATATGTACAGTATCTGTCTTTACCTGGCTTTGATCATGCTTGAACAATCCAGACTGCCTCTTTTCATTCAAATCATGCTACTGTGATTTCTCTGTTCTGCTGGCAGCACCTGCAATCTCTCTCGCTCTCTTTAAAATTGGGGCAGAGAGCAGGTGGAGCTGAAAGGTGTCTCTTGTATGCGAGTATGCTGGCACAAGATCTTGTTTAATATTGTTGGCTTTTTGGATGACTTTGTTATTGCAGAGGAACTTATTCTACTGTATTGTGAGCCAGTTACACCATGAAATGACCTCTGTGGTAGCTGTCAGAGTTCAGTATCATAAAGTCCCATCTGTCTGCTTGGCTGTTTTGGCACAGCAGACTTAATCATCCTGTGGAGGCATCTCAGTTTGCCAACAATGTCTTTTCTGTGTGTATGAGTTGTTTTCACTACAGGGAGGTGACTCGATGACCACAGAAAATAGATGACCTGCCTGTAACTGCTTGTTTAGGTTTTCAGGGCTTGATCGAGCTATCGAAATATCCAGTGAGGCAGCTGTCAGGGAAGCTCAGTTTTGTTGCAGTTAATATATGGAGAGGTCGGAGGTGGTGGGTGCAGTAACTTGCTGACATACTTGTTGAGCTTCGCAAAGGAATTCCCTTTTTTTTTTTTTTACTTCAAATGTTTTAACATCCAAATTGGCATTAAAATATTGTGGGTAGGATTTTCAAAAAAGCGTGATTGTATCGAACTTGCTTTTAGTAGCAAGTGATTTTCAATTGGAATTTGTTATTAAAATCAATCTGATAATCCTTTGGAAATTCAGTCGATGTGGTCGTTAATGATAAAGTCTCCCGGTTAAAACTTTTAATTGTCGCAGGTCACCTACATCAGTTCCTGTACCAACTACTGCATAAAGAGATGCTAGCGAGTAGTATTTATTATTATTTCAACATATTCTTTGTTTTGGAGGTGTGAGGGTTAAGCCATCTATATAGGCTTGGTTGACACGTATTCTTTTATTTATTTGCTTGGCTGGAATGTATTCTATTTATTTCTTGTATAAATAAATGTGTTTCAAGTGCCATTTGTGTTTTGTAGTCATTTGTTATTATACATGTATACCATTTATGTAACACTTCCGTTATGCATTTCTTAAGCTTTTAAAATGATGATAGAAAGCCCTCACCCAATACACTGTTACATACATCATTTATGTTTGGTGGCTTCCTGTAATCATGTTAAGTGCATTTCTCTGGCACTCTTTGCTCGTCTCCGCGGGAAATGCACTCTGCATAATTAGGAGTAGCCAATGAACACTTACAGTATTGTAAGGGAACATTTTATAACCTTATATGCATGGAAATGTGTGAAGATCAGTCAATCAATACTTTATTTATAGAGCGCCTTTCATACAAAAAGCAAAGAACACATTTTAAAATTCTGTTTAAAAAAGCTAATCCTAAAAATGTACGTTTTCAGTTTTGACTTAGCACTGATGTAGCACTTCTGCTCTGATATGAGGTGGCAGTGCGTTCTGCACTCTGGGAGCATAGTGACTAAAAGCTCTCTCTCTTCCTTTGTGTGTACACTTGCGGGAGGCACAGAAGGCCTGCATCAGCTGATCTGAAATCCCGATGGAAGTGTACTGTATATTGTACTGTACATACAATACGTGAAAAAAGTCCGACCGCTCTGGCTCTGGTGGCTTCCCTGGGAGAAATATTCAGAGGAGGCCTCCAGCGGTTCATGATGAACCGCTTCTTCCTCCTAAGTATTGAAGCAGCCCCCCTGATTTGTCGAGACACTAAAACATCATTTTTAGTGAACCAAAGGTTAACTCGATCACATTCCTAGTGGACCTGTGTGTCAGGATTAACTTTTCTATAACCAAAATGTCTGTATTTACTCTTAGGTTTTTATTTGTATAATTAAAATACAATCTACAGTAGAGGTCAGTTGTCGTATAATGCACATACCCAGAGTTCAGATGATTAGGCTATGGTTACATTGATAATTTCTTGGTAGTAATATTGACGGCATATCGTTTTGGCAATACAGCAAATGTTCTGTAAAGTTACAAATGGTTAAAACAAGCGAGTAAACCTCATTCAAAACCTCTGGTATGGAAAAGGCTAAAATAAATATTTCCATACAGTACTGTATATACAAATATTGAATTATCCAGGTATTCTTAAATTACTAATATGCCAGCTGGTTCATTGGGTCCCTGAAAATGACTTAAAAGCAAACTGTGTCATAATGTTATAACAGGACCCAGGGAAATTTGCACATGCATTACATTCCAGATGTTGGCATGCATCACAAATCACCTGCACCTTTAATGAATGGAACCCCTTCCTGCTCACATATGTATAAGCACAGTGTTGCAGTGATTTAAGCACAATATGTGTGCAGTCGATGGCTACCATTACTCTGGGAAACCCAAGAATGTCATAAAACTCCCATAAAAAAATGTCAAAGTTTTTTTTTTTTTAGCTGGGCCTGATATATACCCACAGAGAAGGTAGATTGATTGAGTTCCATCAAGTCATTTGTGACCCTTTGCAATCACCCAGAGAGGCATAGAAGGACAATGCTGCCAGCACCTTTATATGCAGTGGTACAATGCTGCCAGCACCTTCATATGCAGTGCTACAATGCTGCCAGCACCTTCATATGCAGTGGTACAATGCTGCCAGCAACTTCATATGCAGTGGTACAATGCTGCCAGCACCTTCATATGCAGTGGTTGTGGTTAATATATTTAAATTATTTTGTAAATCAGCATCATTTCAGAAATAACATTAGCGCGATTAATTAACATTGAAATACCCATAACAGCCTCTTGAAAATGGCAGCCTTCTGACCTTAAGTCTCTTTTATGTCTTGAAGTCTACATATAGTCCCGATGTTCAGATATGGAGGAGGCACCTTTCTTCTAATTTTCCCCTATGTATAGTCGCAGGCTTAACTATATACTATTTTCCAATGAAATGGGTGCGAGCTTGCTTAGACTTACAGCCTGAATTGCATTATCCATTCAGAACACTCCTGGGAACTGAATGTGTTTCGCTGCAGACGATACTAGCACGCAAAGAAACAGAAAGGAAAAGAAAACCATGTAATGACAGCTGGTAGTGCATTTTGTTTTATTGTACCCTTCTGTTTTACTCACTTAAAAAAAAAAGGTCAAACTTAAGGCAAATCTTTACCAGACTGAAATACAAATATCGTTTGCAGATTGAGAGTGTAAGGTAGAGTGGAGCAATCGGAGAGCAAGGTCAAGGGTTACTGCAGTTCAAGGAGATCATCAATTTTTAAAACGAGCTGCTTTTAACTTGGAATGCGTCACTAGTACCGCTCTCATTCCCATTCCATTACCACTCCTCCACCCCATCTTCCTATCCCCTGGTTTGCTAGCGGCCTCTTCAAAGCACCACACAACCACTACTGGCTGCTTAGTTGCTTGCGCTCAGCTGTCAGCCAGCATTGTGCGTGGTTCTGTCTTTTGTGGGGGCAGTTTCCATGTTAATTACGTCCTGTTCTTGTCGTTTCCAGGAAGCCATCACTGTGTGTCTAACAGGAAGCTGAGTTGTTGGTCGCCTGCCTCCAGGTACTTTTGTGCGAGGAGTTACTGAACCTGCAGGTGGTCACCATGGGGAGAACATCAACTAAAGGTAAGGGGCGTGCTTTCTGTTTTTCTATTTACAGTCCTTTGTGCCCTGCCATGGCATATTAATTAACTCACAATTAAACAAGAAGATAAAACATGACAAACTGTGACAGTTACTCCACAGAAAACCATAAAAATGCTTCCATCATAGTACATCATGATGTAGGATAATGACTGAGTGCTCAGTGCAGTAAATGCAATACCAGTATTTGTTTTAAACCTTTAGCTATTCCTTAAGAATTGACGTCTCCATTTACTTTTTATGAAAGTCAAGAAATTAAATGTTTGATTTTCGTACAAATCATGCTTTGTTGCAGCTATACAGAAGAATCACATGTGCCAGTGTACAGAATGGCCCAAATAGGAACTGCTTTTGCATAATGGGGTAGAGAATGTATCACCCAGATGAGCTAGAATGCATTAGTATTTGTTGTATTGTTTTTGAGGACAGCTATAAGATTTTATAATGGGTGTCGTATTTGGTTCTCATTCTTTACATAGACCTTTTGTTCAGAAAGGAAAAATACACCCATTGAAGTGGCAAATGTTGAAATAACATGAAGGCTATTGAATTCAAAGGGTTGTATGCAAGGGTGTGAATGTGGATCTGTTTCTTTCTGTAAAGAGGTTGTGACATGCTGGATGGAAATAGATGTGTTCCAAGTTCTTTAGTATGTATGTTTTGTTAAAACCTAGTGGATCACAATGAAGTAGGGAGTAAGATTACTGAAAGACAAGTGACATGGGAAAAGTAATTAGCTGTTAGAAAACCCTTGACCCAGACTTCTGTTAATAGTGAAGGAGCATGTCTAACCCTGTGGGGATTTTATAATTAAAGCAAACAGCCTATTCAGATGTCTTATGCACCAAATTAACAATATAAGCTTTGTTGTCTCAATAGAAGTGCTGTAATGAGAACACAAATGGTGGGCAAACTCGAAATTGGTACATTTTATATAAAGGGATAAAAAAAATAAATTAGATGGGGAATTCATACTGTTTATAAATCATACTTATTCTTCATTCAATAACTATTTGGTGAACTACAGTGCAACAAGCTATGTTGTGCTTTTGGTCTTGAATCACAATACAAAAGATACATGCCTCTATAATGATACGATACATCATGTAGCCTAACAATTCACTTCTTGTAGTACTTCAAATGCCACCGATAACCTTTAAACAACCAATCGTAAAACTGTAATAAATGAAGGTACAAATGTTTTTCACTTCAGCATATCACATGGATCTTGTTATGTTGTTTCATATATTGTTGTTCTTGTAGTACTCAAATGTGTTCATCTCTCTTGCTTTTTAGATCAAAAAGATATTAAAAAGGAAAAGACAGGGAAGAGTTACTCTTCAACAAGTCCCTCCCAGAATAAAGGTACCAGTAGGACTTGCTACTTCAAACAAAAATTAATAGACATCAAAACTAAAAGAGAGTTGAACCTGCCAAGCAAATGTTGGGTACAGTCCCAAATAATTTCATAAATTGACTTAGGGGGCCCTCTGCTGTCAGAATTGAATCATTGCGTCCCAGATAGCAACAGCTCAACACATGGCCTGTCCTGGATCAATTTATACCAAGAAACTTTTTTTTTTTTTTTTTTTTTTTTTTCAAAACTGTAAAAAAATCTGTATGATTATACTTGGATTTGTTTATAAGCAATGAAACCATAAAAAATTACATTTCTTTAAGCTATTACTTGTTTAGCAGTCAGATTAAGTTGTTTTGTAACATTAACATATTACTTTTAAAAATGATGAGACCCATTATTTTAGCCCGGAACTGACTGAAAATAATCAATTAAAACTTGTCTAAAGCTATTATGATTGGACAGACACTTCCTTGAGTGTGGTTCGGGGGGAAGGAGCTATGGCTCCTCTACCTGTCTGCTACCTGTTAATTTCCCTATTTAATCCTTTATACACACCCTTTTTTCATGGCTTGCTTTTTGTTCCCCCTTCCTCCCATCCTCCTCTATTCCACACCCCCTTTGCAACAGCTCACTTTGGGGTAACATAACCCCACTTCCCAACCTTGGAGGCCTGGCAGCGCTAGTCTCATCTCAGCGAGGGTGGTTCTCAGTGAGACAAGGGGATATCTCTGGCTTTCCTTGTTCCTCCTCTTCTTTTCTAGCACCAGTCTCCCCCAGAGGAAGCGAAGCTCACTTCCATCCATAGAGGCCTGGCAGTGCCAGGCTCACTGCAGCGAGAGCAGTCCCCAATGAGTTTGGGGGAGACCCCTGGTTTCTTTCCTTTCTTCTTTATGTTCCCCATCAACAAGTGAAGCTCGCTTGCAAGCTTATTAAGCCTGGCAGCGCCAGCTTCACTGCGATCTTAAGCACCTGTTTCTGGGCAGCATTTTCTTTTAATTTGAAAAATAAATTATATTCAGTACAAAAAACGTGGCTTTATATTTCAGGGCACAATATTCAGCAGGAGCAATCTGTGCTTTGTACAACAGGATAATTTCATAGCAGACCCAAATGCTGTCTCCAACTGGCTGTACATTCAGAAGCAATTTAATAAATTGACTGTTAGACGGGGCTGGGGTAAATGCTCACAATCCTTCACAGTTCAAAAAGACACGACAGTGGAAACTTAAAATTCACGGACCAAAAAACCTTACTTACAAACTTAATGGGTGCTAAAATTACATAGCAATAATGTAAATCTGAAATTGAGGTTATCTAAATTTTTTTTTTTTTTTTAAACACGTAACCATTAATTATCACACAAAACGTTTGTTTTTTCCGGTTGTACATAAGTGCTATACTATAATAAATCAATTATGATCTTTGTTTAAAACTTTTAAGCAAGCTAGTGTTTTATTCTTTCCTGTGAACACTACCACACTGAAGATAGAATCTACGTCAGTAAATCCAAAAAGTCTGCTTTGTTACATTATTCATAAACAGCTTGTTGACTTCACGCTGTTAAACTGTCTTGTTTATTTTCAGAAAGCTTCAGCTGGGATGAATACCTGAAGGAGACGGGAGCTACCCCGTCTCCCTCGCATTGTTTTAAACAGGTCTGTTCCAATTTTAATACATTTTACTGGGAGTGCAGGATTTGTGTGGTTTTACAAAAACATAATAAAGTAGCTGCATTGTGGTAACTCGCAGTTCTGCTGTGCCTTTCTTGTACTCTGTGAATACTGTAATAAATTGTGAACATTAAAGCCATAACTAATCATCAATCAAGTGTACAAGGAGTCGAGTCCTCAGAGAGAGTTTTTTTTTCCGGCAAGGGGGGCTGTTGTTTGTAAGTACCTGAATTTGGGGAATTTTCTATGTATCAAACTCTGCATCTGCCTAGAAATGCGGCCCATTCGGAACAGTGTTATTCGGCAACTCTTTCTGTAATTTGAAAACACAGAAAGAAATACAAAACTTTTTTTTTTACAACACTGGTTGTAAAATCTGTTTTATTTACCAGGATTAGATTAATGGCTTGATAGGTTCTTTTTTTAATAGGCAGAATTATCTCCAGCCCTGTAACCCTTTAACAGAAGTTTAAATTGCTCACACTTTTTTTTTTCTAGTCTAGAAACCCACCTAGCAATGATTTCAAAATCAGTATGAAACTAGAAGCACATGACCCCCGCAACTTCACCTCCGTGTGCATCGCCACCGTCATGGGCATCACGGGCGCCCGGCTGAGGCTGCGGCTCGACGGCAGCGACAACAAGAATGACTTCTGGAGGCTGGTGGACTCCTCCGACATCCAGCCCATAGGGACCTGTGAGAAGAACGGAGACATGCTGCAGCCACCACTCGGTGAGAACAACTCTGCACCTGATAACACGGCTAGAATTTACTGGATGCGCCACTCGGGAGCCCCCTACTGCATATCTTTAAAGGAATCCTGAGATTCAGTGCTGCTGTTTTATATATTGATTGATTTATTTTCTCTACCTTTTTAGTGCCTGCACTCACAGCACCAAGTTAAGTAAATATGCACTAATGACAAAGAGCACCTATCTTGAGGAACCACTATGGCGTGCTCTGGCAACAAATAACAAGTTAGAATATTGATGCTACAGTAAACAGGACAGGCTCAACTTCAAAGAACTAAATGCAAAAAAATCCCCTTAATAACAATTGGCAGTCTGATTTGAATTGCTTTTGTATTGCATGAACCATACAAATATATCTATATATATATATATATTTTGTGTTCCCAGGTTTTCGAATGAATGCCTCATCATGGCCAATGTTTCTGTTGAGGACATTAAGTGGAGCAGAAATGGCCCCTTCCACGGCTTTTAAAAAGGTAGCCCCCCTCCGCTCCCTAAACCGTGATCTCTGAAGAAAGCAACTGCTGCTGTTGCCGCCGCCTCCTACACAGTCAGTCACTTGGATGGCCTGCAAATAAGGTTTTCAAGGCAGTGGCACAACAGCATCCTTACATAAGTCAGCCAATTTACCACCTCCACTGGTGAATGCTAATTGCTGTGCTCTCCAGATCGAACAACAGAAGGTTGCCTGCAGTAATGCTTTTTGCCAGCAGGTGGTAGGTATGTCTGGCCTTTTTAAGCTTTTATTTGGCTACTGGAGCACACTGCTTGTGAAACCATGCCGTTTAGGTAGGCACATCACTACGGAGACCTGCCTTCCTGATAGCCACAGGAATTGTTTCTGTTTATAAAAAAGAAGCCACAGTGTTGATACCTAGTATTGGTTTAGTGAAATGTACAATAAACAGTCTGTTTCAGTACAGTTTCAACTTCTGTGATGGGCCAATAAAAGTTATGGACTTTGACTTTCTTTGTTCATTTTTAAAACTGGACCAATATCACGAACAGGCAAAGGCTTGTTGAAGACACACTGTTTTTAATAGATTTTTTTTTAATACACTGTTTTTAATTTTGCAGTGTATGTCTTTAAGCGGATGCATACAAATATTGAGAAAAGCGTACGATATGGTGCGCTTGATGACATGACTGGGGTTTGTTTGTAATGTGTCGCTGCATACAACTTCCATTGTGATTAACTGAGTGATCCTAAGCAGTCTGTAATAAAGACAGATCCGTTTCTCAACGCTCCTTTCTGTTTTAGGAGCCTCCCAGGCCCCCACAGAACAGTTTCAAGTCTGGGATGAAGCTGGAAGCAGTGGACAGGAAGAACCCTTTCTTGATTTGTCCAGCTACAATAGGAGAAGTTAAAGGCGATGAAGTATTTGTCATGTTCGATGGCTGGAGAGGGGCATTTGACTACTGGTGCAAGTACGACTCGCGAGACATCTTTCCAGTTGGGTGGTGTTTCTTGACCAAGCACAGCTTGCAGCCTCCTGGCACCAGTGGTAAGCATTGCACAAGCCAAGGGTCCAACTCATATATCAATCAGAAGGGAATGTTATTTGTTTTTTGTTTTGTTGTTCACATTGACCTGGAATTTGACTTAATGAGCCTGATTTTCCACTGTGGGCAAGTTGCCCAGGTGATGCATTTACTATGGAGGAGGCAATTTGCCTGTGATTTGCCAATAAGGGAAAATATTGTCCAATGTTTGTGTACATAATCAGTCCAAGAAAAATAGGATTGTCTATGTGTATGTTCATGAGTTTTGAAGTCAGTGTCATGTTAATTTTTTTTTTTTTTTTTTTTAATAAATAAAAATAACTAATGGTAAAACGCTAAGTGTTCAAATGTTATAAGTGTTCAAATAACAGATGAAATCCCTAGTTATAAACCAATCATGCTCCCATCAAAATCACCAACGCAAATGAGAAGGATTGTGTGCATTTCTATTTGCAAATCATTTATTTTACAATCCGCACGGCACCTTAACGATTCTTGTTACAACACATGGCAGGTAAATTGGTACTGTTATAGCAGCAGTTTTCACTAATTAAAAGCACTGACCCTGAAGCTACATGAATAGTTTGTGGTGCCCCAGTCATTTTGATGCTTTTTTCTTGCATATTGTCAGTAGGCGAGGGATCTCTGTGGTTTCAGAGTGCTTTATAGTGTGTTGGCTGTTAGATTTTGGTTTTAACAAGACTGAGTAACGAGAAGACATTACACTGAACCACAGCACGTCTCCACTGACCACAAGCCAAGGCTCAATCTGACCTCATTACTGCTGGGGCACTTTGATCTGATAGACTTAGTAATCCTTTGTCTTTTCGCATTTGGTATCTATGTGCATAACTGTGTTGAATGGAAATGTTTGTATCGTTGGGGTTAACGAGTGTTCTGAAAAAAACAACTGTATCTTGCCAAATTTCCACAGCCTTTTTTAAGCACAGAATGAAAGTGGTTGCACAAAGAACAAATTGTTGAAGAATGCAAAACGATTTTTTTCCCCATACATCTGCACCGAAATTGATTAACACCAGATCCCCAAGTTTCAAAATCCCTACATTTATATACAGTGTTGGAGAGTAACACACTATACGTAATGTGTTCTTGTAATCTGATTACATTATTCCAGTAACGTCACTCACACCTCTGCAAGCTTAATGTCCCATTCATGGATAATTAGCACACTCCCACGTCTCTTAATGTGATCGTTGAAAGGCCATTCACACTTTATCAATCGGGGTTGGGGTCAATACTCCAAAATATAGACACCCACCCCTCGTTATATCGCCCCTTACTATACTGCGGGTTTGGATATATCGCGGTCCTGGAGTTGGCTCCCCATTTTTACTGTCTAACTGCATATGCCTTAGCTGCAATATACATAGACAGTTTCACTTAGAATTACTGTTTGTTTTATTTTGTACTGCACACCACAAACAAAAATATACAAAACAAGTAAAAATAAAGCATTAATATTGTAATGTTGTTATCATATAAACACGCATTGCACAACAGCACAAAGCAAATTAAGTATCTACTGGCGTTTTTTATTTTAACCAGCGAGGTGTTCACTTGTGGCAGCAGCAGTGCACTAGCAAAAGTCACAGGGCAGTGACATCAGCTCCCTAGCAACAAGCCTGTTGGGAGTGGATTCTTCCAGTGCAGCGGGTTTGGGCATTTGAGAAAGGAGAGGAAGACTCCAATTAGTCTTCCTCTCCTTTCTCAATTAATTAATTAATTGGAGACTAAAGTTGATGAGAAGCAATTACCCTCCGCTGTAATTGCTTCTCATCAATTACAGCGAATTAAAACGGTGTGCTGCTTTTTATAGAAAAATGAGAAAAAGCTGGTTGCGTAGAGGACTTATATTGGACCCTGACGCCCCCGATAAAATGAGGATGTGGTTGTACAGTATTTGTTATTAGCCTATTTGTTTTTCTATGGGTCTCTCGATATATAGCGGATTTATATTGGACCCCGACACTGCGATATATCGAGTGGGTGGTGTGTGTGTGTATATAGTATTGACCCCCTACCAATCACATTTTGTTGAATTAGTGTAAATAGTGTAGTGGTTAAACTGAATACTGTTATATGAGGAGGAGGTTAAATGTCAGCAAAACTTGCAAAGGAAATGTACAAAATGAAATTTACTGGTTGCATAAGTATTCAGCCCCTTAAGTCAGTACTTGGTAGAAGCACCATTTGCAGCAATTACTACTGTGAGTCTTTTTGGATAGGTCTCTACTAGCTTTGCACAGTAGGATGGTGAAATTTTGCCCATTCTTCACTGGAAAATTGCTCCAGTTCTGATTAGTTTGTTGGTGATCGTCGATGGACTGCAGTCTTCAAGTCTCGCCATACATTTTCTATTGGATTCAAGTCAGGACTTTGACTGGGCCACTCAAGAACATTAATTCTCTTCTTGTTCAACCACTCCAGTGTGGCTTTGGCTTTGTGCTTCGGGTCATTGTCCTGCTGAAATGTGAATTTCCTCCCCAGTTTCAGAGTCTTGGCTGACTCAAACCGGTTTTCCTCAAGGATTCGCCTGTACTTTGCACCATCCATTCTCCCCTCTATCCTGACAAGCTTCCCATTCCCTGCTGAAGAGAAGCATCCCCATAACATGATGCTGCCACCACCATGCTTGACAGTTGGGATGGTGTTGACTGGGTGATGTGCAGTGTTGGGCTTGTGCCAGACATAACGCTTGTAATTTATACCGAAAAGTTCAATTTTTGTCTCGTCTGACCACAAAACCTTTTCCCACATGTCTGCAGTATCATCTACATGCTTTTTCGTAAACTCCATATGTGCTTTAAGATTAGGCTTTTTGAGTAATGGCTTCTTTCTTGCCACCCCTCCATACAGGCCAGCTTTGTGTAGGGACCGGCTTATTGTTGATGTGTGAACACTGACTCCCATCTGAGACACAGAACTTTGCAGATCTCTCAAGGTCATTGTTGGCTTCAGAGTGACATCCCAAACCAGTGTCCTGCTTGCCCGGCTGCTCAGTTTGGGAGGGCAACCTGATCTGGGTAGTGTCTGGGTGGTATGATGCATCTTCCACTTCTTAATGATGGACTTCACTGTGCTGAGAGGGATAATCAGCACCTTTGAAATTTTCTTGTACCCTTCTCCTGCTCTGTGCCTCTCTACCACTTTATCCCTGACTTGTTTCGAAAGCTCCTTGGTCTTCATGGTTGCTTTGTTGGATCACTATGTGAGTTGCAGCTTGAAAGTCTTTATATACCTGAGGGAAATTATCTACAAGTTAAACCACTTTGAGTACACACAGGCTGAAACCATTTCACTCATTTTGTGACCTTTCAAACAAATCATTTGCACCTGAACTGATTTACAGCTGCAGTAGCGTTGAATACTTATGGAACTGAGATTGAGATCTGTTTTTCTGTGTAAATCTTACTTATTTATGTTTCAAATATACATTTTCACAAAAAACTCTTCCTGTGGGTAATTTACACAGCAGCAAAATGCATAGGTTCACAAAATAAAAAATATAAAAAATTCAATTGTAAGCACAAGTCGCTTTCGCTTTCCTGTAGCCATTTTGCATTAGCGCTGTACACGTGGGTGGCGTTGCTGGAGAGCTTGATCATGGTGGATATGTGACGGATGGATACACGACGGATTACTGTATATGCAAAAATGTAAGTGTGGCATACAGATTGACAAATGTGCGTACAGGCAGCCCCCCCCATATATTATCAACTGATAGTGAAGCCAGGGCTAAATGACAATTAATTAGTACAGATATATGAAGATAAGATGTATTACAGCAGTGCCAATGTGTGGTACACCAACACAAAGTAATTACAGCTAGTAGAAAAAAAAGCCACATATAAAAACATTGGTTCTGCATTATATCAAATAGGGGTTTCTTTTTATAATGAAAAAAATGGCTACTTTAGATTTTTGTATTTGAGGAGGCTTGGATGTAAAGCACGGTTTGTTTACTGGCTGGTGGTCATCTGTTTTTGTGGTTACTATGACGAGGAATTAAATAAACATGACCTAGCTGTGTTAAGTTATGGCTGGTTTTATGTATATATTTTATGTCTTAATTGGGTAATATTTTCCAGTGCTTTAAACCAGCCGCAGCCTGAAGCCTTGAGATAGTTGCAAGATGCACATAACTCTTTCTTGTAAACAGCAGTGTAATAATGTTTGCTGGCTAGGTAGTGTAGTCTTTCAGGAGTAATGCGATTTAAGTGCCTGAAAATGTATTTGAAAGGACAGATGATCATGTCAGAAGTAGCAAATGTAATTGTTATACATTAGTGTATGTCTGTACTGTAATATAGTCTCATGTTTCTTTTGCAGCCTGGACAAGGGGCGCTAGACAGTGATGTAGTGAATGATTTGTCCTCACAGCAAGCAAAACAAATTCAAAGTGTGAAGCAAGCACGTCAGCCAGCTATAGTGTAATCAATTTTATTCTTCCCTATCATGGTTTCATATAGGAGTCTTTACAAACGAGAATGGAGACATTGTGGTGGATACGATTTAGAAGGAGGTTTCGCTTTAGAATGTTTTACATATGTTGCTCTCATATATATATATATATATATATATATATATATATATATATATATATATATATATATATATATATATATAAATAATTATTTTTTTAAATTGTGTTCAGGATTTTATATTTTGTGTTAATCTTGGCCACATAGGCTATATATATATATATATATATATATATATATATATATATATATATATATATATATATATATATATATATAATGAAAATGTGTCAAAAGCATGAATATCTTGCTGGTAGTTTTTTTTTTTTTTTTTAACCATTACCGTTGCCTCTGTTAATACCGTGTGAATTCATGATTGAAAGCTGTCTTTTTTTGCTTGGGGGAATTCCAGATAATGTTTTTTTGTGTCCTGGTACATTTTCATTTCCTCTTAAACTGTTTTCGGTGAACATATGTTATGTTGTGTTGTTGAGGTACCAGTGATTTATGACACTAAGCATCACACATAATAAATAGAACTGTACATGGCAGACATTGGAAGAAGAAGAATGTTACTACGTCAATTGAACAATTGCCATTGCTGGATTGATGTAGAATATTTCTTTGGCCTTGTAAAGTTTGCTTAAAGCTACACAACCACACTTTTTTTGATAAATGTATAAGATTAAGCCAGCCACTTCATGTGTTAAACCAAGGTAAAGGTAAGTGTAAAATAGCAATAGTCATATAATTTTTCCCAGATAATTGCAGCAGCTTTTACTTGAACTTATCTCAAGCTTCAGTCTTCCCCTGGGAGTTTGCAGGTCGTGACCTTGATGACAAGCAGTTGTGAGGATAGGGGGTGGGGGGTCAAGGCTCAGACGAGATCAAAAGTAACAACAAAACTTTTGTGTTTTCCACATTTTAGTCACATACCAACCACAGTAACCATCAACCACAGTGGTGGGGTGCTCACCCAACTGTTTCCCAAATACATTGCACTTTCTTGAGGGAGGGTGAGTAGGATTATGTAAAAGCAGGAGGGGGAGGGTCAAGCTTGTGATGTTATTGTTCAAAAATGGATGATTAGCCTGTGATACAAAACTCTGGTTTATTTAATACAAGTTCCAGTGATTATCTACCTTGGAAAAAACTAAAAGAGTGTTGGTCTAATATGGCAAATCATGCCAATGTTCGCTCACAAGTGATTGTGCTCCCAGACCTACAGTATTAGTAGTTAGTGGATGGGTTCTTGTGTTTTGTGTTTTTCTTTCAAAAATAATCTGTAATTGTTTTGTTCCCCCAAAATTAATAAGCTCTTTGCCCATTTTCAAATCAAAAGTTATAACATAGAAATCTCCCAAGAAAACGTAGCAAAACTGTATGTGTACTGCCAGCTTGCATGTTTAAATCTTTCAAATAACCAACTAATTAGTTGTCATCTTACAGAAGGTTTTTTTTTTTTTTTTACTAAAGTTTATTTTAAGGTTGTGTTTTGGTATCTGATAAATAGTTTGAAAGTTCTGTTTCTTGTACCATTTGTGTTCTTAACATAAGAAGAGCCGTACCATTACAGCTGGCTTCTGTTTGTACTTCGTAATCTGATTGTATTGGTAATAATGTTCCCACACTGATCTACAGACGGGAGTATGCTGCTTTTAAAGTCATTTAGCCAATTTGCAGTTGTTAATTATAAGAATGCTTATAGCAGGACGCACAATCTGACCGTGGAAAACATGGTTTTTGCATGTTCACTCACTCCATCTAATATAGCTGTAATTGTTAAAGAAATTGACTAAAGTAAATATGGCTCATATGTGATGAAGTGTAACACAAAATGTGGAAAAATTATCCCATTTCTGTTTTTTCATGATTTTTTTTTCTTCATTCATTTTGCCTTTATTCTTTAGCATAAATATAGTGGCAACACAACATAGACACAGGAGTGGGTAAAATAAAACCATGCACAGCTAAACTTACCTCATTAATAAAAAATACCCAACACAAGCAGCTCAACTTCAACAGCTTCAACCCATTGCCTTCAGACAAGCCGATTTGAAGAATGCAGCTTGGCTAAAAAAATAATTCAAAAGAAATCCTCTTACAAATTTTGTAAATTCATGAAATGTAGATTCATTTTTGGGGTTAATATGCCCTTAATCCTTTTGGGACCATGCTCTTGTTGTTATTATTGTTGTTGTTGTTGTTTTGCCTGTTATCATTGTAGCTTAAAGAAATCATTTGAAATAAGCTGCTTGGAAGTGAGGGATGTTTTAAAACTCCTCCCCCAACCACAAACAGAAGAAGAGTTTCTAGAACAACCCTAGATGAAAATGATTAAAGATATAGGAAAACAGAAAAGCAGAATGTGTGTCATTTGCAGTGTAAAAGCTTGCTGTTTTCTGCATGTTTTCACTGCCAGTACAGTGCGGTAAACCAAACTGGTTGGACAGGATGGCGGGGATGTGCAAGAGTGAGAACAGTACGGTTTAATTGTGTGTTCATTGTTGATGTATTTGCATGAAAACGCCCATTCTTTCCAGCTTCTGTATCTTTCAGTCCTCAGCATTAAGCACTTAATGATAATACAGTACTAACATTAACCTTAGTTATAAAAGTCTTAAAACATTACAACTTAAAACACACACACCCTAAAAATAATATAACTGTTTACAACAGCCCTTATAAAAGTTTCCCAGAGTAAAAGCATAGCAAAGTGTAATAAAATTCAATCATCAAGGTTTTTTTTTCAAGACTGTAGTAACCTTTGTCTGGAAGGTAGCTACTACCAGAGCCTCTTAGAAAACACTGGTGCCTAGAGGCACTGCCTGGCACTTGGTGGATATCCAGGATTAATTTAATTTGAAAGCGCCTGTAAGGGGTTGCATGGACTCGGGGGATAAAGCAACGCAAGCTTAGATGTCATGCTGCTATGTCTTCGCGTGGTAAAAGGTGTTTTTTTTTTTTTTTTGGCCTAGCAGCACAGTTAAGTTACCTGAAACACATTTGCTTCCACATTCTAAGTCCAGTGATCATCCACAAAAGATTAACCAGTGGCCAACTATTTCCAGGGTTAAACAAACAAATAAAATGCATCATTCATTGTGCACGTGCGTGGTGTGGTGGCTTTTATCCTGATAACAAACTGATCTCTAAAACATTTCGGGGTCCCCTGACAAGCGTAAACAGGCTCTTTAATCTGCTGGCTGAGATGTGCGGAATTAAGAGGTCACCCCATTTTCGTGTGATTATTACAGGAATAGAGGGGGACTGCTGTTTTTAAAAAGACCTTTCCTAGTCCACCAACACATGATGAAGACATTATCCTGTCGAATTTTTAAATCTGTAACAAACTGGCTGGACATTTTTAGCGTTTCTAAAAGTATAATTTATTACAGAAAGTTAAGGATGTTTTAAAATCTGTTTTAGTACCACTTCAAAGATATGTCACATCAATACACACTGTTCTGAGTTTTATGTGGGTCAGTAGGGTTAACACCAACTTTAATTGTCATGCATAATCTCATATACAATCTGAGCTTTTCTACTCATGGACAAAATAAGGTCCACCAACTACATTTGGTAGGATGTGCCTATTGATTACCAGAGCCACAGTTTTTTGTATATAACATAAACAAGTCTTTACTTTGTACTACTGATTGGTTCTTTTAATCACAAATGATTAGGGAATTCAGCAGCCCATCATTAGAATGTATTAATCTAAGGGGTTGAGCTGACTAAACCTGTGGAGAATTGCCCAGTGATTTGGGATGGCTTGATTCAACTAATCTCTGGTCATAGTTATTAAAATAAAGTAATTACCATTTCAGCATATTTTTATTATATATTCAGAAATTATTTTCTAAGCTTTAGATTTGTATGCCTAGTGAAAATGCACAAATTATAAGTTATAAATAGGATTAGAAAACGATTGAGTGCGAACAGCCAATCAGCTTAGCGTGCTTCTGTTTTGCATAATGCCCGCTGGAACGTGCTTAACTGAATTACATTTTAAATCAATCCGCTCATAAATACCAGCTTTTTCCTTTAACATTCTAATCTACAACTAATCTGATAACATAAAAAGCATAAAAAGATACTTTCTGACGCTGGTCTAGAGACAAGCAAAATCATGTCTGTGACAGGACACCGTAATGAAGGCTCAATTCGCAGCTACTGGACAGCAAATCAACAGGAAAGACACGCCCCGCCTCCAACAACAAGTTTCGAGTCCGACTCAATACTACACGGACTATCCAACAATTGTACATGTCCTGATTAATTATAATAAGAAAGAGTAAGACCCCAATAAAGAAATATGTTAGCCAAATAATAATCATTTTAATAATAATAATGTTTTCTCCAAGTGTGTCGTTTTTCTATTCTAATTATGTTGGGGACTATTTTCCTCAGCGGAAGGTTACCCGGCGAAATATAAGAAGTTCAAGGTAAATATAGGTTTTAAAGCTTTTTTTAAAGAGAAAATAGAGAATTAAATTCCTTTCTAATAGCGATAGAGCCCTCTCAATGCATGCTCTACCGTGTGGTGGATGACCTTGACTTTCGTTAGCGCTCATGTCTACGGCTCGGGACGCATGATGCGGGAACTCCAGTTGCGGTCATTTACCACACGGTAGAGCCTCCATTAACAGGCTCTGTCGCTTAAATATATCATTTTACGGTTGGTGGGGGGAAAAAAAAAAAAAAAGTAAATTGAGTAAATGATTTATAATCTTATTTTTATTATTTAATAAAAAAATTAAAATAAAAGAAAAAGCCCCCAAATGTGTTATTTTTAGATATTTTCAAAAAACATTTTCAGAACTACAAATGAAAATGTATTTTGTGGAAAAATGTATAAAAAGAGAGTGATGTCTATACGAAAGTATTAAAGTCAATTAAAACAGACTCTACATTGAAATATGATTTTATACCAGTCTGCTGGGGAATCAAAGGGACACACTTAGTTAGTTATTCTTTTTTGTTGTTGTTTAATGTACATGATTTCATCTCAGAAGGTTTGGGTTAATATTGTAACTAATATTTCAAATCAAAAAATAGAAATTGTAAAAGAAAAAGTAGAATTAAAGTGTTCTTACTAGCAGTACTGATCAGGTAAAAGCTTTTTATTTAAAAGTGAAATCTTTTTTTTTTTTTTTGTCTTTTCAGTCACCGTACCTCAGGGAGACTTTATTTGAACATACTTTTAAAGCTTTCTGCAAATGCTGTTATGCTATAGTGTTTCCTGCTTTTTGAAGTTGCTTTTTAGCGTGTTCCTCTGGGATTCTTGAATAGGCTCTAGTTACCGTGCATATGCTCCTTAGGGGTATCTAAACCCCTCTGATGCAAATGGCCAGGAGCCTCTTTGCCTCTCCCTTCCCTTTGGATTCTGTCACCCATTTTAACCTTTTGCTCCCCACTGAATGCAGGGGAGGAGATGGAGAGAGCAGGTGACTGATGAGCACTGTCAATACAGACTTCAGATAATATGCATATTAGCTCAGTGCTCCCACCCCCACCCCCCTTCTTTACTCCAATGCAAATAAGCCATTGCACATTCACTGTTAACTTCAGTGCTGCTCTGTCAGCATGGCCTTTGTTGTTGGTTTGCTACTAGATTAAAAAAAAAAAAAGAGAGCGAGAGAGAAGCTTAGCCATTAGAGTACGGAACTAGAGAGCAGTGCAGTGGGCTTCACTGAAATCCTGCTAGGAACACATCCTAATTTCCACAAGGTGAGAATATTTCCACTTTTTGATACAAACTAAGCTTTTTCTGCAGTGTGTGCGGTTATTGCTTTGTTTGGCCTCTGTAGGAAGCTCTCTGTTTTTAATCTGAACTTCCTATTTCTAAGCTTACCACATGCATGCGTGGCTGCTGAAATGATAGTTGTACTTCTTATTTGGTAATAATTAAACCACTGTGTACTGTGTGTTATGTTTAGATGTGTTTGTTTTTTGTAGTGGAAAGAGCTGTTGCAGGGAGTTTATTGTGGAGTTCTTGTTGCGCTAAGCCCTTATCTTTTTCTTTGTAATATTGCAGATTTAAGCTTTTCCTGCACAATTCTTACTCACATGATGTCTGTGTATAAAAGGCTAGTATGTAATAGAGGGAATTTTAGAAATGTTAAATGCTTTGGAATTAGAAATATTTTAATAGAATCTGTTCAAAACAGCTTAAGGATGCAATAAATGTAAATTGCTGCAGTTAAATCATTTAGAGCTATACATACAACAAATAGTTTGAGCTGCTAAGTAAAATGGAGTGAACTGTAGATATCTAGTTGTTAATATAGACCTGCTAATTAATGGTGCACTCTGACAGATAGAGACAAAACATGTGTATTCTAGATTAAGGTTTTAATATGCAGTGTTTTAATGTTATGGATGTCTAAGTGAAATAAGTATAAAGCAACTTTTAAAAATTTTGCGTAGTTTAGTGTTTACAAATGTAAACATGTAATTCACCATTCACAAAATGTGGTTTCGTTTTCAAAACATTATACATAACTTTCTTTTAAACATGTGTTTCTCATAACATATTAAGTATTTTATGTTTACCAAAACATTTTTAGTCAAGTCTTCAGATAATCAGATGTTATCTGTTTCATTGAATAACAATAATAAGAAAAATGAGAATGAACAGAAATTCTGAATTAAAGTGTAAGTGATGTTTAAATATGTCTGTTTTTGTTTATTAATATTTAACTAAATGTAAGCGTGATGTACACATTATAATTAATTAATTCAACAAGTATGAATAATAAAGAACATTGAACATTATGCCTGATGTTTAGTAGAACTGCAGATGGTGATGTATGTTTTGAATTCCCTTTGGGTAATATGAGAGTGATGTGTGATACAATAGCCAAATCAACTCGATCCACTCTACAAACATATGGATGTGATTTGCAATATGTTAAAGTATATTAGCAGCATCTCATGTAAAATGAAAGTTAACAACAACAATATCCAGAGAAATTTAAATGTTTGAGAAGGTAATGAGTTTTGAAAACTATCCGGGTGTTTATGGAAGATGCTGATCTGAGTCGAAGCTTTTTTTGCCCACATGCAGGTCAAGAGGTCTGGCTGGGAATGAAGTCATCTTGATCAGCTCCATATGCCTCTTCAGTACCTTTTAAGCTTTCTCATTTAAAATTGCTTGCAAATGGAGGGCTTTAGGTGGCGCTGGGGGCTAATCCACTACCCTTTCACCTCTGAAAATTCTGAGTTTGACAGCCTCCATTTAACCCACATTGGCAAAATTGGTCTTGCTTAAAGAAGTGCTAACCTTGGTTTAAAGATCCATTTTCTTGTCTCGCTAACATTTGTAATATTGTCACTCGATCTGCAGAAGGTCTTTATGATAGTTATTTGCTTATAATTTGTACTCCAATTTGTAATATCTAGATATTTCAGAGAAACCGTTGCAGCTGCTTCCTGGTACCTAATTATTTCCTTGTAGTTCAGACGTACTTCAGTCGTCTAGATGCAGTGTGACCTACAGCAAAGATATCGGGATGCAGCAGTGTACCTACAACTATCTATGGGTCCTCTAGAATGTTGCTGAAAAGGGGAGCTTTTTGTTTCTTTGGTTTATTTAAATAGACTATAGGAGATTTATAAAATTCGCTCTTCTTTCCTCTTGTTTAAAGACCAGTTCATTTCTGAAGCTGTTGGTGGTTTGATTTTCACAAACAGGCATCATGTTCCACTGCAAATGTAAAACAAAACAAATGAAGCAGATTGATTAAAAAGAAAGATTTAATGTTTTGCACTGTAACAGCATCTGTCTTCTACTGTACGTTTCTTCTCGCAGATCATTTTTTCTAGTAACATAATCAACCCTGATTTAGTTTTTTCAAGGTTCATATTTGCCGTACCATGCTGGCACTCCAGCCAAACCCTTCATATGCTTTTCATTGTAAACTCTTATCAGAACATGGTTGAACTTCTAAATCAGTCACTTTATGCTGTGAATCCTGGTCCAACGTCTCGACCTGTAAGCTATTTTTCAGCATCATTTTTGTAGAAGTTCAGAAAAGAAAAACAGTGCAGCTCATGCGCATGTGCTGCTTCTGTTTGTGTTTCGCAATAGCACACTGGTAACATATTTTCATGCCAGTAGAACTTGCCACTTTGTGCTCTTTTCGTGTGTTATGTATGGGAGCGCAGTTTTGTGATGGTTTAATGCGAAGGTCAGATAATAACCCAACCAGAAGGACTATAAAGGCTGGTTTCTGTGAGTGCAGAGCTACGAGAGACGGTTCTGCCTGGGGATCCCCAAGGGAGGGGGATTTAAAGCTCATTAGTAACCATTATGAATAGGGGGAGGTGCGACCACAAACAAAAGAATAAAGTGCACTTAGCAGTCCAGGGGCCCTTTTCATTGAGATGGAGATGAGAAGGGGGAATTCTTAAATATTGAATTCTCTAATTTCAGATAAGTTATTTTTTTTGTTTGTATTAGAGAAGAGGGTGGAAGATTTGTTTTTTTAAAGTTAATTTAAATGTTTGAGGATTTGTTTTTTTTAGCAGCTTTTGTTCAACATATTGCTTTTTCTGTATCATGTTGAGGTTTGGGTAATTTTAAATGTAGAGCAATATCCTCTCATTTTTTTATATGCTTCTGTCTCTGTTTGCTGTAAAGCACAGGCCTAATTTAAGTAAACAAGAACAAATGCATCTGCTGGTTGCCTCCTGCCCCTCACCCAGCCCTGAATTAATACTTCACTTTCCATTGAATAACTTGCTCTTTTGTTCTAGTAAACTATCAGAAAAAGATGAACAAGTGCTGTAAGCAATGCAGTGATCAAAGGTCACATCCTTGAAATATGCCAGTTGCACAATGGCACTATTATAAAGCAAGAACAAGGTATGAAACCCACAGTCTGCATTATTTTGCAGTGGTCTAAGGAGCTTGTTGCTGTGTTGACTTTTTTTTTGTATGTCCATATTTAAGTTTAAGGTTTAAAAATATATATATATATATCTTCTGGATGTGTTTCATTTAAAGGATACTTCTAAATCTGTTCTGTGGTTAGCATTAAACATAAAGCGAGTTATGAGAGTGTTTGAAATATGCTGATGTTGGAATACAAAGAATTGCCAAGGCCCTTATTTTGACTGTCTTGGTGCTGTTTAGTAGTCCATACATATTTCTGTCTATGTGCATGGTCTGGTACATTTTAGGGTTTTGGGAGAATATAAAACCCCAGTTTAGCTGCTAGTGGCCCTGGGCAGTTGCCTTTTTCTTTTGACTTGTCAGTTGTTCAAATAGAAAGCTGGTCAATGCTGAGATGTGCATCTCATTGAGTTTAATTTCATTATGTTTATTTCAGTCACTATTCCAAAGAGTGTCCCGACACCCATTTCCACCTCTTCCAAATCCACCAGACGGTCCATGCAGTCGCTGCAGAAAGCCGCCCCCTTGCCGCCCCTGCCAGTCAGGAAGGGAGTCCGGGGGCGACGGCCCAAAAGCCAAACCATCGCCTTACTGAAAGCAGCAGCAGCAGCAGCAGCCGCTGCAGCAGTGGAACAGAAAAGCACAGCAGCCAAAACTACCTCCAACACAGACTCTCCAAAACCCAAAAAGAAGGGCCCAAAGCCTGGGAGCAAGGTACGTCAGCAATTTGCCTTTGTTTGCTTGCTTAAATTCTTGTACACTCCGGATCACAAGTTTGCTATAGAAGTGTGTATTCTTTGAATATAGACGTCTTTTAATTAAAAGACCTTGGGTTTGCTAGTTTCAGGATTTGGTAACATGCCTTCTAATAAAATAAACTAGAAAGAAGTCATATAAAGATGTGTTAAATAGAAGAGTATGTTAATTTTATATGTAACCTTTTAAAGATGGTATTTTTATTTTTATTTATTTTTTCATCTGACCATTTTTTGTTGTTTGTTTTTCAGAGGAAGCCTAGAGTAGTTCAAAGCTCAATCGTAATTGCGGCTCCTGCAGCAGCTTTGGAAGCTAAATTCAACAGCACTCCAGTACCGAAGGACGGGCCCAATCACCTCAATACAAACCCAGCAGTCGTATCCACAGGTAAAGTTGAAATTTGGTTCACATCTATTTCTATGCATTTTGCAAAAGCGGCACAATGACAGTATTATACATTAAGAGCAAGGCATAGCATTGTCATTCTCCATATTATTGCAGCTGAGTATTGTTTAAATAGCCTACTGTTGTTTTTCATATGTCTTTGTCCATGCATCAGTGAAAGGTGTGCTGCCCCTATTGATAGATAGGACAGGACACACACACACAGTGCACGAGCCATGGCATTAACATGCATATAAGTAACAGAACTCACACTATTACAGTATTTACAAGTTTATATTTAGTTAAATGTCCTTATGAAAACAGTTGAAGGAACTGCAGTGAATTAATTAGTTACATTACAGTACTGTACAAATTCGGTACAACTCGTACAATTAGATTGAAATAAGAATTCATAAAATAACTACAGCGTTATTTTTACGAAAACAATCCAACCACAAACTATACTTTTAGTTATTGGCTTGTATTGTCTGATTTGACGGCTTAAATAGCAAAAGTTAACAAATGTACAGTATACATAATTAACTTGGTGAACAAAAATAATAATAAACAACTTTCAGTTTCACACAGAAATCAAGCATTGTTGATTGTTTCGCATGCAAAAACACACATTTGAAAGCTCTTCTGACAAGCTTGTTATCCCATTGCGAACTGATATTGTAACCAGCTGCACTTGGTAGTTGCAAATGGATGAATGAACGATCTGTTTCCAGTCAGAGGTCAGACACATGAAACGACGGTGTCGAGTTATCCACTAGTCTTTTTAATAGTTTTATCCCTTCGGTACCGGTAATAAGTGTTAGGTTACGAGTAAAGCATGGTATCAAATTAAAAAATTAAGAGGCAGGATGCATATATTTTATATATGCATCCTGCCTCTTATATATATATAACTTCACTATAACCCCCATGGGGTTCGTTCACTATAATAGGGTTTGGCATTTTTCTGTATCAGAATAATAACAAAACGGCAGATTTGAATTTAACATCAATATATAGTACTTTTATTAAGATCCCTTCACATTGATCAGCATTTAATCAGTATTGTGACAAGGTACTCGTGTCACATGTGTTGGTAACCGCATTGCAAGACAGAGAGACATGGGATTTGGAGTTTAAAATGCCAACACAGGCGTGCAGGATTTATTAAACACAAAACAGAAAGTAAACAAACGGGTCATGTGACGCTACCAACGATGGTAACACACAGAGGACACATACAGAAGACTGTACAAAAGGCAAAATAAAACACAGCACAAAAACTACAAATAAAAGGTGCCACACAGGGCGAGCGCTAGCCTTACTGAACGAGGCGTCCCGCTCCAGGAACCAGCTACACTACATAACCCAGCGCCCCTCTGTGTAGCATGGTGTTACCGTCACCCAGAACGATCCCCACCGCATGTTTTTATGCTGACGGACACTCCGTCAAGACCCGCCCACCTGCTGATTGAGGACTGGCACAGCTAATCACTCGCTGTCCTTCCTCTCAACCAAACCGCACGCCCGTCTGTAAACAGTCATTTGGTCAAACATAACTCCAAAAAGCACACAAAACAAACCCGTTTCCACATATAAATTACACCAACTCTGATTTCCTACAGGTATGTTTAAAAGAAACAGTAAAGGAAAGAATGTACACTTACATGCTGAATACAGTAATTACATGTCCTTTCTCTTGAAACAACTATCCAGCGTAGATTGCTCCTCACGCCCGTTGCCTGGTTGCAGTTTGTGTGAAGATGACGGACAGGCAACGATTGCATTCGTCATGCATGATTCGTACTACAATAGGTCATCTTTGAATTAGCGTTATCTTTGAATTAGTCAACCACAGTCTTTGCTTTCACTGAGAGACTAACACACTTGACACTGGAGAAAGTTCAGTGTCAGTCAGTACTGAGATAGTTGTATCCGGGTCTATATATATATATATATATATATATATATATATATATATATATCTCATCATCTTCAGCCTTTTTCAATCCACTGCTGGATGATTAATCGGTGCACATTTTTAATAAAGGTAACGATTTTATAGCAGCTGTCCTGCATAGTAGTAATAAAATATCAATAGAATCTTGAGTGCAACAGTGGCTCGCAAGTTACTTTGGGAACGCTCATGTTTTTGTGCTGACTTCGAGAGACGTCCTAGATTGCTGTAGCCAGTGCTGTTCCATGTCGCCTTTTCTGTAGTGAACAAAAGACAGTTCCAGGAGTATATTTTTTTAATTGACAGCTACTAGTAAGACACGGATATCTTTCATAATTTTAATTTTGGAAGTGGCAAGTATATCCCTTCCCTTCCTGTGTCAGTTAGGGTATTTGTGGTGTATACCTCAATTTTTGGAAAATTGTTTCGTAACCAATTGATTATAAAAAAAATTAGAAAAAAAACATTGAGAAAGTTTGAAATATACTGAAGTTCCCTATCAAAAGCAAAACGTCCTGACTCCATGGAATCTGTTGTTCAGCGCATCATTACGTATGTTTGTGTTCTGATGTTCAGTAACCTAAATATAAACACGATTTATACAATTTTGAAGTCGTTGCAGGAATAGCCATTTTGACTTGAAATGGGCAAGGACATCCCCAAGCTAAAACTGATGCAGTTAAAACACATGTGTTACCAATTTGGCTTGTACCACAGTGGGAACTAAACAATTTATGTTTGGACATACCTACCACATAGAAAAAAAAAACATAATGGCATCTTTTTAAAGCAGCCTTCTTTAAATCTGTCAATGCTGGCTGTTGACCTATGAACTTACCTAGAAGATTAAATAATAATGTCTTTTTTTGTGTGCGTGTGTGTGTGTGTGTGTGTGTGTGTGTGTGTGTGTTTTTTCAGTGTGTGTTTATGTGAACAAGCATGGGAACTGTGGGCCACACCTGGACAGGAAGCAGGTCCAGCAACTATCAGATCACTTCGGTCCCGGTCCAGTCAACATAGTGCTGCAGCAGGCCGTGCAGGCCTGTGTGGACTGTGCCTACCAGCCCAAAATTGTCTTTAACTTCCTCAAGACGGGACAGCACGGCGGGGAGGTCATAACAGGTACTGCTGCTCGTCATGACCCCAGTGTACAAAAAAAACACTGTTCCCATTCCTATGCCTGTTCCTTTATGTGATGTATGAAATATTTATGGGTTTTCCTGATGTGACTAACCTCTTTGTGTACAGTTCTGTTTTGACACAGTAGGTATAAAAGAAAGCTTACCCAGGTTGCTTCTGTGTAGTTTTGAAGCATGAACCACCAGTTTGTTTTGAGAATAAAATTGGTGTCATTTTTGCACAGGAACAAAAGCTTGATGTAATGGGAAGTGACAAATTGAGCACAAACCCCATTTTTAAATCAGTAAATCTTACATCCCCATCGGGGGTAACCACGTGGGGTTGCTGCCAGCCAGCGCAGACCCATACTGCCATCTGTCATGCCCCTGCTGCTGGGATCTGTTTGTCTTTACCAGTTGGCAAGCCCTGTGTTTGAGTGTTAAATGCTTATTTTACAGGCTTGTAAATATAATAATAATAATAATAATAATAATAATAATAATAATAATAATAATAATAATAATAATAATAATAATAATAATAATAATAATACGTTTGACAATAATGTACATTTTACATATATATAACATAAACAATAAAGGTCTTTGCACACAAGAATCATTAACAACAACATATCCATGAAATAAAAACTAATATTTAAAAAAAAAAAAAAAAAAAAAGATTAACACACCTCCCTTCATGTATAATTCACTGACAGTGCATACTTGCCCTGTTCACCTACCCACCACTGTAAATAGAAACACAAAATAGAAGAAAAGAAGTGTATTCCTGTATTTGTATTTGGTGCGTGTAAGGACTGTCTTGTCTCCTGTGGGCACACAGCTTCGTTTGACGGCGGGAAGCACCAGGTCCAGCTGCCCTCTGTGAACAGTGCGTCCTTCGTACTACGCTTCCTGGAGATGCTGTGTCACAGCCTGCAGTGTGAGAACCTCTTCAGCAGCCAGCCCTTCAGTCCCTACCTGGGCGCCACGCACAGCCATGCTGAGTTTGAGAGAAGCAAATCAGGTACATCAGCTGGTTTCGGTGGCATTTGTTCTTCTATTGTCCACTAAGAGTTACCTAAATGATTGGCAATTCTCATTGTTCCTTGACTTTGCAGTAAAAGAGGAGATATCAGAAGCCTTAACAATAAACAGGGGAACAAAACGTTTCTCCAAGGACTCGCCGCCCTACACTGCTGCACTCTCGCCAAAGCTCCCAAGGACAGAGGCTCACCCTTCAGAAGGTAATATGCTCGGCTAGACATGCATCAATACCTGGCCCATGAGCCCATGTATTGAGTCAGTTGTTTTTTTGTTGTTGTTTTTTTATCATAGTTTTTCATAGGTTTTTAATCTCTGGAATATCAGTGATTTAATAAAGTTAAACGCCTTTCCTTTTAAAACAAATGTTCACTTAGAGATGATGTATTAAAGGCTTCATTAATTACATTATTATTGTGTTTCTGTTTTACCCTCCGGAGCTCAAGATTGTTCTGTACATGTATTATGGGGTTCATGTCAAGGCTTTGTGTGGTGGTGTTTGTTCAACGCCTTCCATGAATAGTGACTGTGTCATCCAAACGCAAGCATACCTGCATGAAGGGAGTGTCTATGATGGAGATTGCATCGCCTGCTTTTAGCCACAGAAAGTGTTCCCCAAGCGGCCAGTAGTTGTACTGTAAAGAATGAGCATTGCCAAAGTTCTTTGCCTCCATCCATTGGAACATGTTTGGAAATCTGCAGTAATTATCCAAGATGCCCAGGTGTTTTCAGGCTGTCAAGGACAGTGGAGGATCAACTCGATATAAGCTTTTTCTATGAAGTCGACATTAGTAATGTATAGAGATGCAATTGGCAACTGATTTCCTAATCAAATATCAGACAGGTAATAATCTGCAATGCATTGAGGACACAACAACAACAACATTATATTGATATAGTGCCTTTCTTAGCAAGTATCCCAAGGCACTTTACAAGATTTAAACAAACAAAAAGTACAATTAAGTACAGTTAAAAGCCAGTTAAAAGTACAGTTAGATACAATTCAAAGCCAATTTAAAATAATAAGTCTTTTAAAGAAGTTTTAAAAAACTCCAGAGAGTCTGAACTTTTAATATAATTTGGCAATTACAAAGTCTGGGTGCATAAATATAAAAAGCCCCGTCACCCTGAGTGTGCAGCCTGGAGTTGGGGAAAACCAACAGACCAGTCTCAGAGGAACGCAGGCTGCGAGCCGGGACATAGGGAGTAAGCAGGTCAGCAATATATGAAGGAGCAGTGCCATTTAGAGCTTTATAGGTTAGCATTGCAATTTTAAAATCAATCCTAAAGTTAACAGGCAACCAATGGAGTTGACATAGTACAGGTGAAATATGATGACAGGCTTTTGATCTTGTTAGGATACGAGCAGCAGCAATCTGGACATATTGGAGCCTTCTAAGAGTATTATTAGGAAGGCCACAGAACAAAGCTTTTGTATACTTACAGTATACAAAAGCAAGAAGCTAAATAAATGTGTACACTCTTCACAAAATACAGAAAATGTTTGTGTATTTTATTAAGCATAGTAATGTAACTTATGAATTGAAAATGCATTATCATTAAAAAGCAAGAAGACATGCTGTTTTTAAAGTAGATTCTAACCATTTCTCATCACAAAAGAAATGGACCATGGCAGTTAATTGAATAATCATTGTTTTATTTGTAATCCATTGATTGTTGCATCTCTATTGATAAACTGCTTTTGGTGTTTAGCAGAGACATTGCCGCATGATGACAACGGACTGCTGAAGGAGCATCGCTTTTCTGAAGAGTCCATGGACTCTGCCTCCAACTCCATGAACCCCCGCTCTCCGGCCCTGAGAAACCCAGCAGAGTACCGGCCCCAGGGCAGCTCACCCTGCTACCGCAGCTCTCATCTGCCTGTGGGCGCTGCCTCCAGCTCCGCCCCCACCCCGCCCCTCCGCAGGATCTCCTCCAATCCTGCGGGGGGCAGTGCCAACTATCATGAGGTCAACATCAGCCGTATGCAGAGGAGAGTGGAAGGTATAGACTGAGCTCCACAATCAATATACTTCAGTAATGTATCTCTTTATATTTAGTGTAAACCGACATAAGCAGCATTAGAGTCTTTTGACTCGAGATGACCAGTTGAAAGCTGCACTACCAGCTTTATTACCAGACTTGATCAGTGCTGGTCTGTTCTTTAATTCCAACTGGCATTTGGAGCTTTTCCATCTTGGGAAACAATAGATTTTAAATATTTCAAGTTAGTGCTGATTTGTATGCTGCTGTTGTTTTATTTCCACTGTAATGCGTGCTTTTGGACATATAATGACTTTAATGTATTGAGAATTGCATTCTGTTTGCCTTTCTCAGTACTGAATGCTCTTCTAATTAAACATTTACATTATCTGGATGTAAATTTGGTTTTCTTGTAGGCAGTTAGACATGAACATAGATTTAAGTGTTGGATGCACTAACTTTTAATATTTCCAGTGTAGCCAATATTGTACTCTGCTCACTCAGATACTAAAAAAGGTTCTTATCTGCACAGCTGTAGTGTGATGATTCTTACTGCTATGAAGTTAAAAATAATAACATATTGGCTACTCTCATGGCTGAATATATACTTTAAAAGTGTTGCTGTCCCAGAGCAACCACTATCAGTGAGAACAGAATTAAACACCTCCAGATGGCACAAGGCACAAGGTCTGCTTCCATAGATACTTTTGGAACAATGTTTAAATAATGTCCTGCAGCAGAGTAGTATCTTAGAAACTACACATTGCTTGATGTTTGTCTGCAATAACCCTCACCTTGCTATCAGTGGATTTTTAAATTGATCAGGTATTGCATGAAGTCACAAAGCGATGAAACTATAAACAGCAGTTGTTTCTAAGTGTGGGGGGTTACCAGACCTTTTTCATACAACTATTACCTGGGTTTGTTTAGTAGAAATGTTCAACTAATCTCCAGTTCACTGTCCAGCAGGACATCTAATCTGGTTAATGTGGTTGCTTCATTACTACTAGAAAATGAACAGAGAAGCAATGCAAATCCATCATTCAGAAGCTATCTGTCCTTGAAACACTGAAATTACAATGTTTGACCAAAAGGTTGCAGCAAACAATAAGTATACTGAATCACATAATAATTAAAAGTCAACAAAATCAATCCCCCCACGCCCATAACAATGGCCACTGTGTCTTGAGGGTGGCTGCTTTTCTAAATTTCAATGCTGATGTTTTCATTAAGTGTCAAGATTGTGGATTGTTTGTACCTCTACTGTGCATTCCACATCCTCAGAAAGCTCTGTATTTGGATCACAATTCTTTAAAAGTAGTTTTAGCTCAAGAGACAAAGGCTTCCCTGTCTGTCTTGGCAATAAGTCACCCTCCTGAAAAAGCTTGCTCCTGCAAATAGCAGTAGGAAGTTATAAATTATATTGTAGCTCTGCTACAGCTCATGAAGCAGTAGTGCTAACATTTTTCAGAAAACACTGCTGTTTTCAACATGTTTTTTTTAGGCAATATAGTTGAGACGATCAGGCATTTTATATATAGTTATATACGTGTTACTAGCTGGACGGTTGGGTTCTGTGTAACGATGGGATGTGTTTTGTGCAGCTGCTAGTTCCACGACAGGTCCTGATCTTCAGCTGACTGATAGAGAGACCCCCAGAGTGCCCAACAAGAACCCCTCGGTCTGGTCTATAGACGAGGTGATGCAGTTTGTGAGAGACGCAGACCCCCAGGCCCTGGCTCCACACGCGGAGCTCTTCAGAAAACATGTGAGTCCCCTTCACGTTGCATTCACACTGATTCTGTGCTCTGGTGATCATTTTCAGAGACCCGTTTGGGAATTCATTCATTCTGAACTGAGAATTGATGGAACTTCAATTTGAGCTTTGCTCAGTGATACCGTATTACCATTTTAACCTGTTTCAATCTCAAAATATAGTGATTTGTCCAATTCAGCCAGGCACTATGCAGTTATTTTAAATATTTGAAGCGCTTTCACAATTTGAAAACTTAAGATCACGTAAGATCATTTTTCTTTAATCAATAAATTCATGTTGTGTTGTTGCAAATGTTAACAATGAAGTAAAGTGCAATAGAACTGATTCAGTATAAAAACAGTATTGGGATAGATACAGGAAAGAGTACTGCGCTCATGCAGAAATTGAGGCACTTTGTGGAGCTGCTAACTTTGTGCTTCAGTCAGTGCTCCAGATCCTACCCGTCAAATGGTTTCCGTCTTAGGCTGGCATGTTTACACAGACCAGGCGGAGTCACAAGGTACTGTATCAACTCATGCCAATGATTACAGTTACTACTGTACATTACATTCATTGGCAATCGGTTGACAACAAATTGATGAGACATTATTAAATGGCAAACACGACTGTTTTGTAGGCATGTAGGAATTTGGATTGTATGTATTTTTACAATCCACTTGTAAGCACTTTTCCATCCAAGATTCATTGCTAAGTCAGTGAAGAACAGTATTTTTACTTTCACGAAAACAAAACACAAGTGAAAATGTTGATATACCTCATGAACTTTTGTTTTTCATGGTACCCGGCACCTGTATTAAAAATGAAACTGCATGCCCAGATGTGAAGAATTCATGTTCTCGTTTTCACAGGAAATCGATGGGAAGGCTTTGATGTTGCTGAGGAGCGATATGATAATGAAATACATGGGATTGAAGTTGGGCCCGGCTCTCAAGCTCTGCTACCACATTGAAAGGCTGAAACAAAGCAAGTACTAGCAGCTTAATGCTGAGGTATTTCCACAGATGACTGCCCATCCAGTTCTTCTAAACCAACATAAAAATCAATCAAATGATGGACTCAGCTTTACCATTCTGATCCTCCTTGCAGAAAAAAACAAAACAAAACGAAGCAAAACGACACTAGCGGTGTGTCACAAAGGGATGTGTATCAATAAGCAAACACAACACAACAAAGCAAGATCCTGAACTCTGGCATGGTCTCACGTTTAACTATGAAGAACCTTTGTGAGCCGTTATTTATATTGCAGAGACCACAGTACCCATGTTTAAAACAAACAAACAAAGTTTTTGTCATCTGTGCAAAAAAAGAAAAAAATGAATATCTTTTTCATGTTATATCAGTATCAATTCAGCTGAATCCCAAAGGATAATTCTGTCTTGTGTTTACATTGCATAAATGTTTGATTTTATGTGATTCTTACAAGAGAATTGAGTGTGACCCACACGGATGGATCCTTTTCTACACAGACAGGATTGCTTGCATGATTTTACCACACATGGCAAGACAATGACTATTGACATTTTATTGTATTTAATGTTTGGAAAATGACTGGAGTTTTTTTATTTGACAAAGATGACAGGTCACATATTGTATAATACCTTAAAACCGCTTTTTCATTTGGTTTAAAAATATTTCTATGTCCTGTAGTTTGCATAGTTAGCTATGTACAAAAAAACAAATATTAGATACAAAATTTGTTGTGTTTTAACAAGTCAGTTATTTGACTGTATTCAGATGTAAATTCCAAACCTCTACATAGTTGAACATAATTTAAGGATAAGCAGATAAAGGCTTGTTTATGCAGCTGTTTTCACAAAAGTATCAATAATAAAAAAAGGTGTAAATAATATGGTTCAAACTGTTTGCATTGCCAAAACCCCCGCTAATGCTCCATCGATTTACCCTCCTTATGCAAAAACGAAAGCTTCTATGCACTTTATCCTGACAAGCCCCCCTTATGTCCTTATCTCTCTCCAACCTGCAGATTTCTTTGACCTGGTTTTAATCAGAAGGGCTGTCATTGAAATAGAACAATTATGAACTGAAGGTTTGCAATACGTAAACCCCAAGTTGCTCCAACTTTTTTTATTTATTGAAACAGACCGTGTTTAACAGCCGTATGAATAGGGCTTGTGTTTTTTTTATTATCATTGATTTTACATTTTGTTCTTAAAGAAATACATTTAAGGATATCTGATTTGTTTTAATGTCCATGTACTGGTGCTAAATCTTTTGTGCTATGTCATTTTTTAGTTCATGCCCCCACTCCCACTTTAAGCTGTGATAGCTTTGGTAGTATCCTTTTACTGTCTCAGTCTGTGACTATAGAAATTCCAGGTTCTATTACCAAGCCTTGTTTTTTTATGGGTTCAATCATAAACTTCAGGGACAAGAATGTACATTTTTTGTATAAAAAACATTTCAAAGTAACCCTTAAACTTAAAATGCTATTCTAGAGAATTGGAACAAGTCCTTTTAAAAAATGTGGTAAAGATTTCATACTGCCTTTTTTATAGAGATGCTTTTAGTTTAAAAAGTAAAAGCGATTACTTAAAGCTACGTGACAAATTGCCTTGCTTAATTTTAATGTTCCTCAGGTTTAAGTAGATCTTGATTAGTAGAGAAGAATTTGTATTTGATTTTTTGTTAGAACATAATCGGATCTTCTAAATTCAACTATTCTGTTCACCCGTCAACTTTATTGTGAAGATTTTACTGTTTTATTGTGCCATAAGTTTTATATATATATGTATCATGTTTTATATGCATCATTATAAACTGCAAATACTGGAATAACTGTTGTATTATAGATCTACTACAGGCTTACATTCTTGTCTAAAAAGATTTGTCAAAATAATGAAACTATTTTGTCTCCAGTTCACATCATGTATTTTTATAAAAAATAAAATAAATGATGGCTGTTCCTTGTATATTTCGTGGGTCTGTACCTTCTAAGAATATTTATCATATTTTAATTGTTTCACCTTACTACATTTCATAAGTACCTCGACAATGTTTACCTTTTGCCACAGTAATGGGGTTACGTCGTGACACCTTTCCAGCTGCCAAGATGAAGCAAATATTGATCAAGGAATTTGTATGACACTCCACTGCAATGACCCTTAAAAAAACAGATTAAACGTTATTTTCCAGTACTGTATATAAAAAACACACACACATATTACCTCAGAACTTTTTATTTTCTTCTTTCATGTAACTCATCCCTCTGAATTGTTTAAAAAAAAAAAGAAAAAAAGAAAAAGGAAACCATCCCTGGTCCTAGTATAAAATGTCATTACTCGGATATCACGGCATACAAAATCTTTGCTTCTCACAGTACATAAAACAGCAACAGCTGACCTAGTCATCTAAACAACAACGGCACCTTTTTAAAAATAGCAATCTATCACTCTTTGACATACTGTACGCTTCATCCCATGTGCGTCCTTAAATACAAAGCAAGATGTAGGTATACATATATGTATGCACAGTTTTGCAAACATTTAAAGTCATTTACACACGAAAGTAATAAGCTGTTTAACAATTATAAGATAGTGCCACCCTTGGTTGAAATCAAAAGCAGAAAGTGCAAAAAGTCATTTTTAAAAATAAAACAACTGTAATGGTGAAAAACTTGAACAGAACCACGTGCTCTAGGACAAACTTTTAATTATAGTGCTGCTATCCTTAAGAGAGGCTTTTAAAAATGAAGAGAGCTAAAAATCATACACTTTATGCACAGGGGCTATATGGATAGAAGCACCATAATTACAGTTTCATCCTGGGGTTAGATTCAGGAAGGAGCAGTATTTTTTTATTAATTAATTTATTTTTTCTAGCTTTATGCTGTTAAATTATCCTCACAGAAAACTTTCACTTGATGTAAAATATTGGCATATATGTGTTTTATACAAAAATGAACTGCAAAGAAAAGCAAATGTGCATCATAGGTGTTCCTTTGCAGTTGTAGCACTACCTTTCACAGCACAGGCTACAATACAGGGTACTCACAGGAATAATCCACTAAAAAATACTGATCAGGGCTCAGTGGATTACAAAGCAAGAGGGACGGGGAACCTCTGGACAATATCCACTGCAGTCTTTGAGATAAGGAAGAGTAGGTTCTTCACGTCTGCTAAATAAATACGTCTTGACTAAATGTAATACTTCGATTTCCATTTTAGTGAGACATTTTTTACTATGTGTGCTTCAATCACAAGTATAATAAAAATTACAGCTGGCAAACTATATTATAGATCTCGATATTCCATCTGTCCTGGGTGTGTCTCTTTTATTACTGTTGGCCCTGTGGACCCAATACAGCAGAGCATGGCAAATACAAACACATTGATTGGTACTCAAGTCAAAAGTTCCTCTCCATACCATGTTAAATGACAATTTATTATTTAAGTAAACTGCAATTAAATAATTAAATTGGAAGCATCATGTATCTGCTCTATATGTGAAATCCTTTAGCATCGTTTTCAAATGTTATCGAATGTATTTTATACCAAAAAGTTTTATAAAATAAACAATTGGCTTGCTAACCTCGTTGTGCCAGTAACCAGTAAAAAGCGCTTGAATTTTATGAACATTAAGCATTTATGGCACATGTTTTCTTATAGTATTTGTACCCACCCTTTTATATGCCTTGCCACTGCCTTACAGCGTCACCTGCTGGTAAGATAGGGGGTAGTCTCTGATTATTTTTCAAGTAGCAGTTGAGACAAGGTCCCTTATCACATATAGACAATAAAATAGCTTTAATAATATTGAGAGAACCTAACCTTTATCAGCTTATAGCAGTAGCAGATTAACATCCATACACACACACACACACAGACACTACCACACTCCCACTGACAAAACAATGTAATTTACAAAAGGAGCTATAAATAGAGCTTGTGAAACAATATACACTTGGGTCATCTCATAAACTGGAAAACTAAAAAAAAACATACCCAAATTGTATCAAAAGCCAAAAGCAAAAATGCCCTTAATTATTAACCTCTTATGGGTTACTCATATTTTCTGAGCAATTGCCTTTAAGAAGAATTTGGTATTAAATAAATCCATTTATTAATGTGTTGATTTCAGAAGAAAAAAAGCTGACTTTTCACCACCTCTAATCGATGGCAATTAACTTAAACATTGATGGCTGGTTTCGCAGACCCTGCTTATCACTAATCTTGGTATAACTAATGTTATTTTAAGTAAAGTAGTCCAAGACTACCCGTAAGTGTTTTAAAAGCCCATTGTAAGATAATTTCACCTTGGGTGCTGACGTTTTTACTGCTGAACCGAGGCTGCACAACTGACAATGAAAACATGTTGCAAAATTAGCAAAAGCAACTGATTTGTCACATAAATGTGACCGCTCCTTAACCCAAACTCAAGAGCTACTGCTGTGGAAACTGGGATATGTAGTTCTTTGTTGACTTTAATCAGAGATTACAGCTTGCCTAGGACTACAACCCCACAATTCACTGCAGAGATGATGCATTTCTAAGGAAAGTGAAATAAAAATGATTTCATTCAAAAGCATAAAAGAAAGGTAAGAAAAATAATTGCTAAAAAATATAAATGAGTTTAGGTCCATCACGACATCTATATTAAATAATACTGCCAGATTGTTATTGATTGATATTCAATAATTGTGCAAACAAAGGAAACCAAGGGATCAAATAGTTTTGCGTTGAGTAATTAACATGTTTTATTCCATTTAATCAGTACCTAACAACTTTAATTTCTCAAAGGTAATTACTCAGAAAATCGGCACACCCCTACTCGTTCGAAATGCTTTTGTCATTTATCGTAAAAAACAAGATACGTCACTCTTACAACTGGTCTTCCACCTTCATGAATATTAAAAGACTAGGAACTAGAGAATAAATGTGTGTGTGGAGCGGATATTAATAGGGTAAATCGTGGCAATACATATTCATGATGTATTTGTGAAACACAGAATTTTCATGATGCATCAATATTTATGCTCCTACAGTTTTAGTGTTTAGGATATAGTGGGTTAGGTACACTCAAGGTCACAGTTTGTGAACACACATCTTTGATTATGAGTTGTACTTTGAATCTATTAGCTTAGCAACCACAGGCGCAAGTTTCTCCTTGTATATCTTAATAACAATTACGGGACTGTGTCCTGACTCAGGGATCTTTCTTTCTTACATATTGTTTTGTTTACTAATATTCATGAACAGGATATAACCCGTTGTCAAAGCAAAACCAACTAAATTTACCCAAGCCTACACTAGGTACCTCATTTCCTTGGAAAAAATGCAGCCAAGCGCTGCTTTTTAATAGGAAGGATATGTATTTCCTGTGAGTTTATTTTCTTTAATTTGATGCCCCTGTTTTTCAGAGGTTTTTTCAGAGGGTCGTTGCCGTCTCGCTGCTCGGCTTGGGTCTTGGCGTCGTAACACTGCTGCAGCATGGCCTCCTGAGCACTGTCTCGTTTGAAAGAAAAGTTCTTGGTGGACACCCCAGATAGGCCCTTGATCTTCCCACAGAATATAGCAGGAACAGCATCTTTGACCGCTACAATGACCTTGGCTGTCTGGGACGTGCTGACAATTTCTATGTTGCTTCCACCACACTTGGGGTCGCAGCCAGGTCTGTTACTGTTGGGGTCCACCAGCCACTTGTGCTGTTTGCTAAACTCAAATGAAGTCACTTTCTGAAAACCCTCGTTCAGCCGTGCAGCACTGGACGATTCATCGCCAGAGCGAGTTGGGCGCTCTACCAAAGATATGAGAGGATCTTTGCTGGTGTCCGAGTGAGACATGGGTACACCCTGTTTCCCTACACGACTCATCGAGAGATCCAGGACACTGTCTTGCTGGTAAGGAATTTCCTGTTTTGTTGGCAAAGGCAGGGCTTTGATGGAGAGATCGAGTGCTTCCCCATCATTGGGTGGTAGCATTGTAGAGACTGCTAGCTGGCTTATGTGGGTAACAACACTGGTTTGCAGGTGCTGGGGACTCAAAGCTTCTTTAGCAGGAGTTTGGGTGCTTTTGGTCAAAGTGCAGACCGATTTAGGTGAGTCTGTGAATCCCTTAGATTTGGTGCTCTGTGGGACGGGAATGGGGATGGGAATAGGTATGGGAACTGGAAGGGGAACGATGACGGGATAGGGGACGAGGAGGGTGGGAGGGGCACCAGCGGGACAGGGGGAACTATATGCCTGACTAGGCGGTGGTGGGAAAAAGTTTGAAGAGAAATTGTCTGTGGGAGCTGAGCCAGCTGAATGGCAAACTGACGGACCCAAGTTGCTCTGAGAGGGGAACAGATCCTGGAGAATGGTGGCAAAGCCTGGATTCTGGAATAAAGGCAGGATCCCAGGCTCTTGTGTTTGGCTAGATGACTTCTGGTCCAGTGGGGGTGCATGGCTGAAAGAGAGGGAAGAGTTCTGACACAAGACATTGTTTTGTAAGGATATGGTGGGACAAGAAGGGCCCTGAGACAACATGGGAGAGTTTAAGTGCTGAAACACATGCTGCTCCAGAACAAGTGGCAGTGGAATGGGCCCTTGGCTAGTCATGACATAAGGAGTGTTGCCAACAGGGTTCATTTGAGGAGTGGCGCTTCCTGCTACCTGCAGGTGAATGGGCAGCATCACTGGACTTTCTCCAAGACAGATGGGTTGGAGGACGGTAGCAGCCACTTTCAGAGCCACCCCACTGGGAGATTCAACTGAAGGGGTCACCATGGGAGGAGCTGGCACCGTCACAAGCGGGGACAGGGGCTTCTTCATCATGCCTGTGGGGTTAATGTTCCAGGCCTCGGCTGTGATGAGCTGGGTCATTCCGTTTTCAAGCTTGCCGCTGGCGGGGCTAACTGCAGTCGGGGAGCTGGTCATGTCCAGGGGCAGGCTGGCCTGAGCATCCTTGTAGAGATCCTCCATTTGACGGGATGTTCCTTCCTTTCCGACACTGAGCTTTCACCGATCCGCTTTAGTTCGCAATCATTTAGCTCTCATGGTCTCCAGTCTGGCTTTAGAGGCTGCAAAAAAAGAGAAGATTGAATACATCAGCAATTAACCCACTGTCCTCTGATATACTGTAGTCTCTAGTGTGTCATTTTACATCAAGACTAGCTACTGTGGCATTAAATGTTTGATGGTAAATGGTTAAGGCTTCTGGCGCTTGAGTATCTCCCATAGAATTTATAAGAAATAAATATATGTGCAGTTCTGCAAGACAGTTGCTGCACAATTGACGGATGATGCGGGTGGAAAAAAATAAACAGGCACATAATTTAGTGCCCAACACATGCATCCTAGTTATATCCTACAATCATGCAAGCTTTTTTACCGATTACATGACCTGCTGCTGAAAATTAATGAATACTAACCTAGAAAATGCTATCACTGCCTCCAACACAGAAAAGCACCATGAATCCTGGCACCATATAAATAGCCTCCCTTTTTGGCAGATAGCTGCTATTAAAAATAGTTAAAGAATAAAAGCATTTCTACAGCCAAGCACTCTGACGCCGTAGCAAATGTGACTCAAATGAAGTTGTTACTATTTTGAGGATTCTCTTCTCACTGACGAATACCAGGAAAGATTAGGCTGCTTGTAAATGGTGGATCACAATAAAGTCATGCTGCATTTTTTTTTATCAATAATTTACATTTTCTAGTTAAAAAGCAATAACTATATACATAGCAGAGCTCATTATTATAACATAAAGAGATAAAATAGTTAAAAATACATACATAAATATTTTCAAGTAAGCAAGTCTCAGTGGCAAAACTCCATTAGACTCTAAAAGCTCAGCCAGCGAGATGGAGGCCAAACTCCAAGCCTCCACCCCTGCTAGTCAAGCCCCATCCATCCTTACCATAGTCTGCTCCAAATACTGCCATTTTGTGTAGCATAAAAAGAAATACCATAAGTTACAAAATGGAGTAATCACAAGAACTCTCTGCAGAGCTCAATGGCTGTGATCAAGCCAGGCTATTGAACCCCCAGTAAAACAATGGGGAGTCAAAACAGATTGTTTAAACAACTGTAATTATAGACATGAAGCAGTACATCCATTAAAGGAAGTAATAGATATTCACAGTAAAGGATATTCATCGTTGGGTACTTCCAGCCCAGTTGGAAACCTACCAGAAGCATCAGAACAGCATCCTTCCACTGCAAATTAGGGTAGCAGCTTTGGGGGAAAGAATACTACTTTAATCTCTGGCATGTAAACAGAACTGATTCATGTCAGTGAAAACCTTTTCTAGTGTGCACGCCCAAAGACATCTGGCTGGCTGTCCTCAAACCTGGCTCCAGTTCTCATGCTCCTTGTTCAAATGAGGGGAAAAAAAATAAAAAACATGGCACTACATTCTACTCCTTGTCCAGTTTCCTACAACAGTCACCACAGCAACATGCTACAGTGTATCTCTCGAAGTAACAAGCTTTGTGTCTGGAATTGTCAGATATATTGCAGTATATATCATCTAGTCCCAAGACTTGAGAAGAGCTACTGCGAGGCTGCAGACATTACTTCTTTGTACAGATGTCATCCCACTGCATAGAAGAACACTACAGGAGAAGTTGTACACATGTTTATTAATATTCAGCTTCACAATAAACAGCAAGATCTATTGTAATGATACAAATGCTGCTGACTTTTAACTCTATATGAATCCCTTAATAAAGTCAGTATACAGTACATAAAGCACGTTTTAGAGTTGCTGTATAAAGAATGGCTGCTGCTTAGATTATTAAAATAGAGCACTCGCACTTAGGGCTGTATTCTGATCACAAGGCAAATGCGGGTGCAAGCGCAAACGGTGCTTGCCCCCGAATCTGTGGCGCAAAAATGTAGCGGAGACGTTAAAAAACCCCACTGCGCTAAAATGGTATTCGGAAGACATGTCCTGCGCCATTATATAGTGCCTGCCCCATCGCCACGGGTTGGCATACATTTCGGAATGTGGTATCATTAACATATTTGCCGAAGCGATTCTGATGGCAGCACGATGGGGTCCCAAATAGACAATTGAGCACTGTGTTAAGACCTGCTGAAATCAGGAATTGAACTATATAAAGCAAAGCTGTCCTAAGTAGCAACTGTGTGCGTTTAGACTGAAACAGAAAGAGGAAATCAAAAAAAGTTTTAAAAAAAAAAACCCTTCTTAGACCATTTAAAAAAAATACTCCAAAGCAGTGTGTCTGTAATGGTTTTTCTGTGACCTGTACTGTACAGGAGGAGGTGGGACAAAGTCAGTGCTATATTGTTATTTTGATTTAGGTTGCTAAAATCAAATTTTCAGCATTGGAGATAAAATACCAAAAATGGATGACAAAGCAAAAAAAGCAAAGTATATCATGTGAAGAAATTTCCCCAAGCAACTTTACATGCAGATGGAGGTAATTGTTTTGCACATCTTGTAATGTGACTTTGGAGAAAATACGATCGATCGCTATTTAGCTTCAGAATCACACATTAAACAAAAGGCTACTACAGAGGCTGCTGAACAGAACGTAAAACAAATAACAGCTTTCAGAAAACAAACTTGCAAATCAGCACAGACAGAAAGTATTCCTGTCACTTGTATCCAAGTTAAATCAGTACTACAAATACGATCTAGCACAGTCACCTCGCTTCAAACAGCCTGCTGCTTACTTTTTAAACGCAGTTAGAATTTTAGACCCAAATAGCATGTTTTTTTTCATTTGACTCGGTACTAATAAAATAAATTCCTAGATAGGATAAACAACATGACAGTGAACGTGCTGCATATATATAGCCTTTATTAAAGAATGCCAGATGCCCTTGAGGGTAACCGAGTTTTGGAACTGTTTCTAATCGATTTCCACATCTGTAAATTTGGCAAAGCATTGCCTTACACTTCCAACTAATTCAGTGGCTGTAGAAAGTGCAGTCTCAATGTATGAGCAAGTCTTCACAACACAGAGAGAGAATGTCAGCAGCAACTGCTGGGGCATGTTGCATGATTGCCTTTAACAAATGACAGCACTCCGCATTAGTAAGGAAGCACTATTTTTGGGGCTTTTATAGTGCTCTGAAATATTATCTACTTCAGTTTATTTAATGTTTAAACAGGTCTGCGAAATCCTAATTTTATTCCATAACCTATCCGGGAAAAATATGTAAGTTCTCCACGATTTAAGTAGACCCCTAATAATCATGGATGACATGCTTGCTGTTACTATAATGTCATCAATTGAGAGGAAGGGTATATCAGGTATGTAATATTTTCATTAGTGCATTACAAAAGAAACAATGTACTTAGGCTAAATTGGTTTATTGAAACAAAAAGTGTGGTACATAAAGGAAATATTTTGTGGATTGTTATACAGCATGTGGACCTAGTCAGCACATACAAAGATAGGCCATTGGGAGAGAATACATAAACCACACATTATAACACAGAACCAACATAAACAAAAAAGTGGAGAACACACATAAAGGAATAATGTAGGTCACAGCTCATAGCCAGGACCAGAAGTAGTGGACGAATGAATGTTAACAGATATTAATACAGCAATCTCCCGTGTGGTGAAGCGTGGTTTATGTATTCTCTGCCACTTGCTGTTCTGACTTGCGCTGGTTGTTCTTGCTCTGTGCTACTGCCGCTCGACATGATCGCCACGTCAACATTCAAAATGGAGCCTTGTGGTGACACAAGCGCATTCTGTCTCTTAAAGGGTTTGTTGCCTGGCCCTGATTGGATAGCAGATTCCCCAACCCACTCAGTATTGATTGGCTGGGCGCTGTCACTGCGCCACTAAACGGGCTTGCGCTGGGTTTTTATTTTGATCAGAATCGCACTTTCGGAGAAGCCACGCCCTACGCGGCAGACGCGTTTGACTTTAACCACTGCGTCTGCGATTGCACTCGTTTCATCAGAATCGAGCCCTTTGTGATGATAAGCACTTTCTTAATATTGGTCTTAATGATCTTAACTTTTAGGCTGAGTACTGGGTATTTCTCAAGTGACGCCCAGTCATTTCGGTATTACCGATTTGTACATAAAAAAAGGTGGAAAGTGTGGGAATCCTATATATTTTGCTCAGCAGCTTCAGATTCACTGCAGTCATTTTGATTGTGCAAACACCAGAACGATCATAGCCAACTCGCCTCCTTAGAATACTGTAATATTCATAGCTCCCACAGCTCCCTTTAACGAGGAATGACTCCACAGATACAGAATTGATAACACTGCAGCAGGGTGTGGTAAAACTACCTCACTGGGGTAATGGATTAGGGTCCAGTCCTTACAAAGCGCACTAAAAACCAAGGCTGAACTGAAGAACACAAAAAAGGAAAATGAAAAAAAACAATGAGCAAACACCATTGCCGTGTGACCAATCCCCATGGAAACACTTACATATTTAGGCCCCGGTTGCCATGGAGTTGACAAAAATGTATCAAAATTAAAGGGCTCAACTTGGCCTGGTTTCTTCTAATTACTGGAATTAGAATTCAGGGCTACAAGTCTTCAGTTCTAATTTACATCCGGGTTTTTTGTTTTTTCTCCCAGCTCTGCCTGCATTCAGTCCGAAGGTTAAAGTGATGCTAATAAGCCATACCTGTATGTAGTCACTTAAAGAAAATGTTTAATTGGAGAATAACACGCTGTGTTGGACAGTAATAGCTCCAACATTGGAGGCTGACCTATTTACCTCTGGCTTCGTTCCTAAACAAATGGTTTATAAAATCTGTCTAAGGAAGTTGGAGGTAAACATTAAATGATCTAATCATTCACAACACAAATGGAGCGGGGAAAAAATATTGCATACAAGCTGATTCCTACAAAACTGACCATTTCTATGACCAGACCAAAAATACTTGCATTAGCAAACACACAATGAGATGTGACGTGGCAGGGTACTGATTATTTATTGAGAAACCTTAAAAAAATAAAACTAATTAGATTAATAACACAGCACAGGGTTGACCATTTCTCACTATCATTTTGAGGATGGACTTTGCAGGCTTTTACACACAATAGGAACTTAGACCAATGCTCAACACTGCAGTGTGCATAACAAGAAGAACAGAAGGAAATTGTGCCATGATTGGGCATTTTTTTCCCCCAATTATACTGACATTAATATAAATTCAGAAAGAGAAAAAAGAAGTTAGAACCTGTAACCATTTTAAGGTGACAGGATTTGCTAAGGTGGCTGAGAACAGGCAAAGCATTAAGCCTGTCTATGATAATGGACCTATAATTGTATAGCCTAGTTCACAAGACAACTGTGCACTCCAGTAATTTTAGGTCCATTATAATCTCAAGTCAGCCATTTAATCAATGGACAGGGGTCAAATTAAAATAATAGGGCTTTACATTGTGCTGCCAAAAGGTAGAACCAATGACCCCGGTGAATTTATTTAGCTCTCTCTTGCACTTGCAGCTGTAAACTCTCTGCAAGTACAAGAAAGAGCTGGGCAGTGGTTGCTAGGAGATCATGGAATGTAAACATATTGTCCTGGGCTGTCATGCCTTCATATTTTGGGAGCACTGCAAGGCCCGTCTTTTTTTTTATAGAAAAAAATTCCCATTTAAATATTATTCTCTGTTGTGCCTTGTGATTTTTTTTCAACAATTTGTGGTTAGCATTTGCACTCATGGTCTATGTTATTAAGTCTGCATTTCACTTTTTTTTTTTTTTTACCTCAGACCATTTATTTGAATGCCTGTCTGGAAAATTAAAATTAAATTCAAAATTGTAACTGAAAGTACACAGAAACATAATTCACAAAATGTATTAAAAATAATGAACGCTTGATCCTATAATACTTGACTGTCCCTCTTTTTTGTGTTTGTGACCAAGAAAAAAGTTCCTGACGCGTTTCAGTTTTACTGATGCTCAGATCACCTCAAGCTTGGTTTACCAGACCAAACGATACATTTATGTTTTATCAACTGGCTTTTAAAACAGTCAACCTAAAAAGACCTTGATATTGGTGATGTTTATGTACTCTCAGATTCAGCTAGGTAAAACACCCCAGCCACAACTGTAAAAAACTAAAGCTATCAATATCATGAAAGATTAGACCACAATAAAAAATGTCAGGACAGGTTTAACCATATATGTCCAAATTCTGATAGTCTTCATCCCAATAATTGTGCTTGGTTAGTAAAATACATATTTTGTTAGTTGGGTCTGGAAAATCAATTATATAAGGATGATTGGAGAACAGGGTAAATGCATGTTCTTTAATACATTAAACTTCCACCTGTGAAGGTAGCACAGTGCCATGGTGCTGCACTCATGTGTTCCTGAGTTGGCATGAGGGCAGAGCTAGAAGCCATTTGGAACCTGAGATTGTACCTCTCGCTACTACCAGGAGCCACTGTCAGCTTGGGTCCGGGAGTAACATACTCTAATTTTAACACTGAGAGAGTAAAATGTATTTTCAGGCGGTAAAATGCAACATTACCTTAACGTCATGAGTAACCTCAATAAATATTGTACAATCTTTAATGGTAAAGGAGTGGGCATTAAAAAAGAGCCTTCCATTTTAACTGCAATGTTACTACTGTACAAAAACTTAGTATTAAAATAAAATCAGAGACAACAGCTATTCTTTTTCACTTTATTGAACACAGCCAATATGACTTATATATGAAGATAAGCACAGAAACAGAACTTGCATTTTAACATTAAATTAATGAACTATAATTGAATTATAATACAGTTTGTTTAATATTATAGGCACCTTTTTTTAGCGGTTGTCTCTGACGATGGTTCCAGTTGGATTTGTAGCTGGACTGGGGTGTTTACGCTTCAACCTGTGTAGCTTCGAATTTTTCTTATTCTTACTGTGCTTGGCTGCAAAGACAACAGGGCTAGCCAGAGATTGGATAATGTTTGTTGGGTTGGTTTTTCTTGTATTCAGTTTCCTAGTAACTGAAGACATTGTATTCTGGGAGATGTAGTTGTTAGTAGAAGTTTTAAGGGAGGCAGACAAGCTCTGCAGTAAAATTGCTATGTGTATTTTTACACATTACATTTAAATTTAGTGCGTATTTCTGATTTTTTTAATGTGTAAAAACGGCAGGTATGCAGCTTATCTGGACTGCTGGTAGTAGCACAGAACTACCAAATGTATCTGGGCTATGGCATATTATTTAATCTGTGAAGACCTAGCACTGTTTTGTAATGCAGGCACCATAATAATGAAGTATTTTTGTACATTTGACCCATTTCGGCTTGCTGTCCAATTTAACACATCACTAATTATGAGGATGAAAGTTCAAACAGACACAGGCCATTGCACTCATAGCACTAGTCATGTTGTGCATTTTGAGTAGCAATCTGAAAAACACAATTATAAAATGACAAAGAAATAGACAGATCCTTGTGATACTATTCTTGTGAGTAACTGGGTAGTCGTGAGTGACATCCCATTTACACAAAAGTGGTGTCTGTGTTTCTTATTTTCACCTCAGTACTGTCTAAGCATGTTTTTGGTTGCAAAGCATGTCAGCCATTGGGGGAAGCAGTTGGTTGTTTACGGCGTTTAGGGACTGGAGAGGATTTAGGGACTGGAGAGGATGGGAGATTACAATGGCTTACTCTCCATAAGCCATTGTAGGAAGTAATCTACCTGAAAGTAAGGAAGTAGGAAGTAAACTACCTGAAAGTAAGGAAGTAGGAAGTAAACTACCTGAAAGTAAGGAAGCAGGAAGTAAACTACCTGAAAGTAAGACATGTTGCCAACTGAGAGCTTTCTTTAACCTAGTACGATAACAGATTTCAAACAGCTCACAGTACATTTGCTATTACAGTGTGATTATTTAAAAATATTGAATTAGCTGTAAACCCACTGCAATAACTCATCTGCAACATCACTGCACTCATATCCTTCTCCTTGGTATCTGTAAGTATTTTACGCCATGCTTTTCTAGTCCAACATCAATAAATAGCATCCATCTGGTTTTGTTTTGACCCTCTTTGCTTTATGTTTTAGGTAGTCATTTGTATCGATCTCTTCTACCACACTTCTGCCAGTAAGTCAGGGCTGTAATTGATTATATTCTTACTGGTTTCCAGATCAATGGCAAGCTTTCCTGGTTGGACCTGACTGATGGGAAAGCTTCCAAAAGCGGATATATATTATAGGCCAACCCAATAAAGAGATGTATTTATAGCACAAATCCTTTGGATTTTTTTTTCTGGCTGCATCCCACTAATTCGGCCGATTGTATTTTTAGAGGCTGCTAGTAGGAGGTGTCTGCTTGCAGGGAATTAATGCAGGATGAGATCAGGATTCCAGACGCATGCTGTGATGTCACCACACACACTTCCATTTTTCCAGAGCACTAAATAAACTCTATTACTGAACTGATATATTTGGCAGAACCTTTTTACAAAAATAGTTCTTTTTACAGGACTACCATTGAACATTCCATGAGGAAATCCTGGCCTAGCTGTCTGTGCCTGCTGTTATTCAACTAACCTACATAGCGAGACAGATATTTGCCTATTGTTGTACATGGTGACAAACTACTGTAAATCAAACTTTGTTCAAAGCTTTTTTGAGATTTGCATAATTAAGTTTTTTATTTGTATCATGCAATACATGCTGATAGTTTAGTAAGGAAACTATAGCTTCTGATTTCAGTTTTAACCGATAAAAACCGATAAAACACCCCCGATACAAAAAAATGAACACAATAAACACAGAAAAAACACCAGAAATGGTTACTAAATTCAGAATGACTTCACCCCTTTCCATTAAAAAATAAATAAATAAATAAACTGCCTTTCCCAGTGCAGCTGGGCAATGTCCCTTCCTGACTTGTATCTCACATTGATTCATTCTGAATACCCACCCCAACTACTTAGTGGCAGCAAATTCCCTACATTTCTATTGGAGACCGCTTATGAGATTTAAAACAAGATTACAATTAGAAGGCTTGTTCACAGGATTTAACAGTTAGATAAGGAGATTTTAAAACAGAATTGCAAATTGTGACGAAATGTAAATAAATGCCTGGACACACAAAAATCCCAGAATATGCCCATGACCACAAGGATTTTGTTGTGGAAGACAGCGAAGGAAAGAATGTACAACTTAAGTGTGCAAGCACTGTCGAGTTACTGTACATATTGTGACAGAAAACGCCCAAGCACTGAAAAATGAAATTAATAAAAACCGAAAAACAGAAGCTCTAGTTGTAGCACAGTAAAGTAAAAAAAAATAAATTAAAATTACTGTCAATGCACCATTGCACCTTCTGCAATGAATTCTCATTCTTTGTCACTGATTGATAATCAAGAGTCTTGACAAAAATAACAAAATATCATCTCGGTAACCAATTGATACCATCTTCCAATCTCCCAGGTAGCCTGTTGTTCCTATAGCAACAATGTTAAAGTGTTACACAACACCCAGCACAGTTTATGAGAAACGCATTAGGTTACCTTTGCTGTGTTCAGCGTTGTCTGTATTGCAGATTTATATTTTTAAACATACTGTAGACTCTATTACATTTTGTAATCACACATCGTAGGTCATAAATCAACTGGGCCACACATTCCTCAACATTTACTTGGGAGTTTTTGTAGGAGAAAAAAAAAAAAAAATCTTCTAAGGATTGCAGTGTATCCAGATCACTGTCCCTCCTGCTACAATGCTGGTTTTCTTTTCCCACAATAAGCTATTCGTTTCAATCTAAGTGCCAGGATTGTTGCAGGAGGGAGTAAGAACTGAACACACTGCAATGCTTAGAAGACAAATATTTTCCCCTTCACATTTTACAGTAATTGTAGCCAAGAAAAGAATTCCATAAATCTTTGCCATTTTTCACTTCCACTACATGTGTCAAATGTGCTGTTTTAAAAGAAACTCCTGTTATAGCACACATGTATTTTAATTTGAAAACATGGCATCTGGTGCTACTTTAGGTTACAGGAAACTTTTCTATGCCTTTTCCTTATCTGTTATCTGTTTGCACTTGCACTCTCTGGGTCATTTCACCTCAGCAGTTTCTTCTAGGCAAAAGCATGTTACCGGCTCAAAGCACGTCAGTCAATAGGGGAAGCAGCTGATTGGTTATTGACAGGAAAGAAGCCAGTGAAGGGGTAGGGACAATTTCACTTTCCAGGTGAAATGACCCAGGAAGTACAAGACAGTCAAAAAGCATGGCTTCCAAACAGAATTTTCCTTAACTTAGTGTAGTACCAGAGATCATGTTTTGAAATTAAAATAAATATTTGCCATAACATGTGTTTCTTTCACTGCACATTTGAGACCTATAAAATGAATAGATTTGCATAGAGGAGAAATCTCAACAAACTATTTTATTACAGTAGCTACAATTACTTTAAACACCTTGCGTGCCCATCATGCTGAGTCACTTATACCCTAGCTCTAAATGGCAGCCCTGCACCCTATCGACAATGTTATCTATAACACTTGTAAATACCTTATTACAGCAACTAATGGTCCAAGCTAAACATCAGTCAGAAAAAGGGCTGAATTAAAAACCTCTTACAAAAACCTAAACCTGCCAGGATAATTTAAGACAACCTCTTCTTCAGCTCAGTGCCCTCATATTCATGCATAAACTCAACCCTTCCACTAATCAGACTTAATCGTAACAGGTTTACACTTTAGTTCCATGTTGTGACTTGGCATTCGATTTCATGCTCAAGTGATTTTCTTTCAAAAGCTGACAAAACTGTAATATGGTACGATCAGCCTTGGGTTGGCAGATCAACAGGGAGCTGCCATTCGTATCATACCTCACCTCTACATTCAATCCCTGCCTCTACCAGTGCAGTACAGTGCTTACAGAATTCCACTTAACAGCATGGTGTGTACCGTGCCTGTTAAAGGGAGTCTAGGTTGAACCTAAAACATCAGAACCCCATCACAGGGACATGGTATGGATGATGTCACAGATGATCAATTTGTTTCTGGATCATGAAATCACTGGTGGACTTCAAATTGATCTTCTGTAGCAGAGGGCAGACTTGGATTTAATTCCATAACTTTATTGCTGGTACTCAACAAGGACAGCTATCCTGTCCCTGTTGCTATGGCTTTCCTACAGTCAGCATCTCCACTATCAGCAAACAAAATTATGGGCAGGGGTACCTCGAAGGACGAGGCCAAAGGCCAAAGATGTAATGAACATTGTATAATGTAGTATTGTCTTGTCTAAGCTTTAATAAATATTGTCCTTTCTTTCGCATGAGTTTTCCTGACTGAAATTACATTAATCCCAACATCATAAAAACCAATGGCATGTCATAATCACAGGCCCATTTCTCTTATGCCCATTTCTCTTATGCCATGCCAAATTAGACAAACTATAACATAATTAGGGCTTCTAGTTTTTGGTTTTTATTTTCCATCTCTCTCCCTCCCTCTAAACCTTAATTAATAGTTGTTAAGCCTTAACTGAATACCAGATTGTTTAAATTTGTGACACACTACTAGAAACTAACGCAGTGGAAATGAATAAGCTGAATTCGGCAATTAGAGCCAGAACGAAATGCAGGTTCAAATAGAATCAAGTGAGATCAATGCACGTCGTTTGTTAACTCAATCAAGATATGAGGGTAAAAGAAACAACTTCCTGACCCTGGCCATAAGTGTTTTAAATTGCTGAATACAGTGCTACCCCGTTATAACGCGGTTGTCGTGGTCCATAATTGGAGAGCATGTTATTTGTGTTTCGCCTTATAACAAATATTGGCATTTTTGTTCCCGAATTGATTTACAATGGCTATATTAATATTGTAGCGTACCGTGGAAAATGAAGGAAGGAGACACACAATTTGCATGTACTCAAATCCACGGTTTATTGGGACGATTATTCCTGGCCCTTGTCAGCCTGGGCCACACCAAAAACAACAAATGGTCTTGCACATTCACCCAGTAGCTTGTCTGACTCAGCTGTCAGCTCTGTCCGTGTTGATGTGGGCTTTCATGTCCCCGCCTACCCTGATGTCAATCAGTCCCAGCTGAGGCAAGCTTATATTTCCCTGCTTACACACACACAGGTCTGTAGACCAATCGTGTAACAGTATAAATCCTGGGTCATTACAATATATACAGTATATTATTATTATTTTATTTCTTAGCAGACGCCCTTATCCAGGGCAACTTACAATTGTTACAATATATCACATTATTTTTAAATACAATTACCCATTTATACAGTTGGGTTTTTACTGGAGCAATCTAGGTAAAGTACCTTGCTCAAGGGTACAGCAGCAGTGTCCCCATGTGGGATTGAACCCACGACCCTCTGGTCAAGAGTCCAGAGCCCTAACCACTACTCCACACTGCTATTCCACCAGTTTTAAAGTTTACACCACTCTTATTTAAACTGTATATTTTTTTATAATAAATGTAAACTGTAAATAAATAACACAGAATCCAAGGACGTTTGTTCACACTTCTACACACTTGTATGGCTTCGTATTTGTTTTGTAACATTAACGGACAGTTTGTTTTTACTTTTAGAAAAAAAATACAGTGCAAGCACGGGAGCTTTATAAGTACTATATGTCCCAGTTTCAACTTACGGTACTGTAAAATAACAATAAAACCCAATGTTTGTGAGTCAAATTGCATTATGGGGGAACTGGGAGCCGGGACCTTGCCATGTTATAACCGATTCTGCACTGTAACGGGTTGCATTATAATGGGGTAGCACTGTATCTTGTTATGAAGATTCATTACAACCATAATTCAATTCTTTAAATCTAATGAACCCAAACATTCAATTCTTTAATAAAATAGAAAGCAGGGACTAATTAGCTCATTGAACCGGCGTTGGCATGTCAACATGGCTGCTGTTCCAGTAATGGTCAGCCAAGCCACTGTTTAAAAGGTCATTTTCAGATTAAATCGTATTGTGATTTACATGGAGTGACAAGAATCCAGGAAGTTAAAGGACTAATTGCTAACCTTATTGGTACTTAAGCCTATTAATGAAGATACAATTGAGCGTGACTGATCTAATTCTATTAGCCCATTGTCCCCAATGGAACATTCATGAAGAAACTGTTACCAAGGAACCAGTTTCTAACCCTTCAAGGAACAGCTACGCTTCCAGTAGTAAAATTTACCACCAACCTTTATAAACTGTACATGCTGAAATGACCACAAAAGAAATTCTACTGTAACAATTCTACTGTAATAATTCCTACTGTAACAATGCACATCTTTAATATTCTATAAAAAATGTAACACTTCTAATCTAAGCTAGTTGACCATTGATCTCGTACCGTTTACAGTAAGTGTGACATATGTACATGGGGAAAGACAGACGGACAGGCACCTCCTTATATCCCCATATTCTAGTACACTCCGTAACCCATATAAAAGAATGTCTTGAACAGGTCTGATCATGGAGAAGCAGTTCTCTGGATGCAGCTCTACAGTGTGACACACATAAGAATACACCTGCAGTGGGTGGTGATAAATAAGATTCTGTGGCAGGCTGACACAGCAAGAAGCTGGGGCTGCGCTGCCAGGGAGCTGAATAGGTGTTCTGCACTTGACCCTTCCATATCATCCTCCCAGCTCTGACTGCAGTCATCAGACCTAATGTAAAAGTGCACTGTCTTCATTAACCTAATGCACTGCCTGTGGGATGTGTATTATCAGCTTGTACAACAAATTGATTTTAATGTTTCAACAATGCAATATGTCAGCGCTGCTCTGTTTTAGTTCCTTGCTTTCAGCTTGTCTTTATTTAATATTGTTGTTTTTATTACATTCTGTATACAAGGCGGGTTCTGTTACAAGTAGCAGTCTGAGATACAAATGCTCCGCAACCACTTAGCAAAGAGCCAAAAAATCTGCAACAGAAGATTAAATCAAGTGTTAATAAGAAGAAATCTCATTTAAAACATCAGTTAGTACTCCTTTAAGCCTTCCCTTATAATGGTATAGCAATGTACTCTATATGCATATGGCATAGAAAACTAAAGAATGCAAGTTTAGTAACTAATATAAATCCTATCAGCATACAGACAGCATTCCACATATTCCTGTAGAATATGGAGAGGCCTATATCTCTATAGAACTTTTCATATTGGTACAGAAATCTGTTGACTATAGAAATCTATTGATGATAGAAATGATATATATTCTACGGTCAAAAGATTTCTGTAGTTCTGCAGTTTTTAGATGTTGCCTAAATCAGACGATTGAATGTACTCTGTATTCTGATCCCATTATAAAATAGATTCCTTGCAGCCGCGGGAGAGCGGTCAGTTCAGTGCCTGGTGCACTGTATTGGCTGTCAAGATTGGTTTTCAGTAAAGCACAGCAGCTGATAAAGAAGAGTACAAAGCATGTGCAGCATTCTTCCTTTCTACACCCAATCCAAATCAAACAATCCAACAAACGAATCTACAAACAAATTTAGACTTGCAGTACACTCGGCCAGACTGGGGCCAAAAAAAACATAAACAAAAACATAATCAGATCCGGAGGAAGCTTTTATTTCATGGTGCAAACTGTGTTGCTGCAGCACAGTGACCACAGGCAGAAATAAAACACACAGTTTTTATATCTTATTATACTGTTCCTGTGTTTATTTAAAAAAATACCTTAAATTCAGTTTAAAATAGCAAAACAAATGCCCATGCTTACAGTAGTGTAATCATTATTGGACATAATCCCTATCATATGGCATTTAATAACTGCATGTACCGTTACGTTACTGTGATCAACATGTACTGTATGTGGTGCAATTATTCATTTAATTTCAAATGTTTGTAAAACTTTAGGCTTTATTAGCCCAACCAGTCCAGATCTTATTCAAAAGTGGTTCATCACTTCCCAAGGTACATCTAAAAACCCCATTGCCAGGGGTATACAGTATTAATCCCCCCAAGCAGGATAATTCTACAAGCATCTAATGGATAAAACTGGTCTAAATACCTTATAAAAGACACAATAATCTGTAACAGGGTGGAGGACCCTGTCCCTCTGACCCACTGGTACAACCACTCCACTTATCTGTAGATGCCAAGAGCTGCTGTTCCTGCAGATTATCTCTTTTGTTTTTCTGAAAGCTTTAGTGGGTTTAATTGGGTAAACAAGCCCAATTCTACATGTGCACAAGGCAGGTAAGAGTCCTACGCTGTTCTAAGTCCAATCCCTGAAGCACTGAAGCCATATTTAAAGGGGAAGTAATGGTTTTGCTTTGACGACCACGCTGATTTAAATACAGACCTTGCTTTGAAACTTGTAGTTGCAAATTTGATTTGTTCTATGGTGCAGACACTCATCTGATATTTCTCTTTGGGTCTCTCTCCCCCTTAAGCAGCTACAGCACTAGAGTGAAACACAAGGTCCATAATAGTAGAGAGTGGCATTATACAGTACTCTGCTTCTATTACGCTTTCATTAAAAGCACACTGCAAGATGTTTAGACAGCTAACCAGGGATTTTTCCTGGGTCAATGTGACTGTAGAGCTACAGGAGCAATCCCAAAGTTCATTAGAGACATGTGGATAAATATAACAAATGCCTAATACACAGTTGAAAGACAGCAGCAGTACGTAGTTTGAATATTATACGTCACAGTGTGTGATGTGCTGCCATAAACACTGCATGTCTATTTACAATCGTTATTTAAAACTGTTTTAGTGAAATGCAGGGGAGGTTTCTGTGAGCATTATCGTTACATCATACCCATGCAAAATAGCTACATAAAGGTCAGCGCATAAGCAGGACTTCATTGCAATCATGTACTGTAGTGTGTGTACTGAAATCATATTAACTAGAGTACGGCACTTTATCGCTCATTCTGAAAGGGATAAATCAATGGGTTCGCAGCGAAATCGTGACCTGTGCAAATAGGGCTAATCTTTTAAACTAATGTACTTTGGTCAACAATGTGCCTTGATTTCGGGATCTGATCACGTCCCTCCAATATCCATCATTTTACAACAAGCCTCAGAAATCGTATATGGTACAGCAGTATTGATAGTCCTTCTCAACTCCTTCAGACGCCTGGTCTGTGTAGTGTATTTGTAATGTCCACGTGCCAAAACATATCAGAAAGCATTTTGGGATATTGGAGGATTCACCAAAAATGTAGTTCAGTATTACAGTGTCCACACTTCTGACAAACCGCACTACCTGACGCAATCTAATTTAGAACCGGACTTGAGACTAACCCGAGCCCGGTTCTCGAGTACGGTATTAAACGCTGCGTAGTGTAGACACTAACCTTATTTAGCACTAATACAGTTTAAAGGCGTAGTGTGGACGGCGCCTTAGTGTGCCATCTTCATCAGTTTTCAGAGTTAACACATATATCTTGATCATCCTTTATTTAAAGTCAAGGGGCTATTTTAATGATTGAAACTGAGGTGTATCTAAATACTACTGCCCTATTATTAATATATTATTCCCTTTCAGTTTCCGCATCTCCCCCACCTCTGTAATAACATCACTACAGTAAAACAACAGTGGAAAGTGGTCTGCGTTAGGGTTTTAGGGTAGCAGCCTACTACTGTAGGTATTAACATTACTGCTGAAAAAAACAAACAATTCAGCCCCCGTACCTTTTTATCATGTTTGCAATCATACTCAGTGGTCCTTATTGCAAAAACTCTGTACTATACTATACTGTACTGTGTTTTTAAATGTTTAGTCTGTGGTTAAGGTGACTTGACAGTAGTTGAGCAGCTGCCCTTCAATTCTTATTGCCAGCCATAGATATATGGTGACACAGATTAGATCAACCAAATTGTCCTTATGTTAGTAAGCGCTAGTGCCTTCTAGTGAACACCTCTTCTGGGTTAGCAATGCAAAAGCAATACAAAAACCTGATCTGCAGTTGGTGCTCACTAGATGGCGCTGGTGTACTAAAATAAAGACAGTGATCAAGCCTAAATCTTCTATGTCTATGGCAACTAGAATTAAAAAACTTATTTTGAACTCAGGCCAAAGCATCTTATACAGACTTATCAAAACAAGTATAAGCATAAGAACCACTCCAGGGGTGTGGAATTCATATTGTCAGACGACCGGGACAAAAAGAGTTGCCATTTACATATTTTTTTTATTTGAACGCTACTTTGAACTATATTAAAATGATTATGCTTTTTAACTAGATTTGAATAGAAGCAATATTAGTTATTTACTGGACATGCACAACTAGTCGATTGAGAAACTATTACAATGTGAATATTAGTATGTTACTTAACTTAAATTTACTTGCAAATGTGTTCCAAACTGCACTGAAAAAAAAAAAATCCTTAAAAGTATGTTATAAATGTGTTGAGGTGGAGAGGGATCACAGAGACTTGGTGTATCTTGAAAACAGCCTAATCCATGCTTAGTGTTTTGCCTCATTCACTTTATAAATAAGTTACATATTTATGTATTGTAATTTTACTAACTAACACTCTTCGTCTGAGTAATTAGAGTACCTTTGTAACGTGTCTGCACACATTTACCGTAGACATTATTGATTTAAATGTATAGAAATTATACAAACAATTGTGTCATCATCTTCCATACCTTGAAAGGGCTAAGGACCGTTCCAGTCCAGGTTTATATTCCAGTCAGACACAGAGGTTAGATGAAACAGGAAATACCTGCAATATGTAACTCACGCTTTTAAGTAAATGGCTGTCATCCACAACTTCACACACTCAATAATAAACTGGTGGGTAAAACTGTGAGACACTTAGACAAATGTTTCGACTAAATGGCCTCATTACACTGATGAAGGCATTAGAAGAAACATTTTTCTCCTTGATAGTTTTACCCAGTAAATGGACTCTCTCTCAGATGGCAGACAATTAATTTACTACGCAAATGGAATGGAATCCCTGACATGTATTCTGTAATATATTAAGCCTGCATCTCCCTGTTGCAAGATGGGCAAAAGCAGATCTAATAGAAGCCAATTAGTTTGATAGATGCGTCTATATCCAAGAGTCATGACTATGGGTTTCTGAAGGTGGACAATATTCCGGAATGGTCATGTATCCATCCAGGACAATTTAAACACTTTGCAGACTCACATACCTCCATGTGAAATCAGTGCTACTCTGGCTGTCCATGCTGGCCCTACAGTACATCCTATTGAAGAAATAAATAGCACATTTCCTTTTGTTTCTGTTTTTTACTGTCCATGTACATTTTTATTATGCTGTGATCTGCCAGTTTGGATCAAGCTTCGTTTTATATTGCTGGCAATACACTGTATGGACCAGATGGGGCTGGTGCTTCCTAATGTAAGGACACTTTTATATAAAAAATGTCAGGAAACTAGAACTGATGAGCAGCTTCTGAACTCATACAGCAGTTAAAGCACGTAACAGAACACCTTGCAACGTTTACAAGAAACACACTACATTACCTTTGCTGTGTCCTGTGTTGCCCATATCACAGCATTATATTTTTAATCATATTTCCGACACATATTTTGAAACACACATCATGGATCATAAATCAACTGGGCAATACATTTCTCACCAGAAAAAAAAAAAAAAAAGTCTTGTAAGGATCGCAGTGTAACCAGATCACGCTCCCTCCTGCCACAATACTGTTTTTCTGTTTCCATAATATGCCACTCATTTCAATCAGGGCACCTCTCTTTGTATTAGCGCTCACACTACTGAGATGTACCTGTGCTGGCACTGCGGGCACACAGTGAATAAACTAAACTAAAAGTTGAAAAAAAGTAATTCCCTAGTTTATTTACCTACAATGTGGGAGTAAAATGTTAAAATAAATAATTGCGATATGGAGAGCAGAAAGTAACACTCAAGTAATTTTTCACCTTCATGAGGCACAACTAATAATGTTAATCTACATTCAGGGGCTTTTATGTAAATGGATTATCCATAATCAGTCTGTTGGGAAACAGCATCTCTGACGTATATTCTGTAAAGGATATACTGTATAAGCGGCATCTCGCTGTTGAAAATAATCTTCAGTTGTTCAGTATCAAAACGATCAGGAACATGTAAAAAAAAAAATAGCTGTGATATGGACAACACGAAATGAAGGAGACAATGTAATGTGTTTCATTTAAACACTGCAGGAGGCTCTTTAGCACTTTATCACAGACTAAATTATGAGAAAAACAACAATCTGAGTAATTGCAATATGAACCAATGATTGTGAATATCACAAAAGGGACAGTAAATGAAAGAAATGAAAATGTAATACTCTTGAGATGAAAAGCTACAAATGCAGGGGTTTTGCTGCAAACCAGCACAGCTGCCAAAAGCTCAGAACCTATTAGCTGTGGTAAATGTCTTTGTTTTTCTCTTCTGTGCAGTAATGTCATGAACAGCTGAATAGGTTTATTGATTAACCTCAATTAGACACTTCTATGACCAAATAAAAAACATGAATACTCTATTCAGAGACATAACCAGAGTGGATGCAGATGTTTTGAAGACTATACCTTACACTGTACCATTTAACTACCAGGATCATTTAAAACGAGAATGAAGTCTTGGGTGTTTGATAAACTGTTAACATTTGCTTCTGTGCCACAAATGTTTTATTTATGACCATGTGGTAAATCACATGCCATGGAGGCTTGTTTGCTTTAAAAATAGAATCCCCAGAGGTATTGATCTAAACTGTGCTCTTTTAGGATACTGCTGTCTTTAAACGACAGACATTAAAACTTAACAGTACTTGCATTGATTCATAATCATAAATCATTTTTGGTTACTGTCTGATTTTTTAGCACACTGTTTGATTGCAGCCAAGTAGAGAATATATGCAGTAGTGCGGCTCAGTAGCTGTTTCACCCATATGTAAAAGAAATATACGTTATGTAGAAGGTTATAGCAATTCTATATCAAATTCCCAGTATATCTCTGAAATATAGCTCAATATGTATATATTATTGTAGTAGTGTCCATTTTACTCCTTTTTTCACTAAATATCCTGGTATCCCTAAAAAAATGAATGATCTGATCTTATAATACATGCAAAGGATTATAATGAGAAAGCTGACTGCAGAGGTACTCCAAATATTATCAATGTACAACGAATGCAGAATTTTAGCACCCAAAAAACACACATCAATTATAAAAATGTCTTAAATTCAAAAAAAAAAAAAGAAAAAACTATATCTACCCACGCGACCGCTGAGTTTGTGTAGCACGCTCCGGTTGTTTCTGCTGTTCCTATCGTGGCGCTATCGTGGTCTTTTCACGGAACATCCATCTAATTGTGGCCAAGACCTTGTCTGGGGACCTCTAATTACAAACACAATACAGCAGCTGTTTGGCAACATTTTCTACCCTAAACAGCAACTGTGGGGATATTTAATTTCTCCCCAAAACACGGGTGTTTTTTAAAACTGTACTACCAAGAAATTGTGTTTTTAATAGCCTGCACTGTCTGTACCAGTAGAGTCTGAGTAAGTGCTTCTCTATAATTTAGTACTGAATACGCATCTTCCGTCATGACGATTTGATTTCCTTTTTTGGCCATCATTTGTTGTTGTATGCACAAAGTAACAGCTTACAAGGTTTCGTATTTAAAATAAAGAATAATTTACAAAGAACTCGGGTCTTTTCAGAGTTACTGTTTTTTTTTTAGTTTAAAAACACATCAGTCATGTCGACGCACCTGGGCCACCACCTATATTTTAAATATACGACGTTTCATCATCATAAACGCCGAACGGACAAGCACCACATTCAACCTACAGCTTCTGCGAAAGAAATACCCACTACCCCCGTCTTAGGCGTTGGCATTAAAATGTGTTATTGTCCATTTTGGGTTGGACATTCTTTTTATGCAACGGGTCGGTGGGTTTTAAAATACCCCGACACGTTTCTTTAGGAAGCGTTCTAATTCTAATTAGAATTAGAATGACAGCATATTCCACATTTTATAAATATTGAGACAAAATGTACAAAATAGTCAATATTGTTCCTTACCTTTGCGGTATTTTCTTTTGAAGCCTGGACAATGAAAATATTAATATAGAATGCCAGTGGTGCACCTAAACTAGCTAGTCATCACTCAATTTTGCTGCTGTCGTGATCAAGCGGTTCGTCCAGCACTGTAATTTCTTATTTATTCAAATGCTTGCGGAATTTTGCATCTTAGTGATTTGGATTTTCAAATAAGATTACAAGTCCAATAATAAGGTGTCGTTGGATGTGCACTTCTATTCAAACCATGACAAGGGTCTCAGCTGCAGCTCGCTCTAGAAGTAAACGGGGAATGTAATCCGGTGATCTGCGCACGCACCACACAAGCCACCCGGTCCTCCTCCCAGCTCTCTCTGTGGTACAGCGACTGCAGGCTGCAGCAACAGCACTGACGCGCTGGAGCACGGCAAGGTAACTCGGCTGCCAAGCCTCTCAGTCTCTCACCTGTCAGTTGTTTCTTCGTTGGGAACAGATTGATAATAAAAAAGAGAATGGTTTCGTGACCTCGCATAAATTGGACTAGCTAGACAGACCACGACAACGTTATCCGTATTTTCTCTCTTGAAATGACATTGTTTATAAAACGATAACACGTTATTTTGTTTGATTTATGAATTGTGATTGGGGGATTTTAATCACAGTACGACTTAAGGTCGGCAGCTTTCACTGCTGTCAACTTGGAGAAAACAAATTCTTAATTTCCCTTTCTCTAAACTAGCCAATACAAATAAATATGTATCTTTCTCCAGCCATGATGTTAAACTACTGTGTTTTGCGGGTTTCTTACTGGCTGTAGAATTGTTACTGGAAATAACACCCACAAAATAAATAAAATAAAGTTCTAGTTACTAATGATTATATACCAAAAATAAATATGTATTGAAGTACAATGCCCCCACTTGCTTGTAACTGAAAATGTTTTATGTGAGGTTCCCCTCAATTCTTGTAGCTATCCCAATGGGAGTCTTATTTCCATCCCTGAGACTGGACAGTGGATCATGTGATCAGTCACATGCTTGAGCTGTTTTGATTGCCTCATGATAAGCCTTCTTTATTAACATTTTCTAATAAAGTATCCACACCCACTGTTTATCACTGAGAGAGGACAAACGTCCCTTCATGACAGCCATGTAAAGGATATTATATCCTGTTTCCAGATTTCAGTAGGACATTCATCCCTTTTTCATTTTCTCCAAAGGCACACATCCAGCTTTAGAAAATGCTTCTCAATTAGAAACACATCTATTTCAACAAAAGAATCACATTTTTATCTGGCCTGGTCTGCCCTAACATGATTCAGTGGTAGTGTTGAAGCAAGTAACAGGAAGGTAATATTAGCTGTCAACAGTGATGAATGGGCCTGTGAATAGCAATTCAAAAAGTGTAACACTGAGGGACCCACATATGTGAATGTCTGAGGCTCTGAGATATTCAATAGAGCTGTAAGATACCGTTTGTAACAATTACCATAGAAAACAGCGATCACAGTATTATAAAAGAAAGGGGCAGTAAAATAGTATTATTTATTTATTTATTTACCTACAACAGACAACACTGACTATTAGCCTCCACAGTGCCTAGAAACGTATCCCATAGGAGATACCCATCATGCCAGGAAACCCCATTGCAGCAGACAATGACCTGGCAATCATCAGAAATTGAAGGGTGTTCCTCTGGACTTGAAGAATGCCAGTATGCTAAATACACTATCAGAGGCAGCGACTGAGGGTGAAACTAACGCATTGTTTCATATTCGCAGAGCTGACAGAAGTGTCTTCATATGAATGAGAGTTAATTACACAATATGGCAAAGCCTAGAACCAGGTGTCTTAACCGTTAAAAGTTTAGCCCAATACATTTGCACTGTAATTTAGAAGTTTTCCCAAGGCTTTCTCACTATGCATTATTACACTATACACTGTGGTATGCTTTTACTATGGTAAACATGTATAACATAAAGGGTAACTTAGAATGGCCCCTTTTCAGTAAAATAGAGCTCTCGGAATCATGTCTAAACTCTCAATAATTCAAGTACACCAGAGTGTAACCATTAATCTGTCCCTCTGCAACACTCTGCCCTTAATGTTTATAAGAATTGGCCGTTATGTTACACATGGATTTGCTTATTCTTTGAGTGGTATGTCTTGCAAGGGGACGGGCAATGGTTTCACACTGGTATACCTGATTAGAATTTAATAAACTCAGGCCACATCAGACCTGTCAACTCTCCTGTATTCACCGGGTCTCCCATATTTTGAACCCTTCTGGACATCTCCCAGGACAGATTTTCTCCCATATTCTACTGTTAAACCCCCTTATGCCTGCAAACCTTTAATGTCTACACATAGCAGGGTTTAGGACCCAGGGGAGTCCTGTGGCAGCATGCATTCAGTGCTCAAGGCAAGTCCCCCCTCCCCCAATGTTGACAGGTATGCCACATGGGTACTTTAAACTGATCACCACTTAGATGTGATACAAAGTGAATCCATATACTATAACTATAATACTACTCTTTAAGGACAGAGACAGAGCAAACCTCAATATAATAAGCAGTGTATCACAAAACAAGAGGCCCTATACTGCACATGTTAACGGTGCAAAGTTACAAGAGGCCTTGTTCCAAGGACAACCAATTAAAAAGCAAACAAAACTGAACATTAATTAAATTCACGCAGTCCTATTTTAGCATAGGGGTTATAACGTTTATTTTCCATATTAAAAAAATGCAATTTGTGGCTTTAACATTAAGGAAAAACCACAAATACACTATCTGGCCAGCAATCAAAGAAGCTGCCCTAACAGTGCTGCTGCAATTAGTTCCATTCAATCATTGTTATAGTTTTTGTCAGCCTAAAGGCCTAAATCAAATAATTTTGGTCAGGTTTTCTAGCAACTACTTTGTATCGGGGCAAACCAACAAATATTTCTGATGTGCAAAAGACTGCTTAATTTAAGATTAAAATGTGAGTATAACCAGAACTTAATGATTAGGCGGCATACGGATGCCTGCAAACGTTTTATAAAGGCAAATATTACTGTACCATTTTATAGAATGACTAATGCCATAGGCACACACATGCAGATACGCTAATGGTGAGAGAGAGAGAGAGAGAGAGAGAGAGAGAGAGAGAGAGAGAGAGATGAACAGGCTCTTTCCTCATGGTACTTTACATTATCTCCTCAATAGTCCTTAATTAAGTGGCCACAACCTGCATCATCTAGGGTTAAGCTTGGACCATCCACAAACACAAAGACATATTTAGTAAATCCTGGCTCAGGGGAATTTGTATCACTCCAAGACAGCCAGCAGTCAACCCAGAGGGCAAATACCTCCCATTGAAAATCCTCCTATTGCAGTTCTGTTTGCATTTTTACCCTCACCTTGTTTATTTTTGGGCACTCTACTCATAACTCCAGCAAGACAAGAGACCACCTGGTGGATCAGCTACAGGGTCTTGGTAAACTGGCCATTTACAAGACCAGAAAGCGTAAAATTGCTGGGGAGGATCGCTTTGACTGCACCATCCTCTTTGGTTCATTTATGCAAATTAATATTCCATTTTCAGTCTTTCTAGAAACTGCTTTTTTTTTAAATTGTGTTAAACATCCAACCTTCTTAGCACCCTCTGTTTGAAAAAAAAAAAAAAAAAAAACATTAGTATGTGATAAAAATACAGTAGTTCCATGAGGAATATCTTTAAATTGTCTCACTTGGTTCCACTTTAGGTTGAATCAAAATATGTTTATGAAAGCTTTTCTTGACTGAGATGGAAGGCTTTTTTCCAATTCCTCTCTTGGTCATTTTAGCCTGGCAGACAGTAAATAACAGTGCATGCTTTCACCATAGATACCGGGGAGGATGTAGAGAAGGTGACTCCCTCAATACTGGAACAAAATAACAAAATCATGTTGATTCTAATCCTTCAAATGCCAGGCATATTTTTTTTGGCCTGTCAGCTGGATTCTGTCTTTTAAAAAATCAGCAAAAAGTCTTTGATTGTAGTAGAGTGTGAAAAGCAGCATTATTTGAAGTTTAAACATCCTTTTCTGCCACAGACAAAGAACGGTTACCATTGCACCCCAGCCCAGGAGGCAACTATAGTCTGTGACTGACCATAAAGGGTTCTTCATGTAAGAAACCCAAAATGCTGCTTAGAGCCGTTATGTACATCAGCTTGGCTATTAATCAGACTTAATATATATGCACAATAATGAATCGTTAGTAGAAGATGGGGAAAGCATAAACACATTTATTATTATTTAAATTAAGACAACTTAGACACACCTCCTTCTTTCTCACACACAGAAATTGCTAAAACCTAATTAATTCAGGGATGCTAATTTAAAATCCCAGAGGGTGAAGCTTTTCAATACCATTCCATTTTGCCTATAGGGTGCAGACAATACACACAGAAGGCAGATCTAATGGTCTGTATTACTATTGGAGCCAGGCGCTTCAGAATATTGCTCTGCGGGACTGAATGGTTTTAAATTTAGGTCAGTTCCCCAAAAGCAAAATTGATGTTCAGTAGCAGCAAAAGCATTTTCATTAAAAAAACAACAAAGATTCCCCACACAAACATACATCAGGGGTTTTGCATCAGATATGTAGACTGTAAAAAAGAATCTTAGTAATGAAATTTGAAAAGTCAAGAACAAAGCATTTATCATGTCATAATAACAAAATACAAGCATACCATTGATATTCTTTCTTCCACCACCACTGTAACAGGAAAGAGTAGATCACCATGACCTGCATCCACTGTATCTACATGTAAAAAATGGACATGATATGGCTTCATATTCCCCCAAAATCTCAATGTCTAAAGAATATCCAAAAGGGTTTTTTAAAAATATTTGTAAAAATATATGACAAATAAATGGACAGAAAGTTTATAAATAGAAAATACCCTCAGATTCTGACACTCGTAAAACTAGATACCTGGTAACTCCCCGGATAAGTTTAATCTATATAGATATAAATGTGACATGCTCACAGACAGCCTCCTTATACCCCCATATTGTGATAATATCAATAACCTGCACTAAGGAACATCTCAGTAAGTTTCCTCACAACTGGATGAGCGGATCTCTATAGATAGATGTGAAAATGTAAGTGTGAGATTAATACTTTATCAAATGTGTATTAGCTGAGGTAGGAGCAGGATGATACCCGTCCAGAGTAACGAAGACTGCAGTTAATACTACCTTTAGTGAATGTAAACAAAATGGAAGCTTTAAATCATTTCTGTGTTAAGACACTAATTTCACACAACCATGCAATGTTCAGGAAACACAAATGTATGAAGCCATATAAGGTGTATCGTTATATAATACAGATGTAATTATTTTGTGTCATAGTCTGTCATTATAATTTACCCATAAAAAAAGGCAGGAAGTTCTGAGAACAGAAAAAAAAAACAACAACATGTACTGTAAGGTAAAGATTCAGGCAAGGTATAACATCAGGGATTAAAACACACACCAGAATTTGTACTCTTACTAAAATCTATTAGGGAACCTAGTCTGGGCTCTGTTCTCAAAGCTTTTTACTCAAAGTTCCATTATAGGGAAAATAAATTCCCTATTTTAAAGTGAGCTTTGCATGGATTTTTGCTGATGGGAATTCACTGTGAAAGCTCACAGGTTCTCAGAACACAGACAAAACCTTTGGGCTCACCCCACTAGATAAAGCTAAAACCATTCAACATGAAACTGACACACCTTACAGCTGTCTGATTGGGGGCGACATCACCCATCTGTAGGCCCATCTAGATTCAATAATGTTAGTGCTCACGTCACTGTAAATGACACATTCAGACAAGATTCAAAGGCAGCAAAGATACAAAGACATGCTCAAAGATGTTATGGAGTTGCTGTTAACAGCCTACAGAGGTTTAGAGACCCAGCATTGCAGGTGACTGATAACCTGTACTGTCGCTATTGTCACCCAAGACTGCTGGATTCAAAAAGCTGTTACATCCATAGTCTTAAGACTGCTAGCAGAGTAGGGAGAAATCAAGTGACGAACACATTGACTGGACCACAAGGATAGAGAATGTGGTACTGAGCTCCCCTTCTATGCCCTGAATAGCTCATTGTTCATCTCTAGACCCTGAAGACTGCAGAACCAACAGTTAACCACAGACCTCCCAACCAGCTCTGACTCCTAACCTTGAACCTCCACAGGCTGACCAGTAACTGTCAATAGTCACCCACAGCTGGATTGCCAATCCTAGTCATAGATAATCAATTATTTCTGCTGCCCATTTATTCATATGAATGCACATTAAAAAAATTCTGAGGGATTAAATCCTTCCCCCATTTCCTATTTCTATGAGCAGTGAAATCCAATGATAAAAAGGTTACTGTAATGTATTTGGGCTAAGATTAGAAATACCCAACAACAGAAGAAATTCAACCAATAGGGGCTGGTGTAAAGATGTCTCTAAAAAAAGTGACAATAAACTCTCAATCAGAAGGTACAAACAGTTGTGGCAATGAAATCACACACCAATCTAATGGAATTGAAGTGTGAAATTACTCCAGACAGTTCATAGAGGGTTATTTCAATTTGACATTGCATCCTGAACAGAGACATGCAGCAGAAGAACTGGAAAACAGGCTGAGTAATGCCCCATGTCTCACTTACAAAGAATCCAGTGCTGCCTTACACCAAATTCAAGACCGGGATAAAAGAGTAGCTTACGCAAGCAAAACCTTTAGTGACATGGAGAAGTTTGAAGTGAATGAAACAGACTTGCCCTGCCTGCATCAGAATATAAGTTCATGTTGCTAAACTAGAGCCTCCACAGTGCATATGACTGGACTCCCATTTTTTGTAAATCTAAACCAGTTTTATTCCCATAATACTGTTTATAGTATGTTTTTGTTAGTTGCTCAAGCAAATTACCTGTAAACTTGTAGAATGTCAGATGATCACCAAGTAGTTGGTGTGCACCTAACATTGTGTTCTATGCAAATTAGATGCTCTGTAAACCACAGAAGCATGTCAGACTAAAAAAATGTGTGGCCACCTAGAGTACACATAGATGGGTGGTCCTATCACCATCTCAAGGAGATGCATGTTGGTGTGGAATTAACATTACAAAAAAGGTTATAGTTCTCCAAACCTCTGGAGAAAACAATATCACTGGAAGGTATACACACACTGAACAATACTGGAGAAACAGCTTAGACATCTTACCAATCACTATCAATCACTAAGTTGCAGGAAGTATCCAGTGGAATAGGGGTACACATTTTACCCCTGATGTAATGGAGAACCTATGAAAAATGTTAGGAGTATGAAGGAAACGGCACATAGTGTACCACTCATAATCCTTCGACAGGTATAACTAGGCTTGCTACTTTTCGATATTAATCGGTAAAGCTTGTTAAACGTCAAATTCCCACAAAATATGAGTTCGACTGAAATAAATTTATATAGGATAAATGTTGGTAAAACCACTGGCTATTTTTTTATTTTCATACCAAAATTAACAATTTAGAAATCATCTATAGTTTGTTTAGTTTTTATACTTACTGTCTGTCCTGTCTCCGTTCCACTCTGAATGGCTAGGGGTCGCTGTCAATCATCACAGTGATCTGTTAGTATAGTTTCACTGTCACTGTCATTTCACCCAGTTCTGACATATCTAGATCGCTTTGACTGAAGCAGCACTAGAATGCTCTCATTCGTTAAATGACTGTCAATCATGAAGACCTGTACCTACTGTGCTCTTTCATTTGCCAGCTCAAGTGCCTGTCATTCAAAGCACCTACTTTTGAAATTAGCAGGTTAAGGTGTAGGTAGGCTTTTGCTAGGTATATGGAGACAGTTACTAGTTTGATTTGAAAATGGGGCGCAAGAGGAAAACACTTAATGAGTATTGTGCACAATCCCCTGACAGACGTCTCCGCGGCAGGACGAAGCGGGCCTGTCTGCCTTACCTTCCAGTGACTCCAGCTGTGCTGAAGAATAAGTGCAAGTTAGTTCAGTTCAGCTATCTAATGTTTTGTTCTGAGCATATTATTTTTACTCGTAAATTTTTGATATAAAAGTCTGTGTATTACACTTTTATGTGCTGCGTTTCCTACGGTTTATTTCAGACCATTTTTAAATTTGTGTAGGATCTTTATCTTTATAAGGTATAGCTCTGCTGTGACCAAACATTATTTCAATTAGAATGTTGGTAACCATGGTTTTGTTGCATGTTGAATATTTTAAAGGGGCTTCGCTAAATGAGACGTTTCTCAATGGCATAAAAAGTCTGTGGGGTTTTTTTTTTAAAGCATAAATGTCGATTTCACCCAATCTCTGCTTGAATTGAAAAATAAAGATCTAAAAAAAAATGGTGAATTCTTTCTAAAATAAATGTCGATATTAATCATCGATTTGGCAAAAAAATTAAAATCGAATAGTAGCAAGCCTAGGTATAATGTTTTAACAAGAACATCATACAGTATCCTAAAGAAATCCCTGTCTTACTCAGGAAAAGATAGGGACATAAAACCCCCTCTTGTACACTGCCCTGCCATATTAAAATAAGCACCCCCGAAAATAGTGCTATCCTCCGAATACCCACAGCACCTTCACACGCATGGTATAAATATCAGCCGTCTACATAGTGGAGCTCAGAAGACGTATACAACATGCGGAGAGTAGGTGCGTGTGATATTTCACCTTTTACACAAGGTCATGTAATTAGGCATTAGACTCAGGGCAAAGTGAAAGGCAGATAGAGATCTGGGACTTTCCAATGGGTGTGTGCATCACATTATTGTGACGTATCATTAGGAATGTGTGACTGGTGCACAGCGTTGGCCTGGCTGCTCATCGACGGTCGTGAATCGTGTACAACGAGCATTTGTTCACCAGGCCCACTCCAACCCACGACAAAGCCTTGGGAACACAGGGCAGCTCTGCAAACATGAGCTAGCATACAACACAACAGCTTCTGCATAGGCCTGTCGGAATCACCCGCTCACCCATGCAAATGTACTGGAAAGCACTGGGCACAGCAGTTTTGGAGGACCCTTCTTTTCTAGTTGAGTTCCACTTCCAACAATTTCATTACACCTCCTTTACCAACTGAAAGTAACCTAGCAAGTGCCAGTACTACACATGAAATCACACCTCCAAAACACCTTTGCATTTGCTCAACAGAATCTAGAGGACATTTTCAATGAGTTGTATTGGGGAAAGCCTGGGTTTTGCTGGATTGACAAAGTTATTGTTCAGGGGCAAACACGGTGTCTTAGTTTCTGTTTAATAAGATTAGCATACACACATACATCTGATCACTGCATCTCCTGGAAGACACTGCTTTGGCAGGCTCCAATATTTTAGACTCCATATAGACTAAACACAAAAGAGAGTTATTGGCTTGCAAGCTCAAGCATTTGAAGGCTTACATTAGTAAAGAAGCATTTGTACAAATAAAAAGGTACATTTTCTAAAAATGAAACCGTACAAAAATCCAGTACGCAGCTTGAAAAGTACAGTTAACTTTCTTCATTTGAAGACTCCAAACCTTGAAAGACATGACATTACTGTAAATTAAAACAATGTTACCTTAATTTACCTATCACTATAATTGTCCCCCATGCTGTAGTTAATGAAAGCAAAACAAAAATGAAAATAAATGAGAAGCAGAGGATTTCATTTTTTCAAAATGGTGTTCTTGTTGTACTTACAGCATTTCACAGGCAACCAATATAGATTTTCAACTTTTTTTTTTTTAAATGCCTAAAGTTTAATTACATACAGGCTTGTTTTTCTTTAAAAGAAGAACAGTGTAAGGGTTGTGTTTGTAGATTAATGTATAGGTCTCTAAGAAACAGAGATGTTCCGGGGTTGCATCGTGTCTGTGATTTATTGTGAAATCTCTATATACAAAGCTCCTGGCAGGTTCGTTTCAGGCACACACACTGTACTCGTAACCCTTTCCTGTTCATTTACCGAGTTCCAAATACACTTGCCTTACTTCCTTCTCCTCTTTTTTCTGTTTGCTATTCCAACTCAACCACTACTCCGACCCGAAGGTGGAGCTCAGCTTTGCAAAGGGGTTCACCACAGGGGCAGATTACAAAACAAATGAACTTCAGAGATGTATTTCTTTCAGGTAGGAACAGTGTAATGCAGTGAGAAGAGCCATTTGTTACATTGGATAACCCACACATATATTTCTGACCAACCTCAAGACTTTCTAATGGTTAAACTTCTGTATCTTAGGACCCATCACCTCATAAAAACTTTGGGCTTGCCATTAGTCCGATACCTTTTCAATTCAATCTAATGTAGTGTGGTGTGCAGAGTTTGAGAAACGGAGCCAGACTCCCTGCTGGGTTTGTGATTGATGTCTCTCCAGCTGTTAGCCAGACACAGCTGAGCCACGTCACTGTGTCAGCATTCACAACCCTGTCACAAGAACCACTGTCCCAGAACTACAAGTTAATATGTTCTGTGCAGGTTGTCTCTTATTGTTAAAAGAGATGTTCTCGTTCAGTTTGGGAGAGAGACAGGTTTGGTTGCACAAATTGTGCAAATTGTTCAAATGAAATAGAGTGGAAAAATACAGTACACAGCTTGAAATGAAGAACTCATTTTGTTCATTCAAAGACTCCAAAACGTAGACACAAAATTATGGTAAAATTCATACTATTTGACCCTAATTTGCCTATCGCTGTAATAGAGCTCCAGTGCCCATGCAGTGTCTCTTATTGTCATGTTGTTTGGAAGAGAGGTGGTTCTAGCTGCTCAAACTGTGCAAAATTATTTCACTATTATAGCATGCTAATTCTTTTTGTTGTATAGTTATTTCTACAGTCCAGTAGTTAAAAAACTGGGGATACTTCCTTTGAAAACCCGTGGCTTAGAGACTGGTAGGTTAAGTTGCATTGTCTTTGTATTTTTGCATAATTAAAATGAGAACAAATCTCCAGAACTGTACAATCGTCATTTTATTTGACACAGTGCTGCATATACATTTTTTGTGCTTTTTTAAAAGGCAAAGACCACAAAAAGCCACAAAGATCACCAATGTACCTCAGTCCGAGACTTGCATTCAGTCCTGGGCAAATTGTGGTCTGGACTACTGTTCACTAATGCTGTAAACAGAGGGCTGACATGTTTAAAGAGCTTCAAGCTAAGTCTGTGTTAAGGTGCTTTCATCAGAGTTCAGGAGCGGCTTTAACATTCTAGTTGCCTGCCATAGATACATGTTTGATAGGCTAGATCAGTCAATGTGTCTTCATAGAAGTAAGAACCAGAGCCATCGAGTGATTGAGTTTCCTTTTATTTTGCTGGCAATAAACCTTCCATAAGGAGACTTTGACTGGCCTGTATTACCTGCGTCTGTGGCAGGATACTAGAACTGAAAAACACAGAACTGAAGAGATTGTAACAAGAACCACTCAATGACTGCAAACATCATAACAATGTAAAGGATGTGTGATAGGAAGCTACTTACTCTGTAGGGCAAATGCTTCTGCTTATGGCGTCTCTGTGAGCGTGTACAGTACTAATTAGTTTAAATTAACCTGACAGTTTCATTGAACATGCCTGGGACAGTGCCATACAGCACTGAAATGTGGCAGATAGCAACAACAACAGACCATGGACAAAATGAAGATATTATTGAGATTGCATGGAACATTTATTGACAGACTATGACAGCTACCCTTGTGACTTGTGCAGAAACAGATAGTTAGGAAATGGCAACGCTTCAGGAAACCTCCTTTAGGGTTTATTCAGGGGTCAGCGTCTGGATACGGCCGTCTTCACAAGCTTGATGGAAGAGCTGTCTTTCAACCATATGTTAAAGGATTATATGAAATAAATCATTAAGACATTCTATGAGACAGGTTCATCTATACACCAACGCCTAGGAGTGTGACAGAAATTTTTTTTTTCCAATGTCACTTGAGGCGCCAGTATTTTATCATTTACAACAGATATCTACAAATTGAAGAAGAAAAAAAATACCCAAAGGGATGAGCAGAAGAGCTTTACTTCTGACCTGTCTGTTAAGCAATTGACTGATTTTCAATGTGTTTAAGATAGAGATAAAACCTTGCTGAAAATGTAACACTATTAGTCCACTTCTAGGATATGCAGAGGGTGAATATAATCTGATAGGTGTCTGAGGGAAGGCGAATCTTGTATTACACAAGGAATACTTTAGATGTTCTGATTGGGAAGGGCACTCATTATAACAGATGAACCAGACTAATCTCTGACTGATGCCCTGGAGAAAGACTGATAAACAGTGTGTAAGGCAGACAACCCCGCAGTGCTGTAGGCAGAGAGAAGCTACAGATACCAGCAGGATTACAGTACAATAGATGGGATTTACAGCCGATAGGAAAAAAGACTAAGACTGTTACTTTGGCACTGTCATTGGTTCCATCTGGTGGTCAAACATTGTAATTTTTCGGTAATTTATTATTATTAAAGCATCATCCACAAAAATAGAATCATTAGCTTTCCACAGTTTGGTTGCCTTTTTTTTCAAAAAAATGTAGTCATCACCAATTGTTTTTTTTTATAATTTTCTCCCAATTTAGAATAGACAATTATTTTAGGCTCAGCTCACCGCTACCACCCCTGTGCTGACCCGGGAGGGGCGAAGACGAGTACACACTGTCCTCCGAAGCGTGTGCCGTTAGCCGACCGCTTCTTTTCACTCTGCAGGCCCGCCATGCAGCCACCTCAAAGCTACAGCGTCGGAGGACAACGCAGCTCTGGGCAGCTTACAGGCAAGCCTGCAGGCGCCCGGCCAGACTACAGGGGTCGCTGGTGCGCGGTGAGCCGAGGACACCCTGGCCGACCTAAGCCCTCCCCCCCACGGTTGGCAGTGGAATAGCCTGGACTCGAACCGGCGACGTCCAGGCTATAGGGCGCATCCTGCACTCCACGCGGAGTGTCTTTACTGGATGCGCCACTCGGGAGCCCCCATTTAAGGCACATTTTTAAAAAGCAGACCAGTTTGTTTAGTTTGTTAAAATCTCACAGTGCAATTTTTAAATGTTGTGAAGAAAATGTGCTGAATTTTAGAATTCCAATTCTAATTACTTCCAACTGAATTCTTTTACCATGGAAACTCATTGACCCTAACTATGAATCTCTATAAACTTGGAATTGTATTACATCCAGAAAAAGTACACATTTCAATTTCAATTTTAACAATTTCATATTTATTTGTTTAGTCTTGCCAACATAGTAGTCGCTCTTTTTTAATTTCTTCAAATAAATACAAAATAGTGTTGAAAGTAAAATTTCATCGGCTGGTTTCCCAGACTCCAATTAACTCTAAACTAGGAATACCTTCACAAAGAGCACATTCGGTAGTACAAGACTACTGCTAATCAAACTAGATAGTTGATCCATTTTCCATATGAAACTACACACATATTTTCAACTATAGGCAAATTGCCTTAACAATAGTAACTGTATGATATAGGAAATGTACCCACTGTTGACATTTTGCCCATTGTTTCTTCAATTTTAACTTAATTGTCAGAACTGTTTTTTTTAAATACCAATGAAAATGTAAGTAGAAATATAATAGTGGTTAAAGAAAAGGGCTTGTAACCAGGAGGTCCCCGGTTCAAATCCCACCTCAGCCACTGACTCATTGTGCGACCCTGAGGAAGTCACTTAACTTCCTTGTGCTCTGTCTTTCAGGTGAGACGTAATTGTAAGTGACTCTGCAGCTGATGCATAGTTCACACATCCTAGTCTCTGTAAGTCGCCTTGGATAAAGGCGTCTGCTAAATAAAATTCTAAATAAGAACAATACAAAACCTTTGTATAAGCATGTCAAATTGGTTGCAGCCTTGCCTGGTAGTATTGTTTGTACTGAGGCTCATCTTAAGAAGGTGGATGTTCTCATCCTAGCGGCTGTCAGCTCTGGTCATTCTTTTGAACTTTTGCAGGTCGTATCTAAACCTGCGGATAGTTGCGTTCATGGCAATCACACACACTTTCCAATCATATCCATCTTCATTCAGCTTGAACTCAGGGAATTGCTCTTTGAGGAACTCTGTGGAGTGATAAATACAAAAAATAAAATAAAAAAATGCAACGAGTGGGCTTCATTATGTGGCACATATTTGGACGAACATTTTAGTCTTGTTTTTTTTTTGTTTCATTTACCCTCTGCATGTTAAAGTTGGTATAAAATGACTGAATCTTTCCCATTTTGAATAATATATTAGACCACCACCCCCTCCCTTTTTTTTTTTTACATTTTCTTGATGTTTGCAATTGATTCTTCTCAAAATTACTCAAATAATGTATTTTCTTTCCTTTGTTTTTAATACAGCCTGTGATAAAGTGCTTTAACCTGAGTTCATGAGCAGCAGGAGTTCAGTGTAAAACATGCTAGATCAGCATGTCTGTATCAGGGTTTCAGCTGGGTCTGAGTACAGCGCACACACAAGCAACTGGCCTGTATAACGTACCACTGAGTGGGATCAGAAAGACTGGAAACCCCAAGATGAAAGGAAACCCCAAGATGAAATATCCCAAGCACAGCCCTAACGTCAGCCATTGCTCCCAGCGTACCTCGCAGTGCACTGATCTTGCTGAAGTCCAGGGCAGGGATGCCTCGCTCTTTGCTCCCGTGCACATTGCTTTTCAGCAGCACTCGGTCAGGGAATATGTGTCTGATGAGGAAACGAGCTGCAGACTCTGGCTTCCTCTTCTGCCTGGCTGCAAGCATCACAGAGTGGGCCACCCTGACTCCTCTCATGGGGTTACCAAGATACTCTGTGGAATGCAAAACGGTCAAAATGAAGTAATTCATTCCTGAATGTTATTCTCAGGAATATGTAACATGCAAACAATTTACTTGGTGACTAAAGCAATGTTTCCTTCTGCACCATGAAACCAGTCTGTGTACCGGACAAAACTCCTTATTGGCAATATATATATATATATATATATATATATATATATATATATATATATATATATATATATATATATATATATATATATATATAGTACTGTGCAAAAGTTTTAGGCAGGTGTGAAAAAATGCTGTAAAGTAAGAATGCTTTCAAAAATAGACATGTTAATAGATTATATTTATCAATTAACTAAATGCAAAGTGAGTGAACAGAAGAAAAATCTAAATCAAATCCATATTTGGTGTGACAACCCTTTGCCTTCAAAACAGCATCAATTCTTCTAGGTACACTTGCACAAAGTCAGGATTTTGTAGGCACATAGTCAGGTGTATGATTAAACAATAATACCAAACAGGTGCTAATGATCATCAATTCAATATGTAGGTTGAAACACAATCATTAACTGAAACAGAAACAGCTGTGTAGGAGGAATAAAACTGGGTGAGGAACAGCCAAACTCAGCTAACAAGGTGAGGTTGCTGAAGACAGTTTACTGTCAAAAGTCATACACCATGGCAAGACTGAGCATAGCAACAAGACACAAGGTAGTTATACTGCATCAGCAAGGTCTCTCCCAGGCAGAAATTTCAAGGCAGACAGGGGTTTCCAGATGTGCTGTCCAAGCACTTTTGAAGAAGCACAAAGAAACGGGCAACGTTGAGGACCGTAGACGCAGTGGTCGGCCAAGGAAACTTACTGCAGCAGATGAAAGACACATCATGCTTACTTCCCTTCACAATCGGAAGATGTCCAGCAGTGCCATCAGCTCAGAACTGGCAGAAAACAGTGGGACCCTGGTACACCCATCTACTGTCCGGAGAAGTCTGGTCAGAAGTGGCCTTCATGGAAGACTTGCAGCCAAAAAGCCATACCTCCGACGTGGAAACAAGGCCTGTTTACTCAACTATGCACGAAAACACAGGAACTGGGGTGCAGAAAAATGGCAGCAGGTGCTCTGGACTGATGAGTCAAAATGTGAAATATTTGGCTGTAGCAGAAGGCAGTTTGTTCACCAAGGGCTGGAGAGCGCATACTGAATGAGTGTCTGCAGGCAACAGTGAAGCATGGTGGAGGTTCCTTGCAAGTTTGGGGCTGCATTTCTGCAAATGGAGTTGGGGATTTGGTCAGAATTAATGGTCTCCTCAATGCTGAGAAGTACAGGCAGATACTTATCCATCATGCAATACCATCAGGAAGGCATCTGATTGGCCCCAAATTTATTCTGCAGCATGACAACGACCCCAAACATACAGCGAAAGTCATTAAGAACTATCTTCAGCGTGAAAGAAGAACAAGGAGTCCTGAAGTGATGGTATGGCCCCCACAGAGCCCTGATCTCAACATCATCGAAGTCTGTCTGGGATTACATGAAGAGAGAGAAGCAACTGAGGCTGTCTAAATCCACAGAAGAACTGTGGTTAGTTCTCCAAGATGTTTGGGCCAACCTACCTGCCGAGTTCCTTCAAAAACTGTGTGCAAGTGTACCTAGAAGAATTGATGCTTGATTCTGTTTTGAAGGCAAAGGGTGGTCACACCAAATATGGATTTGATTTAGATTTTTCTTCTGTTCACTTACTTTGCATTTAGTTAATTGATAAATATAATCTATTAACATGTCTATTTTTGAAAGCATTCTTACTTTACAGCATTTTTTCACACCTGCCTAAAACTTTTGCACAGTACTGTATATATATATATATATATATATATATATATATATATATATATATATATATATATATATATATATATAGATATTGGTACTGGGACAAATATCAGAATATTCGAACAAATATTTTTTGACATGTATTCGGATACAAAAATCAGATGTTCGTATACGCTACAAATGACAAAAATACCTTATTTACTGAGTGGCACTTATTTACCGCCTCACCAGAAGTGTCGCGACAGTTAAAAAAAAAAAAAAAAAAAAGGCAAATGAAAAAGAACTCTGTGTGATATGTGAGATTAATATATAAAGAAAGAAAGAAATAAAAACACAGGATTAACACAGCAGCTTTTGAGCCTCTATTTAAAAGTTTTAGACAGCAAAAAGATAAACAAACCAGATTATGTGTGCACACATAGTGATCTCTATGGAAAGCCATCTGGGTCAAAAATGCATTGTGCTGCTTTAGTAACTGATAAACTGAATACTCACTTTTTTAATAATTAGTTTTCAGTTTATCATTTACTTTTCTTCTTCATTAGGTATTTCTAATGATTAATCCTGTTGGATCCTGATTTTCCTTGGACTCTCTAGCTACCTATATCTATAGATATGTGTGTGTGTGTGTGTGTGTGTGTGTTTGTGCGTTCCATCCAGCAACAAAGTATATAACTGAGTTTGAATGTCACAGTACTGCTCAACCACTACCATAGACATGACAAGGAGTTTCTCCTAAGCAAGACTATATATGACCCTCACAAACCACATACCGACAGACTCCTCACTGAACAGCTCCGGACTCTCCAGGACTGGTAGGGAGCTGTACTCTTCCTCACTGTCAGATTCCAGCTCCACACAGATCTCAGCTGCCTCCACCATTCCCAACGGCTGCTCTTCTGTTCTGTCTCCTCCTCTTTGTTCATCTTTCTCATTGTGAGGGGTCTCTCCTGGTGGGTTTCCTGGTGGTGAGTTCATCTGAAGTTTCTATTTTAAAGTGTAACAGCTATGTTAGTAACATGCATCCCCCGCCATCGTGGCTGTGAATACAAGATCAGTACCTTGAAGTAGCCATGACCAAAAGCACACGACCCAAACGTGTGATATACTTACGAATGCACAGACCGAAAGGTTCCTCTAAATATCCCGATTCGTATTCTCTCAATAACTTGTTGTAATAGATGTTATAACCCCTCCTCATGGTCTACCTAAGCTGAGGAGATTTTTCCTCAAAGTAAATTGTGTAGTTGTATTGTATGCCATGACTGCTGTTAATTACAGCATCATCATAGTCATGCATACAGTACACTACAAATGTGGTTAGCTTAATACATCAATACCCTTCATACTCCTAAGAAAACATATTGGATAATAATCCTTATTCACGGCATACACATTCCTAGCACGTTTGGAAATGTCTACCTCTGTACATGCTTGCAGTAAGTCTTTCACAGTGTAAGTTCTTTGGCTGTTCTTTTTTTTATTGTTACTTACTCTGAGTTTTCTTGCTTCAAAGCGCATTTGCCTCACAGCGGAATTTATGATTGAAATGCAGGCCCTCCAGTCTCTCCCTTTTTCCCGCAGATCGTAACTCGGAAATCTTTCAACAAGCCATTCTAATTGAAACAATGAAGGCAGATGAAGGAATCTACATGGTGAAGCCCTTTCCTCTACAGCGGTCATATCAAAACACCTGATCCCATGAGTCTGAATTCATTCAAGCCACGTACTTCATAAGTCACACTTCTTTGAAACCGGAAAAGGATTTGAATGAACAAGGGTCTATAAGATGGTTACAGTATTTTGCCTACAGGTGAAGATCAAAAATGAAATATTTAGTATGGAACTTCACCTATAGGGTCTACTTGCAGAAATACACTTTATTGGCACATTCTTATTTTTTCTGTGTGTATCAAATCCTAAGTAGACCCACTTGTGCAATTATGATCTTTTTTATTTTATAAGCGGGTAGTTTAATAATAATAATAATATTCTACAGGATGTAGAGTCAAGACAGGGTCATGACATCAGACATACATTCTACATCTCATCAATTTGTATTAAGAAACTGCAGGAGAAATGCAATGGTAATCTTTGCAGTGTGATACTGCATTAGATTTTACTTTGTAGGGTACCATCTAATTGGGGAAAATGGATAGTTCAATCTCTATTATAAATATTCCATCCAGGATCTTTCCTGAATAAAGACATCTGTACTGACAACAGGCTTTACAGTAATAAGTAATCTTTGGTCCATGGTTAAAACATGATTTTTTTTTTTTTTTTTTTTTAAAGAAATGCATTTGTTTTTCTTGCAAAGTTGTATTGACAAAAAAATAAATAAATGAAGTTGTTTACCTCTCATAGCTGCTATTTTATTGGGGTCTAGTTTGCTGAGCCCTCGCCCCACGTCCCCCATTACATTGCTGCAGGTCAGAGTTTCGATAGAGAACAGGGCGCGCAGCAGGAATCGCACAGTGTTCCTCGGATTTGTTTTTTGGGAAAGTTTCTGCAGCACGTTCGTAGGAATTGTAACATTTCGTCCAGGGTCCCCAATCAACTCTGTGCAGAATGGAAGCAGCAGGGATTGAGAAAGAGAAGCATCATCCATGTCTAGCAGACCTACTCTGTCTGCAGAAGAGACACTCTCTGAACCCCATTCTGTATTCTACTGCATTGTCTTATTTTTTATGTTTAGATCCATGCTCCCTCTGCTCTTGAAGTCAGTGTTAAATTACATTTGTGTACCACAGGCCCATGTTGTGAATGCTGGTGTGGGCCCTGTTTAAAACGATAAACAGATCAAAACAATCTATAAATAAATACCCTGCATTGCATGGGATACAAGATCTTAACATACATACGTGTAGTGATGTGACATTGAGAACACTTCACAGGGATTTTAGTTTCTAAATGAAGAGAAAAAACTTGCTGACAAAGAATACAAAACTATGAGCTGTTGGTTTAAGTGCAGGTACATTTGATTGTGTTACCTTGCTAGATGTTGTTGCAGTACTCAAAATCAGTTTTAGACTGTATGCATTGTTTATTGTACAAACCTCACGCACATACCTGGACTGGTACAGGAGCGTCTCGAAGGCTGGCCCACTTGTTTGGTCTTGTGTCTGGCTTTGACATCAGCCTCCTCTAACAGATGATCTGTGCTGGGCTCACCAATGCTGTGGCAGGGCTCTGGGTCCTGTGCTGTGAAATCGGTAGAGACGATGGAGTGTAGATGCACACTGTGCTGATTTCGGGACTGGAAAGGTAGCACCTGTGAAGGGCTGTGGACGCTGGGAGCTGGAGATACGATATCAGGCTGCTCAGCACCCACTTGTTGCTGGAAGAAAGGAGGGCAGGTCTGGATCTGCTGAGGCATCGTCAGCCCAGCATTGCCCTCGGGAGAGACCTGTATGTGGACCTCATCAACGCCTGTACTGGGAGGTACCACTGGTTTCTGGAAAGCCAAACATAACAGAGAATGGAATTTCAGAGGAGGCACCGAAGAGATGGGGAGACTAGGGGTTAATTGGTATAATAAGAAAGTGAACAGCACTGACAAATAGCAGTGTAAGTGTGAATGCGCAGGAGATGTGCAGGAAATATTTCAATTTAGTTCAAATCTTCGTCGCATGCAGTATATAACGTTTGGTCTCCAGGAAGCAATATGTGCAAAACTACCACTCGCAAGAAAAGGAACACATTTATCAGTATAAACCCAGAACAATAATTTAACTTCCTTACAGAAAGTTGTTTCATTACAATGGGAGCTATTATAACATTGTATCTGTACAAATTAGTGAATGATACCTGCCGGGAAGACAAATGTCATCACTTTCATATGTAGTTTGGGCTTCATAAAAAGCATGAGTATATCTCGTTATTATACTCACTTTTTTTAACAGCGAGGGACCCAAATGCACAGCCTGCACATTTGTGACTTTCGCTTGGAGTTGGTCAAATTTCTGATCGAGCTTCCGGATGGCATCGTACATGACCTGGTAGATAGGTTAACAAAACAATGATTATATGTGAACTGATCAGGGTCCAGGACCTCTAATATAGACATGCTTTGTAAAACAGGATTAGTTTATTTGCTCTGACGGCACTTACAGATAAATATAGCCTGGAATCAGCTCTCCTATTCAAATCTGAAACATCTGCATTGCAGTTTTCAGTATACCAAACTATCTCTGTGAACGATCCTTTGTTAACCACATGCAATCTGTCTAGAGACTCCTACCTGGCAGTAGGTGAGGATCTCCCCCAGTGTTCTCTGTTGATCAACACTGTAATAATCTCCAGAAATGCCATACTGCTGTTGGATTAGAAAACGATTACAATTATAACAAGAAAAAAATACACTCCTCGATTACTGATACCCTCAGTCGTCTGCTTTGATCTATTACCACTAGAAACCCCTCTCACCCTTGAGTTAAAGCAATCAAATGGGATCCAGTGCAACAACAATTAATGTCTTGATTGATAGCATCGGCAAGTGGACTTTCATCACAGAGATGAAACTTGGCAAATGGAGGCAGAAAAATGATTAAAATCCAGATTCTAGGACACCACTATGGATTACAGGAAGCTATTACAAACCCTTTAAAAGGTTTACCATTGTTCATTTTTATATTTTATACGTGGAGCAGTGGTTTACCAGCTCAATATTACTAGCACTCTCCAGTAGGGTGTCAAAACATTACATTTCTAAACAGACACTAAAAACAAAGTTCATTGAAAGATATTACAATACTTTTAATTTGGTGGCATGCCCATTTTATGCCAGACAAAATAAACCAAACCAATAACATTACCAGGCGTAAATATATACTCACATCATATTTAGGTTGGTATTCATAAACAACACCTGGAATCGCATTGCACACTGGTTCTTCAGGCAGTTCTGAGACCTGGAAGGAGACAAATCAAACATACATTATATACAACCAGTGGCATATTTTCAAAGTGTTTACTTCACACACGTATTGTAATTAAAGGGCTCTTTAATTACAGACTAAAGCAAACATTGAAAATATAAGAGACATTAGGATATACAACACTCTCTGGATTATTAAGGTTTGGCTCCAGGGCTCCAGTGCAAAGTATGGGAAAAGGAGAGAAACAGAAAAACATAGAAACATGTCCAACAGTAAAACAAAGTGTAGTATTATTAAATTATAGGACAGAAGTAAAACATGGTGAAAATACAGGCAAGCACAAATTCTCATGAGAAACCATGACACATTGGAACATGGGAAAACATAGACAACTGCACAGCAATTAGGACATTTAACATACTCAACTTCTTATACACACACTTCTAATATTGAGCAACACCATGCAAGTCAATTGTCCAAGAGTTTGCATCCAATTACGCCCTCTATTGAAATTCAACATGCACAGTTTTATTTCTTCCCAGAAAGAGGCTGAGCAGCAGCTTGGTATCTTTGAGTTACATTATAATAAAGTTAGATTATACTATGACTTGGCATAGATTTGGGGCAAAACCAATTTCAATCTACAGCACGCAACATTACATTTTTATAAGAAAGTTTCGTCTCCTGTAAAACCCCTCTGAAAGGAACATTTCAGAGCTACCAAGAGCAGCACAAATATTTCTCCTCCTCCTCACAATCTTGATTCAGACATATACGGATAAGGATTCATCCCCCTAACCAGCTCCACTAAAACAAGCTTTATAAAAGTGCCTAGGAACCAGGTAAACTCCCACAGTGCAATACAAAAACGCTGCTCTTACCAGCTACTCGGGCCAGTGTAATCATTAGTTTAGTAACATTCTTAAGTGCTAGGAACACAGAGAAACATGAAGGGATTGTATTTTCAAAGCATTTACTCCAGCCTTTAATTAACTCAGGTTTTTATTTTGAAAGGATAAAAACGCCTGTTGATTTGACAAAACCAGAACCAAACAAGCAATACAATCCGAGATCTATGAATGAGTTGCTTGTTCTCATTTATAAATGATTTAAAGACAGCAGTAAACAGTCTGAAAACAACCCCCCAAGTCTCTAGAGAGGAGAGTTTAGCCATTGTAGTATTTATTTTTCTTTTCATAAATCTATGTGGTTTATAATGCCTAAACGTTTGACAATTGCTGCCGTTTTTTATGTAACTTCATGAGAGACTCCATCTTTGAGATCTACCTACTTTCGTCAAGGTATGCCATTTTAGCGAAATTTTTCTTTTTTTTTTTTTTAAATTAGCCTCCTTAAATATTGGTATTTCATTATATGTCAGATCGAAAAAGCAGCAAAAATATAAAGAGCACAAAACATGAGTGTTCAGAGTACTGCAGTTGTTTATGCCTGTCCTCGCGAGTGAAATTACCACAGAATTTGATCAACGTTTTCTGTTTATATAACAACTATAGAACAGAAAATACATTGAAATTGAAATTGAAAATTGAAATGAAACCGCTGCATTTGGAGAATTGCTTTCCTTATATCAAGCTCTGCATCTGCTTAGCTTAGCAACGTTGAAAAGGAACAGTACAATTCGCCTAACATTCCGTGGTTGGATTGAATAAATGGAATTTTCAGTCTGATGCCTTGACAGGAATGCACTTCCATCTGTACATAGATAAGAGACAGCTCAAAATGAGCACTGTACTATAAAGTCTAAATTGTTTAATTCTGGTTAATCTTAGCAGTATGAAGTTTCTTATTTTAATGTGCCATTTTTTTAAATACATAAGAGACACACACACATTGATTGATATGACTTTTATTTTTATATACAGTATTAATGTGAAAAAATAATACAATGCAATATCCACCAACCAAGCGACGACAGTAAAATACCATCAGACTACAACTACCATACCAGAAAGAAGGGTTTGCTTCAGTTTCAGTATTTTTTAAAGATATCAGCTCAGTGTGGTAGATTCCTGATCCATGGAGACACATGCAAGGTTTTGGAAATATACAAATCTGGGTTCTTTTTATTCTAATCTTTTAGATATCTTTTATACTTTTGCCTGCTATAACCCAGCTGCTTTCTCCTTTAGATCACCAGTCCTGGTGGCAGTTGTGTTGTGGCGCTGTGCCAGGGTCCTCCAGAGATGTCTGCCGTTGGTTCAGAAGGTCTGTGCAGCAGAAGCAGCAGGTGCCCTTGGTATCCGTGGGGAAGAGGAAGACAGAGGAATGAGGCCGTACAGATTCGGGAGGTGTGGGAGCAGAGGTTGGCCTCCGCTCCTGTAGAGCTTCTGCAAGGGTGGCAAAGTTGGCATCTAACCTGTCTGACATCCGGGACATGGTGGATTCCAGCCGGACCAGGTCCCGATGAATGTCTGTGAGATGACTGCCTATGCTGCGGAAACCAGACTCCATGGCTCCCTTTAGTCCCTGCTGGAAAGCCAACAATTTGTGGGATGAGATGCACCACTCAGCCTCCTTTTGTCCCTGCAGAGGAACCCTTTGGGGGCTGGCTTGGGTGGAGTGCCTAGGATGGCTAGCTGGAGTTTCAGCGGGTTCCCTGCTAGGAACAAACTCAGCATGGAAGCTCCCTGTTCCCAGCCTACCCCTTGGGGGGCCTGCTTCTCTTCCACGCCCCTCAGATATGGGAGTTTCTATTTTTGGGGCTGCTTTGGAACGGAGGAAAAAATAAATTTATTATAAGCTTATATAAATATGGCATTACTTTATAATTGCAAGACCTTAATGGTTATACAGTGAAATTATAGCAACAGCAGTTTAGACAGTTTCATGAATATCACATTTTATTTTATCCAAACCATTATTGAAATAACTGTTAATTTTAAGATGTGTGCAAAGGGCACATCATTTCAAACATGTTTATCACATTAGTACTGAGTAACCCTAACTCTAGTCACCTTTCTCATGGGACCTCATATTCCTCGCACCAGGACCTGATTGGCCCTTTGGTGCGGTCACACCTTGCCCTGTAAAAGAGGGCAAGGGTTCGTTTAAAAGCAAACTGTGCACTTCTTTGCATGCTGCATGTTAGGGATGGGCAACTGTGGTTTAACGGGTATATTGAAACAACTACCTGCTTTAAAACCTGGATGGAAGTTTACAAAGTCCAATTAAACAATAAGGAACATGGTTGTAACAAAGATTAAGACTGGAGTTGCCCATCCCTGCATATGCTACGCTGTGAAAGACAACTGTGAAAGGAAACTTACTATGCAGCAGGTAAGAGGTAGCGTGTCCCTCCTCCATAAGTCTGTCCAATGACGAGGTAGACTGGTTGTCTGGGGAAAAAAAGAAAGAAAAAAGTTACAAATGAACAATACTGCTGATTATTTTCTTTAGAAAACCTTTCTTCTACACCTGGATTGCTACAGACCCTTGCCCCATGTAGTTATTCACAGTGATATTACTTGACACATTATAGGTGTTAATAGTTATTTAAAATGTGGGCCGAGGACCTTTCCTGCCTGGCCACTTGTAGGGATCACGAGTCACATGATCAACCTAGTTTGCAATTCTAATTCAGAGCGATGCCAAATCCGTTCGAGTAGATAGGTCCTCAAAGTGGTCAGGCAGTGTATATCCATAAAATGCAGAACAGAACATCATTCTGCAAGTGCCACTGAATGCTAATACCTGAACTGGATGAGCATTCTAAAGATATAGCTTAAAATACAGATGTGACATATATACAGCTATAAAAGGAACCTCTGCTTTATCTTCATCGCAGAGAATATTCAGCATTCACAGAGAATGGAAATAAATGTTACTGTTCATTTCAACTACTGTTTTACATGTACCTGTGTCATTCTACAACCAGGCTGCTTCCCTGTAGAGAGGTGAACAGGTTGGTTAGTGTATTCACTGTCAAGTGCCACTCTTATTTTACCTATGAAGTGCAAAGACACATTTTCTAATAGGAATACAAAAACTACACTGGCATAAAACTAGAAAGAACCAACTTATTCAAGGTAATATTGAATCCTTGTTTGGAAATGATAGTTCTGTGTATGGCTTTAAATACAAAGAAAAAGATGAATACCTCCTCCTGTGAGGATGTCGTGTGCCCAGCACGAAGATCCGTCTAAGCAATATGAGCAGCCCTCTGCAAAATACATTTCTGAAAATGTAACGGCTAATTTATACAGTCCAATAAATACAAGTACTTCCCTAGTTAAACAATGTGCCAAAAAAATCGGTAATTCTTATTATCAAACTGTCAGTTTTTTTACTGAAGTTACAGTTACACTGTAATCAGCACAAACAGGAAATGTGTGTTAAGTGAATTTGTATTAAAAGAAGAATTTACAATAAAGCAACTGCTAAATGTGGCCAGGACCATATCAAAAAAATCATAAAATCAGGAGATTCGTTTAATCCGAGTTCATCTTAATGAGAATTGACTATTACCCTTTCTGCTTTTTTTTCATATTCTTAAAAGACATAAATACACTGAAGAGGCTCCCAGGCACGTCCAAGTCCTTGTTTTCCTTAAAACACAAGTGGCCGTATAGTAATTATCTGTAGTGTCAATTAGGTCTACCACTGTTTAGATCAATTAAATAGACACCATACACATTTGTATTTATCTTGCTCTTAATTGTATTATTACTTGATACTTGAAATGTATTTGCTTACGATTGTATGTCGCCCTGGATAAGGGCGTCTGCTAAGAAATAAATAAATAAATAAATAAATAAATAAATAATAATAATAATAATAATACAAATTACTGGGAGGGGGGCTCGTGGTTCATTCCAAACATTCCGATATAGACATACTTCAGTCATTTAAACAATTAAAAAACAATTAACCTCGGCATCCAACTAGAACTGCATTTGTCTTGTTTGTTTGAAGTAACGTACATAAAAATACAAACAATAAAAAAAATATATTATAGTTCATTTAATAACCAAAGCGATGGTATTTTAAATTGAATATAAAAGTGAAACTTACTCACCCTCAAGGGAGCGGAGCTGCATGTGAAGGGTATCGACTCGCGTCACTGCACTTCTGGTGAGATCAGGCATTATAGCGAAGACCCTCTCGTCCAGTCGGGAGAGGCGTGAGGGGGGCAACTGAGCCCCTCCAGTCCTCTTGTCTGCCTGAATCTTCGCTAGCCTCGTTCTCACCCTGCGACGAAGGTCATTCAACTTCTTCTTTAAGTGCTTGGGCTCCCTTGCCATTCCTGAGACGGCACTGATTTTATCAGCAATTTCTTGCCAGTTGCTTCTGAGTGCAAAGGGATCCCTGTTTCCTGCGGTCCGCCTGTGGAACATCGTCTCCACTTCCGTAAAAAGGATCTCGGTTTCATCACTGCTGAAGTTGGGCAGTCTGGTCCTGCTCAGCGTCAGTGTTGCCTCAGTGCCTTCATTCATTTCCCTGAGTACTTTCGTCTTCTTTAAATAACGACTGTTTGAACAACAGTGTAATGGCTTTTATGGCGCTATATGCGAATATCAGTGTAACCGTATAATAGTCAAACATAATGAACAATAACGTACATTTTATTTATTAACCGTTTTTTTTTTTTTAAATTTAACTTCAGGGTGACATTATTTGGTTAATTTTAACGGTATGAAGTTTTTTAAATGTATTTATTTATATTAGTGTAGCAGAAACAAAATGGTAAATGATGACCTATTGATTGGTCAATCTAGTAGATATTTAAAGTCGCAGTGATTTTTTAAAGTAAACATGAAAATGACACCAACATAAACCGTCAAAAATGACATACCTTTCGACATTATATGAAAATGTACGCTAGTTTGAAAATAGTAGTCTATATCCTTATATACAGTGTATTCAAACATTTGAAATTTTAGAATCATGCCAAGAAACATGCTGGTTGCTGATAATATAGGAACAACTATACAGTACATAGCACTGTGTCAAAGATTTAGGATCACATAAGAGATTGTTTTCAAAGAGTGTAATGTAAAAATTGCTCCAGTTTAATTAAATATATATATATATATATAGTGTTGTCATTTATGTCCCATTAAAAAGAGTGGAGCTGGCAACAATTCACAGATTCAATGAGGTGCACAGAGTAAAACGAAACAGGACTCAGGAATTCCTGAGGGTTGCACGTTTTTTTCATATTTTCAATTTAAGGAAAACAACAATAGTTTGTTAAAGCCTATTCCTTACACAAGACCGCACATTTAAAGACATGAATACATGGGCCAGGAGATTGCCCAGCCTCTTCAAATGTAGTTTTTCACCCAGAGACACTGTGGAACAAAGTGTAATTACACTCTTGATCTATGTTCTACAACAGAAAACCAACTGCAAAATAAACAAATCGATGTACGCTTTACATACATTGCTAGTTGTTGCCGATGAGGAATTGCTTTTTCTTCTTGTGCTAAAGCTGTATCTGTTCTGCAGTACTTTTGTGCCCAACAGTATGCCTGGAGCTTCAGTCTGATGATCTGCTGGCACACAGCGAGAGAGAGAGAGAGAAGAGAGAGCGAAACATCAAGTTAATGGAGCCAATTTTTAAAGCTTTTTACTCCAGAGTGTAATTTGCACGATGTCGTCTGAAAGGAGAAAAGCATCTGTTAATGTTCCATAATTTGTGGGAAACAACTTTGAGATACTCCAGAGCCCTTAAATTGCAGTTCTGAGTTGTTCTGTAACTTTTAATGGGTGTCTTTCACCTTTGCAAAGAAAATGGTGTAAAATGACAAGCCGGAGTAAAGAAAAAAACCTTTAGGGCATAGTTTCAAAGCGTTCACTCCAGTCTTTAATTACCTTTATTTAGAAATGAGGAGAGCACCTGCTAGTTATATAGAACATAATTTTCTCCTTCACTTCAAGAAAAAAATAGTTATGCCTAATTAAAGACTGGAGAGAACACATTGATAATATGGTCCATTTTGTGTCACGAGAAATGCAATTACTGCATTAGTCAGGGTTTGAATATGGAAATGAGTTTGAAGGTCGATAGTCCATAGCACCGCAACACAACTTTCATGGAGGCCGAACTGCTCCCTCATCCTCTTAAAAGGGTGGACCCTACTGAGCATGCTCGGCAGATACAAGGCTTACATTGACTCTTCTATCCCTTTTCCACTGGCACATCCTCATGGTACGGGTGCTTTTCCACTGGCTATTTGTCGAGCTGATCGAAAGCCAAACCGTGAAACTCTGGCCTCACAACATATCTGAATCTGGCTCCGAGCCAAGCAGGACCAGGGGCAGGGTAAATGATTTTCGTCATTACACTCAAGGAAGACAAACAACATGGCGTGCAGCGAGTTGGAGGAGAGAAAACTACATTTTAGTTGTATTCAGTAATACATGAAGAACGAAAACGAAGAAAAACACAACCATAACCTTTTGATCCGTTATTGTCAACTCAAATACAGATCCTCTGTGGTGGAAAAACAACGAGGCCCCTCCTAAGCCCAGTGCGGCTCGGTTGTATAGTGGAAAAGAGGCATTAATGTGCTACCCCTGCTCTGTGGAGAAACAGTCAAGGCTTCAAACTCCAGTCATACACCATTCAAAACCATTGCAAAAAAGAGTCCTCTAAATAATAAATGCAGGGATAGAAATAAGACTCCAATTGCATAGCAGTTTGATCCATTCATGGATTTACTATGAGTTTAATAAGACACACATGAGCTTGTTACCTACACACTGTAGCTACTCAAGCTCCTACTAAAACCTGGAACGGGTGAAACTGCTATGCAATATGTCTTATTTCCATCCCTTGAGATGTTATATTCCTTAGCACAAAAGTGTTTCTCAAAAATACAGCCTTCACAATTTTTAGTCAGTTCACCGCTGCAACCCCCCCCGACGACTCGGGAAATGGGGGCTGAAATATGCGTCCTCCAACACGTGTTCCTGCCAAGCCGTCATTTTTCGCACTGCAGATCCACAGCGAAGCCAACAGACCTATAGTGCCGGAGGACAACACAGATCTGAATGGCTCCACTGCAGACCCACAGGCGCCCTATCAGCCACAGGGGTCGCTGGTGCGCGGTGAACCGTGGATTGCCCTGCCGACCCGGGTAGTGCTTGGCCAGTGTGCGCCGCCCTGGGAACTCCCGGTCACGGTCGGCAATGACACACTGGATTTGAACCTGCGATCTCCAGACTAGAGGGTGCATCCTGCACTCCACGCGGAGCGCCTTTACTGGATGTGCCACTCGGGAGCCCCCTTGCCTTCACAATTTTGACAATTCAGGTTTCAATAGCATAGGTCTACTGTACATTAACAGTGCGTGGAAAAACCTCTTGTAGTAAGTGTTAATGTTGAGTACAATTCAGGCCAGCGGTTCACAATACAGTGACCTCCAATAGCTCAGACAATCAGGTGTGTAAAAAAATAAGATCCACATGGAAACCCTGCATGTGTTTCCAACGCTGATGTAAAGATGCTGACTCAGCCTCTTTATGCTAGACTTTCTGCACCAGGTAACTAGGCTAAAGGTTCAAATCAGTGTAGTAAACATGATTAAAATATTATTTGACTTTTAACGTTAAATGAATTTAGGCAGGTATGATATTTTAATTAAGTATATTCCAGTAAAGAAAGTTATACTGTATCTTGTACATAGAACCTGTCATATCCAATCCTGTAAGATGATACAATACCCTCTATTAACAGGTGGATTCAGTTGCATATATATATATATATATATGTATATATATATATATATATATATATATATATATATATATAATTTATTCATTATTTTTTTTGAAAGGCAGTGTTGGGAATTCAGTTTCACTTTTTACATGCTGTCACTTTACATGAAAAACAAACTGCCCAGTTTAACTATGTTTAGGGCTAGGATTTAGGATTTAGTCATGATTGTCGCGGGTGATTTTTGCTGATGTGTGTGACTTGGAAACTAATAATTTAAAAAAATGAACACCATCTTGGCACTGATAGCGATTCGTTCACCATGGATACAGTACTGTTTTGTAAAAAAAATACTTGTCATCGTGAGAGTGTCTTAAGGGACACTGATTGGTTTATTAAATCTTTCCAGAACCGGCGTCATATCATTTAATTGTTTTGTATTCTGATTTCCATGAGTGCACCTCATCGCTACAAAATGGCATGCAAACAAACGTCAAAATGTGCTGCTGTTTCTCTTGCTACACAAAGTTGGAATGTGTTTGAGTTCTTGAAAAAAACCTGAAATCAGACACAAGTCGCCAAGCAATTTGGTGATTCCCGTTCTGGTGAGTTGCTTCACCATTCTGTTAAATAATGTCCATGCCTTGTATATTGCTGCTGCATTTTGTAACGTGTGTAGGGGTGCTGTGTTAATTTGGTTTGACAGTTTATTAACGTTAAGTTAACCCTAAGTAACAGCCATTATTTTTGCCTCTGCCACTGTGATAGCCCGAAACATACCCGGCAGCTAATTTCACAGTACATAATGATTTAAGCTTTTTGACCGTGTTGTTTTGCTTTAGTTTTATTAACGTTAGTTTGTCTTTTACTTTATTATTATAGTTTATTAACATACACTTGCCTATTGTTTTGCTTGTACTTATTCAATTAATTTCATATGCTGATGCACGTGTGCCATGACAAGTAATACATATGTATTTATTTATTGATTGATTCATATTGTGTCTGGTGGCTAACTCCTTCTTAAAGAACACTTCGGCTATGAGAACACTTCGCTTGCTTCCCGAGGGGTGTTCTCTTAGCTGGAGACTACTGTATATGTGCAGAGGTACTGTACTTTAGTGATTCAAGGCCTATTCGCACTGCAGACGGTGCGATTTGTCCTGCGATAAAATTATACTTCGCAACACTACCTTTCACACTAGTAGCGACAGGCGCACGCGATTTCATTAGTGACTCGCCTCTGATTGGTCATTGGTCAGTTCACTAGCTGCCACACGATAAAAATCGCAAAAATATGACACCAATTCTATTTTTTGTCACCCAGTCGCATCGCAGGTAGTGTGAACGGCTTCTATCAAAACTACATGTTTAGCCTGTTGCATCACGTGCAATGTGAATAGGCCTTTGGACACACTACTGTCCCTGGCATTGTTCATTTCAAACGCTAATACAGCAACTACAATGGAGTACAACGACTCCCTCTGAGATAAGATAGTTGGGTCGTTCCATGACAAATCGCCCAATAGGTAACAAAACAATAGGTAAAAATAAATAAATAAATTTACATTTTTAGACTCATCAGGTCAAAGGGTCAGAAGTTAGAAAGAGATAAAAACGTGGTTGATGGAGAGCCCCCAAACTTTAACCAATCTATTAATCAAAAACGGTTTGGGCTTCACTTTTTGTTGGAAATTGCATGGCGTTTTTGAGTAAAAAGTTTATTACATAAGGGGGTGCCCATCAACCACATTTTGACCTCTATAACCTTTGCCCCCTTGACCTGATTAAATAACATGGTTAGTCAAAAATAGCTTAATTTTACAACTGCGTTACTCTGCTAGTCTATAGACATAAGATTCAGATATGCAGGACGTTTTAAAATTATATAACAAGACCAATGTGACTATGTGTGCCTGTACAATACCAATATCCTTCGTGTATCATGTACAATGTATCAAGTCAGTTTAGCTGAAACGACTACCTTTGAAAAATGTATTGTCAAGATGCACACACATACTGTTATAACAAATAATGAAACGCAAAAACGTCGATTTATTTGCACTTGATCTTACTGTCTAGCTAGCCATTTTCCATACAGTAATTTACATATACATCTGCCGATTGTTAAAAAGCATTTTGTTTCAACTCTGCACTGCACACGTTTAAAAAATTAAAAAAAAACAGACAAAATTGTAAACAAACATCCAACATGATATTAGCGTGGTTGGTACTGTCCATAAAGCTTCAAGACGGCGCGTCTTGCATTCAATTCCAATCTACGTCGAAAAAAATACAGTGTAACGGGTTCACATATGACTGTTTATGTACTGTGCATTCTTTCGTTATCTAGATATTATCAGCTACAGGAGAACTGAATTCTACAGTTTGCAATAAAATAATAAAACGGTACTTTACAACAATATCTTCTGCAGTACTGTGGAATAAAAAGCAGACATGGCTGACGCTGACTCAGTGCCAATGCAAGGTGCACACATGACATCCAACTCCAGGCTACGTTGTGAACGGACACATCAACACCCAATCAGAGAGAAGTGGAGCCGACTGAAAAAGCCAGCACCTGGACGTGTGTTTCGGCGCACAAAAGAACAAGCATAATTACGCTGAAATAGTTTATGCAACTCTTTTAAAGAAAGATACACGTGTTAAAAAAATGTCTCAAGCCGTCTTACCATCTGCAGCAGACATTGTGAAGTGGATGTATTTCGAATGTTTTTGTGCCCCAAAGCAGAGCAGAGCGCCTTCATGTGTTTAATTCCCGTTTGTTCCAGACGTTGTAACATGGCGAACGGAAGACGCCTGCTTTCGTGGTTACTGCCGTTCACAGCACTGCAGCTGCGCGTTAAATAACATGTCCTGTACTACTGGAGTATTATGTTAATGCTCCACACAGCCATGTCTGGGCTTGAGCGGACGTGAAGGCTTCAGTGACAGTGTGGGAAACGCTTTTGTGTTCTTCCATTAGGGGCTGTTTTCACAGCGCGTTACTTAAAAAGACAAATTAAAGATACCAAAATTATAGTAACTCTTGAGACAAGGTTAACCTTTATTTTAAAATGTAAGTTGCCTTGGATAAAGGCGTCTGCTAAATAAACAAATAATAATATTTAATTAGCTCAACTATCTGCTATAAAATGATATCTTGTTTTAGTTTTGATTTCCTGCAGAAGGAAAGTTTGGAAAATATAAACATAATAACTGTTAACATGGTCTGCTTTATAGACAATTACTGTATACATAATGTAAGGAACATTATTTAAGAAATGTTATTGGTTTATCAGTGATGCTAAAGCTTATACTGTATTTAAGGCTGGATATAAAGGCTGATTTGATCAATGTGTTGCCTTTTGAAATGCCCATTCAGTTGTTTCCCCATATGTTGCTTTAGTCAACCCCCAGCTTGTTTTTTTATCACTTGTTAACAAGAACAGGCAGGAAAGGTCATGTATGTGTTTTTATCAACCTGATCTCACAGCAAAAACGTAGTAACGTTTTCACTAGGCTCTGAAACGTTACCCACATAACATATTTCACCGTTTTGCTGCATCAACCACAATGCTTTGCAGGTGAAATTGTGATGTTTTCAAAACGTATATTCCAATTATTGCATTTATACCTTGATGTTTTCAAAACATATATTCTAATTGTTGCATTTATACCGATTATTTATTTGATTTAGAACGACCAATTTGTTTGCTTTTAAACCATTTAAATTTTTACCAAAAAATGACTATTCTATGTCTATTCATTTTAATTCCGTACATGGTCTTTTTTATACAAGTGCTTTTTTCTTTATACATTTACACGAAACCTCGCTTAATAATATAATTGTAGGAGTGTCAGCACTGTACTTGCATCCAGAGCGCGTCTGCAGATGAAAATGAAAATACGGGTAAAAACAAAATCGTTCAACAGACAGCCAGTAGCTTAAACAGAAATAAGCTAAATGAATAAAAATAAGGGTAACAACAAAACAGTATTCGGTTCAACTGATACAGTTAAACACATTTAAGCTTAGTGCTCCATGTTTCTGCATAATTTGAAATTTGAATGTGCCGCCCCTGCTTGCTCTGTAGCGCTCAGCCAATAGGCAGGGCGGGACGTTAAAACAATTGTGGGAAATGTCGTTTTAAAATCAACCTTGAAATATAACTTCTATGACTCGATCCCACATTTCCCACAATTTATTTCAACGTCCCGCCCCTGCCTGTTGGCCGAGAGCTGCTGAGCAAGCAGGGGCGGTACAAACCGGATACTGTTTTGTATTTACCTGTATTTTTACTTTCATCGGCAGACGCGCACTCCTACAATTATATTGTAGCGTGCACGGGGAAGGTAGCAATAGGGTTGGTAGGTGACGTAATCACACACAAAGACATAAGCCCGATATTTGCTCCTTGCAACGGAGCCGGCACTTTTGTACAGCGGTATCGGCACTATGCGAGAGATCCCGGTTTCTCACCCACCTTCCGCCTGTGTGTGATGCCTGCTCATGGGAACCAAGATCGCTACAATATTAAGCGAGGTTTCGTGTAAATGTATAAAGAAACAAGGCAGTGCATATTTTAGCACTTTTATAAAAAGACCATATACGGAATTAAAATGAATAGACATAGAATAGTCTTTTTTGTAACAATTTAAATGGTTTAAAAGCAAACAAATTGGTCGTTCTAAATCAAACAAATAATCGGTATAAATGAAACAATTGGAATATACGTTTTGAAAACATCACAATTTCACCTGCAAAGCATCGTGGTTGATGCAGCAAAAAAGCTGAAATACGGTAACGTTTCAGAGAAGAGTGAAAACGTCACCGTGATAACGTTTTTTTGCTGCGAGATCAGGTTGTTTTTTTGTGATTAGCATTGTTCTGAGTACTGATTATGGCAAAATACATGTGAACATCAGAAGCTACAACCCAAATGAATATATTGTACCAGTAGGGTTACTCACAAAGGGAGATTAATGACTTATTTTGTGTCAAAATCAATCAAATTCTCACGTGATTATCTTACATTTACAGACACACACACAAATGCTGGGGAGAAGCACAATGGTTGTAAAAATAAACTGGTGAAAAGGGGCTGTGTGACTGTTTAGTGCCATTTCTCCAAAAGAAGAGAGCATGACTTTATATTTTTCAATGCAGTCACATTTATTGGCTTTTCTATGCACAATTACTAAGCAGCCAGTTACCCGGCAAATGGTTTAGAGAAGAATTTGAAATGGAATTTCACAAATGTTTACTAAAAAATAAATACAAGACTTAAAGTGTTGCACAGCTCAAAAACATACAAAGGCTTGGAACTGATGTAAACTTTGAAAACATTTTACAAAAGAAGCATCTTTGCAACAATTTAAAAAGTTCATATTTACAAATATTACAAAAATACAAAATAGATGCAAATCCATACACCAGTAACTTTTCAGCCAGAATGAACTGGTTCTAGTACCAAAACAGTTACACTGTAACCTTCTTTTACTTTATTATTTATTTTATTTTTACACAAGTAATCAAACCTTTATTTTTCTTACATCTGCACTCATCTGACATCCTTTGGCAAAGCATGTACTGTACCCTTCCACCTTGCACACTTAAATATGAACTATGTCATTGAATGGAAAGTCAATCAGTCTGAAAGGAAATCCTATATAAATAACTTAAGGTACAGCAAGAAAAAACTTCAAAAAATCATCTATATCAGTGCAAATATATATATATATATATATATATATATATATATATATATATATATATATATATATATATATATATATATTTTTTTAATGCTGGAATGATAGTTCACAAACTCGTTTCCCATTGTGTACCCTGTTGAAAAGATAGTAGTTACAACAGACCTAAGAAAGCTCTCTGAGAGCCTTAATCACTTAAAATATATTGAAATGTTTATTTAACTGTCTTGTACTTATGTGATATGTGTAAGGCAGCATGACCGATGTTTTTCCACCCTTTAAATGTATATTTTCTCGTTCCAAGTCTTTCATTAATTGAAAAAGTATAGCGCTGCTCCTGTTATGTCAGCACTATAGTGCTGTTAAATACCAAATGGCATACATAGACAATACCATGGCTATATCAGTCTCTTCATTTTGATATAATCCACTCCTAAGTCACTAGTGAGTTGTTGAATTTACAATATTTAAAAGCAAATACATTTGACCCTTAAAATACTACTAGCAGTACCCTGTGCTAAGAGAAAACATATTGCATATGGGTTGATTTTTGTATTGGCTGTGGGACAATGAAATCTAATCTGTAAGCAACACAAGTTTATCAACAGTAACGACTGACTAACCCAAAATGCAACAATGTACATTTCTGATAAATCCAGTAATGGGCACATAACTATGGTTCAAACGACTGGATTAAATACTTGTTAGCCAGTTTATTTGTTAAAGATCTGGATCAGTCAGTTCCGTTTACTTATGTGTTTGATTGATGTGTCCTCCGATATTGTTTTAGCTGGAGTTGGGTTTTGTTTTTTAAATAAAGCTTTTAGTTTTCTATGTTCCGTAAATACTCTCTTAACAAAATAAGTCTCTAGATAAAATATCTGATCATTAAAAATATTTCCATTCTCATTAGGATTTAATATACCTTTTTGTATGATGTATGAGACTATGTAAACTCTTAAAACCTGGAATTCGTTTTTAATAAAGTAGAAATCTAAATAAATCTAAATTGAGGCCTTTGTTAAACCCTATATTGACAAAAGCTGTTTTCCTAAAAGCAATGTTTAGCAATATAGGGTTACATTAAATTGTTTATTTTTTAATTTTTTAAATAAAAACCACAGATGCTCTTATGCATTTTAAAAGTTCAGTTATACTGTCTCCCTTTCACTAAATGTTTTAGTCCTGCAAGTATATTGAACCCTTCCTCTGACAGAGATTTAAAATCCCTCCTTCAAAATTACAGCTTTTTATAGTTGCAAAAGAGCAGGGGCAGGCCGTCTGAGTAATGCTTGTTTGGAACGGCAGATGCTTTAATGGACTATTAGTCACTGATATGAGGAGGAGGAGTTAACACCAATCCGCATGTTGGGATTATCTTTTGTTTTTATTTTTCACTTTCCACTTCCAAAACTTCATACTCACACCAATAAACACAAGCACAAAAGTCCCTCTGAACCACATTATTATCGCTTTCCTTCTCTTTATTCTCCAGTTCTTGAACCAGCCTTTGTGTACCGGTACTTCTTAGATCCTCTTTGTATAGACTTAACTCTGTCACTCACATAACGTAGCACAATTCTTTCCCCCAATGTTGCGCCCCACTTTCCTCTGCCCTCGTGGTAAAACAAAAAAAACACCCCTAAAAAGATTGTCCAGTGTAGTCGCTAAACAATTAATCCCACTCTAGTTTACAATTTTAAAAAAAAAACACTATCAAACATTTTTCTTTTTTTTACACTTATTTAGTTTACCGCTGGAAATATAATTTGTAATTAATTCTTTAAGTAATGGAATTTAAATTTTGCTTTAAGAACTCAATTGGTTTTATTACATGCTGTGGATGAACAGGTTCGAAAATTATGAACAGACAGAACATTTGTTTGTATGCTCCTACAGAGCTGTGGTTTTAATGAATGTAGCATATACTGGCTTCACAGCTTTTTCCTCCTTTAGCTTGCACAGTGTTATTTCTGCAGATCTCTGACTGCTTATGTGTGTGTGTGTGTATATATATATATATATATATATATATATATATATATATATATATATATATATATATATATATATATATATCAATTTATCATTTTTCCTAGCTTAACATTATATTTACCAGAAAGCAAATAACACCAAACTCAAATTAACAGTGTGAACAATTGTAAAGGTATTCATAGAATACATTCTAATATTTGATAATAGTTCCCAATCCCACACACATGTTGTGAGACACATTAAGTCAAGTAACAGTTGGCAGCAGTAAATTTCACGCTTAAAAGGTGAATTCTATTTTGTTAAGAAAATATTTAGGTACTTTTTGAACCTCTTAAAGGGACACTTTATATAATGTACATTTTCTAATATTTAATGTCTTAATATATGTGTATTCTGAGTGACTCCCGGTTGCTGTTTTCACTTAGATCATTAATTGTCATGCATACAAACTATTTCAGCAAGTTTTCTTTGGAGAAAGTGAGGTGGGGAAGCACACACATGAAGTACTTAAGAGAATCAATGTGCACTCAAACCTGTGCAAGGCTGATATCCTTCCCCAACTCACTTCCTGACAATCAGCCTTGAGGAATCTTTTCAGAAGCGATCTTTTCAGAATCTTTAATTAATAAGCATGTCAAATAACAATCAAAGCGGAAACAGAAAATTATACATAATCCACATAATACAATATTAAAAAGGTAAGAAATTATTTTTTAGGAACATATTGACAATATCCCTTTAACTGTTGAAACACCAAGGAACATACACTGCACACTTTGTTTTGTTATTGACATTTGTAAGATAAAAAAGGACAACCAAACCTTTTCACAAAAAGAAAAACACTACTTTCATTATCTACAGAAGGTTCTGTAACCCGCTCCTGTTGTGTGTACAACAATTCATGACAGAACAGAACCAGCTAACCCTCAAAACCTAATTGGGTAAGTGTAAGTCTCAGTCAATGACGATTAATCTAGATTCCAGGTTCAACTTTCTTTTTTTATATACAAGGGAAATTATCTTCAAATAAGATAATGACAGGGTGTACCCATAACAACTGTATAGGTATCAAGTGCAAAGAACTCATAGGTTTGAAAACCTAATATCTTCAAATATATTGAATCATGTGTAGTAATGTGAAATGATTAAGGGTTGTGAATGCATGCAGTGTTGAGGACCCATAATTATAGTACAAAAAAAGTTTTTTTTTCTTTCTGGTACATATTTGTCTGATTTTCACAAAGGCTACCAGGTTCTGTTCTTCAGATTAAGTATGGCTCCCTGTAAATAAATGTACAAATGTACATATTAGTATTAGGACTGCAATGATATTCTTTTAGATGTTAGAAACTTCTTTTTTTACTTTCCTAACTTTAACAGGACTAACTTCTTAAAAAAAACAAAAAAACAGTATTGCCAGTTGTTACAACTAATATCATAAGACAGATCAGATTTTCCCCCTGCATTCTTTTTTTTTTTAAGTCAGCAATCAGTCACTTCATTAAAAAAAAAAATCATACAAATTAATAACACAGTTTTCCTTTTTTTTTTTTTTTACATGTCTTTAAAATATGCACAATAGGTAGTCACAATTCTGAGGAAATTGACCTCTTTCTCACTCACAGGCAGTTAAAAAAATGTAGATATGGTAATATCTATCTATCTGTCTATCTATGAGGAACTCTGAGAGGACCTGTCATCATGAGGACTACCATCTGAATTTTCTGTCTCCCCCTCAGAGATGACCTGCATCGGCGTGGTGTAGAGCCGGCTGCGCATGCTGTAGCGACTGCTGTTAGCTGCAGGGGGCACTCGGGAACGACCCTGCCTGGAGGAAGCAGACATGGGAAAGGTTTTGGGGGAGAATCCTTCTGCGTTCATTTTCGGTGATGGGGGGGGTGGCTGATCGGCTGTTGGCTGGGGCTGCTGGAGAGGAGAAAACTCCTCTGGATGTTTGGGTACATCCATGCTCAGGTCGCCTGGGGACTTGGGTGCGATGGGGCTTTTCAAGATCTCTGTGGCCGACATCCTGTAGCTGGAGTCTGTGCGGCTGCCCTTCTTCAGCAGCAGCAGTTTGAACTCCTCGTTGGAGGTGCTGCTTTTTTTGGCACTCCTGTAAATGGGTCCTGGTGCTCTCTGGGAGGTGGTGGGGGTGCCTGGGGTAATCGGGGTAACCGCGGTAACCGGTGAACTGGCCGATGAGGCGATCAGTCGGTTTCGGCCTATCTCTCCAGAGTCCTTCCTTCCCAGCACTTTCCTTTTGGATCTATAAAGAAAAACAATAAAATATATACACCATAACTAGCATATTAAAATGTATTGTTTTAAGTTGGTTCCCTGCATGGCTACAGCTAGACAAACAATTGGGAATAGCTTTGAAATGTAATTGATTAACATATGTCCAGTGGTTTATTCAGCTGTAGCAAATATGGCAAGTACACAATTGAAGCACAATATACTTAACATGTTTACTAGAACTGGATAATTCACTGCACATATGCAAAGCTTACTATAGTTTTGCAGTGAGCTTTATTTAACTCTATATTCCATGTAACTATAAATAGTATTTTGTTATGTAAATATCCCAAAGTTTCTAAAATGATGATACAACTAAAATGATTACAATGAAATCAAATTTGAACTGTGTAAAGGGTTTAGTTAACGTACTGTATATATATATGTAGTTGACTGACTTAAATTGTGTTCTTTTATACACAATTGGCCATGGCACTAACCATGCTAATACCGGGAGTGCATATGCCACAAAATAGACCAATTTATTTATTTAAATCATTCATTTCTAAGAATAAATTTGGTATTTTAATAGAGCAGAAGAACCAATAAGTCAAGTGCTTTATGTCCCCTCTGCTGGTAAATGTATTGTACTGCATTTAAACCGACCTGTGAATCACGGCAAAAAGATCTTCTGTGGTTCGTAGTCTGTTAGGAGATATAAAAACACTATCATCCTCAGACTTTGTATCTTCACTCAGTGGAGAAAGTGAGCTGTCACTCGGAGAAGATTCTAGGAAACAGAAATGGGTTATTGGACACAGCTGAAAAGAGCATCATTAACCTGATACTCATGGAAGGGAGTATTTCAAGGAGACACTTCTCAATTTGTAAAACAAAAAAAACATGGTAATACCCAACTAAAAATTTGGCTTGATAATCTATATGTATTATATATGCATTTTAATTAAGATTGATATATGTCAAATAATAGCTAGAAAGAAAGAATGCATGCACAAATCCCCCTGGTAGCCTCATTTGAGACAGTTTAACTATATGTGATTATGCAAACCTATTGAAATATAATGCAGATATTAAGAAAGAACTGGACACTAAAAATGTTTAACTGACTTAATATGACTGCATAATGTTTCAAAGTAAATGGTGTTTTTACTGTATTGTTTCTGAATTCTGACAAGACAGCATGACCTTACTTTTTAATAAACCTTACTCTCAGTTCAGGTGCTTGTTGAGAAATGTTCAGATTTACGCACCTTTGCTGAATGAATCATCAGTGTCCGGCGTTGTCCCCTTTTCCCTGCTGTCCTCTGAGGCACTTCTGGTAGGAACACCTGATGTCACTTCATATTCCTGTTCTCTACTACTTGTATCACTGATTGTGTAAGCTTGAGATGTTTCTGATTGATAAGTTACAATTACAGGCACTTTGTCAAAATTGTTGCAAGAATCAAAGTCAAGCTTCTTTGCTATATTGTTGGGAGCAGGAAGCGAACGAGTTTTCGTCAGACACACTAATGGCATTTCAGTGGCCAGCTCATGCAATGATGGCTGGTTGTGCACTGTTGCCTGGCTGTTACTAGGAAACAGGATCTTTGAAGCGATCATCTCTTGTTGTTCTTCTTCGGGGTGTGCTGCATTCCCAGACAGCCCTGTGTAGTCATCTGGGCCCTTCAGAAGATCATTCCCTGGATGATCTACCTCAGTCTGTAATGGCGACTTCAGTAACAGATTGTCTGCCTTGCGTGACGAGTCTGTAAGGGGTTCATTTGTTGCTGCCCCTAAGGGTTCAGACACTACTTTCTCTTGCTTATATTTAGTGTTGTCCTGAAATGCTACATCCCTCCATGAGGGTCCGTCTCCTGGGGTTAACAGCATTAGAGATGACTCCTGAGAATGGGAATCAAAGAGTCGGAAGGACCCAGACGGTTTCTTTGATTCAGGCGACTTGATTATGCTGGGCGGGGTGACGATTGTCACAGGAGGGCATTTCAGTTTTGTGTTAGCCTCAGCTCTAAGCTTATCTTGGTTGCCCTCATTGGGCTTGTAGACAGACCGCAGCTGGACTGATCGGAGCACAGTGGGCGTGATGGCGAGAGGAGTTGAAGGGCTGGAGCTCGATGCTTCAGAAGACGCTGCTGCTGCTGCAGCTGCCGCTGCTGCTGCTGCAGTTTTCTGCTTGTTTTGATGGAGTATGTGCATCTGGTTTCTGTGAGCTGAAGGCTTGTTGTTAACACTGTGAATAGCACTTAGGTCAAGATGGGTCGGAGGTATAATCGGTAGCTCAAGGTCTTTACTATATGAAGCACTTCTGTCTCTGGAGGAAGGCGGCTGCTGCTGCTGGGAAGACAGCGAAGACTTCCTCTCTGGGACTTTGGGCTTCCTCTTGCTGCTAGTCGGAGACAAGGGCCCTGGAAAGAAAGCCGAGGGAAAGGAAGAGGTTGGTGTTTCAGATTGACTAGAGTACCCACTAGACGGCGATGCCAAGCCAGCCAGCTTTTCGGGAGAGACGAGTTTAAACTCATTTTCTACTGACGGAAGAGATGGCGTTGTGGCCCTCGATCCCGAATGGGATGTCTGTGATTCTGAGCTCTCTGGTGACTTGATGCACTCAATGACTGTTGTACCAGTAGCAGTGCTGGAGTTGGACAATGATCGGTAGGGATCACTGGATTTCAAGTCATTCAGGAGCCAGAGATCTGCATAGTCAGACTGTACAACACCTTCATTTTTAAAGGAATGGTTATCCATTGAGCCAAATGTAGTGGAATCGGTCAACTCCTCTTCATGTGCAATTTCCCAGGGCTCTACTGGCTCGTCGCCTAAAGTGGGGTTCTCCAAGTGGCCTGGGGAGCTGGCCAAGTCAAGCTGCAGCTTCATTTCCCTGGAAGACAAAGGCAGGTGCTGCCCGCTGTTTATCTTTGGTTCTTTCGTGTCAGGAACGCTTGCACCACTGCTCGTTTTCTTCAATGACGAGCTGCGTTTTGGTGGGGCTGGCTTTGCCTTTGGTTTTTTAAAGGAAAGACACTGCCTTCCTGGTGACCTGTGGCCCGGGTAGTCTTGCTGACAATATCCTCCCATACCAGGTGCAACATTTATGCTCTGGCCGCATTCAGGGCCCATGGCTGCATAGTTATAAATGTAGCTTTTGTTAGCTTTAAAACCACAGTCAAAGTGCATGGAGGTATAGTAGCCTTCTGTGTCGACAGAGTAGTGGGAGCTTGTGTCTGCTTTCTCTGACTCTGGCTTATCTGTAAAGCTTTCATAGGTGGCCATGCTTGTGAAACTCGGACACTCTAAGCCTCCATCATCATCCCTGGAACGCGGAGGGCTAAAATCCTGATGGCAGGACTTGTCATGCTGATGGTGCAGGTAGTTCCAATCATTGTCATTGCTCATGATGGGGTCATCCAGCAGGTCCGTTACTGTTGAGGTAAAGGAACTCGCCCTGTGGCCTCTGACTTTGTCTGTCTGGTAAGGGTCTATTATGAAGCCAGTGGGGTCATCGCTGGCGTGGGGAGCTATGTTCAGCGACAACTCCGAATCACAGTGTGAAGATCCCGTCAGGGGAGGGGAAGCAGCAGGGGGGATTGTCTCTGAAGTCTGCGAAGGGCAAGTGGAGCTACTTCCACTCCAGTTGCCGCTGGAGGACTGGTGATCCTCTTTGTGGTCTATCTGGCTTCCCAGCACTCCTGTTGTAGAAACTGAGTGAATGGGGCTGCTGAAAGTATCTGAGCTGGAAGAAATCTCACAGCTTCCCATATCTGCTTTCCTGGGAAGCCTAGACCTCCCTCTTTCATTCCAGTTGTGGTCTGGGCTGCTGACGTGTTGTTTGCACTTTAGACCGACCAGCTGGTGCTCTGGCATAGTTTGGTCGTCCGTGCTTTCTTCCTCATCCTTCATGGTCCTTTCGGGTCCTGGCAGGAACTCCTCAGCTTCGTAAGGCGACAGCTCTTCATTGCTGTCGTGGTCTTCATCCACGACTCTACCCCCTTCACGGGGAAGGCTGCTGTGGCGAGACGGCTGCCCAGCGAGGCGGTAAACATGGGATCAGAGTTGTCTGGCAGCGCTGTGATGTTGCCAGTGGAGTGTGAGAGGGAGGCTGGGATGACTTGACCTCTCTGGGCTCGGATCCGTCTTCGGGAGGGTGCAGAGATCAGAATATCCTCCGTCTGGCAGCCTGAGTCCCTTGTGCAAGAACCGCCATTCAGCTCTTCGCGGCACAGGGAGAAGTCTGGGTTTGTGTGCACAATAACGTTTCTGTCTCTCGCCACCGGAGATTCGTCAGAATCTGGGGAAATGAAGGGCAGGAAGTAAGAGAAGTCTTATTACCAGTGTGATAGTAGATCTTATAAAACAGGGAACCCCAAGGGTCAGCTGACCAGATATTGGCTGAAGGGGTGCTTTGTCTAACCCAGGGGAATACAAAGATCTGATTCTTAATTTATGGTTTTGCTGTACAGATCAATGTATACAGTGCTCTCTTGGTATTTTGCTGTCTGACACAACTGTTACCCTTACTGTTAACAGCCTAACCACAATAACCTAAATTTGTTATTGAATAAATAAACTAAACCATATTAATACACATTTAGAATAACGTGTCACTTTTAAGGCTGAATGGTTTACAAGGCTTGGTCTAAGATCTAATTTATGTACTTACGTTTCTGTGACAAAATGACATGACTTGGATAAATGTTAACACAGGCCAAATTTTGACAATGTAGCTAAGGGCAGTTACAGTTAGACCTTACCTATTTCTTGCTGCACTCGTCTGGGAATGCCTGAGATGGTTTTTCTTCTCCTTAACTTCCGTCTCCTCTGTAGCACTGATTGAGAATGAACAAGAGAACAACGGACACTGGCTTCTCTGTCAAAACCAACTCCTGCAATCACACAACACACTTAATGAATCTGTGGGGCACAACTTGCAACATCACTTGCATGCTTGCAGATACCTTAAAATTAATTTTCATTCCAATTGCATTACATCACACTCATTACTCTGTGCTGAACACTTTGGAGATTCAACCGGGAATACGGCTGAATTAACATTTTAATCACTTTGAAGGCCTTGTTTAATTACAGTCTCCAAAACAACAGCGTGACAAGCTTTTCTTTATTCAACCCTGTTATAAACACCTTTCCCAGTGGCCCATAACACAGTGTCAAAGATATTTAAATGATGTCATGCAACAGTAACTCAAAAAGGAGATGTGCATTTTTAGTGTAGAACCCCCACCCCCAATAAACCCAAAAACCACAATTAACAGAACACAAGACCAAACTATTGCAACAATGTAAAAAGAAAGGGTGAAGCTTAATTCTATTCCTAGCTCTATGTTATCACTAGAGAAACATAATACAAGCCCCTGGTCTGTAGTTTTCCTGGACGGTTACTCACTCTGTTGCCATACCATCATGTTTTCAAATTTTCTTTCCTTTTTTAGCTACACTTCATGACAATCATGTGATGACAGACTTGACCACTCGGCATCATCTCAATTATTTCACTTTCAATGAGCAATTTTGTTGGAACTCACCCTGACTAAGCAACCATTTATAGAACAAAACCACATTTTCTCTTGATTCATCACAGCCAAGGGTAAATAACATCTCACACCGTTATTACGATTCTAACGTAGTTAATTTGCATTCATGCACCAAAATCGTTTGCCGTTTTATTTTGTTTTTTTTCTTCTGTTTCCTGGCAAACACAACCCATTTTGGACAGTGCTGCTTTTCAGTTGTCAAGCCATGACTTACTTTTTTGTTTTTGTTCTTACAACATTGATCATTAGGGCAGTTAACTTGATGAAGCCAAGCAGCACTTAAACATGATAGATCTTTTATTTCATTAAAAGTAGTCTTTGTAGGGTGCTCTTACAATGATGAGAACTACAGAGATTCTTTCAGTTAAATCACTAGAACAGTTTTTTTGTTTTTAATTTAGAGGATATGTTTATAGCAAGTGATTTCTTACTTCTACTATCTAATCTCACCATTGCCATACATTCAATCTTATATTCAATATATTTCAATGATGGAACATGAAGCTTAAGCAAAGCATCCAGTGCCTAGGTGTCTCTGTGCACCAGGTATTTCCCCATGTACATGGAACTGCTTTCTTCAGTTCCTTGTCAATGACAGTGCATTACTTGTGAAAACCTGCACAAATCCACACTTGCATGCACCACAATCCCTCCCTCACTGTGATCAGTGTGAAATATGTTTCTTATATGTTTCTTATACTAGAAACTTCGTTCAGTACATCTACATGCACTTAGTATTTTGCATTCTGCAGGATGACACATATGGAATACATATTCCGCATATTGTGTTTGCATGATATGCACTATGCCATTTCTGTAGAATTTCCTGTTTACATATAACTTTGATAGTATGCTGAATACAGAGCATGATAACAATTTCTGCTCGGTGTGCATGTCTGTACCATCTTCTGGGAGAGCTCCACCAGTATGCTACATATTGCAAAAGGGACTTTTAGTATCCTCTGTGTACCACCAAGCAAATTACTCTTATTCTGAATATGACTAATCATATTCTGAATATTCAGTTGATATGAATTTTCCATTCTACATAAGTATTCTGCATAATCATATTTTAAAATGTAATTTATAGCACGTAATAAATTCTTAATTTTCTTATTTATAACCCCACCTGAAAATAAGAAGTAATATTTATCTTAATACTTTAAATACAATGTATATGTTTGTAATAATTACCAAGAAAATCAGCAAATTTACCAGTGACATTAATGGGAATAATGCACGATGATATCACTTGTGACTCTATTCTCATTTTCTCATCTGGGGTTGGTAGAGGTAGCGCTTTTGACCAGTTGGTCTGCTTATCCAGTGTCGAGGGGATATTAGGTACTGGGCATTTTGGTCTGTGACCTAATGCAATGACATCAGTGTCTTGGTCTGCTGGTGGAACAGCCTGAAATAAATGTAAACAACAGTTATTTGTGTTACAAAGTAATTTGCTTTCTACAAAATGTGTTGTGGTTGTGAAGAGTGACACCTTGTTAAAATGTTGTGCAAACAGCACTTTGCAAAAAACAAACAACAACAACTAAAAAAAACCAGAATTGATTCTAGTTAATAATAAAAGCAAATATGGTCAAATATTTATTTTGACTCAAATTTTACAAGCCCACCTCCTTCCATCCAAACTAGAAGTTTATTGATTTGGCATGACATGAAAAAATCCCACAAATTGTGCTGGAAATCATCTGCTGGGTTCTGACTTCCCTAACACTCCACATTCAGTTTTAGACTTCAAATGTGGAAGTCAAAACTCAAACTAAACCATGAATGAATATCTTCATCTAACTTATCCTGTAGTAAAGGAAGACAGAACAAATCTATGTTGGTTACTGAAATTCCAAAGCCCTGGTTACTTGATAGCCTACTTTAATAGCTGAACAGTACATCTCAAAGGGGTCTGAATGAAAAACATCCCATGGGAATACCTGCAGACTTCTATGTTAATAAGGCACTGCCTAGGACAACAACAAAAGCACACATTCAGCGCAGCCAAATCTTTTCAGTGTCATCTATTAACTAATTTAAAAAGTTTTGCGATATGCAGCAATGCAAGCTTTCAGCAGTGATGCAAAATCAAAAGAAAAGAAAAAAAAAACACTCTAGACCTCCTCTAAATTTGATAGAATGAAAAACTTTCACATTATACATTATATGTGAGAACAAAGTCTAGTCGTGTTTTTTTAAATAAATTTTTTTATTTTATTTTAAAAGCTAAATTATTATTCATACATCACACCATTATTTTAACTGTCCTGGGCTCCCATACCCATTCTTTGACAAGCACAGATCAAATCTAATGCAAAAACACCCAATATCAAGGCTCAGTGCTAAGCAGTACTTGTCCTTGACTTGTTTTAGTTGGACACAGATGGACATACATACCGGTATTAAACTCTTTTAGCACTAGACTTCTTTTAGTTGTAGGATCATTCAGTTGGATCTGTTTAGAACTACAGTAGTTTGGGATACTGCTGTTTTCTTATATTAATTAGAGGTACAGAAATAGATAAATTAAATCATATCATATGTACAAAACAATTATTAATTATTTGCAAAAATAACCGCACTTACCTCAGAAATGAAACAAAAAATAACAAATAAAATAAAACCTACAACAGAACCCAAAACCAAACGTGTCCACCCCACCTCAAGCTCAGACTGAGCTCAGATTCAAGGCTGACACTTAGCTTTTGTACTCAGTTACCCAGCAGATGAAAACAGCACTGACAAAACACAAGCGACAAAAGCAAACCTGTTTCCTAGGAAACTTTCTAAATGAAAAAAAAAAAGTTTTATTGATGAACAAAATGGAGGGAGTGCATTTTTAGCTGATTCGTCTTTAGAATAATAATGGAAAATTGGATGCAGGAGGAAAGGGGGAGAGAGAGAGACAGAGTGACAGAGAGAGAGAGAGAAAGAGAAAGGCACTGAAAAAGGCCTAACACCCTGGCTTTCATCATTGGCTTTCTGCCAGAAGCAATTTTCATTAGAGAAACAAGACACATCACAGGCCACAGAGTAAAAGAATGTCATTCATGAAGTTTCAACAGCATTAAAAGTGCCTGAAACAGCCAGAATATTCTCCTTAAGGTTTGAAAATAAACTGGGAAATAAAACCTAGAAAAAAAATCCCAGGGTTACCCAGTATAAATTGCATTCAGGAAAGTGAGACACAAACACACACACACACACACACACACATACTAGTTAGCCATGCAGCCTGAAGAATAGAATTAGCAACATTTAACACTCTGAGCATATGGTTATATAAATACGGATTTGTCTTTTTGTAGTAGGTCAGTTACTTTTTATTTTGATAACAGACAGTTAAACGGTCTGATAAAGAGGGACAGTGGCATTTTCAGACAGGCAGTTCTAATATTAAGTATTGAAAGAAGATAGTTAAAGAAGAAATTGAGCAGGCATCAAAATTAACCTATTTTGAGGTAAAGAAAAACAACCATGGTGGGCCCAATGCACTCAGTTTTACCCCCTACTTGAATATTGCAGTACTAGTCTCAATAATAAATCGACATGAAGGAAACCAACTATCACAAGGAGCTGTGAGCCCCAGACTGCCATCTTGCTGTCTCCCCAATTGAACTGTTCTTCAAGACCAGGGATGACCATAACACCTAACAGGTGCCTGAAACAGTCATACCTGGCCTTCTTGTGGTGGACCTGTCAGAAGGCTTATCTGGGTCACTTCCGAGGGCAATATTATGGGTAGTCACTAAAAAATGTGTTTTTTTGTTTGGAAAGAGACTCAAAAGAGAATAAATGTTAAGAAAGTAAAAGGAAGAAGAAGGAGAAAAAGGTTAGAACTGGAAGGCGAGCGATCAAGGCCAAGACAAGAGGCGAGACGGTTACTGCTGAATGAGCAAACACAAGCAAATACCTTTCTGCTCCAGGGGGTCAAGTGGCAACACTGAGTGGGGGAGGAGGAACGGGTGCTGTGGAACTACAAACGGGAAATGAAAAAATTAAAACAAACATCAAATATAAAATGAATTTTAAAATGAACACAGATAAACAGGAGAGGTCTCTGAAGGAGTGCTGGTAAGGCGAGTGGGGTTGGGGATGAATGTAGGGGTCGTTGTGTATGATTTGCACCCTTTCAGACATGCCTCCTATTCCTTTGAACTGAATATAGCTCCATTTCAACGCTTATTGCATCTGTCCTTCAGTTCTAGAGTTCAAGGTAAATTAGTGGTAAGTGTTGAAAACTGGGACAAAAAAAAAAGTACTCAGGAGTATGTTACAGATGAACTCCTTGTGCCTCAGAATTTTGCAGCTCTTGAACGACCCTTTTAGGAACCACCAGCACAAATGAAAGAAAGGGTTAAATGCAGGTAAATACATTTTGTTCATGCTTTTAATTGCTATTATTGTAACACCGAGGATGGAGAGAGGATTGGTCAATGCACAGTTTCACGATATTACCTTCCTTTGTATCTGCTGAAATTCTATATCCCTCACTGGTCTCTCCTTTTTTATGCAGCATGTTAAAAAATAAAAATGGGTCACAAACAACATTACGTTTATTTGTTAACCAGGGAATTTGAAAAAGGTCATGCATTTGACTCAATTACATGGTTTTAAAATGCAGCTTTTTAAACAAAAATATATTTGCATCCCTCATTAAATGGCTAACATATTGTTGGTGTAATCTTTATAAGGCCGGGATTGTGACAAAACATTTCAATTGAACCGGGTAAAAGTCTCTGTTCTTAATCAAAAGTATAGTTTGTTAATAATTTCCCAAGTCATAAGAAACACCTGAAACCACACTTCATCCTTGGTTATTAAGTGGCTTTATTACTGACTAGCTTCTAATTTAAACCCCAGTGTCATTTCTATTTTCATTCCAGTGAAAACAAAGGACGTAAGAACAATCACAAAATTACCTTTCTTTGAATTGGTTGAAATTCCACATCCCTTACTGGTCTGTCCTGGTTTGCAGCACATTAAATAATAAAAGAACTGTCAAGAACATGTTTCACCTCATGTATTTCCCTTGTGCAGAAGTACGTGTATCCTGAAGAGGTACGTGTCCACTAACAGAAACAAGGAATTTAGTGCTCATGAGAGGTGGAAGGAGTAGGATGGTGTCTACAGTCCAGGCACAGGACAGAACAGAAGCTGTGCCAATCATGGCTTGGTCAATCACTCCTGAACAGAGACAGTCAGTTTTGTGGTTTTGTCTGGTCGACTGTTGTCCAATTAGGGCCAACTTTAGAACACTAAAGTAATCAAAGACCAAATTGAACCCTGACCTTCCCTCTGCCTGATTCAGCCAGGGCAAGATATGTCCCTTTGGAGGGTAGGGTTATATAATCTCTTAAACATCTCTGCTGGACAGGGTCAAAACGAGAGCAGTTACCAACCTTGACCCTGCCTTAGACTGTCAATGAGTCAGCATCTTGCAAAGACATAATATAGACTGTTTACAAACATGACAACCTCATGCAGCCTTCCAAACATTAACCCCCAGAGCCGTAACTGTAACATGTAAAATCTCTTCTGTCTTCTGCTTCGAGTTTTGATTAAAGACTGTACTGATTGTATTGGTTTAAAAAAGCAGCAGGTTTCCTGAGTCTGGGAGACACATGGGAGGTATTGTATATAGAGGCTGTGTGGAGGCTGTGTGGTCCAGTGGTTAAAGAAATGGCCTTGTAACCAGGAGGTCCCCAGTTCAAATCCCACCTCAGCCACTGACTCACTGTGTGACCCTGAGCAAGTCACTTAACCTCCTTGTGCTCTGTCTTTCAGGTGAGACGTAATTGTAAGTGACTCTGCAGCTGATGCATACTTCACACAGGGTGTAGTCTCTGTAAGTTGCCTTGGATAAAGGCATCTGCTAAATAAACTAATAATAAAGAAAAAATATATATTTTTCTGATAATGTATTTTTAAAAACTGAAATTAATGCATACCAGTCATAAACATGACATTATACAACGTTGTTTGGTGGTAGGAGGTTAATGTGTAAGACAGTAGGAAATAGGAAATAGCCCGGGTGATAATGTGTATCAACAAACGAGAGTCAGTCATGCGCTCCTCTTGCTTATCTTGGTGTATTTCTGTTTGAATGGTACTTTGGAGGTAGATTTTTCAGACACTGAGGTGCAAGTAGCCGTAAAGGTAATTATTGTTTGTTTGCTGACATAACTATGCTTTGTCTGTCAATTGACAGAGCGTGTGTCCAATTAAAGGTCATTAAGCCATTTGGGGGTCAGTGCTCCAGAGACAAGCCATTATACGACTGTTTGCATTACTTGTATTGATCCAATCCACTATTGATGACCTGTCTAGCTGGTGGGAAAGCTATGTAGCTGCAAAGATACTTTCATCCCAATATAAGAAATGAAAAAAGTTAATTCCCATCTACCGATGTGATTTTTAAAGAAAAAATATTTGAAACATTTAAAAAAATGTCATACATTTTCTGTTATAATACAATATTGTTGTATTCAGGGACACAAATTACAGGTTCCCAAAATTACCTTTCTTTGCATTTGCTGAATTTCTACATCCTTCGCTGGTCTCTCCTGACAGATGCAGCGTGTTCAATTAAAACAAACAAAAGTAAACTGCCATTAACATAGGATGCAGAACATTTAGTGAGGCATTAGTGCAAATCAAATGGATAACCAAAGCTTTAAAACCATGTTCTTATTTTTTCACTTGGGTTGTTTTTTTTTCAGACTTTTGTTTTCGGTTTAACTCGGATGAAGCCCATTTATCCTGTCACAACAAAGTCCACTTCCTGTGTAGCGTGTGTTAGGACCCCACCTGTCCTATGCGGAGGGTCAAGGGGGTTCTTAATGCCTGACCTTGGACAGGAAACAGATTGAATAAAATGCATGTTGTGGAAGGAAAAATGGGCTGAAGCTTCGCGCTCTCTCAGATACCAAGAAGCTCCTCAGCTCTGGGGTTGGTGCAGAAAATGCAGACCAAAATCTTGTTACCGTTCGTAGATGCCTGCTTCTGTGTTCATGCCTTCTCAGCGTGCGCGGTGAGGGGAAGGTTGGCATCGGGGGCGCCACTGAGATAGAGATTGTCACCCGCCGCTCCCGACTGTTTGCCCGCTGTCTCTGTTGCTGATCTGCCAAAGGAATTAACACAATAAGGCCAGGCAACAAACAACTAGCTTACCATAGCAGACTCCTCGTGTTAATCCAACACAGGTCTGAGGGTCTCAACTTATCCATCACAATAACACCACTCAGTTCAATTCCCTGCTTGAGAGAGACCCAGGACTGAATGGCAGGGAGTGTTCAGTTCAGAACCGAGGGGCTCTCTCAGAACTGTGAGGGTAAGCTCTCCTTTGACCTGCCTGCTGTAGCTGGTGTCGTTGTCCCTCATCCTTCATGAGCACTACATTCACAAGCACTCACTCACAAGATTCACAAATCACAATAGATGTATCCATTAAAATTGTCAAGCTAATTCCATCAATGGAAAAAAAAAGTAAAACAGGGATGTTCTTATCTTCATTTAATTCTAAAATCTTGTCCAATTTACAATTATAACATCAGACTTATTCTGAAAAATCTCCAGCAATGGTTTTGAAACTTTTTTTTTTATTACCTAATAGAAACTGAACTTCTTTGCTGAACTTATTTGTTAAATTATTTTATTTAGCATTTGAATTTAAACTGAAATTCCATAAATTGTCTTTACAGCTTGTAAAGCCCAGATATATTGTTTTATTTTCATATACCGGTATATTAACATTTTTGTTTGTGTATTCAGGTAATATTTAAAATAATTTCATACCTTTTAATAGATTGCAATACACAATTATTTAGATGTGTGAAATACGTTTCAAAATGTTCAAAACTATTTGGTAGTTTTGCCTTAATGACACAAGAACAACCTGACAAAATACTTTTTTACCTTACAAAATGTACTGTATGTAAACAACTGTATTGCCACATTACCTAGCTTTATTCCATGATTAAATCAAGCAAGTGGTTTCCATGTGCCATATTTTTCTGTGAGTGATCTTGGACAAATGGTGAGAGGCTTTACAGGTTTAAAGATAATTCTGTACAATGGACCGAGATCTATACAAGAACACCCCCACTCCCACCCCCACAATGTAGTTGCATTTCTGACAGTTTTTGTAATTCTAGGCCTGGACACAATAAACCAAACTATTTCCAAAAAAAACCAAACACATCATTAAACACATCAGTAATTGGTTATTGATTATTATTCTTATTTATTTCTTAGCAGACGTCCTTATCCAGGGTGACTTACAATTGTTGCAAGATATCACATTATTTTTACATACAATTACAGTATTTTTTACACATTATTTTTACATACAATTACCCATTTATACAGTTGGGTTTTTACTGGAGCAATCTAGGTAAAGTACCTTGCTCAAGGGTACAGCAGCAGTGTCCCCCACCTCGGATTGAGTCCAGAGCCCTAACCACTACTCCAGTGAGGCATTATTTGGCTTATTTGTTTTTTGTGGTGTATCATCCAGCTGCAAAATGTCAAGTTGGGTTTTATAGAGTTACAGCTCTCTAAAAGATGTTGCTCACATGATCACATAAGGGAAACCACAAATATAGTTGTGACATATCTTGATATTTCTTAAGCATTGGGCCTAGCTAGTGAACAAAAAAGGCAGTGAGGCCTAGTGGTTAAGGATCTGGGTTTCGGACCCCAGATTGGCTACTGACTTATTTTTTTTCCCTAAAAAGTACTGTACTAGAATAATTCTGGTCAGTAACTAGTGGAAATAAAAGGCTTATTATTACATTGTGAATGGATTTGAAAAATGTAATATAAAAATGTGACAAAAACTGTGCTGGTTGTTTCTGTTGCTCCCCTATACCTGTAGTGAGATATTATATGAACTCAGTCCCTTTATACACTAGGTGGCAGTGTCTGCTAGTAAATATACTTACTATACCATGCGAATGCTGGTAAGTATCTAGTAAACAGATCTAAGGAGTAGGAAAGTGCAGATGAAATCTGTAAACTAAAACCAAGTGCTCTACCACCCAAATAATCCTCTGACAAATACTTATATCACATTCCCTCATGTCACCCAAAGGGGCAGCATTATCATGTTCGTTAATTGACTAATAATCAAAATGTACAATTTCCTTCTTCACTTTTAGGCACTGACATGTCCAGGTTCAAATGAATTTATGTAAACAGTAGCATGTCTAAATATTATATCCAAATAGTTACTATAGGGCCCTTCTTTGAATAACAAGGTTATGAACAGCACCAGAGTCTATTCAATTGATCTAAAATTCTCAGAACACAAAGATCCCAATATTAATAATCTAAACACTGGCAGCATCTGTTTAAACCAATTAAATGAAGCAGTTTCAAATATTCAAATAACACATATATATATATATATATATATATATATATATATATATATATATATATATATATATATATATATATATATATATATATATATTAGCTCAAAGAGCCAGCTGCTTAACGTTTCGATATGTTGCACATATCTTTCTCAAGGGAGCCTGTGTTTGAATCAAAACATTGGAGGTATTTATAGGTTTTGACGGCATGACAACTACTTGTTATTGTTTACATTCAAATCTATGATTTATTCTTACATGATGTAATGCTGTTCTATATATTGTGACATCATTTTTACTTCTATCTTTGAATCTGTATTAATTCTAATTAACATTACTTTATATAAATTTATATTTTTATTATATCATGCAATGCTGGCTCTGAGGATCAGTCTAGATTTGGCCTCCCAGCGCATCAGCATGCATAACTTTTGAACAAACTTTGTTTATTTATTTAAATGTTATATATCTATTGAAGTTAATTAGTTCATTCTTTTCTGTTGAGTCCGCTGGCATAATCGTATTCAGTCTATTTATCCATTTACTTTCTTTTATTCTTCTATATGTCGCATTGTCTAATTTTAGCTGTTCTAATACTACAAACTTTACATCATTTATGTCATGTCCTTGACTGGTGAAGTGCTGTACTATTGGTTCATTCATTTTTTATTTCTAATTAATGAAAGGTGGTTCTGAATTCGTTTATATAAAGTAGTTCCAGTCTCTCCAACATATTTGATTTCATCACATTTTCACAGGCTATTCCATAAACAACATTGCTATTTTTACAGTAGGTATTAGTTTTTAGTGGATATGTGGTGTTCTTATGTTTAATTATATTTTTACTTTTATCTATGTATTTACACACTTTACATCTACTGGTGCACATGTTCAGTAGAACCTATTTTGTCAATTATTCTTTTATGTTTACTGTGAACTAAAATATCACCTAAATTAGCTTCCCTTTTGAATGCTACAACTGGGGCCTTAAGAAATACTTTTTAATTTTTCTGAATTATGTAGAATCCATAAGTGTTTCCAAACTATCTTAGAAATATTGGGCAAAAGTTTAGAGTAAGTCATTATTAATGGGACTCTTTTGACCTTTTATCTCTATTTTTATAATCTAGTAGATCATCTCTTTTAGTTTATCCACTTTTCTTAACTCCGTCTCTATAATTCTTTCTTTGTATCCTCTTTTTTAAGATTTGTTTTAATACATTTCTTTGTTTTACATAGTCACTTTCTTTTGAGCATATTCTTCAGTATTCTTATTCCTAGACCCTTTGGGATTGCCCTTTTAGTGTGTATCGGATGTGCAGAGGACATGTGTAAATACTGGTGCATGTCAGTAGGTTTACAGAAGAGGTCAGTCTCAATTGAACCTTCTTCAAGTTTTACTATGGTATCTAAAAATTCTATTTCTTTCCTTGTCCATCGAAGGTCCACCTTAATATTACTGTGTATTTCATTTGCTATTTTATGAAACTGGAAGAGAGACTCTTCTCCATGTGTCCAAACCCCAAAAATATCATCTACAAACCGAATGTATTCTAAAGGTTCTCTTACCACACAATTAAGCCAATTACTTACCACAGAATTAAGCCAAAGTGTGTAATGACTAATGTAAAGACACTGGCATGCCTAAAATATATTACTTATGTCAAAGTTGGCAACTTAATAAAGACTTATCAAAAAAAAAAAAACCCTTTAACAACGAAACATAAAACAAAAAGCATTTTTGAGATTTAGCAATAAGAGCCACTCAGAAAGGGAATGGATTTTGGTGCGTCACCTCGGTGTAGTGCTCGGAGGTTCTGCTTGGCATGCCGGTGCAGCTCCTCCACGCAGGGCGGCCGGCTCGAGGGGTGGAAGACATTGCGCTGCTGGTACCATGGGGCCTGGTAGTGCACTGTCAGCTTGCTCTCCACGTCCAGGTTCGACACAGCTGCAGAGAGGGAGAGGAACAGGGGAAACATTAGTGCTTCTAACATCCAACATCTTGGGACTCTTCTTTGGGGTCTATTTTAATGACCTCCTTTGACCTGCCTGCGTTTATTTGTCGTAGTTAATAAAGGGTCAAATAAATCACCCCTTGGGGGTAAACCAAATCTAAAATGAAAAGATCTGTGTTATTTTAAAAAGAAAAAAAAACATGCTATTGGACTTCTTTATTCCAGAAAGAAGGGGAAAACGGTTGAGCAGACTTTTCAACAATATGCCAGGCTACCATGAAAAGCCCAGAGGGGATGGTTCAATGAATCAATTGTTTAACTGTATTATGTAAGGTAACGCGAATATTTATTAGCAAGCTGTATTTCCAACTAAGGTATCCATTCAATTATTCAGGTAAAATCTGTTTATATTGTAACTATAAAACAGACAGCAAAGTATGCATGCATTGGTTTTAAATTATACAATGACCTATTTCAGTACATTTTAATTAATTAAGTCCTAGTGCAATTGTTTACGAGCATGACTTTGCAATCACTTAACACTGGAACCGCAGTAGCTAAGCATGCTTGGGCCTAGTCAGTGCTTGGACAGTGGCCCAAGGTAACAAATCTGCTGCAGGAGCAGATGGGGCAGTATTTTATCTCTGATCCAGAGCTCAATAACTGACACAGTGTTAAGAGGCAGCAGTGCTGGAGGGGGCGCAGCTTATATAAAACACTAGCTAAATTCCCCCCAGACTAATCCCCCCTCTTTCATCAGGTCAACATTGTAATTGAAAACCTGTTCTCAATTGGTCTTTGTTTGTATAGTTAAAAATGTGATGGACAGATGTCACAATTGATAAATTTGTCTGTCATAATCACCTTTCATAACATTATTATCTAATGCAGAGTACTGTAGGGGTACAACAGAACATAATACTCCCTGAGTACATTATCAAATTATGATAAAACCACAAGTAATTACACTTAATAAGCATGCTGCCAGCACTGCAAACATAAAAAAATGGCATATGGGGTTTTAGGAATGGGATTGTTTTTTTGTCTGCACCCCTACTTGAAGTTTAATGTCAAACAATAATATTCTGCAATGGTTGCTGTGCATTAAACTTTGATTATATTTGAAAGTACTGTAACGTAGAACTGCCAAGTCCTATTGTGTAACACATCCTGGCTATACTGTCGCACAAGCTTGTTGACATTACAATAGATATTCAATGACATTCAACGTGTGTTTTCCGAAGGTAAAAATGCTATTTGTGAAAATATTTATGTGTAGGGGTTGCACTGAGCTAGGGTACCACAGCCCTATGGAAGGAAAATATACTTTATATTTAAAATATGGGTTGACCATTTATTTAAAAATATATAATACATATATCCCCTGACTTAGCTGTATATACACAACTAGAGCTATCAGTAAGTCAGTGAGTAGAAAATCACTGTCACACACTACTATAGGGAAAGGTGATGGCATTATGTCTGAATAAGATGAACCAAGTTGGGGAATTGACAAGAGGTCACTAAACGCAGATGCCTCCCTCACAGGGGTGCAGAGGATTAGGTTCAGGTCCAGTGGCTGTGTCATTTCTGTAACTAAGTGGGCACAATCTCAACCTCAAGGTCAATCCCCTTTTGGAAACCAGCCAATAGTGGAACTCAAAAAGAGCCAGTAACTGCGCCCCAGCAGCTCGGACACAAAGAAGGAAACAGGGGAACTCAGCGGCTAATCAAGTATGCTTAGTTAATAGATAATATAAAAAGGACCACCAATCTGTTACAAATATTTATATCTGTTACACACAGTACTGACATGAGTAGTTTAGAATCTGGACTCATAAGGGCCCTATATTAATAAACTAATATTGTGTGCTACTGTATACTGATAAATGCCATAGTAATAGGAGTCATCCATTATAGGGCATCAAGAATATACTATAGTACCATCCACAAGTACACTGTAGTTTCCTATAGTACACTGCAGTACATACTATAGTACATAGTTCACACACCCGAGTCTCTGTAAGTCGCCTTGGATAAAGGCGTATGCTAAATAAGCAAATAATAATAATAATAATAATTAAAGGAAACAATAGTGTTTTCGCATGTTGCTATAGTATTTTTTTTATGGGATAGCAATACTCCTCTTCAAAAAGGAATGAAAACCTCAAACTACAAATATGCACAAAACAATTCCAACTTTGCACTTCAGTAAAAGTAGTTTGCCATCCTGCACAGCTTTTCCAGATCTGGTGGTGCCTGTCCCAGTTTATATACAGTATTTGATATGGTGATGTTGGTTGAGAAGATGCTATCAGTTTGCATGTTTATTCTAACTGTCTTTCAGGGCAGCAGTGAATTCAGTTAGCCATACTGCATGTACATCCTATACAGCTTATGGAAGAAGTTAACAAACTGGACCAGGCTTGCTTTGTCCCGGTGGATTGTATATGCATTTCCATTATGTCAAACAAGCACAGCTTTTTCCTGATCAGAATCATATATCCTTCCTCAGAAATGCGTCATGTTTAACATAAAACGCTATATATAACAACATCCCGATTGACTCACATAGTGTAGCTCTAATCATTCCTTTCATGTTGGTGAACAACCACTCGAAGGATCAATGGGGGGCAGTGACTTCTGCTCTATTTACCCAGTAATCTTTATCAGGGAGGTTAGGGCAAGGTATTGCATTTGCAGAGTCTGTATGCAGCTGCGAAGGATATTGTGAGCAATAGTGGAGCATTAAGTTTCAACTCTCCCATTAAACAACCGGTGCTTCCTTCTATTAAAACAACCGGTGCTCCCTGCCATTTAGTCCTTTGCTGCTTTGTTTTCTGTCCCCTCTGAAACTGTGATTTTGTGTAGACAGGACTGTAATTAAATTGTATAATATCTAATGCCACCTCGCTTTCGAAATGTGGCTTTTAGGAGTCTTATCAGTAGCAGCCCTAACCCTGTTGAAAAAGGCGATTTAGTAATAATTAATTAATCAGAAACAGAGAATTACAAAAAAATAAATAATACAAAAACCATTCTCTCTCTGTCTCTCAGCTGCTCAGCTATCCAGACTTGGCATGTTTTTCTATCTTGAAGTTGATGGGGAGTCACATCGCAGAGCAATCACCATAGTTTCCAGTGTCTGAGCTGGGCTTCGAAACCAGGATCTGCTGATTAGAAGGCTAGGACTCTTAATAATTTGGCCCCATGCTGTAATTGCATTCACTGGCATCTTAAGGAAAGAAAGACCGCGTTTGAGAGTTTGAGCTGCCTTCTTGTTCCCAAGGGGCTTACAGCACTGTGCAGCTTCAGCACATATGATATCGAACAGATTTGTAAAATTAGCTGGCAAATTCAGTTTTAACTGGAGACCGGTAAGCCTGGGTCTGTAATGAGCTTGAATAATCCTTTGATCCCACACTGAGCCAAAAAAAAGTGCTTTTTCCAGTTCCTTATGACCAAAGGGCACTCAATCTGCGGGTGCAGAATTTTAATTTTTCTGCTGCAAAATTACCCTTTTGATTATTTCTTTGTGACCTGATTTAAAAATAACGTTTGGCCATAATTTTGGCATAAGTAGATAATAAAAATTGATATTAAAAAAAAACTTGATTCTACAGCATAGTTTAAGAATATTTTTTCAAAGATTGCTTGGTATTTTTCACCAGGTTTGATAACACTTTTAAAAAGTCTTGGGGCTCCCGAGTGGCACATCCAGTAAAAGCACTCGCGTAGAGTGCAGGATGCACCCTATAGTCTGGACGTCGCCTGTTCGAGTCCAGGCTATTCCTTTGCCGACGAGAACGGGAGTTCCCAGGGGTGGCGCACAATTGGCAGAGCGCCGCTCGGGGGGAGGGAGGGTTAGGTCAGCCAGGGTGCATGGTGAGTCTGCAGTGTGTAAAAAAGCAGGCAGCTAATGGCACACGCTTCAGAGGACAGCGTGTGTTCGTCTTCGCCCCTCTCAAGTCAGCGCAGGGGTGGTAGCGGTGAGCTGAGCTAAAAAGAATAATTGGACACTACTAAATTGGGGAGAAAATAACAAAAAATACTAATTGTCGACTACTAAATTAAAACATCACTCTTTAAACATCACCCACCTGACAGGTTCCTAAGCTAAGCATGGCAAAGTGTTGTAATACATAATGAAAACACTGGCAAGAATGCTGAGAACCCAGAGTGAGGTTAAGGCTTAAACCAGTGCACACATACAGAGGGTCCTCATAATCTTGCATTAATGTATACGACACCCAAATGCAATGCAATGTCTTCTGATGTGATTATCATCTACCATTTCTTAGAGAAATGCAGCTTTTGCAGGTTTTTTTTTTTAGCAAAGGGTTAAATTGAGAATATAACCCACTAAGACTTTTGACATGGGGAGCCTAACCATTCAATAACCCACGCATGCACAACTCGGAAATGTTTCCTTTTTTCTTGATTGTGAGGGATATCCTTAATGTATACATTGTTACTGTCTGACATCCAAGAGACATTGTGAATCCCATTTGGCACATTCCCCAAAATGCTATCTTTAAAAAGGCATTAACTAGGTAACATTAAACCATTCAGTCAAGCAGAAACACTATCAAATGGAAATTCAAACACACGTGAAAGTAAAATTTAACCCGCAGCTCTGAAAGCCTGAGGCCTGCTGACAGAATTCTCAAAAACAACTCATATCCCATCATGGAGGTATGAAAACTCAAGGGTACCGTGCATAGCTCTGTAACATTCACTTCATCCCTTCTTCTACGATGAACAGCTTTCAACACCCTGATAATTAACCCAAGGCTGATACAGGGCCATTACAAAGGCATGTTTGTTATGTGAGTCATCGATATCAGACTAAAGGAAAGCTTTACATTTTTGTGGTGATGGGTCTATCACAAGTACAGAATGATCATCAAAATAACTTTGACTTGCCACTTTATCCAGTGAAACAAATGTTTCATATTCCTGACACCCTCTGCAACTCAGCTCCTGGTACAATTGAAGTTGCATTAGATCCCAAAAGTTAAATTATATTTTTTATGAGCAAAATCAGAAGAGATCTTGCAGTACTAGTGCTGGGCATGGTTTCAGTTAGGAAGTATCAAGATCCAGATATCTTGATCCTTGGATACCTTCTCAGATCAGTCATGCTTTACAACCTTAAATCCCAAAAGGCAATGTAGTAAGACACTAATTGTGTTTTACTAGAACATGCAGATTTAGTGTTAAAGGGCGTAATCACTAAGGTGTAACAATAATTATACACAAAAGTCACGATACAATACTTATGATGGTGCATGTAATAGTCCTGATTAACCTTTTTATATGTAATAACATGCAATTATAATGAATGATGCTAGTGCTTATGTCTTCCGATGGTCCATATTTACAAAGCATTTCCCCCAGTTACAGAATAATAGAGACTGAGCAAGAAACAGTAAAAAAAAAAAAAAAACCATCAGGGCCACCTTAGGCATTTATTTGCAGTATTATTACATAAACATTTTTCTTTTTAGAAAAATAAAGCGCTTGGTGAATATGGCCCAATATATATTTTGTACAGTAATGAGCATTTAAATGTAACAATGCAGAGTGAATCATTTTACCCTTATTGTTTGGTAGCAGAACTTAAGGGGTCTTAGCGCAATAAAACGACTTGCTTTGTCTTGTTTCACCTCTCCACAGGACTGAAGGTCTTCTCCCATCAATTTTTATGCCCTTTTGTAGCTCGTTGTTGATGGTTCGGAACAGCGAACAACCTATCGTGAGATGATAAGCCCACAAAGTTGACATTAACGAGAACATAGAAAAATCTGCTTAGGATCAGCAAACAAGATTTCAAGGTCACTTCAGCTTGCAGGGGGAATGTGTTGCTTCACTATGATGGAATAATTCTGCTGGCAAAATAAACTTTTTAAAATGAGGAATAATATAGATGATACAGGCAGCTAACAAAGCACTTTATATAATTCAAATAATTTTAATGAGCTGATTAATTGTGTGGTAATTATTAGTGAAAGTATACCGCCAGGCTCATAAAATTAACATTCAGCTATTATTGCTTCTTCTAATCTCTACCTTCTGTGTCCAGGGTGTGACATATCATTCTCGTGCGATCATTTGAACATGTCACTTATATACAATTCTAACAGAAGCGGGCATCTTTATTCATGACTTTGGAATAATGAAACAGAGTCCTAGATTGTCTGTATTATCAGTGGAGAAGTCTAGATAAGGTGCAGTATAAGTAAGGTTCTTCTCTTTTTTAATTTTAAACCAGCATCTGCCCATTAGCATTCAAAGTGCAGTTGTTTCCCCTGCATAACCCAAAGTCATCTGTATCCAAGCAACCCTTCAAATTTCATTTACACTGAATTGCCAGATCTTTATCAAACCATAATTACCGGCCTAATTTGAAAGATACAGCTTTTGAGGGCTACTTATGCTGGGTCTGCATAGGAAGTAATAAAAAAATATACAGTATATATACTGAACAGGATTGCACTTTGAAAGAAAGGGAAGTGTTCTCAGTTTTACTGGTACAAGGTCAGCCACCTATTAAATGGGGCGGGTGGGGGTGGGGGTGGAGGTGAGACACAAAGGGGCTAACAGTTATAGTGTGTTTCTTGAGAGTGCCAACGTAATGCATGTGTTACAAATTGCAATTCAAAGAGCCTCTATAAAAGTTTACTGCAGTACACCACATCACAGTGTAGTAAAACCTTATCAAAGCATGGTAAAGCACAGGCAGCGATGCTAAAGCATGACAATAAAGAGGTCAATTTGTTTGAATAATAGCAATTTCTAGTATACTATAGGTTAGGATTAAGCCACTTGCATATATATATGGCCACACATTTAGTGGTCTATCAAAAGAGGGTTTGATAAGTATTGTTATTTATTGGTCTAGAAGCACCTGGTCCCTCCTGCTGTGAAGACTTTTAAAGTCATCCCTGCCCCCTTCATTCAATACAACCCTAATACCTTCCCCATAAAGGTGAAAGGCTCACAGGATTAATGTTCTAATGTTTTCAGGAACAAGGAGTGACCTGAGCCACAGTCTAGGCATAAGGACAGTGCTTCAGTATGAAGGTACTGTAAATGCAGTGCGTATCTTTACAGATATATCTCAGAAAACAACAGACACACACACACAAAAGGCCAGGCAGAAAAAGTTTAGCTGGTTTTGTAAGAATTGTGTCTTATGCTTTGTCATTACTTTGTGAATATGTTTGTGGGTGACAAAAATAATTCAAGTAAATGTTTGTATACATTTTTAAGTAAATTACCAAAACCAAATTTAAATTAGAAACTAAAACATATAATAATAATACAAGTCTGTACTTCAGTGTAAATCAGCTTGAAGCACCACTTGTTTACCTGGTTCTTCTGTTGTATAGTCTTTGGTGTAAGAAAACATGCTTTGTTGACCTTTGTTTGTTTACTTTCACTGAAGGTTATTTTAGCTGACACATGCTCTACCCCCCCTTGATACAAGCTTACCAGTATGACCCTAAGAGATACAGATGCTCCTGATACTAAATTCAGCAGTATGCAGTTATACAGAACAAGCGCTGCTACAATAATAACAAATGAAATCCCCCAAAATACTATTTTTGTTGTCATGATTATTCATTGATATTTTTAACATGGGTTAGTGTGGGGGTCAGAAGAATGACCCTAATTCAAAACAATGCCTTGATAACACATTATTTTTACAAGTATTTACCAGAGCTCCCTCCACCAAGATTAAACACACAAGAGACTCAATCCCCTGCCTCAGCATTGAGACAGTTCCTAGCACAGTGTGCATGAGGATGATGAAGTTACAGCTTATTTGCAACATGAGATCTGGCATTATGGACCAGTATTTTGGCATAAACAACAAGCCAACTCTTTTCCTAAGAAACAAAGAAGCCAAGGATGATCTTTTACTGGAATCTGGAACAACCAGCGATTCAACACACAGTAAACCTTCCCTCCAGAACTTTACAACCAATACTGCAAATTTAATTCACACATCAGCTGTCAAAAACCATCACCATAAACACGCAAACAAAAGTTATCCAACTAAATGCAAATATCCACCACCCCTTGCTGTTAATACAAATGAGACTGTGTTAATGAAAAGGCTCAGAACATGCACGATTTATCAAATAAAGCAGTCAGGAGCTTTTCTGCAAATGAGTCCTTTTTCACATCACAAAGCAAAGGTATGAAAACAGTATGTTTTGACCTCCAGCGTTCCAGCTTGCTTCACCACTTTTCATTGCTCAGAAAATAACCGTGTTTATATAAATACATTACTTTCCCATACTACTTCTTGGAACATGCAATTTATAGAATTACTACAGTATGCCTTTTTCCACAAACGCTTACAGCATTGTACCATATATCATTAAAATAGAGCTCTACGTTTTGAGGGGACCTTCTGATCACCTTGCCTTATAAAGCCAAACCTAACAAATACCTTTCAGTTCATCAGACAGCTACCATCAGGTAACAACCACACACCTCCCTGTTAGCAGTTCATTCCACAGCTCTATAATATACATACATGGCTGCTGGTGCATTTTTCTTCCCTAATATTCTGTTAATTAGCCTGATGGCAATTCAGCTCCTACTGTTGGGATTTTTCTTGCTGCTGCTGCTGTAACTGGCAGTGCTGCTGCTGCATGAACCCTGAAAGAAGATGTCATACCTTTGTGCTTCCTTCTCCTCCCACTGTTCGGCTGCAGTTTATGCTGAGAGTTGCCCATCTCTCCCTTGTCCTGCTGGTTGACTCGCACAGCTAAGCATCCTGGCTGTATCTGTATCAGACCTGTGCTGGCTATATGGGAGAAGCCAGATACTGCATTGTCACTAATTCACTTTCTCACAAACAGCAACTGCAGAGTCAGCAGCAGCAGCAGCAGTAACTGAGGCACAGTCTAGAATGTAAGTGATAATCTGCTGCAGGATTCCTGATACCCAGGGGCAGGTTTCTTAGGGATGGGTCGGAAAAGACACCATCACTACTTCCACCTCTTTGGCTATCATCAAGGGGGATCTGGCTAATGCTTTAAGAAAATATCCAGTCCTCCTGCTGCAACAATCAATGGAATAAGCTGTTTAATTGTTTTCAGTTGTTCTCTGTCTCAGTGAGTTTTTGAAACCCCCCACCCCACCACCCCTTCATTTGGCGAATGAATTGGGACCAGGCCCTATTCTCCTGAATTTAACAAGTTTTAACTCAACAGGAGTATAATTTAACTGGACAAGGGACACGGTCATACTATGTGTCAGTACGGAAGGTAAGGAAGAAAATCTTGGAAAGAAAAAATTAATCATTTTGTCCGGGTGATAAACTGATATTTAGCAATAATTTAAGGCGTAACATTTAAAATAAGCAGGACGCTGCAGCTTTATTGTGTCAAAAAAGTAGAAACAAATCTCTGATACTTAGAAAAAAGAATGGAGGTTTTGTGTACACATTTCTTTAATTCCATGTTAGGTAAATCAAATGCTGCAAACTTTGCATTTCAGAAAATGCTTGCTCAATATTTAAAAACAACACAGGTCTAAATGGTAAGGTAATAAGCAATATTTGCCGCTGCCATGTATTGTCCAGGCCACTATAGTTGGACACTTCTATAGTATAGTTAAATACAGTACAAGTCACCATCCTCCTACCCATACCTATACAACCAGATCTGGCAGGGCACCTTGGGGCTGCTGAGGTAATCTGCAAATCGGAAATAGCTTCTATTAAGTTAAGTGCTACACCACAGTATTAAGCAGGGGTCTTGCTTTAACATCATCAGTGATTGCTGTCAGGTTGCCAAGTTAAGTTATGCGAAAAATAAAAACCACTAAATGCTGCCTGCAAATAATAAAAAGCTCCTTGTTAAATCGTATTGATTTGACATTAAACAGCATGGTAGTAAATTGTCTTAATACTATGGTAAAAGCAATACAGTATTAAATAACTAATATCTAATTACTCTCCAAATAAACGTTAATTAAAATATTTGCTGTAATTAACGGCTTTATTTATTTTTAACAATGGACAGAAGTTGTTAAAACTTGAAAAGTAAAAAGGTTTATGTGCATGACCATCACATCTGTGCTAATGTACTGCATAGCCTTTCAAACCAGCCATGGGCCAGTAGCAGATAGCACACTAGACCAGTACAGATCTGTACCGTTAAGGTGTAAAGACAACAAAACATGGGGCATCTTTCAAGCCACTTTTTCTGACAATTTTGTTGTTTGTGATTTAGAAGCAAAATTATCCATGTTCAAAGGGTAAGCAACCAAATCTAGTTGAATAGACTTGTTGATTCAACGATTGCCAGAAGTAAGTTATCTCGAGTCCCACTGTACCCAGCTCTGCTATACCTGAATGGGTCACCATGGAAACACATTTAACTACCTCTGATCCTCAGCAGCTTGACCTGTCTAGGTCACTAGGAAGAAACCCATAAAGTAATGAACCTTAAAAGTTACTTCGGACAGCCACCAGTACACCCAGGCCTGAACTGTCTGTATAACAACTGAGGCCGTAAAGGTCTAGGTCAGTCCCATATTAAGGACTTGGAGATCTAGTTTACGGTTCCTCAGGCAATAAAACTAGTCCAGAAACCAGAGAAGTATTTGTTAATCATACAAAATAATGGCATTCATATTACTTACCAAATACCATTGAGTTACACAGAGTAGGCTAAGGTGGAACAAAATTCAGAAGACAGATGACTATGGCAGTTTAAAATGCTAAGGATTACTTGAGAACACAGTATAAACATTTTAGAAAAAGTTACATTTAGGAGTAAAGTGTTTACCAGTGGTTGTCTTTAGCCATTTCCCTGGTGTAGACACCAACCCAAACACCAAACTTTCTATCATTTGCTAGTGTGACGCAAATACAGAAATCATGTTGGTGTCTTTTCACCATGAACATGTTTGTAGTAATATTCCATGAACTATTTTCTTCTCTTTCTTGTTTAGATTTTTAATGAAGCGAGACATCACAACAGTCTCTATTTATCAAAGCTGTCTTCCCCCAGGAAAATCACACCAGTTGTAACAAAACTATTGTAAGACTATTGTAGGGTCTCCAAACTCCTTAAATCACCCTTGTGAGTTGTTTTATACTAGTGTTGAAACATTGGACATTTTAACATGGTGCATGACCCACTGGAATAAAAAGCTATGATCAAGTATGCTGGTAGGAACATATACATCCCCACATTGCCTGTAACAACTAGAACTAGTAGTAGTAATGAAAAAGTAAATCACGATGACCTGTATCCATACATATGTAAGTGTGGCACACATACTTAAGATAGATGGACAGGCCTTACTGTATACCCCCAGATACCCATAATAAGTTTAATCTTAGTTGGACAAGTGGTCCTCCAGTGATATGTAAATAAAGTTGGAAATACATGCTGAAGGTATGGACGTCTCCACTACATACCTGTCGAAGGACCATCAGGGCAAATGTACAGTATAGTAGAACAGCTAAATTAAAACGTGTTAGAATCCTTATACTGTAACACCAAAAAAGATCATATTTTATCATAACAGCTAAATTGCATTAGGAAGTAGTCCTCTTCAGGAGGATATCTCACCCTCTTCATTCAAAACAACGACACCCTAGTGAAGGATTACCTATACATTGGAGTGATACAAGCTGGTACCAGCACAGCCACTCTGAGCTATTCATGACAGTCTTGTCCCATGAAATTAGACAAGCTTGCAGCAGACTAAAGAGATTGTGCAACACGGCCTGCAAAGCACTAAAACAACAAGCAAACTAAACTGTGCTGGGCTTTAAAACCGGCTGATGAGAACATTGTTGATCATCTAGTGATGTCTGCATCAGCCCCAAACACACACCTGCACCAGCACACACATCGGCTACACAAATGTTTCTGTAATATCTAGTGATGTCTGACTCAGCACTGCACAGCTGCATCGGCATTATCCTGATACCAGGAGCGCACTGAAGGCAGGATAATGCAAGCAAACACACCTGCCACTACCCTGTTTCTATTACAGATGCAGGAGTCATTAGTAGTCAATAGTGTTAGGGCAAAGAAATCTAGGTCAGGATTTCAAAAGAGCACTGCAGGCAAGATCTGTTAATGCAGTACTTGTTGCGTGATAGATAAAGACCATCTTATAGTACAGCTCTTCTTTTGCTAAACCTTCATTTGGATTTATTTTACAGTCCACGGATCTCAACATACCTTTTGTCATATTTTTGACAAACACAATCATGTTGTTTTTTTTAAAATTCAAACACAATCATGTTTTTTTTTAAAAATTCAAACGCAATCATGTTTTTTTTTTAAGCATTTAAATTCAAGGTGAAGTGCCAATGAGGATTTACCCTTTGTTATACGAAAACAGCTCTGACTTCGGGGGCTCCCTTGTGGAGCATCTGGTAAAGGCACTCCGCGTGGAGTGCAGGATGCGCCCTATAGCCTGGACGTCGCCGGGTCGAGTCCAGGCTATTCCATTGCTGACCGTGTGAAAAGAAGCGGTTGGCTGACGACACACGCTTCGGAGGACAGCGTGTGTTCATCTTCGCCGCTCCCGAGTCAGCGCAGGGGTGATAGCGGTGAGCTGAGCCTAAATAATAATTGGATATGCCAAATTGGAAGAAAATAATAAAATATAATTGGCGACTACTAAAAAAAAAGGCTCTGATTTCACAGTTGTTTGGCAGCTGAAATAATTATTTTGTATTGTGTTGTTTAGGTCTGTGTTTATTTTTTATTTATTTATTTTTTTAATTAAAGCCCGTTCCCATTTTAATCTGTAAAGACTCTTGCATCTACCATCCTTAGATTTTTTTTTTTTACATAATTTTTTTTAATTTCAAGAGCACAATATATTTAGCTCAGGATCTAAACGTCTAAATTTGAAAATGCACAGTAGAGGAAACATATGATAAACTGCAATATTAAGGTGCCATTTGCCATGGTAAACTAAATACAGGAAGATTCACTGGAGAGTGACTGCTCTATCTTGAGCCTAGCCTTGTCAAGCTGAAAAGTAACTGAGACTAGCAGTAATTTAATTTCCATTTAAATACAGGCCTTCAGATGGGCAACACAAACAAGGTTATGTGCAATGCAGCTAACACTTAACATCAGACCTAATAACTGAAAATACTTTACAACAGCTAATCCATTTTATTTAAAAGGCAACAGGCAAGAAATGATTTAAAAAAAAAAAAACCCTGAAGAACGACACAAATGTAATATTCATTTCCACAACAGATCAGATGCTAAAATGATACAGTTAGTATGTTTTAATAATCACTGCAGTTTGTTTGATGTAAACACAGCCTGCACACAATCAGCTGTAGCACTTGGGTTATTAGTCTTTAGTCTTGAAGTTGGACAGATAGTGTGCACTGAACTTGTGACCTCTCACCCAAAGTTCATCCAAATTCACCTGTGTGTGTTTTTTTCACTTGTGAGGGGTGGATCTTTTTATCCCTGCTTACCCTTTGACCCTGTATAACGGCAGGATTGCTAGGAAAGGGGGGGTTTGAACTGTGATTAAAATGACTAAACAATTAAGGAGCAATCATTGAAAGTTCTGTTCTTCACTGAGGCACACATTTAGTTTACTCAGCCTGTGTCTTAGACCAAGCCTGAGTGAGATGAAAGAATATTTATCAGCCGATAAACATTCATATACAGAAGTTAAATCCATTTATTCGTTTTTTCATGTATCAGAAATAGCCAGGCTTGTTTAAGTGAAGAGCCTTTTCTTGTTCCTGAACTTACATAGCATGAACAGAAATTTGTATTAGGTAGTAGTTTTTTAGTCCATTTTCTATAAAAGTAATGGTGTATAATAGCATTGATTCATTTTTACATGTAGTCCAAATTCAAACATAAATGAGTAAGCAAGACTTGATAAGAATCACTTTGTACACTACACTTAAATAGATAGTTGCTTAAATAACCTCTTCTCAAAGAAAAAATGATTTACAATTACAAAAAAATGTTACCAAAAACTACAGTACATATACTATCAATCATTTTTTTTAGTATATCTTAAGAAATCATTTCACTCAAAAGAAAAACAAAAGAAAATACAGGCTCAAAGAATAACGTCATTCATACATATAATTCTTTACATTTAAATCCTCTGCTGTACCCAGCCCACTATGACTTACACTGTAGCACATTCTTCAGTCAGTACAACTGGAGTTACTTCTAATACCTTTCCACAATTCTACTAGTAAACCACGGAATTCTGTCGCCACAGTATATTCCGGCAGGATTTATTGTCTCCAGACAGCTTCTCAACCTGATGTTCTATAGAAAAGTCGCCCCAGTTCATCTGCAACCCATTTCCTTTGTGCTGCAGCCCAAAAACCACAACATCATGTTACTGCAGACTTTCTGGAGCAGGAGTGGAGGGCTTGTCTAAACCCCTGATTCAGTAACTACTACCAGGCCCCTTGGCTCGCTCCTTTGCTCCAGGTTTCCTTTGTTCAACATCCAGGGCCGATTTGCAAAAGACCGATTCGCTTCCATCTCCTGCCAAAGCTGGAGAAGCCGCTTGCCACAGCCTAGCATTTATGAAAAACAATTGTATTCAGCCCTGCTCGCGATCAAAGCATTCCTGTGCCCACCTTCAGGCCCCTGCGAACAGAAAGGTGAACTTTGAGGCGCAGACAACTCTGTATTCCAAAAGCAAACAGCTCAAGAATTGATTTATTGAGAGATATGAAAAAAGCTGTACCTGTGTTTACTTTAATTTATAATCCAACTAAAATTTCCAAGGGCTTTAAAGTATTAACAAATCTTCCTTTCTGGTCCCTAGTTCATGTTATTCCTCTCAGAAAATCTGCCTTTGTCTTTACACTTGCTACAAAAATAAGTCCCTCTGTCTGTTAAAACTAATAAACATGGAACATACATATGAGGATATTAAATGTATACGGATGTCAGTAGGTTCTCACCATTAATATCCACACCAGGTAACACCTCATAGCAAATGCACAACATGCACAGATATTCAGCAAAATAGTGGCAAGTACTTCCGATGATTTAGTTTTCAATAGTAAATCTGGCAAGCAATATAAAAATACCCCAGTATTGAGAATGATCCAATGCCAATCAAAAATCACACTGTTATAAATATGTTTAGTTATAATAAGCTTCAGCAATCTTGTTTCCTTTTAAAGGAAGCAAACAATGTGTAACTTTCACCTGTGTTGACCCCAAAGACAACTACACATATAACACGGTTGCCTTGTTCTTGTTGTGTTATTTGCTAGCTATTACTGATGTGTGGGCTATTGATTTTGCAACAACTTCTTCTCGTTGATCTCAAAGCATTAATTGCAACTCCTGTCGGCCCTGGTTGTAATTAAGCTGTAGCACACAACCACTGGTAGCAGTGCTATCTTTAACCCATTGCTATCTTGACTTTAATTGACTGAGCCTATTACAGCTGTCACTGAGAAATGACAACTAAAACAACAAATGCCTTTTCTCAATCTCACTTCCACCCACCTGGACTATATCTCCCTCAGTCCCTGAACATGTTTAAATGGATATTGAGATGTTTATTATGACACAAACAGTACGTCTTGTGGTAGTGGGATGAATGCTTTTTTTAGTGGAGGCATTGCGCATACCCACACCAAAACCTGTACTGTGCCTGATTCATGAATAAAAAATCGGGAATCAATTTAAATCAATTCAGGGAATGAGGCCTTTTTATCCCTTGTATCCACAGTGAAGCCTGATAGAATTACCAAACGTAGAGCAGAATACGTAGCTAACTAATGAGGCTGCTGGGCTGTGTGGCTAACTGTGAGGCCTGTCAGACCACAGCAGCTGTAAACACAGGCCTTAAAAACTATTAGACAAAGATCAGAGATAAGATAATGTGAAAGAAAGTCGAGTAATCATAGCGGTCTGTCGTTGACACATAGTCCATAGGGACCCTTCCTTGATAAAAACTGGACATGTTGTGGCCTTGTGGGAGTTCTGTTCTGACCGTAATATCATGGAGGGAGGGCATGGGGACTAGTGACTAGTGCTGGGAGGCCTAAACCTGAACAAAATGACAGATTCCAATCTTGCATTCACTGACAGCGGTTAGTTTGGGTCATTTGTCTTGTAAATAACAACAAAAACAAACTGTAAAAAGTTGCATAATGAGAAAGTGATTGATTTACTAATTGTCTTGTACAGTGCACAGTTTGATGTTTTATTTTTTATGTTTTATCAAATGTTACAAAACTAGTATGGAATAACTGTGGTACTGGTGCATGTGCAGAAATAAGCTTTCATTTAATTCAGTATATCAAGTCATTTATAATGATATTAGTTTTTGAAGAACTGCCACAATCATGGTTCTAAAGTAAAAAAGCATGGTAAAGAACAGACATGCATGGTAATGACTTGATAAACGTATAGCAGAAGAAACAACTGCTGAATTATCATGCAAATTAAATGATGGTAAACTCTTGGGTCAAAGTTGTTACGCGGTGGGAGTGTTCTGTTTGAAATGAACAACGACAACCACAATAAAGAGATCTATACGTGCATAAAAATAGAAACAATATCCACTTCACTCCTTAGAAATGTAAATGACATTCATCAGTTCTGTTAACCTTATCTTAACAATGTATTGCATTTCCCAGCTTGATTACATTGTACTTGTTTCGTCATTAGGCAGAATATGTAGATAAATATTTCCTTTAACAATGGGGAGGTTTCTTCTTGGCTCGTCCAATGTGTTCCACTGCAACTGCAAATCATAGGAAACAGATACTGAGGAACTAGTTGATTGCCAGGGATAGTTATGTGCCAGTGTTATTTTCTTCTTCTCGATAGCAGACAGCAATTTCTGTCACTTTAATTTCTTTATTTCTTTAATTACTATTTCCCATAACTCCAGTCTTGAGGAACCATCTGTTTTCCTTTAAAACTAGTGGATTGAAATACAACCATGAATCTGTATGAAAACACTGAACGCGCTAAATATACAGTACTGAAGTAACAGAAAAAGACTTTTGCCATGTGCAATCTGCATTATGAATCAGTCTGTATCCGTCCAATATCATATTGGGGTGCTGCCAGTTCCACCTGCAGCAGTGCGATCTGTAATCGGACGTTACAAAAAAATCAGAAAGATTACTAATAAGCATCACGTTTCATATAACAGCCCTAATGTCATTTTTTTTTTACGGTAATCTTTTTTTTAAAACACGCCTCTAGCATCTTTTCACATTGAACACTATTTTGTTAACTACAGCCATCAGAACGACTGGGCTGGAGCCAATTCTCTACTGGATCAGTTTAAAATTTCTTTCAACTCAGTGGCAAATGGAAGCATGGCTTTAGTAATAAAACCAGACAAACATCTCAACATGACTTATTTGTTAATGTGTTACATGAAAGATATTATATAACACAAAAGATATTAACCCCTGCAAAAACCTGTGCAGCCTGATTACATTTTTAATGTTGTTGCTTAGATTCCAGGCAGACCACTTGAGGGGTTAACCTCCCATGATACTCCATCTACTACCTCCCGTCGGCTTGACGGCTCTTTCAAAAGATGAGCCACGAACTGCCAGTGCCACATGCCTATGAAAATCAGGCGGTTTCTGGTTTATCAATGTGCTTTGTTTCAACCAAAGCAAACACAAACAGGGAGTTTGTGAACAATCCAAATCAGGAAAAGTGAGTTTCAATCTAGCTGTAATCCCTTTTAATCTGATTCTGACCTATAAACAGCAAGCTGTAATGAAAAAAAAAAATGTTTTGGACTATCTTCAGACAACTGAACTGCTGCGGCACACTAGGCACTGAAAAAAAATAAATGGCTTTTGTCAGATTAACAGTGAATGCATTTTGCACATTTAACAAACCAAGCTATGAATTTAAAGGTCTTGTACCACATTAAATGTATTTTTTTTTTTTTTTTTACACAGAATGATATCTACTTTATAGGCCTGCTCTATTGTATATAAAAGCAGCCTCTTCTTTTTTTCCTGAGTAATAGCAGGGTTTGGATGCTTCATAAAACCTCCTACCACAGAAAACAGCTGCTGAAGAGGGCCTATTTCACTCACACATGACACAATGGAAATCTGGTTTAAAGGGGGGAGGAAGCTTGTTTCACACAAACTACAATTAAGTAAACAAGTCAGCAAGGTTTGGGCTATTTCATGAAAACAGTACTTTGTTATCAAATTAAAAGGTGGTGATGGGTTGATCCTAATACACCTCAGTTATGTCGTCATAAAGTCTTGGACTGAGTGGCACAGGCTATTGTAGTGAAATTATTTGTTTGTGTAAAAATGAACATTGGGATATAAAGTGGCACAATCTTCTTGCTGTCCAACTTTGAATTGATTATGATACAGTACAGTTTGTGTTTCAGTACCTGTTTTATTAGTCCTTCCTGCTGTGAGACACTTTAATTTGTAGCTTATTTTATTTATTAAACAACTGTGGAGATCTGGCCACAGGTGGCACTCTGTAAATACATCATAAAAAAAACCCAACTGAAAATACAACCAAGCACAAAGGGCAGTTTCATGTTTGACAAACCCCTGAACCTATAACAATGTGAAATGTGGAGGTTTGACATTTAATCTAACATCATTTTTCATTTGTAAATGATCAGCTTGGGCCCTTCCTTACCGTGTTTGAAAGCAATGTCAAAAAGCTTATCATTCTGTTCTGTAGTAATTTATTGCAACTAACCATTTGTGAAGGGCACTGAGACATGAAACAGGTTTAGCATGTTACCATACCGTACCTGAAACATAAATTTCTAAGGTTTTAATTCACTGGTTACCTGGGAGTTTCACTGATGACAATTCAGACAAAGCCTTTTTTTTTAAGCAGAAATGATTTAGTCAAGCATTGCCAACTAGCAAATGTTGTTGGTTTTTGGTATAAAAGAGTGGAAATAGGTTTTATTTGGGAATTGTTTATACAGAAAATGTTATTTGCATCAGGAAATTCTGGACAGTTGATCTGTGAAGGATCAGCACTTTGCTTATTTTTGGACATAATGAATTGCCACAGTGTTTAGTTTATGTAAACATGTTTTATTGATGAATGCATTTAAAGTTGGTTTGTGGTAAGGGAAAGGTCACCTAATGTCAGTTAGATAGATGGACAGCTTTACTGAATTTCTAACATAAATACACTTTCGCCAGCTTCCTTCACACGAGGGATGGTTTGTAGGACTGCTGTAGGTCAGACTCCTCAAACATGTGTTGTAAGTGTTCTAACTCCATCTGCTTCCATGCAAAAGAGAGACTGCACTGATGCACAATTGCAGTAGCCAAAGGTCAGTTTGGACCCATATCAGCTCCAGTTAATGCAGACAGAAAACTGAAGCAAGGAAATAAAGGCTGTCTGCACAACGAATTTGGCATCTTATGGAGGACAGGCTTTGTTAAATTCCTGCAGTCAGTCAACCTTCATCTATAAGAAAGTGGCCCCTACAGAAATTAATAAGGAAATTAACATGACGAAAAACAGATTTAAAATACCTCAGGGGCTTGGGACACTCAATTTGATTGCAAAAAGCCATAACTTTAAAAAAAAACATATATAGACGTAGTAAAAAAGAAACTTATATCTAGTACATTTTTTTTTTTTTTTAAAGCTTTCTCAAATCTGCAGGGTACAATAAAATGCAAAAAAAAAAAATTTTTGTACATTAAATGGTGCATGAACGATTAGGCAATAACGTCTTTTCTTAAAGGGCCTGCTTCTGTCAGAAAACACAGTGAGTGGCTCGTTTAAGCATGTGTGGATTGATCTCATTGGTAAGTTTATTGACTGGCAAATTGTTTTTCACTTGCAGAAGGTCATTTCTCAACCGTGCTTGCTGTGTTCATGAGTAATTCATATTCATGACTCTTATCTTTTAGTCTATTTTTCCTCTATTAACGCAGTTTCAAGCTTCTCCACAACCATTCCCTCAGAGATGTTTGGTGTGTCCCTTATAAAAGTTTCTCAAAGTAAAAGCATCGAAAGTGTAATACAGCAAAGCAAATGCATGGTAAAGCATAGGTAAACAATGTAAAGCACAGAGAGCTATGGTAAAGCAAATAAAAAAAACAAAAAAAAAAGAACATGACAAGCCATGGTAAACTATGATAAATGGATAGTATAACCATGGGAAAATCATGATAAAACTCCAACATTTTATAATGGGGATGGTTTAAATGCCATAGGATATCTCCAAATCAGAGGGCAGCTGCTCCCCAATATAAAGATGTTCCCCAAGGCGCTACCTCGGAGTTCAGAATCTGGAAATTCGCTGCATCATCTCCATTAAACTCAGCTCCCCTGCTGGGACCTGGACCTGTAGCATTACAGTGCTGAGAGGCCTGAGGCACTAAAGCTGAGCGCTTCAGTGTGTCGAGACGACTGCTGACTGTGCCAGCTAAACAAAGTGTACCGTGCTCCTAATTCAGTAAACCGAACGTGCTATCGAGGTCAGGCCCTTAAAGAATGCTCCAATCAGACGCTTCTGAATCTGACTGACTCGGCCCGCTAGAATTAGTTCTGAATCAGGGATGCCTTGTGATCGACTGTCAATCAAGGGGCTGTTCAGCAGCCACCAGACCAAACAAACTGCTGCTCGGGGCCTACGTTTTCACTGGCTTTAATACTACTCATAACATGCTGCAACTGTACTGCAGAGTTTTTAACCTTTTTAGTAAATACCACAAACGATACTTTAATAAAGGGGTTCAGACCCATTTGGATTACATTTTTAATCTCCAATTAGACACAGCCATGTTTAACCCATTAACCTCCAACCTTTTTGCTGTTGACCAAGAAACAGAAGTCAAAGGTCATTGAAGTGCAAAGCCCCTGCTTTGTACAGCTATGCATTACCTACTGGGATTTTAAGGGGACTTGTGTGAACTTGTGGAGACAGATGACTTGCAATGCTGGGGGGCACAAGGGAGGAATCCAATTCAAGAGGTCAAGGGGTTGTTAGGGTAATAACACAAACAACATGATAATCATGATGCTAATTTTGTGAGGACCACCCAATTTATAATTTAATCTTTCAAGTGAAACCATGCATTACATATACACATATCTCCTTGCTCTTGTTTAGTATTAATGCTACACAAAACAGATGTTATTTTAAGGAGGCCCTTGTAATTCAAAGTTAATTACTACAGTAACCATATCAACATTGCTGGTCAAAGTGCAAGGCTATTGGTCAGAAGCCAAGGTAAACTGAGAATATTCCTCTGGCAACAGCCTATGATGCTATTTAAAACAAAACAAAAAAATCCATGAATGAAAACTGTACTGATGATGTCATTTCAGTATTAAGAACTTTGTTGAATTCTTCTTGTAATACAAGTCCATTACATCAATACGTTGGATGGCATTTCACTGAGATACAAAATCTGATTTAATGTTTTGGATCATTTGAATGCATGAGCAGACGGGGCCCTACATTTCTCTGACTGCAGGCCTGCTTATTATCCACAGATATCAAGACACAGACAGGTGACTGATAAGGGGAGTATACACACTTCAGACACGCATTACACAGCCATGCTTTCCACAGCCTGGAGGGAATAACTTAAATTTGGGTAGCACGCGACAACAGAAGAGAATTACATATAGCATGACATGTCACCAGGGACTGTTCATAAAAATAGTCATGATTTTGTTTGATAAAGATAAGCAAAGGCTGGACATGAAGAGTAAAAACAATGTATACTACATTTCAGTACCCCTGGAACAAATATCTCAGGTATACACAGTTTGTACTCACTGTATAATAATTTGAGATCTGTGGTTTTCTGTTAGGGTTCTCTATCTCTATATCCTGAGGATACAGTCAACTTTAAAGACACCTTCAGACAAAATACCCATGCCTTTTTACATAACTTGACTTTTCTACCAGTGTATGAGCGTGTCCTCCCCTTCTGTCTTTGGAGTTGTTTACCAGCCCTCAAGCACTTGCCAGGTCTTTAAGAATAAGGTGACAGGCCAAAGAAAACATAACAAGCCCCCTACAGAGCAAAGTCTCTGCATTTAAATATGAACTATTCCCTTTTTCACAACCTCAGGGTAATTGAAAATCACAGGGCTTATAATAACACTTTTAGACCAAGAACTTTGAACATGAAATAAGCCAACAAACATAAAACTACATACCCCCATAAGAAAATAGGCAAACATCCACAAACACAAAGCAAAAAAAAACAAAAAAAAACTCGCACACACACAAACACACCAGGTTTACTGTGCCTTTATATTTGTACCACATAATCTAAAAGGACAAAAAAACAAACAAAAAAAAAACACCTTATTTTTCCAAAACTAGAAATTTCAGCTCTTAATGTTTTGTTTCCCACAGTTCAGTATGTCCCATCTAGATTTGCGACACAGGAGACAGAATTTACTTCAACACTCAAGCTCCAAGAAAAGTGGCTGCAAAAATCAATATACAGCTTCACTGTAATTCCCTTTAGTTTGCTTTTTGCCATCCCAGAGATGATTATTATGGTACGGTACCTGTGCTCCTTAATGGAATGCAACATCCCAAAGCCATGGCTGTGGATATTCTTGCCTGAAGTGACCAGGGGTAGCCAAGGAAGAAAATGTCTCAGACAGGTCCCCCTCTTCCTGCAGCTCCGGTGATCTGCATCTGAAGACAAGACCTGCACTGGGACTGAGCCACCACCACCACTTTCTGGGAGCACTGCCAACTGAACTAGCCAGGAACATCTGCAGGCCTCCACTGACCTCCTGCCCCACCCCCTTTGTAATCTACAGATGGTTCAGTCCTGCTCCTACTTGGTCCTTCACTAATCTCTTTATGGTCCAGCAGTGGAGCAAGTTAGAGAAACACTAATCCCATGGCTACTAAAAAGCACCGAGCATTTAGCCCTTCCTACCGCTTAGGACTGTTCAATGTGCTGGCTTGATTTTCTTTTTTATTTTACCTCATGAAAAACAGGCCATACACTTGAGATACTAATTACAAGATATCTTTCTTTGTCAATTGCTGTGTCAATCTGTGTTTTTATCATTTCAGTGTCAAAAGAAGCTGCTAGTATTGGGGGAGGTTTTACAACTATGGTATACAACTATAAAAAATTAAATGCTGAAAAGATAGGTGCTCTGTTGTGTCAAGCTGGATACGACAAATCAGTTTATTGACAGTTTTGAGTTGCCTAAAGAGCTTCCCTTGGTTGATTTACCAAAATGTTATCAGTTCAAAACCATACTAAAATATACTTTTTTCCGTTTACTTTATATATATATATATATATATATATATATATATATATATATATAATATATATATATATATATATATATATATATATATATATATATATATATATATATATATATATATATATATATATATATATATATATATATATATATATATATATATATATATATATATATATATATATATACACCTGTCATATTGAAATCAATCCCAAGAGAACCCACACAAAAAATAATAAATAGTTTCAGTTTGGGGCAAGTCTTCAAAAATGTCATAAAACTCAATAAAAACATCATTTTTTTAAAAACTAAACACAGACGTTAGAGGTAACATTTCAATAACACAGAGCTATTTAACTGTGCAGCACTGCATGGCTTTTATGCTAACTGGAATCTTCACATGTTCACACCTCTCACCTTTTTTATTCTTACAACACAAACAAAGCCGTGTCAGTGACTCTGCAGCCATCACACTCACTTCCAGGTCACAGGTTATATTCCTGGCTGCAAGCTCACCCTGTCATATTCCTTCACATGGTGTGTTTGTGGATCTCGGAGAGGTGTGGACATGCTAATACATCTTTATCATACAGATTAGAGCTTGAGCCTGCTCAGTTAGAAAATAAAGGTGCTATAGATGTCATAAAAGTTTTGCACTGTCAATTTGCATGGCCATTTTGCAGGTTTCCCATGCTTCTTGCACGGTTCTACTACGCATTTACAAAAGTTGACCATAGTTTGCCATGTTTTTTTAAAATGCTTTACCATACCTCTCTGTACTTTACACAGCTTATCTATGTTTTTGCCTTGCTTTCACTGTGCTTTGTTATGGTTTGCTATGCTTTTACTATGTAAGGGCAGTAAAGGAGATTTAATAGGAGGCACTCTCTTCAACCATTGCCCTGCGATAGTTTAAAAAAAAAATCCCTCATAAATACAGATAACTGGAAAAAAAAAACTATTTTAATCTAATACTGGTACATATCTCATTTTAGGGTTATTGAAAAAGCCATGCATCCAGGGTTCAGCAGTTTACGTTCGGCCAGTTAAAAGAGATGCCCTTGGGATCTCAATGTTGACAGGAGCTCTGTTTAACATTGCACCCATAGAACCAGCACGCTACCCTTACTTGGAAATACTGTATCTTCACATACACTAAACAGGGGCTATTTTTCATGTCTGTTTAGTACAGTACTATAAAACCAAAATGCATTAGTCTATGGAATAATACTGGCGCTTACACATAATCCTCTGTAATCTCTCTCCCTCTCATGCTCTGACCTTGGCCCCACGCTGCTGTACAGTAGGTAAGCTATTAGTTACGTCTAACAAGCCCTGCTGAAATGTGTTTTGAAACAGCGGTATGGGTTAGCCTGCCTGTGTCCGATTTAATAAAGATGGATACTCGCTCACAGACAGAGTGATGGGTTTTTTAAGAGCGTCTGGATATCAATGTGATGATGGCTCCTGGCAGACCAAGCAAAACAAAGTCAAATGTGCCTTAAATTTGATATTCACCCACATTCTTCTCCAGTTCACCCGCATTCCCGTGGACATGGAAATAGTCAATATTTATATGCAGCTGTGAAATTATTGGTACTGGAATGAACATGGTTTTCATGTTCGATTATTCTTTAAAAAATGTAAAAGATTTTAATGTTGAATTTGGAAAACAAAAGTAAATAACATCTCTCAATAGTAAAATAAAATGGTTCCCTATCATGTTACATTTTTTTAAAGAAAGGGGAGGAACACTCCCCTGTACAGCAGAATGTGTTATTTATTTCATTGATTCATTGGTTTCCACTGGGTGATAACATTTTGATATAATAATTTCTGAATTTTGTATTTCGAATGAATACAGACGCCTGTCGCCTCCCCTCCCAAAATGCGCAAGGAATCATGTAAAAATGTAAACAAACAAGTCTAGAAAGCACAGTGTGTGTGTGTGTGTGTGTGTGTGTGTGTGTGTGTGTGTGTGTGTGTGTGTGTGTGTGTGTGTGTGTGTGTGTGTGTGTTTAACACAGTCTGCCAGACCTTCCAAACATGTCTTCTCCCGGCTGACATCACCCTAGCAACCCTGACGCATAAAAGAAATGCCACTGCAAGCAAGTCTAAAAAAATTAGGATGACACAAGGACGACTACTGTCTTAGATCATGCACTTTATTTCCCTCACAGCGAAGCAGTCTGAGAACACCTGTATTCTTGAAGTTTAACTAGGCCAGATCGGGTTGGATGAGGGCCAACCCCCCCACCACGTCTTTCTCTCCCTTTTTCTATGTTTGTTAGAAAGTGTGCCACCAGTAATGTTGTCCTCTGCAGCACAATCTGCACTGCATGCATAAATGATTTATTCCCAGCTACTGCTGAGGTTTTTGTGTTCCATCAGCATGTTACTGAGCTGGGGGATGGATGGATTCACGTTCTGAAGGTGTTTCAGTGAAATCCAGTTAACAGTACAGTAAGAACAAAGACAATATTCTTTAGTGTTTTGCTTGATGCACCACCTAACCTCTCCTAAGAAATTATTTCAGTTTCTCTCAGCTTAGTGCAAAACCTGCCATCACAATTAAGACTCATTGGCACCTTTGCTGGCAGTTTTGTGTAGATGCCAAGTATTAGATGGGGACTGTCCGATCCCATCTCATCAGCCCTCATAAAAAAGTCATGCACCACTGCCAAAAGGTTACTGTGGTCTTTCAGGTTATAATCTGTACTGTAGAGCATCTGGCAACAATTTGCTATGCATGTTCAGGCACATGTGCTGCAAAATGTTATTTCCCTGCAGCTTAGCTGGCCATACTTTAACAACCTGCTAGCGATAGCCAAAAACAGAGGGAGAGAACAGATATATCTGCAAACAAAGGGCACAGTGTAGAGTACCATATGCACCTTCAAGTTGAGTAAAAACGTTTCATCAAATCTGTGGCATTTAGGGTAGAACCTCTGAATGTGGGTGTCATGTTTAAAAAAAATTGTAGCACTATAAATTACGGTGCATGAATAGCTGTGAAATTACATTGAATTAACTGGATAGTTAGCAATACTGTGTGCCTGCCACTAAAACTACCTCAACATGACAAATACTGTGTCGCCAAAATAAATAATATAGTCATGTATAATAATTTCACTTATACAGCGCTCTTCATGCAAGAATTGCAGGGCGCTTTATGAAAGAAATATGAAAAAGCCTGTGTCTAATATATAATCCAGCTACAAATAAACAGACCCAAACAAATACGTTTTCAAACAGGATTTAAAAGATTCAATTGTGCTAGCATTCCTGATGTGAATCGGGAGCAAGTTCCAAAGACGATGGGCATTATAACTAAATGCAATGGATCCGACAGAGTTCAAACGAATTTTAGGGACTGTCAGAAGATTAGCATTTTCCGATCTCAGGGATTGACCAGGCACATATGGGGTCAGCAGATCTTGAAGATAAGCAGGTCCAAGTCCATGTAAGGCCTTATAGGTAATAAGAAGAACTTTAAAATAATAAAAATAATAATAATAATCAGTAATAAAACAAACAAATGAGATGGATGCAGTAAATGTATCAATTAAATATGCAATTAAAACCAAGATAATTTTTTTTACTCACAATTAACTTTTTTTTTATCACTTGACAGCCCTAATACACACACACACACACATACATACAATACAATTTATATATATATATATATATATATATATATATATATATATATATATATATATATATATATATATATATATATATATATACTGTATATATATAGCACCTTTCACAACAGAGATATCACAAAGCGCTGTACAATCAATAATAAGCCATATCGAAAAGGAACATTTTTAACCTACTTTTAAAAATGAGCAGCGAGTCAGCCTGGCGGATATTCTCAGAGTGAATTCCAGTCTGGGCGCATAATTAGAAAAAGCTTTTCCACCCATAAAGACAGGGCGGAAGGAAAGAAAGAAAGAAAGAAAGAAACAGAAAGCAGACATGAGTTGGAGGAGCATGGCGAGCAGCCCGGAGTGTACAGCATCACCAGCTCACGAATGTAATCTGGACCAAGTTGCCCAACAAGCCTTATATGTCAGAAGTAGGACCTTAAAATCAATTATCTGCTTTACAGGCAGCCAATGTAAGGAAGCCAGGAGAGGCTAATGTGGTGTCTTAGTTTGGTACGAGTTAGGAGGCACGCAGCAGAGTTTTAGAGTCGGGAAGTCCTATAAAGAGAGAATCTCAATAATCAATCCTGGAAGAGATACAAGCGTGTCTCAGGATCTCTGCACACTTTTGAGGCAGCATGGGTGGGCTACTAGAAATATTCCTAAGATGAAAGTAGGACATTTTTGTAATCACACGGATGTGAGAATTAAAAGAAGGCTCAGGGCCAAAGATAACTCCAAGATGCCTTGCTGCTGATTTAAGTTCAAGCTGATTGTCATCAAAAAACAGCGAGTAAGAGGAGGATTTTTTTAACCGATGCCTGGAACCAATCAGCATCTTCAGTTTTACCTGAATTAGGTGGAGAAAGTTGTTACTCATCCATGACTTAATATCACAGCAAAGAGCAGAATAAGCATGTTTATCAGAAGGATTAAAAGATAAATAAATCTGAGTGTCATCGGCATAGAAATGAAAGCCCACGTTATGTTTCTGGATAACCTGCCCAGGACCGAACCCTGGAGAACCCCAGAAGTCACTGGCAGAGAACCTGAGGAATAACCTCACACTGAAACAAACTGACACCTAAGGAGACACCTAAGGAGTCTGCCTACAACAAAAGATGGTTAGTAACTTCCAGCAGCGCAGTTTCAGTACTGTCTTTATTTTTTGGAAATACTTTCAGTGCCACCTAATCAAGATAGATACACATAGATCAAAACCAACAAGATCTGTGAAGAAAGAATGTTGCATCTCAGTTCTGTAAAAGGTTGGTTGTGTGTGATAGATAAGGTTTTTAGAAGACATTTAGATTCATATCTGAGAGCCTGATTGCAATATACAGTTCAGGAGTGTGAGGAACAATTTATAACAGGCTACGGAGCTTCCAATGTACCATGTGACAGAAGAACCTAAAATATTATTTCCCCTTTCAATCTCTATGAAGGGATCATTCAAGACAAAACAGGCACTGGTAAAATCAAACCATCCCCAGGGAACACCTGGTTTGAGGAGAAATATTCTGACAAGCAGGATGACCTTATCCTGTTCAGTTTGAATGGATTCCTGTAGAATGTGTGTCCAATCCTGTATTAGAAGATAAGCCTTATCAAAGCTTTTCTCAACTTCACATTCTGTATAATCAGCGTCCACATCAGCTGTATCCCATGCTTACTATAGCCTTTCACTGTACAGGTGTCACTCGTATAAAGAAGCCTTGTTTAAGCTTCACCTTCCAGACAAAGGTTTACGGGCTCCGTCTCTCAAGAACAAATAGCGGTTCTCTCCAGGTAACCCACCTGCTTGATTATGTAACGCTTCCTGGAGTTAATGAAATAAGGGGCCCTGTATTCTCGTCTTATCTGGAGGGCATACCTTCCTAGCATTTATTAAAGCACTTCTGATCGTTTAGGGAAACCCTTTAATCTGGGAAACAGCAGCTCCAGTACTTTGTGTGGAATGCATCTGTGGGAGTTCCCTACCTGGTAAATGAACCGTTGTTACTAGTATTGCTTTTCAAGTGCCCTCCAGCTCTAAGAGAAAACACAGAAAGGCAGACACAATATAGCGTAATTAAACATTCAGGGTTCTCTTCTCTTGTCTTGAATGGCTTATTTCTTTCTTATCACTTCAAGGTTATAACATTAGTGATTTTATCTGGATTAGTTACCCCATGTCCAAGCACCGTCTTCCATTTCCTGGAGATGGTAGATAAGTTAATCGAAAGAACTGCATTTCCCTAACTGTCTAAATCGACTTGCTATCAATTTTGTTTAGTTTTTTTTAATTTGGTGCTTGTGAATTTAGTGCTCATGAAAGGAAAAGGACCATGACTCTGGTTCAAGACAGGTGTCTTGAGAGCTTCCCTTCACACACAGGTCTACTAACTGAACACCCCCTGACATTTAGAGACTGCTGTGTCAAGGTATGGTGACTAAAGTGGAGACCAACAAACTCATTTAATTTGTACCCTGCTATTAAGATATACATTTTCTTACTAGAGTATGTATATATTGTAGTTTTCTGAGAAGTAGGGTATATAAAAACTGTATAACCCATACAGGACTGTTACGAACACAAACATGTGACACATATACTTGCAAATGAGCATTCACTTTTCAGTCAAAAGAGGAACATGTCATAAAATTGTTTACATAGAGTTCTAAAATAAAAAATAATATCAAGTTCATATTAATAATTACCAGCATTTGAATGCACAAATTTGCCATTTCTTAAAAACTCGCATGACTTAAAATTGTACATTTACCTTACATTTCACTTAACTCAATAAAATATTTAAAATGATGATATCCATCCATCCATCCGTCCATCATCATTAACCGCTTACTCCTTTTCAGGGTCGCGGTGAGCCGGAGCCTAACCCGGCATACACAGGGCGCAAGGTGAGACTACACCCTGGACGGGACACCAGTCCATCGCAGAAATGATGATATCACTAGATATAAATAGATGGACCTTTTTTGTTACTGTTAATGTCACATATTCCCAATAGGGTGAACATATTTCCAGAGCACACAATCATAAATTTAAAAAAATAAATTAATAGAAAGCAATAGCGCTTTTAAACAGAGCTCTCAGTGCTAAGCTAGATCTCCCAGGTAAAACACAAGAACAGTCTCTCAGACAGGCACTTTCAAATCCTTAGATATTGGGGTTTTTTTTCAACACTATTTGTAAAACCCCCACCCTGTCTTAATCCAGGAAAGGCTTGAAGCAAAACTTGAATAAAAGCAGCAAACAGCATCCCACTATATATTTAATCTGAAAACACTTACATCATGTCTAGAGGGGCTACAGTTCCATTTACAGTTCATCATTTTACTCTAAAAGGGAACGAAAACAGCACACAGAGTGGCCATTAACAGTCATTGAAGTTTGTGGAAATCTACAAACCCATTTATTTATGGAACCAATATATATACTGCCACTAGGTTTTTTTATTTTTAGAATGTGGGCAACTTGGATATTTTCAGAAGCAGGTTACTCTGTTATATACTCTCCTCTTGTTCTGGAATAGATCATAGTAATTAATCTACACAGAAACACAACAGAGACGCACATATAATATATTACTGTGTTTGTAGGGTAAGTAATAAGAAACAAACAAGCAAAAAAAACTGGCCTGGTCCTGTTGTAGGTGTGTACCCAGGGTCTGGAAAGTATGGGGTTGATTTCAGTGAATACTATGGAGATTAAAATGGCCAAGTCAAGTATATCATTTTTTTGAGGGTAGTGCCTGTTACATTAAAAAAATAGAGGGGTATTTTAGCCCCTATTGTGCACTGTTTTAATTCGACCTTTTTGTATAACATAATCCCTTTTATAGGATGTCTTGAAACAATACTCTCTCTCTACAGCAGTTACCGCATAGTGTAATATTTCTTAATACTTATCATTTAAGGTTTAACTTCAGTGTTATATTACAGCACATGAGTGTTACATGCAGAGGTATTTCAGCTTCTTTATTTATGGCGAATTGGTTATATTTGATCAGCTAATTTAAAGGCTTATTTTGTTTTCATAGATGTACTGTGTACCGATATGTATACATTTTTCAAGCATTTATTCATTGTCACTCAGATAGTCATTTCATTTTTTAATTTTTATATGAGTACCTGCACTTTTTTGTTGAGAATTTCCCCACTGGCTCAGTATCTCCCAACGGCTGTATTGTGTAGGACAAGTGCTTTTGCCACTTTTGGTGTAAAGCACAAACAAGGACTTGAACAACTAAGAAGCATTGAAAAATAAGTAAAACAAGATCACAACCTAAGCCATATTTAGGCTAAGTCACTTTGCAAATCATGGTTGGGGATTCAGTTTTCTGAGAATAAATAATACAGATGCCGGTCGCTTAAATTATGTTTTATGACATACTAGAGCATAGTTCTGCTTTTGAAAAGGAATTTTGCTTTGTTCCAATATCAGTCCACAAGAGTGAAATCTCACATGGTAACTTCAGCCCAACTTGACCTAGTTAAACAATTGTAGACTGAAGAATATTGGTTCTCAAAGTCTACTTAAATCAGGACAATGGACCTGCTGTTGAAGTCCAACACAAATAAATCACTACAAGTCTGGGTTTGCACCTGTTAGCTATTATTTAACCTATTCAATGAGGAAATGGGTGTTTTCCAGCTGATTTAACCCTTTTTATTATATTGTCTTACCTGGTGAAACTGTTAATTTTTCATTATACCTAGTTAAATATACACAGGACCGTGAAAACCTGGGCCTACATTAAAATAAGTAACTACTAGGTAACTCAGATAATGGACCCAACCTTTATTCATTATAGGATCTCAAAAAATGAGATCCAAAAAATCGTAGGCAACAGCCAGAGCTGCCTCACCCATCACATTGTGGTGATATTTAACCATCCATTTTATTTAACAGTCCATGACAGGAGAGGTCTGTCTGGCCAGGAGGTTGAGAGACAACACCCCAGTACATATACTGCCACTTCTACTGCAATGACTAGTTAGCCCACCCAAGAACTGCTTGTTGGTGTAGCTAAATAAAATAATTACCCACTGACACATTGATTGCCTCCCATCAAATTCTGGAAGTGAGCCTGGACCTCCACACCGTCCGTCTGAGCGCAGCAGGAAACCGTGCAGGGCAGGCTCAGGCCGCAACATATTGTTCAAATCAAGGATGTTAAGGAGCAGATGGGAGCAGTAACTCCTCATGAAGCTGGAAAGGGGGGGGGGCGATGGTGAGGTAAATAAAATGTTAACAGAAGCCCTTTCTCATTCTCTATTCAACCCCCCAACAAACACACAAGCCGATGTAGTGTAGCCATGCGCTAACACTAACGCGCAGGGGCAGCCAGCCGGAAGAGTACCTCCGCATCACGGTAATGTGGACTGACAGCTTGAGGGTTAAAAATGCTTCGAGCAACTCCGAGCACAGCAACCCTGTCACGGAATTAGCCCTGCGAGAGACATAAAAATACTTCAGGACGATTTAGAAAACAGAAAAAGCTGAGTCTGGAATATTTAAGGTACAATGTCAACTGTTGAATTAAAAACAAAAAGGAGAAGCTTAATTCAAAGCGACCCTTCTGCATATGCCTACCTACCGTTCATGTGCATTTGTTAAACATGTACTCTGTGTGGGGTGCAAAGACTGGTAGTCTACCGTTTCAATGTAACACTGCCTGGACTGCTTCCTTTACATTGGCACTCATTCAGCCTATAGCTTTCACTTATTTCATTCCACAAATCATGCCAAATCCTTTGGTGTAGTAGAATGTTTATTACACTAAATACAATAAAAAAAACATTATTGCAAATACTTATTGCAATCTGAGACACAAATAGTTCATGTCTTAAATTAAAAGGGCTATCTATTTGTGTATTTTTCTTACAATGTCAAAGCTGCACAGAAAAATTACTAGCTTCACTATAGTTGCATACTGGTCATTTACAAAGAGAGCAGAAAGTTCCCTTAAAATACTGTTTTGTCTTACAGTTTATCAAATGTGAGCCAATTTACATTACACAAGAAACTTCAGATGAAAGGAAATTTGACATACAGTCCCAGTAAGATCCTATACAACTCACACACTATACCCATATGTGATAGCCATATGTGAATATTGTGATACTCAAATTAGAGCAGCTTTCTTGGGTGTGTGGAGCTCTTAGAGCAACCTTAAAAAGCGCCCTCTGCTGGCTTAATACACCCTGCCTCAACAAACAACATTCAAAATAATGCATTATGAAGAAACAAGTCTTAGTTCTGAAAAGCAGTTCAATACAGTAATTCAGTACACACCCGTAATTTACCAAAATCTACTTCTAGGTTCAGGAGGTAATATTGCAATAAAGCCTAGTGTGCCTTTAATCCAGTGCATAGGATTTCATTGCATTTACTGGCACGTTAATTTATGAATACAGCCAAATGCCACAAATCTAAAAAAAAGATGAAGTGAATATAACTACAGTACATACTTGTGTTATCATGCGTGGTGCATAAAACTCCTTTATGCAAACATTTAACAGTACAAAGTGAAAAGTTTATAACAGAAAAAGTGTGAAGCCTCAAAACTTCAAACTCTTTCTGATATTGTTAGAAATAAATATGGACTTTCATAGCAACCACAAATTGAACGATTCTTGCAGAGAGTGATGGTTCTTGGTTGTGTTCAGACAACAGTGTTAGCAATGGGTGGTGGTGAAGACCAGCCAACTTTTGGGCGGGTACAACCAGTTACAACCAGTTACATCCAGCAAGCCCTCGGAAATGTCATTTCAGAGATATTTCTCTTTATCAAGGATGACATCATGACAATTAATCACCATCAAGCTTCATGTGCCCAAAGAAATCTTTTCAATTATCCTCTTACACAAATGGTTTCTCGATCCTATAGCTAAATAGCAGGTGTTTAATGTATCCCTCCACACATCTCTAACCTTGACTGGGTTCCAGGTATTGTCACCAGCTCCACACAGTCTTGTTTGAGATGGCAAATGACACAGGAACTCCTTGGATTTTATGAAGCATGATTACAGGAATTGCATTCTTGGTTAATTGTTAGGTTGGTGTTATTGTTGGAGGAAATGTGATTAAATACCGTCTTTCAGTTCAGCCTCAGGTAGTAATGGCCTGCTGATACACAAAAACATCTTTTTATTTATTTTTTCGCTTCACAGACCTCAGAAAAACACAAGTGACGGCTATTTTCAAGTACTTGGCATAATATTGTGCAGTAGCGAATGAAGAAGCACAAGACTCCCCAGGTGATGAGGGCCTAGTGTTTGTAGAATCAGAACTCAGGCAGGGTTTCCATGAAAGTCTGACGTCCACTTTTTTTCTTTTAATATTTTGTACAGCTATGGCCAAAAGTTTAGCATCGTTGAGAATTGTAGGATTGAGACATAATTGTAGGAGCAAAACTAGGTCAGTTAGTGTTGATATGAAGAAAATAAAATCTAAAATGACTAAACCGCAATATAATTAAAAGCACTTCATTTAAAACCAGGGTTGATAAACTCTGTGGGGGGTTTATTCAATTATTGATCTCAACAATGGCTGATCTAATAATGCCATCCTATAAATCATTAAATCAGGCATCTGATGTATCATGGTTTCAAAACCTGTATTATGAGTAGTTTTCTTTTGTTGAATGGTTTAATAGTTGATAAGGCATAAGATCCACTGTTAGATACATTGACTCCCTATATTATTCTGTGTTTCTGCACCCACCCTGAAAAAGGGTTATTTCAAAACTAGAATAGAAGTGGATATATTTTATGCATCACACAACAACGTCACTTCAGACATATCAAACAGGAATATGCTTGTAACAAGTACATTTATGATGCTTTAGTCAACAGGTAACTTGTAACTCAATCCAGAGAAACAGGGTGCTATTAATGTGTGAAATGAATTAATATTACCGTATTCCTTCAAATTTAAGACACGCTTTTTTAACCATTTTTTGCATTCTCAAAAATAGCCTTCAATTCGAGTACAGTAGTGATGCATGTATTAAAATTGCCAACAAAAGACATGGCTACCCGAATACACAAGCAGCAATGTGACTGACTGCCGAGAAAAGACGAATGAAAACCTTACTGCCGGATCTTGAATCATCCATGACATACAGGCAGCCATTTTCAAGCTAAGGAATTCATAGAGAACTTTTACAATTTCAGATTTTATAACAAACGTACCAGCTTGGACAGATCAGAAATGCTGATCCCCGTATTTTTCAACATGCCAAGCAATACCGCAGTTCAGAAATTGGGAGAAAAACAGGTGTAAGTAATCACAACTGGAAATGAGAAGCAGCACATAACTGTGTGACAGAAGGCAGCCGCAAACTGCCTCCATATGCGTAATTCAGGTTGTATTTCTGTAGATGCATAATTATTGAATGTTTTATTTTTTCCTCAAATTTATGGTGGGAAATTTGAGGGTGTCTTAAATTCAAAGGAATACGGTAATTAAGACAGCGGGGCACTACTTGGGGGGCCTTCTGTTTCTCATCAGTTTCTTAAATGGTATGCAAGTGGAGAGGAGGAATGTACGAGGTGTGAACACACACCAATTTGTGCCTTACAGTTCATCTTAGCCAGGACTGTCTTGAAAAAAGAGCCTGTCATTGATCTCGCTGATTAAATAAAGCTATGCATGATTATGGTTGCTATTGCAACCTCAGATCCGGCCTTGAAGATCTACTCCGCTTTGAAGGTCATCTGCAGAAAATCGAAACCTGTGTGCTTTTTCCTATATACTCAGTGTGGAAGTGCGGATTTTAAATCCTTGTCCGTGTCTATGAATTGGAAGCCATTTATATAATTATAGAAGCATTACTTGGGGTGTCAGATACAGGGGGTGTCATTACTTGGGGATTCAAACATGTACAGTTTAGTTCAGTACATCCCAGAACAGATTTGTATGCTCTACTTCACGTAGCTGTCAGATGAGTACTAAAGTAGCTGCGCTTACACGTTCTTTTCCTCCAGCAATTAATGTGGTTGTGGTTACTAAGACGACAGAGGCTTCATGTGGGGTCTCCTTTCCAGGTAAACACAATATTGAAAGTTCCAAAGTCATATTGCAATACTAGCTTAGGGAGGGCTGTTTACTGTTTCTGTCAAGTTACAAAACTGAGAGAGATAACAAAGATGAGCAATCTGTTTGTTTACCTGTACTGAAATACTTTTGTTTCCAGAAAAAAAAAAAACCTTTTCAGTGAGTGATAATGCCCCTATCCATGAGCTGAACTGTTTACAATGCCTCAAGATATGCACAAACACCCAGTCACAGAGGGGGGTAAACAATACTGCCAGGCCTAAATCCTTTCAAGCATACGTAGAACGTGGAGGAAGCAATCATCACCCCCAGGTCACTTACAGCAAGCTACTGAAGATGCTCCAGGTGCAATAAGAGAATGTTATAATGGACCCCCTCGTGACCTACGCATATCCGTTTCTCAACAGGTAAATGATTATAGCTGTAGTCTAATATGCAATAAAACAAATATTCAACTGGCAACCAGCAAGGCAATAGAAAAGAAAGGAAACTTTTCTAAAACAAGGAAATCATTTGGGCAGTTTTGGGGTTACCACACCAGGTGTTTGAATTGTGTGGCACAAACAGGAGCGCAAACCGTGTATGTGTCCTTTTCTTATGGGAACCCTGGCACAATCATTATTACATCTCGTAGGAAGCTATTGTGGTTTCTGCACTCATGGGAAAGGACATTTTCCATGTTGCTCTTTTCCCTAGTCTGTAATAACTCCTGTTCAGGCTATAATTAGAAGAAGGAGACATCTTTAAGACAGAAGCCTGGATCCTAGTGATGTTTGAATTTACATTTTGCCAGTTCTCTACTGAACAAGTCTGAACAGTTTTATTTTTATGGTGGTCTATTGCCACCATCCGTAGATAGTCCATGAATCACCATTTTTTAACATCCTCAATTCTGCCACCTAAAACCCCTAAACCTGCTCGATCCTCTTTCCATGGATCATTAAAGTAGACCCCATTGTGTTTACAATCATATTTTTTTGTCAAAATAAATACGCATATATTTCCATTTATTATGAACTGCTAAATACATACTTAGGAATTCTTCACATATAAAAGGACTTTTATTTCTTCAGAAACCCCTTACCCCCTGTCTTGAGCATACAGTACGGTGCATCTCCCCCAATAGTTTGACTCAATTCTTGGAATGCTCTGGTCAACAGACATATTATAAAATTTTTAAAATTTTTAAAGCCAATATTCACCTTACCAAAAGGCCACACTGGAGATCTATACTGAGTGGATTTTAACCAACCTCCTTGATGCAGTTGTGCCTACTAGACCAAATGCCTATTATCATGAACTCCTCTTTCATTGACTCATCTATTGCAGCCTGAAACATTGCACAGTCGTCACATGGTTCAACTTTTGTTCCTAAAAGTTCCAAATAATGTGGTCACATCTTGTATTCGAATCACCGCTGATATACCATTGCTCCACACATGCCCCCTGTACACGGTCCATTACCTCAATCACACTTTGACTATGTTTGGCTCCAATGGGGATTGATGTTGCCAGAACCTTTTAAGAGAAGCATGGGAAATGTGACACCCATTGTTTTGCCATGTGTTGCAGTGATGGCTGATAGCATCTGCTGAAGAACTTCAGAATTCATTTCATGGGTCCTGCTTTAAAGCTAATAGAACGACACATTTTCTGGAGACGACTAAAACAATTGTAATGGTAAGATACTTGCCAATTGATTGTTTTGAGTGGTTTCTGGTTAGTTGTATGCCTTAAAATTACGTTACTCCTGTCTCAAAATTGGCCTTGTGCCTCATGTGTATTCTTTACTTGTCGTGAAAAGGTCAGAGAGTTTACAATACATGAAGGAATTATGTTGTACTTTCCTGCTTAAACAAGTTCAAGAAGAGCATGACTGAGGCATAAGAAAAATAAATGACTTGCCCAGAAATGGACGTTTATTATTTGGCTATTTTTGGCTATAGTCAACCTGTTGCCATTGTTGTTTGAATCCTGTGATCACAATAACAAAAAATACCATAAGTAATCAAAAAAGCTGTCACTTTACAGTGGGAAGTAGAAATAAATTTAGCACTTCCTAAATCTGAAATATATCAAAGCTGAAAGACTTTTTTAAAGTTAATTTACTTGTGAGGTTAGAGCCTGGCCCATTAAGAGGTAATGGGGCTGACACTGAGTTTGGCAAGGTCCCCATAGACAGGGTCTTTGATCCCAGCCACACAGGGGAGCAAGTGGGGAGTGTCAAGCTTCAACTGTTTTATAGGAACAGCAGCCACCAAGTGATATAATGCTGTCCAGCAAACCTGGATTATTAGTTCCACAAACAAGACCGTACGGCCTTTGACCAGTCCTCTTTGTTCCTTCGTCATCTGCTGCTGCAGTTTCTCAAGTAAGTTAATTACATGCCTCCTACCACGCCCGGGGCAATACAACAAAGACCTGAAGGGAGGAATTTAAGCTTGAAACTTCATCTATAAGAAGGTATCCCCTTACAAACCAGAATCCTTCACTATGTTCTCGCCGCAAAAAAGTAAGAAAGATTTGTTTCTTAAATGGGTTACTTTGCTATTTTAGTCTTTGAAGAAGGTAAAAGAAATAGATTTCTTTTTTATTTTGGTAGCAGTTCATTCTTCTGTGCCAGGTTGTGGTATTCCTTATAAAAGTTGACCATAGCAAAGTGTAATAAAGCATGGTAAAGCATAGGTAAGCGTTGTAAAGAGTAGTGAGGTATAGTAAGGGATATGAATAATGCAGTGCAAAAAACTGTGGTAAACTTTTATAAGGGATACCACAGGGCAATATACAGAAAACTTGTATATTGCTATTCCCCAAAGTTGTACGCTGTTTAGTCCCTACTTCTGAAGCGCTCCAGTTTCGACACCTGCGACACCTTTTACACCATAGGCTGCTGCTTTCCTTGTGAGGACATCTTATGTACCCGTAAATACTGAAACACACACAATAGCAATCCCAAAATCGAACGTACACCATGTGCTTTTGCAAGTCACATGATTACATTTCTGTGTGTGGTGGAGGGGGAAGTGGAGGCATTTTCATGAGCTAGAAACCATCAGCTTCCATTAGCTACGTACCTCAGACAAGACAAATTGACTTGGTCGCTATGACAGCGCATGATACAGTACTTTTAGATGTGCATGATGCTATTAAAAAAATAACTGCCGAGTGTGCTGACAAATGTTAAGTTGCTCTTTCCCTTTTCATAACATGTTACTGGACAAGTGTAAGAAATGTTAACATTTAATTAATGTTCTGCCCTCACTATGTAGCTGTGATCTCCATTAAATCAGACTTCTGCAACAACAAATAAGCATCACTTAACACTGCCTTTGTCAGAACCTTGGAAAATGTTTCACCAATCCTAAAGTCTCCTGAAAAACATGCAGCCATCATCAGCCAATCAGTATATCTAGGGTGTTTTACTAACTATCAGGACTGGTGAGTACATAATTTTATAACAAGATATTTACTTTAAAAAAGAGACAAGAGATTTTTTTTTTCTATGAAAATATTACAGACCCAAGCTCTACAAGAAACAGTTTTAATCATATTCCCAGGATGTAAACCTAGAATGAATTGAAATTAGAAAATCTTGTTCATTTCAATAATAGGAGTTTCATTTAAAATAAATAAATATAAATTATAACAGAAGCCAGTCAGTGCTTTATGTCTGTTAATCAACCACATCTGGACGACCCTTCGAAAATAATTGTACATTTAAGATTTATTTAAAAAATATCTTTAAAATAAATAAATACATAACAATGTAAAAAAAATAAGTGTTTTTTAATTAATAAAAAATCTCAGTTGACTGTGCACAAACAGATAATAAATGTGTATTTGAATACAGATGTCAGAAAATGTGTTTAAACAATAATTTGCCAAATCTCTTTTCGATGCCTGGCTGCTACACAGGAATTTCTGTAAACAACTTCCCTGTTTTCTGAGGTTTTGAAGGCAATGAGAACCTCCACAAAGTCCTTATCCCTTTATCCCTGTTGAAAGTTCCTAAATACCTGACAGAGACACGACCATAGTGATGAATGTGTTCAATTTGTGGCTGGTATTAAAAACTTCTTTTGAAAACTCACAAAAGGAATTCTGTCTCCTTAAATGATTACCTTAAACGTTGTTTTATGGTATCTATTCTAAGTATGCATCATCCCATAGCAGAGAGAAAGACAACAATGTATAGGAAGAATTAATGTCACTGTGTTCGTTCTGTATACTCCCTTTAAGAACTGTCCAGTGCACCTACCTTCAATAAATGTAAACCGTAAGCTCTGCTCTTTGGTGAGTGGCTGGTTCTGTTCAGCCCATATGGAGTGAATGAGAGCTGGGATTAACATCCTCTGTGATACTACTCCCTGGTAAGGATGTGGGAAAAGGGTAAATAGAGACTATTGCAATTAACTTGTTAGGTTTACACGGAACATGTGTGTTACAGGAAAACAGAAAATATGCCTATTTCTACATAGGAAGGAGCTACACATACAGCTATGGCCAAACGTTTTGCATCACAAAAAATTTTAGGATTGAGACATCATAATAATAATTTAAAAAAACAAAAAAGCAACAACATATGAACATAATTTAGATCTTTTATTTAACATCATGTAATCAAAGAAACTACAAAATGATATTGCAAAAGTCTACCGGAAGCCATACTATTAGTACAGTATTTCATGTTAAATTTACATTTTTGTCAGTTTTTTTATATGTATATGGAAAACTTCACTATGTTAACGTAACATTATTCAGTAGGTTTCATTTGACTTTATGAAGCAACATTTTGTAATTACGTAGGGTGATGCAAAACTTTTGGCCATATAACTGTACTGTGTGTTACATGAGTAGTTTTATACTTGGATTCACTGTGCAGTCCAAGCCTGTTCATGCTGAACCCATGCTAGTGGTGGTGTTTAGAATGAAAAGTTTACTTCATATGGATTCAAAAGGAAACCATGATTTTTTTTTTCATGATTTGCTTAAAATACAACAGTTACGCCAAAGACACAAACAGGTAATATGGAATGTTTTTATTCAATTTGCCCACATGTGAAACTTCATCTTTGGAAAACCTATATGCCTAGGACAAAATTCATCACTCCACCTTGACACTTCCTCTGTCCATTTCTGTTCCTTGTTCACACTTCTGGAAGGTTTCTCTAACGTTTTTCACGCAGGAGCTGACACAGAGAAGGAATCTGAACTGCAGATACAAAGGGCAGCCAGCTAATGAACTGGCTCCCGATGCTACGACATGCTTAGCAGACAGCCTGCACAAAAAAAACACAACAACCGATTCAAAATGTCTGCAAAAAACAGAGGTGGCCTTGCCTAGATTTTCCAATGACATTGTCTGCTCTGTTTAACAAGCAGGGGCTGGAGACGCTTGAAGGTTTTGCTGTTTACCTGCAATTCGACTGCAATAACAACACTTGACCATCTGCTATGAGTGTTCTAAGGCAGTGGTGCGCAAACTTTTTATATACCGCCCCCCCCTTTTTAGTATACAATTTACCTTTTAGCATACAATTTTGTAAGTCGCGTATTTTTCCCTAGATTTAATGGCAAAAGGTCCAGATTTAGCTAAATAAATAAGTGTATCACAAAAACAACATTTAAAATGAAGTTTTTTTTAAATAAATCCGTGAAAACATACATGTAACTTAAATCTTTTTTGTCAACTTGGCAATTCAACATTTACCCAACAGATACATCTGAAAACATTATCACTCAGCAATTAAATCTAAAAAAATGAATCTGAAAAAATAAATCTGGGTTTTCACAAAAAAAAAAATTGCCAGCTAAATCTGAAGCTAACATGCAAGCCCACACCTATTGACGCGTTTGATTTGGCATTGTATGCTGCAGAGTGGCCGTTACACTCCGACTTTTAAGAAGAATGTGCTTGCTAACATTTATGTATTTTACTTTTGGTTAAATCTAGTAAACAATACACAATTTACATTAAAGCCAGGAAAAAACTGCTGTTAAAACATTAGTGCTTTTTTTTTTTTTTTTACACTGGTTGTCCCGTACACGGCAGCCGTCATTTCGGCTCTGTTCACTGCAGTTTCACTCACACTCGCCACTTCAAACATCATTTCTCCGGTTGTACAAGTGCTAGAGTGATCGTCAACGGCTCATTTGAAATGTAAGAACTTGGACGAATTAGCTGTCATTTATGTATTTATTTAAAATGTTCTATCCTTTTACAGAACTGCCCTTTTAGTCATAGTCACACTCACACCCCCCTTACTGACTCGCCGTGCCCCCCACTTTGCGCACCACTGTTCTAAGGTACCGTACATGGTTACCGTAGGCATCAGCATAAATGGTTATGTAATAATCTGACCAGTAGGGGGCTATCCCTCAGCAGTTGAGAAGTGATGTTAAAAATAAACAAAATTATACTTCTTTAGCTTGACCTGCACTGTTAAAGCCAACTATAAATTAGTGCCAGGTTACAGATATGAAAGATGTAAATTGAGTGCCGCTTTAGTGTAATTGCCACTTGCTGCATAGGTAAGTGTATTTTCAAAATTGTTACTAGAGGACAGGTCACAGCATGCGTTAGAAATGAGTGTCTGTATCAGGTAAGTTCTGGTTGTTTTGACAGTTTTCTTGTGTCACCTTTCTGGAAATTACCTTTTTGTTTCTATGGTTATAACTGAGATATCCCATTAAACAATGCACTGAATTGGCTGTCAGTAAGGGCTCTTCCAGTAAAAACAAAGCTCAAGTTTTAATATCCTTTTACAGTAATCACGATTCCAATTTAACCCTGTTAGCCCTGGAATTATCTATTACATCTACAGACTGGTCACTTTAAAAACCACTGTAACAAATGCATACCGTCATCGACCTGTACTTAACAGACTCTCAGTTTGACAAGGTTGGACTTGGCTAAACAAATGCTCTATACTAGTTACCGTTTCCAGCAGGGGTCAATACTTGGTAGGCTTGTTTGAAAAGGTTAAAGAAAGGAGGGATACAAAAAATGGTAAAACCTGTCCATAAATTCTAAATTACTTTTACAATAGCCCTTTTCACCCGAAGTGTAATAAAAATCAGATTTACTGGAATTGCCCGTCCATCCATGACATTGTTTGGTTACACTTCTTTAAAGATACTTATAACCTTTGAACCCGTTAACTATCATTCTCAGACTCCCAGGCTTCCATGCACAATGTTCAGGGCTGGGCAGAGCACTTAAAAACAAAACAAACAAAAAAAAAACCTTCCAACCAAACTCTAGAAATTAAGGCCTAAAGCTTATAAAAAACTAATAACAAGCTGAATGTTATGTAGGAAAGTAAGGGTAAGAAATTAAGTGAAGGTTTCCTGAGAGTTTCCTGTTTTTTTTTTTGTTTTGTTTTTTTAAAGAGGAGTGCAGGAACAGGACAATAGCTTCTCATTTGCTGGGGCCTCAAAGCTAATCCTGGACTTGAGATACATCTCGACTTGAAACACTACAATGGAAAGAGGCTATTTTTGAAACATATTACAGAATTACATAACTTCTAACCAAGCAAACATTTGATGGCCTTGTTCTTTGATTGCAAACAGTTTAACCCCTGTTTTACATGTTAATTTAGTTGAATTTAGGAAGAGCCCTGAATTCATTTTGCAACGCTATGGTGTATTGTAGGATATTATGTTGTAGCAAGGTAGGCTTGCTGTGGACAGATTCCAGAATGCACAAGACTATTATATTTTATAAGTGCTATAGGTGACTCAAAGTAGGAATAGAAAATACAAAAGTTCTGTCTCTGTCATCCAGCTGGCTCAACACAAATTGGCATTGGCAGGAAGAGCAGTCAGGAAGGCATCACACAATCTATTCAGCAAACACAATGGAGGGATCAATCTTACAGGAGCCATCGTGCAGCTTGCATCATGTTAGAAATGGCACAAGGTTCACGATGCATCTGAATAAATCTGGGCTTCAGCAAAAAAATAAAACAAAGGTAATAATAGCATGCAGATTGAGTGACTGGAACACGATATAGCCCAACTGGAAAACTGTATTTCTTCTGGCCCGGTTTGTACACACAAGATACACATTGCAGTACTGTGGTGGCCTGCACATTTTGGCAAGCTAACTTTCCTGTTCATGGCATATTAATGTTAGCGATGCTACCCACAACTACATACTACTGTTATCTACTACTGCACCTAACTTGGGGACCACAAGCTAAGTACAGTAGTGAGAGAATTTCAATTCCCCCTGGAATGTGAAGACAGTAGGTTGTTATGGAGACAGTTTTCAATGAGATTCCGGGCAGGCAACCAGCTCCAGTCCACAATGAAGTTGAGTCTCACTGTCACATCTTCCTGACAAAATAAACCCCAACCAGTAAACAATTAAGGTTCTTCCTTATTTGATAATGAATATCTCATCTGTTGTAAATGAAAAGCAGCTCCATTAGTTATGTTCTGGAATATCATTCTTAGAAGGCATTGCTGTTCTCGTTTGTGACAAAAGGGAGGTTTAGCTGGGGCAGTTCGTTTAATGCAAAGCCTTTCACCTCTAACCACCTCAAAGAATATCACACAATTCAACACAATGACACATTTTGCAGGCCAAAAACATGGATGGATTTGATAGCCATAGAGACTGAACTGCTCCTTCATCCCATTAAGAGGGTGGTCCTTCCAGGGCAGACTTGAGGCTAACTAATTTTAGTCAAGTTTAATTGACTTGTAAGGATAAAGACTCATTTACAATAGCATATTTATTGCATATAGCTGATATGCATGTGCTATCCCTGCTTTGTGGATAAATACTGGACATTATTATTATTATTTGTTTATTTAGCAGACGCCTTTATCCAAAGCGACTTACAGAGACTAGGGTGTGTGAACTGTGCATCAGCTGCAAAGTCACTTACAATTACGTCTCACCCGAAAGACGGAGCACAAGGAGGTTAAGTGACTTGCTCAGGGTCACACAATGAGTCAGTGGCTGAGGTGGGATTTGAACATGTCTCTAGCCAATCAAAATAAACAAAGCCTCAGTCCAAGGCATTCATTTCCAATGATTAGATGGTAGAGCACTTGAAGGATAATGCCCCACCTTTAGTTATGAGGAATAAGCAGCTGTTAACATCTAACTGCGGGGTACAGTATAATACAGTATATCTGTCCTACACAACAGCAAAACCCAGAACTTGCAGGAGCTGCAGGAATGACTGTGCTACAACAAGCTTTCCTGTAACTGGGATTAATATGATAATCTTTCTGAACTGCACATGACAGGACATACTGTACTATAACCTTGTTATCCTTTACAATCTGTGTGTTCCGCAATATATCGATATTTAAATCATAATAGTAATAGTCGCCACCGCTTAGAACGGGTGCGTTTGTGTTGACGTGATTCACCCGCAGTAAGCGATAGACGGTATAAACTCCCACACAATAACCTGACATTCAAAATGTCCCCCAATCACCAGTACAGTTAACAAAACAAACACGCGTGTATGCGGTTACAAATCTTTATTAAGACACTCATTACATTAATTTAAAAAATGTATTAAAACATATGAATGCAATAAAAAGTACAGTAATCTGTCGTGTATCTGACTGCGATGGGACCAGAGTAAAGCCCTATCCACACTGGGCGCGAGCGAATCATTTAGAAGTCACTGCAGTCAAATGGAAGTATCCACACCAGCAGCTAGCGACTCGAACAACGTCGCTTTGAGAAAATGTTGCGTTGCTAAAATTGGACCTGTTTCTATGTAGTACCAGTAGTCGTGGCTTGCAGGTGGTGCACTTATCAGCACCTGCATAAAAATAGGTTTATTAATAAGCAAAAATGAGCCAGACCATACATGCAGTCCACATATCCAGCATTTAAATGAACATTGTGCACTTTGGATCTGCTTGCATTGGCACCTGCTCTGATTGTTTACAACATGTGCACTATCTCCACCTGCACTGAAATGTTTTTGCACTTCTTGCACGAGTTATATTGGCTCTTAACTGTAATTGTCTTTAATGCAACTATAACTTATTTGTAAATATATCTTACTATAACCATACTTGTCTTAATTTGTACTTGCTCTTATTATAATGTAATAACTTGTTAACTCTGTCACCTTGGATAAGGGCGTCTGCTAAATAAATTAATAGTAATAATAACAAATCTGAACACAACACTTCGTGCTTTTAGGTAAACTGATGGAATGTCTGAATGTCTACTACTACTACTGGTACCACAAAAAAATACTACAACTGTACAATTATTCCTAATAATAATGATAATAATAAAACTGTTGGATATAGAGGGATGTTCAATAACTTTGACCTATAGATTTTACAAGTCCAACCTTTATTTTACAACGGAGTTGCCAGACAATTCTCCCGCCGCCAGATCCCGCTTCTCTCTTTCAAACTATCTGCCCACACACACCTCCCTCCCCCTTCCTCACTCATTGGTCCAACACTCCCTATCTCTGACTGATCGTGTCAGACCTGAGGTGCCTTCAACTAGGCAAACTTTTGTAACGAACTGTGTTAGCTTTGAACAAGGCTAATTGAACAGTTTACTGAACATTCCATGAACATTTCAAATATGCAACAAATCCTAAAATCCAAAAGCAAAAAGGCCAGATTAGCTATTTTAAAACTGGAATTCATATATTTTTTAATTTTTTTCTTCTTCTAATAAACAGACCCTTATCATCATCATCATCATCATCATCATCATCATCATCATCATCATCATCATCATAATAATAATAATAATAATAATAATAATAATAATAATAATAAATGCAAACATATTTTACCAATTATATTGAAAAATACCAATATTTTATAAATAAGTCACATTATAACATTAAACATACCTGATGTAACTCTCTCAGATTTTTTGTTGTCATACATTGACAAAAATTGTCCATCCCCCAGAGTCAAAGAAATGCTCTCCCAGCCTTTCACCATTATTGTTTTACGCAAACTACCTCTTTAGAGTGTTCGCCTCATTAGCAAACGTTTGAGGCTAACAGACCACCAACAGAAAAAAAGTTTCAAACTGTTCGCAAACGTTCACGAACGTTCTCCTAGTTGAATGCAGCTCTGCTGCCACCCCCCTCAGTGACGCACTCACACACAGGCAGTGTTTCAGCGGTAATCACACCAAGCACCAAAACACACAGAGAGCGTTAACAGATCTCAACAAGAATAACACAGTTTACAAACACGCATTATTTACAGAGTACTCCCACCCACTTCCCCAGTCCATACTCAGGTCAATTCCCACATTGACCGCAGCTTTTTGAAGCAAAGTTGCATTGTTTTCTGACTGACAGAGTTCCAAGCATGCTTTAGCAAGCGCACAGCATCTAACAGTGACTTATTTACGCTGAATTTTCGTGCTGATGCTCATCGCTTTTCTCTTTCCAGCCATGCTTGCTTGCTTGCTGTTGTAATCGCTTAGTAACGACGTGCAAACAGCTGATTGACCGATCTGTCAAACTTTTTTACTGCAGTAAAATGCTGCCTTTCTTATTGAAATCTATGTGAATGGCAAAGTAACGAGGTGAAATTGGGAGATTAGTAAAAGCGATTACTACAGTATAAAGCAGTGCATTTGTTATTTAAATCTATGTGAATGGCACATAACGAGATCCAAACAGCTGAGTTTGGCCGAAATATACAGCGTGCTTAACACGGTATAAACAATGCCTTGTTACTGAAATCAATGGGAATGGCAAACGACAAGCGCTTTTTTGTCCGATTTAAACGGCTGCCTGAAGTATAACTCTGTATGGTGCAAGTGGTGGCGACTGTGGTAGTAGTAGTAGTAGTAGTAGTAGTAGTAATAATAATAATAATAATAATAATAATAATAATAATAATAATAATAATAATAATACATTTCTAAGGGGACTATGTAGTGCAGCAGGTCTTTAATGCCAGTTATGGTAATACAGTACTAATAGTCTATATCACAAAACCACCATGCTGTTATAGAAATACAGTACCGATAGTCTACATCACAAAACCACCATGCTGTTTTGCACTTCTAGACACAATGATGTTCCTCTCTTTTAATTCATCACTAAAATAACCGTAACCACTTCAATTTTGAGGGGAACAAAACTGCTTTTTGGACTAACAACAAAATCCTTGTATTACAAATGTTAGAACCAATTGTTTACGCTTTTCTTAGAATTACAATTACAGAATACAGCAGGTTGTCACATTGCAAAGGACCAATTTCTTGTTTTTTTAATAGATTTATGAATGCGTGTTTAAGTTGTGGATACAAAAGTCACAAATACAGATGTATTACTTCTGGCTTCAAGGCTTTTTCACTGTAATACATTTCTTTGAATGCCTGTCATTACAAGTGTTTATTTTACCAAGCCTCCTCTTCATTTTACAAGCCTGCTACTCTCAGTAGTGCCATGATTTCGTTCATTCGACCAAACTGGATGAAGGCAGGACTGATTAGAAGTTGGCCCGTTTGTTACTAAGATCATGTCTTGACAGATTAAAATGGGAATAGTTGTTCTTAATTATCAGTTTCATTTGATTTATAAAGATATGTCAAAACAGACATCTGGTCATAGTTGAAGTAGTTGCAGTACCAACAGATGTTGAGGCATATTAAACCACACTGAAAAAGATCACATATAGGGTGGAGGGACAAAAAATAGAACGCTTTCCATTAACAAGGGCAGCCAGGATGATGCTGGATTGACATGGCAGAGTCTACAAGGCCTTGTTAGGACATTAAGATGCACAGACTTGGATACTATCATCTGTCTATCCAATCTGCTGTCTTGTCCATCATAACTGAAACAGACTTTCAACAGGGAGATACAGCTTTCATATATTACAGAATCAGGGATGTGCGTACAGAGGGTAGTTATGACCAGTCCCTGTATATACAGTATAAATTAATTTAGTTGTAAAACAAATAATAAAAGTACTACAAGAAAATGCTACTGAAAATTAACACAACCTAATGGATAATGGTTGGCAATAGTACAAACTCACCAAAAACAGCTGAAGAAATTTTAATGCAGGAGGACACCTGTAAACACACCCCTTCCTGAGTCTTTGATGTCACAAGAATCAGCAACTTTATCTACTGAGCATTTTCTCACCGCAAGCCTCTGGTCAGATGGAATCTCACTGTCTTTCTCTCGCCTTTGTTCTCTCAATGTCTGAATTCCACTTCTATGATGTCAGCAGTTTTCTTTTCTTTTCTTTTTTTTTTGTTTTATCATAGATTGCCAAAGCTGGCATTTTATGCTTGTCACCCCTTTGACAATGCTAAGGTGGTGGATGCTGTCTGGCACTACTAACCTCTGCAGTTGTACTGACATTTCTCCTCTGCTTGTTGAATCGGAAGCATTTTTTCAAACATACAGTCCAGCCCAACGAGTTTTCAAAATGGGTTTTTAAAGAGACTCTGAAACCTATTTAAAACCAGCGTTGCGAATGTAGATATTCAATATGCAGTTGCTTTTTTTTATTTTAAATTTGTACCAATTCTCTTTAAAACAGCATGGTATGCTAAATGGAAAAATATTGGTTTTGAGTAATTTGGTCAATACTTTACTATATTTTATTAAGTAATCTTAGAAGAAACCCTAGTGTACCATTAATATTGGCAACAGTATAATTATTGGCCACATATAAGTCCAAACCAATCCTAAAAATTAGTCCTCTACTTAAATGTGCTCTCCTGCTGCATAGTGAACAATTGGTTTTCTCTGTTATTGAGCAGCCAATATTATATTCATTCTTCAAAGCAACTACCATCAACTGCACAGAACTTAAGGTCAGTGGGCTTCCTCTGATCCCACCACCAAGCCAATCGCCTCTTTACACACAGGAACTGGATAGCAGATGTTGGCAAGATACTGGCCCTTGGAGGACAGCTCTGCAGATGTCCGCTTCAGCTCACCTGGCCAGTAGGGGCCACTGAAGCGCAGTGGGTGACTCCAACCAGGTTGTGTGCCAAAGCCAATGCAACACTCCCTGTGGAATCACCAGCAAAGACTGACGACTTCATAACCAAGTAGCAAACCTAAGCTCCCCTGACTCACCCTGCACACCACGTTGTGGTGCCTATAACAGATGAGCCACTCAGATCAATATTTGTTTCTGATATAAAATAAGAAAGTTTATATAAGTTTCTTCACTTCACTATACAAATACATAATGACACAACCTACCCAGGCTTGCTCCTAACGTCATGCAGGATGATAAGTAATGTTTGTCAGTAACCCTTTGTTGTTTATTTATTTATTTAGTAATTTATATTATTTTGACCGTAAACCCAAAGCTTGATTACAGCAGGGCTCTGTGGACCCGATGACTAAATAAAAACAAGCAGTTTTTACCAAAATATTTTCTGTTTGTTTTAAATTAAGAAGTAGGAGGGAAATCTACAAATGGGCCCCTTTCACACGTCATAATCCATGCTTATCTTGGTGATGGCCAGTTCCTTATTTACTTGCTTCAAGTGGCCAAACAAAGTGACTGGGAGTATTATTTACACCTCCCGCTCTCCCTGGAGGAAGTGGTGTGTCCGTCAGGGCTACAATGGGAATTGTGGGAATGAGAGCCACAGCTTTAATCAGCTTATAGACAAAAGACCTGACCAGGGAGAGTTACATGATCCAAGCCTGACCTACTGGTTACGCTCCCCAGTTACCCCACAATCACTCGTTTCAGATAATTCTGTGAGAACACTGTTTCCTGAAGTGACTACAGGGAAACACATCCATTTGGAAAGGATTTGAGGTCTGAATAAGCAATCAGCCCCTGAAGGGTGCCATCCTCATGAGTGAAATAACCACAGCACTCCATGGAGAATTCTGTGTATAGAACAAGTACAATGTATGAAAAATAAAGTTTAAACCTAAATTAAACAGTATAATTCAGGTCTCCTTATATGAAGCTCTGCACCTGCTCAGCAATGCAGTGCAATTTGAAACTGTGCAATTTGCCGAGTCATTCTGTTGTTGATTTTGAAAGAAGCCAAAACAGATTCCAAAACACATGCTATGAAGGCACAACCTGTCTGTCACAATGTAATGTGTTTTTTTTTTCAGTTTGCCTATTAAAAAAGGAGAAACTATCCTCCTCTGGCTATCTTGATCATATAAATACATAGGATTCTGCTTCATAGGATTAACATCTGGAAGAAATGACCTAACCCCAATACCATATGAATTACAGCCTTAGTTCAGAATCACATTACTTGTCTAAATTGTTTACAATGGGCTCCCTAGCACAGCCTCCTCATTATTTCATGGGACATTAAATTGGTATCATGGTAATGTAAACAAAACACGTCTTGACATTTCATGTCAGGCATGTCAGCAGTGCAAGAAAGTCAATTCTTGTGATTTTTAACTCAACATCTCCATGGAAACCAGCATGCATGTTTAGAGCTCTTCCCTGTGTACAGTATTTACAGTACACGCTTCAAGTAACCAGCCAAGAAAAGGAGGGCTCATTCAACTCCCACCTATCTCAGTGAAGAGAGCCGGGTGGAGATGTGTTTGCGTGTGGAGTTGAGGGTAGATTGCCCTTTACTACTAGTAATTCAAAATGCAGTCCTGAAAAACGTCAGAAGCCAGTGCTGCAAGACACCCCAGCAGCCACTTTACTTGTCCCAGTAGTCATATTAGTTACTAGGCTGCTTTAAATATAAACACATGTCAGAAGTGTCCCTGATAGACTTCCAAGTGGGTCAGGAGAGGTGACAGATAATACCTTCCAGAGGGTAAATATTTTATTTTCCAATTAAGTAAAAGGTCACACTCTGACATGTTTTTCTGAGCAGGCATATAGGTGGATAAGGATGCAACCACTGATTCCTTCCTTTTAAAAAACACTATGTCAGGAACCATACCTTTTAGCCCCATTTACATGACTGAGCTTTAGCTGCTCAGGCAGCTGTGTTGTTCCTCACGACATCCCTGTGAATCCCATTCTCCATGAACCTGCAGACTGGCATTCCGTTTGTGATAATGCTGTATGTCAGGGTTTGCTGAAAACAAGCCCATTCTCATTTTTAGCTGGGAAACATTTTTATGTGTTGATGAAAAAAAAAAAACAGCAACTGTGGAGAAATGTTTATTTAGATTGAGTAAATACTGTTATTGACGATCAGTCATTCAGTTTAAGATATGAATGGTAGTTGTTAGAGGGTTATGTATGATTGAATCAGGCCACATTTCTATTGGGATGAGTGTACTTATTGTAATAGACATAACTGTACAACATCAATAAATATTTGGGAGTATGTGTGCATGAATATGTGAACATGTAAAGGAAGAGGTATGTGTGCAGGTATGTATACCCTTATAAAAGTTTCTCATTGTTAAAGCAAAGTGTAATAAAGCATAGTAAAAGGTAAAGCATAGGTAAGCATTATAAAGCCCAAAGACGATTGGTAACGCATAGTATAACCATGGGAAAATTGCAAAATGCCTTGCCAATTTACTGTTTTACTACTTCTAAGGGAATGAGGATGTGTACCATGTGTGTGTGTCCGGACATAGAGATCTATTTAGCTGTGTCAGTCTGGCCCTGAAAGATTAATATGCAGGTATGGTTGTACTAATGAATGAGCATGCATGTTATTCTGCATGGCTGCGTGTCTTTGGTGAATGTACGCTCAGCCCCACCCCGTCTGTAGATCCCACAAATCTGCAAGCTTGTTAAGACAATGTGAAAATACAGGAGCTCTCTGGGAAAGCAAGTGTTTGAACCTGAGGAAGTGAATGTTGAAAGAAGGAAAAATGAAATACATCATCCAAGGGCTGAGCTAATAGTTACAGATGAAAAGCCATGCCACAGGGCAGACATCAAAGAAGGCATTTAGACTGAAATCTTGATTGCTTCTCACTAATTTCCTGAGCAGTAAATCTAACAATGTCAAGGCAAAATGCATTTCCGATCAGGGGGCAAACTTCTTGGAGAATTACAGAAAGGTAATAAGTAACTTGAAAAATTCAGTCAAAAATGTTTCAACATGAATGAAACAGTGTTTAAGGACAGCCTCATTGATAAACCATGCAAGTTTTGATCTTGTGGTTTATGTTTTTCTTGAACCTCTTGGTGGAATTATAGTGTTATTATGGACAGTTGGGTGTACATTATTATTATTATTATTATTATTATTATTATTATTATTATTATTATTATTATTATTATTATTATTATTATTGGTCCAAAATGTAGGTGAATTAAGTACCCTGTAGTAACACTGTAGTTACCATTTGCTAACATTTACTACATGCAAATAGCATGAAGTTTTGTGATTGGAAGGGTAGTCAAGTATCATTAATAATTACTAATCAACATGTACAAGGGGAAAAAATTATCACTACTACTAATTTCTACTATCACAATAATATATAGTGTTTTTATTTGATGTAAGCTCAAATATTATGAAAAGCAACACTCATTACCAAATTCCACATCTGCTGGGGAACACAATTCTGATTCCTCATGGCTCTTATCCCTCTTAGCCAAAAATGCTTTTAAAACGAGGCTGGAGAACACTTCCAAACTGCATACGTACGTTCACTGGGGACGCTGAGCTGAACCAAACCGCAAATGACAGGCCAAGCAATTCAAGCACTATTGCGCCTGAAGTCTGCTATGAAATGATTCAATAGGGAGTTCATTTACTTACAGGTCATCTGAAATCCACTGTTCCGCCTATCATCTGCATATTCACTGGCTGCTGCTGCTCAGCTTTAGCACTGCATCACTTCTATGAAAACACATATCAAATATCCTACCTGTCTACAGGATTGCTGCCATACAGAAGTCCCTTATATACAAGCCACTTCTTTCTATAAATAAGCTTTGCAGGGAGAGTAACAAGCCGTCCTATAAAAATACCCCTAAACAAATACATAAGGTTTGCTGCAGTGATTGGACCCGAGGGCTACAGTGCTCTATTCCAGCTACTTATGACAGAAGGAGAGGAAAGGAGGGAAAGGGACAGGGATAGAGAGAGAGAGAGAGAGAGAGAGAGAGAGAGAGAGAGAGAGAGAGAGAGAGAGAGAGAGAGAAAGCAATTAGCTTAGACAGTGTCAAACTTAAAATATACAGTATACATCTGCTAATTCTAAAGGTTTAAGCAAATGTCTAGGTAAAACAGTGGGCACGATGTACTGTTAAATACTTGAGTAGTTTTATGCACATTCTTGTGAAAGCTTCTCGACATTTGTTTTTATCTCCTTTGAGGGTCACCGAGTTAATTTGCCTCTAGTCATTATACACTCTGAAAGCAATATCTCCAATAAACTGCTGTAGCGCACAACTGTATGGGTGCATTATTGAAATTGGAACAGAATACCCACTTCGAGGCACCGTGTTAAGAGGATGAAAATGTTTCTGGAAAGTTTCTCCACCTAAACACCTGCCCAGAAAACCTCAGAAGGCCCCAAGCATTTAAATCACAGCACTGTAGGCCCTAACGTTATACCTGGAGAACATCCAACCAGGTGATGTGAGGGACATTGCAGCTGCGCAGGTTCCACATCTTTCAGCAGTGTTGTGTGTACTCAGTATTGGTTTTTGTAGAGCATTAGCCTATGGGAGGGGTAAGTCAAGGCATTTTGTACACTACTTGCTTTATACAACTGTACATAAATAACAGATTGGATTTGAAAGCTTGCTCGCAGAGGGAGGAACGCTGTGTAGCGAGTGTGGTTTCCACAAACACAAATTAATTGCTTGTTTTACAGCTACAAAAAAAAAAGAAATTCACAATGCTGTAAGTTTTAAAAAGGTTGTAAAATCGACATTGCTTGCACTGTCAGCATCAAACAGTAATGTCATTATTCAGAATGACTTATGCAGAGCGGTTTAACTTCCTTTTTTTTCATGTTTTTTTTCAGGTGCGGCTGTTTATTTGCACTGTTATTTAAATCCTCTTTTCCTCATACCCTGCCAGACGGACGAGAACATCCAAACTGACTGCTCAAAACATCTTTAACCAGCAATGTATCTAATTTGGGTAAAGGAAACAATATTTCTGGGCTACAAATACCCTCAGTTTTCACCCCATGGTAGTCACTGAGCGACCCAGAATACCCTCAACACTAAATCTACAGCATTGAATACAGAATAGGAATCTATGGTGTATAATTTTATTTCTGTACTACCTTACCAAAACGCTACAGATTCACTGGAGCAGCAGACCTTTGCTGTACAGTACCTTAGCATATCTGCTGCAGTGAGATATGCATCATTCACTACACTGCACACACACATGAATGTAGGTCATTCATCTCATATCTAATGGACTAAAAGCAGGGGTCAGAGACAGAGAAAGACAACCACTGTCCTTTCCCTTTTACATTGGGAATCATTCTTTTTTAAAAGCAATTATTCCAACAGAAAATCAGCACAGTATTCTAGGGAAGATAAACAAAATGGAATGCATTTCATATTACTGTATAGTAGCCTTTAATTTGAAGCTGATACATTCAGAGGATTCAGTTTTGCCTGTGAAAGGGCTGGACTTGATCCCCCTTGTATAATGTGGAGAAATATTTTGGTTACCTGTCTCATACAGTTTTCCCTGATGTTTGTATTTAAGCATCAATAACAGTGGTGCACACCTTGACATTTAAGTGTGTACATACTTGTGGTCAAAGTTTTAAAATGGAGGTTCTTGGTAGCTCTGAAGTATAGCTGTACAATGTTTCTTTGATGTGGTTTAAATACTTATGATGTGAAGTCCTCCCTCTCTCTAATTTCTTTGGTTTTCTTTTTATAAATAATTTTTATAGTGTAGTACAGCACCACCCATACTGTACCGGTGCCTGCCCTGTGGATAATAATCGGGGAGTTTTGGGCAAAAAAGTTATCTTTCACATTGAAGCATGTTATTTAATGCCTAACAGATGGTTCATCCCACCCCCAATCAAAGGGCCCCAAGCACAAAAGCCTAACACCTTCATTAATAATAAAAATAATGAAAAGACAATCCCTGTATGGAGGGTTCAAATCACTGGCCTTGAGATTCTTTACAGTCTTGGGTTACAAAAATAAGAGCCATTTCACGGTCAGAGACTAGGAGGTGGATCCAATCAAGAAAATACTCGGACCTGGGGTTCACCTATTCTATTGCATTATCAGTCAAGCCTCTGGGAATACAAGAACATGTCCCACAGAACATACCTCTGCAAAGAAAAGCCGTTCATTGAATGAATTTATCAGTTAATTTATTATATGTTAAAATATGTCAAAAGGTGGAAACAGTAATTTCCTTTTTTTCTACGGTAATATTTTATACAGATTGAACAATCTTATAAAATCGCATTGTTTTGATAGGAACTTTTTAACACACAGTTACCCCCACCTTACACCAACATCCAGTACTATAGTTCACTTGATTTTTGTCTTTAATTTCACCTGTCTCCATTCTGAATAGTGGCAGCTGTGGGAAGACTGAACAGAGGGCCAAAACTTACGTCAAACAGCCAGGGTCCAAACCCACAACCCTGTCCCTGTCCCCCAAAAAGCAGCCGAGACAACCACAAGGCCTTCGGGTCAATGAAAAGGGAACCTATAAACCAACGCCTAAATATCTCAATTAGATAGACAGCACAGAAATATAGCGCTGAGAAACAACCGTTTTTGTATTTTGCTGCTGTCACTTTTCTGTAATGAAAAGGCTTTTCAAGAGACCCAGAGACAGGAAAGCAATATAAAATAAAATCTTTTCAAACCAGGCAGTCCAAAAATAAAATTAAAAAAAGACTTAATGCACTATTATGAGACGGTAATAAAGCCCAGTGGATTCCTGCGATTTCACACAGGTTTTGGCTGCTTGAAAATAAAATAGTTCATCATCAGGAAGCTTAAGAAAAATATCAGAGCAGGCAGTAGGATCCCAGGGTCCATAATCCCCGATGGGAGTGAAGATGAAGTCATGAAAACAATAAAATGTATACATCTGCAGATTGTTCCTGTTGTGCTTGGCACCTTTAATACAGAACAAAAATGAAAACCACTAAATTGAGGTTTAAATGCTGTTAACGCTGGGCTTGACACGATATGCTCCAGGGTGGGGTTTAGGAAATAATCAGTCCAGGGTTATCACCAATTATTGGAATTTCATTCCCCCCTGGCTGCATGGAAATGGTCACAGAAATGGCCTAGCTACACCTGAACAAACACTACAATTCATAGCTTATGTTAAAACTGTAATGGACAGGGTGTGTCCCAAAGGGCAGAGCACACATGTGGTGTTGAAATCTGTACAGCTCCTCCACCCAGTGGTGGTGTTAACTGGGAAGGTCAGGGCACTCAAACACACATACGTACATGGATGTGCAGTACAGTCCTGTAGGCTCTAGGGGACATGGCTCACTACCATGTCCACTACTGGTTGAGTACTGTACATGTTTCCAAAATAAGCAAGTCTGAAGATGTGACTGGCCAAGAGTAGATTTACAAGGCAAAGGAGTTGGGGAATGTCATTTTTTTTTTACTGCCCTAATTAATTTGGAAGTTTTAGTGTTTCTTACTTTTTCATGTTTTTTGTTTTATTTCCAAAGACCCAACAAATGTTGTTGCACAAACTGCAGTACATCCTGCATGTGATGCTTTATTATGCACAAATTAATGGGTATGTCGCTAAAAATTCCAGTTCTTCCAATACTGAGTGGCATAAGTTTTTGTCTATGGCCATGACAAAATGCCTCTGTGAAGTATAGAAGAGAAGGTCACTGTGAACCCTGATTTATCAAGAAGGACAGCCAAGGTCAAATACCATGGCCAGCTCAAAGTTCAAAACCAGTTAGAGACTACCAACTATGTTTTAACACAGAATCTCAAAGAATGAGCATGAACTTCATAAAAGAGACGGGTAACTTTTTGGGCGTATGTTTTAAACAGTGTAGTGATGGTGTGTAACACATTGGGCAACATTCACATTGCAGTTTTAAATAGCATTGTGTTTGTGCCTCGGACTTATATTAATTGCTGAGCCTGAATGCTGTGACCTCAATACTGATCCTGTTACACTCCTCCTTGAAGGGATTGCCTGCGTAAATATTGAAAATAGAACAGGTAATAAATGAGTAAAACTCAAAGTAGTGCTGTGATTGGTAGGGATGCACCCTCTCCTTGAACAGTCACAGGGCAGGGGGGGAGGGGCTTGTGACACAATCACTGGTAACTCAGCACCACAACCAAGGTCTGCAAGACAAACGTTATTTTGTAGTGAAGATTAGTAAATCACCATAAGAAATGTAAATGTACATTTCATTACAGGCATTTTAGATTATTCTAGAAGTATTAAGCTGAATTAAGTAAGCACTGTATGGACAGGAGCTTCCACCGCCATTGGAACCTGACTGCTGCAACTTCACTCTGTTGAAAAACAAAGGGAATTCAATAGTTGATTTCATTAACCAGTGATCATGCTAAGCAGACTGACTGTAGTTATGCTCCTGCTTGATCGAAAGAGGTTTTAAATAACATTTTGACAAACTCTGATCCAGCTCAGGAAACAAAACAGTAATGAAAAAAGTGGATTTTTTTGTTTACATTTCTCAGGAAAGACAAGAGCTGATAGTTTCAACATAGGTTTAAAAGTTAACACCCTACTGAAATATGTAAATAAAATATAATAAAGTATAGACTTTGTGATCCTGGCATTGTTGTCTTTCATGCAGTGAAGCCACGCCAAGGGGGCATGATCTGTGATTAGGGTGAAGTGTCGCCCCAGGAGGTAGTACCGGAGTGACTCGACTGCCCACTTTACTGCCAGGCACTCCTTCTCGCACTGAGACAACACTACCCCGAGACCTGTCTCAGACACATCCGTCTGCAGGGTGAACCTCTTACTGAAATCCAGACTGCACAGCACTGGCTTGCTACACAGTCTCCTCTTCAATGCGAGAGAAGCCCTCCACGGCTCCGTCCACCGGACCGTATTTGGGGCAGCCTTATGGGTGAGGTCCGTCAAGGGAGGAGCTTCCTATGAACTTCCTATAGTAGCCCGCTAACGCCAAGGAGGCGTTCACCTGGGTTTTAGTCGTAGGAATCAGCCAGTCAGCCAAGGCTTTCATCTTTGCAATCAGCGGTCTGATCTGGCCACTCCCTACTCTATACTCCAAACACTCCGACTCACTCTTCCAATTGCACATTTCTTTGGGTTAGCAATGAGCCCAGCCTCCCATTAGGACTGCAGTACTGCCCCTACTTTACCCAGATGACTAGCCCAATCCTCACTGTGGATAACCACATCATCAATGTAGGCAGCGGCATACTGCTGATGGGGTCGCAAAATGTGATCCATCATCCACTGGAAAGTGGCTGGCGCTCAATGCAACCCAAAGGGCATGGTATTAAATTGGTATAACCTGAAGGGAGTCAAAAACGCGGTCTTCTTTCAGGATTCCGGGGTTAGGGGTATCTGCCAGTACCCCTTTGTTAAATCCAGTCTCATCATAAAATGAGCTATGCCTAGGTGCTCCAGTAACTCATCTACCCGGGCCACGGAATAAGCATCAAACTTCAATTTTTCATTGACCCTCCTGAAGTCAATACAAAACCGAGTCGATCCATCTGGCTTATCCACTAAAACAACTGGACTATTCTAGTCACTTTGGGACTCCTCTATTACCCCCAGCCTGAGCATTTTGTCAATTTCTGCTTTTACTACCTGTCGTTTGCATTCAGGTATACTGTATGGCCTCTGGCAAACTTGCGCCGCTGGCTCAACTTCAATGTGATGCTGGGCTACACGAGTCTGCCCTGGGACTGGAGAGAACACACCAGGAAATTCTGCCATCAGCACCCGGGCCTGACATTTCTGTTTTGGTGACAAAACCCGTCTGCTGGAGTGACTGAGGTAATTGAACAGTCTTACCAGGACAGATGAGGTCACATTCCATAGCTGGGCAATTCCAAGTGATGTGGCCCACCTCCCCAGCATGTGCAACACCTCGGTGGACTGGTGTGGGAGGGTGCGGGGTTTCACTGAACACACAGGAGACATAAAGTTTCTTTGAGACCACCTCACCGGTGTCCAATTTTTATTTAATACACAAAGGGGCACCACTGTACCGCGGCTGAACAATACCAACAATGGTAAGGTTCTGTCCATGGCAGTTTGCTGAAAAATACCAACAACGGTAAGTTTCCTGTGTCCGGCAGATTATCGTGCACATGCAGGTGCTGAAAAGTTCAAAACAGAAGGTGAAAGGAAAAAAGGAAAATAAAACACAATAACAAAACTACAAATAAAAGGTGCTGCTTCTTGCAGCGTCCTGCAGCCTGCGCTGTCCGGGGCGGCTCGGGTTTTAGTTATGCGTTGCTGTTCCCTCACTATCACCCACGGAGTTCCCAACTAAACTGCCAATGTCCCACTCGGGTACGTAAATAATTCTTTACGGCGGCTGCATTCCTCCACCGGACTTGCTTGGCTCTTTTCTCATTCCAGACACTGGCATTCCTGTTCTGTTTATTCCAGGGTTACAAACCCAGCTCCCGCTGTCATTTCCAATACAAGAGCAAGAGGAAAGGAACAGCAAAGAGTCATTTTTTTTGGTCGATCGACCCAGCCCAAGACCCGCTTCACGACCACTCAGGAGAGAGGGAAACGCGACACACCCTCACCCAACCTCTGTGCCATTACCATGATTGGCAGACGGATCCCACAGGGCTCCCGACCACCCTCTACAGGATCAAAAAAAAACAACAAGAGATTCAGCTAGTCTTGTGAGTTGGCTCCCATAACTAAGGACTCAACTCCTTATAATACCCAAGACAGTGATAGCCAAGAAGTGGACCACCAGCAAAACTCAATAACAACTAACAATAAAAAACAGAACATCAGTAAAAATAAAAGCCAAGAGCTTCAGCCTGGGTTTGTTTGAAGCGTTTTACCTTATATAGATAAACTCCTGTAGCCCTTTCTGATGCGTTTTTTATCTCATTGGAAACTTGGAAACGGATTCCTAATTTCCTAACCTGGCCCATAATAAACCAACTGTCTGATGCCCTCCCCTAAAGAATATTCTCACACTCGTAACATATTGGTCTTAATATATGCATATCCAGTGTGTAATGATGGATTAATAACCATTGCCATACTAATGGTGTGTCAAAATATAAAAATGTTAGCACTATGGTACCATCAGCTTATACCACTTTCATTATTATTGCCCCTTACTAAAGATCCATAGTGTTGCTATTGTAGTACCACTGCTCTGCCTTTGTAGATTGGTAGAGGGGGTAAAAAAAAACAAAAAAAAACTAGGTTTATAAAATGTCATTGTGTCCAACACATCTAAAAAACAAGATTTTTCAGGGCGCAGTTTTCAAACGTCTTATATTTTTAAAACCTTGGTACAGTAATACAATACGGGAAAGTAGTGAGTCTCCTCCAGACTTAAACAAACACAGTAGATACTGAGCAAAACCAGCTGCATTTCTCCTTGATGTATTTTATGTTCTGGCTACCTGCATTTTATCAAACAAATGGCACTCAGAACCTAGCTGCTGTCTTCCCGCCAAGTTCCTGACTGAAAAATAAATAAAGGCACGGGGAGGCGAGGCAGGATGATGTAAAGATTTCAAACTGATAGCTGGACTGAGCCGTTGAATAGAGTAGGTCATAGAAAACAAGAGGTATTTCAATGTTGGTGATATTTCTGGCAAGCCACTCTTTTGAAAATGGTTTACATTGTTCGTCACACACATATAAAGAAAGTGTTGCAGGGTTTTTTTTTTGCCTCTGCAATTTGTCTGGTATTTGGAAGGCTCATGTACACTATGTCAGTAGACTTCCTAATAGTGTAGGTTATTCTAATATTTTTCTGGTGTTTTTTCCACTTAATATACTGCAAGAATCAAATGCACAGTACTGTTCTCCATATACACGGCCAATACAATGCTGCACATGCATACACACATTTAGCTCCCCCATCACCAAGATGTTCTCTTTCCTGGTGCTTTATTTGATTAAAAACAAGCTTCTAAGGATATCACAGGCTGTGTGGCTTTTAAAAAAAACAATAAAACATAAATAAAAGCCACTTTTATTAAGGTCAGTTTTGCAGTAAAGCTTGCCACAAAGCAAACCAGAGAATATAACTTAAAGTTCAAATGTAATAGACCTGCCAATTCTGGCAGTAAACACTGTGAGACGTGCTTTTTACGGTTTGTAAACTAAACGTCCTACCCCCAATGTTTGGAATACTTTCAGATTCACATTTTGCCTCTACAATTTGTGAGGTATTTTTTTTTATAGCAGCAGTGTTTCACAATTATTGTACATTAAAATACAATTATCTGTTATCTGTTAGCATCCTGCAAACTTTATTGGAAGGGTGTTTTAATACAATTTGAATTACTGCAGTATAGGAGTAATACACCAAAACCTACACAATTATACATGGTGAACTAGATCCAAGACAGATCTCTTTGAAACTGTACAGGTTTTAAAAAGTGGATCTGTTTGGTTGTCCGTGGAATCAAAGCGTACTGTATGTGTGGTCAGGTGGGGTCTTTACTCCTGCAGTACTATACTGTATATTTAAAGTGTTGCAGCAATATGTGCAAGACATTTGCTTTGCATTCGTCACATTTGTTTCAATGCACCCTTTTCATTTTGTGAAAGACCATTATGTGGCCAAAGAATAAGGATGACTTGTTTATGTTGTAACGTCCCCCTACACACACACACACACTTTTTCCAAAGCTAAAAAAACCCCAAAACACACTAGTGTCTGCCATCTGATGGATGTGACAGGGATTATGAGTTCATGGGGGCACACTCAGGAAATTATCCTGCAGGCACCTCATCATCAGAGCTCACTCATCATTTCATTCCTTTTATATCAATGTGCTGGCTGCAGCTTTACTTTTGTTTCACAGGCTGATCCCTCCATCAGTCCGTCGACTGCACCGACTCATCAATCAGACTCCCCATAGCCGCTGCCCCTCTGTCTTTATATTTACAATTGCCACAGCTACCGAACCAATCATTGTTCCTAATAAACCATCCTATCCATGACAAACAAAAGCCCTAAAGCCAGGTAATCTTGTCTGACATCAGCGGGCTGGGTTTACTGTTAGTGTAGCTCTCTGGCCGGCAGCCAGAGTCAGTAAAACTTCAGAAAAATAATTGGGCTTTTTCAAAATTTACAACATGCCTTACCAGTGCCTATTAGGGCTCTGTCTTTGATGTTCACCCTTGCCCATCTGGTTTTGACATGGAATGGGATATATGTGGGTCGGAGGAAAAACAGATGCTGATTTACAAAGATATAAGTCAATTTAGTCCATGGTTAACTACAACAGGTGCATTAATAAGCTTGTATATTAGAACATTATATTATTATGAGTATCAATTGTGTGTGTCCTTTCATTGTTTGTTACGTTTCATTGTTTTCTTTTGTTTTTTAATATGACAGTAATATATTCAGCTGGTCATATAATCCTCTTCCTTCCATAACCTTTGAATAGGCACAGCTATAACTCATTTGATTTTGGTTTAAAATATCAGTCCACTACCTTTGGTTGCGTACTTTGTCTGAATGACTACAGCATATGCTAACACACCAACACTCAACAAAAACACACAGAAATATTGTATGTACAATGGTTTGGAATGGATTACAGTACATATGGGGACCATCCGTTATAAAAGTTTACCGTGGTAAATGTGCACAGTACTTTTGTATTTTTCCAGTGCCTTCCCTGTGGTTATACACAAGTTTACTATGCGTTGCTCTGTTTTTTAATATTCTTTACCATACTTCTCTCGGCTATATAATGCTTAACTGCCTTACCATGCTTTCACTATGCTTGCTTACACTTTGCTATGCTTTTATTATGGTAAACTTTTATAATGGGTAACCCTTCTTTTTAAGCATAGTATTGGGACAGTATTGGAACACAGGGTGTCCCAATCCCTTTTGAAAGGCAGAGCATACTGTATTAAACCCACAAAAAAGGAAACCATAAAAAGCAGGCAATTAGACAAAATCTGCTACTGTACATAATTGCTTTTCCCTACTTATCACCATAAATATTGACATACACGCTGGGGTAAATGTACATAAATACCAAGTGGGTATCTTTTTCATAATTTCCTGTCCATCTGAGAACCAGATTTTGAAATAACATACAGACACACTGTAGTTCATATTTAAATGAACTCAAATGCACATCTTTAGAAGTGTTGATTTAGCCATGGCAATGTCTTACCTCCACTAACTCTTTTTCTTCTAACAATTAGTTCAACATCAGCATTTTTTATGTTACTTTCAAATCCAGAGGGATTACCATAGATCACCTGGGAAAATAGGCCTGCCTTAACAAGAGACTGATGCTCTTGCAGTCTTTCTAAGTACAATTACTAAAAGCTTACAGTATAACTTCATTTAGTAAAATTGCCCTTGCCAAGTGCTGTTCACGCGTGATTTTACAATATCAGCAAATAGAAAAAGTAAACAAACATAGCAGCTGTTTTCAGCTCATTCAATGTTTTTATTTTTACTTTTATTTCCTGGTTGCTGGATTCATGGGAGTATTACAGTCACATGACTTGTAGGAGACAGTGATTGCTGGTTTCTCAGAAATTCCAATTGCTGGATAGGAACCCATTGCAGAATACCTGCACTGTGTTGCACAGCAGTTTTGTGTGAACAGGCTAGCCCTCATACAAGTAATTATAATGCATATGGAATCCCTGACATTTCAGGCTGTAGGCCACAGCACATCACAAACAAGCCCCATTCAGGGCAACAACAGAATGGTGCCTTCACCAGTACATATGGTGAGAGTAAACTAGTGTAGAAAATATTAGGGAATTTAATAAAGATGGACCAATAGCTGAGGGATGATCATATGTCTAATCAAATAAGTGCTGCCTTGTTGGGGGCTTTGTATTAACTGTGTTTCTACTTTTTTGACCAACTTTGTGTATGTCTGTTCTTGAGTCTTTCATACATTGAAGTTAAACCTTTGTCTCGTAGAGCACAGATAATGCATCGGTTTATGACCCTGGTTTCTTTCCTGTATTACAACCCTATTCAATAGAAGTCATAAAATGTAGGACACCCCCTGAACTGCCTTCACAAAAGGGTCCTAAATGTGTGTTCAAAATTCTAAAAGCCCTTGATTTTATACACATACAGTACTGTGCAAAAGTTTTAGGCAGGTGTGAAAAAATGCTGTAAAGTAAGAATGCTTTCAAAAATAGACATGTTAATAGATTGTATTTATCAATTAACTAAATGCAAAGTGAGTGAACAGAAGAAAAATCTAAATCAAATACATATTTGGTGTGACCACCCTTTGCCTTCAAAACAGCATCAATTCTTCTAGGTACACTTGCACAAAGTCAGGGATTTTGTGAGCATATAGTCAGGTGTATGATTAAACAATTATACCAAACAGGTGCTAATGATCATCAATTCAATATGTAGGTTGAAACACAATCATTAACTGAAACAGAAACAGCTGTGTAGGAGGAATAAAACTGGGTGAGGAACAGCCAAACTCAGCTAATAAGGTGAGGTTGCTGAAGACAGTTTACTGTCAAAAGTCATACACCATGGCAAGACTGAGCACAGCAACAAGACACAAGGTAGTTATATTGCATCAGCAAGGTCTCTCCCAGGCAGAAATTTCAAGGCAGACAGGGGTTTCCAGATGTGCTGTCCAAGCTCTTTTGAAGAAGCACAAAGAAGCAGGCAACGTTGAGGACCGTAGACGCAGTGGTCGGCCAAGGAAACTTACTGCAGCAGATGAAAGACACATCATGCTTACTTCCTTCGCAATCGGAAGATGTCCAGCAGTGCCATCAGCTCAGAACTGGCAGAAAACAGTGGGACCTGGTACACCCATCTACTGTCAGGAGAAGTCTGGTCAGAAGTGCCCTTCATGGAAGACTTGCAGCCAAAAGCCATACCTCCGACGTGGAAACAAGGCCAGCGACTCAACTATGCACGAAAACACAGGAACTGGGGTGCAGAAAAATGGCAACAGGTGCTCTGGACTGATGAGTCAAAATTTGAAATATTTGGCTGTAGCAGAAGGCAGTTTGTTGGCGAAGGGCTGGAGGCGTGCACGAATGAGTGTCTGCAGGCAACAGTGAAGCATGGTGGAGGTTCCTTGCAAGTTTGGGGCTGCATTTCTGCAAATGGAGTTGGGGATTTGGTCAGAATTAATGGTCTCCTCAATGCTGAGAAGTACAGGCAGATACTTATCCATCATGCAATACCATCAGGGAGGCATCTGATTGGCTCCAAATTTATTCTGCAGCATGACAACGACCCCAAACATACAGCGAAAGTCATTAAGAACTATCTTCAGCGTAAAGAAGAACAAGGAGTCCTGGAAGTGATGGTATGGCCCCACAGAGCCCTGATCTCAACATCATCGAGTCTGTCTGGGATTACATGAAGAGAGAGAAGCAACTGAGGCTGCCTAAATCCACAGAAGAACTGTGGTTGGTTCTCCAAGATGTTTGGGCCAACCTACCTGCGAGTTCCTTCAAAACTGTGTGCAAGTGTACCTAGAAGAATTGATGCTTGATGCTGTTTTGAAGGCAAAGGGTGGTCACACCAAATATGGATTTGATTTAGATTTTTCTTCTGTTCACTCACTTTGCATTTAGTTAATTGATAAATATAATCTATTAACATGTCTATTTTGAAAGCATTCTTACTTTACAGCATTTTTCACACCTGCCTAAAACTTTTGCACAGTACTGTATATACTGTGTGAACTGATTGCAGCCGTAGCACAGTGAATTAACACAGAGGCTGGATTTTTTGTATGCATCAGCCCTCAGTTTTATTCTTTATCAACATAGCCCTGACCTTTTTGGCTTTAATTCACCTCAATAAGTAGAGAAGAATGAGCCACTGCTATATTATGTCATTACTTATTTGAACTCCTTGGCACCGGTTTACTCAGTTCTGGGAACTGTATACTCTTAAACGACAAATTACAAAATTTACAAGCCTGGAAAGAAGTCATGCAGTAAAAAAATGACTTCTTCAGTATAAAAGCTCTTGCTGTTCTTATCTTCTCCTCACTTTTTTCTTATGGCAAATATTCAACATTTGGATTAGTGTCAATGACATAAGTTACTGAGAGACTGTAACTGTGGGGCTTGTTACGTGTGTTGGTCATCACTGAACAACACTGAGGCAGGCACAGAGCATTGCGTGTTCACATGCCGCACAGGTGTGCAGATTTAATATCAACACAAGTGCTGACACTAGGGTACCAGCAATGGTACCCCTAGTGTCACGTTTAATAAAGAAAACAAAACAAAACAAAGCTAAAAATAAAAGTTTGCCACACAAATGGCGAGCACTAGTCCCACTAAAAGGAACGTCCCACTCCAGGAACTACTACTCTAGGCAAACCCTCTCTATACACCTTTTGGGATCAACATCCCCTAAACTGACCTACTTCTGGGCTCCCGGATCCCAGCACGGCGACTTCTGTCTCTTCAAACAGCCTTTTCATACGGTCTCGGCTGGGCAATGCCTTCAGGAGCAATGTCTTGGAGTGGAAGGGTTTCGTGTAGTAGTTCCTGCAGAGCGGACGCTCTCCTCCTCAATGTAAACAAACACATTCTTTCATTCAGTGCGGGTCTATAGGGCTATGGTTGTGCAATAGCCTCAAGCTATAACGCAGCCACTTTTTGAGCTCCACTCAGCCAATCAGGTCCATCAGAAGCATCGGCGAGCCTACCTGCTCAATTAGTTCCTTAGCAACGTGTCTCCTGTTGCGCATCCCAGCTGCTTCCATAAAGGTAAACATCTACTCCAGATCCAGCGACAGGGTCTCCCCGTCACAGAGACACATCAGAAGCAAGCAGACAGACAGGTGATTCTATGTTCTTTAACCTGTTCAGCCTTGCCCCCCCTCCTCCAAACCAACTCACAAAGTTTATTTTTAAATATTATGGTACAAAACGAGCCACTAGTTTTACAACAGTAACATTGTTTCAGCAAATTTAAAGCAAACTTAAGAATCAATCTTTTGGTTTGTACGCATAAATGCAGACCAAAATACTAGTGCAAACAGAACTAAAATTGGGCCTAAACCCTGGTAATTTGTTCATCTCAAACTACAATCACACACATTCTTGCCTTTACAACCTAAGTTGTTCCTAAATTCCCCAATTATTTTAATACAATATACTGTATGAAAGGTGCCAGAGAATATATGTATATTCAAATAATATTTCAATCTATTTCAAAATATTAAATGTGCACATTTGGAATATTTCAACATACGGGACACCACAGTTTATATTTTCCACTGCAGGCAAATTGTGAGCATATTTCCCACTCCATAATAAATACATGGTGTTCGCAATAACCAGAGTGGGATACCGAGCCCTACATCTCTTCCAATATTATAACGGCAAAAGAACATTCAAGGAGGAAGTAAAATGTCTAAGAGATACAAATGGCAAAATCATAGATGAAGAGAAAACAATAGCAAATATATTAAATTATTACTTTTCACAAGTTTTTACAAAGGAGGATATGGGCAACATGCCCCACATGTCGACCTGTTCCTATCCAGTTTTAAATAACTTTAGCATAACAGAGGCAGAAGTGTTAAAGGGACTAGGAGCTCTTAAAATAAACAAATCCCCTGGGCCGGATAAGAGCCTCCCAATAGTACTCAAAGAAATGAAATAAGTTATTTACAAACCACTAACCAAGATCGTTCAACAGAAAAGGTACTGTGTGTAAACATATATAAGAATATATACACACATATAATATATATATATATATATATATATATATATATATATATATATATATATATATATATATATATATATATATATATATACACACATATGTTTGATACTGGTAAACAGCCGTCCAGTTTATTAGTTTAAAACTGGAAAAGTTTAAGTTAGCACTCCTGGAGGTTTTGGTGTTGTTTATTTTGTTTTTGTGTTTAAAATAAACAAATAGGCCTGCCCCGTTTAAAAAAAAAAAAAACCTACCCATGCCTTTGGTCCTTCGTGTGGCAAGCGAACCCTGTCTTGTCACAATTAGGTTATGCAAATCTCTGACATGTATTATGTAAAATATAAAAGCTGCATCTTTCTGTTGCTGGTCAATTGCAGATCTGACAGACTTTGAATGGGGGTGGATAGTAGTGGCTTGGTTGATGGACACTTCCATATCCAAGTCGACTGATGTTTCAAGGGCTAAATCTGGAGAACAGATCAAATTACACGTTTAATAAGCAATATCAATCCTGTACTATCTCTAATAATAGGCAACCCACCCCCAAACACACACACAGCTCCCAGGGGTTTTGTTCCACATAAGTCAGGGCAATCAGACAGCAGATAGCAGGCTGTCAGTGTGCCGCTCCCTCGCTGTCACTAGGACCTTCTCTCTGCAGTTTCCCACACATGACCGCTCCGAGATGGGCTCGCTTCCCCACAGGCCTCCTTTTGTGTCAGCATGGCAGCTTGTCTCCTCTAGTTTATTCAGGAACAACTCCAGCCAGAGTTCTACTTCTCACTGATGCCACAGCTGTTCTGCTATTGTCTCTCCTTGTCTCTGTGAAGCCTAATCTTTGTGTGTGGCTGGGCGTGTGTCTGCTGTACAGCTTCTCTGCACTGGCTCGGCCTACAGGGTGTGTACGTGGGATGTTTCTCTACACTTTCGTGGTACACATTACAGTGCTACTGGATAATAAACAGCAATAAAATGTAATTATCAGCAAATACGGTACGCAAAATCTCCTGCATCTACCTGGCAGTCAGTGAACAGAATCTGATTCCTGATGCAGGGGGACACACTGGCACTACAATTGTCCTGAATTTGCAGTAGCAGCACATACAGCAGCTTTAAGAGCCAGGAGGAGCATGTAAAACATTATTTTAAAGAAGTTGCATTAGTTGCAGACTTGCCTGACATTCTTACAAGAAGGGGTACAGTACAGTATGCTTGAGAGCAGCTCACAACACAACAACTTGAATTCAAATTTCAGCTGCTTCTATCTGTGAATGCTACATTGTGAGAAACTGTGTCACAATTAAGGCAGTATGACCCTACATTTTTTTTTGTGCCTGTGTTTCTTTTCTTTCTTTAGTGTCCATGAACACACAACGCCCTGGGAAGCATGAAAAAAAGCTAGTTGAGGCATTCAAGCAAATATCACTGCTAAGTGAAGCAAAATAATGTCATTGTCCTGTTTCTGAAGCCTGCGTGCTTATATTATGTTGTTTTTTTCCTTTTTAATACTCAAAAAAAGAAACTGTATAGTATAAGACAATGGACCCCTCCCCCCTTAAACATTAATAACAGCCTCCCTGGCACCCAATAAGAACACACTGTTGAAGCTTGTCTGTGTTCTACTGCCCTATTTTTAATAATCCATTGTTGTATCCCCTCAACCCCTCACTCCCACGAACAATTTAAACAGACCCTTTTTGACTAGCAGGAAAGATTCAAGAAAGACAAAGGCTATTTCCAAGAGGATTGTCTCACGCTAAAACCTTTCCTTATCCTTTCACTTTACTTCAATTATTCAAATGTTTTTGTAGGAAAAATACTTTTTGTTTTTTACTTCATAAAGTAAATATTTATTCCTGAAGTGACTTTTCACACTTATTCAATTAAACCATTAATCTGCCTTAATTTATCATGAAGTGAAATTCTAACCCATTGCAGTACATTTTCACACTTGTTACTGGGCCACTTGACAGGAGTGCAATACAGCAGTCCGATCCGGCTAGTCAATAAATTCCATGTTCATGTTTTCCACCTGTCACATCACTGCAAGTAACTTGTCTGGGAAGTAACAGAAGCTGTCTTTTAGCAGGTTGCCTTGAAGTGGAGAAGAAATCTCAAAATCAAATTTATTTTTGCCTTTAATTTGAAATAGGTTTGATTTACAGTAATATGTTTTAACACAAGACTACTTTAAATAAAAATACCACCCCCTTTTTTTTTAAAGTGACCACACTGTATGCCCATTTGGATTCCATGGACTGCAAAGGTTTCTTACGGGAATCGCTTTAAAGTAGCATTATTACCATTTCAAATGGGTTACTTTACTTTTTGTAGTTCTGCCTCCATAACCTTAATTAAACACAATATTTGTGTTCAAACACGTCTTGTGTATTACAACACATTTTAATACACTGTAGTTTTATAACAACGTTTCCTTTTTTAATACTTTTTAATACTGCCAGACAATGTGGCTTCTATTATTTCAAAGATACAACAAAGAACAAAGACATTTAAATTTCCTCTTGAAAGTATAAGAAAGGCAGCTAAGAAAACAAAGGCCAAATCAGAGTGGGAAAACAGATTTTTAAAAGTGACACATGGTCTACAAAGCAAAAGCCAATTTGATACGGATTTGAATTACAAATTGCAAAAGTCGGGACTGCTTGCTTGGTTCATGTAATATGTGGGATACTCACTTGAATTACACCAAAAACAGCAGCAGAGCTAACGTCTAGCCACCTGAAGCAGTAGAACCCTGGACCTGTATGCAATATGTCCCTGTTTAATTCAGAGCAGTCTGCACTCAGCCTCAGGCAGCACCACCATTAGGAAGCCACTGAAGGGAACAGAATGCTATTATTCCATTAGCCCTGCTGTACAAATAGCTGTTTGAATACAGCCAAACAAGAGAACACGAATAGAGCAGCCAATTAAATAACCAAACAAAACCACTCCCTTATTCTCTAGCTTGGTCCTGGTTTTTGTTTTGTGCTTATGCTTGCTTGTCTGTATGTGTTTCCACTGCTTATTGTTTCTCTGATGTCCACAAACCAAAACACAACATCATGCTTCATGAACAGCAGCACTGGCAAAGAAGCACAGTTTGTTAGGCTGCCGTGTGTGTTACCTCAGAGAAGCCTGTCCTAGCCTATACCTGGCAGACCAGAAAAGAGAGATGAAGTCATTGCTCCTCGTATGTTCCCTGTACATTGGCAAGGGCTAATCAGCTTGCTACATGGAAATTAAATTACAGAGGGATAAACAGCTCTCTGGCAGGCTTCTTATCCTACAGAAAAGTCAATCCAATTGGCTAAAACGATATTGTTAGTGTTTAATATAATATAATATAATATAATATAATATAATATAATATATAAATGGTAGCTTGTGCAAAAATAGCATAATAGCGTACGCATGCATTTTGTATATTTTGGGACATGTACAAAGACCCATGTACTAACTAACAACTTGTTTGTCAGCATCTATATAGCACAGCCCTGAACTCCGTGGAGTCGTAATGGTCCAATAAAATTATATACATGCAGAAAAAGAAACATATTTCTTTAAGGCCTGACCGTTTGGATAACTTGAAGTCTCTTCGAAGCCTGGTTATGCTCTAAGCTTACTATAATTTGTCCATACATATCAAGACACCTGTCACAAGCTATAAAAGACCCAGCTAATACTTCACAATGTAGTCAATCAACCGTTACCTCAATGTGAATGCTACAAGATGACATTATGTTAAACTATTGGCCTCAGGTTCTTTACAACTTGTGCTGCCTTAAGCCTGATTGTAAATTCATCACAATGTAACCCTATACATTTGTCCTACAGGTCCACCCCTGTTAACATCAAGGTGGTTCAGCTCAATGTGAATCTCTTGAACAAATATCATTCATTAAAAAATAAACAAGCAGACAAAAGCTAACCCTACATTCAAAATTTGAGTTTTCATTTCCATGTCAAATCTAAAAATAGCTACACACAATATGTCCATGAAATTGTAAATATACTCGTTACTTATTCAACACCCTAGACCTCCTGATTCAAATACCCCATAGTGCAGGACGCAATAAAACAAAGGGTTGAGAGTATCATAAATGGCTTTAACTGTTGGATCCCTCTACTAGGTTTTTTTTACAACGTCCTTCCTATACAAAGTGAACTGGGGCCCTCAATAAAACAGGCTGGAGCAACTGCTTTGTTTGGGTGCATGAGGTTATTATACTGACCTATTAATACAAAAGAATGGCACTGGGTTTGTCAAGTGGTTGTGCTGTGAGTCTGAGCGTGGGGTAACAGTGAGCAAAGTTTCTGCAGACATGGAGATTAGGGGAGGAGGGCAGCAGAAGGTTATCGAGGGTGCATCCTCACAGGAAAACACTGCTCTTCTGTAAGCGAGGGGACAGAGCTCTCTCGTTCCCTTGGAGACTGAAAAGAGAAACCTGAAATCTCCAATGGAGCCTACCTGGAGAGCCTTTCTGCCCCTTTCAGTTTCAGTTTCCACAGCACTGAAAAGAAACATGCAGTTATGTTCCAGACCAGAAACATGAAAAAGGTTGTTGTTGGTGGTGTTTTTATCCCTATCCCCCTGCGATTATAATCACATACGGCATGGTATTGCCCCGAGGTAACAAACCCTTTCTGGGAACTGGTAAAGACCACAGAAAAGACCAAGAAATCATAATTTGCTACTATAAACAAACAGAAGTGTTGTACACAGTCTGCAAGTGTTAAGAAGCAACAGCTGACACAGTTTGAACTGAAAGGAGGCATGTTCAGAATTAGTGTTGCAGATGACTGGTCAGATTAGGGTTTAACGCTAACATTCTGTGTTCAAGTACGAATTTCAAGACTGCTCTCAAGGTCTAACCTGAAAACTTAGGTAAGGCATTTCTTACATGTTGTATGTACAATATGAGCTGCATGAATCGGTTTAGTTAAATTATAGTTTAAAAGTCAAATAGCCAGAAGAATTTGTCTGTGTTTTACCCCTTATTTCCTAAATTCTCAGGCAGGATTTGAACCCTAACTTCAGGCATTCTTTCACTCCAACTACATAACTGCTACGCTACACAGATTCACATCTTAACCCTTTCAATAGACTAGGCTACTATTTACATTTACTCTATCCAAATGTGTGTGTTATTATCCATTAAATGAAAAAAGAAGTGATATCTGAAACAAAAACACATTGGAAATGAGAAAAAACGGCAAGTTATCAAAAGTGCCCATCTACTTAAAGTGGAGAAATCAAAAACACCAATTGCCCCAATTGTTTCTACTAACTTGGCTTGTGTTTTTGAGATCTCCACTTTAAATACCTGGGCACTTTTGATAACTTGGCGTTTTTTCACATTTCCAATGTGTTTTTGTTTCAGATGTTTATAAACCGGGGGGTGTCAGGATAAAGATCAAGATCAAGTGAACAATGAGTGTCTAAATTGTATGTTGTAAAGTTGGTCCTGTGTGTTTACTCTGTGACACTCACACAGTGAGCCAGCGGTTAAATGGAACAGGAATCTTCTAGCCCTCAACATTCTAACGACCAGACCACCATATAATTACTGTAACTTCAAACATAATTAACTGAATTACCTCAGCCAACCCTAGGGTCTTCAATGCAAGAAAAAGATATGTATGACATAAACCTGCTATTCATAAGACTATCCAACACAGAACAAACCTTTGATTTTAAAATGTGGTTGTGGTTAGTTTAATCGTCTCAGGAACTCATGGCTTTTATTTGTGGTTTTATGTTTATGAATTGATTTTACTCAGGAGGTTGTCTGTTATAATTCTATTTGAAATAGGGCTATTTAAAAAACTAACATTGCCTAATTTAAAAACAAAATGGAAGAGACATGCTGTTCAAATGTTAAAAAGAAAGGTATAGTCCAAAGAAAGAAACAGTTTAAATCAGAGGTCCGTGAATTAAAGGGCCTGTATACAGAATGCACTGCATCCACACAGCTGACCGTGTCATCCAAGTGCATTTCAACATTTCCCTTGCCTGACCTGCATTTTAGTAGCCACAAAAAAATACCACCTCAATATCTGATCACATTGTGATGTGCGTTTGTTTACTGATAACATGAAAATCATGATCACTTTAAATGTTATAACGATAGTATGAAAATATTAGCCAGAAAAATATCTGCTTGGCCATTATGTTATATTAATAATTATTAAATGTTCTGTAGCAAGCTTAGGCTCCTGAGAGACAGCATTTTGTACCAACTCCAGAAACTTCCTACAATAATTAGACAGGCTAGGCGTTGTTGTCGTAACCACCCACCAAAGCCAGCTCACAGAAACAGTACAACGGCTCTGACATTTCTCAGGGGAGCCCACAGCCTGCCCCTAACACACCCACTTCAACCCCTCACCCGTCACTCCCACTCATTACTGCGAGTGTCAATCGTTACTAACACCCACTACATACACAAGCCATGTGTCTGCCTGCAGAGGGAATGCTGGGCAAAACAAACTTCAGAATGTTTTCATACAGATTACCAACAACAAGAAAATAGAAAAACACTGGACCCGACTTTCCGCTGTGGACAAATTGCCCATGTAATACATTTACTATGCAGGGGGTAATTGCCATGTGATTTGCTCATAGGGGAAATTATTGGCCAATATCTAACTGTAACCCAAGTGATGTAAAGCAAGAAACTGGAGTGAAATTGCGTGCTATTTTCATCATTTTCAGTTAATTTTTTTTTTTTTTTTTACATGATATACCACAAACACCACTGTATATCCTACCAATCTACTTATAACAACACAGCAGGGTTAGAAACCACTTTTTTTCGTTGAGAGAGTAAATAGAATAATAACTTTGATATAGTTTGGGTTTTGTTCATAATGTGATGTAATTAGTACTGAAAATATATCAGCTTCAAAGCCACCTTTCTTTTTGCATCCATAACACATTTTCATCCAAATTAATTTCAGATGTATTTATTATGCATTCCACTGGAATTCAGAACATCATTGATCCATTTTCTTTTTATTCCATGCCACTAATTATTATTTCTTAGCAGATCACTCTCTAGAGTATTGTAAAAACTGTATAGAAAGTATACCAATATTTCAACTATTGTTTTAAAACTATTAATCCATAGGAGCCACCAGACCTCTATCAATCTTTTGAGCTCTGTCAAGTAAAATATATGTATACATATTGTTTTGTATAAAGAACTTTATACAAAACAATATGTTCTCTGTGCTAATCACTTGAAACACAAGTGATTAGCACAGAGAATTAATTCCTGGCAGCTAATTGGCCTTTTGTTTGACAGAACTATTTAAAGCCAGGGGAGACTGCTGCCAGACCACTTAGCGAGTTCCAGAGAGGTGTTGAATCCAGCACCTGGATGGCTGTGCCTGTTCTTCTAATGGACTGAAAGTTTATGAATCGCAAACTCTAAAGGACAGGGTAATTGACAGCTATTTGACATTCCAACGCAACACAGTACTGTATTTGCTATCAGCACAAATCTGCTAATAGCGTTTGGGGAAACAGGGGAGGCCCATACAATTACTGACACTTCCCTTGGGAAGCCTTCAGTGGACCATTAACAAATCACCGATACAATTCTGCATAACAGTACACTAAAATTTTATCAACAAGAGGGCAGCACTACTAGTTATCACTGTTCTACATGCCCTCATTGCAGCTGCTTTAAATATCAAAACCTAAAGTGTGTCTGCATTCAAAGCACAAGGTTCACCCCTTTGCAGGACGGTTATCCGCTTAGCACTGAGGACAATCGATTACCAATATACCTCCAGACCCTGTGCGTGTCCTTGCATTGGGAATCATTTGCATTGGCCTGTTCTTACCATAACTGACAGCTAAGTAATCCATAACTAACTGACTAACATCAGTATTCAGGAGGCTTCGTAGATGTATGATATTGTTGTGTGACCTGTCTCAGGTGTTATTATGTCAAACTGGTTGCTGGTTAATGTGTTACTTGTGAACAGTGTTCAGAATAACTTTTTATCAGCATCTCACACAGAGCATCTTCATTTTGTAACCAAGTCAAGATGGATTAAGTAGGAGTCTGCCAGTGGAAGGGAGCTGTGATGTTAGAACAAGACTGAGTCGATGTGATAAAAGATAACTTTACCACAATCCCAGCAGCTGACAGAAGTTGGGAGCAAAAACTATAAAAGGCTGTCTTCAGGCATGTTCTACAAAACAAGACATATCTTTTAACAGAAGTCAATCTTTGTCTTTAAGACGGAATGCGCTAGGGCCGTTTACCACAAACATGACTAATTATATGGAAAATCACAAACACATTTTTTTAACTACTTCACTCTGAGGGTTTGTTTATAAACAGGACCAGAGATAAGAAACACAGTTTTACACTTTGGAGGAAGAAAAAAAAGAAAAAATAAAGAAGTAGTCAAAATATTTGCCAATTAGCCTTTCATTTAAAATGAGTTCTCTTTCTTCCCATGGAAAATTGACAGTTCTACAGCTCAAGGCTGCCAAACTCACTGTGACATGTTTTGGCTTCTTAGTTACACCCAAAACAAAAAGAAGAATTTGCAGATGGGGATATAAAATTCCCCATCAATCACAGCCAGCTACAATATCTGTATGTTCTTACACTCACTCAGTTTTAAGCTTTCTACATTAGTTATCCTTGAGTATGTTTTAGTATATGCAGTAATTTACATTTGAAACCAATTTACAGGAAATATAACTTATTCTGTAAAACAACATCTGTAGGAACATATTCCTTTTCAGAATACACAAGAGACCAAATTCCTTTGTGGGGACTTAAAACTAATGGGGTCTGAAACAACTGAAATGGCTGCATATCTATTGTAATTCCAATGGAACAGAGGTTATTTCCATGAGGGTATTCAAATTAATCATCAAATTGAGAGCACTAAAGTGCAACTTGGTATATGAAGTCGAGTTTGTGGTTATTATTTTAACCTTTAACCTTTTAAAACAGAATAAAAAACTGTGGAAGACACCTTAGTGGGCAACTTTTGGGGTTGCCAGGTGTCCCTTCAGCAATAAAACTGAAGTTCTATATTCATATTGTGTTTACTAGACTGCCCTCAGGCAAATAAGGTGTTCATTTGTTCATACAATACCGTAAGTTACAAATACATTGACAAATTCTACAGCGATATCCAATATTCATTACCTAATAAAACACAAAATTAAACTTTATAGAAGAGGAAAGATCATAAATATACAGATAAATATTGTCTCTGTAAGTCACCTTTGATAAAGGTGTCTGATAAATAAAACAAATAATAATAAAAAAAGAAAACAATATCTGAGGAAAATAAAAGGGCCTGGTGATCTTTTCAAGAAAGACAGCGCTTAAATGAATGGTACATATCTAGACTAAAATGAATACATAAATAAAATAAAAATATATTTGAAAGTACAGCTGTCAAAAAACCTGTGACAGTGGAGGCCTTTAAAATTAGTATCCATTTGGATCTGCTGATCCATTTAAATGAGGGATTATGGGTGCAATCTCAGAACTCCCTAATCTTTTTCATTATTTCTCAGCATCTTTCAACAGCCACTAAAATTACACTCGGTAATCTGGTTCCCCTTGAGTCCTGTAACATTATACCAACCAAAGAGAGAGTGCCAGGGCTGTGACTCCCTTGAGGGCCTGGGGAAGGCATCTTGGACACAGGCATGTCATGGGAACAGGACTGCAGGCCGCCGTGAGAACCAAGGAGCCTGCCCTGTTACCTCTTTATTCTGATGTGCCTGAATTCTGAAACTTTAACCCTATGCAGGCCTGCAATATCAGGAGAATCTATGTTTCATAGCCAACAACAGAAAAAAATGGCCTAAATCTGTAAGATAAATATATTTTTTTAAATCAACAGAGTCCAAAAGGATAGCATCATTTCAGAATTCTTACATCTGAACTGAAGAAAACCCACCAGGGGGAAAACTGGGAAGACTCCAAGTTCGTTGGCACTGATGTTAAAATGAAGATGTGTCATATATTATACAGTATACACCAGTGCAGGCCTTGTCAACACTGTCAGTCTTTTACTACTGAATAATTCTGAGGCCCATCCTGAGGTATAAGTTACCATGGTAAGTACATTTTTATTTTCACATGTATTTACTATAATTTACTATGGTTAACTTTGGTGTTCAAAATGTTTTACCATACCTGTATCCGGACCATGGTTGTATGTGTTTTACCATTGGATACTGCACCTTGTACAGCAAAAAAGCTACAGGTTTACCAACCTCTGAATCACACATGATATGTAGTTTTATACTATGCGTGTGGGTGTTCCAAAGCATATATTTTTTTCATATTTCAATGGGGAGTTTGTAGCAGTAACATCACAATAATAGGTTTGCCAATAGCTTTGAATTCAGAGCTCCCCACAGCAATGGCAATGTTTAAACTGTAAAACAAAACAAAAAATGACTTAAGTAATTTACTTAAGTAAATCTATCATCAAAAGTAAATTGACTTTGTCCCTCTGTGTTTATGTCTTTCCTCACTCATGGCTTATATTGAGAAAGCTTGTGTATTTGTTCTAAAAACAATTCCAAATAATACAGGTACTTTATACAGCATCCCCATAGGCACATGGTGGTGTAGCTTTGCTTTTATGTAAGCAAAAGCATCTCCTGTTTTAAACAAGGAAGGAAGTTCTGTTGCTGCTGTACTTCTGCTCATCCCAGCATGAATAATTCTGACAACAGGAGGGACAACAACTGCTATTGGGAGCCCCTGGCACAGTTCATAAACACTTCCCAGAGCACGCGCAGGATCATCCCAGGGAGCAACCCTTTTCTGCAGAGCTGCAGGAGGCCTCCCTTCTGGATATCCCAGAAACATACACTGAGACGTTCCTTAGGCTAAGACAATCACAGCCCTATAGGCTTTGGATACCCACTGGCATTGATGTCTGCTTGCAACTGACATACCAATGTCAAAGCTTGGTAATCATAATAATGACAAGAAATGTTGTTGTATATAAAAAAAAAGTACAATCTTCAGTGCCCCATGGGAATTAATTCGATCTAGATAATAATAAAATACGTATGCATGTATGTATTCAAATGTGACCCTGCAAATGCAAATAATGTATGTATGGCATTTAAAACATACATTGTATGGTTTAACATGCTTCTGCTTTTCCACAAACTAAATACAAAGTACAGTAACAAACAATAAATGATATATAAATTCCTTCAACAGATCAGTTAAATTAAAATGACAGCAGAGGTTACCAATGGGAATTCAGAAAGAATGTCCAGTTGTTGAAGTTAATCATCTAATGGTGTGCGCTGCATATTCTTAATATAACAGAGACATTAAGAGATTATGACACTCCATTGAGTCCCTGGCATTCCGTGATTTACTGTGGTAGTGCAGGCATCCAACCCAGCCAGCACAGGTATTTAACAGGCTTAACATAATCATATATTATCAAGTAGAGGATGTAATGAGATGTGTGGGCTGGAAACAGGAACTTGTTTGCTTCAGGGAAATAACAGAACATATTTATAATTACGCAGCGCTGTCCCACTTGCCAACTTGGAGTTTTAAAAAAGAAGAAAAAACAGAATGACTGAAAACAGCAATGCTGAAGAACCGTCACAGTTGAAATCCTATTTTTATTATAAACTTTACATGGAGGGCCTAATAAATGGGTCCACAGTATGCAGCATGTTAGAAGGTCTAGTACACTAAAGCAAAACGAAGGGCTTTACTTCCTGTTTGGTGGTCTCCACTTACAGTACCCCACGTTATGCTATGTCACAGAGCTACCATAAATGAATGGCACAGAGCTACCAGGTCTGAATGGCACAGCTCTCACAGTGCCTCTGGGCACTGAGTATCACTTTACCCAGTGTCATCGTCCCTCTCCTCTCATGGGTACTGAATTCACCGTGCTCCAAACTAAAAACAGCAACTCTGTGTGAGGCTTGCTCTGAATGCATGAACAATGGCAAACTGGAAGTATAATGAATCTTTAACAAAGTAGTTATGTGTGTATCTCAGCTAATTACATGTGTGACTATGAACGATGTGTTAACCACTTAGCAATGAATGCATGATTACTTATTAACCATCCGCCTTCAAAGAAAAGTGTTACAGCAGAGTCTGTGTTTATTCGTTGCTTCTTGAAATGAGAAATGCGCTTTGTTGACCTTGGGGTGGTGTAGCAAAAACTACCTTTGGGTAATGTAAACAAACAGGACTGTCAAAAAATCAAGTGGACTCTGAAATAATTTAAACAGTGTGGATTGTGGGGCACTGTAGCTTTTATACTGTTTTTACAGAAAAAAAGTATGAAGCACATATTTGTGGCAAGGGTGCACTAATTTAGTATTTGGTTTTAAAGTATAACTAAACCACAAGTATTAACTCGGCATGAAGGAAATAACATTTAACTAAGAGCATTACCTACCTACGGCTACTGTATATCCCTGTCGATGGGATATTCCTCTCTAAGGGAATAATTAGTGTTGTCACAATTTTTTTTTGCCACAGTAAAGTAGTGACCCTCAAAACCTTTCAACATGTTGCAAAGCAACCCTCAGTAATTGCCTCTGACAACTCTAAGAAACAGCAGATTTTTTCAAAGAGCTCTCTGCTGTCGGAATCTTTCTGTTGTAAAACCAATTGAAATAAGTTAAGTAATCCATTCCTGCGTCTGAAATAGCATGTTACCAATACTCCCTTTAAAAAGCACACAATCATTAAACAGTACAGAGCTTAGTGTGCTACATGCAAGCGCTGTTGCAGATCAACAAGCATGTTTTGTGGGTGCTTGGATCTCATGCCAAAAAAAGGGGTCAATGGTTTTTGATGCCTCCTGAATAAAACAAAACATGTTTTGCCTCAATTTCTAGAAGGGGTCCAGATTTGGACAGGTACATGTACAGTGCTGATAAACGTCAGTTATAGCAAATATCTTAAGTGTGCTTTCCTTGTTTTGGAGAGAGGAAAGATAGCAGACTTGCTTGCTTTGCTGCAGGCTTCAACTATACTGACCCGTTTCCCCTTTAAATAGGATCTCATATATTTATAGCGATGCGTGGTTAGGCACAATGCTCTTAATAACGGCAAGACAACAAATGAATCAACAGGCCGGGTTTAATCAACAGGGGAGGATTCAGCAAGTGGGTTCCAAGTCCTGTTGTATTTCCTGCCAGACTCAACAAAATTCATCTGAAGATAGGGATCTGCAGTGTTACTAAATGGGTCATGCAACTTAATTTAAAGCCTGCAGCAAGCCGCCATGAAGGAAATGTGCAGCAGAAAGAAAAGCACGCTGAACAGAAGGTTAACTTGTAACATCTCCAAGGCAATTGATGGGAGTGCTTGCAATCTGACATCCGTTCTTTCAGGGTCTGCCTTGTTTGTTTTAAAATGTCCTATGTGGAAAACAAATATATGATGGTTCTATGTAAAAATGTTATATAGACAGTATCGTATGGGTGCTGCATGATGTATGTCAATTTCAAGCACACGAGGCATCTCATGGTATCTCCTTAAATGGAGTGAAAATCACCTTGTACTTTACAGTACTCTATACACTATGTTCATAATATGTAGTTGAGCAATACAAAACTGTATAGATAATCCTAGGATGATGTCATTGTCATCTGACAAAATCCCACATACAAAGAAATTTTAGATGGTTGTATCACATCAATATCAGGATCTACTACTGTATATTAATTCATAGGAAAGCCCATTGAAATGAAACAGCGCATATACAAAGTTTACAAAGGTGCACCAGCAAAACATTACAGCCGCGATTATGACAAACCCTGTAAAACAACTATCAACTTCCGAATACTGAAAAAGTTTAGACAGCTACAGTCCCCAGTCTACCATTGATCTTTCCTATCGTGTGACGAAGCAAAATCTAAATGTATGGGTAAAACCGAGTCCCTCAACTTGAAATCAAATCTCTTTCAAAGGCCATAACAATGTTACTGCCAATCAAAATATGATTATGATTATAATTGCAAGAATTAGCCATCACTGTAGCTGCAGTGTGTATTTCTTGTTCTCATGAACATAAGCTTTCTTTCACAGAAGAAACATGTCTCTACACTCATGAGCTGTTCCTCACCCTTAGTAGAACATTTTCAGAGAAGAAACATGTCTCTACACTCATGAGCTGTTCCTCACCCTTAGTAGAACATTTTCAAAGAAAAAACATGTCTCTACACTCATGAGCTGTTCCTCACCCTTAGTAGAACATGTTATTATTATTATTTGTTTATTTAGCATACGCCTTTATCCAAGGCGAAAACAGAGACTAGGGTGTGTGAACTATGCATCAGCTGCAGAGTCACTTACAACTACGTCTCACCAGAAAGACGGAGCACAAGGCGGTTAAGTGATTTGCTCAGGGTCACACAGTGAGGTCAGTGGCTCAGGTGGGATTTGAACCGGGGACCTCCTGGTTACAAGCCCTTTTCTTTAACCACTGGACCACACAGAGAAGAAACATGTCTCTACACTCATGAGCTGTTCCTCACCCTTAGTAGAACATTTTCAGAGAAAAAACATGTCTCTACACTCATGACCTGTTCCTCCCCCTTAGGAGATCATTTTCAGTGTGCCTTCTAAAGCCAAAAAGTTAAGCCCCCACAAAAAAAAAAAAATCTTACAACATCTGTCATTTGTTTTGTGATTTTTATTCCATACGATAGCAACCAACTGAAACAAGATTATAATCTGTTGGCTAATTTTCAGACGAACAGATTTCCCAGCTACTCAAAGTCCATTAATTATCTGGTTCAACTAACTAAACAGAGTCTGTTCATTTGATGTATGCCCAGTTATAGGAAACACACAAGACAGAATGCCAAGTAAATGTTTCTGCCACTTTCAACGTATGCCAAGAGGAAGTTATTTTCTCTTTTTTTAGGGTGTTTGCAATCATTATGAGTGCGTCTTACTGCAATAAATCAAATACAGTGTTTTCTTATTGTTTTCTAAGTCTGTGTAAAGGTGCTTTTTCCTGAGTTCAGAAGCTGCCCTTCAGCAGTTGCCATAGATATATGTAACAGAGACTAGATCTTGAAAAAGAATTGTTAAGAACCAGTGCCACCTAGGGATCTTCCACACTGGATCGACTTGCCTTTTGTTTTGCTGGCAATTCACTGCTGTGCACTAGATGGCGCTGGCACTTATCAATAGAAGGACACTTAGACACATGCTCCTTGTCTTATTTGTTTAACAATGTAAGGACCTTAGGGTTGGTACACAGCTAAACATTCATTTACGGATATATGCAGTTGGTGTTAAGCACAGTCAGAGGTAATTATATACAAAACAATCTGCAATGTTAAAAAATATAGACTTGTTTCACTGGGACTTGCAACTGATGGGCATGTCTCATTACAGAAAATAACTTTTTTGTAAAAGTAGTCCGGGAAGAAAAAAAAAAAACACACACACACACACACAAAGAAGGCCAGATGAGCTACAGTATGATTTCTTTAAATATCCAGGGCTGTTTTTTAGTCTTGCTTTAGTTTTTTTCTTTTTATCTTCATTGATCCCTCAGCAGTTTGAGATAATTAAATCCAGTGAGAGACAGGTTGTGAAAAAAAACCATGAGCTTTTTTTTCACCATCAGTCAGTTTTCATACTCCTGCAGCCCTCTCTCACTCATCCCTTTTCATCCTCAGCTTGCTGCCTCTGTGCCTGTGACTGAAGAGGACTGCAGTGGCATGGCACAGTGGGCAGGCCACTCAAACACTAGGTTAATCAGAGGTCACATGTAGCGTCCCCAAGCCACTGAAGTGGGCTGTGATCTGAACAAAAACGCAATGATTTCTAACAGTAACATACTAAAACTTGGATTTCTGTCTGTAGGAACTTGTGATGAACCGTGTTGTACCATATGATTAATTACAGACAATCCTGTGTTAATTCATATTAAAGTGCTTTGAGTTCTACTTGCCTGCCATAGACGTGAAATGCAGGTTAGACCCATCAAAAGTGCCTTTATATTAGAAAGCGCCAGCATTATCTAGTGTACATTGGTGTATTGTCAGCTAAGCAAAAGTAAACTTTTTCCAAAGTAGTTGAGTAATTGAAATTAGAATCAATCAGACTCATTATAAACATGAAAAGGTATAGGGACAGGATATAAAAACTAAGAAAATGAAATGTTAAGCTCTTTCAAAAAACGCTTTATAAGGCAGATAATTGGGAAATGAACTAAAGCCTATTCCAATGCTGAATGAAATAAGATTCTTCTGATAGATTATTATAATAATCCCATTACAGCCAAAAAAGAACACATTAAAGTGGAAAATATTTTCGCTATACCACCCTAACAGTCCACAGTATACAGCTATGGCCAAAAGTTTTGCATCACCGGTCGAAAGAAGCCTGCTGAATAATGTAACGTTAACATATTGAATTACATACCGCTTTGTAATTTTCCTAATATTTAACAAAAAAATGACCAAAATTGAAAAATGTGGCATTTCAAAATATAAATACTGTACTACTATTATGGCTTCCAGTAGGCTTTCACGATATCATTTTGTAGTTTCTTTGATTACATGGTGCTAAATAAAAAGATCTAAATTATGTTTATATAGTTTTTTTTTTAGTTTTTTTTAAATTAATGTCTTAACCCTAAAATTCTAGATGATGCAAAACTTTTGGCCATAGCTGTACAGACACAGGAGATAACATGGACTACAAATACCCAGAGTAAAAATGATTCTGGTATAAAAGCATACTCTGCTGGTAAGACTCGAGCCATCATCCTCGGCCAGGATCTTGCACCTCACGAAGACCCCCATACCCCCACCCCGTTCACGACATGATTGTCTGATGCTAACTTCTTGTAGCTGCATCACATGGGCCTGGTGCAGTCACAGCACATTTCACTTTCACCTCAGCAATGTCCAATGGAGCAGCTGCACTCAAATGGAGCCCGCGAGCACGTCCCAGAGCTGTCAGTTCAGAGCATGTCACTTTACCCATCAACTGGAGGAAAACAGACCAAGGGCTCATCCGCTTATCCTAACCTCGCCAAGATTGTTCTTTCCTCATTGTACATCCCAAAAAGAAGAAGAAAAAGGAGCAAGAGTGACAGAGTAGGTTATTATAGAACATCAGTGAGCCTGCCTTGGCTCTCAAGAGATCCAACATGCAATTGTACTAATTTGTGTCACATTTACATTTTCAAAATTAAATAAATAAAGAAAAGAGAAGCTTTATCTCTATACTTTCTTTTTTTTGTTCTTACTGTTTTACTGAGAACAGCTTCAAGCTTCCCTCTGTTTCTTGTTCTGTCTTCATAATGTTGTTTCAGTGAATGTTTTACATCAGAACGAATTCAGGCAAAGTGGTTTACCTCACAGTGGGGTATGTGGTGGGAGGAGAAAATAAGGACAGCACCCTATGTGCCCCCTGGCTTCATATGTGATAACTGGTGTCTAAGACCCCACTCACACTTGTGTTAGCAGTCATTTGGAATATAAACTTTACACAAAACCGTAGCCAGCCGCACATGCGTCATTGATAGCTGCATGCTCTGCAATTAGTCATGCATGCAAGCAACTTCCCACTAGAACTGTACATGTCACCTTGGCTCTAAGTAAATAAACACAATATCAGCCACCCATAAAGACCACAATGAACAATATGGGCAGCACTTTGAATGTGAATGCTTTATAAGTGTCATACTGTACACTCTATGTGTTTGAATCTACAAAAAACATATTTCAGGCAGTCCATTGAGATTTCAACTAAAGGGGTTTAGTTCAAGGTCAAAATGACCTTACAAGACAGGGATGAGAGGGACAGAGAGAGAGCGAGAGAGAGAGCGAGAGAGAGAGCGAGAGAGTGAGACAGCGAGCGAGAGCGAGAACGAGAGCGAGAATCATACTGCATCTTTCAACCTCCTTTTCTTGACTAATTTTCCAGTGGTTTTACTGCAGTTGCAAAAGCGAGACGCTTCACAAAGTGCCCGAGTGCAAGCCCCATTCAAACTTCATATGTTAAGTGGGTCAGTCTCTATGAGGATTGTTAGTCCAATTAGTCACAGTGAACTAGACTTCTCATCTGCTTGTGAACCTTCTTTGCTTCATTGTAAGGTACTGATTAAAGTAATCTGTCTAGAGATGGCAGGTCCTTAAGCATTTGCAATCCTTAAAACAGTTGACAGACAATGGGTTTTCCCAGACTGCCCCATCTTTTCTTCCCTTTTTAATACATTTAATATATTACTTTACCGGCACTTCCTTTAGGATGTACATTACAACTAACATCACCTATAGAGAAATGAACTAGAAGCAAACAATATAGTCTGATCAAAAAAACAACTTGTAACAGTGAAGTGTTTTATCTTTCTAGGTTTTCCAAAAAAAAAAAAAAATAACACTTTTGTAATTCACCAATTTGACTGTAAATTACACCAGCTTACTTCTACTGTACAGCAAAAAGGGCCCTTAATTCACTATCCTCAATATTTTTTTTTATTTTTTAAGAGTAGTTATTTTTTCAGGCGCCATGTGCGATTAGTAATGATGGATTCTTCCATATGGCAAACTGTTACTCTAAACATAGCAAGACGAGAGAAAGTCTCACAGCACATCATATTCTTCAATGCACTATACACTCCTATTACACGGCTCCTATATTGTTCTATATATATATATATATATATATATATATATATATATATATATATATATATCTTAGATAGCCAGAATAACACAGATATACATTGTGGGAGGTCTTTGAAAAGGTTTGCGTGACTGACTGTGAACTACAAGTTTCCATAGTAGGCCCATTTTTTTGTTGCTCTTTCTTGGCTTCCATGGTAACTAGAAAAGCATAAACAGGGTGGGGACTTCCTATTGGCAAACATAATTTACTATTGCAGCCTTTTAAGCACAGCCTTTAACAACAAAACAACAAGTATACCCATTCATCAGAAGGTTATGGCCTCTGTCCTGGTCTTGTCAATGGATGAAAGACCATATCCAACCAAGTACATACAGCCTTCTTGTTTTCTATTGGAGAGCAATGACTCTAATTTAACTTATTAGCAGCCAGCCGCTGGTGGGCCCCTCCTCGGCACAATAGAGAGACACAGGCCTGAGACTCCAGAACGAGATCCCTGTTGTAGACATTATTCAAGCCAGAGCTCAATTAAACCAGGGTTACTGTCATCCACTCTGACAAGTGTTGTCTCTCTCTCAAGCAGCCAAGTTTTTCTGCCACTTATATCTAATAACTTTTGCAGCCAAAAATGAACAGTGATGAGTCTGTTGATGCATCAGGAATGGAGCCTTTCCAGACCGGTGGGGAACCAGGGTCTGGGTAGAAAGATATCACTGTTCATTGCAATTGCTACCTAAAGTTTTAATTAATTATATTTTAAGAGAGGAGAAATATTAGGTGATTAAAGAGTCACTGATTGTGGCAACAAAGTCTTGGAATAGTGTACGGTCAGACAAGTGTGACTCCCAGCTTATCTTTTGGGAGTAACATTATTGAACGTATATTCTTTACACTCCAACAAGTATTGAGAAAACCAGTACTTGTTGGATGGTACTATCTTTTATTAACTTTCCAAAGATTGGGGACCCGCATCAGATTTGCCACCCACAGTACTTTTCCTAGATATAAACTTTGCATAGGACAGCTCGCAAAAAAAAGGTTTCAGTTCTTTTAGTTCACCAGCTGTTACTGCTTAAAAAGTCCCGTTCACCCCCCACCCCCACCCCCAAGTAGCGCAATATTGAACAGTTTTCTGCACACAAAAAGCTGGCTCTGCAGCTTTAGTTTCAATTATAAGACTAAATTTGAGAAGTCTGGCCAAGCCAACGTTATTAGGAGTTTGGAAACAGTAAAAAGTTCACAGCAGTGTGGATGCCATTTTCCAATAATAATAATAATGATTTGCACACATCTTCCAGCCCAGGACCCAGCCCAAACAGTTGTTTTTCAGTCTTGGTGGTGGTTTTTTTTCTGCATGAGTTGAATAAACTGAATGCTTGTAGGGCTGACAAAGTGGTCAAACAAACTTAGAAAGGTTGGTGCTGGGGGTTGAGGGCACTTAGCTAACCCTAATGGGATGCATAGCATACCTTAATGATACAAACCACAGAAAGTAGCAATGTTGATACTTTTTTTAATCTTGACTGTGTTTTTAAAATGTGTCATCCCCTTTGATTATCCCCAAGGGCAGGGTTTTCTGACAGTACAAGTACAAACGTGTCCTTGTATTATTAGCCCTTTAACTAAAGCAGTGAACTTTCTGTTTTCCTGCAAATTATTAAATGAGAGGCTATGAGATTTCCAAGAACAATTTCCTGCTTCCCAAACACATAAACAAACAGACATACAGCGCCTACATGAAAAATAACTTTTAACATTTCCAAAGACCTGCTCTGTCCATCTGCTTTTGAATGCACCATTACGCAAGGGACTTGGAAGGAGAATGCAAAGTGGATGTGGGCTGTGGTTACATGGAACGTTATTCCTGTCTTGTGTACTGTAAGGGATGGTGTGGCACTTTATTCTTAAGAATAGCCCAGTTACTGCATTTCTAAGTTCTGTATGGAAAGTGCCATGAATTTAAATTGCCAACAGAAATGGGTCCGTAATATTTCCCATGGTAACCATCATGGTATTTTGTGACTCGGGTACAAACAGGCAACTTGCGGCTTGCAGACAGACACTCTACTCACTATTAATAACTTTAGTGGATAGAATCACTGTAAAGCTGGCATGATGTAGTTCAGTTACATTTAGAGGGATTTTCATTAAGGGGCTACCCTAATCCTAGATTTTACATCAACCTGTTTAGTGAATAAATATACTCGAAATATCGAAATATGCTTATGTTGTATTGCTTTAGTCTACAATGTCATGATTTGCAGCTTCGCTGGACTTGGAAATGTCTTTGTTGTAGGTTAGCAACAGTGCGGTACAGCAACAGGTCCATCTCAGCCATGCCGAGACTTTAAAATCCTTTTAATCTCCCTGTATTCTCCAGAAAGGAGAACAAACATCTGAAGGTACAGATTGCATCAGTAAGACTTAAGATAAAAGGTCCCATATCAATGATCAAAAACCTATAGAAACCATTGATAATCCGTTAGTTGAAGGTATCATTTTCACTCTTGTTTCGGTGTATTAAATCAGCAGGTAATAAAACATTTAGAAGGATGAGATGAAAGCCGCGTGAAGACAAGAAGCCCTTGTCTGATTTGAGATTAGCCAGTGGAGACAGTACAGGCAATGACCTTCACTATTGTTTAATTTTTCATTTCGATGTCAACGCAACAACTATTTACTATAGTACTGAAAATTAATAGAACTACTGTTGAAGCTGTAGAAACGCTTGCAAATGGATTGTCAGGAAAGCTTCAGTAGAACATGGAAATTAAAAAAAAAGAAATGAATGTAGAAGGATTTCAGACATCGTGGACAGATTCATGGACAGATAACGAAAGCAAAAAGGTCATCTTTAAAATGATAATGTATTCATTTATACGGCAGCTGTATTGGGTGTCACAACTGATTTCTCTGAATAGAGCTACTGCAAATTGTTTATATATTTTTATGGGAAAAACATAATAGATTAGAAAGTCCAATTCTTTTGTGTTTAATTTTTTTTTTAAAAAAGCTAGATTTTGACATAATGGTTCAGTAATGTACTGCATCGATATCTGTGATACATTTGTAAAAGAAGATTTGTATAATTTTAACAGTTTTCAAAAACTGCCTTACCTTATTGGCCCTGACATTTGTACATTATATTTCTCGGATGATGAAAAACTAAACATTAAGTATCCAAATGACATACAGTGTATTGCTTACAGTACTATACATCATTCCAAGTTTATGAATGTTTATAACCAAACCACAAATATGCAAGCACAGCTTTTTCAATTGAATTATTTTCCCAAGTTCACCAGTCAAGTCACACATTGGACAGTGATATAAGAATCAGTAATTAATTTATTTTAAAAAATTCAGCTTTGCATTATTCAACAAATGTGAGTTGACCACAGAAGATGTTAATCATACATATTACATTTGACATAAATCATTGGACTACTAATTATATAAATGTTTTTACCATTACATTTTAAAGACCGATTAGCATTTTCTTATGTGCTTTTACTTTTTTTTTTTTTTTTAACGTTCCCAAACCACAGAGTTGTTAATCAAGGGTTGGGCAGACATGCAAGTTGAATGAAATGGGTTTGTCCAATAATAAATCAGACAGGAAATGGTATACTGATCCCGACTGCAGAGTCAAACTGGACAGCACTACTGTTTTCAGCTCCTTTTTCTTTTGTTCCTCACACAACTACCCATTTTCACAGAATTGGTATCACGATAATTACGACACAAAAAAACATGTTTTTTTTTCTTTTTATCTCATGACCCTAAGCCAAGTTCACATAAGTACATCCAAGCCTAGTTCATAAAAAAAAGGTTTTGTTGTTCCTCTTAAAATGGTCCAGATTTGACATGGATACAAACATATTCAGTAACTCAACGCCAAAAGTGAAGTGGCTTTGGCAAAAGGTCTTTCTTGCTTTTCCTGATGCATATTCCTGGAACCCAACCCTGGCTTCACTACTTAATGAAATTGCCAGCCTAATGATTTGAAATGCTCACTAGCAGAAACTTGCACATTACTTTTTATCGATGTATTTATTTGTCATCAGGGCTTGTCTTTAATAAACAACTTATGGAAAGTTTAGTCTAATGAGACACAGGGGCTCTAATTTAAGCTGCAGATCTAAAGACTGCCTCCCATTACCCCTATCATTACCCTGCCGGTGTCCCAGGGTTGAGGATGTATTCACCCCCTTATTAAAATCAATATCATTACAATAATAAATACAGTAGAGAGAGAGAGAGAGAGAGAGAGAGAGAGAGAGAGAGAGAGAGAGAGAGATTTGCAGCTAGATTTCTAATTCTCTGGCTAAGAGCTTAGAGAGGTCAGTTTAGGACTGCAGGAAGAAAGCTGTTGCCCCCTGTAGAGGAGAAAGACCAGATCTCAAGATCCCACAGCGCCAAAGTCAGACATGCTGCAGAATATTGATGACCTTGGATCAGAAGCAGCAGCAGCAGCAGCAAGGTGGAGACTGCCAATGAACTCTCAGCTGCTCAAATCCTGCAACTAGAGATTTGTGTTTTTTTGTGACAGAGCAATGTGTTGCACTATTGCAGAGAATGGCAGAGAACATGACTGGCACTAAAGAGTTTATTATTATTGGATGATGCCCATGGCCACAAACTGCGCTGAGGAAATAATAGAACCAAGATATGTACCGCATTTCAAGCCAATAACTCAGCATTTGATCTGTCAACCAGTAACTCAAAGTCACACAACCATAATATGGCTGTCATGTTGAGTCAAGGCCTAGGTCACGCCATAACTCTGTTAAAGAAAGTATGTTTCTCAAACGATTTCTGGGATATATCGGATTGAAATGTAGAATGGTTAATTAATAGCATTGGCACTGAATGTGATATATGTTGAGCACAATTTGATATTTTAGATATTTTTTTCCTCAGTTTATGCACATTTCAAAAGAAGAATTTCAATAGGATGATGTACAAAAGCCTGCAAACACATATCCAGTACATACTGTAGTACTTGAACCTTACAATAATTCTACAAAAAAAAAAATGTGTTTGCATTTTCAATAAGTATTGTGGTATTAATCAGTATTTCAATGTCATGCTTGCTACCACAACTTCAATGCTGCCGAGTGCCAAAAGACTGCATTTGCAATCACAAGCTAGTTCCATGAAAAATATGCCCTTTCTCGTTTTGTCACAAGTGCACTGCAATCAAAGGTTCCAATTTGGAAAGCCAATCCCCCTGCATATTTACAACAGGATTTGATTACACCCCTCTTGTGTTAACGACGTAAATGGATTTGCCAGTCGAAGAGGACTTTTTTTCCCTCAGTCAAGTATGACTTTGATCTTTTACTGCAACATTGGCTATCATTGTCTGAGGAAGTACAGGAATTATTGTTGCCACACTGGAGCTGTTATACACATACTGTAGCCTTAATGCCTGGCAGCTTTGAACACATTTTTCTCCACTCATACGTTCATCTAACATCCTGTGAATGAAAAACCAAAAAAAATAAAGAATAAAAAATGTGGTGTAGTTCTTCCATTTACATAAGTTGGTGTGTTTGATAATGATAATGTTAATAAAATGTTTTTTTGTTTTTTTTTACATAAAGAACGTACATTAACTGGGCAAAAAATAAAACGTTGTTTTGAAGCTTACTTCAAACTAGTGCTATTGTGTTACAATCTCATATCCTAGGACCCTATAATGTTGGTAATAAAGAACTAAAAATAAGGAAGGAAACATTTTTGTACCCAATCAAAGTTTGAATGGAACTGTTAAATTCACTATAGGTTGAGCCCACCAAACTAATTTTACTGTATGACCCGAGTTGGATTTGAACCCAGGCCTCCAGAGGTAAGAGGAAATGGGGTCTAGTGAGTTAAACCAGAATGCAACCTAGCCCCCACTGTGCAAATTTGCCAGCATTTTTAAAAGGCTTCTTCTGGAATGTGTTCCTATTTCCTCTTCAGGAATGGAGCCCATGGACTCCGTAACTAATTTTCAAGAAATAACAATTATCTCAGAAGTTCCCCAAGAAGTTTTATTTATTTATTTATTTTATTTTAGACTGATGTAATGTCTAGGTTTATCTCAGTACACATCTTGGGTTTCAGAAATGCACCATATCATCACTTAGTGCAGTTGACATTGTAAATTGAATTAAATGGCTGGGGGCTACCAATAGAGCGGGTGTAGACATGTCAGCTTTTCTTACACTTTGCAAATCATGTCATTTGCTGCATGAAAATGAACTGGCATCTAACGGGGCTTTTAATGACTGAAACCTGATTGCACTGTAATGTACGACAAAATTATACACTAATATGCACCATGGGTCACATTTTTTAGAAAGACATCTCCTTTTTCACTGTTCTCTTATGATAAATGACAGCCTACAGGGAATGCGATTGGGAGTGACATATATGGCACACTGCATAAAAGGGCAAAGACTCGAGGCTCAAGCAATAAAAGGACTAACTCCAAAGCTTATTTAGACATCACAATCTCAATACATTTTTTGACTGCTTACTTTTATAAAAAAATATATTTACAGTTCTGCTGACTGATGAAAGCAGACATTAAATATCCAAACTGTCCTCATTTGCAGCTTTTGTAAGTCTTCTACCAATACCACTATGACTTCCCCTACTGTGACCAGGTACAGAAATGTGGAATTCAGCATAGCTGTCTACAAGGCACCTTCTATTTCAACCATCCACACAGGCAATGCGGGTACAGAGGGATAATAAGCCTCTCTCATTTGCTTACAGAAGATACTCAAATCCTTCTTTTATAAAGGCAGCAACATCCTGGGGACCCGGCCTGTGCAACTGCTTCCCTCAATAAGGGTCCATGTTGTTAATCTAAGAGACTTAACTGGACTAATTAAAGGCTGGCCAGCTGTAGTGTCCCAGTGCTGCATTTGAGTCATGCAGACATATCACCTGTGTCACAGCTGCATCCGCTCAATCTCTGATGTTAAGTTAAGGGACAGGTCATAAAGTAAAATAAGCTGACACAGTCTGACTGAATGGGATTTTTTCTCTCTGTCATTTGAAGCTCAGGCCCTCGAGCTGCAGCAAGTATTATATGAGTTTTCTGATAGATTCACGTTAATGGCAGTGGTAGTGACAAAAGTTATTTCAACATCCCCAAATCCCACTTTGTAAACTATCTTGTCATCAATCTGCAATGTAACCACCTCTTGCACAATTGGACTCTATGCTAGAACCTTTGATGGCAGAAAAGTATCACAGGCAACTCATCAACCTGGGGAAATTACTGGAGGGAAAATAGGTCGGTTCCAGAGATAAAAGAGTGAAAAAAGAAACTCAGTCAAGTAGACATATGTTTCGGCTAGTGCATTTGTACTGATGAAGGCGTTAAATGAAACATTTGTCAAATTGGCTGAGTTTCTTATAAATGTTACCTTACAATTCTTAACGCCTATTAATTCAAAAATCCTAAATTATAAGGAACTATAACATTCTAAGTCAAGCAGTAGTTAAATACCTTGCCGTCATCGGTTGTATGCCATCTGTTAGAAGTAGAGCTCATCTTGGTGATTCCAGCACTAGATCTCCATTAGAACACAGGATTTTTTGATTTACAATACCACTGTTCCACAAAACCACAAGATTTAATAGAAGAGAGTGTAAGCAATCCATCCCAATCTACTGCAGGCTCATTCCTGCCTGCATTCTGACTTTGATTTCTTTGGCCATGAAAGCCTGAGGTCATCCAGTTTGCGGAGGTGTTTGATGCCATTTGGAGCATTAAAATGTCATTGGATGCAATAAAAAAGCCCTTTCATGCATACAACTGGAATATCACCCCGGATTTCAATGCACGCAGCTTTTATACAACAAGGGTTCTGATTTCCATAATATATGCATATTGCCTTTAGGCTTTTAGCCAGAATAAAAGTCATGATCTTTCTTCTTTCTTGATCTGGATCCTATCTTAAGAGTAAAGTGTGTTTTTTTTAAATGGGCAAAATCAAAGCTTGCCAATCAATCAGATTCTGCCAATTCAGCAGTAATCACACTTCTTTTTCTGTAGGAGTTAGCCTAAAGAATTTTAATGTTGAGAAACTTGATTGCTGCCTCTGAGCTGCTCCTTTCACAGTGTTAATTAAAACTGCTGATGTCCACATAAACCCTGATTGGTGAGAATACAGTTTGGACTCTCTTGTCAATGTCCTTTGGCATTCAAAAACATTTCCTGATTTTTAACCAGTGCCTCAAACAATAGCACAACTCTCTGACCTGAAGGAGTGTCTGTATTTTCCACCACTGTTCAACTCTGGTGAACTCTTCTAGACTACTTTACTGGTTGTTTAATGTAGCAGAAAAATAGACAAAAAATATAATATAACAAATATATTTTAAAAAGTTAAAATACTTGTCTGTGTAAGTGGCACAAAACAGCTTAGTTGTGGTTAGCGGTGGACCTAAATATAGCTGTTGTTTACATAATTTAAAAGGGCCCTTTGTGTTTATGGTTATTTCAACCAAAATCTTTTGCAGTGATTGTGAGTTTCTTTCCTGTCTTTTTTCTTAATTGTGCACTGATTTAATTCAGGTGGCGTTTCGATCATTAACACAGGGCCCCATTGGTATATCCTGCAGAGGTGTACACAGACCCAGAACTGGAACTGCAGTATCTGCTGTTTAAGGTGCTGTTCTGCAGTACTAAGCAAATGCCAATGAACTGCATGACTTGTTGCAAATTTGCTTCTGGCAAAGCCTGTTTTCTCTTTTTGACTTTTTGAAGCAGAGACCTATAATGTACAGAATAGGATACTTTTTTCTAAAATGTAGATTTTCCTTTCATCCAATGACGTGAAAACAGTTAACACCAAGATCCATCTTTGTTAAAATAAACAGCTCTCCGATCCATTTACCGGCTGATTAAAGACCCAGAGAAGTTATACAATCATTGTAGAACAAATGAAGGTCGAAAACTAGTTCCTTCCTTAGAAACATGAGATTTACACTGCAGTTCATGTCGTTTTAGAAAGGCAGAAAGAGAACTCTTAATAAACCCTATTGTATCTCCAGCAACATACAGTTACCCATTTATACAGTTAGGTTTTTACTGGAGCAATCTAGGTAAAGAACCTTGCTCAAGGGTACAGCAGCAGTATCCCCCACCTGGGATTGAACTCACGACCCTCCGGTCAAGAGTCCAGTGCCCTAACCACTACTCCACACTGCTGCCCTATTGTATACTGTGAACTGTATACCAATTCACTTACACAGGCGCTATGTTTATAATATGTGTAACACTAAAGAAGGTACTACCTGTGGTCTGTCATCTGTCATTACAGCAGCCTTCATGGCCTGACTCACACACCATGAAAGGCTGTACTTAAGAGAAGGTGGAAATGGTCAGGGAATGAAAATGCCAGCGGCATATCTCAAGCGGTCCAGGTCTGAAAACAGCTGGTCTGCATCCCATTGTGATGAAATATGGAGAGCAACAGAGACCACCAGCACTTTAAGGGATTTGATTTTTCTAAAGGCTCCCTCAGAGAGATTACCACACAATCATAAAAGCCTTGAATTTATCAGTTACACTGTCAACAGGCAGATGGAGGGAGAGGGAAAGAGGTAGCATGAGAATTTAAGGCAGATCTGAGGAACACCCTCTTCAATCCCTTAATAACTGTGGCTTGAAATACTAGTAAACAGCAGTGTTCTATTTGTAGCCCTCTCAGTCTCTCCTACACACCCACAATATACTTGATGCATGACCACTTTATTAGGAACGATTAGAAACACAGCCAGCAGATAACGTTATGCAAGGTGTATTAAACTGGACCGGTTAGCTATTAGTTAGTTAGCTCTTATAAAACATCCATCCATCCATCCATCCATCCATCCATCCATTCATTATCATTAACCGCTTACTCCTTTACAGGGTCGCGGTGAGCCGGAGCCTAACCCGGCATACACAGGGCGCAAGGCGAGACTACACCCTGGACGGGACGCCAGTCCATCGCTGGGCACCACATACAGACTCACTCACACACACACACACAGACAGAGGGCAATTTAAAGTGACCAATCAACCTGGACAGCATGTCTTTGGACTGTGGGAGGAAACCGGAGTATCCAGAGAAAACCCACGCAAACACAGGGAGAACATGCAAACTCTGCACAGACAGTACCCTAGGCCGGATTCAAACCCAGGACCCTGGCTCTTATAAAACATGGACAAGATCATATGTATTACAATTTTAAGCATCTCTATCCCCAAAGATGATTGTGACATCAGCAAAAGATAGTCTATATGCATAATAATCCAACTATGAGTGCAGGAAGAGAGCAACATATCTATTTCATTCTGTGACATGGAGCAAATGGAGCACCACAGCCTTTATAAAAGTTTACTGTGGGGTATAAGGTAACAGCAAAGCAAAGTGTAGTAAAGCTCTGGTAAACATGGAAAAGCTTCATAGAAACTAAAGTAAACTATGGTAAGCACTCATTTACAGTGCAGTGTAAGCATGGTAAACTGCACAATGACTGTTACAATGGCAATCACATCTTCCAGATTCCTGTGACACAACCTAACCAGAACAGAACAGGAATTGATGTGACAGCAATAATAATATCATAATAATATCAATGAAGAAACAGCCTATTTTCAGCACTCTGGAAGTATTGTACAGTAATACCCCTTTGAGAAATCGCCCCAAGAGACTGACAGAATGTGTGAGATAGAGAGTAAGAAGATGGAGTGGATACCAAGACAGAACAAGAGCTTTGCTTTTTCTTCTGAAACCCAAGAGCTTCTTGGGAAGATTTAGGAATGATTTTGAAACCTTTCATTCCATTGCCAGGAAAAACTGAGTTGCACAATTAAGAAGATTATTGCTAGCTCTCATTACTTCCTGTCTCGGTTCGCAATACTGTAGCTAAATTTATGTTTATTATTACAACTTATATGGATGAATAATAACTTTTATCAGTTTGTCTGGGGGAAAATAGAGAGGTTATAGCCTTATAAGACAATATATTTTTACATCCCATGAGAACTATTTCTACTTTTCCCAACAGTTGATGTGTTCGTGTGTCACACACTGGGGTGCTGAGCCATCCTTCTCGCCCTTTGTTTGGAATATCATAAGTTCCACACTGCTGAGCAAGTCGAAAACAAATGGTTCCCATTTTAGGCCTGTTTTGGAAAACTGTCAGCCGTTGTAATTGCTAGTTGTCTGAAGAAAGTTGTCACAGAAGCCGTCATTTTGGTTGCCAGTGGGCATTAAGAGTAGAAAATGACATAATTTTCATAATGTTTCCAGACCTGAAAGCTGTTCTTCTATTATGTGCAAGGGCACTTTTACTTTACAATTATGTGCTGTAGGAGAAACAGCATGTCTGTGTGAAGTTAATGCATAATTACATCTGAAAGGTACAAGTAAAACTATGAACTCTTCTTACAATCACAGCCTTTCAAAAAGTATGACTTTAGCTCCAATTCTGCATTACAATATTGCAACACTGATTAATGATGTGGCTTTTCTCTGAATGTGCATCAATTGAAAAGAAAAAGAGAAAAAGAAATCCATTCTGTAAGCCTCAAAACTGGCTGCAATAACATGCACTAAACAGCTAAAGCAAGGGATCTAAATCAACGGCAAATAGATAAAAAAAAATCAGAATTTTTATAAGATAAAATGCAATCGAGATCCTGCTCAGTAATATATTTCAGTTGAATTGCATGCTCATGGAATGGTGTGCCATCATTAAAGATTCCATCATTATCCCTCATTTGTTGTATTTATGCCCCCAACACACACATAACCCACTTTTTCTCTTGTTGGGTGCTTCTGGAATGTGGTTTGGTTTTGATGACAACTGATGTTTTGTGACTGCCATTTCTCTAAGCTTACGACAGCTAAAAATACCATGACAGGATCTATCCAGTGGCATCAAAGTTAAAGTGCCTCACATGTTAGGCCGCAAATGAAACGCTGTAAAAATGTACTTCTTGTTTGCTGATTTCCTGAGATCACTAACCACAAGAGAAATGCTCAGGGGTTTAGAGAACCAAGATGGATAGGACGCAATCCAAGCACCATGGCATTATAACAACGAACACAAACTCAGTGGATTCAGAGGACTCTATAGTAGTACAAACTGGACCGCTCTGCTCCCTCTTCTCTCGTTTGCTCAGTTTATGAACTGCTGGAAACAAGATTATATTCAACAATGACTGAGAGGAAATATTGTAACCAAATAAACACGTTATCCTGGTCATGCCACCGCGAGAATCAGCCATGCCCAAAACAAACAAGCAGGCATGAGCTTCAGTATATACTGTAGCCTAGTTATTGTCGTAGCTAATGCACTTTTTGATACTGTAGTTCTATTATTAATTTACAATGGGGGTTCTGGGAGTGGGTCCATAGGAACTGACTGGTATTTCTGCCCACTGTGGGTCATAGCTTACCCTGTCGACAAGCTATTTTACAGCATGGCTGGGAGGCTGCAGTTTCCAGTTATATTATATCACACTGCACACTACATAGACTTGCCTTACAGAGACCCGTAGATGTGTCTGCAGTCGATATCAAAGTGAATTAAACATTAAAAGTCCTATCAAAACCCACAACTAGATCATCTGTGGGGAAAAAAGTAGGGCAGAAAGGCTTTAATACTAAGAAGCAGAAAGCTGTCAAATTGTCAGGGATAGTCAAATTATGTTTAAAGTATTTCTTATTTCAGAACTATAGATACCCTGTAAAAAGTTTTACTTTGACTTAAGTTCCAGTGGGGTTTCAGAATTACTCTCTGTTGTGAAGCTGGATTCTTGTGACTTTACAGTATAAAAGTTTACTGTGGTAAACTATGGTAAAAGCATTGCAAAATGCATAAAGCATAGCCAACATGGAAAATCACAGAGGAATATGATTTTTTTTAAAAACAAAACAAAAAACATGGTGAATAGACACAATGCAAATGTACCAAAGTAACTTTTATAAGTGTTACTGCCAGAAGTTATGGAGACACTTGAACCAAGCATGTCTAGCCACATACACATATATATAGTAGCGTTCTCGGTTCCCACAGGCAGGCGCATCACACTGGGCGAGGCAATCCACACACAGGCGGAGGGCGGGCGCGAACCCGCGACCTCTCGCACTAAAGCATAGCGCCGATACCGCTGTACAAAATAACCGGCTCTATTCCGAGGAGCGTATATCGGGCTTAAGTCTCTGTGTGTGATTACGTCACCTACCAGCCCTACTGCTGCCTTACGCTACAATATATATATTTTTCCACGATTTTCCACGAGCGCTGAATCGACAGAATTAGGAATTAGGAATTGGGACCGGAATTGGCATTTTGGGAATGGAATTCTGTTTGAAACTGCACCTTAAAAAAAATGTGCAAACAGTCTTTTACTGCTGTTATTCTCCTATAAAAAAAAAATGGATTGCTTTGAAAACGACACTACCCAGAAGCCCAGCGATGACGCTTATATAAAACGTTTTTGTATGTTTATTTGGATCATTGGATAACGAGAAGACAGGTGGTTTTGTGGGCGTTACGCTGATGGACTGTCTTGCTCTTGTGGTGCTGCCAGTGTGCTGTGTGATTCGAGTTGTTTAAAAAAGCAACCAGCTGTTTTGAGTTCTATTCTGTGGAATAATGTTGGATTTGTATATACAGAAAAGTGGAAAGTACCTGAAAGTGAAAAGTATCATCACCCGCTCACAGAGAGAAAGCAGACAGCTGCCACGGAGCTCAAATCCAAACGCAGCGGGACGAAACGACCAACCTACCCCAGATGGACGTGCAGACATACCATCACGGCCTGCATCGCAGTCTCTTGGCTAGAATATAATATAATTGAATATAAACTGCTGTACTAATACCATATAAATTATAATATTCATAATCTCATATGTCTACTTAATACTAGCGTCCCAAAAACATGTTTGGTTTTCTATATTCTCCCATACTTTACTTTCTTGTGTAGTAACCAGATCTTGTGAGTTTTCCTAAAGGTAGTTCCAGCTGCAAGCACACAATGCCACTCCAGCACTCCAAGCAGGAATGTTGCTACTTGGTACCAGGAGAATATGAACGTCATCTCTCTTTATTCCACATGATGTTTTACAGGAAATAACTACAAATCTAATATTCACTACAGGCTCAGAAGATATTCCATTTTTGCGTACTAAAGAATATGAAAATAATATCAGGCCTTCAAAGTCCTCTTCAGTCATTCTATTCAGAGATGTTTTCATACTTTTTTCCCACCTGCACCAGGTGTGAATCGAGTCCTAAAGCACAATTCTATGGTGTGTCAATAATGAATGACTCCCCACTAGCCCGAAATACAAAACAGAGCTATTGCAAAATGAATATCCAACAGTGCCACAGCAGAGGTTGATTTCCTCGCTCCACCAAACACTACTGATTGGATTACTGATCTTCTGAAAAGACAGACGACTCTATTGTGTAAGAACTGCATATGGCAAGTGAAACTATTGGAATAGTCGAGTGCCCAGGTGAGCTGCAGATGTAGAACTCAAGGGGGGTGGGGTGATGGGGTGCTTCTATTCACAGTCAAAACAAGCCAAAACACAGTCAAAACTTTTAGATAGGGAAAAGCATTTTAGGAAAATACAAAACACATGAATTAAATAGAGCACATGTTCATACATTTTTATTTGGATTCATCATTGATGATCTATCAAAATAAAAAGTACTGTGCAGTACAAGATTCATTTGCAGAGCATTCTGACAATCAAAAAAATCTTAAGAAATTCCTATGTGAATTTGAATTAGTTCATCTCATTTTAAAACAAGATGTTTATTTTTTTTTATTTTTTTTAAGAAACTCAAAACAAGAGACATAACTAGAGCAGTGTAGTACCTTTTGTGACATATTCTCATTTAAACAATCAGAGTTTGCTAAATCCTAATATTTTGCTGACTTCTGGCACTAAAGAAGCATCTTTGATACAGCAAGGTAATCATTTAAAAAATAAAAGGTGGCCTTTTACAAACAAATTGCATCAATGTCCAAAGTTCCATACTGTATGTTGGTTTTACCCCCTTTATTAAATCTAAAACACAGATCTTTCCTAGAGAATTCCAAATGGATGGTTGCAAGTTAAGCAATTCTTTCGAACTATAGACAATAATGGGGGGGGGGGGGCAAGTTGCTGTATGTCGTTGCTATAGGTACAGAGGTAGTGGTGTTCTTGAAAGTATTTGTTTATATAAGTAACCTGCAGACACCAGATAAAAAGTCCAGTCAAAAAGACTTCATGTGGCTCAACTGTCTCAGTTGACCACACTTGGTTTATCACTTACGTAGTTCATCATATTGTTATCCGAGTGAACAGCACTTTGCACACGTTACAGTGTTGGCCCCCAGAAGTCACACAGTACTTAGTTATTACTCAAGGTCAAATGTTAAACTCACCATACTTTCAGGCCCTCGAAGCTTCTGAGCTGGGGGTAGTTTTTCTTTTTTTGAGGAGGGGGTACACTTTTTTTGTTAAAAAGGTAAAGTTTGTCAAAGTCAAAGTATTATGTCTGTCAATATCAGCATGTCTGCCATTTTTAGATATTAAGGTTAAGGCTTATCTTATTTTAGGGATCATTATGTGATGTGACTTGATTGAAATTACACCGCATGACATGTGAATTACAAGCCTGGAGGCTATACTAATTCAGTTTGTTAAACTATGGAGAAAGACATTCCTATTTCCATTTAGCTATTTCCCATTCAACCATTCCCCCTTTCCTCAACAGCTCTGCAGGTGTGGAGTAACAAAGCTTATGGCCTGCAGATAATTCTGTAAACAGGTGTAAAGTAGTGTTTACCAATAACAATGCAGAGGATAAGGGGAAATAAAAGAAAAAAGAAAAACAAAAGAGGGAAATTAGTGAATAAATGGGTATTACAGGAACATCCTGTTTATTACTTAAAGGGGCTGTTCTATTGATACATCCTTTGGAAACCAGATGTATTTGGTGGTCAGACATGATTCTGGGAGCTCTGTTGAGGCCACAGAGATACTTTAAAGTTGTGGGTTTTAAAAAGTCACCAGGGTGTGATGACTAAAACAGAAAGTGACACAAAGTGAATCTAAATAACAACAAGAAGAATGGGTTAGCTTGGATATTTCACGCCCATACCAAGTTGCTGGGGGAAGGATTACTTTCGATCCATCAGGACACCAGACAGACCACATGTTTCTTATAGATGTGCTGTACTAAATGGCCCACCATTTACAGTAAGTTGTGCTGCAGTTTAAAACACACATGTACAGGAAGTCCCTGAAGTGTAGGTATTTGGTTTCCCATTTTGTTTAACTTTCAGCTCTTTTAACTGCTTGACTTGAACAAACAGTTCACTGAAAACCACTTCAAACACACTCCGAATAGCCAGTAATGTTTCAGGTGAAATCCTATAGGATGCCATAAGTTAATGGAGTTGATGGCTTGTGGTTAGCATGTGCTGCTCCTCCCCATCATCATCCCTCCACTTGATGAGCAACAGGAGTTCAAAGCAGGCTGTAACTAACCTGATACAGTTTCTTTGGATTACATGATAAAAGATCTAAATTATGTTGATATAGTTTTTTTTGTTGTTGTTTTTTTTTATTATGTCTCAATCCTAAAATTTGCAATTAGCTATAAATTTGCATCAGTCTCATATTGAACCAAAACCCAAGATTATATAAAGACAGCGCTAACTGCGCTTATCAGATTTATGTAGGATAGTCCAGTAAAAGTAAGCAGAGTTGCTGTGTAACATGATTTCTCAAAAAAAAAAGTTCCTTGTCCCTTCATATTCTCAAACTCTCTTGTACTATGACATCAGCGTTTTACATCTCTATTTGTCACAGGATCACCTCTTAACGTTTCAAGAGTGTAGTCTTTGTTGTTCCTTTTATACAAGCCTGTGGAAAGCTGACAAAGCATTTTAAGATTTCAAAAGTGAAAGCAATGCTGTCCTTCTGCAACATTCTGTACCAAAACTTTGTAAAAATGACTGCAGTATGCTCACAGTGAAAATGACAAAACAAAACTAGAAGCATATCCAACACAGTACAAGCGACTTGTATCAAAGTTCTGCGACCATGGGCCAGCAAAGTTCAAATACTACTAAATTCTTACCTGAAAGATTCTTTACAAATTACCTGAGCCAGAAATGTGCCATAAGGAGTCCCATACTAGAGCAGTTTTTCTTGTATAGCATTTACTAGGTTGCCACAGTCATTTAAGAGAAGGGCCTGCTTTATTTGTGGTTGGGGAATGTTCCCTTTGCAAAGCATGCTCTTGTGCTATGCTTTTTCAGACCTGTATGTAAATTGAAAACCATGCAGAAGTAAATTCATCTCTGGGGTTGACATGATGCAAGTAATTTATTGTCTATATTTGAACTATTTCTTTCTTTGCTTTTGCAGTGACATTTTTTCTTTAAAAATGTGTTGAAACCTCACTGCCTCGGGGAAACAGGTGAGGAGATCATTTGAGGCAGATTATGTTACTTCCGCAGATCTGGCTCATAAAAAACAAACACAGCTTCAGCACATTCTGACTTCTTTATGACTTAAACCTGCATTGTGATGACACAACCAACTAAGCTTACTGTGAAGTTAGAGCAGCAAAACACTCCTAAACCCTCCCTTTTATCTAGGACAGTAGTGGGGACTGACTGTGCAAATCCTAATGCATCTGTTAAGACCATCAAGCCACAACATAACATCCATAAAGTCACGAGCATCCAAAATCTGATAAGTGACCAAGTCGACAATTTCTACAGGGATTGTCTATTTCTGATACCTCCAAAATGTTTCTCCCATCGGGTCATACACATAAAAACACACATACACGCAAACCACTTATCATATAATGAGCAGAACACGTGGTTTTCACTAACTCTATACGCAGATTAAATGAATATTTTTTACCCCAATCCCTTTTAAACAAGCACTTTCTTTTTCTTGTTGCTTTGATAGATGACATTTTCATTTGCTGGATCCGACTTTATTTAAATTAAATTATTTATATAGCATTTTATTAAAACCATATTAATACAACTATTTCGGTAAGGATTTTTTTTTTTCGCTTTTGGCCTTTTTCGTTTTAATATACATCTCAGAACTGTGATCAACGAATGCTGTATGAAAATGAAGGGTGTAGATAACTCCAGTCCTTCACATTCCATTATTTGTGGTTTGGGGAATTTTCCCTTTGCAAAGCATGTTCTAGTGCTATACTTTTTCAGATGTAACTTGTTCAATATGTAACTTGAAAACTATGCAGAAGTAAATGAATCTTTGGGGTTGACATGATGCAACTAATTTATTGTCTATATTTGAACAATTTCTTTCTTTGTTTTTGCAGTGACATTTTTTCTTCTTTAAAAATAGAACCTCACTGTCTCAGGGGAAACAGGTGAGGAGATCATTTGAGGCAGATTATGTTACCTCCACAGATCTGGCTCATAAAAAACAAACAAACACAGCTTCGGCACATTCTGATGCACATCTGTCTTCTTTAAGTATTATAAGTAAGTATTTTTTTTAAAAATATGCGCTGCCCAGACCTGTAGCTCTATGCTTACAGTAGAAGAGAAAGCAACATCCTTGTTATTATACAATGTTCATTTAAGAGCGTGTGTGTGTGTGCGTGCGTGCGTGTGTGTGTGTTTTAAATATATTTCTGAGGCTTGCCAAACAAAATCCAAATGGACAGGAACCAATTTGTCCTCAATAATGAGTTCATCTCTTTGGGATGCATTACATGGCCCATGATTTCTATGTCCTTCTGTGCTAGTTCAATTTATGCAATGAAGAAATTAAGACGAGACGCATTGTAGAAAATGATTACGCTTTTTAAATATTTTTCTCAATGGTTGTCTCTGGGCCCAGTTGCTTCTTGGAGAGGATATCTCAAATCAGGAAACAATTACGAAGAAGTCTGTGGAAACTAAAGTACAATTGACAGAAAACTCCAAAGTATTTATAATGGACCTGCTACAATAAATCATAACGCCATCCAGTTCTCACAATTGCCTAGCTTACTACAGCAGGGTCTTACTAAGTATTTAGGCCTTCTCAGGGTTGGACACACAATACATAATACTGTTGACCACTTAGAAACTGGAGGCAAAATCAAAACAAAACATAAAAGTATCAGAAACAGAGGCTAATAACTTGTCTAATTTCAGTGTTAGTTAGACCAGATAGATCTAAGGCCTGAATTCACCAGTAAACGGTTTAAAAGAATGTACTGTAGTAGGTATTAACCTGACAGGAGTAATTCATTAATGTTGTATCGCTGTTATAAAATCACAGATATTTAACCTATGAGCTTCATGCTTTTTGTAAACATTTGTTAAAACCATTTTTTTTAACATTATAAATGTACCTTTAACAGTAAAAAATTTTAAAAAATGAAATATTTTTCAGCATTACAGGCAAAAAATACAAACTGTAAAAGTGGAAGTAGCATCCACATTTTGAGTCTTGAGTATTTTTTTTTTTACTGTGCATGATCGTCGAGCGCACCATTCAAATGGATTTATAATCTGCGCTTCCAGGGAGAAAATAATTTTTCCATGGATTTGATTTTACAAGCCTCCATCTGGCACGGCAAAGACAACTGGCAGGGTGGATGCTGCTTTCCGTTCTGTAAACCAACAAGGTCAGGTGAGGTAAAATTCCGAAATTTACCACATTTATCAACTTAAAAATATAAAGCTGCTTTTCTTTTGCATTTCAACTCAAATGTAACTTTCTGCTTTGCTTAGTGGAGTTGCATTGTTTGCATAAATATGCAAAAATGTGACTTGCTTTAATATTGACTTACTCAACTTCTGTTAAAAAGCTAGCTTTGAAGATCAGACCTGTATAAAAACTCTGCGGTAAACTTTGTGGCTAGTTCTAAACAGTATTTATAGCACCTCAAAAACTGTGATCTGTTTTTTTAGGAATGTGTATAATTTTAGGTCCTGTAATTAGCTAACATTACAATTGTTCGGTTTTGAAATTCCACGGTCTGACAATGAACATTTCTAACAGTTGAAGACATTTATAAAGTGCAATCTGGCAGTGGTAAACCATGCTAAACGATGCATGCCAAATTAGGTTTGGCCATGACAATAGTTAACATGGTTGTAACAAAATACACTTCCATTTAACGTGCAGATTCAGCAAAACATCATGAACAACAAGAAGTTAATGCAAAGTGTTCAGCCAATCTACTATTTTTGTATTGCTTGCTTGGTCTTAATAGGAGCCTCTTTATTCCGATTTTCAAGCAAATACAAGACAAGCGCTAGAGCCCAATTTCCTGGCATTACTGTACAAAGGTTTGTTCATGTGTGATTCTTCAATCCAACACACTAATACCATATTGCTGTAAATCTGTAGTGAAGCTATGCCAATCCAGTTTGCTTTTCATTTAAAAAATCCATGTGATTTAAAAGTAAAATGGCCTGTTCTTAAACCCATTAACCCTAACTACACCAACCCCTTTGGAGTTGGCAATGAACCTAGGTGCCAACACGCTCTGCATATTGAATATCTTACTTGTGTCGCACGGCTACTTATCAGTTTAAGAGTGCTGCTTCATGCGTTCTGTGTATTAAAGTCCCAAAACGACATCACTCTTAAATTGATAAGCGATAGCCTTGCAACAGCAATATAAAGATAAAAGAATGTGGTTTCAAAAAGCAATAAAAACAAGTTTATTGTTGATTTTTTTTAAAATGTTACTTCAGTTAGCTGCTCTTGACTGAAGTTGCTGGAAGTATCAATATAATTAACTACATTTTTAACTCAGAGTTTACGGTTCATGAGGTAATTGTGAGACTAGAAAACAATAAGAAATGTGATGTATGTGCTTGTGCAGGATTCCTCACTTCTGTGTTATTGCTACTATTCTAATGGGGAGGTGACATGCATCAAGAGAAGGGTGTTAAAAGATGACTTAAACCTGCATTGTGATGACACAACCAACTAAGCTTACTGTGAAGTTAGAGGCGCAAAACACTCCTAAACCCTCCCTTTTATCTGGGACAGTAGTGGGGACTGACTGTGCGAATCCTAATGCATCTGTTAAGACCATCAAGCTACAGCATAACATCCACAAAGTCCCACAGTCTCTCGCTTCAATTCAACTCTCAAGACCCACTTGTTCTCTCTTGCTTTCAATGCTCTTTAAGCCTAATATCTGTTATTAGATGTTGTCTATATTGCTATTTCAGGTTTTTCACTCCATCTTATTCGTATGATTCTGTATGATACACACATACACAATGTTTATAATTCACATCCTAGCCTTGTATTTAATGTATTTGCATAGCTTTTTACTGTAGTTAATGTACTATGCCCTCTATTTAATGTGCTATGCATTGTTCCTCACTATCTTGTAAAGCATTTTGTGATGGTGGTCCACTATGAAAGGTGCTATATAAATGAAATATTGATAGATAGATAGATTGATTGATAAGTGATCAAATCGACAATTTCCTCAGGGATTGTCTATTTCTGATACCTCCAGCTGTAGGACTGCAACTAAGGGTAAATTTTGACCTTCGAAGGTTCGGAACACATCACCGAAGTAAGGTTCGAACCTTCGATGGTACTTATTTGCATAATTTCTTGGTGACGTCACCATAGCTACTTGTTCATATTTGATTGAAAATCCTATTATTTTACAGGTAATCCATATAAATGGAATAAAACATTCACATGTAGTTTTAAAATGCGTTATATAGAACAGTAACCATGTTTTATAATTTAAATAAAAATAAAAATACACGCTGTTTATTTACACGTAATTGAGCCTGCTTGCGATCTATACAGTAAGCTTGCATATTGCACCAGCACCAACTGCAGCGGACAAAGCTTTATTTAACAGTCACCGTTCCAAGCAGGTTATCAGTCACATTTTACTACTACTAAAAATATTAATAATACTAAAAATAATATGAACTTACGCTTGTCAAGTGACCCCAGAGATTGGTTATGCCTCCATGATACGAGTCGCTGGCACAGTTTGCATTCAACTTTTTTTTTTGGTTGTCTGAGCATTTATCAAAAAAATCCCAAACAGCAGAGGGGTTTTGAGACATTTAGTATTACTCAGTGACGACCCATGTATGTAACATCACCCTGTTCCAGGGTGCAAGAGCAAACACCCTAGAGCTGTTAATAATTTCCAAGGATAAATATCGGGACTTTCTTCCTATGCATCGAGACCCGGGACATTTGCTAGGAAATCGGGACTGTCCCGACCATATAGGGACTGTTAGCATGTCTGACTACAGTAAAACCCTTAAATAAAATAAACTTCAAACATCTGGGAGAGTAAAAAGGCGCAACCCCAAGCGAGCTGATCTACACCACCATTCATTATAAGAGAAAGGGATCTTAAGGGAGCACCTATTCTTAAAAAGATTCTACTGCACACATCCAATATTGAGTTTTTGCTGCCTGTTGTTGAATGCACATGGAACTGCCTCTTCTAAGCTGGCCACAGTTCCCAACTGACATCTGCAAAGAGCTGCTAGGGTTGTCTGCTATCACTCATTACCAGGCAAAAGGGACTTGAAAGAAATCTCTCCACATTTCTTATTTAACCGGATGATCTTTAGAACTGTAAAGCTAATGATCTTTTTTTTTACAAAACATCCTAGTGTGCCAGTAACCATACAGAATTCTATTCTATTCAGCTGGCTGTTTCAAATAAATGCACGGAATTCAGCAATGTGGAACCACAAGAGAGTAAGTTACATTCTGCCTTTTCTTCTTGGCGGTACCATGCAGATCTTATTAAACTGAGGCTGCTTACAACCAAGGTCATTCTCAGGGCTTTGACAATATTATTTATAAAACAAACACTAAATTCCAACAGTGGATTGCATAAGTGTAACTCACTGTAAACAAGTGAGTGCCTCAGTGAGTAATTCCTTGTCCAAACTTGTGAATAATTATTCTACTACTAAGTCTGTATGATCAGATATTCTTTAATTGCATGAACTGAACTGAACTCTTGTACCATTACCATGATAGCATTTGTTCTTTTCCACATCTTACAGGTGAAGGAAATTCTCTAGTTGAAAAGTTTGTCTTCTTGATCCATCAGCTTGCTGACAATCATATTGTGAACAGTTTACAGCTCCTGTGAATAACTCTTCCAAACCAATGGTTTGTTCTAGGCGCCTGACTCCGTCAATAAATGTATTTTTTGTTTTTCAGTCACTCATGCATTAAACGTTTTTTTCTTACAACAGTTCGGATTAACCTTTGCCCTGTGCTGGCCACTCCACAGTCCCAAGCTGATGGAAACATTTTCGCTCCAAATCAGTCAGGCACTGCTACTTCTCATTAAATGGCATGATGAGGGGTGCGGGAACGAGGTGCTGGGGAACGGCAGAACCCCCTGGCATGAAGTACAATGGTAAATCCTGCTAGTTTGGTGTGCAGTGCACTGTGTGTTTTTACATGGCTTTTGAACACAAAAGATAATCAGCGCTGACTGTCACAACAGGGACGGGATATTTTATAAATCGCACGGTTGCGATCTCATGAGAGTCGCTTAGTAGTTGGAAGACATTAAAAGCTTGTACTGTATACAGCAGAACAGTTACTGAAAATGTCCATTAAAAAAGAATGTCAGATTTTTTTGTAAATTCTTCAGCGGCACCACCTGCTAAAATCAGCTCAGCCAAATGCCACTAACTGGGGTGCTGCTGCTTTGTGGAGCAATACTAAAAACACACGTACACAGTGACGTTCTGGATGAGCTAGATGCCCATTCCCTCGTGAACAAATTAATCAGCATGACACCGGAGCGCAAGGCAACCTTTTGGAGCCTTCTGACTGTCCTTGTCAACAACGACTACTGCAAATAAAACGCAACTGTTCAGCCTGTTTTTACAAGTAAACATTTCTAAATTGCAGTACTTAAGTGGATCATAACACTATACGCTACTTTTCAATTTGTTTGCTCTAAACGTTTTATGGTAAGCATGCTGTAAACATTGCAGCAAGGACTGTGGTTAAAGATTTTAGTTAAATAGATAAACAGTTGCTGATGTTTCATTTCAGAAAAGTCATTCCAGGAAACAGAAAGATATAACAGTGTACTCTTAAGCCAGACTGGACTATAGTTCCGAACAGGTAGCTTCAAAACAACATGGAATTCAATTCCAGATGATTTAAGGGTTTGATCCATTGCAGCTGGAATAGGGTCAAAATCAAGATGTAACATCTGATTATATCAGGATGTCTAAGAGCTGGTACCTTTGAAGTTATTTAAAAAGAGTTAGCATGCTGGTAACTACAGAAGAAAACTACAGGAGTTAATATAGTATATTAACTCAATTGTATATCTCACAGTATGGACACAGAAATTATTTGTGATTATGGCAATTACTAACATGGCTGGTCTGTTGTTTATATGTTACAATTAGCAATATGGAATGTGAATTCTATGTATGCTTTATTTTTGTAGCATTTTTGGTTTTATACTCTGTTGTTGGGGAAAGTCATGTCCTTTGAAAGTCTGCATTGGTACAGTATAGAATGGTAAAAGCATAGCAAAGTATGGAAGAGGAAGGTAAAGGTATAGTATATAAAGTTCAATACGTGGGGTAAAGGATGGGGAAAAATGGTTCATAATTCTACATTTGGTCCCTTATTATTTCGTGATTCAATAATTGAATAATTTACTTAATTCAAGGTTAGACCATGTACTCTATACACACTACCCATCACCAATTCACTTTAGTATTTCATGCTTTTTTTATATGCAAGACTGAAATAACAGAAGTGAGAATATAGTAACTAAGTAAACTGCAAAATGAAGGGATGGGGAGGGGTGAGAGTAGATTTTCTGGCTGATGACTTTAATAGCCAACTCTGCCCGGTGACAGCCTGTTGTAACACGGAAACGTATTCATTGTTATAAAACACAGTCATAAAACACACCAACTACTAGAGCACAAAAAGAACCAACACCACAATAAATAATATGGTAATCCCAGCAAATTTGCAATGCTGCTGTAGAAAGAAACATTCACCACGTATTAAACTTGGAAGGTGAAGATACCAAATGATGGGCAACAAGGTCCCATTATATGGGCACCATTTGTCTCAACGAAGGATCTCATTATAGAGACAACATACAAAATAACAGCAGAAAGCAGCATTTTCACAGGGACCCACAGCTCGACACTGAATTCTTTAAGAATTCCTGCATTCTATATGGGGTGCACTATGACAATATGATACATGTTCATGTGAGGATATTAACATGCTACTCCGCTGGGGGGTGTTGCTCAGTATTAAGTTTAACAGGATTCGGGAGTGCATGGGACTGCAAGAGGGCAAACAAAAACAGACAAACAAAATATATACAGTATATTTTTTTTATAAATCTTTCAGCTTAAACAGACAAGCTCAAATATGTACCTATATCCTTGATCCAATTATGCATGCCATCTCATACCCAGATGCTGTGAGATGCATTGGTTCTGCTGTGATTGGAAAAGAAGCACTTCGCACAGATATTTGAAATTCTTTCGCCTTGACACTCACACGCAGCCTCAACAGCCCATTTGAGGACATATACATATTACACCTTCAGACTGCCAAAAAGAAGGCACTGGGCCAAGCACATATCCACCACACCCTCAAAAACTTAATTCAAACACTATTCCCACGCCAAACCTAAACGTCTTGGATTTATAAATCTCAGTGGTACAATAGCAGAGATAATAACCATATAATATACTGTCAAATCCTTCACCAGCAACCTAATTTAAAAGTACAAATTCTCACTGGCTGAAAACCGGAAGAGTTTCTCTTATATTGACATATTTTTCTTGCAACTGGAAGGGGGTGGGGGGGTGGAGGTTTCAAATGACCAAAGACCTAACAGGTTACTTAACATTTGGCTTCTTGAGGCAACCACTGTTGTTTAAAACCTCCAGTTCATAGGTTAAATTCCTTTTACTTAGTTTATGCACTCAAATGAGACACAAATATTGTCTGGAAAATGGAGACCAGGTTTACAATTCAATGACAGCTCAATAGATTGAACTTTGACCCCAGGGTCAAACAGTAAACCCAGAAGGGATTAGCATCCAGGAACTCCTAGCTTCCAATACTAACCACTAAACTATAAGGCCTTAAAAAGGAATGACAACAGGGGGACTAGATGGAAGGGAGTTAGCAACAGGTTTTTTTAGGCAGTGCTTCCACAAAGCAATTGTTAGCAGGCCTACCAAGCACTGTTTTTAAACCTTTCCATAACTGAATTCACACAACTGGTGTAATATGAAATCTCTGGGCCTTACATAATAGATAAACAACACTTTATAAAAAGCAAATAAGATGAGAAACAAAGCTATCTGCCATGCCCATGTGGTGTGTGGAATGTTGAGGCTGGAGAAGGTACAGCGGGCGGGTTGCGGGTTGTTTTTAGATTCAGAACTTGCTTTGCCTCTATTCGCTCTATTTTGTGAGGAACTAGAATTTGGCACATTTCCAGCTATCCAGACTATCACGCGGAAGTGCAAAGAGGTTACTCTCCACTGAATGTTGAGGTTTTATGCAATCAACCAAGTAACCCTACCCCTACCGACAAGGTTTGGATTCATTAGCAAAAATCAAGTTACAAGTCTTACCAAAATAAACTGAAACAAGTACCTCAGGGTCAATCTGGCAGTGTTTGCGGTTAGCGCCATTTCAAGAACGAGACCTGTCTAAACACAGGATACTGTGAGCAGTGGCTCTGAGGGGGGAGGGTAAGTTTGATGGATAGGGAAGGTGTTGGTAGAGTCACCATTGAAGTCAAGTTAGGAAAGCTACTGGTAGGTAACTGAATAAGATCCAACTGTTACTTGTTCTGCTAAAACATGGGCTTCAGCTACAATCTTAACTTAGAAATGAAGAAAATCACACATTTTACTAAGCATTAGTGCAAATGAGTGTAATAACAGCTTATACTGCCTACTGTAAATACATTTTAAAAAAATGCCAAAATCCACTAAACTTACTGTACAATAAAACGTACCCAACCCAAACTCCATTCTGCTTATTATGACTAACTCATAAATGCCAATTGTACTTTTCAATCAGAGTAACAACTCAGAGATCTTCCGGGACTGTACCACCCGTATACCTCACAAGATAGTATCTCCAGTGTGGACAGCCAACAAGATCTTGGCTTTGAAGCCATCTCTCGTCACCTAGACTAATGTCAGAAGCAGATAGCGCCCCTGCCAGCCCAGTGTGTCTAATGCTGATTACATGAAGTTTGTGCAGGATCTGAGGGAGGCGGGTCTCTCATAAGTGGCGTGTCACTCTGAACCCCACTGGACGCTGTGAAGGTTCTCATGCAGAAATCAACTTCCTATCCACACACACACATACACACACACACACACACTAGACCACCACTGTGAGATATTGGAATGTCTTAATGATAGCATAATCATACCCTTTCAGTGACCATTTTGTCCCATCAACCAGACATCACAAAACTATTCAAGGATAGTGTAGTGCTCTAACAGCTAAAACATACTTACAAGCAAACTGTAATCTTATAACTCACATAAGGCTATAGAATAGAATTCTATGGAATTCTTTTGGAAAACCCTTTTTCAAGATGAGGACCACCTCTGTGTTTATGAGGGATTTTTCTTTAGAATGTCGTTGGCAGTCACAAAGCTACCTTGATAAGATTATGCGTTATGTGTAGTGCAGATTAATAGTTTTGAGTGCATGATATCATTTGGATAATTTTTCACGGTTATACAGTAGTAAACAAATATGTCAGTAACTTATATCCTCAGCTACGGCTGTAAATACTAAATCACGAAAAAGTAAATCACCATGACCTACACCCACCGTATTCGATATCGTCAGATTCTGATACTCTCGATGAGTTGGCTTAGTCCTAAGCAATTTTCATCACAACTGTAACATGCCTGTGGGTCACTGCAGCACAGGAAAGAAAACTTTAAAGCCATAGCAACGTACTGTAACTTCTGGTTGCATTCTTCTCTAAACCACAGAGATAGATTACAATTAGGATTTCAGGCTACAGACATAATGTATTAGTGATCGTCTGCCATGTCATTTGCATTACAGAGTTATAATAAGGGGAATGTTTACTGCTCTGAAAAGTGTCTAAACAAGGCCGTGGAATAAAGCAAAACAGCTACATCTACAGCATCTGTCTTCTGCAGACATGAATAACTGTATTTAAACAAAGAACATGAAGAGCTTGTACAGAATGTGCATCCACGATGCAGTGGCTATGTGAAAAGACTGATCGTCGCTCAAGAGAGAGTTGGCTCAGCATTAAACTTCCCTTAACCTTTCTTAGCGCTATAGCCAAGCACACTGTATGGAGAGACACTGTGGTGCTTAGCTTATAAACCTTCAGCTGAGAGCCAATCCAAGTGTCCTCATGTACTGGAACTGTGCACATATATGGAGGGTCCTCTTAATCTCACACTACATTAATCTATACAGTTCACAGGGAAAGCCAGTTTGTCAATCAAAAGCTATTTGAAATGGAATACACACACACATGTATACCCAAATGTAATTTTAAAAGTGGTATAAGGGCTTTAGGAGTCTATGATAACAGTTCAAACAATGAAAATTCAAACAAGCTATCAATTACCATGAGTGTGATAACTTTTTCAAACCAGCCTGGCAACAGGCTCTTTTTAAAATTGTGCATATGGAGTTATGCTGATCATTGAACCAGAAAAATCAACCAATCGGTAGGCTTACGCCCTAAAGTAGGTAGCAGTTGACATGAATAAGGGCTGAGAATATTTCAGTCCATACTGTATGCAAGTATGTTTCCATTTCTTACATGTATTTTAAAGTGTACCACAGGCAATCAGCGCACAGTGCTCTGCTGAAACATGCAAATATTCTGCTTGCAAATGTTCTTCTGCAATAATTTAAATACAAATTGTGCCCAGGCTAGCTAAAACTTCCATACATCATCTTAGTCCTTTTCCAAAGCTTTCTTATTTCTTATTCTGTACAGTACAGGCAGCTTATTGCACTCTGCCACTGACCCCTGATGACCTGCCAGCTATGCTTTTTTAAATATCTCCATTTGTTTTGTATTATTTTCCCAGCAGGTTAGCGTCATGTCAGTCTCGGGCATGGATCTTAAAAATAAGCATGTCCTGGAAGTGATCCGCAGAAGACAGCAAACAATGCAAAGGAAGCGCATCTCCGCCACTGAAAAGGAGTTATGGCAATATTTCACTCTCCTTTCAAACTGCAAATACCATTCAACTGCGGGATAAAAAGAAAATGAGTAGGCATACACATGGGGAGTTAACTCCTTGCAGACTGGGATTAAACCACACAGCTGGATCTTAGTTCTCTCCAAATTTTACACCTCATTGTTAATAAGTGCTTAAATAGACACCTCGGGTAATGAGAACACACATTATATATGTATATGTATGTGTATGTGTGTATATATATATATATATATATATATATATATATATATATATATATATATATATATATATATATATATATATACAGTATATACAGTACTGTGCAAAAGTTTTAGGCAGGTGTGAAAAAATGCTGTAAAGTAAGAATGCTTTCAAAAATAGACATGCTAATAGATTATATTTATCAATTAACTAAATGCAAAGTGAGTGAACAGAAGAAAAATCTAAATCAAATCCATATTTGGTGTGACAACCCTTTGCCTTCAAAACAGCATCAATTCTTCTAGGTACACTTGCACAAAGTCAGGGATTTTGTAGGCATATAGTCAGGTGTATGATTAAACAATTATACCAAACAGGTGCTAATGATCATCAATTCAATATGTAGGTTGAAACACAATCATTAACTGAAACAGAAACAGTTGTGTAGGAGGAATAAAACTGGGTGAGGAACAGCCAAACTCAGCTAACAAGGTGAGGTTGCTGAAGACAGTTTACTGTCAAAAGTCATACACCATGGCAAGACTGAGCACAGCAATAAGACACAAGGTAGTTATACTGCATCAGCAAGGTCTCTCCCAGGCAGAAATTTCAAGGCAGACAGGGGTTTCCAGATGTGCTGTCCAAGCTCTTTGAAGAAGCACAAAGAAACGGGCAATGTTGAGGACCGTGAGACGCAGTGGTTGGCCAAGGAAACTTACTGCAGCAGATGAAAGACACATCATGCTTACTTCCCTTCACAATCGGAAGATGTCCAGCAGTGCCATCAGCTCAGAACTGCAGAAAACAGTGGGACCCTGGTACACCCATCTACTGTCCGGAGAAGTCTGGTCAGAAGTGGCCTTCATGGAAGACTTGCGCCAAAAGCCATACCTCTGGCGTGGAAACAAGCCCAAGCGACTCAACTATGCACGAAAACACAGGAACTGGGGTGCAGAAAAATGGCAGCAGGTGCTCTGGACTGATGAGTCAAAATTTGAAATATTTGGCTGTAGCAGAAGGCAGTTTGTTCGCCGAAGGGCTGGAGAGCGTACACGAATGAGTGTCTGCAGGCAACAGTGAAGCATGGTGGAGGTTCCTTGCAAGTTTGGGGCTGCATTTCTGCAAATGGAGTTGGGGATTTGGTCAGAATTAATGGTCTCCTCAATGCTGAGAAGTACAGGCAGATACTTATCCATCATGCAATACCATCAGGGAGGCATCTGATTGGCTAAATTTATTCTGCAGCATGACAACGACCCCAAACATACAGCGAAAGTCATTAAGAACTATCTTCAGCGTAAGAAGAACAAGGAGTCCTGGAAGTGATGGTATGGCCCCACAGAGCCCTGATCTCAACATCATCGAGTCTGTCTGGGATTACATGAAGAGAGAGAAGCAACTGAGGCTGCCTAAATCCACAGAAGAACTGTGGTTAGTTCTCCAAGATGTTTGGGCCAACCTACCTGCCGAGTTCCTTCAAAAACTGTGTGCAAGTGTACCTAGAAGAATTGATGCTTGATGCTGTTTTGAAGGCAAAGGGTGGTCACACCAAATATGGATTTGATTTAGATTTTTCTTCTGTTGCCTCACTTTGCATTTAGTTAATTGATAAATATAATCTATTAACATGTCTATTTTTGAAAGCATTCTTACTTTACAGCATTTTTTCACACCTGCCTAAAACTTTTGCACAGTACTGTATATATTTTTTTTTAAATAAAAAACAAGGAATAGCGATCGGGTTTGAAAAGTTTTTTTTATATTAGCTGATGTCAAAAGTCTTTCTGTTGCAAATAAATGATGTTAGAAAAACAAAACTTGAAAAATGCTCTTGCTCTTGGAAAATTACCAGGCCCAAAACAACCAGCCTCCTGATAATGTGTGTCTGTGTGTTTTTTGTCAAGGACTGGTCACACTTATGATCAAAGAAAGAGGAGGAATATGCTGCAGATCTCTATGTGCTTTGAAGGGTATATTGGAGGGATATGAATTACGCAGCGGTGGGACAGTCACACCAGCCGTTTTACAAACACCAAACACGTCTGCGTACCATGCCAATGAGAAGTGCGTCAGAACACACACCAGTGTAACTTTAACCACTCGACTACAACACAGCGGGAAAACCATCTGCATTCTCTCAGAACGAATCAATGGGATGTAGAGGGGGTTTGAGTTACCACTAACTGTAGGCTAAAGTGTAAACAGAACAGATAGGGTGGCTGTAAAGCAACTTAGTCTCTTCACACATGATGCCATGTCAGGTGATTTTGAGCAATATTGAGAAGTTAATGCAATAACACCTATAGTATAGACTACACTGCAACAACCCTATAGCCCATGATATTAGTCTTAAAATGTTTTTCGTTTTTCAACATTAGTAGCAGCACAAAGTGAGCTAGAGTAACTGTTTTTCTGAGGCTTTTGTTTTTATAATTTAATTCAGAAGTAGTTTTTCAAATATTATTTAAGTCACTTTGACCTGGCACTTCTGCCCTGAATTCAACGAGACACCACAAAAGTGTATACACTTGTACAAAGGCTAAAAGCCTTGAAAAGCTCTCAGTGCATAATCCTAAAGTTGGATAATCTACGGCTCAAAGGCCTGTCTACACTCTGGTCAATAGCCAACAGATGCCTTCCAATTCCAAAAAAGACAGTGCCTAACGCCTTGAATCAAATAAAGAAAAGATTGTTCCTTGGCACCATGAAACAACAGTGCTGCAGAGCCAGCACCATTGAGAATCTTGTGCAGCCCAATTATCCCCAATATTCAGGCCCCCAGTTCTATGTCACCCTCTGTTAATTATTATCTAAAGACATGAACTAAGGGACCCCCATTCAACAAGGTCCCATCTCCATGGGGGAGCTGGGCAATAAAGCTCAACTGGAAGACTAGAGAGGTCAATACTTTTTAGTGACAAGTGTGGTTGTTCAAGGTACAATACAGGCACAATTATGCTATAGTCTCCCCCTATTAGCCTAAAAGTCCCCAAACTCAGCTTGGGTTGCCAGACATCTTGGAAAAAAGAAGAAATACTGTATAAAAAATCTCCCACCTAATTTGGCAATATTAAAAAATGTGGCTTGCAAGCTGAAACGTATGTAAATTGTTTACTTGCAAGACCTCCTTTTAATGGCCTAGAGACATATGGCTAGTATAGAAACCCCTGTACTTACAAGGAAAGCACTGCCATAATGTGAACTGTTTTATTGTATTAACATTTTGTATTGCTAACTGCAAGCATTGACTACAACAGAGCATTCAGCTTGCATTTATCCTTCAGTGAACATCCCTTTAATTTTTTTTTTCTGAAGTTACAAGTACTGTAGTAGGGTTATTCTGGAAGAGTTTCTTTTTTGAAGTTTTCCTTTCAAGTTTACCATTCAGGCAACATTTGTTTGTAAAGGAAACAGAGGACAAGGCTGGACTGTGAAACAAAGCAGATAATCAGACAGAAAGGGCATTTACTTACGCATTCCCCAAAATCTCCCAAGAAAAGCTCATGTTTGTTTGCTTGTTTTGGCTATCAAACGAGACACAGCGAGCAAAAAACAAAAACAAAAAAAAAACGATTCATGTGTGGTACGGTACAACTAGACATCATAATAACCAGATTCTAAATAATACAGGGTTTACGGGTCAACAAGTCTGCGTGGAGATAAAATCAATGGTTATGCTTTCTAAGCAACCTCTTTATTTATGAAATCCCAAACATCCCAAACATTATCTATAAACCCTGAGTAAAGACTCTGCTGTGCCACTAGCATGGAAGAGACCAATGAAAATGAAAGACAAGCACAGTCACACCGTCACTCCTATCCACTGTGTTTCAGAAATAACTTTTTGTATGATGCTGTTTATTCCAAACCCTCTTTTTTAACATTACAGTCATAATAATAACAATTACAAAAGGCTCTTTCATGGTTTATCAGCTGTTACCAGTTACCACACTGTTACTGCTGTGAAGCAGCTGAAATACAATAAATATGTTTAAAGCTAAGAAAGTACTAATTTGTTTGAAGACAGCAAGGTACAGTGCTTTGCTTTGTAAAGATTTAACAATAACAAGGCTGTTCAATTATTTAGCCAGATAAGGGGGAGGACGTTTCTGAAGGTTTCTGGAGTCACTCCTAAGCTAAGGACTGGGCCCTATTCACAAAGCTTTAAGGTGTGAGTTATTTAAAGACAAGTTTTTTTTTAAGTCTGCTTTGATGGATTTGATAACATTATGATTTATTATTATTTATTTATTTCTTAGCAGACGCACATTAGACAATATTCTGGAAGCTGTTTACTTCGAATTGACAACAGCTCATTTTTTTTGAAAAAATAAAAATAAACCAGAAATAAGCAACAGTCTGCAACAATCTTAATGAGAAACAATTCTCACAACAGTCTTGTTAACTCATGAGGTAACATCATCGTCACAGCAACGTCTACACATCACCAGGTTAGAGGTCTGAGTCCAGAGTATCCCAAGCTTCCCCCTGGGCCAGTTCAAACATGTGACCAGGCCCTGTGCTGAGCGCTCCAACCACTGAGATCTCAACCACACTCACAACACCCACCCTCGTTTTACAATTCACACAGCAGAACCATAGGTTCCTCACATATGCAAACACCCAACGGGCAGAACCTGCCTTGAAATGCATTTTCAGAGCCAGGCCACAGAAGCCCACCCCTCAGCCCTACTCACAAAATGAGAAAACATGAAAAACTCTTTCAATAATATGCCGCAGTTTTAGTTTAGTAAATTATTTTGCAGACAGTATTGATATAAAGTAGAGAAATAGGTAATTACTGCAGTGTAATTTTAACTATTAACAGCCTGGGACCTTAATATCTATAGAAAACTCAAAATGATCTTTTATAACAGATGAGAACAGCTGACTCTGTTGTTTGCTTCTCAAGCACCCACTACTTGGAGATAGGAAACCTTTTTTGTCCTTTCACTAGCCCCACCTGCTGAGTACACAGGGAGTTTCCCCTAAAAAAATTACTTCTACTATTACTGCAATGTACTGCAGTTTAAAGCCTTTTTGGACACAGTATCTTGTTGTCCAGTACATTGCAGTAGTAATGCATGGTTAGGCAAATACCCTTGTCATTTTTTTTTCTTGGGGGTAGTGTGCTAGAGACATAGATAGATATGTGTAAAGATTCAAGTCATATTATGGCATATTATGTTGATCTATTACATTGGGCAATATACAGTATTTTTTTCAATACATTTTGATGGTCTCAATCTGTTTCTGAGGGAACAATAGTGCAAAAAAATTAAGAAATTCAGGGCTGCATTTTGTTTGCATAACCATTGCATCTTGCTCTGTCATGCCCTTTGAGACATTGCAGTGTCCTCACTATGCTATAGTAAAACTTAAAGATTATTATAAATAATTCATATTGGTGTTATTTCTTATTAAGGGCATATTGCTGCACATGCATGGCCCAGTGCCTGCCCTGTGGGGGCAGTTTAGTCTCCATGTCCATCGCCCCTTTTAATACAGGGCCAATTGTGTGGTGCTGTAGTTAATTGTCCACTCAATTGAATACTACACAACTAATTTCGCTTGTGACCCAAACCAGGTTTGCACACAGTCCTCTGGAAGTGAAAGAGCCCCCAGCGTGTTTATTACATGATCAAGGAGGGCTGCATGCTGCACAGCCAATGAAAAAGAAGCCTCCATCTGGAAGCTTTGACTCCGGATTTGCTTGTTTGTACAATGACACGTGTCCCCGATTAATCTTACAATACAGGGTAGCACACGTGACTAGCTTAACAAGCCACCCCACCTGAGTATCGCCACCTAGTGGAAATACCTTCCTAACAGAGAGATTGGGGTCTTATTTATATAAAGACCTTCCCTAAAGAGGTAGAGAAGCCAAACCATCTTCACATCAAATTTCAATCAAACTGAAGCATAACATACCCTTAAGGTTTGCTATAGCATATTTGTAAGTATACTTACAGTGCAGTATGCAGTGCGAGATCTTACATAACATTCATTTAAATGCAGTGTGTCACATTGGTGCACATTGCTTGCGACATTGCAATAGCAGAATTAAATAGTAGGACTGTAATATGCAATGTACAGTATATAATACCATATGGAGATAGATTAGCCTTCATTTGTACTGGATCTTAAATAATAGAAGGGTGAGACGGCTCCTTTATTCAGCTTCTTATTGTAACCCCCTCCAAGGGTCTAATTCCCCATCTTCCCACAATCTGTTTGGAAAGCCTGAAGCAGATTTAAAATAGGTGATAGCCAACAATGGGTTACAGACCTCATCTCTGTATAGAAAGTATCCATTTAGTATCCCTATTAAATACTGTATCTATCTGATGAACATTTTTGCCTCCGCTGCAGTACTGTGTGTCACTGTGTGTCAGATAACTGTGGAGGCTTAATTTGCATCTGGCTTAATTTACAGAGCACCACTGTAAAACTTGACACATTGTAATGTAACCAAGTCATTGCGTACAGGACAACTGCACGTCTAATTGTGTTAAGTCTCACATCGTAATACCTGTAAAGCATTTATTTACTGGGAGGGTGGTGGGGGGTATGTCTATGGCAATCTTAAATACAGCGAAGTATTAAATAACGTTAACCTCATCCTCTATGGCCGGCTATGAATAACGACCATGTTGTGTTTTTTTATTTTATTTATTACTCTGCCAGGTTTTTGGACTTCAATATTGTACAGCTAAAAATAAACCGAGGCCACCTGTCCACCGGAGTCGCATTTTTCCAAATCTCGAGTTGGCCTTAAAAATGCAGGTAATATTTATTTGCTGCTGTCGTATATATGTACTGTTTCGTTTATTAAGTAAGAGACTTTCCGTGAAAAGGGTAGATATATGGACTATCAATTCTTATCTGGAGACTGAATATATGCACGCGCCCGCCCTCTGCATTGCATATGTTTATGAATGGAACCAACACCTCGTACAGCCAACTTGCTTAAAATATTTGTCATGATTCCGCAAATCGAAGGACAGAATCATATTATTATTATTATTATTATTATTATTATTATTATTATTATTATTATTATTATTTCAGACTAGCTACCTGCAGGAATAGGAGGGTTGTTTGCATGGTACTAGCATAAATGCTAAATGCAAAATACCGGTGCCACTGCCATCAGCGCTGTACACGCCCCCCTTATCCCGCGCACACAAATGTTTTATTAATAGCTTCATGATCCCTATAATAAGCATTTGATTGTTATTATTATTATGGATTTAGAACAAATAGCATGTTATATAATAGGTCCACCGGGGCACTGCGACTATAATTATAATAATATGAATACAGGCAAGGAATTAAAGAACGACTCCCCTTATTTTTCTACAACCAGTGCTCCTCATTTTTCCCAGGGATTTCTCCTTTAATCTCAGTTACCTCCCAGGTTGAAGGACTTTCATTAAATAACGCTGATATAGAATGCATTTAATAAAGAATGACATCATCCATTTTACAAAGTTCAGAAGAAGGGGTAATATAGAAATGTCTCAATCAGATACTCACGCACTGCCTCCTGTTTGGGATCCAGGCTGCCGGCAGTTTGCTCGATTCTGCCGATTTTGCTTTGCAGTACCCAGACCCGCTTGTTCGTGAAAATGATCTCATTTTCCAGCTCCTGAAATAAGGAACAGGCGTGTTTGGCCAGGTCTGAGAGCTGTCTCAGGGTCCGGGATAGCGACACATTATTGATCGTGCAAAGATCTTCAAAAAGCAAACCCTCATCATTGGGAATAGCATGCCTACACAGTAACTGGGGTTCCACGTTCCTCTTGGCAAATGGCATTTTGAAGTAAAATTAATCCCCTCAAAAAGAAAGAAGACAAAAAATCAGATCCAGTAGAAGAAAAATGTTCAGCTTTTTCCTCAATCCGAGATTCCCGAATGTTGTGCGTTATCCCCCATCATTTCCCAAATTTACTGTAATGATCACTCAGTTTGAAAGTAACGCTGCCTGCCTGCCTGCCTGCCTGCCTGCCTGCCTGCCTGCCTGCCTTCCGACTCGCTGCTACTCTGGTTATCAGTTGCCTTTCGTAGCTTTTTTTTCAGTGCTCTAAGTTGAGGTGGATTTTAAAGGATTTCGCCAAAACACGGAGACAGGGTACAGTCGCATGGATCTGGATCGAGAATGATTCTGCTCTATACCGCAGGGAGTCACTAAAACGCTAACAATTTATATGGGAATGAACAGATTCCAAAAAGTGGCAACAGGTTGAAGCGATATTTTGGCACAAAAAAAACAGAATATTCCTACACAAGGCAAGGTGTGTTTGCAAACAATGATGTTATTTGCATTTTGTACTCTGCTTTTTTCTTTTTTTAAAAACAGTTTCAATCCTTTTTGCTAAATAATTGAAACCGGTTTTGCAGGAACTGTCGCCATTATTATATTATTTTTGGTATGATGTTTTGTCATGTAGATACTCATGACATATGAGACCTGTGCGATTTTTTTTATTTTGGGAGGTATTAATTAACCTGTTTTTAATGTCAGAGTGCTTCTTCTGACAAAAATCATTTGAAGTCATAGATTTTTTTAAATATATATATTTTTAAAAATATATATTGGTGTGCATGTGTGAACAACCCATACATATTGTGCTATACATACTGTAAGAGAAATACATTGATACAGTAATCACATCCCTTGTTCCATTGTTCCCACTGTCAGACCAATCAACTTTTTTCACGCACCAAACCTGAACAACCAAGCTACTGAAGAGAGGACTCCATCAGATGAACCATCCCCCATGCACTGCAGTGCCAATCCAGTGCTCCCTGTCATCCTCTGAGTCAAGACTGGCAACTTGACCTGAACAGGATTCCAACCAGCAAACTCCCGTTCACATGACTCCATCAGCCCACCACCCTGTAGTGCTTTTACTAGACACACTCCTCTTTTGAAGGCGCTCAAAGGTGTTAGCAGCATTGGAGTGCCCTAATCCCAGATAAAACTCCAGCCTTGCTAACGAGACAATGACAATTTTAATGATATAAACAGTGGTGGATCCCTTAATCCCTCCACCCTCAAATTTAGAAACCTCCTTGTATTCTGGGGATGTAAATCAAGGGGTCAATAAATCACAACTGGTGGGAGATAAGAAGTGTCCGTATCACTTTTTGGATCATTGAAACAGACCCCAGTAACTTCAGGTCCTGGCTACCTTATGGACATTCCCCGGCTCCTATAAATGGACACAGCACATCCTTGAATAAATGCTATTTTGAGTGAGTAACTTCCTCCTGCTTAAGACTCTTGCTATGGAATGTGTTTGATATGCATTTATAAATGAGTAGCAGCACACTGAACTATAGCGCCAGCAAGTAACCGTAGTGATATACCAGTATCATTTTACATGAGAAGAGGTCAGATTTAAGGCACAAAGTATTTCATAAATATTTTGAAACTTTGCAGGCCTGCAAAATAAACATCACTAAATCATGGCCTGCTGCAGTTGAAGGGAAGATTGTTGCATTTAGGGTGTGTCAAAAAAATGTTGCCAAAGCTGCCGGAGAGGAATTTTTATTAGTTTATATATATATATATACAACATAAAAGAATGAACTAATTAACTTCAATAGATATATAACATTTAAATAAATAAACAAAGTTTGTTCAAAAGTTGTGCATGCTGATGCGCTGGGGAGGCCAAATCTAGACTGATCCTCAGAGCCAGCATTGCATGATATAATAAAAATATAAATTTATATAAAGTAATGTTAATTAGAATTAATACAGATTCAAAGATAGAAATGTATTCACGCATGATAACATAACAGTAGCTGCAAAAGCTGATTTTTTTTTTTCAAACTCAAAAAAAAAATGATGATCAGGTTAAATAAAATGGAATGATGTCCTCCCTGACTCCCTGTTATCCATAGAACGGCTGTCAGTGGGATGAAAGTTCATTCACATCCGCTGACTGAGTATTTCTGCAAATCCGACGTGATATGCCTCTGAATCCACAGAGATGACAGCATAAGTCCGCCCTGTGCTAATGTCTGTACAAGAACTGTAACAGTTGCAAAGAGCAGCTAAAAAAAATAAATCAATAGAAGTAAAAAACCTTTATCCAGTTACAGCATGTCAGGCCTGGTAGTATATATAAAAATACTAAAACTGCAAGAAAATAATTCAATTGAGGGGTTCTGTGACATCATAAACCACAAGAGCAGCCCGTCTTTTAGTTTTTATAATACATTTAAATTCTTGTTTATTTTTATTTATTTGTATATTTCAATAGATTGAACTGAGAATACAAAAGCAAACATTTTAATGAACAAGTACAATTTTGTATAACAGGACAAATACGTCAAAATTAGTCATCTTTTTTGATCAATCAAATCCAGAATTAAGCAATTTCTCTGAATGATCCAATTAGTGGACCTGAATGACAACTGGTGACAAATAGAATCCAGCTGTGTGTAATCAAGTCTCCATATAAATGCACCTGCACTGTGATAGTCTCAGGGTCCGTTTAAAGCCAGAGAGCATCATGTAAGAACGATTGACACACCAGGCATGTCGAGATACTGTTGTGTAGAAGTTTAAAGCCAGTTTGGATACAAAAGATTTCCCAAGCTTTAAACATCCCAATGGAGCACTGATGCTAAGAATAGCATTGAAATGGAAGGAGTATCAGACCACTGAAATCAGTGACCAAGACCTGGCCGTCCCTCTAAACTTTCAGCTCATACAAGAGAGACTGATTCAGAGATGCAGCCAAGACCTCATGATCACTCTGGATGAACTGCAGAGATCTACAGCTGAGGTGGGAGACTCTGTTCATAGGACAACAATCAGTCGTGATACTGCACAAATCTGGCCTTTATGGAAAGGGCAAGAAGAAAGCCATTTCTGTAGAGCTATCCATAAAGGTGTAGTTTACAGTTTGCACAAGCCACCTGGGAGACACACCAAACATGTGAAGAAGGTGCTCTGGTCAGATGAAACCAAAATCGAACTTTTGGCAACAATGCAAAGCGTTATGTTTGGCGTAAAAAGCAACACAGCTCATCACCCTGAACACACAGCATCCCCACTGTAAACATGGTGGTGGCAGCATCATGGTTTGGGCTGCTTTTCTTCAGCAGGGCTGGGGAAGATGGTTAAAAATGATGGGAAGATGGATGGAGCCAAATACAGGACCATTCTGGAAAAGACCTGACTAGGGTCTGCCCAAGACTGAGACTGGGACTGAGATTTGTCTTCCAACAAGACAATGTCCAAAACATTAAAACAAAATTACAATTAGATTAGCCTTTTCAAGTACGATCTCATTTGGTGTTATGGATTAGCCAGTCAATAGCGTCCTGATTTAGTTATTCTCTTACTGGAAAAAGTGAAAGTGTTTGACAAATGTATGTCCAACCTCACTGAGCTATGATGTTTTGCAAGGAGGAATGGGCTATTTCAGTCTCTAGATGTGCAAAACTGATAGAGACATACTCCAAGCGACTTACAGCTGTAATACATCATGCAAAAAGTCTTCTATTTCAATATTAGTAAAGACCAGTAGCATCAGTCCACAGCTCTTGCCATAAAACTGCAAATGAAAGTTCACTAAATGCCAGCTTCACTTCATGATTGTGTCCCACTTGTTGTTGACTTCTTCACAAAAGACTTACAGTTGCCCTATCTACATGTCTATGGAAGCAACTGAAACTGCAAGAGCATCTCTGAAGTTCAATAGCTAAGCACCACTCCTCAGTACGCATGCACTGTAGTATAAAAATACTAAAACTGCAAGAAAATAATTCAATTGAGGGGTTCTGTGACATCATAAACCACAAGAGCAGCCCGTCTTTTAGTTTTTATAATACATTTAAATTCTTGTTTATTTTTATTTATTATTTTATTTTTCAAGAGATTGAACCAGGGAAAAACTCAGGGAAATTTAAAAAAATAAGCTACATTTTAATGCGTGAGTACAACTTAGTATAGCAGGACAAATATTTTAAAACAGTAATGTTTTTTTTTTGTTTTTTTTTCCTAATATTAATCAAAATAACCCTAAATGAAGTAAATCCAGCGTCATATGCTAGGAGTTAGGAGTTCTGATGGGAACTGGCGACACACTGTTTCCCAGATGTGGTGTAACTGTTGGGCAATCCCATGTGTGTTTTTCTTGTAAAATGTAATTGAAGTCATGGGTTTCCAAAACAAAGCAAGGTGTAAAAAGACTGACTACAGTAACCTGAAACATATTAAACACTTAAACAACAATACCGTTTAAAGTTTCAGAATGAGACACTTAATATACATAATTAAGAAAGCCTGAAATAGAAAGCAATGTTATAGAATAAATACAGTGAGCAATACAACAACACAGTACTAAAACATTTATAAATGAGAGCTGTTCCAAAATACACTACCTCTTCATTTAAATGCTACTAGATTTTGTTTTACTTCATGGGATCAAAAACAAGCAAATTGCCTGTGTAGAGTTTACTGGTGTTCATAGTTTAATTGGGGCTCTTACCTGTAGACCTCTTATCTGGTTTACAATTCATAATGTAAACCCTTAAAATTACTACCTGAGCTTTTATGAATGATAATTAACTCTGCGGCAGACAGCAGAACCCCCACTGAAGTATGTAATTATGGTTTGTAAGTGGTGGCGATGTAGTGAGTGAGCAGGCTGGAGCGTGTTCTCGATAAGGTTGTTGGCTGGTGTAGTATACTGCTGAGTGAGTGGCTGATAGGGCATTCTGTGGTCGCAGTATCATTGAGATCAGTTCAGCCCAGTATTCAAGCAAAATCTCTGCAGGCTACACGGGAAGCATCAAAACAATATCTATTATTAGTACATCATTTAGTTATTCGCTTACTCAAATATAGTGAAAGTGTTATGGTGCTTTGACTATGAGTTCAGGAGCTGCTCTCCAGTTGTAGTTTCCTGTCATAGACATATGCGATGCAGGCTACATCATTCAAAGTTTCTTTATATTAGACCAGTAGCATCAGTCCACAGCAGCATATTGCCAGAAAAATGAAAGGAAACTTAATCCGAAATAGCAATATCACTAGATGGCGCTGGCTCTTACATCTATGATGACACTTTGACTGATCTATCCTACCTGGTCTATGGAAGGCAACTAAAACGGAAGAGCAGCTCTGAACTCATGCTAAGCACCAGTCCTCAGCGCAGAGTTTGAGTAAATGCAATGAGAATCGAACATGATGCAAACATCATAGGCTAGGGGGCAGTAAAAATAGAAACTTGGAAGACCTGGTCTTATTGCTCAATTATAAAATGGATTGGGTGAACAGAGCACTCTGATTGGCTGAACATGATTCAGCCAATCAGGGGCATGCTCAAAGACAGGAAAAGGCAGATACCGTGAAAAGTTATAATAACTTACTAGAGCAGGACCCAGAATCACTCAGACTGATTGCAAACATCATATGAAAATTATAAAACAATTGAAACAGCATCTGAAGTTGTTTCCCCTTTAATCATTGCCAGATCATGCAGGTTGTATGGACTACAGCCAAACCATGTTTAGAGTTTCAGAATCTGTACATGACAACCAGTCATGGTTATACCATGGTCAACAGTGAAATCAATTCATATTAAAACATTGTAATAATAGACCTAATAATTATAATTTTAAAAAAAACAAAACATTTTTTTATGCTGACATTATTTGTGTTAAAATATCTCCAAGTACAGGAGCTTACATTACTTTTTTTTTATTAAAAAAACTAAACCTTAATACATGTCTAATTATCTTTGATATCAGCAAACAGCATTCTCACTTTGAAAGTAGACAAGGTCTAATGTAATACAATGTAATAGTAAAGCTGGAATGAATGACCTCATCTGACTGAAACTGGTGATATCAGGAGACTGCCCACACATCCAAGCTAAGACAAAATCACATTACTGTTAAAGTCTTAGTCTGGCATGAGGTTAAATAGTTTTTTTTTTTCTTATGTAGTATAAAGCACAGGCTAAACTATTGAGAAATGTAGTAACTGGACACCAGTGACTAATATACTGCCTTCCAACAAGTATTGGGATATTTGTTGAAGGATGCCAAGAATCAGTCTACCATCTTAAAGGGGTTTTAGCTAATGAAATAGCAGCTGACTGCTTCCATTTGCTATATATGTCTCACATATTTTGAAAATGGTGCTGTTTGTTGAATGTAAAAATTAGTGTTTGAAATTATTTTTTGAAAGCCACGGTATATAAGCCTGCAGTTCTCCCTGCTCTGGGTGGGTGTTCAGAGGTGGAGAACGAGAGCAGAGTAAGCGAGTGGATTATATGATAAACAAACCTAAAATATAAATAGGAACAGTGACAGCAACTGCATCTGGCCTGACGTCACCACTTAGCCATCCCTGCCACACAAATTAACAAAATCTTCCAGTTTAACAAAACATTATTTACAAAACACATTGTTTCAGTTATAAAACTTTTCTAGTCTTTCGGTATTGCTAACAGCTCTAAGCTTTGTGAAATATATTTCTTATAGGAAAAAAGAGATGCAAACTTTGCATCAAAATTGTATTAAATGAAAATACTGGTAAATGGAATTGTCCTAATTTAAAAAGCTATAGTCAGACTGCTTTACTAGCTGGCTTTGGAATACGCCGTAGGACCCAATCAAAAAAATATCTTGTGATCGTATACAACCCTTTCTTGACAGAGATTGAAATGTCTTCTCCAGTCAAGGGGGGATCCACTAGGACTGCGTGAGCTGTACTTTACTCTTCAGAACAATGATCAAAGATAGAACCCTTTCGTTTCGCTCCGGTGGAATGTATGCAACTTCTTGTTGTTTATATTCACGTTGTATATCCTGGCCTTAAAGAAGTTGAAAGCATCCATGTGTCCTCAAGAAAGCCCTTAAAAAATCGGTCTAAAGTACATTGGGAACACCAAAGTGTAACCAGTCCCCCTGCAACACGCTGCCGCTTGTGGGTGAAAGAAATATAGTTAAAGAACTGTAAAGGAAATACCACCTAGAAAAAAAGCTATTTTTTACTAGGGCGAGTGTTGCAGGAGGACAGGTTACTCTGGTGTACCAGATGTAGACTGTAATTGGACATGTTTTTGAGAGCTCTAGTAAAGGCACATTGAGTTTTAAACAGTCTCCACAATGTGATGAACCAGAAACAACAAGAATATTTTAGTGAAGATAATTGTAACTACACAATCTAATTACAATGTTAGCATAGTGTAGTTGAGCGACACCTAATGCAAAAAGCCGTTATATTAATAAGAGGGTGATGTCATTTTTTATATTTTAAATCAGATGTTGCTGTCCATTAGTTATACCATACAGCATATTCAGATTAGTTAATGTTTTGTTACTATAGAAACCATCTTGCAGTAACAACTCTGTACATTCTGCTGGGAAATGAAAGGTTTGTAGCTCTGGTGTTCAATAGGTTATATTACAATCAACAGATACACCATTTTAGTACTGTATTTAATAATAAATGCATCTCCAATGACTGAAGTCTTAAAATAATTAAAACATATTGTCATCATGGTAATGAAGTTGAGGGCATAATTACAACCAAGTGGTCCATAATGCCTGGTCTTATTGATTTTATACTTTTGGAGGGTCTTATTGCTTTTATACTTCAATGTTACAGCACAGTTATTTATCATTTTCATTTATTTTAACTGTATTTATTTTGTTTTTCCTTCCACATAACCACTCTAATTTTGACATTATGTTACCAATTTTATTTTTTCCTAATGGCCTGTAAGTATACCAGATACTTTTACTTATATAAGTACTTATATATTTTGCTGTTCCTAAAGCAGTGCCAATGTATTGTACAGAGAAATTATCTTCCTTGCAGAGGCGCCCTCACAGACCCCATTCTTCTCTTGTTTTTAAACTTTGCGCATGCTCAGGACAGCTGCCTGTGAGACTTGATGGCACAACAGATTACTGTATTTCCCAGCACTGCAGAGCCGGGGATGATTTTTATTGAGCCAGAAAAAAAAGCCTTGATTTTGGCCTTGCTACAGGAGGTTTGAGGCATTCATCCTTGAAATATTTAGTTCAAGCTTCCGAATCATGTTCGTCAACTTAAGTAAGTAACTTCAAATGCAGTGGCGTGCCGTCAGGACCTTCAAGGTATTCTCTGCTGACCAGACAGTGCCAAGTAAACCGTCAGTCAAATGGCATTATGTTGCCTCACTCACTTGTGTACAGTGTGCTTGCTTATACTATGAAACATACTACTCTAATTATTATTTGTTCATTTGTCTGACGCCTTTATCCAAGATGACTTACAGGGTTTACTACAGGTTTTTTTAGGAGTCTAGGGGTTTCCTGAAGGGGATGTGATCAGCCAATAAGAGATCTGCATTCCCCCCGCATAAGTCTAAAACAACGACCAGATGCTAGAAAAAAAACAGTTGAGGGTATTCTCCGTTTCAGTTGAAAGTCTTGAGTGAGTTTAACCAATAGGCGAGTCGAAGAATGTCCTTTTTTTTAGACAGGTGATCAATCAGGAGTGAGCAGAGGTGGGCCATAAATCTCCCAGGGTATTCTCTGCCTCACTTGAAGGGCCTGCTTTAGACGACTCTGCTACCCCAGTCCATTTTGTCACGGCACGCCACTGCTCAAATGGTATTTACTTAGTTTTGTTTTTTTTCTTAAAATGCTCCCTTACCATTTTATGATTTTTTGCTTTAGTGTGCTTCTTATTGCAGTTACTCAAATACTGTGTTTGTGTAAAAGATGCTTTCATCCGAATACAGGAGCTACTCTTCAGTACCAATTAATTCCCTGCCATAGATATTTGTAATGTAGGCTAGATCAGCTAAAGTGTGTTTCTAAAAGTAAGCGCTATCGCCATCTAGTGGTCTGCCACATTGGTCCAAGTTTTCTTCTGTTTTTCTGGCAATACACAAATGTGCACAAGATTGTGCTGGCCCTTACTAATAAAAGATACTTTGGATGATCTAACCTACATTACATATCTATGACATGCAACTAGAAATGAAGAGCAGCTTTTGAATTCATAAGCAAAGTTCCTTAACACACATTTATATTAAAAAAAGATTAAAAAATAAAATAAAAACACAATGTTTGAGTAATTGCAATAGGAACCACTTAAAATGATTGGAAACCTCATTAAATGATCAGGGAGCAGGACACAATAAAATAAAAGCTCATTTACTACATAATTGCAGTTCATCCTCTAATACATTCTACTTTATCAGAATATAGTTCTTGTTGACAGTCCAGATGGTTTACATTGCTCAAACGTTGCAACTTGCTTGCCATTCTATAAGGAAAATAGGCAAGCTTCTATACTTACAACATTATTTTACAAGAAACACTTATAGCTGATATCATTCATTGGTAAACTAATGGTAACTATAAAACCTTAAACAGAAAGTAGTATTCTTTCAAGGTAAGCATCATTAACAATTACTGTAAAAACCTTTGTATAAGTCTATTTTCTAGGTATTTTAGGGGGTCCTAAAAAGGGGGGAGCATCTTATACACCGGTGTGACCTATAGGCTTTTTCATGAAATTTTTGTCCCAAAAAGGGGGGCGGGGAGAGGGGGGAGCCGACTTATATACCGCTGTGACTTATACACCGTTTGTTTTTTTACGGTAGTTATTACAATATACAGAACAGAAAGCACTGCTCTTAAAGGTTAAGTACTGGTAACTAATGGTAACTATAAAACCTCAAACAGAAAGAAGCCTTGTTTTTTTTTATTATTCTGTTCTGATTATTGTCAATTTAATGAAGCACAACTCCTTCACAACAGCATGGTACATTGACTAAGCAATACATTGATATTGTGTTTTAAAGTACAGGGGAAAATCTTTATTAATTGCTTGTGGCATTATGAATAAGTGTTTAAATGCTTACATTTCAAATCAATAAGACATTATTCTGTCCTCATTCTGTTTTATCAGCTCTGGCTGGGCTCTACATGTTGGAAGTAAAAAAAAAAAAAACTTAAACAGTCCAGTGTACCACCCCTCCAGATGCAGGCTGAACTGAATATGAACTCCTGGAAATGGGCCACTAGGCTTTTGATGCCTGTTCACAAACCGAGATGAAATGAAATCAAACTCACTGGCACAATGCAATGTGTCCTGCTGGGCTGGATCACGAACAATATTGCTGCTGGGCGTATTATCAAAACACCTCAGATCTTTCATGTAAAGGTCATTTGAGGATGGTTAGTTGTTTAGCTTTAATTTTGTAACTCACAATATTAAAAACACTGGAATATTGAATTCTAAGGTAAAACTATATGGCAACATCTTTTTGCATCTTGAATCTACTGTACCTGCACTATATACACTACTGACAATCAGTCATTTACTGTAGCTGTCTGAATGTACTATGATCTGTATATGATCTGGATATTACCTGTTAAATAAATATGTAAAGAGTACTGTAGCTTCAAATGCCATTTTTATAGATTGTTTACACTTCCTTTGCTTTCCTGGGTGGTTCTGGGTTCGGTAACACTTTATATTAAGGTGCTGCTTATTACTGTTTTATAAATGTTTATAAATATAATAGATGCTTAATAAGTATGTTTTAGAGTGTTAATAAAGCATCATAGATGGTTTATAACCATGCAATAGCCATAAACGGAATTACGTTTTTATAAAGGGGACAGTTTTTAGCCACCTATGTTTAAATGTAATTCCATCAATACAGATTGGGTAGGATCTGGATACTGAGCAGGTGCAAACATTATAATGTGATGTAAGGATTTTGCCTTGCACTTGGGCAATTGTTGACCCTCCAAAAACTTTACACCTCTTCTTACAAGGTGCAAACCATTGTAGACGTGAGTAACTAAGAGCTGTATAAAAGCACACACCTGCAGAGACCTGTCATTGGCTTCAGGATGGCTGCGGTGGTACACTTCCTGATGCGGCGACACTTGGCTCTTGTTGAGAAGAGACAGGAACACGTTCGGAGGAGAAGGGCAAAACAGAGACCCCTCATATTCAATCCCAGGATCACTTTGTTTGGGATACCAGAGGGTGCTAAATCATCTCACTTGGCAGATCATCCTAGACCTAATAGCTGAATTGAGGGATGAGCTAGACCCCAGCATCAATCTAGAGACCGCTATCCCTACACATGTGAAAGTGTTCTCTGCACTACTTAGCCTCTGGTTCCTTTCAGACCACAGTTGGAATGTCTGGAGGGCTAGCCCAATCTACCTTTTCTAGGGTGCTAGGCAAAATTCTGGATGTCACGTTGAAAAGGGCAGGCCAATTCATATCATTTCCTAAGAATACTAGCATAACTGATGCTGGCTGAGGCTTCTCCAAACAACTCTATTACATGCTGAGTGACCTCATCTGTAAGGACTCTCAGCTCCTTCCCAGAAAAGTTTTCTTTTCTTTTCCGTGCACCAGGACTCAGACTTTTTTTGCTTTGTAAGTTTGTGCTCATGTCATACAGCGCCTACTGCTCTCTGTACTCCTAAATCTATCCCCTCTGGGCTGCAAGTGCGGCCGCTAAATAGACGATGCGCTCATTGAGACCCTCATTATCATAATTGCGAATCATTGTTTGTTCTGGAATAAATAAATCAATAAAACACTACCCTGCTTAGAAGGTAATATAAATATTTCCAATAATAGTGGAGAACACTGCAGCAGGTACAATCACTTGCTGTCAGTGTTATCGTATATAAAACCTTTTGTAACAGTAAGCATGTTTTTTTAATCTTCTAGGGCCAGGCAACTGCTGATAGTGTGAGGTTGTTCGTTTTGTGTTTTTGAATAGCTACACGTGACACAACTACTGAATCTAGTGGTTTTCAAGCTTCTTGTGCTGAGCCCCCCTTTTCCTTTGACAGAGCATCATCAGTCATCTGCACTGTCTCTGCACTCACCACACTGACCCCACACTTCCTCAAGGATTAGTTATCTGAAATGTGGCACAGGTGAGGTACTGGTTGATATGGAATTGTTGCTGGGATGATTCAGTATGCTGATTTTAATATTTGCATAAATACAAATACATTTCTTCAAAATACACAACTTCAAAATACATTTTCAGACACAAATTAAGTAACAAATTTTTACTCCACCATTCACTCATTAATTAGCAAGATAGACAGACAATCTCACACTATAATTGTTCAGATCATTATATTGAAATCATTATCATATTTAAAATTCATTTGTAGTAAACTAATGTACTATATAGCAACACAAAAAAAAACCCTGCTGCATCCTGGTACCTGTGCTGCCGGTCATGTGGTCTATGTATGTTGTTGTCTGGATATCCACCGATTTGTGCTCAGCTATAAATTCTGAAATCTGCTGTTTAATACTGAATACTTTTGAAGTTCACAGTTGTGTGTCAGTGTCTCTACATGCTTGAAGTATGACCTTGAATAAATGACTAGTCCCATTAAAGGATGTCAGTAAGCATTGAGCTAAGTTGCACATTATATTTTTCTTTAAGTTGTGAGCTTTCCTTTTCTTACTGTATGAACAAGGTGCGACATGCACTTGAAAAAGCTCAGTCCAGCTCAGCATCCTATTTTGCTTGTTAATGTTACCACTTGGTTTGTGCCAGCTGTTTCATTCGCATACTGCAAGTTAAATGTCAAAGAAGTGCCACACAGCACATGGTGGTACTTTGGTTTTTTCATAAATTGGTGGCAGGCTTGCAGGCAAGCAAACACCCAGGGTTGCACATTTGGTGCCGGGGTGCTAAAAATAGCTTCATGCATTGGAAAACAGGGCCATTAGCGTTACCTGTCGCTATCTCTGCATTCCAGCAAAGCTGTCTGGTTGATGATGCCAAGCAAGAATGACTGGGTTGCTGTGGCAATGTGGCCACGCCCTTGTGCGTAGTTTGTGTTGTATGTTGCATGTTGCGTGTGTTAATGTTGGTGCATAGTCATTGGTACACGGGATATAAACGGGTGTGTGTTTCACGTGTATTTAAGATGTAATTGTATTTAGGCACGGGATTGCACATCACTTCACTTCACGTGCAGATAAAATGTGTATAATGTGTGTCACGGGATTGCACTTAGTTAATTCACGTGCAGTTGTACCGAGACTCCGATTGAATGATTGATTAGCAATCGAGTCTTGATACAACTGCATAAAAGCTGCATGTTTTCACCCACTTTCGGGGTTGGGTGTTCGTGGAGTGGAGAACGGGTGTGGAGAAGGAGGATAAATATAAGAAGAATAAGTGTTTTTTACTCACCGTGTTTGTTCGTCCCTGTTTGTTAGTGTGTGTTCGTTTTGTTTACCTGTTTATTTTGGCGAAAGTGCCGTGTGCTGTTTTTGTGTTCTTTTATTTTGTTTATTAAATGCTGAGCACAACCAAGTGCTCAGCTTCACCAACCTCACTGTCTGTTGTGTGTTACTTCCTGTTTCTGGTCTGACGTCACCCACTGCTGCCGTCTTTGTGACAGTTGCCTACATTCAATTTGAAATTCTGGGCTGATCTATTTGCTTGATAATGTGTCACTAAGAAATAGGCTAGCAACAGTTTCAGTGCAGCTTTCAGACTGGGGTTTCTTAAATGGGAGACCAGCAATGCGATTGTGGGCACAGTGTTAGTGGAGAAGATGCCACCTTGGTCCCTTTTTTGTCTTATTATTTCTAATGAAAAAAAAGAAGCCACCTAGCCTAAATTAATCCCTTTACTGCCAGTATCTGAAATTGACAAAGCCAAGTGGTTGTCAAAGTTAGCTCCAGATCTTGAGTTGTATCACCACCACCAAAACCCCAAATACAATAATCCTATTCTAAGACCCAGGCCAGCACAAAGGAGAAGTTCAAAGGATGATGTCATAGTAAGGTTTTAACTTTGCTTAAATTTCCCTCCGATGGCAGAGATGCATTCAGCCCGGCCCACAGTATTAAAGAAGTTAGTGTTGTAATTGATAGGTGTTGATGTTAAGTTTGTGTGTTTTCTTGATCTGAAAGGTCATGCAAGTTTTTTGCATCATTAGAATGTTGCTTTCAAATAACTTAATAACGTGTGAAGTCATCCCTTTTCAAAGTCACACACAAACAAATATTTCAGAAGACAAAAGCAGCAATTTAAACTTCTTCCCAGACCTTCAAGTGAGAATGCGGTGATACAGGTAGTTCTTTTTAGTACATATATATATATATATATATATATATATATATATATATATATATATATATATATATATATATATATATATTAGACATTCAAGTAATATGATCTAATTTAGGGATACGGCTGTGTTTTGAGTAGAATAGGATAAGCTGTGCTGGTCCACATACGAGAGTATAAATATGTATGTACTGTAAAATCCACTAGCATTCAAGACCACAAAGGTCTCTTTTTCAGGTTTGAAGTGGACACAGCAGCTGAACTGACCTGTAAGAGGGACTTCCTTCATCTTCTGTTTCCACTTCACACCTGAGACCATTGGGGTTATACAGAGTACAAACTTTGCTAGGCTTTAAAACTTGATCATGACTACTATACTCCTGGACCAGATCAAGACCATACCAGCTAACCCTCTGGACATCTCTGTTAAAATATCTATGTTGCACATGTTGGTGGAATTTAATTCCAATAGTGACATGAAGATGTATGCCTGCATGTTCATGTACAAAAAATCACAAAAAAAACTTTATAAATGTCAGCTTTATTATATGACTTCACTTGGATTTACATTCTTAACTCTTTGTGGTCCATTTATTAATTGTGCGTCAGGCTCGCCAGGTCTAATTTATTTTCACACGCGCAGTTAATTTTAGACGCACTGTTTAAAAGTATTTTTTTCCACAGTCAAACGGGTTTAAATGGCCCTGCATATCAACAAAGCACTCACTAGGGATCTCCAGCCCCGCCCCACCCTTTCGTTTGCTATCGCTTTCACATATGCTACCAAATAAATAATAATAATAATAATAGTCGTACATACCGATCAATCATCTCCTGATGACTCGTTTTATCACCAAACTCCTCAATAATGCAATCCAAGTAATTATTTTATTGCTATAACATCTCAAAAAGCTCTGCAAATGTCCGTGATAGTCTCTGTGGCTGATACTGTAACACCCAGCTTGTTTCCATATGACCGCCCCATCTGATGCCAGGGGCTAGTATGACTATTCATGAGATCGCCTTTTTTTTTTTTTTTTATCGGCTTGTCTCAGCTCCTTTCGTTCCCACTCATTGAATGGTTTTCTCTGCTTTTCCGTTGAAAAACCGACTTTTGCGTTTTTGCGTTTTTTGGATGATGTCGGACAGGGTCCGACAAAGGACCTGATGGGAATAATTGCAATGTCGGACCCAGTCCGACAATGGACCGCAAAGGGTTAAAAGCAGTACAGCATGTGTCTCTTCACAGACAATGCAAACCACACCCATTAAAATGCACATTAAAATAACCATTCTCTGTAAGCTAGACATCATTCACATATACCAAAGTACAAATGTACACACATGTATCAAAAAAAAAGGAAAGGGAATAACAATTATGTACCAGCACCACAATTTTGCATAGAAAAGAATAAAGAACAGGCTGCAGTACATTATTGCACAATATTTTTCAACAAGCTTTTGTTGGCTTTTGTTTCGGATCCAGTCACATGACATTCCTTAAGTGTTCGGTATCTGTTTTTGTGAAGTATTACAAATGATGCAATGACTAATCCCATAATTAGTGCATTCTTCTGCCAAGTTCACTGCACAAACAAGGCAATACCTAGTCGTCTCCCACCTAATTACCACAGGGGAACAGGAGTCCTCCCCTTGTTCATCTGATCAAGCTGTCTTCTTCCCATGGCCTGTGCTAAGAATTAACCCTAGGATGTAGTTAGCATAGATGTGTTCTAAAATGGCACATGTAATCACCAAATGAAAGCTGTGCACTGTGTTTGTATGTATGCTGTTTACGGCAGCTGCAATGGTTCACAGGTTAGGTATTCTGGATATTGGCCCCTTTGTGATTGGTATAAAGAATACAATTTCCATCTAAACTTTGTGCTGGATATAAACCAGTTAGTCTTAAGTGTAAACAATTTTCACTTTAAATAAAAGTGGCTGTGGAATCAGATCTTTCCTACTGCTACTGCTGGGGTGTGTGATTCAGAAACCAGGCTGCATTGTGATCCAGAGTGGGGAAGTCATTAGGCATAGCCCACACATGGGCGATAGAGCTGCAGTATTTAAACAGCACATATGACTAGAATGTGAAACAACAGAAAAAATATCCCCTTCAGGCCCTGGGGCCATACATTTGGTCACATCACTCATGGATTTTCACTTTTCACTGCTTAGAGAATAAAATACAAATACAAAATCAGGACTAAAGGGGAAATAATCAGTCAGGTACTGTATCTGTAAGGGTTGCATTGGGGACATGGACTATCAGCTTTGAGGGAGAGAGAGGCATTTAACAGAATGTAAGAAGCAGGAACGGTCAGGATTACTGCTTTCATTTGTCAACTTATATATTAACCCCCCTCCCCTTACATATTTAGAAACGGGGTACATTGTACATCATCACAGAACACTGCATTTGAATATTGAATATTGTGAATCAGGCCCATAACCTACATGGGCAGCTTTTGCTGTTGTACTCTGTTTGCACTATTTTTGTATTCAAGCTTGGCAAGTAAGGAAATACATACAAGGAAATTGCAGGACAGTCAAGTTGCCATTAACCACAGTGTATACATATTCGCTGCCTGCTTGCTGGTGGTGTGCAGATAAAATAACAACCTTGAAAATAGGAACACAACATGCACAAGTTGCTTGAGCTGATTGTTCGAAAAGTAGAAATCTGATCTACTCAGCACAACATGTAGCACTTCCAAATTGGGCATGCCAAGCATGGGGGTGAAAACCTTACATGGGGGAAAAGCTTAGTAAATCTAGAGCAAACAAAAAAAAAAACTTGAACTTGTTTATATTTTCACTACTATGTCATGTTACAGTTTGTGATCGAATGTGTGCTAATGACATGCAGATCATTACTCTCATCACTGGCAAAAGATGAACTGTCATGCCAACACGCTTTGGAATGGCAGTACTGCAGTCAGTCAGGCTGTGTAGCTGGCAGTGTCCAGTAGTTGCATAGGTTGGGAAAGACTAAAGCGGGGCCAGCAGTAGTAGGAGACTGTTAAGAGATCCAGAGGTCTCTAGTATCAAGCTGATGGCTTCCTTAACTGTACCCATTATATGTATTGGGGAAAGAACTAATATCCTTCCGTTCCTGTTTGTCCGTAATTTCCTGCCCATAAAAGACTATGGGTTTTCTATTCCTGTGTTCCCTAAACCAGCCTTCTATGCTCGTTCAGATCTAACATTAGTCAACTGTATTCTGAGGCTTCTATTGAGGTGTATCCAGCATGTATTGTATACTGCCATGCCAGTGTATTACTAATGTAAATCTACAGTCACACAATCAATAGAACGTGAACATACTGGATGCTGGTTGCTTTTTTGTTTCTTTCTTTTGATGTCCAAGGTGCTCCAGTAACAGCCTTTTTTGACAACAGTTCTAGTGTAAAGATTTTTTTGTGCAGTTTTCTGTGCTGCCATCCAGACAGGGAAATGCTCAGATATCCCCAAGCTATTTTAGCACAGCTAAAGCCATGTTACTGTCAAGAGAGACGTTATTAAATGCTCCAAAGCGCTGTCATATCTATATCACCGCTATGTCTTAAATCTCATAGGGGGTTATCCAGTTATGACAATAAAGCCAAAAAAAAGGTTGTACACAGAACAAATTCCTCCCTAACACTAGTTGTGCACAAGACTACCCTGGCTCTCATAAAGTACAACTTTTCAATAGGAAAAACAAAACATTTAGATGTCCCTTGTTGCTTTTGTTAGAACTGTGCACATATTGTACTGTATGTACAGTACAACACAAGTCCTTTCTTTACTATTTCAAAAGACTGGATTCTTTTTTGCTTGAAGGCTTTCCACTCAGAAGAAGGGAATGTGAAGGTCATAAGTATGAGACAGGGCGAAGCTGATCCAGCTGGGCTTCCAAAGCGATTCTATCCAGGTGTGCTTCCTAAAACAGACAAGAGACAATTAGCGCAGGACATACAAAATCTATTGAGAAAGAATGCTTTATTATTATTCCATGGACATCTTTTTCAAGTAACACCTGCCAATCTCATGGACACCCCAATGATGGGGAAGCAGCACAAGGCTCTGCATGGTCAGAGGCACCATCTGTATTATATTAAGATTTGTTTATTGTTTCTTACAAAACACAGCCAGCAGGTACAAATGTTCTTGGAACTGTTTTTTTTTGCACTGATTTTAAGGGATTCTCTGGATTACTTAAAACTAGACGTTTCACAGAACCAGGGAAACTTATCTAGTGTCAAATAAACAAGGCAGGGCTTAGCCTTCTGACCTGCAATTATGCATTTTCATAAGATATGCACGATGCAAAATGCAAACACACCTTCCATTTTTTTCCCAGTATATAAGATCTCTCAAATTACCCTGCTCTGGTTTACTGCTAGAGCATGCAAAAATCATTCTGCAGGATGTTAACAAACAAATTCAAGGTCTGATGTTTGCTCTAGCATTGGTAAGAGTGTGAGTGCAGTATGGGTCCTTTTAAAAGTCTCAGGAGTTACTCTGCTGACCTGCAGTTCAGTATATTGTTCCTAACATGCTACTTTTTGGTTACAACTATAGCTGACCAAATACTCCACATTAGATGCAGCAGAATGTGTTATTGTGTTTTTGGTCTGTCTAAACATAGGCTAAGGGTGTTCGGGGGGTGGGTTTGGTGGGGAGGGGGGGTCCATATTTATTCAATTACTCTAAGAGTCTCATTTATTAAGACGCACAAAAAATTAGCGCACATTTTTATGTAGTGCCCAATTTACTATTTTGACAATAGCACATGTGCTATTCATTAATAATTGAATAATTAGTTCTTCACACTATGGCAATCAGAATGAATAGGTACATTTTATGAGAATGTACTTAAATGAGGCATCCAGCTCAGGCTAATGTTTCTCTTCACATGTGGAAATGTTTTTTCCACTCACTATCCGAAAATCTTGGGAGTGTTTGGATCCAAAATACATCACCGTGTTGGCGTTCCATTACCCAAGCTGAGCGTTCACACGAGCATCCTTTATACACAGCAAATACCAGCATCCACCGTATTTTCGTTTTAAATATGTTGTATTGCCTTCTTTGCAATAAAATACACAACCTACATTGTGCCTGAAGCTCCTGCAATTTGACACTTAACATGTTGTTACATTATATAATATAATTGCAAATTAAAGGCAAACACAATGCAGCCAAATTTACTTCTTTTCTTTTGTTTTGCATTTTGTTTTGTGATTTTGTTTGGTTTCCATTGCCATGAAAACGATCTCTTGACTGACAGGTTTGGAAGTTGACCGCTTTGGCTGTGTGAAAGGGTTATGACAGTATTATACCAGCATAGATTGCGCAATTTCGTGCTGTGTGAAAGGGTATAAAAAATAAAAAAGTGAAACACCTCTGAGACGGCTCAGTAGTGGCATTTTTGTGTGAAAGGGGACAGAAAATCAATTTTATAAAAATATTTTTAATTTTGCCTTAAAAACAATAGATCATACTATGATCTAACAGTGTGGTTAGGAGTAAACAGGTTCAATAATTTCTGTAACTAGGTGCTAATCCATTCAGGGTCTTAGAAGGTAAAAGCAAAATCTTAAAATCAATTCTACACTTAACAGGGAGCCAGTGCAAAGAGGCCAAAACAGAGTAATATCTTCACTTTTTCTGGTTTTATTCAGAATTCTAGCAGCAGTGTTCTAAATGAGCTATAAGCTTTTGGGATACCAGAGAACAGTGCATTACAATAAGAAGTGCATTACAATAAAGACAGGTGCATAACAATAAGGAGGTCTAGGAGGAGAAGGTAGCCAAGGCCACAGTGAGGAGGAGGTGGTGGGAAGGTATCGATTGAGCACAGAGATTATATTGCTTTGTATGATCAGCTACAAGCTGATCCCGAGCCAACAACTGCCAGGAGTAAAGCTGTGTCTGGTCTAGTGAAGCTTCTGTGTTTATTACACTATTTAGCCTCTGGCTCTTTTCAATCTACTGTGGGTTTAGTTGCAAGGCTTTTCCAACCCACCTTTTCAAGGTGTTTCCGGCAGGTACTGCATGCCCTGATGAACCTCACATGGAATTAAATAAGATTTCCCACACAGGGGACAGGTTTACAGGACTTGAAAGTGGGCTTCTACCAGGTGGCTGGCTTCCCCAATGTGATGGGTGCTATTGATTGTACTCACACAGCACTGTCACCACCAAGTGAAAGGGAGCATATTCTGGATCAGGAAGCCCTTTCACTCCCTCAATGCACAAATGGTGTGTGACTCTCAAATGAAAATCCTGAATGTGGTTGCTGGCTATCCTGGTAGTGTCCACAACTATTATATATGGGGAAGGGGGACTTTTGGGTAGGTGTTATTATATTCCAGGTGGTAATGTTGTTGATAATTGTAACTTTGCAACAAGGTTGCCAACTGTCTGTAAATTTACGGACAGTCAGTAAATAAAAGTAACACTGTCCGTAAACCCGTAAATAACAAAAAAATGTCAGTGATTTTGGATCTAAATAAAGGATGGTGTATTGCTTTGTGGCTTTCCCAATCAGCTCGAATGACATATACCTACACCTTGTGTGATGACACTGAAAAGTATCAAAAGAAGAATGCCAATTAACAATACTGTGCTGGAATTAATATACGTTCTTCAACCAAGTAGCCAAAGCGTCAGAGACATCATCCAGCTTGCAATTCTTTTCCCACAGATTGTTCTTGGAAATATGCATGCTAGCCTAGAAATGGAATGTATGCAGTACCAAGTGACTGACTTGACAGATCTTAGACAGGATGTGGCGGCTGATGATACTGCCACACTGCCACACTGCAGAAGTTTTTTTTTCCCAGATGAACCTTGTAAAAACTGAACTGTCTACAGACATTCCGGATCGAATTCTGACTATCAAGACTGCTGTTAAAAACAGCACCAGCTTCAGACCAACAAAGCAAATGATCCAGTCTGCAAATGTGTCCGTGTACGACCATAAGAAGTAAATAAGACCTAAAGAAATGCAAGTACAAAAAGTAGCCTATTTTATAATGTTTCTGATTTTTTTTTAAAATGATGTCAGTAAAAAAAAAATAGTGTCAGTAAAAAAGGTCACTGTAAGTCTATATGTCGGTAAAAACAAAATGGTGAGGTTGACAACCCTGCTTTGCAATAACAATCTTGCTTGCTTATTTATTAGGTGATACAGGCTCTTAAACTTTGCTGTGTGCATTTAGTACTAGACCACAAAAAATGAGAAACACCTATGCCATGTAAATGTCCTGTCCTTCACGACTCTGTATGTACATTACACACATACAACTGTATGTACATTACACATACACTGTGATACTAAAAACTTTTGAATGCTACAAATTAGAAGTATATCCTACAAAGAGATCGACTTTTTCTCAGTATTGTAAATTACTGCTCAAAGAGCTGCAGGCTCTCCCTCACACACACACTACACAAGATCACAGTTGCCCAGCACTTCTATTTCAAACAGTGGCACAGATGTAAATGCCAAAGTTATTTAATGAAAAGCTTTATGTAAGTCAGATTTGCCTTTAATGGAACATACAGGTTATACAAAAATGAAACGAACACAAGTAAAGGTAACTAATTGAAACCTCTCTGACTTATAACGATACCTAGTGAATACAGGTAATTTGCTTTTGTTTAATTGTCAAGGCAGGACATAGAGACTTGCTGAATTTGAATACAATATCGACTGACTGTGCTCTGCAGATTTAGGTACCTTAATATTTGCTGTATTATTGATACCTTGGCTTGAAACAAACTTTAAAAGTTCTGTTTTTTATTTGTTGTAAGTCACTTAATTTCACCCCAGCTAATAAAGTGTTAAAAATGTTTCATTCTGAAGGAGTAATTGAATGAATGTGTAGGTATGCCTGTGTGTGGACTATATGCATGCTTGTGTGTGTGTGTGTTATAAGTAACTGACATTTACTAGACACAGATAATAGATGAGGGACATATGGCAGGTTTATTTATTGCCCTCAATGTGCCCTTCTGTTCTGAGTATGAAACTCACACCACCGCTCATGCTTAATGTGTAAGAGCTGGGGGATCAATTGTAGCAGTTAATGCACATTTCAGAACCATTATCAATTCACTGGGGACCTGAGGAAGCATCAATATAATCATGGTCAGCCCTGTGGGAAACAGGAACAGTTGGCAAATTTAATAGATTTACAAACTGACCCTCACAAACACACATGCATACTGTAAGACACAGCTAATATACAGTGGTCCTTAATTCTGTTATTTTCCCTAGCAGGCAATAAATGTTGTTTTTGATAAAATCTTTTAACACTGGAGTGAAAACGTCAAGGCTATCAGCTCAAAATCCATCTTCAGTTCTGAAACCAATAAAACACTGATGGATCAAAATGGAGAAGTTTCTGAAAGAAGATTCTTCAAGAGCTGATGAGTTGAAACTGATCTGATCAAGTTGTCTAGAAGCTGTGCTAAATCCAAAGATTATAATTTCAGACTGCTATTTAGTAAATGTATTATTCTTAATGTATATATATATATATATATATATATATATATATATATATATATATATATATATATATATATATATATATATATACATATATATTAAAAGCATTGATATTTTTTGTGAGTTTACTATTTAATAATTAACAAGAAACAGTGAATTCAGACAGCTAAATTACTATTTGAGTCTTCGAAACCACAGGGCCTCAATACTTATTGTAGCATTGCTGTTCTTCATTGTTCATTCTCTGCCCTCTACAGGTGTTGGTGAATGTCACAGAGACTCACCCTACTCGTATTTCTCCACTCTCTGATCCTGCTTTTCAAACACTCACTGACACAAACACAGCTGTTCTACAGTAAGGCAGTTGAGGTTTCACCAGGGCAATTTAAAGGAGCAGAAAAATGAGGTTTTTGTTTACAGTTGTAAGTTTTTTTTTTCATTTCTTAGGTAATGCCACACCTCTTTCAAAAACCTTTCCTCATAATTGCCTCTTCCTACAGACAATTCTGTAATTGGCAGAGGTGTTACAACACTTCTATAGTGCTAGCAATTCACTGCAATACATGAATTTGCTTCCTGAGGCTTGATGTACTGTGTTAAATGATTATTAGAAGCATTAAGCAAATAAGGCTGTCGAGCAAATGTATTGATCGTCCTTTGCAGATATTTCAATGCTAAACTTCTCATTTAAAAATTGTCAACGCTGAAAACAAGATGTCAGTCTTCAGAAAATTAATGAATGGTTACATGGAAGGCAAGCTGGAGAGGAGCTTCTGGGAGTTCAGGTTCTTGTAATGGAAATAAATGGCAGAAATTAAGAAAGATTTGGGTATATATAAATATATATATCTATAGTGGCAGAGTAGGGGGAGTGAAATTAAAATGTAGTCCTGGGGTTAAAATGGGTAGCAGGACTACGTCCCCCAGAATGCCTCAGGGTTGGAATTGCGAGGTCTCATGGCTCCAATTGTTGGCTTGCACTAATTTAAATAATACTAAGCCAGTTTTGTTCTGTAACCTTGGATTCGCTTCTGCCTGGCCCACTGCTATTTTCTAACCCTAAATGTCCCTACGTACCAACAGATACGTCCGCTTCTATATCCTGCCCATCAGGACAGTTATTATCCTGCTGGGAGAAAAATGCTTAAAATACTTTAGTCAAGCTGTATTTTGTGATTTTCAAGGCCTTTCTCACCTTGAACTGCTGCTGGAGTTCGCTGTTCAGTCTGGCCAGGACTGCGTTGGCTTCTTTATTCTTGCGGATGGCAGTCTGAATGGCCCTCTTCTGCCTGGATGACTGCCTGCAAAGCAGTGTAGAAAGGCAAGAGATGACTGTTTGTTAGCAGACAACACGAAATGCTGTAGCTGATTTAAACATCAGTAACCATCAGCCACGGTTTTATTGATGGGCACTTTCTCACATAATAAACTCATATCTTTATACATTGCAACATATTGACATTTTTTTGACAGAATATCAAACATTTCTGCATTTTGATGCCCAGAATTTGACAGAATATCCAACATTTCTGCATTTTGATGCCCAGAATTTTTTTCTTTAAAAAGAGAAGTAATGACTGAATGAATGAGTGGCAACTATATTTATAAACCTGAAGTACATCCAATATTTTTAGGTCGGCCAGGGTGTCCTAAGCTCACCGCGCACCAGCGACCCCTGTAGTCTGGTCGGGCGTCTGCAGGCTTGCCTGTAAGCTGCCCAGAGCTGCGTTGTCCTCCGACACGGTAGCTCTGAGGTGGCTGCATGGTGGGTCTGCAGTGTGAAAAGACACGGTTGGCTTACAGCACATGCTTCAGAGGACAGCGTGTGTTCGTCGCTGCTCCCGAGTCAGCGTGGGGGTGGTAGCAGTGAGCTGAGCCTAAAAATAATATGGCTATTCTAAATTGGGAGAAAATGCCTAAACAAACAATTGGTGGCTATTAAATTTAAAAAAAAATGTAACTGCCTTTACATTTAACAGAAGAGTTCAAATTTATACAGCATTTCATACTTAGTGCTTTGACTCTTTTATTATGCCTTGTAAGGGTATCTACAGGAATGTGCAAGATTAAAAAAATGTGTTTATATAATACCAGGGCTAAAGGGCAAACAGGCTCCTCTTCACTGTACATTTCCAGTAATCCATATCCATGTATCAATAAAAAATCCTTTGAAAACTGGATCAAAGACACACATTGGCATCTCTTTGATCCACTTGCTTTCAGAGGGCCCCCACCAGGGAAGTGTTGAGGCAGAATGACCTGAAGGCAGAGTGGGGGAATTGCAAATACTCTGTTAACAATTCCAGGACTTCAGGCTTGAGTGCCAACATGCACACTACATTACTTTCATTTATTTGTAATGCATTACCCCCATTCTATTGTTATTACTGAGTAAAGTTCCAGAATTGTTATGTATTATTCTATCCAGTTATTGTTATTGGAAAGTTCTGGAAATAAATACAATTCTGTAAGGAATTATACTATTTGGTTAGATTGTCATGCACTCTTTAGCACATGTCAGTGATTCTTCTAGAAATGACTGGTGAATTCACCTCCTATCCTTAACTCTTAAGTAACAATCTTGGCCCCACTTTGGTTCAGGGATCCATTCTAAGGACTTATTATAAACATGTTATTAATTATGCTTTTACCGATTATCGAGTATGGTGAGAAATAATACAATGCACTTCTGAAATGTTTTGCTGGAACAGGTTATAAGAATGTTACTATACCATGCTCCCTCTTTATTTCACTACACATAAGAGACAGGGAAATATTGAAACCAGTGAATGAAGGGCCCTTATACCGTAACATTTAGGACATCTTACTGTCAAACAGTGAATTAACCAAATTCATGAATTATTGAATTGTGAAATATCAAGGGACCACTGCATATATTATTACAAAACTCATATATACACATAAAACCGCTTATAAATGATCCCTATCCCAAAGTGTTCATATTTACAGCCCCTAGAAGAGTCGTAACCCTGCAGCCCCACCTCACCCCTCCCCAGGTTATTACTTTTGGAGAGGAGGATGTGGTTTGGTCCCGGGAGCAGAGGAGGAGGAGGGAGGTGGCAGGGGCAGGGTGGGCTCCTGGCTGTCCAGGTTCTGACTCTCCGGCCGGTATTTCCTGCGGATTGGTTTCAGTGGAGGCTGAGCCGGCAATATATCCTAAAAGGAAAAAAGAAAAAAAATGGTTTACTGTACAGTATGTAGTCCATTTTGTTTCGGCTGATAGACCATAATCAGTTCTCCTGAGCAAATCATGTAAAGCTTTAAACCTTGTGTGTGTTTGCTTACATTGTTGAATTAACGAAAGAATGACCCCCAACCCAATATCTACCAAAGCCTGGGTCACAGTGAGTTCAATGTACAGTACAGACTTCATCTTCTCTGATCTGTACTAATAGCTCTGGTGCAGTCAATTTGTGACAGTTCTGCACTCCCTGGATGTTTAAAATGTGATATAGTGGTACTTTAAAGTGCAGTGTGAAAAGCGCCATGTAAGCACTCGCCCTGAGAGATCTGCAAAAGTACAAATAACAATCACTTTTTTCCCGGGCTGTATTTTAGAGCCACGTTGATTGTAGGTCTGACTGACAGGTTGTCAGATGTCATTCTGGTTCTAATACCTGGTGATGTCAGAAGCTAGTGCAGAGAAAAGCCTGGAGACAACAGTACATCTCCTCATCACAGCGCACTGTTACAGTGCATATTTATTTAACTTACAGGTCTTACTTTTTTAAGTGGGCTGCTTTCTTCCGAGCTTCCAGCGGCCTTGCCCAGCTGACCCTGAACTTCATTCTTCGCAGCGTTTTCTTCCTGCAAAGCAAATCAGACAGCAATTTATAAACTGAAAACGACAAGCGAGGCACGCATGATGGGCAATAAAAACAAGATAAATCCTTTGAGGTCCCCTCCTCCCACTCAGCACCCTTCTCCCTCCTTGCCTAACCAGAAGTTATGATCCAATTCCCTGGTTTATTCCGGGTGTCTTTTTTTGCTGTTGGATATGTATGTGACAAAATGAAATGTGATTTAATTTTGCTCGAGTAAATCACCAGTCCGTCTTTATGAAACTCAAAATTCAGCTTTCCCTGAGCACATCCCTTATCAGTCCAACTGTCATGTTTTTACAGCTGCTTTTAAAGACAAGTTATGTTTTTCACTTTTTTATTATGGACGCAATGTTTAGAATTGGAAAGCGAGTCAGCCTGTCATGCAGTGAGGGCTGGTCTACACTCCAGCTGATTAGGGACATGTGGCTGTGAAATTGTTGTGGTAACATCTGCATACTGAAAGCAGAGGTCCTGGGTTTCAGTGGTACACAGCGTACTAACTGTGTAATCCTGGGGTGTCACGTTGCCCAAGAATGGGGCACGGAGATACCGATGATGAGCTTGATATAAAAGAAAGACATTCCATGAATGTAGCGGTTTAGTTCAAGTTAAACATACTTTCTCCTTACCTTTTGTTTTACAGTATAAACAGAATACTTGCACTCATGACGATTGCTGGTTATTCGTGGAATAACTACATTACATGGAGTATCCTCTATTTGTTCCAAAGCACACTGTTCCTGATCCACACAGACAGGTCTCTTATGAAACCTTGTTGAACTTCCTTGATTCAGTTAATTAAAATATTTGTGATGAAATGTTTAAGCTTTAATGAAGATGTACCTAAGCCATTAGCTCTCTGGGATAATGAAACTTTCATTATTTATCAGTGCTGTGTATACAGTGCTGCCTGTTGCTGAAACAGCATTTTGCTGCTGGTTCTTGCCCTCCAGGTTGCTAGCAGCTTTTGCTCCTAGCAGTGCCATCTGGTGGCAAAGACATAATAATACAACCCAGGAATAATTTTCCACTGGCCTGTTGACAAACAAGACTGTGTATCAGTCAGTCAGCAGTGCCTGAACATAGAGTAACAACACCCTACTTAATTAAGGTACAGCGCTGGTTTGATGAACCATGAGAAGAGGTTGTCTAGACTGTGGTCTTTATTAATTAGGTACATGAAAAGTGGTTAGATAGCTTTAAAAAAAAATAAATAAATAAAAAACTTACTAAATAGACATTTTTACAGTACTGTGCAACACAAAAAATGTTTTTCATTTTGTATTTAGCAAAGTATTAATTTGTTAGTGTGTGTTCTCTCACCACTCAGGAATGTTGACCTAACGGTTCTGTAATTTATAATGTTTTTAAAATGGTAACGACACAGTTTTGATAAAGCTGCACAAGAAGCCCATCTCAGCTAAATTAGATGTCTTCCGAACACTTACATGTTACAACAGGGAAGTGATTTGTAATTCGGATTCTAACTGACTTACCATGCTTGCCTGGGCTCAACTAAACCATCACCTTGATTGTACTATAGCTTTACTGCACTTTGCTATGATGTTATTATACCTCACTAAACATTTACAAGCGTATTAATGGATGAAAACCAGATGGGTAATGTGTTCAAACTTAGTTAAGTAAAAAAAAATGTGTACTGTAAATAAGCTTCATACCTTTATATCAATTTATTCCATGTTTCACAGCCACACATTCAATTCCGCTTCTTAAACTGAACATTTTGGTGTGATGGTGATTCTTTCTCTGGACCCATAACGATATAAGTACAGCCACTGATACCCTTAACAAACTTAATGTTAGATTATTTCCTGGGATTATGTAATGTTATACAACATTTCTCTGGAGCCTCACTGAAAATTAGACTTTGTGAGTAATTATCCATAAACATACCAGTAACTGAAATAAACACAATATAAATGCAAACTTAATGGCATTTCTCTTAGGTCCAGAACAAAGGTAAAACTGGTTAACTCAAAAGGGCCCCAAACCATTGTAGCGTGTGTGGGGTCTTAAAAAAACAGTAAAAATAACTGCTGATAGCTCCAAATAAAAACAGTTTCTTGGAACCTTTTAGGAAAAAAAGGTTAGGTGAAATGATGAATGTTTAGTCTGTAAGACCTACAGCTGTTAGTTGTCTAAAAAATGAAAAGAAGCAAAGATTTATCACAGGTTGAATGAAGCTTAATTTTAGGGAGACCTGGCTGACTAATCAGAGCATTGAAATCTGCAAGTCTGCACTTTATAAAGAAGGGAACATAGCTTAGGTGCTTGTTTGGCAGGTGGTTTTGCATTCAAGAATGTACTGTATATTCATGTTTCACTAATATCACTCTCAAAACCAATTCATGCAATGTTTCCATCTGCTCCATGTAACCAGCCTGTAAAACGAAATCTCATGTTGTTCCAAAAATTAATCTGCAAACACAAAGGTCAAATTAATTCACCCGCCTTCCAAATGTGTGGCTATCGCTCCGCTGCCCCTGTAAAAAGCTGGCTCAGTTTTACACTCAATCGTAGTTGCATATGTGCAAAAGGAAACAAGCAATATGGACCATTCTGGTGAACACTCAGGAAAAGTCTAGCCCTAACTTCCACAAACTAACAGCAGCGAGCAATGGTCAAACCAGTAGAGAACCTATACCATATTGACAGTGATATGGTAGGTGTTTTCTAATATTTTGTAAAACCCCTGCTGTATCTCTACCAAGGTGAGGTTTGCATATACAATAAGGTTTCTACAATAATGATGAAGGGAAGACAGGCAATGTCTATAAGGGTGAATGCAAACTCCCCAAATTAATTAAGTCCTGGAGCAGACCCTGATACATGTCTCTAATCAGGGTTGTACAATGATTTAATGAGAACATCGAATGGCTTCTGTGGGGATATCATATTCATGCTACAAACGGAAAAGATCATACAATTCCACACCCAAAAGGGAACAATGAATTATTAATAGTCTTAAACAACCCAGAAGATATAACATCTCTCATCAATAAGTAATCCACAACTTGATCATATTTCACAAATAAATGAAGTAAAACTGTGTTGAACTCGTTCAGGTAAATAAACACTTTGGAGCACAATAAGCAGCTGACAGCAGGCCTTGCACCCGAATGGTTTGTAACTCACTGTACATGGGGCATTATTTAGCAGTGGGATCGTTACATCACTGCTTCTGTTTGATACAGTCTAATCCAGCCCCTCTAAATACCGGCATTCTATACAATGTGTCATAATTTCTGGGTCCCAACCAAATCCTTATGATGTGATACTGTACCCGCTACAATCCGGAATCTGTGTCGACTGAATACCAACATGAAAAAAAACATATAAATAAGAGAAACAAATCCTCAAGACAAAATGATAGTCAATATGACAGGCCAGTAATTTGTTCTAATAGATAAAAATAGGTTCAAAAACAGCACAAGTAATGCTTTTAAAACTAGGAATCGCGTCTCCATGGAGATCAAAAAGTTGCCATAGCAATGGCTGGAGACCAATATAAAACTCTTTATTTTCATTATGAATACTTTGTAGGTTTCCATTTACTGTCTTGTTGTTTTGCATTCCTGCTTTTTCCTCTTTGCACATGAATTTGTCTGAACCCCTTCGGAAAGCACTTTGTGGATTAGCATTCCATTAGAAGGTAGAAACGGATCAACAAAACAGTGGATCAACTTAGCCTGTGACGACAACAGCAGCGCTAGAATACTCAGCTAGAATGAGTTGGCTGCAAACCCACCCACCACACACCACTGTCAACCTTCATTCTTTGAGTGAATTGTTGTACTTGACCCGTTGTAGAACAATCTTTACATTTTTAAGAAGGTTACCTTTTCATCCCACATTGTAAATACATAATCACTCTATCAGCTATACAAGCATTTGCTTTTTGCCTTATACATTTTAGGAAAAAATGACAGCAACACTAAAAACTCTTTCTTTCTCTTTGATGGAAGCCATCCGGAGCATGTTTTGTTCTGTATGCAACCAGTGCAAAGCTTCAATTGTTTGACAAAAAAAGAGAACACATTATAAAACTGTAAATGTTATAAAACTAGTAAGATACAACTTTTTTTTTTATTGCTAGTTTTATAACATAGATAGTTTGTCCTTGCAGAAAAAACAAGGCCAAACCTTGCACCGGTGCAAACAGGACAAACCCAGGTCTGTTATCACTGGCATCTTTTTACCTCTTCACTGAATTTACTGAAATCTGCAAAGTTGAGTTTCCGGACTGGCTTTTGCTGTGAAGGTGTTTCTGTGTTGGAAACAAAGTGCGGGATCTGAAAACAGAGTCAAACACAGAACCAGTTTACAAAGAATGATTTGACACGGTGTAGATATATGTTATTGATTATTGAGAATGAATTTGTATACGTTTACAGTGAAATGCCCCTGACAGTACACTGTGGTCAAATAATCTTTTTTTTTTTATGTAGTAGTCGCCAATTAGTTTTTGTTATTTTCTCACCAATTTAGTAGTGTTCAATAATAATATATATTATTTTTAGGCTCAGCCTAAAAATATATATATAAATCAACCAACCACTTAAGAACTGCAGTGTACACACTGATTTATTCTCCAATTAAGCCTCCCATATTGCCTGCAAGTGAGGATTAATTGGCTTCCTTTTTTCCTGTTAGCCCTGCCTAATTTGAAATATGACTGCACCGTTGTGAGGTAAAGTACTTAACTTTTATTTTCCCCAGATTCACTTTGTTATATAATTACAACCACAAAATATGTACTTTAATGCTTGTTATTTAAAAAAAAATGTATGACAGTATCAGTGTACTTTTCGATGTTAGAAGCAATTCAATAAAAAAAAATAATAATAATAATTTTGGGATAAGTCAGCAATATTAGACTACTGGCAAGCCCAAGATGTTTTAAAGCTCAAACGTCTGTTTATTACGATAGACCCATCACCACAAAAGGCCTTGGGTTTGCCATTAGTCTGAAATAAAAAAGAAGTAACTGCTACTTCAGTCATGCATGATGATAATTAAAAGGAGAGATATCTTACAAACTTTGGTTTGACAAGGTATATAGAACAATACTCCAATAAACCAAGATTTGAAAAGTACTTGATAAGGCCCTCTAATTTAAAACCGTGAAAAATGATTTCAGATTTGCTGAGAAGCTGTTATGGTAATGAGAGCTAACAGATTCTTACTCTGCATGAATAAGCACCATGAATACTGCTTGGTGGGAATTGATACCTTCATTGACACTGGCATTTCAGTACTACAGATAAATATATAATCTCAGCCTCTGCACACATTGTGCTTTCACTGGCTACAACTTGGAAACATGAGGCATGCCCCTGAAAAGTATCCCGGGGAGTCAGTCCAAGTGGGTTCAAATTCACTGTGTGACGGAGCTTCATTGCTTTGGTTCATACCTGTGCTGCCAAAGGCCTTGGAGGGAGAGCTGGTGGGGGCAGCCAACCACCCTTGAACCCTAAAATAAAAGATTTACAGGACATTAGAGATCATATAATCATCACAAGCAATACGCTGTATTTGCTTCACAAAAGGAACTAAATTAAAAACCATTCCTGTGTGTGTTTTTTTAACTTCTCCTTTATTTGTTTATTTTTTTGTGATGTTTATAATAATTGTGAGTGATTCTGTTGCTTCAGTAAGGTTTTCCATACTGTTGTTGCAGACAAGCTTTCAGAAACATAAGTCCTAAAGCATTGCCTTTTTAAAAAAATCACGTATGCTGTGACCTGTCCATGCTGTTGGAAGCACCTTCTCTAGTCTATACAATACCGTGATTTTTCTATAGTTCTAATTCTCTGTTCACACAGTCTTTATCATGAACAATATTATATAGAGAGTCACTTTCATTTGTGCCAAATAATACAAGCCTATAAAGTAATAAAGGACAAGGGGAAGTTCTTATTCTGAATTAAGAGGAAGTCAAGAGTGTACTAGGCCATAACTGTTTACTTTTTTATTCCCTATTTAAACTGAATCCAATTAAGATGCAAAAACAGCTGCAATTTGTTACTGGGGTATCCTGGGCAACATCAAATATAGACTGTATCCCAATGAGGTGCATTATTTGGTACCCACACCAAATATGAGTCTTGTTTCTTTGTAAGTCTTTTTAAAATATTTGTTGAGTTTATTATAGAATCAATAAATAAAATGTGCCCTCTGTTTTTAGTTAAAATTCGCATTTTGGTCCCTTTGATAGTTCTCTGCTGTCTTAATGTCTAAAAAACTGCATTCAGAACCCTACTTCAACACATACCTTTTATGCAAATTGTCCAGTCTGCCAGGTATGCCCCTGGGCAAGTAGCAGCTTGTCATGGACAGCTTAGCTGCTATCCTACTGGAAAGCAAAACTGACAGGATATAGGCCGAGATACTGATTGTTTTTTAGAGATTGAATGTGCATGTACTGTACACTGCTCCCTCGTTATTTGTGAAATGTGAAATATTGAAAACTGTGAATTATTGAAGACCAGTACTGTTGACAAGTACAGTTGACTTTCCACACAGCCTAAGCATGAACCAAACTCTCAAATTACAGAACAGAAAAAAAAACAAGGAAGCACTGTATGTAATCATTGTGACAATGTGTTTTTTTTTCCCCACCAGTTTTGCATTATAAGAAAGAGCTGTTTTAAGCCACCTTGACTACTCTGCTGGAAGATTGTGTTGAGATCCAGAGAAGATGCTCGGGAGTGTGTTTTCTGTGGCCTGGGGGGTGGCGTAGGGGGTTCCTCGACCTTCTTCATGGCATCATCTATTGAGGTGCTGGAGTACGATCTGATTGGGTATAAGGGCGTTAGAATAGAAGTCACTATTCACACAAGTTCACACACATTAGAATACCAGCAATGCACATTCTAGAGTATTTTTACAACAATTCCATACTGTATATAGTACATTTTCTTTAAGCAATGGAACCTCAAGTAATCCTCTCTCCAGATCCAAGTGGAATTTGCAGTATATTTTTATGAGCTAGGCAGGAAGTGTTGTGTGACAGTTAAAGCTGGCATGAACATGTTTTTTTTGTGTTTCTTCATATTATATTCATTATGAATTTTAAACTCAGAGACTAAAACCACAGCTGAAGCAGCAAAAAAGGCTTAAATAAAGAAAGGGCAGAGAGTTTACCAGACACAGCCTACTGTTTATACAAGTTAGGAGGAAAAAGAAACTATCATGTTCCAATATCTGATTTCTTCTCTGGCAAAATACAGAGTTCATATGCTCCTCAGTTATTCTACATTAAACCCACTTACAGTACCATGCTGTACCTGCGTACGTCAAGTTTCCCATTCTATTCTATGATTGGTTTCTCAGTTTAGCGTTTCAGGTTTCATTCTCTAAGGCAGTGCTAGTACTGTGGAATGTGCAATGAAAGTCGGGGGAGGGTCAGGTGACATTTGTATCCAATTGCGTGTCATGTAGGAATTCCAATCTACCTGTGGGCGTTTAGAAGACTGAGATATATTGTGGGAAGCCATTCAACTTTTACAAGTATATATATATATATATATATATATATATATATATATATATATATATATATATATATATATATATAAATATAAATAAAGTGTTTTAAATTTTTTTTTTTTGTTTTATTATTAGTTTTACTTGTTTAGTTGTAGTTTATATCGTTTTTAGCGAAAGCTAAACATGGCAATGTACGTGGTCTTTCTATAATGAGCAACGGGAGTGAAGTTGGTTAGGAGGATTTCGATACCAGCGACAGTGATGCTGACTTATCACTCAGCGATGATGATGAAGAGGATGTGGAGCCAAGAACAATACAAACAGTTCAAACAGAAGAGAATACAGCTACTTTACAGGTAAGCCAGCTGCAAACGGGAAGCTGTTTGGTTTGAAATGGCAGTGCTGTGATGAAATACTATCAAAACACAGCACTGGGTACAGGCAATGCAGTAGCCAGATCCATCACAATGCTTGTGCAAAGCAGCTGTGTACACACATTTGTGACTATCCCTCCAACACAAGGGAAGCAGAGACTGCAACAAAGGTGCAGGGTCTGCTACAAAAATGAAAACAAAAGAAAAAAGACACAAGAAAAATGTGCAGTGGTTGCGAAGGCAACCCCGTCTGTTGTATTGAACATTTCAATAAATGGCATAGAGCAAGTTGATAATGGCACACGTTTTGGTGTTGTTTGATTTTTATTTGATAATTACTGTTTACTGATTATTATTGTTATTATTGTTATTAGCGTTTTTAGCAGCGTTTTTATTTTCATTGTTCAAAAAAATAAAAACGTGTTTTTATCTCTATATTGAATATGGGTAAGTAGTACACAGCAGCATAAAGGGTTAATGAAAAACACAATTTAGGTCATTTATTTGTGTTTTATTCATCACATGTTAACATTTTATAGTAATAACAGGTTTGAAAACATTATTATTTTCAAAATCTGGTACCTGGGAAGGGTTTTCATTTTTACATCTGTAGTTGAAGTGGTTAACTCTGAAATAGCTGCTAACTCCCAACATGATCTTTTTTTAACATCCCACAAACACTTAGCTTTATAAATGCTATTGTCAATCTGATTTACCAAGAAACAAATTGCTTGTGTATCTCTGGCCTTACTACTGTATATATGTTTTAATATGAGTTTATGTTATTGGCTATACAGTCTAGAAGGCACTAGTGTTCAGGCCACTGAAGGGGGATTACAGGGCGAGGCAACCCGATGCACAGGCGGAGACTGGGTACTAACAGAACCTTATCCACTGTCCAAAAGACCTAGGCCAGTTGGCTAGAGCAGTTATAGAGCTGAAGTATTGCCTTACGTGCACTACCTCAATCATAACCCTGGACGCTACGTGCAGCAGTACATTTTGCTTGACAGATCTAGACTCATAAAGAATACGTTACCTCTGTCTTGTTCTTGACTTTACTTGGTGCTCCAGCTCTGGTGGAGGATCTGAAAACAAACAGTGACATGAAGTTAAGGCTTCCTTACGGAGTTAAGGGTACACTTTCATGACTAACCACTTAACCTCCAAACATTTTGGATCTAGATGTCTATCTAGATGTCTGTCTGGGACCAAACAGCATGTTTGCAGGTGTTTTAAAGGGATCAGTGACCAGCCTCTGAAATAAATGATTCCTGGAGATACTGTACAAGACACGCTGATTTGCTCTGATCTTCTCTATGCCTATTTCACAGTATGTTGCACACTTCGCTTTCAGTTTGCTGCGGTTAATGTCTGAGAGATGATTTGATTGCAGGTGATATTTCTGCTGTGTGTACGGCAAGGTGTCCAGTCATATTTGATGTTCTGAAAATGAGCCAAATGGGCTAACACTTATGACTGAGGTGGATCATAAAGTTCAACAGACTGCCTATTGAACATCTTAAACCACATGGTCTGAGAGATTCACTCTTATAAGCCAGAGGATATGAAATTTATTTTTTAAAACGTATTTTCTGTGTAAAGGTACTTTTACTTGATTTCAGGAACAGCTTTAACGTTCTAGTTGCCTGCTATAGGCATATGTAACCCAAGCTGTATCAGTCAAAGGGTCTTTGGTAAGTAAGAGCAGGCTCCATGCAGTGAACAGCTGTGTACGGATAAACACAAAATAAGAAACCAGATCCTTAGCACCAGTTCATTAAATGGCACTGGCTCTGACTATAAGGCACTTGGGCTGATTAAGCCTGGGTTACAGAGGTCTATGGCAACAAGAGCTGCAGCTAAACCCAGTACAAAGCACCTTTGAGTCACTGCAATTAGAAACATCCACAATGATTGCATACAAAATGAAAAAAATATGGGAAATGAAATTTGAAGCTAATTATTTTGTTTTTGTATTTAGTAATTTATTTAAAAACTGTGTTATCTTAAGTCAAATGTTCTGGTTCATCTCCACCATATTTTTTTATCTCAATATTTACACATTATGCTATTATAGGTTTCTAAATATGTATGTTGCTATATTATACAATGCGTAGAAAAGTTATACTTTTGTACACTAATATTATTTTTTAATAAATACTCAATATATACAGTACATTTTTCCAACATACTGCATTACCTATGCATATACTTTGTAAAAAATATTCAAATGACCTCTTTTCTAAACTAAAAGTTAAAAGTAACTTGATTTGATCAATCTATATAACTCACTAGAATCAGCTAGGGATAAAATGTACCCCTAAGTCCAGTAATACAGTTAAACTGATGAAGGCATTAGCTGACAAGTTTGTCTCCATGACTAAGTTTCTTATAGTGTTACCTCAATTTATGATTGAGTGTTTAAAGTTAATAAGTTAATTATTTACTTACTGTCATCATTATTCTCTGGTCTGTTTTTCTTAGTACTGTTTAACCTCCAGTCTGAAAGTATTTTTTTTCAATGGAAAGTGTTGATCAGAATTGATCTCAAGTTGTTCAAAAAAGAAAGCACATCACCACCCTAGCTGTGTCCCTTACATGTCTTACTACTGCTGTAGCCGTCTGCATTCTATTCCTTTCACTGTGCTGTGACAAAAGCTCCGCCCTGGCTGCCACAAATAGGTGAAAGATTGAAAACTTTATTGCAGTTAATTAAATAGGGTAGTGAAAATGACATATGAGAGGAACCATTCGGAGGCAAATCTCACTCCGTCTTTTTTAGGTAAATACAGTTCAGTGAAGTGCTCTGTAATTAATTAAATGAACAGAATTCATAGTGAATGCATTAAAATAACACCATCCTTGAAATCTTTTTTTTTTCAGCGCAATTAACAACCAGTGTGCCATTTCTCTGCTGAGACAAGAAGTATTTCATTTTCAGTTTTTACCCTGGGTGTGTCACCTTAAACACTGAAACCCAAAGCGTCAATTATTACAATAAGGATTACATTTAAACCAACTGCATTTAAAACAAGGTAACAAAACACAGCCCTCTTTAGCATCATTAATATTACTAACAACCACTGTTCATCAGTTATTTTATTTATTTCACTTTAAGGCATTAAAATAAACCTTATAAATGTTTACTATAGTCTATGGTATACCAAAAATTGCCAAGTGTAGTAAAGCATAGTAAAAGTATGGTAAAGCACAAAGAACACTGGAAAATGTTAGAAAACTCTGGTAAAGCAAAATTCATGGTTAACCTTGGAAAATGCATAATATAAATATTGGAAAAGCAAGGTAAACTGAAGCAATGCTGTGCAAATTTATCATGGTAAACTTTTAAAAGGGCCATATTAAACACTATTAGGCAGACATGGTATATATTTTCTTTTGTTTATTTTCGCATGTTCAAAACATTTCCAGCAGATTTCTTACATTTAACAAATGGTCTCCAATGCTATCCTTTCTTATTTTCTTATTTGCAAATGAATACTACAGGAAAGTCAAATAGACAAAGCCTGATGCATTATCCAAAAAGCAAGGAAGCATTCGCCAAAATCTTTCTCTACAAAAGAAGTGTTCCAATATCTGAACAAAACGTCTGTAATTATTTTTAGTGATTTGTAAAAATCCATTACATTTAACTCCCTGTGTGCTGTTCTGGTTCATTCAGCTTGCCTACCACCTGCCTACCAACTTTTGGGGTTATTGTGCTGGATGTATTCATTGATCTTTATTATAAGTGGCCAAATACATACATATGTTTAACTGAGCATCACTGTGGTTCAATAGCAACAGTGTGCACCAGCCCTCACCCATTTTATTGATACATATAGGATATACTGTTTTCCAGTTTCCCCTCTGGTTCTATTACTATTTCAACACCAGATCGGGTTATTGGCACACAGGTCAGTGAATTTCATCATGAACATCATTAATGCTTTACCATGCTTCACGGATCAGCCAGGTCAGAGTGTGTTGACAGCTTCTTTCTAGAACAAGCTGCAGTGGTGCCAATTTTGATTCTAAGGGCAAACGTGCTGGGATAACACCATCGTCTAGTATTCATCTCCAGTCCCCTTTGGACGAGCAGTGGGAAGTGACTTATTACACATCGGTCAAGCTGGGGAATTTGTAACTCCCTGGCTCATGACATTTTGACATTGCCAAGTAGCAAACCTGACCCTTGCAATGCCAAAGTAAACTCAATGCAGTGACACAATACAAATGTTGCAGTGTTGCATGTTTTCATTTATATCTTTGTATCATCACCTAAATATATTGATATAATCTAAATGAAAAAAACATTTTTTTTAGAAACAGATATTGTAGTGTTTTCTATACTTTATGTGGCCTCTTTAGTTTCAGAAGCAAGCAACATGAACTCCTGATTCTGAAGAATGTATATGTTTAATTGTAATAAATAATTACTACATTTTCTTTTCTAAAAGGTAAAAAAGTGACCAGGCCAGGGCACTGTTCTGTGCCTCAAAGCTTATTCTATGATCATTACACACTGCTACCTTTGTTCTCTTCAATACAAGGTTTCTCTTCTTGGGTACTGAAATGGTTAATTACGACTTTGATAGCTTTGGAATTAAATCAGTACTGCAGTACTGTGTTTTTTTCCAGTTTTTATGAGTGGTAAACGTTGAAAGTTAAATAGTGTATAAGTATTTATTTATTCAGTTTTGCTTGCTAAACAAGGAATGTGCTATACTGTATATACAGTTAATGATTTAATAAAACCCACAACAAGTTTTATTACTATTGCAATTCATTGTCTCTGAAGCTGTTCTGTAGTTATATGGTTTGCAGACACACTCACTACCTGTCTTAGCAGCTGGGGTATTTTCCAAAGGTGTGTGTTCAGCTGACGTGTCTTTGAAAGATGGGTTTCTCTTCGGGCTAAAGGCTGCAGGAAACCAAAATAAAAATAAAAATAATGAAGTTATTACCTGACAGATCACTTCATTATTGCTGTGTAGCATTAAAAAACAAGAATGTTTCTTTAACAATGATCAGGATCATTTTTACAAGGTATTAAATGGAAGTATAGTAAAAAGCAAAACATCAGATGTTTTATTTGATTTCACCCTGTTCCGTCCATTCTTAAAAGTTCAAAATTGAAACCTGATTTTTTAAAACCTGAAAACTGTGAAAAGTAAATGAAAATCAGAACCTGTAATTATAACAGAAAAAACACATATGAGGAATTAAACAAGTCCACTACCTGACATGCAGCTGTCAATCCTTGGCTCTTGCTTCGGAGTGCTTTTATCGGATAAAGGCGGGTGTGTGGATTCTACTGTGTTGATTTCCTATAAAGGCAAATATGAAAAGCTAAGACCAATCAATGCATTTTGCTCACCCAATTTCAGAAATAACTAAATGTTGGGAAATGCATGTAATGATTTCTTACTGGTATATTTTGTGTTTGGGGCCCTACATGGGTTAAAAGTAGGTCATTGGGGAAAATCTACGTTTAGAGTTGTTTTGTATTTGGAAGGTCAAAAATAATTCTCACGTAAATCACAGGGAGGCATTGTACATTTTGGTAAACCATGGTGTTTACTATTGTTAAGTAAGGGATAAACAACATAAAGTGTTGAAATTGAAAAAATAATTAACTGCTTCAGAGATTAAAGATATTGATCGTTTTGTTAAACCTAAAACAGATGAAGACCTAAATATCATTGCCAGCTATCGGTTTTCAAGAAGTACTCAAAATGCAAAATGTAAGTGGGCTGTAAGCTTGTTTGAACAATGGTTAAACAAAATAAATGCAAAAGCTATATGGAATGTGAAATGCTAAACTGAAATCGCAAGCCCTTTTCTAAAGGCCACCGCACACTAGACCGACCCGATAAGACCCCGACACGACGAAATCGCGTCGGTTTTGTGTGCAGCTGAAAACCGACATCGATGCAACACGATACCGACGGATTTTGCTTGTTGGCGGGTTTTCAAACTGTGAAATACTAAAATAATTGTTGAAATGATTGTTGTTTCATAAAAAGCTATTCGCTTTTCTGTTGAATTGTTCTGACTGTGGTATTGTTGATGAATCCGTTTTCTGTGGATTCGTAGCACAAACAGTGAATTAATTCATAAACAATATATCTTCCCTGCTCTCTCCTAAGCCACTGTTAGTTACAAGATTTAGTTAGAATTAATCAATCAAAATTTTGACTGTGGAAAAATTGAACTGAAATCTCTTATAATGAAGTTTGATGAAAAAAAAAAACAAAACAGGACAACAAAATGATGAAACCAGGATTTAATGTTAACCAAGATGATCTTAAATGGGTTTTGCAGGAACCGCTTACCTGTGGAGCAGTTCCGGATTCATCTTCAAATACAATGAGAGGCTCCCGTGTAGTGGGTAGTTCATTAATGGCTTCCCACTGCTGAAATAACACACAGTAAGAATGGTTACATAACACCATCAGCAGCACTGTAATCCCCTATAATAGTTTAAACAAATAGATATAACAATTAAAGTTGACACCAACAGCTGAACTTATACAAACAAATAGTAATTGTAACTGGTGCTGACAACAAATACAATACTGCTCTTTGATTACTGACTATTTTGAATTCAGTTCTCAAATACAGAATTTATATTATCTCATATATAATTACAAATTAGGAAAATAAACATTATCAGAGCTATTTACTCCAAATTGTCGTTAGGTTTTTCAGAAAGGAACAAAACAGCCAATGAAGTCAGTTAATATTCCTAAGTTGTTTCTTATTCATTTTAGAATTGTAATTGCGTTACTTTTTTCAGAAAAAAAACAGCACTACTTGGTAAATAGTGTGAATAGCTTTGGGAACTGTATTTCCACAAGGACATTAACAGATGGGATGCTATACTTCAGATAGTGAAGTGCAGTTTTAACATCGCAACAGCAGCAGAAGAAAAATGGAAATATCTTTCTATTCTATGTTCTAATTTTTAGTTTGGTAATAGTAGTCATGTTTTATTGCATAGCCCTAAATAGAAGTTTAAACAGAAAGTTACATTGCCTGAGAAAGGGTGTGATCTTTTTAACTTTTCTTTCTCACTGTAATTTTAGGGATACAATTATCTTGTGGGATAGCCACCACTGTTGACTTCTGACTCAGTGGTCAGCTCTCAGTTCCTTAGAATGGCCCACAGAGGTTGTTCCTTGTGATATATTAGCAACATCTAATTGTTTTGGTTTTGTATCTCCCTGAAACCATCAGGTTCAAGATGCACGTCAGCAGCTGGAGCAGTGAGTCTGTGCTGCACGCTGCAGTGGACACTTTCGTGCACCAACAATTCATGGCAATACTTCACATGCAAATGCTGTTAAAAAAAAAAGCAGACCTCAGGCGGCTGTGTTTATTCAGTTTAAGGAGCCAATCAATTTTTAATTTGGCTCAGAAAGTCGTAATGAATTGAATCCTGCATCCCAATAGCAAAACAGCAATGATTGCCTTTACCGACAATGCAATGCCAACCTGCTGCAAATTGCTTAGAGACCTTGTGTCAGAATCCACATCTGGCTGATGATGTCACCAGGCTGTGTAGGAACTGTCCTCTACATGAGCTGGGCTATATTATTAGTGTGGGTATTAAGAGTATGGAGGCTAGAGGAAACTGCTGGAAACTCTTGTAATTTGTTAGGTGTGGTAGTACACAAAAAGTACAAAAATGACACACAAAACGCTATTAGTATCATAAAAAGTAGATCACGAAGTCCTATATCCACCACGTACATGTAAAAATGTACAGGTTTCTCAATACATCCCCATATTCTACATATATATATCCAGTCTGATTTTTATTTTATTTTTTTTACTGCTTTTGGTTTAATTATTAAAGAAAGAAACCGGGATAAATAATAATAATAAAAGCAATTCTAAATCAGCCTTTATCATATGTATGGAAAAAAAAAAAAAAAAATAATAACTTTAGTGCAGCCTTTGCATTGAGAGGTGGCAAATTTAATTTGAGAGCCAGGCCTGGCTTGACACAACCTAGTCTGTCATCCCAACAGTGGCACAGATTCAGTTTTGGTAAGACTAAAAAAAGATGACATTTGGCTAGAGTTATCTGCTTTCAAAGCATTTACACTAGAGAGGAGGCAGTGTAAATGTCTACTTAGCATTCAACTCAGCACACGACTGGAGAAGCAGCTAGCACGGTTTGCACCATTATTTCTGTAAGAAAATACACCAACACTAATCAAGAAAAAATGCAGCGTGTACCAGCTCCACTCCTGCCTGCATCTGAGTTCCTTGTGAAAACACCAAAGATTCCTTTGACAAAGGACAGTACATGTATTTGAACAGAAACAGCCTATTGATTTGCGAAGACAGCATCAACGCTGTGGATATCTGTGTTTCTAAAGGGCAACATTTGGGTTAAAAACACAATATTGTTTTACCTCAGAATGAGCTGGTTCTCTCTCTTGACATGATGGCACCAATTCAGAATAAGAACCCAAGAATACCCCGTCACGCTTTGTCTTGGGAGACACTAAAATAAGTAAAAATGATAATTACTGGTCATTATAATCCTTTATTAATAATAATAATAATAATAATAATAATAATAATAATAATAATAATAATAATAATAATAATAATAATAATAATAATAATAATGTAGATTATATGTATAAAGAAAACGTATTTGGGCATGATTGTCAAATTAATTTTTATTTGTTTTAATTGTTGTGCCTCACTGCTTGTGTAACAGAGTAGCGTTTCTGGTTATTTTTCATTTGAATGTGGCCACTATTCATACAGGTCCAGTACAACTGCTTCCGAACTGATTTAAAGGATGCTATCATCTAAAGGTTGTGGGTGTCACCATGAAAATGCTTCATTCTGCTGCCTGCTTCAGATGTTATCTTACTGACTGAGCCCTTCTGTGAGACAAACAGTGCCCATGCTAATCAGTACAATGACCCTACTGTTACAGGGTCTTTTACGACCAATGGTGGTGCTAGTAAAATATGTTTAGCGCTCACTTCATGGTTCCATGGCAGCCATGCTAACTTTATAACCATGCTATGAATTGGTTGGAAAGCTGCAGCGGTTACAGCTCAGCAATACAGGACAAAGAGATCCATACATGAATTTACTGTACCATGCACACGCATAATTGAATTACCTGCATCTATTTGCAGAAAAGCAGGCTGCAGTGTCTGGGGCAGTTTTTCTGGTAAAGAGTATCCGTTCTTACGGGCAACAATGAGGTGGAAGGCAGCGCAGAACTCAGGTAACGTCAGGGCTCCATCGCAGTCAACATCGCTGAGTTCCCTACCAACACAGAAGAGTGGCCATCTTGACATGGAATGGACTGAAATAAACCCAACTGGTGCCTTGGGGTATTTTACACTTAATTAGAAGATTTATAATGCAGTTAAAACCTGTATGTTCAAAATAAAGGTCATACTCACACATGTATACTCCTGTTCTATGACAATCTATTGAGAGTAATATATATATAGATAGATAGATAGAGATAGATAGATATAGATATGTGTGTGTCCAAAGGTCTACATCGGTTCTCATTATATGTGTGTATCCAATCAACACAATGAATAGAACTGGTCTGTATGTTTTTGTCATCAAATGTATCCATCCCCCTCCTCCATTTTTTGCAAGCATGTCGAAGCAGGGTAGTGTACAGTGCAACAATGGATGTCTAAAATGTGCATTTTTAAAACAAACACATGCAGCAGCAAATGTTTTTTTAAAAACACATTTAATACTGCAGTCAGTAACATTTTTGATCCCTTAGACATTACTAAGGTGAAATGACACGCTTCCTGGAGATAAGGCAATCAAACTGAGAACTTTCTTTAACCCAGTGTTGTACCAGACATCAGATACCAGAGTGTTGTAAAACATTAAAATACATGTTTGCTATGACATTTGTTTCTTTGAAAAGCCACATTTGGAGACCTATGTAGCCAATGGAAGTGCAGGACAAATACGTTTAATGGGATTATTAATCATCTATTTGTTTAATCATCTATTTGTTTTAGTTTTTAGTGGGTCCATATCAGATAGGAAATAGGAAATCTCGTCTGAAACAGCTACTCAGGTTTTGCCAACTTCTTTTTTTATAAATGTATTGTCCCCAATTATTTTCCCTCAATTTAGAATGTCCAATTAAGGTCCTTCACCTCAGCAATCCTGACAAGAGCTCAAGAGAACCGAAGGTCAGTGGTCGTTCTCCGATCCCACAACCAGTCCCATTTCCTTTCTTACACCCAGGAGCATTACAGCGGATGTCGGCAAGATACAGGCCTCTGGAACACAGTGGCAAGTCCTGCAGGAGTCCGCTTTGAGCTCACTGGTGCCTGAACATTTGGGTCTGCACAGCGAAGTGAGGAGAAACAGTCCCTAAAGATTTTGCCTCCCTAACCTGTGGGTGTCACAGAGCCAACGTGATGCTCCCTCTGGAGTCTCTGAACATTCAAAGACCCCCCTCCACACACACACACACCCCCACCCACCCATCCATCTTGCTTACTACTTGTGTTGCTTGAATTATGAACACTGCTATATTAGCTGTAATACCACAGCCACTTTTGCAGGGCACAACCTTGTTTTTCACAGATATTTAGTTTTGCTTTGTTTTTAGAATCCGCCCTTCCATGAAAACTACTGACTGGATACAAAGTCTCACGAGAAAGTCTCTTTAATTCTTGTTTAAGCCACTTAATACATGTTCCTGCTGTCAACCAGAGCTCTGTACAGGCAGGCCCCAAATTCCATGGGGGCTGGGAAGCATCCATTGTAATATGTTTGCATATTATCAAAGTGGTAAGCTTAGTACAAGCACCACCCTCCACAATTTTAAAGCTATCCCAGCAGAACTGTTCTGCAATTAGAAAAAATGAGAAATATTTGGATCCTGCAGAAAATCTGAAACAATCTGACTGACCTACTGATTTTGACTTGGTAAGAGTGGGCAATTACTAGGATTACTTCCAACAGGTGCCTACAAAGCAGGGCAGTGTCTAGTCTGGTGATGTGGGAGAACCCCTGTACTGTACCAAGTGTAATTTTGGATTGGATCACTGTGTTTACCCTTTGTGAAAAAGGGTTTGGGGCCCAGTATAGAACACGAAAGCATGAAGATTCCTCTCATATTAGGTTTTGTCACAGTGCAATCACAAAGCATGGATTTATTTTAGTAAGTAATTATTATGTATTATAATATTTTATATTATGTATTATACTTACCATATATGGGAGAGTTCAGGTATTGAAAGCTTAGATTTTGTGAAGAAATTCTTAGCAACAGAACCTATGAAAATAAAAAACACAACAGTGTAAGTACAGATTTTCTTGGATATTATCTGTAACATGTCAGGTGTACAGTGCAGTATCTGGAGGCTGATGGGACTAGTTCTGACATCTAGAATTCTATGTAGAGCGCCCTCTGCTTGCACCAAAGATAAATTAAAAAATAAATTGTTAGGGGGAAAAAATGATGTGCGACTTTGTAGCTTTAAAGTAATACAAAAATCAATGGGTTTCTACAATTGCGAAGATCAATGCTTGCTTATTGTATAGAGCTCTACTGGGGTGGACTCAGCAGAGCAGCAGAGCACACTACTGTCTTCTTTTAATCAGAAGTTTGTTTTTAAGTGCTAACTACAAAGTGTATTGGGAGTTTACTGTTTAGGATAAAAGACGTCATTTACACAGAGAGCGGTGAGTGTATGGAATGGGTAACGGCACCATGTTATTGATGCTGAATTATTAAAATCCTTGAAGAAAAGATTAGACAGAGTTCGGGGATCAATCAGCTACTAGGAACAGGACAAGCAGAGATGGGTCGAGCTGCATCCTCTCGTTTGTAACTTTTCTTAAAATACAGGTCCTTAACAAGGGAAAGCCCACAGCATGTAATACATAATAGCTACAACTTTTAACACCTCAATGCGTCCTTTAGATATTGTTTAAATATAAGTGCAGTGCTCATTCGGAGAAGGGTAACAGAAATGATCCCAAAGCAGTTCCTCCCATTTCAGGCTCTGTGTGCCTAACCAGTCATAGGTGAGCGTAATTAAACATACCCGGGTGGCCACAGATTCAGGTTTAAATTAGGCTCACAGATTATTAAGATTGAAAAGATTTTCAGTTACACAAGAAGAATGCTAGCTGTTACTCTGATGTACTGTACAAAAGGATGATGACACACCACTGAGACGAGACACAACTACAGTATAACACCAAGGGGTCAATGTTAATGATCTACACATACATCTATTAAGCAGAATTTTCACGCCACTGCATTTTTATTGTAGGTAATAATAATAATAATAATAATAATAATAATAATAATAATAATAATAATAATCTGTCAATCTTCACCCATGGGGGAAAACACTAGCAAGATTAATATCGACTCATGTAAAAATACTACAACACTGTCCAAAAACACAACAGATTCCTGTTCTATACTATGTATTACTGTATACTACAGGATACTATTTTTGCACCCCACTATACTATTTTATTCTATGGGCATTTAAAGGGCGCTGCATTTAGATCTGCCATGGTTTAGATAATTAAAATAGAACCTCCCTCTCCCCAAAATAACTAAACTATCCACATTGGCAGCCCCTCCACATTGGTTTAGTATTTTGCTTCTACCTGAAATGAGTGAGCTGAGGTCTGGCTGCAGAGATTTGAACTGCATGGTGTAGTAGTCCCGCTGTTCCTCAGTAATCCTCCAGGGGTCATCATGGTTGTCAGCACTGCCCTCTGCTCTTCTCTCCACTGAAAGGGCCTGTGGAGGCAAGCAGACGCTGATCAAGACAGTGTCACTGTTCATTAACACGTCCCATTCGCACACAGACAGGCAGCTGAAAGGTACTGTTCAGAAAGGATATTCAAAGCTGCCTAGAGAAATATGCTGTGACGATCATTTAACGATAATTATATGTAGTGTGTGTGGGCATTGAAAAAAAAAAGTCTGAAATGATATCAAAAGCGATACATTTCAAGCAAAATACATGCACTCTGTAATCAAGCAACATGTATCCAAACACAAGAGAAAGTGAACAATGGAACTGGCTTCATGAGTATGGTACCATTGGAATTTGAATTCCAAGATTTTTCTGACAGCCTGTACAACAGGTTTCCAGAATGGTCAGAGGATCTGGAATGGTTAATAGCTGGGAGGTATTATACCGAGAACAATAAAGGCTGTTTAAGAAAGGTTATGAAAATGAAGATAAAAAATAGATTTGATTATGAAACACAACACATGTACAGATACATATGAACATGTTAATAAACAAAATAGACAAGTAGGCAGCTCTGTAGGGTATTCGTGGGGAAAAACTAACCTTCCTCCCGTGGCACAGAATAGTCTATTACATTAACCTACAGTCAAAGAATATAGCTGTGTGTAAGGAAGTCAAAGTCAATAACTCAAAGCGGTTGGCCTGAATACCCCTTTCACACAGCACAAAATTGTGCAATGCCGGTATAATACCGTCATAACCCTTTCAAACAGCCAAAGGGATCATGTGAGTACAACTTTCAAACCTGTCTGTCAACAGATCGTTTTCATGGCAATGGAAACCGAAGAAAATCACAAAACAAAAAAAAAGATGTAAATTTGGCTGCATTGTGTTTGCTTTTAATTTTCAGTTCTATTATACAATGTAATAACATGTTAAGTGTCAAATTGCAGGAGCTTCAGGCACAATGTTGTGTATTTTATTGCAAAGAAGGCAATACAATATATTTAAAAGAAAGAGAGTCCAGCTCGTCAGGCAAAAGCAGAGAACGGAAATACGGTGAATGCTGGTATTTGCTATGTATAAAGGATGCTAGACTTGGGTAATGGAACACCAACATGGTGATATATATTGGAACCAAACACTCCCAAGATGTTTGTATAGTGAGTGGACAAAACATTTCCACATGGGAAGAGAAACATTTTACTTGGCTGAACAACACGTCCGGTATACAGTCATGTGGCATGTTGACTTTCAATCCACACTCACTATAGCGCTTCAGTGCCGGCATGGCATTTCACACAGGTAGTTAAGACGGTTCAGTGCCATCTCTGAACCACTTCGGGAGGTGGTTCAGAGATGGCATAAAATATGATGGATCTGTTACAGTATAGGCAATTCACACAGACCAAAATGCCGCATCAGTGCCGGTTCTGAGCCATTGTAACTCATCTGTGTGAAAGGGGTAAATAAGAATGTGTCATGACCCCATAGGCTGTATAAGGTTAGAGGCCAGGCACCAGCAATTTCATCCTAATATAAAAAATGATATACTGACTAGGGAAAAAATACAGAATCCTCTAGTCCACAATGTATGTGTCAATCTTTCTGGACAGCGCCCCCCTTCCTCTTGCCTGTAGTACTTGTAATGTTTAAATCATTTTGATTTAACCCAGGCCTGAAAATATTCACAACGGACTCCTTTCTACGCCGTCTCGAGAAGTGGGCATGAATGGGAAGGACAGGCAGGCTGGACTGATCCCCAGGATCGTACTTCCATACATGGCTTATGTCTCAAATTAAGCAAATGAAACCCAGCACAACAGTTTTTAAAACGTGTTTACCTGCGTGACTGAGGAATGCGCGAGTGAAGATTTGGATCCATAGTTACTAGGCGATGATACTTGCTGCTGGAGCAGAGGCCGACTCGGGTGTTTACTTTCACAGGAAGCTGTAGGAGGCAAACACAGGAAGACGGAATGGTAGCAAATGGAGGACAGCTGCCTGAAATGCTACAAAGTATTTTTTTGGTAGAGCTCTTACATAAGTGATCCTCTAGGTTTTTTGGCCTCAAGCACAGGTATATGGCTCATAAGGTCGGGGGTATGGGGTGTGCTGATATCTGTACGCGTATTTATCGGCAGGAATTAAATAAATCCATTCATTAATGCGTTGATTTCAAAACAAGAAAAGCTGTCCTTCTCTAACCTTTACAAATGGGTACCAATTGATGGCAGTTAACTTCCGCATTGGGTGTTTTAAAAGCTGACTAGCAGCAAATTTTTCATCTCATGCTGACATGTTTACTGCCGTGCTGAGGCTGTAAACTGACAATGACAATGTTATTTACAGCCTCAGTATGACAGTAGAGCAAAACAAATGTCAGCGTCCCAAGTGAAAGAAAAATTCCCTTCCAAACAGATTTTAAAACACTCACTGGGGAAGTTAATTGCCCAACGCAATTGAAAGGTGAGGGAAGGATAGCTTTCCTTGTTTTGAAATCAACACATTAATGAATGGATTTATTTAATACCTGCCGATGAATACTTCTTAAAGGCAATTGGGAGTGTGAGCATCAGCACACCCCTAGTTGGGGGCATGATCATTTTTACCTTCTGACATTTAACTAAGAGTTCATTCCAAAATGTAAAATGAAACCATAAAATACAGAAAAACAGAAATTGAGAGCACGCTGCAGTGGGTATAATGACTTTACTTCCCCTTCTACTACATAAAGCATAGGTAAGTTGTAATGGTAAAAGGTAAGGCTGCATTAATGAGGAACAAGCTGAAGTGTACTAAGCAAAGGGCCGGACCAAATCAAAGTCAGCACTTAGCGAACGAGGACGCGAAAGCATTCACGGTAATAAAACACAGGAAAAATTCCAAGCGAAATCTCGCTGACTACAAGTGGGTTGAGAAGGGGGAGTGGTTTGCTAAATCTACTCAATTCCAGCTATAAATCACATCTCAAGACTTTCGCAGGATCATATTTTATAGTCAACTTCGAAGTTGTCAAAACTATCGCGTATTAAGCAAATGGTTAAAAAATAACACTAAACATCCTGATATTTGAAAAGAAAAAAAAAAAAAGTACATGCCTCAAGACGCTCCACTGACCTGTCATATATCGAACACTTGCACACAACACTGAATAATTTAAAATTAATAATTTACAGTATAAAATATTATTATATGTATTATGCCTATTATTATCATAATAAATGTTTTCTTCTTTACTACTTTTTTTTTGCACCAGTTTGAGTTAAATGTTTAATAAAGCAACATTATTTCTTTAATACATACAAACAATTTTCTACTCACGGACAGCTTTGCGTGGAGCAATGTCTCTTTCAGTGATGGTAAAGCGTTTCAGATATACAGTATTTTCTTTTATTTCTTGTCTTTGTGGTATCCACGACAAACTTTTTACAGTATTTTTAAGCACGGGCATGTAGGCTGCTTGTAAGCTGTGACGTCCGCTACTTTTGTTCCAATTTTTCATTTCTTAAAGGCACAGTGCTCCATTACAATGAACCTCATCAAACTCCAGTAAAGCAAATGTAAACAAACTGGAATACTAATAAAGAATGTATGAATCTTTTAATCACAAACAGGCATTGAAGCCGTGGCTCAACTCACTCTGTCTCTGCTGCAGATTGAAAGATGTATGTCATTAACACATTTACACGTAAACACACACAGGCATACCGGCAATTAATTAATGTAATGGTTACACACTTGCACCAATTCAATGTCAGCAGAATTATATAACGGCTACACAACAACCTTCTTCCCAAACAATGGCTAACGTCGAGGCAATTGTGATACTTTTAGAAATAAGAAGAAGATGACGACGCCATCAGCGCCAGCATCCCACTCCCTACACCTTCAGACCCCATCAGGACCTAACACAACTTCCTGCTCACCTCCTGGTTGATCGTTTTCGGTTCGATTGTAACACTATAGAATACTTGTGCGATGTGCTTCAACCGCATCTAATGTCTCGGTATGCACGCAACCACCCCCTATCTGTGAAGACAAAGGTCTGTGCCGCTTTGGCATTCTATGTGACTGGCTCCTTTCAAACCACAATAGGGGATACAGTGGGAGCATGCCAGAGCACCATCATAACATCTGTGACAGATGCACTGGTGGCTGCTTCTGACCAATTCACCTGTTGAAAGCCATAGTGTAGCAGGGTCTGTTGGAACATTTGGATCTTATTGTCGTAGAGTGGCTGGTAAATACTCCCTCCTGCCCTCCCAAGAAGAAGTTCATGACCTCAAAGGCGCCAATATGAATAAAATGAACATTTCTTTTTTAGTTTGTAGTGCCCCAGCTCCAGAAACTGCCCCACTCCCCCCCCCCCCAATCTTTTGAAACCAAAGTTACGGCACTGCTCATTAGATTTCCAAACTGCTGCAGTAACAAGTATTGCTGGGAACTCTGATAATTGGAACCCTGAGAAAAAATGCAGCTTCTAGTCTGTGCATCCGTGAAGATTGTCTGCACTACACTGCATTCAGCAGCACAACCAGCGCATCTTATCATAATCTCTATAACTCTCTTCTTCAAGGAAACCCAGAGGCACTGTGTGGTCCAGTGGTTAAAGAAAAGGGCTTGTAATCAGGAGGTCCCTGGTTCAAATCCCACCTCAGCCACTGACTCATTGTGTGACCCTGAGCAAGTCACTTAACCTCCTTGTGCTCCGTCTTTCGGGTGAGACGTAGTTGTGAGTGACTCTGCAGCTGATGCATAGTTCACACACCTTAGTCTCTGTAAGTCGCCTTGGATAAAAGCATCTGCTAAATAAATAATAAAAATGGTTTCACAAAACTTTTCTGTGTGTGCCGATGGCATCCGACCCACACTAGGATATTACTATGGCACTCTCAATAAGGCTTATGGGTGAGACAGGAAGGCTTAATCTAAGTTTCTTGAAAGAAGATGTTACCGTATGCCTTGTTTTCACAGCTATCAGAAGTGAATATTAGTTTGCTGGAGAATTTTGGCAAACACTTTGGATAGGTATTTACATTATAAAAGAATCGTTTAATCAAATTACTACATTTCACTGCCAACCCTCTCATAATACTGTAGACTGTGCTCTAAAGGTGGTCACTGCAACCATGGCAACGGGGCAGAGCAGCACTACACACAACACAGAAGGTTACCAGGGGACTGCTACGGTAACAGAGGTTCATCAAATTGAATGCTGTAACCTATGCAGTAGGAGCTTTTTTCAATGTCAAAAGGCTAATTTCCCAATTTGACATTACAATATAATTCCTTGGTGTTTTTATTTTTACATTTCATTACATATAGTTCATCCTTCTGTACACTTTTGTTTTTGTTATACTTATAACATTTCCTACAGAACTGACATTTTAAACACTGGCCAATATAAGGTACCTATTTGTACCTCCGTATGAAACACTACTGTATATCACACTGAGAGGTTATTAGAGAATCGATTTCTCTCATGTCCATAGTGTTGCAGAGGTGATTGTTTACAGATGCCTTCAGTTTGTATACAGTACTATCAGTTTCGTTCTGCTTTATACACAATAATGGATTTTCAAGCAGCTGACAAGCCTGGATAGAGAATGTTGTTATTATGTGATTTACGTGCAGTTGTTCTAGGAATATGTGCACATGCTTTATTACAGTACCAGTACCATATTGTGTGTATTTTAAGATTGTCAAAGTCTCCGAGATGGCTAAACCGTACTCAATAAAGTGTGTTCCTACAACATACAATTAATTACACTCACTTAATAACACCCTCCCTCTGCAACAGCACAGACTGTTTTTATTCAATGTCCTCCAGCAAGTATTACCCTGGTAGACATTAAAATTGAATTAGTACACCACCTTACAAACTGCAGGTCATTCACACATGTTACATCCCCAGGGGAATAATGCAAGGGGGCATGGCTCTCGAAGTTGAAAAGGTCTAATATGGGGTTAAAACTTCATATAGAGATGGCAGGGAAATGGTTCGTGTTTACTGAACTACACCTGCAATGAAAGTGCACAGCCAGGATGCGAGCCTGCTCCCCTGACTGTATGACTCACCCTGCCTATCATGTGGTTTCTGCCTTTACCAGGTGAGCCAGTTGGGGGCCCCGACATTTAGCGTTTTAACACTGAACTGAATTTAAAACTCAGCCAGGAAAGTCTGTATAAAGACTGACATTTGAAAGGAAATACTGGCAGGTTAACCAAGTTCCCAAATCTCATAGGAATCTAAAACGAAAAGGAGGGCAAGACCTTGAAAATGTATATTAAAAAAAAAATCTGATAAGGAGCACGCGGCCCATAATACATTTCATTTCAGTTAATTTAGGTTACTGCCACAGGTGACTGAATACTAGAAGTCCAAAGGCAAGTGAGACAGTTTTAATTAACAAGACATGCAGAGGATGTGCAACCCCGTGGTGCTGCACAATCCAATCTCTAACCACACCAGAGGAACGCTATCATTGTAGGATTAGGCCAACCCGGTTTTATTTAGTTTCTAACATGGAAGCCAGGGTAGAGTATCCAAGCTGTTCATGACCAGAATGTGTAATGAGGGAAGACACCCTTGATGAAGTCCCTGTGGATGCTAATAGGAGAAGGAAGATGTACAGAAATGCACTTTTTACTACTCTGAGTGCCATGGGATCTTGTCCACTAACAGTCTCAGATGCTGCTGGGTGTCTGCTTTCCCTACCTGTCAGATGTTCTGTGCTGTTCCATTGTTTCCTGTAACAATAGCTCAGAGGCTTGTCCTGGTAGCTTAAGCTTGAAGGAGAATTAGGAGGTGACCTAAGAGGCGATGGTGGAGGTGACCGGGGCTCCTGTTAAAAGAACATACAATTTAAATCAAATTACAAATTGAAACTGAATTAAAGTTGTACTTCTGATTGTTTTCAAATCTGTTTTCCTAGCCAGTACCATGATCGCTATAATGGTTGAACTATTCACTGCACTGCATATTTTGGCTGTCTGTAGTGAATGACAGTGTTATAGGATTTTTGTCCAACCGAGGTTAGAGATTATACATTTCCATCAGCACTAACTGACTGACTAACGGACTCCCAGTTGTAAATGACTATATTGTCTTTATTGCAGGCTTAATGCCTCATCCTCATGAGTTGCAGCAGGCACTTTCTTACCTGTTTATCTCCTAAACTCTCTGTGCGTTTCAGGGAGTTCCTGTCCAGGCTGGGCCGGGCGATTGTCATTGGCGGCTTCCCGAGCTGATGCCCCTGGCTCTCAGTGTTTTGGGAATGGTTTGGATACCTCAGCACTTCAGCATCATTTTTCATTCCCACAAACCTGGGAAGTGGCATTTCTTGGAGAAGCAAACAAACACGTCACTTACAACTTGAAATCAAAATAATAGTAATTATACATACTGTATGGGGAAACTTTAAGTTGAAATGAGCAGGCATGTTTATTAAATGTCAGAGGTGAAGTTGCTACCTAATCTTCCAATTCTAAACTCTAAACAATACCTGTCATCAGCAAACTCATTGCTCTTCTTTACATCCCAACTGGGAGACCAGCAGGGTGCATAGGTGTCCTGAATATCTTTGGTATTATGTCCAGAAGCTGCGGGGAAGCTGGTTACTGTATGTATTGAAACAGCCTCCAAAGTTGGAAAGAATTTTTGTGCAGTATGTACGATTCTGGAAACATCAGACACACATTCACGCTATCTGTTATGATAGGCTGTTAGGTCTGAATGATGATTCCTGAAGTGACTTGGCTGGATAGACTCTTAGCACAGGTCAAGTTGACTACACTCTCGGATTAAGCTGCTGCAATACATTACAACAGCAAAAAGCGCAAAACTGACGGAAAGCAGTTGCACACTCTGAACATGTCACTTAGCTATTACAACTTTTATATGATTGACATAAATTACTTCACAGGGGAAAACACTTTTAAATCACACACTATTTCAGTACTGGTTACGTTGAAATGCAGACTATGCAGGCATTTTAAAGAAATGAGAACAAGATGGAATACCCCAAATGAATGCATAAAAAAATGCCAGTGCTCTTTTAAAGGCATACTGTATACCATCTACACTTGTCAGAATATTTAATTTCTTACCTCTCTAATATCTTAGTGTATGTTCCATACATTGAGCATAACTCCTAACACAACTCCCAGCAGATCAGGTCGAGAGCCTGACAGAATCACCCAGGAGCCAGAGTGGACACCTGCTGCTCGCAAGATTAAGGGGCTTAATGCCAAAAGGACCATGACGCATGCAAGAGGAACTCAGGTTAGAGCGGATCAAGTACCACAGGAAAGAATAAACCACACAGTTTAACTGATAGATTCTAAAACACAAGGGGTATTTGGGATCTATTAATTACCGGCACTTGTTTTTTTTGTTGTTGTTTTTTATTTATTATAACTGGGGCAGTACAGTACTTATCTTGCAGATCTGAATGGCCACCCTTGCATGCTTTTCCTCATTAGTAATTAATCCCTGCACTGAAAGCTCCTGGTTCCATGCTCACAAGACCACAGCTTTAATACTTACCACTTTTAATGCTTTCAAGCCGTACTGGGAAGCCTGATTGTGCTGCAGCTAATAACTTCAGAGCTACATAAAACTGCCCAGTACCGAAGTATCCCAGGCGCTTTGCTCCACACAGCTCAGTGACCTGATGGGGAAACAAACAAAAAGCGAACAAGATAAGTCATACTGCAGACAACAGGTCCCATAATGTTAGTGATACTATATTTTATAATCAAAGGAGACCACTGGGGCCACTATTTCCATTAACAAAATACAGGCCTTAGTGTCTTGTAATAAATCTAGGGTACAATACTGTACATGGAAAATGAACACCTGTATTTTCTTAACTGCAGATTTCTCTGTATTTAGCAATTAATACATGAAACTTTTTTTTTTTTTTAAATAGAACTTTTTCTTATTTTTTTGTTTGTACTAATGAAATACCACCTAGATTATACTTTCAGTGTGGTTCTAAAAGCAAGATTTAGGAAGCTCAAGCATCCTGCCCCCATAGAACTTCCAGATTCAAAAATACAATGTTAAGAATGACATCATTTCAATGACTAAGTGAAAATACAAGAAACGTTCGTGCTTTAGTAGTTGATTTATTCTTTGTAGAAATGCAATCAGCTTTTACATCACTTCGTACAGTAGCACTGGTCGCTTTTTTTTCAATCAGCTTCACAGTGAAATAGAAAGAAACCCAAAGAAGATGCAATTGTAGACTGCAGACTAAAGCTTGCAAATCACTTCCAAGTAAAGGCATTAACTCCAGTCCTTTGACTTGCACAATAGCCTCTTGTTGTGCTACATGTTTAGTGCTCTTTAATTAAGTTACAAAACATGGCCGGAACGAATACAGATGTAATTTCTTTTATGGATGGAAATTAGAGTTTTATATCCCTCAACAAAAAGTACTAAAATACTACTTAGTTGCTACTACCAGTAAAATGTATGTAAACAATATCCTATACTTAAATATTGACAAATCTGAATGACCACTGAACTACTTCAAATAACAATTGATTGTTTTCTGACTATTAATCAACATTAATTAGAAAATGGACTTACATACAAAGTACCATGCGGCTAATAAACCTGCTTCATTAAATCTTTGTCAAGGACTAGAATTCAATTGTGATTAAAAGTGAGATAAGTATGTGTACTTGTATGAGGGACTATATTGCAGGGCAAGCCTCCTTGTGCTAATGAATGCCCTGAGTGATAAAGAGAAAAAAAGAGAAAACTATGGTCTATATGGTCATTTATAAATTGTACAATCACAACTTACTGTACTATGCTGTTGTATAGGCATGCAAACTAAGACCACACGACTTGAATTTGCACTCATCTTCAGCCATGTTCCCCAGTGTAAGCTACAGGTAGCGCCTGAGAAAATTCTACTTGTTGAAACATGGCTCAGTGCTAATCGAACAATTCAATGAAACACTGCAGTCCCTTTCATAGCCTCCCTGTGGTTGTTTTGGGCTTTGTATCCAAAATGCAAATGTAGTCCTAGATCTGACTGCATCTGTATTAAAGTGGAACTACAGAGGAGACATCTATTGCACAAACAAAATCAAGGTTACACCTGAAGAACTCTGTATCAAGTTAATCAATGATCCAGGATGCATAGAGAAAGCAATCGTGACTGCCAAGGTCAGCAAGGTCTTATTCTTAGGCCTTGAAGAGGAATGTTACTTAAGTGATAACTCTGGGGTCTGTTAAGTGTAAAAGCAAATAAACATGGTATTGTTTACTGGAACATGTAGTTAAGAGTGGAACTGGAGTGCAAATAAATTCATTTCTCTTCAATAAAAATGAAAACATAAAAAAGTAAAGCCATTATGACATTGTTTTTTTTGCAACATATACGAATTCGGCACTGTGTACTGTAGGATATAGCTTGAAATTCCTATAGAAGTAAGTGGGGCAGTCGATTTCAATGTCCTATAATTGAGAATTGTGTATTATATAACAGTTTTTTGTGATCCAAAAGTTCTTCTACTGCAGGGTCAAACAGTAAAACCACACTGATTTATGCAGCACTGTGTCCCACCTCATCAATGTTTCAGGAGGAGGTTGCTGCTCAATATTCAAGCTTGCCGCACTGAAGAGAATCTGAAGAGGCCAGTATTGTATACTGTTACCATGCATTTACTGCTGGACAGTGCACTTGAGTAATGAGCTGTCGTCTGCCCTGATACAGCCTTTTAAATCACTGAGATTATTCCTCCTGATCTTTGAGAGCCTTTAGACTAACTTCTTCTTCTTCTTCTTCTTCTTCTTCTTCTTCTTCTTCTTCTTCTTCTCCTTCTTCTTCTTCTTCTTCTTCTTCTTGCTGGTTATCGGTGTGACAGGGTATACTGATATAATGGGTCAGGGATGGGCAAAATAGTCAAGGAAACTATTTAAACAGAAAATAGTGGTCCACAAATATATTTAAAATACAAACAAAAAATAGGTTGCCAGTAATGTATTTTGTATAGAAAATAGTAAATCTAATTTTGCAAATAGCATTTTTTAAACAGTCGACATCGTGTACTGGTTTAACTGGTTTAACACCAACTTTTTTTTTCCCATAATAATGAACTGAAAATGTCACTCCTGCCTCAATATTTAGCAGACACCTTTATCCAAGGCGACTTACAGAGACTAGGGTGTGTGAACTATGCATCAGCTGCAGAGTCACTTACAACTACGTCTCACCACAAGTAGGTTAAGTGACTTACTCAGGGTCACACAATGAATCAGTGGCTGAAGTGGGATTTGAACCGGGAACCTCCTAGTTACAAGCCCTTTTCTTGCACCACTGGGCCACACAGCCTCCTCAATAAACAAGTATGTCAGTAACATCCGTCCTGTGCCGCAGCTGTAAAGCCAAAATTAAAGCTATTGTTTCAGTATGATGAAATAGTTGATGACCTGACATATATTAACAGTATGTACACAATAGTACAGAATAAGAAATGTTTCATCACAATTTGATAAGCGGGTCTCCAGATAGAGGCTATTAAAAACGCTAGTGTGACAGTGATGGGGTACGCCCGCCCCTATATTTATTTGCATTGTTTTTGTATGATTATTGTATGATTATTATTATTATTATTATTATTATTATTATTATTATTATTATTTATATATATATATATATATATATATATATATATATATATATATATATATATATATATATATATATTTCAATTAAAGAAAATTTAGTTTTCCATTCTAAAAAAGTATTTGAAATAGAAATAGAAAATTCTGTTTGAAAATAAAACTTGAAAATACTACTTCTATTTGAACCCTTTCAGTCTTAAATTATTTTGAAGAATAAACTCCTTTATTGAGTATACATGAGGACATTTTGTTGTTTGCTTTTAACATATATTTATACACTACCATAGACTTGGACCTAGATGAGGTTCCAACATTATTTCAGATGTTATAACATACAGAGCTAAGATGAGGCAGGACTTTGCGGTCACTCTAGGACTGGAAGGGTTAAAATAGGCATTTTGTTAATAGGAAAATATGTTCCTGCCCCGCTCTGTAATAGGCCAGTGTTTTAAGGTTTGCGTCCAGTGGTCGTTAAGCAATCCACAGTGAAGACCACAGGGAAAGTGCCCATCTTACTTCATTAAGGATCTATGTTATAATATACAGACTCAGCACTGTACAGTATATCCTGCAACAAAGCCAGCATCATAATGCCTTTAGTTAAACCTCAGCAAAGCTCAGCCTTCACACACTAAATGAAACTGACACGACCTGTACTTTCAAAGGGACTGTCTATCATTCTGATGAAACTGAGACCTAAAGGATGATTTGTTTAGCCGCATATTAACATACAATGAAAACACAGTGGGAAGAGGCCTGCGATGAAGCAGGTTACTGGTAGATCCTTATTGAGAAGGAATTATATATTTTACTGCATATGCTTTTGCTCTGCGACTTGTATAAACATGCCTTGAAAAACCTCTATAGCAGCACACTAAAGAGCAAGTCCAATGAAAACCACAGCCGCAATCAACACACAAGTAAAATGCAACAAGCTTTATGTGGCAGCAGGACGCTTGCTGAAGTCTTTTACTCCACTCCAGGGAGCTGCTGTTTCTGTTTTACAGGTTATCTATCTGCAGTTTCCACTAACCAGTTTGAGGGAATGTTAATGTAGTTTTTTTGATAAAGTAGCACTTTATCAAAGTGGTTAAAGTCCAGGGCTTGTAACCAGAAGGTCACCAGTTCAAATCCCACCTCTGCCACTGACTGACCTTGAGCAAATTACTTAATCTCTTTGTGCTCCATCCTTCGGATTAGATGTTAAATCAATGTCCTATTGTAAGTGACTCTACAGATAATGCACAGGCTACTTCTGTAAAGCACTTTGTGGTGGTGGTGCACTATATAAAGATTTGATTATTCACAGTTTATGATTTTGTTCAGCTTAAACTCAAAGTTTGTAGGTCAACATCACTCTTCTTACTGTATCTCTCTATGCCAACTGCGTAAAATATTAATGACTAAATTGTGGAGTCTTTGCCATGGCTGTGGTCAGGACAAACTGTGATCTGACCTGATATTACTGTAGGTAAATGTCCTACTAAAGTGGCCAGCCAGGCAGTGTATCATTTAAACTTTGAAATTCAGACAATATAAAAAACTATATCTAGTTTTGAAACTACAGAAAAAAAAAATTCTGTTTTAAAAAAACTGAGATAAAAAAGTAGTTTATGAAAATAGAAGAATGAAAAAGTCTAAAACAAAAATGTAATAAAATTGGATTTAAAAAATAAAATATAGCTTACTTGTGAAATTTAAAAAAAAAAGTTTGTAAAAGCTTATATTTTTAAACAAATAAAATAAATAAATAATAAATAAAAAAAATAAAAACTAATTTATAAAAAAGTATTTTTTATCTAGATTTCAAAACAGTTGAAGTCCCATCTTCCCTCTCAAAAATGGGCACATCATTCCATAATTTTGGAGCATTGTAACAAAGAGCCCTTCCTCCCATTTTTATTTTACTAACATTGGGAATAACCAACAATCCCTCATTGTGTGATCCAAGATTACAATTAGGAATGTATGTGGTCAGCAGTTCCTGTGTAAATAAATAGGCGCTAGTCCATTCAAGACCTTGTAAGCTAAAAGCAGAATCTTGAAATTGCTTAAATATGCTTAATCAGGTGCTTGACAGGACAACATTGTGATAACATCAAGCTGCATGTTTAAGGTGTATCAAAATACACATTAATGTGTTAGCGGTCATTTAGGACTTTTACAAAAACAGTGTACTCGGTCAAAAAGGTTTGAAGAGTTCTGCTAAGAAATAATAATAATAATAATAATAGGTGAAATAACGTCTTCTTTCTGATGAGGCAGAGTGCACTGAAACCTAAACAATGGAGATACACTTAGTAAAGACACCAGGGCATTATATTTTAGTCTGAAAATTAAACATTATTGCGGGACACTGAAGCTTTACTATCACTTATTATGGAGGTAAATCCGTCAGGATAGTGGATAGTTCATGTTACCATGGAATTGTCGTAGACATATGAGCTCTAGTAGTTTTGTAAAGTTAGAGATTAATTTCCCTTTTGCTGTTCTAGAGATCTAAGTGACCGTTTGGTAGAAAGGTAATTCCAAACTATTCGTAAACAAACAAACAAAAAAAAAAAATATTGCATTAGTGGAAAATAATCACTTAAGGTTTCATTGGTAAGTTGAAATGTATACTAATGTCATCTAATTTGTTCTCAGTACCCTTAATCAGCTGCTTTTTCACACTGCAGACTCACCGTGCAGCCACCTAGAGCTACAGCGTCGGAGGACAACGCAGTTCTGGGCAGCTTACCGGCAAGCCTGCAGGCGCCCGGCCAGACTACAGGGGTCGCTGGTCGCTCAGCCAATTGTGCGCTGCCCCCTGGGGCTCCTGTCTACGGTCAGCAACAGAATAGTATGGACTCAAACCGGCGACCTCCAGGCTATAGGGCGCACCTGCACTCCACTCGGAGTGCCTTTACCAGATGCGCCACTCAGGAGCCCTATTCTTTCACTTTCTTTTTGCCTGCAAGGTATTAATTATTTTATTGGTCATTTATTTAAGTTTAGCAAATTACATATATATTCTAGGATGTGCCTGATTTTTGTCTGCCGTTCTCCTGCTGTAACAACTTTGTTTAGAAAAATATTTTATGCAAAGTATGTTAAAGTTGTATTCAGTGCATTTTTAAACATACACTGTGTAACAGTTAAGTATATTATAATAAACTGTGATGGGCTACTGTTTTCTTTTCTCTTTTAGCTAGTGGAGAAAATGCAGTTAACAGGCAAATTGGAGTAAAACCTGGTACACTGCACTTGTAGATCTCTTGATCTTCCCCTCCTTCTATGCACTGGACTTCCCTGACCTCAGCACCACTACTGGACCCTCAGCTAATGCACTATAGTTGCACTATTGCACTACTGTTATGTAACTTGCTGTAATCCTAACTTGTTGCATCATATTTCACATTGTATTTTAGTAGTATTATTTGCACTGACTGTAAACTATACTGTATTTAAATATTAATTGTGCATTGTAACCCTGTACTGCCCTTTAACACTTGTAAGTTGCCATGGATAAAGGTGTCTGCCAAATAAATAATAATAATAATAATAATAATAATAATAATAATAATAATAATAATAATAATAATAATATGAAATGTGTTGACAGTCTGAATACAATAATACGATTCTACTGCTGCTAACCCTAACCTTCCCCGTTTTCTTTGGCCACCAGCCGCCACTTTATTGTATTGTAAAAGTAATGGTGGTATTTTAACAAGGTACAGTATCACTAGTTACTCTACATTAATACAAGAGCTATTGTTTCCTGAAAATAGATATGGTAGAAGATCAAAAGAGCTGACATTGAGCAGTGCTCCAGTGAGGGAAGCTAGCTCGTTTTCAATCTGAAGCAATGTAGGCACGCAGTGCAGGCTTTGAAACCCCTGAAACAAAGCACATCAAATTGATTTCTTCCAGCGGTAGCAAAGGATTAAAGCAAGATTAATTCTGAAGAGAGATATAAAAAAAAATTTTAAAAAATCTGCTGTATGAAATTCATCACAGCCCGCGGCAATTCATCTCAGTCACTGCCACAACACACCGCAGAAAATATTTAATACACTGCACATGAGGCAGGGCACAGACACAAGCACCTGGTGAAAAGGATTACTGACGAGATTAGATTAGTGGTCCACATACAGAAGAAAGATTATTACAGTATGGCTTCATAACATCACATCCACTTTTTTGGCTGAATATTAAATACATTTAAAATAATAAAAAATATATTGTTCTCTAAAATACATTTTCTGCATCTGTGTGTGTGTGTGTGTGTGGTAATAAGGTTTGACAGAGATATGGAGGAGAATATCCAAAAAAATATATATAACTGAGGAAGGCCACAAATACCACAAGTTTGGTCATGTGATTGCTTGCTTGGTGCCTAATTCAGCACATTTGTTACACAACATTGTTGTTATACTGGTACAGTACTTAAATCTGACAGAAAATCTCTCATTAAGTGAGTTTTTTCAAGCCGTAAGTAGTCTGTAACAAACATGTTAATTTTGAAACTTGAAACGGATAGGTAAGTAATATAATTAAGGGTCTCTTACGCAAGGAGTTCTAAGTAATGGAAGAAAAGTGTAATATTTCAGACCCATACCAAACGGATCTTTAACATTGAATTTGCTCCAATTTGCTCCAAGTTAAGAACTGAATTAAACACTAATTCCCTTCTTTTTCAGCATATGGCTTGCGCTACAACCCAGTAAAATGAATAATGTGTGCCAATGACTTCAAACATGAACAGACAACTACACTAAAAACAATTGCAAATATGTATGATATATTTTTATTTCACTGGTACAGGAAGATATAAATGGCGAGGTACAGTATAGAAAGCAATGCAAAAGACTGCAATCAAGTGCACTATTGTTCCGGGTGTGAAGTGGTTTTGAGAGCAGTGACAGACAATGCAGCTGGACAGGTTTGTCAATACAGGCTTTGTGTCAGGACTCTGAGTGTCATTTATTTGATTTAGATTTTTACGGATAGTTAAAAGTGCATGCAGTACATTTTAAATAGCCAAGTTCCCGAATTAAAAGGGGCAATGCTCCTTACAGTTGTTTTGCTTCAAATTCCATAATTTGTTTTTTTTATTTTTTATTATGGTTTTAATATCAGATCTGTTGGTAAAACAGTTATCAATATATTAAAAACTCTGCGACACTTTAAAATGGGTTTTGCTTCCAGTGCTAAATGGAGCTTCTAACCTCTCATTGTTCAGGTACTGTAGTGGGGTGGACAGAAAAGTCCCAGCAAAGCTACATTTGGGAATTTAAAAAAAACTGGGCATCACAAAGGTATTTTATAACGCTTTATAAAGCACATACTGCTATACTATAAATGTAGTGTTATGTAAAGTATTTTTTATTAGCTATATAATTCAGAATATATGCTATAAATACAAATAATAGATCACCATGCAGTACCCTTCAACCGTATCCAACTGTAAAAATGTAAGTGTGCCATATGAAGATCAACAGACAGGTTCCTCCACATACTTCCCAGACCCTGATATTTTCAATAACACAACATGTTGTAAACAGATTTTATCACAACTGGAGAAGCAGTTCAAAACAAAACATTCTTTCTATGTGACTGTGACAGGGGTGTGGGTTATGTGCTGACAAAACGAGAGAGACACAGGAAAGACTTTGTCACGCCACTCAGGCACGCAGGATTTATTTGTATTGCAATACACAGTTAAAGCCATGGCCAGGCAAAAATACACAGTAGCATAAAATAGAAAAACCCAAAAGAAAAACACTGTCAAAACACAGCTGGAAAATAAAAGGTTGTCGTGAACATGGCGGTGCGCTGCTCCTTCTATAACAGGAGATCCTGCTGCTGACACACTACTTATACTTAAATGGGGTTTTACGTGTCCTGAAACGAATCCCAGACCCTTTCAGCAAATTAAATACTAAACCAAGATCCCAGTTCCACTCAAAGTGATCGAAATGATTGTTTGCAACAGCGACCCTGGTTAGACACACGGTGGCCGCGTCTTCGGTATTGCTCACAAAGGCTTTGTTCCTTACCGTCCTACTCTGGCTCATTGACCTCTCTGCTCTCCACATGGAGGTGTGCCAGGGGCTTGTTTTTAAAGCAAGACACTCTGCCCGGACACGCCCACCTGCTAAGGGATCTGCAGATGGCCAATGCCCAGCTGCTTTTCCCTGCAACCAAACACAGCAGGTAGCATCTCAGGTGGAGAGTCTGACTAAATAACAAAAACAAACACAAAACCCTCCAAACAGGTGAAACTGACCAGTCCAGCATGGCTGGCTTGTCTGCATGCTAGAGGGGAACCTAGATACACAGCAGGGATTCAAACTAAAATCCCTGCTTTAAAACACAAATACTGTCGAATGGGGAGATGTGCATCTGATGTCATTTTTATTTTATTTTAAAAAAGTGGAGAAAAGCACAGCATGTCTTCTGCTACTCTTCCAGTTCAGATAATCTTTTTTTTTTTTTTTTTATTAATCTCACTCTTAGACTGAAACTGCAGAGACTTTCAATACTGCCTGCAAACTTATCTTATTCAAACTATGCAATAATATGCATTGCCAGTAAGATTCATTAGAATCTGACCCACGAGGCATGCAAACCCAAATCTTTATTCTTAATTCATAATAATTAAAAGATTTGAGGTCTGATCCAAACCAGTGGTGCACAACTCTGGCCCTTGAGATCCAGTCCAAGTCTTTATAATAAGCAGGTTCTAAATGAGTTTATTGAACCTGCTACTGTTAGGGTTCATTAACTAAGTTTGGAACGGATTAGAATGCATATAGAGGACCAGAGTTGTGCACACATTTAAATACTTCCATTCTTTAATTCAATAAACCAACATCTCAAACACTGTGTGTATTTTTGTCTTTAACACTAAGCAACACATTCGGTCCTAATTTAATATTTGAATGATGGTGGTATTTAGATCCGACACCGTTTGGATTAGCTGAATAGACCCAAGGATAAGTTATTGCCTGCAAAGGGTACACAGTCAATCTGAACTCTCCACTGTCACAGTAAAAGCAAATTACTAAAACATATGAGCGCTTTCACGACAGCTACTGTATGTTTAACTGCAGGGTTACCCTAACCAGGAAGCCAAAACAAACTTCTAAATGATAGCATTTGGCACAGCACCTAACTTCTCCTAAAAATATTTGCTCTATGTCAAGTGCTGATTGCTCAATTTAATTACCTCCTACCAAATATTCCTGGAAATGTAACCCTAGAGTAGTAAATCTTGAGTGGAGATAAAAAGCCCTTCAGTGAATTCAAGCGTTCACCCTGGTTAAATAAACACAGTACTCCTGTATTTTGCAATCTGACATTTAAAAAATATGTGAAATATTGAGAGTAGTGAAATGATGAAGGGTCCTGTGACAGGATGGCTGCAGGGAGGAACTCAGACCAGAACTAGAAACACACAGAGCAGACAGAGACTTGGGGTTTTGGTGAAGCTGAGCGCGTGATCGCGCTCAGCATTTAATAAACAAAATAATATAACACAAAAAACAGGACACGGCACTTGCGCCAAAATAAATAGACGAACAAAAACGGACTATCAATTAAACAAGCGGTGGACGGACAGACACACAAACACGGTGAGTAAATAAATAAACAAGTATCGTGCTGGTCCTACAGCACGCGATAGCAATTGTTTCAAATATTACTCTCCTTCTCTCTCCCCGTTCTCCACTCCATGAACACACCACCCGAAAGTGAGTGAAAACATGCAGCTTTTATGCAGTTGTACCGAGACTTCGATTGCTAGTCAATCATTCAATTGGAATCTCGGTACAACTGCACGTGAATTAATTAAAGTGCAATTCCCGTGCTCACATATTATTACTTTAACCAGCACGTGAAGTGATTTGTGCCCTCCTCGTGCCTAAATACAAATCTACATTTTTAAATCACCGCGTGAAACACAGACCCGTTTATATCCGTGTACCGATGACTATACACCAACATTTACACACAACACGTAACATATAATACACAGGGGGCACTTTTGCCACATATACCCCTTGTGCAAAGCACACATGGCCTCAATGGCCACCTCCCCCTCAGTCCCAAAGTCCGGAAGAGGGGAAGCAAGTTGTTTCTGGGGGTGGCCATGGTGGAATGTCCGCACCCCCAATTCTTCGTGGCTGGCAGCTCCCTCTTCCGGGGCTTCAGCCACACTATCTCCTGCCGTGAAAGTGCAGCTGGGGAAGCTGGTCTCCTGACTTCCCCCCCCCTTCTTCATGGCCGGCAGTTCCCCTCCGTGGGGCTCCGACCACCCAATCTCCGGCAGCGAAACTGCTGCGGAGCCCCTGGCCATAGAGGCGGCAGCGGGAGCTCCACTTCTCCCTCGCACCCTGCACCCTGTGTGGAGCGACAGGCAGCCCCAGGCGATGCGGAGCGACAGGCAGCCCAGGCGATGCGGAGCGGCTGGCAACCCCAGGCGATGCGGAGCTGCTGGCAACCCCAGCGTCGCGGAGCGGCTGGCAACCCCAGGCGATGCAAAGGCAGGCATCCTTGGGCGAAGCGAGGCAGGCATCCTTGGGCGGCGAGGCAGGCATCCTTGGGCGAAGCGGGCAGGCAGTCAGGACAAGCTGGGGTGCGGGTGTTGGCCCTCTTCTCGGCCTCTGCGGCGGGCGGTTCTTCCGTGCTTCCCTCAGCAGCCTATGCAAGGGGCTGCTGAGGACCGCCAGCATCTAGTCCTGGTCCTTCTGGTGGCCGGAGAGGCAGCTCCTGCTCCTCTCCTCGTGAGGGTGGGGAAGTGATACCAGCAGGCATTCATCCTCTGCTGGTGGGGAAGTGATACCAGCAGGCATTCATCCTCTGCTGGTGGGGAAGTGATACCAGCAGACATTCCTCCTCCTCTGGTGGGGTTGGCGGAGGCAGAGGCAGCTCCTGCTGCTCTGCTCCTGCCGATGGAGGTGGCGGGAGGCAGAGGCAGCTCCTGCTGCTCTGCTCCTGCCAGTGAAGGTGGCGGAGGCAGAGGCAGCTCCTGCTGCTCTGCTCCTGCCAGTGAAGGTGGCGGGAGGCAGAGGCAGCTCCTGCTGCTCTGCTCCTGCCAGTGAAGGTGGCGGAGGCAGAGGCAGCTCCTGCTGCTCTGCTCCTGCCGGTGGAGGTGGCGGAGGCAGAGGCAGCTCCTGCTGCTCTGCTCCTGCCAGTGGAGGTGGGGCGGTGTAGTCTCCTGGCGGCCCGGAGGTGGGGCGGCGTGTAGTCTACCCTTGTTTCCAGGGGACTGGTGCGGCCCTCCCTCTCTTGTAGGGGACTGGTGCGGCTCCGCCTGGGAAGGGAGACCAGCAGGCATTTTCCCTCTGCTGGTGGACAGGGACCCAGCAGGCATTCTCCCTCTGCTGGTGGACAGGGACCCAGCAGGCATTCACCCTCTGCTGGTGGACAGGGACCCAGCAGGCATTCACCCTCTGCTGGTGGACAGGGACCCAGCAGGAATTCACCCTCTGCTGGTGGACAGGGACCCAGCAGGCATTCACCCTCTGCTGGTGGAGACTGGGGCTGTGGACGCTCTACCTTCCCCTTCTTGGGCTGTGGACGCACCGACTCCTCCCTCTTGGGCTGTGGACGCACCGACTCCTCCCTCTTGGGCTGTGGACGCACCGACTCCTCCCTCTTGGGCTGTGGGCGCTTCCGACTCCTCCCATTCAGGCGTGGGACGTTCGGGCTCCTCCCACTCAGGCGTGGGACGTTCGGGCTCCTCCCACTCAGGCGTAGGACGTTCGGGCTCCTCCCACTCAGGCGTAGGACGTTCGGGCTCCTCCCACTCAGGCGTAGGGACGTTCGGGCTCCTCCCACTCAGGCGTGGGACGTTCGGGCTCCTCCCACTCAGGCGTAGGGACGTTCGGGCTCCTCCCGCTTGGGCTGTGGACACTCAGGCTCCTCCCACTTGGGCTGTGGACACTCAGCCTTCCTCTTCCCCTTTCCCCTTCTCTGCCTCCTCCTCACCTTCCTCTCCTGGGCCAGTTCCTCCTCTCCCTCTTGGTAGGGGCAGCGCACCACCGGTGCCCGAACTCCCCACAGGCAAGGCACCAGCCTTGGTCCTCTAGACCACCGAGGAGGACCTCCAGATCCTGGCAGCCATCTCTCCAGTTCCAGCCTTCCATTTTCTTGTTTTTGTTGTTGTTGGGTTTTTTTTTTTTTTTTTAAACAAATTGCGGTTCCTGCTCTGGCCTGAGTCCTGGAGGCTGTTATCCCCAGTTCTGACACCACGTGTGACAGGATGGCTGCAGGAGGAACTCAGACCAGAACTAGAAACACACAGAGCAGACAGAGACTTGGGGTTTTGGTGAAGCTGAGCGCGTGATCGCGCTCAGCATTTAATAAACAAAATAATATAACACAAAAAACAGGACACGGCACTTGCGCCAAAATAAATAGACGAACAAAAGCGGACTATCAATTAAACAAGCGGTGGACGGACAGACACACAAACACGGTGAGTAAATAAATAAACAAGTATCGTGCTGGTCCTACAGCAGCGATAGCAATTGTTTCAAATATTACTCTCCTTCTCTCTCTCCGTTCTCCACTCAACGAACACACCACCCAGTGAGTGAAAACATGCAGCTTTATGCAGTTGTACGGAGACTTCGATTGCTAGTCAATCATTCAATTGGAATCTCGGTACAACTGCACGTGAATTAATTAAAGTGCAATTCCCCGTGCTCACATATTATTACTTTAACCAGCACGTGAAGTGATTTGTGCCCTCCTCGTGCCTAAATACAAATCTACATTTTTAAATCACACGTGAAACACAGACCCGTTTATATCCCGTGTACCGATGACTATACACCAACATTTACACACAACACGTAACATATAATACACAGGGGGGGCACTTTGCCACAGGTCCTTACACAGTACAGTATTGTACATGTGCTGTACAATTTACTGTCAAAATGGTCTAACCGGGAATTAACTAGGTTTGTCAATTATCAAATAGTTAAATAAGGAGGGAACACAGACATGTAAAAAAAAATACACAGGTGGAGAAATCTTGATAATAAATAACCCTGCTGCTAGTTGGTTTGGAACTTCAAAACCAACCTTAAAACCGAAAAGTACAGCAATGAAATGTTTTTTTTTTTGTATAGATTTCATTCGGCTTATCCATTTTCTACTTCTGAAATATAGTGTCTCCAGGGAAAGTGTGTTCTACTGTTAACTTTAAAACTGACATCTTGTTTAGGCTTCCTAAAAGCCTACTCTAGGTGTCCAATGGTGACAATTCATAAACCTCTACTCACATACTGCATATTGACATTCAAAAGTCTGTTCAACCTATCAGATGTATGCAGGAGAACGGTGTCCAATCAAAACAGCGTAAGGCAGAATCAATTACCTGAGACCACCAACTGCCAATCATAGTAGCACGTTACTGGAACAGTCTAACACTAGTACTCAAACAAGGATAGTTACACCCATACTAAAATAAATTTGAACTCTTATTTTACAATGTCAACTTAAAGCACTGGAAAGGTTCAGTAAGGACATGGCACTACGGCATTGCTAGATTGCTAGTCTTTTTATTTGGACAGTTATGGTATTGTCCACTTTCAAAGGCGGGACTGCTAGTCCCAGCAGCTCTTAAGACTGTACATGGCCAGCAGTTCTCCATTAGTCCTGCACACACAGAGTACAGCTTGATGCAGAAAATGTCATTCCTCTTGACAAGCAAGCAATACAGTCCAGCAGCAACTTCTATTTCCTTTTGCCTGATGAACCTCCAACCCAAGCCACTTTATTGAGACATCACACAGAGAAGGAAACTCCTTGTTGGCTTGAATATAGATGGAGCCTGATAATTCTGTAGTAGAAAAGTAGGAGAGCTAGAATCTAGTAAAATTGTCTGATTAGCTTTTTATAATGAAAGGTTTCTTGTATCAAAATAATTATATTGAGACGGGAGTTAAGGAGACTTAGAGCAGGAAGTGAATTTACATTTGTTGATTTGTTGTTCCCTCATACAAACACAGGGGCAATGGCTAAGGACCCATCTTGAATTCATTAGACTATGGTTTCAACAAGCCCTTCTCCTAAAACTCCATAGGTAAAACTATACCTATTTTATCCTGCAGGCACAACCTTCCACAAAATTACTTAACCACCCATGTGTGCGTCTTGGTGACATAATGTACAGTAACACAGTGCAACCCAATGAACACACAATCAAAAACTGTAACACAGTGCAACCGAGTGAACACACAATCTAAAAATAAGGGGTTCCCATCCATTCGCAACTAAATATACATACATGGGTGACCTTAAGCCACTCTGCCAGAGCACTACAGTAGCTCCACCGGTCAGTGCACATAGTCCCCCTTACTCCGGCTGGCACTGCAGCTGTCAACCCAATTCAAGCTACCTCGTATGATACAATACCACACTGCCGTTGGTGAGGTCGGGCACGTGTCACCCAACTACCACCCCCCACACCGGGAAGAGGAACAACAGCCGGCCGTGAGGTAAAAGAAGGGGAGGAGCGGCCCCAGAACCAGCCTATACCAGCTCCAGCGGAGAAAATGGAGAGATACGAGGGTTTCAGGGACCCCAGCTTCCCTCTGTGGCTAAGAACGGAGGGGAGACATCTGCTGGGGGACAGCCACCTGGATATCCTCCTAGATTTCATCCAGCTGAAGCCCGAGATCTAGTGAAAAGGGAGCAGCTGAGGATATCCAGGGCTGATGGAAGCAGTGGAGAGGATGACCCAGGTAGTGGAGTGGGTTTATGAAGAGCAGGAAACTGAGCCGTCACAGTTGACCCGAGCTGGTGTCCCACAATGCTCCTTCTGCCTGTGCTATGGGCATGAGGAGGACAGCTGTCCGGAGGTCGACTGGGACGCAGACACGGACCTGGAGTGGAAGGAGCCCGAGCGTCCCACACCCAAGTGGGAGGAGCCCAAGCATCCAGCACCCAGAAGGGGGGAGCCAAGCATCCAGCGCCCAGAAGGGGGGATCCAGAACATCCAGCGCCCAGAAGGGGGGAGTCTGAGCGTCCAGCACCCAGAAGGGGGGAGCCGAGCATCCAGTGCCCAGAAGGGGGGAGCCGGATTGTCCAGCGCCCAGAAGGGGGGAGCCGGAGCATCCACAGCCTAAGAGGAGGGAGGCCAAGCGTCCATAGCCAAAGAGGGGGGAGGCCAAGCGTCCACAGCTCAAGAAGGGGAAGACCGCGTGTCCAGAGCCCAAGAAAGGGAAGCTCAATTCTCTAGTGACTGAGGGAGAGCTGCACCAGTCTCCAGTGACCAAGGGAAAGACGCACCAGTCTCCAAAGACAGAGGAAGACTACCTGCTGCTCCCACCTCCACCGCAAGAGAGAGACTGCCTGCTGCTCCCGCCTCCACCGCCAGAGGGAGACTGCCTGCTGCTCCCGCCTCCACCACCAGCGGAAGATTACCTGCTACTCCCATCTCCACCACCAGAAGGAGCCTGCATGCTGCTCCTGCCTCCACTGCCACAACAGCTGGAGCTACCTCCCGAGGGTCCGCTGCTGCCGTCACATCCCGAGGGACCGCTCCTGCCCTGTCCTGCACCGCCTAGGGCTGCCAAGCAGCTGTCTTGCAGCGGTGCAGTGCACCGCCACTTCCAGGGTGCACTGCACCGCTGCAAGATCTGCCTTTGCTAGAGGATCCAGCCTTGGCCCTGCCAGGATTGCCTTGGCTGGAGGAGCCAGGCTTGCCTTGGCTGGAGGAGCCAGCCTTGCCGCTGTCAGCATTTCCGCTGACATCATTGCCTTTGCAAGAATCCCAAATTGATCTTTTATTCAATCTGACATGTAAAGTTTGACATTAAAAGTTAAACAGATCCTCAAGTTTGTTTTTTTCTTTAATCAATTTTTCTTTGCCGCATGGTTGCTGAACAAGCCAAAAAACAGGATGTATATTTAGATGTGTTCGGATGGGAACAGTGTTTTTTGACAAATTATATTCATAACAGAGATATGCTTACATTATTTGTTTTTCATTCACTAAAAAGTAGTTACACAGCGCATGCTTTTTATTAAGACAAAATAGTTGATTTCACTGCGGAGGTGGCATACCGTGCGTACAGACCAGGATGTTGACAGCGTGCATTTATATTATCTTTTATTTATTTATTTATTTGGGGTCCAGGGACCAGGTTCATTAGAGCCAAAGGTTTGTTATAATGAAGGGCATTATAGCAAGGGTGGACAGTACTTAATTTAATAATTAGAAAAGACCATATTTGTTCCTGTTTTCATAGGTATATTATGACCCTATCTCAGATGGGGATATGCAGTAGATTTAATTATTTGGAAAGGGGTACGGGGCCTAAAACGATTGAAAACCACTGGCCTAGAGCATCCAGGCTTGACACTGGCCCCCACCTCCATCTCAGGGCTTTTGGATTTGGCCTTGGCCTTAGAGGTCCTGACCATTATGGGCACAGCTTGAGTGTCAGAAGCAAAACAAAAATGTAAAAGGTAACAGTGCTGTTCTTGTGTACTGACTTCATCAAGTATGGAAATTAAGGGCTCCTGAGTGGCGCATCCGGTAAAGGCGCACCGCGTGGAGTGCAGGATAAGCCCTATAGCCTGGATGTAGAGATGGATGGATATGCAGTATGCAAAAGTGTTACATAGAGATGGACCCATGTATGGACAGACAGACATCCCCATATATTTCCAGAATCTACAGAAATGCTCTCAATATTGTATGCTAAATAATGTTAAAACAGTAAAACTTGTACAATTCAGAGTCGCTTGGTAATGGAAAATTGCGCTGGATTAGACCGATTAGTGTGCTGTATTACAGTGTTACTGTAAAAAATCGAATATTGCACCTAAAAAGGTAAAATGACAAAACTATTTGAATGCTTAATTATTACTGTACATGCGCAGTGTAATAAACACAGCAATGTCTCGGCAAACTTTAAACACAACAATGCCTCAACAAGATCTTTACCTGTGATGAGCACGAGCCTGTTTCCCACAGAAAGATGTTCACTAGTTCGTATTGTACCTGCACGCAGGATTCAAGAGCTTCCTACTGGCATTCGCATTTTCTCTATGTTGCTTTTAATTAAGCATCTTTTCATTTCAGTGTTTGACTTACTGTAGCTCTTTGTGTGGACATTTAGACAATTATTTTTATACTCATTTTTCTAAATTTAGAGAAGAAAAACCTGGTGCCAGATTGCACAGTGAGATTTGCATTGATTTTAGGCAGAAGAGGCATAAAAATCTTTCCAGATTCCAGAATAGACAGGTTTTCAGTTTATAGAGGGTATCACTCCATTAATTTCAATATGAATTTAGTCAGGATCCAAAAATCATGCCGAATTATATAGTATACTGTTATGCAGAGGGGCTGGATTAGACAGGTTTTACTGGACCAAGTTCCATCACATCACAATTTGAAAAGGGTTCCCCAGATATATGCAAAAATGAAACAAGTCATAATAAACCTCAAACAAGACTCCATACAGATAAAAAAAAGACTCACTCAACTCCTAACAAATTTAAGTCCACACTGTATACAGCTAAAAACCTTCAAACGCTTTGGAGGGTAACTGTCACCAGTTAGGGGATATGTCTTGTGCAGATTTCAGTAACGAGCAAACTTTGCTTCTAATGTATCAAAGCTTTTAGTGTTAAGGGTCCAGATTAAACTTTCTGGTGCTGAAGAATTAATTGTGCAAGGGCAGTAATTGAGCTTGAAAGTGACTCACAGGATCAGTATGCCTAATTAGAGTTATCGATCTGCCTATTTTAAATGTTTTTTTCATGATTCATAAATACTCTGTAAGCTGCTTTGCTTTTTTTCAAGATGTCTACAGCGGCTTTAAGATTTATTTTCTTTTTGTGTATAAAAGACATTTTGCCAAAAAAAAATCATAAACATTCAACAGAGGATCTTTTAGACACACTGTGTCATTGGCAGGGATCCAGTTGAGTTATTAGTGTTCTCTGCCAAACACCACGGGGGAGACAACAAAGAAGTTACTATTAAAGCTACAAACAAATCATTCTTTTTGTTGGTGTCTGACAGAGGATCTTTTGAGCCGTTACTTATAATGAAATGACACTCTTCAAGCTACTTGCTTAAGAGTGAAAAGCTTAAGAAACAGAATACATTATAAAGCTAGACTCCAATCAGCTTTTGGCATATTGTTGCTGTGTAACGCTTCAATACTTCAAGTTAACAATGTGTTAACCTTGAAATGGTCTGCTAAACTCCAGGGTTATTATGATTAATATTATTATTTGTTTATTTAGCAGACGCCTTTATCCAAGGTGACTTACAGAGACTAGGGTGTGTGAACTATGCATCAGCTGCAGAGTCACTTACAACTACGTCTCACCCGAAAGACGGAGCACAAGGAGGTTAAGTGACTTTCTCAAGGTCACACAGTGAATCAGTGTGTGAGCTGGGATTTGAACCGGGGACCTCCTGTTTGGACTCAAACCCTAAAAATAATAAAACACTCAACAGTAGCAGGCAGAAGGTCAACACAGGCTCCACTGCCTGTCTCATCTCTTTAAAAACATCACTCAGAATTACAACAACTGAAAGGGAAGCCAATTTGGTCAATGGCACATCCCCATAGTGTTAATAAGAAGATGATGATATAGAGTATTAGAATACTTTATAAAGCATTTTAACCTTGACGTGTATTCTGTTTTTTATTGTTGAACATTCTTTAAATGCAAGAGTAAGAAAAGGTACTTTAACGGATTAAGGCTGGAAGAGAAACTGTAGAACATTAGTGCTCCTTCCTGCATCTAATTTGTTTCTGTCTAGGTAGAATGGTTGAATCCATCAGTGAAAGATCTGCTACAAAAAGTGACCTCATCTTGAAAAAGTTTTGCAAATGGGTGTGCCTATGAGAGAGAGAGAGAGGAGTGCTGCACTTGCTGATCAGTTTACTGCAGAAAACAATTGCCATGTCCTCCCCTTTAAGCAGTATGATATCTGCAGGTCACACCCTTTTTTACAGCTGTGGCAGCTCGCTTCTAACTTCCTGCTGCATCTCTAAGGGCCGTCCGGACAGTTGAAGCCAAGTAGCTTTACAGACACAAACTCTGTAAGCAAAAGTACTCTGAATGAGTTTGTATTATACAACTGGGTGTGCTTGTGGGGTTTCCATGCTGAATATGGTTTTAATGAAATATCAAAAGCAACAGTATCCTTGAATATAATTTCATAATTTACTCAGAAAGATGACCTTATTAACCGACAATTGTGGGGTTTTGTTTTTGTTTTTTTTCATCATAAGTTGAAACAAAATCTGATTTATTAGGGCTAGAGTCTAACTTTAGTGCTAGGACGAACATGGATTTTTCACATTCAAATATTTTTTTCAGAATTCAAATGCATATTTGAATATTCTTTCATTTTGAATTAGTTTTACAATGATTTGTTACAGAGAAGCACTCCCCTGTACAGTAAGATGTGTGTTATTCATTTCAGGTCATTTATTCATTGGTTTTCTTTGCACAATATATTTTGCTGCATTCATTTATAAATTACCCAAAAGTATTTTTTATTCTGCAGTAGGGATCTGAGAACTACCCTGTCAAAAAGCATCTTTAGGCTAAAAGAGAATTTTAATTTGAGAAGGGGATAGTCTTTTTTAGTTATAGGCTACTGATAACAGTTTACAGGAAACTCAAGTAAAGCTGATATTTTCAACATGGTTATTGTAAAACCCACTATTTGTAACAATGTATGGGGTATTGCTCCATATAAACGTCTATTTGTGGCACATTCCTCACTCACATATTACATCCTTGAGCAACACTAATTCATTGTGATTAACAGTCTCTTATTTTATTGTGTTGTCATTAATTATGCATGTAGTCTATTTGTTTCTACATTATTTATGTATTTTAATTAAAATTATACTTAATTGGTTTATTATGCCCTTTTCAACTATTTTCTGGTTCCCAAATGTAATTAAGACCACAAACACATATTTTTCATAACAGAGCATGACTACATTTCTTAGGCCTACCTGTATTGAAGATGTTGCTTCTCAAATGCTGTGGTAACTGCCAAACCTAGAAACATTGCATACCACATATATATATATATATATATATATATATATATATATATATATATATATATATATATATATATATATATATATATATATATATATATATATATATATATGCATCCTGAGCCATTCGTAGTGATTTCAAAAAGTGATAATTCCTCTATAGGAAAATATACTTGAAGTTTGACCCATTCTGGCACTTTCAATGTTTTAGTGTAATTACATGAACATGTTTTGTTTGTTTGCTTAAGTTAACCACAGAACAGATCATTTCACACAATAAACTATGCATAACAGTAAGGTCATGAATAATACAGATAGGCTAACTACAATTCTGTGGTAATGATACAGAACATCCTGCAGTTTCCATTGTTTACCACACTCAGAGCAGGACAGAGCAACCTGCAAAGCGAGGACGACTCAAATGCTTGCAGCTATATATAGTACAACAAACTACACGGTGTTATAAGTGTGCGATACGACGGCAAACTCAAATGACAAAAATACCATTATATAGAGTATGTGTGATGTTCGTTTTACAAAACAATGTATCATAACACCATTTAATCAGTCGAAATAAATTTGAAAACACAAACCACCAATTGAAAAAAAATACAGACATACGTTTGTAGTAGTCTACACTTCCTGATTTATGATATATCAACCACCTATCGGAATATATAATTTGCAGTTCGCTGTACACATCCAGCTGACACAGTGTAGTATGATTTATTTTATTTTTTTAAATATCGTAAACGATACCATTATTTACAATTCTGTATTGATACCAATTATATACATAAACACAGATAATAATGATGATAATAAAATATTTAACAGCACTAAAAAATGTACACATAATAGTACAATTAAACGAAAGGCGTATCGCTCACCTGGTGAAGTGTATCTGCAGGTAGCTGGGATGCTCTGAATAGTTCTCTCACTTTACTGGCTGCTAGTTTCTCGGAGCTGTCAGCTTGGCACAAAGTATAGAGATCTGAGTAACATCTTTGTTCATTTTCACTCAGGGATATAAATCCACCTCCTGACACCGTGCCAGGCCCCTGATCCATTCCTGGCACATTCAAGAAAAACCCTTTTCGACCCTAAATAGCTCGATACAGCAGTGCCGCTACCGGATCAGTAAAGTGCGATGTGTGTCCTGAGCAAAGACGTCTCTGCAGTAATGTTGTGCTTGTAGTGACTGACCAATTACCACATGAAAACGCATAGCGGCGCCATTACATTACATAGAACAGCTCTACTGACGTCAGCTTGCAAAATCATAGAACATGCTGAAAGCCTTCTCATTTTCAATAATCAGTGATATACGCAACATCTTAAAATACCGGTAATAATGTGCATTCCGTTTGCTTTGCCGCTTGATAGAAATGACATTATTCTTCACACAGCGTTGCTGTTGAGTTTCATACTTTATTATCTGCAGTGCACCTGTTTGTGAAACATGTGATTTGTGAGGGGATGGTACTTGAAGCGCAATAATAAAACGAAGAAGCCAAAAGCATCCCCATAATTTAATTGCAATGGCAACTGTAATCAAATGGTTTGTTGTAAAATGGATATGTGAAAAAGGCAAACATCCTGTGGTCTGGATCATAGGTCATAGGTGAGAACGGTGAAACGGTGACTTCTTACTGCACTGAATGGAACTTGACTTGGAATAATATTTAGACAGTTGTGTACCAAATGTAAAGAAAATATTGTCTCTAAATAAGAAAGATAACAAGTCACAGAATAGCGGGACCATTGAAAATACGCAGCCAGGATCTCAAATTATTTATGAGCTATTATCAGATAAAATTGTGGCAGAGGTGGTTTTACAGACATATACGGCCGGATTTTCCCTTTGTGCAAACTGTGGGAAAACTGCCCATTTGCCCATTTAATTAATTTCCTATGGAGTGGGCAAACAGGGAAAATACAGCCCATAAACTCCGGAGGATGCTTTATTATATATATATATATATATATATATATATATATGGAAAAAAACATATTTTTAATATATGGTAGAAAGGTATATTCTATATTTATTTTATGTGTTGAAAATATATGGTGCACCATATATTTTCATTAGTCGGTAATCCATATAAAATAAATATATGGATTACAGACTAAAGTATATTTTAAATATATCCCATATATTTTAAATATATAAAAAGGGGTCAATTTCTATATATGAAAAGTATAAGGATAATGCTTTTCTACAATATATTACAAATATATGTTTGTTCCATAATCATTGTATATGGTGTTAGCATAAATAATTGCATACATCATTGTTTTGTAATTTGGTACTTTGCATAAGACGCTAAGGTGTATGCGGCGCAATAATTCAAATATAATCCTCTGAATAGTTAAGGTTATTCAGGTCTATGCTATCACAATCCTGATGCATGAAGTGTATGAGCCACACTGGTTTTGTGAATACGTGATCCACCATAAACAGACAAACAGGAGTAGAAAGATCTGCGCCATCGGGTCAAGAGTGGCTATTGTGAGTTTGACACAAGGATAGTCAATGCTTTGTCTCACACAAATCAGTTTCATTTAAATGTTATAATGAAAATGTCTTACCGGTACATCTATTGACAACATTCCAATAAATACGGTAGACATCAACTGTTTGGGGAATAGGAAGCTGTTGCAATATTAGTCTTTCTTCACTCCACTCTTATGTGGCAAAACTGCAGTGTTTCATAAGGATCTGATAGAACTACTGCCATCTTGTGCACAGCAGGGAAAGGGGCTACTTTATTAATCACTAAAATAGAATCGTTATTTAATGTGACCTTGAAGACGGTACTGTGTAGCATTTCTGATCAAATTGCCAGTTCCCTTGTACATTTTTTTTAAACAGACATATGCTTTAGTATTCATTATATGCCAACATATTCACAAGGGCTACCTGCTACTTTACATGTTTTAAATACGATGCAAATTATCTGTGTCAAACCTGCCAAACTAGCTCAACAAGCTCTGCCTATGAGATTAAAAATCTCCTTTGCTTTTGCCTTGTCATTCAAATCAGGATTTGGTTTTCAAAGCTGTTTTTGTTGAAACACTTTCTTTTAGTTTGAGATTGATGTCGCAAGGAAATATTACAGCAGAGTTTCATGGGGGTGGAGAAGGGAGGGGTGAGGGGTGAGGGGTGAGGGGTGAAGGGGGGATTCTAGAATTCTAGAATTGTGGTGTTGGTGTTTTAAGTACTGACCCTCAGAATATATATATATATATATATATATATATATATATATATATATATATATATATATATATATATATATATATATATATATATATATATATATACAGTACTGTACAAAAGTTTTAGGCAGGTGTGAAAAAATGCTGTAAAGTAAGAATGCTTTCAAAAATAGACATGTTAATAGATTATATTTATCAATTAACTAAATGCAAAGTGAGTGAACAGAAGAAAAATCTAAATAAAATCCATATTTGGTGTGACCACCCTTTGCCTTCAAAACAGCATCAATTCTTCTAGGTACACTTGCACAAAGTCAGGGATTTTGTAGGCATATAGTCAGGTGTATGATTAAACAATTATACCAAACAGGTGCTAATGATCATCAATTCAATATGTAGGTTGAAACACAATCATTAACTGAAACAGAAACAGCTGTGTAGGAGGAATAAAACTGGGTGAGGAACAGCCAAACTCAGCTAACAAGGTGAGGTTGCTGAAGACAGTTTACTGTCAAAAGTCATACACCATGGCAAGACTGAGCACAAGTTATACTGCATCAGCAAGGTCTCTCCCAGGCAGAAATTTCAAGGCAGACAGGGGTTTCCAGATGTGCTGTCCAAGCTCTTTTGAAGAAGCACAAAGAAACGGGCAACGTTGAGGACCGTAGACGCAGTGGTCGGCCAAGGAAACTTACTGCAGCAGATGAAAGACACATCATGCTTACTTCCCTTCGCAATCGGAAGATGTCCAGCAGTGCCATCAGCTCAGAATTGGCAGAAAACAGTGGGACCCTGGTACACCCATCTACTGTCTGGAGAAGTCTGGTCAGAAGTGGCCTTCATGGAAGACTTAGGCCAAAAAGCCATACCTCCGGCGTGGAAACAAGGCCAAGAGACTCAACTATGCACGAAAACACAGGAACTGGGGTGCAGAAAAATGGCAGCAGGTGCTCTGGACTGATGAGTCAAAATGTGAAATATTTGGCTGTAGCAGAAGGCAGTTTGTTCGGCCGAAGGGCTGGAGAGCGGTACACGAATGAGTGTCTGCAGGCAACAGTGAAGCATGGTGGAGGTTCCTTGCAAGTTTGGGGCTGCATTTCTGCAAATGGAGTTGGGGATTTGGTCAGAATTAATGGTCTCCTCAATGCTGAGAAGTACAGGCAGATACTTATCCATCATGCAATACCATCAGGAAGGCATCTGATTGGCCCCAAATTTATTCTGCAGCATGACAACGACCCCAAACATACAGCTTAAAGTCATTAAGAACTATCTTCAGCGTAAAGAAGAACAAGGAGTCCTGGAAGTGATGGTATGGCCCCCACAGAGCCCTGATCTCAACATCATCGAGTCTGTCTGGGATTACATGAAGAGAGAGAAGCAACTGAGGCTGCCTAAATCCACAGAAGAACTGTGGTTAGTTCTCCAAGATGTTGGGCCGAGTTCCTTCAAAAACTGTGTTCAAGTGTACCTAGAAGAATTGATGCTGTTTTGAAGGCAAAGGGTGGTCACACCAAATATTGATTTGATGTAGATTTTTCTTCTGTTCACTCACTTTGCATTTTGTTAATTGATAAATATAAACTATTAACATGTCTATTTTTGAAAGCATTCTTACTTTACAGCATTTTTTCACACCTGCCTAAAACTTTTGCACAGTACTGTATATATATATATTATATATATATATATATATATATATATATATATATATATATATATATATATATATATATAAGCACAAGTTGAAGTCACAAATGGAAAGAAGAGAATGGAGAGAGAAGTGGTGCTCTCTAAGAAGGAGACAAATGGAGGAAAAATCTATAAAAAAAACAAACACATAATCAACTATTGACATGTTTAAACCTATGATGTCCACTGACATGGAAATAAATCCCCCAAGACAAAAATGAATTGCACTTCAGAGTTGGGTTAACTAATCTATTGTTCTTGTTGTTTAGATTTACTTTGTATCATTTTCTGTTTCTGTCAACACATCTTGTTGACTTTTTAAAACTCTTGAAAGCAGTCCTGTGGCCTCACCAGAGCTCTCAGAATAATCTTCAAGTACACCTGATACAGAGTGTAACCAGTAACCTGTCCCCCTGCAAAATTCTGCCTCTTGTGAATATAAACAAATACACCAGTAAGAAATGCCACATAAAACAAACATGTTTTTTCTTCCACTCACTGCATAGACTGTCAGCCTTTTTTTTACCCCCGGATTCTGATAATAGCAAGCTTGGATCATCAGTTCTCTAGATATATCTAAAAATCTAAATCTAAAAAGTGTGACACACTTATGATACAAAGTTATGATTCACTCAGTAACCTGTGCAAAACAAGGCCCATAGAAAGTTTGGTCACAATTTGACAATGGCTTCTCTGGATATATGTTCATACTGTCGTCTCCACAAGATCCTCATCAATGTTTTATAATACCATTACAAATATTGTAAAGCGTAGTGTATGGGAACTATGCCTTTCAAGGGGAGGAGAATTCAGATACAGTATGCAGATTTCAATAAAGCATATTTTTTTAATTGCCTCCCAGTGGAAATTAATGGAGTTCCAAAGAGCTTTTAGAGGATTTTTTAATGCATTTACTTATCATCCCCCACTGTAGATGCAAGTCCCAACCAAATCAGAGCACATCACATTAGAAAAGACTCTAGTACATAATACTTTACATACAATGCAAAGCCAAGTTCTTCAGCTATAAAATCTTGAATGTTTCTTCTGCTATGTCCATTGCTTCAACTAAGCCAGTGTTATGGTGTTTTTTGTGTGTCTTGGTACTGTAGAGCGTCTATACCAAACCATGCATTTACCACATTCTATAATAAAGATAATGTTATATTTAAAATTAAAATCCACAGATAGTTTTTTTTTTTGTATTTAAACAGCTACATACCAGAAATGTGAATAGGATATTGTTCACTTTGCGACACACTTGCACATAAAGCCACACGCACATTTGTACTGTTAAAGGGATACTCTCTACCATCTGCATATGCAATAGCCTGCCTTTTTCAAAATCCTATTACAGTATGAGTTTAGTATAATTCTGTATTGATGTTTCAGCTTAGACCTGGGATGGCCAAAGTTGACTCTTCCACTCCTGGTCTTTGTTCCAACACTGTTTAAAATTGTTTAATTGAACCAATTAAACCTCCATCCAAACCCTGAAATAGATAATTATATAATTCTACCTGTTAAACCTTGAGCGGAATGATCCTTACCCTAAGACCAGGGGTCTCCAACCCTGGTCCTATATAGTGAGCCACAGGGTCTTCTGGTTTTCATTCCAAACAATTTCTGTATTACTTAATTCAACCAGTAGTCAGGATTAACATGTTCCAGGTCTTTAGCCACTTATGACGTAAAAACACCTATAAAACCTTCAGGACTGGGGCTCTCCAGGAACAGGATTGGAGATCCCTGCCATAGACCATTATTTAACAGACTTAGAAAGTAATTTATTTATTTATTTATTTATTTATTTATTTATTTTAATCACTGCATGGGTCTGCTAAAGCTGAATTTCTGAAGCTTCTACAAATAATTGTTATTTGTGTGCAACTGTAATTTCCACCCCCTTTGCAACTGTGAGTTAGTAAATGAGAAATCACTGTACAAAAAAGGAAGTTAGCATGGGGGCAAAAATGTCACCTGCATGTCCTGGGGACCCCATGTGTCGTCTTTGTTTCATTCCAACTGCTCTCAGTTACTTAACTAGACCCTTAAATGAACTAATAATTTGGTTAATTAGACCTTTTTACTTGTTTTCAGCTTTTCAACAGTTGCAGATTTCAAATTAGCTGTAACATTTTATAAGTAACTTGAACTCTGCAACTTTTGAGGAGCTGAGAACAATTAAAAGGTTTAATTAAGAAAATTATTAGTTCAATTAAGGGTCTAGTTAAGTAGAACCTTTTTAGAGCAAAAACGACAGAGAATGATAGCAAACACAAATAATAGAATATTAAACAGGTTGAAAAAGACATATTATGACGATTATTATAAAAGTATACTTTTAGTTTTTGAAAGTTTGTTTGTGTCTCAGCTTCCGTTTATTTTAAAGGGTAACTACTCTCCGGATAAGAGTCTGGTAAAGTTGTCTAAATTTCATCAGCTGGCACTCGCTGCTTGGAAACTTTGCTTTGTGCACAACTTTTCTCCACACAAACAGCTAATGTGGAATAACAAAAAACATAATTGTAAGAAAAAGATCACTGTTCTTACAAAGATTGTTTGATAAACAAATAACCCATTTAGTACACGTATTTGAGAATCAAGAAAATATATGATCTTATCAGGAATGTATTAATCCTTATGATTTTCCCATTCCTAATAAGGAATTTGTAATAAATGCTATCCCTTCAGGATTAATTAATTTAATTGAAAGCCACTTGCAATATTTTGAAAAGAAAACTTACACAACAGATTGTTTTTCTTAACGGTTTACTTAGATTTGACAGAAGGTGTAATAACAACCTAATAACAAATACATTAGGAGCAGCTTCATAAGGGAACTGGTCATTGTGCCCAGGGGCCAATTTTTCTAGAAGTTTCTATGACAATATAAATTGGAATAAAGCTTCCTGACAAATTCTATATTTCAAATAAAGTTAGACTCATTTTAAAATTTTACACAAAATGTGTCTAGTTACTTCTCACTTATACAATTGTTCTAATTTTAACACAGTTAATTTTTATGATTTTCTTTTTCTAAAGACCCTAGTATAGTATTTGTGTGTTTTACATATGTAGGCCTATATTTGTTATCTTGTTCACTATTGGAATTATTTGTGATATTTGTAATCTTTTAATATTGTTATTGCCTGATTTTATTGTATTACTACTAAATATTTAAATAATAATAATAATAATAATAATAATAATAATAATAATAATAATAATAATAATAATAAAACAAGTTATGATCAGTTTTTAGGACAGAGGTAAAAAAAAAAGAAAATTACTACATATTTTATAAAGTATAATTTTCAGTATTAACAGTATCTGTGGTTGAAAGATTGCAGAGTGTTCACATTCACAATACATTTAAAAATATTTAAAAAAATGTTACTGAGGGGTAGTATTTTTCATAATGTTTACATTCAACAAATACTGTACTCTGTGTCGCGACTCTAACCTACGTGAGTTTCACTGTGATTCAGAATACAATAATATCTACCTCTGCAAACCGCAAAGCTATTATTGGGGTTTGTGAAATGTAAACTGAATGTAATTAATATTGTTAGCGTGTCTGATATCTATGGTACTTTCTTTCTGTGTACGCATGTGCTGTGTAGGCGCGCAGCCGCATTGTCTCTTGAGTCGGAGGCGCGGGTTGAAACAGTAGTCGAGGAGAAGAGGGGCTGTTTATATTAACATTGGTTTTAAAAAAAATAGAACGTGAAACTGGCGTTTATTTGTTTCTTCAAATAATAATCATATTTTACTGCAAGCAAAATGGCGGAGAAAGAAGGTAAAGTAAAGCATGATTTCTTACATTGAGCATTCCTTGTTTCAGCATAGCGGGGTGGTTTTGTTTCAGTGTACAAGAAAACAACATTATATCATCGTGCGGCTGCTGTGGCGCTAAAATAATCAGCTCTATAGCAGGCCACAGGTAGCGAGGTACAAATAAACACTTTGTAATGAGCCGTAATAAAATAAAAAATAAAAATGCCCTCAGCTTATATATGTTTCTTAGGACGGGATTTGCATGTTGACTGAAGCCAGGTTTGTTTAGTTCCACACAGAGCGGGACAAATGTATTTCTGAGTGACATGAGAGTCGGTGACACATTATTTTTTAGCCAGATAAGCCGTATTTCCGGGATCGCGTATGCAGTATATTACTGTTTGTATTGTTATTAATTGAGACGGTAATACATTATTTTGTTTCCGCCCTGCATAAACGTGTTCCTTGTTATCGACAACAGACTCGCCAACCCATTATGATCTTACGCAGTCGGTTCCGCTGAGGCCGGCTTCTTTAAATGCTATGTAACAAAGATCTTCTATATTTGCTTGTACTGCGATTTTGAACAGGACATCTTTAAATCGGTCAGGTCATGGGTGGAGCATCTCCCGTACGTCTGATGATCTTTACTAGATTGGACACACACAGTACCAAACTTGTTCATGGACTTGCTTTTGACAAAGTCAAGAAATTATTTTACATACTGTAAAGTGGTTAATGACCGGAAGACCACATTTGATGACTCAGATTTGGTTTATTGTGATATCCTGTTCGCTCAGTTTTAAATACTGTTTGTGTAATTGGTAACTATTGTATGGATGACACTCCTAACATCGGAAAGCAACGAAGGTTTGGAATGTATTTGTTTATTTAGGTATATGTATACTTTGCTATGCTTAAAAGGTATGTTCTGCAGTCCTGGATAAACCCATTTGACAGCAATCTGAAAAAACGGCTCTTGCTAAGTACTAAATATTAAACAAATAACAGTGCACTGTAAATACACTGAGACCAACATCTTTATTTTTATGTGTATATGGATACAGTTTATACTTTCAGACACAGTTTAAAGTTTAAGCTATTGACACCCTTTGTTTCAATGCCAGCTGACATGTACCTCCTCTTGTCTTCCCAGTTTATGACGATGCTGTTGAAGAACGAGTTATCAATGAAGAATACAAGATCTGGAAGAAGAACACCCCTTTCCTTTATGACTTGGTGATGACACATGCACTGGAATGGCCAAGTCTCACAGTACAGTGGCTTCCAGATGTGACCAGGTACCCAATTCTAGACAACCATATCAAACCTAGATACTAGATTGCATCATTAATGTATATGTCTCAATGTGTGCAGTGGACTAAAAGCTCATCTAGTAATATTGAACTGTGCCAATGTCCATGGTAGTCTCTATGTGCACATATATCATAACTGTGTGTATTTTTTGTGTGTTGTATATTGATTGTTTTACACAGACCACACCATATATATGAGCAGGGCATTTTTATTTATTTTTCTGCTGTAAGACACTGATTTTTAAATCCTTTGCTTTATCTTTCTGTAAAGCTGCTTAGTATTTGGAGAAATACTTATTCAGCTTGTGTATTCTTTGTTTTCAACAGGCATGTTTGCTGTTTTTAGCCTAACTTGGGCCTTGTGGTGATTTGTGTTTTTCCAGACCGGAGGGAAAGGACTATGCTGTTCACAGGCTGGTGTTGGGCACTCACACCTCAGACGAACAGAACCATCTGGTAATTGCCAGCGTTCAGATCCCCAACGATGATGCCCAGTTTGACGCTTCCCACTACGACAGTGAAAAAGGAGGTGAGTTTTAAAATGATGATTCAGTGGCATCTTTGAAGAAAAGTTTATTTTTTTTAGCCAAGATGTGAGGAAAATCATTTAACTATTTAGAAGAAAATGAAATAACCTTTTAATTCATCCTTTTAAGGGAGGATAGCTTGTTTTCTGAAAATCTAATTGTAAGGGGAGTAACATGCAGTGTATCTAAAACATTAAATTATCAGTTTCATAGCACAGACATCAATTACTGTAATATAAATCTGACGTTCTTACTTTTCAGTACCGCTTTAAAATGTAGTTTTTTTTTTTTAAATCCCCCTCTAATATCAGCAGGTAAGAATTACTCCACTCTGAAGCACTCTAAGAGAAAGCTTTGGCACCATCAGGGTTCAGTCAGTGAAGGCATACAGCTAACAACCAATATTGGAGTGAGCTCATGTTATAGAAGGCGTGTATCATGAAATCCGTCTCTTCTGAGGTAGTATGAATTATCCCCTTTTATTTAGGGGTACAGATATGAACTGACATGATCAAGTGTTCTGAAAGCTGGGGACAATGGGCATTTTGTTGAAAGACAATGATAATTATTTCTATCTATCTTAAAGTACGTAGAGCTAACAAAGTAAATCTTACTTAATATATGTAATGCCAGTAATTTGGTATCACAGTTTCCAAAAGCCAGATTTGCACAGGATGAAAAATCACCACATAAACAGATGGATTTGGAATTTTTACTGACATTGGTAAAATGTAGTCCTGTGTGAACCGTCAGTTTATTTTTTATCACAGATCATTTTCTCTGATCATTTTCTCAGAGGTCATCCAATCATTTATTTATTTATTCATTCATATTTTATTTTTATACGATTCTACAGTTCAGTAAAATGCAACAATTGGGCATAACTAAATTGAGGCAGTGTGAAAATACAAAACATAATTGTCGACTCTTAAAAAATGGATGCTTAGAATGGTGTATTTGAAGGTAATGTATGAAAATGCATATCACTCAAGACACGAAATGGTTATTCTAGCCTTTGGAAAAGAAGGTACAACGAAATTAGTTATTTACACCCGGTTCATAGTTTCATAGTTCAAAAAAAAGGGCCTTCTCTCGCCACATCGCATTTCATTTTGAACTTACACACTTTCCTTGTTGAAAACTAATCCACATCTGGGACGTTTTTGATGTCCTCTGCTTTTGACCAACTCTGAGGACACCTGATTTTTAGACCTGTGCAAATCATGCTAAACACACATTATAGTAAATGAAAATTGGATAGGTTCTAAAGTGATGTATCTATGAACACAACTCTTTTCTTGCTGTATCTTGGTAGACTTGATGAGAACTGTCTTCCTTCAGAATTGTTTTTTTTTTCTTTAGAATTTGGAGGATTTGGATCAGTGAGTGGAAAAATAGAAATTGAAATTAAAATCAACCACGAGGGAGAAGTGAATCGGGCCAGATACATGCCACAAAACCCTTGTATTATTGCAACAAAGACACCAACTTCAGATGTGCTTGTCTTTGACTACACTAAACACCCCTCCAAACCAGGTAAGTGGAAACAGCTACTGAAATTATTTCTCTAGATTTTCTGTTCAGCTTTAATAGTACGTGCTCCATAACAATCCATCAAAATATAAAATATGATTGTTAGCCTTGGAATAATCACAGCTAACACAACACTGACGTACGTTCCATTGATCATTGTTTCCTCGTTTTGCCAAAACTAGACCCCAGTGGAGATTGCAGTCCAGATCTACGGTTGCGAGGCCACCAGAAAGAAGGCTATGGGCTTTCTTGGAATCCAAATCTCAGCGGAAATCTTCTCAGTGCTTCTGATGACCATGTAAGTATCCGATTAGGCACTATCTCTTGGCGGCATCATGAAACATTGATTTTAATTCAGGAAATTCAAATGGGATTTTAAAAAAGTAACCCAAATCTATGCTGGTCTGATATTTACTGTCCTCCTCCAGGGTAGAGATGTAGCAGAGGTCCTAACTTGTGCTTTAAACTAGAAATGGGGGAAGGGAGATTTTTTAAAAGGTTCAACAAATAGGTTATGAAATCAAAATCTCTGTGGTTGTAAGAAAACAACCATCCCGTTTATCCCCGTTTTTATCAGTTCAAACCCTCCCAGCCGAATCAAACAACTTATGTCTAGCATTATTTAATACTCGATCTTGATCCAGCAAACATCCACTAATGAACCGCTAGTTCATTGAAGATCACAAACTAGATTTTTAAAAACAATTCTTAACAGGAACCCGGTTACATGCTGGCGAAAGGGTGTCTCTGATAGAGGCTACGCTCCCCAATTATCCAATTTTTCAGAAGGCACGTCCTGTGGGGTGGTGTGGGATACTGGCTTCCATTCATTGTTCCAATTACAATGTTAAACAAAATGCAATTCAAAATGATTCTTCTTTTAAATCATTAGCACTACATTTAATTTACAGGGTCAATTACCTGTGATTGTGTAATTTTTTGGTTATCCACCCAAATCCAACCTACCTTTTGTGACAGAATTTATTGATTTCTGTGCTATCCGCTAAACATGAGCGTTATTATACTGTCAACTGATATGGTAGTAGACACTTATAGTAGCCTTCTGTCAAGGATCTTGGACAACGTGGCCCCAGTTAAAACTAGGAATATGTGCCTTAAGCATACCTCACCTTGGGTAAATTCAGACTTAAGCCAAATGAAAAGAGAAGGTCGTAAACTGCAATGCAGGTGGAAAAATTGTAAATTGCATGTTCACCGTGAAATCTGGAAGCAACACCAATTAAAGTATAGTAGGGCTTTGAGGGCCGGGGTATGTTCCTATTTTTTTTATCCCTTATTGACACAAACAAAAATAACACTAAGGCACTTTTTTTCATTGATAAGCTAGTACAGTGGTTTTCAACTTTTTTTTTTTTTAATATTGTACCCCTTCTGTCTGGAGGTTTTGGCTCAAGGACCCCTCCACAGGTACCACAGTTGCAATAAATATTAATCTGATTAACATTTCCCCCCCATTTAATATATGATTTTTGTCACAACAGTTTGGGACTGACAAAAACTGTTGGTTTAGGATAGAATACCAAACAGTAATTCTTAATTACAATTCTTTGGATGCACAGAATCAGACTATTTGGGAATCCATTCGGAAACACACATTTGCTTTCTATTTGGCAAAGTTATTATAAATAATCCAAAATAGTCTGCACTGTAAATGTTTATGGCGTTACCATTTACTTCCCATCTTGGCATAATTGTGTGCAATTTAAAATGTTTACAACATCAAAAACGTTAGCCTCAAGATAAAACTATAATAACTATCAATGATAAACCTTTTATTCAAGCCAATCATGAAAATTATCCAAAGGGACTCTGTATAACTTTCTGTCACTTTGTACTTTGTGTAGACTCTTGTATGTTCTTCCTTCCTTTTTTTTTTTTTTGCAAGTAAGAAATGTATACATTTTTGACTTGAGAAACGATGCACCGTATAGTCTGGATGTACTCTATCCAACACCGAAAAACAATTCAGCCAGCCGCTGTTGTTACTAAAATGCAACCACGCCTATCAGTGGAAACCCATTCAATCGAAATCACACATGCATACAAATGGATGATAATTTTGACACTATAGTCAGATTGTAAACTTTGAGCTGCTAATCAAAAATGAAATATTTATGTGCAGTGGTTTAGAGATAATATAACACAGTTAAAAAATCAGTTTAAGATCATTATTTTCTTTTACTTTAATTTTTATTTTTGCATTTCTAAGTCGCCCTGCGTACTCCCAGTTCAAAACCCCTGAGCTAGTAAATTCGCCCTCTTTTGAATCCTAGCTAGAAGAAAATCTTTGGGTCATGATAAAACCTTCGGCACACATTGTGCAGGTGTGCACAACTCTTCTATAACCCTGCTCTGGCTGTATTAGCCTTAACTGAATGCATTACGTATGTGCAGTGGATGTCCCTAACATTTTTTTAGTGTTAAACTCTGATAAGACAGAAGTTATGTTGTGATGATTGGTAATTGTGCCCAGTATGTTCTGTCCCTTTAGATTTTTATATTGGCTTGTGAGCAGCAGGGAGTAGGACACTGACACTGAAAGTCACAGACACACTGAGAGTCAGTCACAGAACAGAGAGAGAGGCGGAGAAAACTTTTGAACTGTCATGGCAGCGTGCATGAGCAGATTTTTGTTTTCTTTTTGTTTGTTTTGTGATCCATTTTTGAACAGTGCAGAAGTTAAAATTAGCAAATTGGATAAGCTCCAGTGTTTTTTGGGAGTATATGGATTTCCTTGCCGCGTTGGAGTTTGCTGTGGATGAGTTGCGAAATGAAGAAAGCTGATGAAAAACAGACTAGGGTTTCTAAACGTGGTTGGAAAGAACGCTGTTCTATTTATTATTCTGCATATTTTTGGGAATTACCTGGTTGCGTTGTGCTTAACTTTTTAGTTGCACTTGGGATTATAATATTTGACTTTGACGAGGTTCAACGAGGAACTTTGGTCTGTTTGTTTTAAGCTAAAAGAACTAGCGATCACTGAATGAATTATCGACTGGTTGGAGAGTGTGTGCAGGGGATTAATTATTAAATTCCTGGATAACAAAAGACTGCTGTGTAAGATGGAGTTATTAGCTTGATAAAAATATGTTTGTTTAATGCAAAGCGTTGCTATGCTTATATTACATGTAAACTGTGTTTAATGTTTTTGGCTTTCTTATTTGTCTTGTCTACTTTCTTGCTCTTGCATGTGTGAAGACACAAAACTATGATAAATGCACTTTATTAATATACGTTTCTATATTCTATTTGTGGTTTAAAGTAATGCAAATGTTTAACTTATTAAAGGCTGAATAGAGAAGAGGAAAATAAGCTGGTTGTTAAATTGTGTTTGGTTACTATTTATCGTCTTTATGTGCAATGCATTGCAACTGATTGCAAGTGAATGACTGGCGTTTTCGCTATTTTATAAGTTCCGTATATTTGTGTCGTGTAAGTAAAAGTTATAACTTAGGCGTATTTCCCTGTGAAATGACAGTGATTGCAGAGAAAGAAATGTATAGCATATTTAGCAGTCAGGGTCCATAAAGTAAGGAATGTGCAGATTGATTACCAATGTGTTTAGCAAACTTTAATATTGCTGGGAAAGAATGTTTTCTATATACTAAAAATATATTTATACTTACCTGTGTGTGGGAAAAGGTTAATTTAGTTTATTGCTGTTTAGTGTGTGAGTAATTTGGTGCAATAAATGTTACAGTGCCGTATCAAGCTTGCTTCTTCCCTTTTCCTTTGTGGGAGGTCAATAAATTGCTCTATGCTCAATAATTTTGTAGTTATGATTGTTCCCTGGTGCAAAATAGGGTGTAGTAAAGTTTAAAAAGTGCATCAAATTCAAAGGAATATGGTAGATCTGGGTAGCTTACATGCAAGCCCACAGGTGCCCGGCTAGTCTACAGGGGTCGCTGGTGCGCGGTGAGCCGAGGACACCCTGGCCGACCTAAGCCCGCCCCAACAGTGCTTTGATTTGGTATCTGATTGAGCTATTGAATTCTACATCTTGAAACCATGTGACCTGTTTGGCTGAAACTTGGCTTGGGCATTTTTAGGGTTCTTGATTTTATTTATTTTACCAATTTTAGTAAGAAGTGCTAATGATCCAGGTTTTATTTTTTAGATATTTTTTTAGATATGTGTTGTTCACGATACTTTGTATGTATCTGTAATGTAAAGCAGAAAATATAATTTAAACAGTTATATGAATGCCTTGATATTAAATACAATTCTTGTTTGCTTCCCCAGACAATATGCCTGTGGGATATAGGTGCAGGACCAAAAGAGGGTAAAATCGTGGATGCCAAGACCATCTTCACTGGCCACACTGCTGTAGTGGAGGACGTCTCTTGGCACCTGCTTCATGAATCCTTATTTGGTTCCGTTGCTGATGATCAGAAACTCATGATGTAAGTTCATAGATATATGTTGAGTGGGAGCAACACGTATCTTACTAATATCTTTTGATGGAGACATGGAAATTCAACTGTTTAATTATTTCAGTCTCTGAAGCATTTAATTGTATGTACTGTTTGTGTTCAGCACAAAGCATTTTCCTCCCAACAAGCTTACTGATCTGTTGAGTGATGGGTTCAGGGCAGTTGTTGGCATTCTGAAATGTGTTGTTTTGAAGATACTATGTAGAGAATATTAAGTGACCACAGTTGTGCATCTCTTCCAGCTGGGACACCAGGTCGAACAACACATCTAAGCCCAGTCACTCTGTGGATGCCCACACAGCTGAGGTCAACTGTTTGTCCTTCAACCCCTACAGCGAGTTTATACTAGCAACCGGATCAGCCGATAAGGTTCATACAAATTCTTTACATAAATGTATCTCTTGAAGTTTCTGATACTGTGAAAAATGGATGAACTTATTTACAGCTCTTCAAGAAAGTTGTGGTAAAAAAGAAAGCTGTCCTGAAACAATATAAAATTATGCTTATTTTTTTCTGTCTCTTGTAGAGCCTTTAATGAAATTTATAGAATAGTGCAACACCATCCTGCTGCCGAAACCTGTGTTATGATCTCTTTCCGGGATGTTTTCCTGTCGGGGAGGCCCAGAGTCAAAGCTTTACACTGCTGACATAACCTTGTCTGTACCTTCAATGATGAACGAGATGAAGGGGCTGGTCTCGTCTCTGTGCAGATTCTAACATGTCTATTTCTGTTGGCAGACGGTGGCTCTTTGGGATCTTAGAAACCTCAAACTGAAACTTCATTCTTTTGAATCTCACAAGGATGAAATTTTCCAGGTAAATCTCAATATAAAGTTTTCACTTGTCCTGAGGATTTATAAAGTCGAGCCATTTTTACAGTTCTGTGTGTAAGTTGGACCTTGCTTTATTGCACTGACAGTGAATCTACTGACTTTTTTGGCAGGTACAATGGTCGCCTCATAACGAAACCATTCTGGCTTCAAGTGGCACCGATAGAAGACTCAATGTGTGGGACTTGAGGTGAGAAAATAAATACAAAATATTGTCCTCTTACACTAAGATTTAAGAATGCTTAGAGAAGTCCATATATCTCAGCATAACTAGAAACCATGAAGTGTGTGTGTGTATAAATATAAAATGCCTTCATTTTGTAGGACTAAAAACTGCCTGGGCTGCCTGACATGCTTGTTTGATTTTCCAAGCTTATTAATTCTATAGTATGTAACTAACATGCTTGTGTTTTTTTATTGCTATGTTTTTAATAAATGTCACATAGTTGTTCAACAGTGGTTTATTTTGTTTAGTGAACTGCTGACATGCACCTGTTCACTTGTTTCCAGCATGATCAGGATTTAGTTGTGACTTTTGTATCTGAATGTTAAGTACTACTTATGCACATAAATACCTTATATAAATTAGTTTGTCAGAAGAAATGATTTTCCTAATGAGTCACAGTGGAGTTCAGCAAGTAATGTAGAAAAAAGTTTAGAATAGTGCAAGAGCTACAGAATCCAAAATATGAATGGGTTTGCCTACTGTACTGGTCGGAGGTTAAAAACTCGTAACCCTCTACCTATTGAATTCCAAGTCTGTTCAGTCAATCGGAGGGGTATACTTGAAGTAGACCTAATTTAAAATGGCATTGGGGGACATCAGTCATGTGCACACGGCTATTAGTGTGTCTTATAGGAGGCCAGAAAATGTGCACGCAAAGATTCAGAATCCTAGCTTTTGCTGCTATCTTCTACATGACTAAATAATAATAATAATAATAATAATAATATATCTTTTTGCCTACAAAAGCTACTAAACCATTTTTCCTCTGGAGTGGTCAGTTTGTGATGCCTCCAGTGTGGCATAAGTAGGGGGTTATTCGGGGGTGGGTACAAAAACGCATTAACTGTATCAACTGGTTCTGTTTCTAGTAAAATTGGAGAGGAACAGTCAGCAGAGGATGCAGAAGATGGCCCTCCTGAGCTCCTGGTAAGTTTTGATTTATATAGTAACAGTTTTGACATTGTAAGTGTACTTAAAAGGTACCAGTTTTTGGTTTATCTTTTCTAGTTTATTCACGGAGGACACACTGCCAAGATATCAGACTTCTCCTGGAACCCCAATGAACCCTGGGTAATCTGCTCTGTATCAGAGGACAACATCATGCAAGTGTGGCAGATGGTAAGTGCTAATGCAGTTTAGATTAATGTTTTCAAGAAAATGTGTGCACTCATGCATCATGAAACATGTGCTTGTCCTGTAACTTTGCTTTGCAGTTCTCTTGCCAAAACTGCACAAGAGGCACATTTTTAACAATTCCAACTTGTCATCGTAATGCAACATATTTTAACAAGATCACTGATTTGTGGTATCTTTTTGGAAAAAGGTATAACCCCTTTGCATCAGTAGTATAGATAAATGTGTGTGTAATAACTGAAATGACCAATTATTTTGCTTTGTCTAGGCTGAGAATATTTATAATGATGAAGAGCCAGACACTCCGGCTTCTGAACTGGAAGGACAAGGATCTTAATGGAGAGGCCCCAGCATGGCTGTATAAGAAAGTGGAGAAAACAAACAGAACCAATCCTTGAGACCTTCCTTTGGTAGTTAACTTTTCCCGTGGTTCCATTCTGTTCACTGAGCTTTTTTTTTTTTTTTTTTTCAGCATTCAGCTTAATAGAATACTTGCTTTCTCCAGCAGCACATTCTTGTATAGTTATTTGTATCTTGTAGTGTAATGTTATTTTTTTATCACAACAGTTTGATACTGTAGAAATTGCCAGTTATTGCAGACAATGCCGTTTATGGTTCTTGCACCACTTTTTTGGGGACGTGGGGGTTGAGGCCTTTGAGGTGGTATTTCAGTGAAATTCACAACATACTGAATCAAGCGTGTGGACAGATTGTATGTTTTTGCAGTTGGACAAGACCCTCAAATAATGCCGGAAGAAACATAAGTACGAAACATTTTATAAACTGCCCCTTTTTCATGTATCAAATATTATGTTTTATAATATTAAGGTGAGTTGTCAGTGTGCATGATCAGCATGTGTTAACATATTGCTTCCTTTGAACACATGTTCATTTTGTTCAGAATACATTATAAAGATGCAATAAAACATTTTGTAACAACTTTTAAAAATCTTCTATTGATGACTTTTTGTTTTACCGTATAGGAACACAGGTGTCTGGTTAGACCATGATTGAAGCTTGTTTTTCAATGAGCTTAACAAATGGCTTAGTTGTCCTGCATCGTAGTTTAAAAGTAGTATTCTGTAGTTTTACCAAATTTACTGTTTAAATATTTTAACCCTTTGATGACCATTTTACACAGTACCAACATATTTTGGTTATTAATTGGACAAACCTGATGCATTTAAATGATTTAGTTTTAAATATACAGTTTGTTTCAACTGGCAAGGGATTTTAGGTAGTGCTCAGGATATTTTACAATTTACCTTTAGAAATAAGATGTTTGGCAGTCAAGCTTCAGTCACTGTTAGACGAACATTTAGTGTACTTCACTGTCATGCAGACAGTTGTTTGTATTTGAAACCAATATACGCAATTACCTGCTCTACATGTGCAGTGAACAACCTGTATTCAACTTGACAGTTTCAGGGAGGTAATTTGGTTGGCTTATGCTTTTTTGTCGAGCTCCCCAAAAACCAAGACATTTTTAGCTTCATAGCCAATGTTAAGTAAAGGTTTGTAATACATTCTAGCTTTGTCAGACTGCTAGAACCAAAAATGTAAAATATTATAGGTCCTCATTAATACAATTAATGCCATGTTTCCAGTTGCCACTGAGACCAATGTGAAATCAGTCCTGCTCGTTTCTAAATATAAAACATTAAATTGTGGTTCTCAGGCCCAATTGGGAATGAAGGCCGGCAGAACTCCCACTGATAGAAGTTACATTATGAGCGTCCAATGCGAAGGATGCAAAAGGCAGGTTTAAAACATTGGACTGCAGAGTAAAAAAATAAGTTCTTAGAACAGATATATTATTACAGTGCTGCGGGACTTTAACATGGCCACGCTAGGGTTACTAAGTCCCATCGAGAAGTGGAAAACAAAATGTGTATGACAAACATTAAATGTAACAGATGTAGTAAAACCCTAGGAAAATATGAGCAATCATTACCAAAAGGGCAAATGTCATCTTGCCTAAGTGGCATTTAATTAGTATTGTACTGGTAACCACATTATCTACTGATCACAGAAGGTCTGGGCAGGGTATCATGACAAAGTAGATCACCATGACCTTCATCCATTATACGGACAATCTAAAAAGGTATGTGGGTCAGTTTCCTCCATGTCCCCAGATTATGATCATTTCAATAACTTTTACAGAATGCCTTGACCAAATTACATAGATTGCATAAGCAGTTCTCTAGATAAAGTAAAAATGTGAAAGACATTATGTAAAGACAAGATAAACAATTTTAGATTCACAACCGTGAAAAAACTTCTACAAAATGTTTTATTGGAAATCAAGACACGACTATTGGTACATTTTACCATCTTTAAAAGCAAACATGAGCTTTAAAAAAAAAATAATAAAGGCATAAACTAGATTTCTACCTCACTTTGTTTCACAGTTAGCCTCGTATATAAACCTTGTAGAGGTAGATTTTTTTTTTGTTGCATAACCTGAGAATCAAACTAGCATAACCAAAGGGTGTTAAATACAAACAAGTGGAAAACAGAAAAATTCAAACCATTACAACAATAATGACAGCAACCCAAACAAATACAGTAGCTTTTAAAACACAGTTCTTTGAACAAGTACAACCATCTGGGTTTCATAAAAAGAAAAAGTAGATAATATTAATGAAAAAATCCCAAACATGGCATACATCCTGGTATTTGTCTCAAACAGGTAGGATAGAAGAGAGTCAAATAACCTTTTCATTTGAGGACTAAACCAAAAGCAGAAGGTATGTGAAATTAACAATGACACAATCAATACCCTTAGTAGAAATCGCACTGTTCTCACAGACATAAAATCTGCCTACTACTTTGAATCGTGCACATTCACATTGTTTAGAAAACTCAATGAATTTGGCTCACAAAAGCTGCATTACCAAAATGATATAGTACATAATACACCTTCCACCTACCTTAGGACCAGACACTCCATATAAATGTGTCAGTCTGGCCCAGCGGGTCTGATAAGGTTAAAGTCTAAAATTCATCTCTTAAATCCAATTCCACTTTGGTCATTGCGTTAGTAACTCGTAACCCATTGTCAATACTGCCTGCATACCAGCATTGACACCCCATGAAAAAACGATTTTGTGTATTTGAGATGGATGTAGTGAGGAGAATTAAAGTTATGTAGATTACAAAACTTTTCACATCCAGATGTACTATAAACATGAGAGTTTACCAGCCATGCGTTCCCTACTTTTGGGAACAGTTTTTATTACAAGCTTGGTTTTCAGTACATTATATTGCACTCAGTTTTTGGCAGTGTAAATACACCAACATTCAAGTACTGTTACAAGGAATGAGGAAATAGAAAGTTATCAAAAACGCGACTGATTTTAAGCACGGTTTAGAAATGTTCTCTCAAAAGTGCAAAAAAATAAATTTAAGTACCATAGAGTAAGCTACTACTTAGAAGCAAGGTGGTTTAAATAAAGGTCTTTATAATTTGCACAAAAATATAGAGATTTATTTAAGAGTTCCTTTATCTCTGTGGTCCCAATGGTAAGTCCAATATAGTGTTGTCCAGATGAAGCCAATTCTATTTGCAAGTAAAGTAGAATTAAAACTAATTACATACACCATCAAAATGTTTTGTATATCTGGGTTTTTAACTTTAAATGCAAACTTTATGTACTCCATTTAGATGGAAAAAGTCCTGCCAATTTATAAGCTATCTTCAGAATTTAAACCCTGGATTCCAATAATCCAGTCTAAGAGATTAACTTGTACCAACCCTGAGGAATGTGGATGGTAGTAAACCCTGTATTTCCAACAAGAACAAGTGGTTGAATGTACAGTCAGCCCTGGAGTAATTACAGCAACAGAACCATTTGTAAAAAACATATTTACATTCATGATACCAGTATTAAAATCATGGGAAGGTATACGGTGTTGTGTTTGGTGCATGTCTATCATTGGGCATTAGTTTCTTCCAACCATGTGGTGTAATTTTCAAAATGGAAAAGGAAAGGTATACATTTACAATGCTAATACTTTTTTGTTCAATCAGGTAACAAAAGACCCCCTAAGAACAACAGTTTAAGCAATTTAAAAGATTTACAATGAGACTTGTTTCACAGAAAGGCTTTCTGTACACAATTCTACTGCATGGAAAATTGAAATTGCTTGTATAATGTATTCTGCATGTTGGTAAAAGTCTACTGCAGTTGACTGGAATCAGTCACTGGTAGGGTTTCATTCCATGAGGTGGCACCATGTGATCATGGCAAAATGGACAGCACTGCTATGCAGTAGCAGGCCACCATGGAATTTTAGAAAGCAGTTTGCGTTAATAAAAAAAAAAAAAATTAAAAAGCATATTAAAGTTCACTATAGTAAAAGGACAGGCTCTTGAAAAAGAATGGGAATGACAGCTGTGAAGCAGAGCTAACATTTGATTCACAGAAATAGGATATTTTCGTTGCCAATTTAGCTTAAATATTTTACAGAAATACAAGTAGACTGCTACATGTAGCACCATGTTTTCTGCCCTTTATCCTATGGCTCATGGTAAGTCTGAAATGTCTTAAACCCCTTTTCTGTTACCTTGTTATTTGTAAACTTTAACCAGAATGTGGCATTTATTTCTTCAAGAAAGATTGCACCTTGCAAGGGGTGGGGTCTAGCTTAACTATTACACTACTTACTGGCTTTGGAGAATGCAACATAGAACATGCTAAGCAGGTAACTTGCATGTGTTCAACACCATTTTTACACTGGAAGTTTCTCAACTGAAAACTGCTAATGACCCAAGTAAACTCTTAAGATAATTCACTTGTCTTACAAACCAAAAGAAATACAGCCCTGTGTAAGTTCCCTTTAAAATTAGGTTTCCTCTGAAATGCTGATGTCCACAAATCTCAGACTGTGGTTTTGGTATTGCAGACGAGGGAATGCAATTGAAGGCAATACAAATGAGGCAGATGTGCACAAAAGTTGTGAAAAATGTATAAAGTAATTTGACTTACAAACGCTGCAAGTTACAGCTATTTTGAACCACATGAATTTCAATATTTTCTAAGAAAATACAGATGTGGTAGAAAAATGAAGTAAGAAATCCTCACCACAAAGCCAATAATTACCAAGTACAGAGCAAATTAATTATTGTTATTATTATCATTATTATTAATATTATTTTTATTACACAAAAATATATACCTCCACAAAATACAATTTAGCCCTTTTCTCAGTTCACATCAACTGAAGTGGCTAAGCCTTTGGCATCAATGCACCCTGGCTGGTCAGCAACACCTGTGTCTAGTTGGGTGCCCATGTCCTCATTGGCTGAGTCCACAGTCTCCTCCTCGCCAGGCTGTTCAGTGCTGGAAGGTGCCTCCATGGCAGGCTCTGTTGGTCCAGTCCCTTCAAACAGCTGCCCCTGAAGGAGTTCCATCTTTTTGTTCAGATCGTTCCTCTCCCGCTGCATAGCCCTACACAGCTTCTCCAGGCGCTCCAGCTTTAGTTGAAGGGCTTTGTAATCCTTATCCCGTACCGTTTTCTTAATAAAAAAAAAAAAAAAAAATAGTAAAAAAAAAAATCTGACTGATTGTTTCCTGGCTAAATTGCCATTTATTTTAAGCACTTTGATACCAAATGTGGTAAAAATGACTTTCAAACGAACAAAACAAAAAATACTAATACAAAATAATTATGATGTAATTATATATGAATACACAAACTGAGTAACATGTACTACACATACTGTCAGAGCTCAGGGCTCCTGCAAACACCCTCCACGCAGGGGGCCCCAGTGAGGTGAAAAATCAAAGTTAAATTTTTTCAGTGAAAATGAATCATCCCCATGATCTATGTGGGCAGCGCTCACGGTGCTTGCCTACAAGTCCAGCAACTAGTTGTGTAACATGACCGATGTGGTGCCACTGTGATTGGCTCAGTCTTATGTTCTCAGTGGAGAGCTTCCCGGGAGGAGGTAGAAAATGTGTTTTGTTGTACATGTATTAAAATCAATACTTAAAATAAAGACTATTTACAGGAATAAATTACACCTGGTATTTATTTTTTACTCTTGCTTGCTAGCCAGCAGTTTATCATTATTAGTTCATTGTGCAAAGCTAGAGTTGCACTAGTATCTAGGCTATGTTGGTTATCCAGTGACAGTGTAAAGTGACTAATTCTATAACAGCGAAATAAAAGTTTTTCTATTACCAATTTTTTTTATTTTAAGAAATATGAAAGTAGTAGAAGCAAGCAGAGGATTTCAAAGTATTTCTCTTGACGAGGATTGTTGTTGCTAAGGCTGTATCATACAGCCCGCTAACCAATTCATGCGCTGACATCATTATTCATACATGTACACGTATACCTTACAGTACACTGGCAGACACAACTGAGTTTTGTGTAAAATACAGGCCATGAATGGAGATGAGACCAACTAATCAGATTTCAGTTTCGCTTGTTGTGTGTCACCGAAGGGTTGTTTCAAAGACAAAATTGTAAAAATTACTAACTCCATAAATATTTACGTCCGAAATATTTGGCGAATTTAAAAAAATAAAAATAAAAAAAAAAGAATATTTTCACCCTAGTAATATTAGCGCTTTGTCGTACGGATAGCTATTTTAGCTGCTAAGCACATCACCTCAGAATACAAGTATTCCACAGAACCACATGGGGAGGCATGGTTCTATGGACACTAGAAAAGAACAGGCTAGGAGAAATTAAAGATGCTGCCACTGCCGTCTAATTTATTTTCTTGGTATTTTGTGACGTGCTGTCAGATGCCATGGCATGATAAATTTAAGTTGTCTTTGAAAACTTGTGTATGTATATGTACAATGTATGTATAAAAGGGGGGAGGTCCTTTTTTGTTTTTTGGCCGGGGGCCCCAAAATTGCTGGAGCCAACCCTGCATACTGTACAGTATCCAACAGTCATCTCAATGCGTAGATACACGACTGTTTCATTGTGTTTGAAAAACATAGCTCATCACTAGGGGTGTCACGGCATGATGGTATACCGCGACATTAACTCACCACGGTATTAATACCGTAGCAAAAAATATTATCGTGATAACCGATAATATTTTTTCAGAGTCTGAAAGGCAGACTTTAACACAGAATTCACCCGTATTGCACTGCTAGATGGCTTGACTAATAATAAGGGAAAGAAACAATCAATGTAATTTACACACACACACACACACACACACACACACACAGTTTAAATAAATTAAACTAAAAACTAAATTATAGGTTTGCTTCGTGGCCATGACTGGCATCAATATAATTATTTAAAGTAGTCTGTAGCATCTCCACGCCACCAACTACAGTATGTGAACATCGTGGAAGCATGCACGCCTGCGTACTGTAGATATGAAACGCGCTGCACATGGAAAAGCATACCTGAAAAAGCAACGTCAAATAAGTGCTGCAAAGTAAATAAAATTAATGTAGCAAAAAATAATAATAAAAAAATGGCAGCCTGTAGCTTTGGCAATCAGTGCAAAATAATCAGATTTAGATGATGAGACTCAGTTATTTACACCAGCAAAGAAAACAAAACAAAAAAAACCCCTAAAAATCAGTGTGGATGTTTTTTGGCTACAAAAGAATGCAGATGGCGTGGTAATTGAGGATTGCTTTCCAGTGTGCCGAACCTGCAAGACAAAAATTGCTGCAAAAAATCGAAATACATCCAACATGTTTGTCCACCTCCATGACCATCACCCCACACTCTACAGAGACACAGTGGCACATTTCCAATGGAAGTGAAAGTCTATTAAGATTTTCTTTTTGTATTTTAAAGCTTTATGTGGCTTTGCCAAGCAACCTGTCAGATAGCTAGTACTACAAAGGATTAGGATTTTATAACACTGGATACTTTATTTTGCTATGTTTACCTATTCAGGTGCACAAGGATTAGATAATGCACAGCTGAGCAATACTGTAGGAGTCTGGATATCATACTTGATTCGTTAATTTGTGTTTTTTGGGTTTTTTTAGATCTTAATTTTTTTAATGCAGTAACTTGAAATATGCCTTTTTAAGTGCTCAAATTGTTTGAGAAAATGTAAATTTTTCAAGGGTATTAAGTCCTATGTAGCTACTGTAAGAATGATGCTTGAGTATGAATAACTGAAGACATTTGTATGGGTATTTTAGTAGCATAAACATAAATAAAATTATGGATATATTTTTGAAACAATTAAAACACTCAAATTGATGATTCTGTTTCTTATTTTTGTATGCCTAATATCAGTAGAACTGCTTGCTTTTATTTTGAGGCAGGCCTGATTTCCATAAAAGGTGTTTGTTTTTATAGAGATATTTATTTAAGAACACCAAAGGCCCCACTTTGAAGCAAGTGCAAAGTTTGCCCTCATTTGTCTGAAAAGAATAAAACCATTTTAAAGATTGTAAAACTAGTAAGCAACAACTCAAAAGAATAATTTAATTGTTCCAACTTGCAACAGATGTGTTTCTTGATAGTCTCATAATACTGATGAGGTTTTTTTCTTTTCAGAAAAAAATGGGGGAAAAGTTTGCAATTACTTCAAAATCAGACCGGTAATACCGTGATAATTTATGGGCTAATATCGCGATAATGAAAAAGTTAATATCGTGACACCCCTCCTCATAACTGAATGACACATCCAGTCTGTGCCAAATGCCCCAAGGCTATCACGGTGGGAAAACAGTACAGTTCGGAAAGCATAATGTACATATGCCTCACCTCTTCTGCCATCTGCAGGAGAGCTGTATTATTGTTTTCCCATTTGGTACGCCAAACCGTAGTCTCCTTTTCCAGCTTCTTGATTTTCTTTGTCATCTGTGCACAAAAATAAAGCACAACAGTTTGCTTATCATTTACTAAAAGTTTACACCAGTTTGATTTTTTTTTAAAACAGTTCGCTATGAAAACTAGAAAATCTGAATTATTGTGAATTTTCTCCCAGTGTACACTGCTACACTGCTCAAATTTAAGGAGCACCATTTCAAACTTAAAACTAAATTAACAGATAAATTAATGGTATTATGTGCGGAACATCAGTGACACACATCTGAACATGTGACAGTAATGTGAAAGTCATGTGAAAGTAAAATAAATGAATGGTATTATGTGCGGAACATCAGTGACACACATCTGAACATGTGAAAGTCATGTGAAAGTAAAAATGCCAACAGTTTGTTCATATGAATGTCTCTCTATCAGGTATAGGCTCCTCTGGCGTTAATGGCAACTACATTTGCAGGGCATGCTTCTAATAAGGCAGCAGATTACATCTTTGGGGATCGCGTCCCATTCGTCAGTCAGTGTAACACCAAGGGGTATGGGATTAAGGTCTGGACTTCTTGCTGGCCAGTCCATAACCTCCTGCTCAAGATAATCCATGACAATCCTAGCAGTATGACAATGGGCATTATTTAGCATCAGAACAAACACACCAGCAAATGGTCTTACTACAGGGTCCCAGACTATGTCTATGCACCAAAGAGCTGTAAATCCACCCCTTGGAAGCACAGCAAAATCCATGCGATCTCCACTGTAGATGCGTCCCCATACCATAAGACAATCCCCCCCTAAATGGTAATGTGGACTGGTGAAACCTTGATTCATCATTGGGCACATATTTTGTTCACTAACAGAGCTGCCACATCAATTGAGGTGCTGTAGCTGGTCTTCTTGACCTCATACCAGACACATGCAATCTGTTTATCACAGTTTTGTTGCTTATGGGAACTCCAGTTGTGCAGTGCAGAATTATAAAGTAGTGTAATTGCTTTACGTATTAAATCATTTTTAACTGTTCTTGGTCCATGCAGCAGAAAGCAGAAAGTCTATTTGGCCATTTTTGAGACTGCTGGCTTTCTGACCCAAACTTACCTTTTCCATTTCTTGTCTGAAGGTAGTGAACACCTCATTGCTCTTTGCAAGAGTGGTCTGAAACTCCTCAAACTTGTCCATATACAGAGAAAGCTGCAAATGAATTTAGAAATTACTAGTACATAATAGTACTTTAATAATAATACAATACTTGATATTATACCTTGAAATAACTAAGTTAAAAGGTCACAGTATCATATACTCAAATCCAGAAAGCTTTAAATGGCATTTGTATATTTTTCACAAATGAATTCTGTCAGTCCGGCTGTTTTTTTACCTGCTGTTTGAGTTGGCACTCCTGCTCCTTCATCAACTCACACATGTGTCTCGACTCAGTTGCTTCTTTTAAAAGCTAAAAAAAATTGAAATAAAATAAAATAAATTAACCTGTTTTGCTACAATTGTTAATATGCCAAGCCACAAATGGTTGATTATATTTTTATTACTACTAACAGCATATAGTTTATTCAAAAATACCATATTTCATATATTGTGATATTAAAAGTGCATTACTCATTTAAGATCTGAACGAAACTAAAAGAACTTCAATTGTTGGTAATATGACCTGATGTTAATTTAGAGGATAGAAATGAGTGAGTGAGTGAGTGAGTGTTGTAGAGTGTGGTCTAACTGTGGTGTCAATATGTGTGACAGCCCTGCCCTTGAGATACTCACAAAGTCTCTCTCCTGCTGATGTTTCTGCTCCGCCTCCATCATGAGTTCAGTGGTTCTCTGAAGCTTTGCATCGACCAACTGCTGCTGGAGCTCCTTGTGCTTGAACACCTTGTCAATGTGCTGAAGGCAGGGGGAAGGGGAATGAACAGATACATCAATAAATAAATCAATATAACAATTGTGTATTTAAAAAAGGTATGGATACATAGTCCCTACTACAAAGAATAAATAGTTTGTTTCTCCCCTCGTAGCTGACCTTATAATAGCAAGACAAGTGGAATATTATTCAACTTTATTTATGTTTCTTGACAAGGTCTATGAAAAGTGGGATCCACATGTTCCTAAATATTTATTGAAAGTAATTAAGGCCCTACATAAATCGCGCGAGATCTTCACAAAATGCAGCTCGATTGCGACCAAAGCATTGAGAGGGAAAAAAAATTTACAGAAATGTTGTTCTAGTGTCTTAATTATGAAGGTTAAAAAAACCCATACAGCATTTCATTTTCTTATTTCAATACATGTACAAGTAGAAATTTACAGTAAATCGCTCACGAAAAAAGCCTACACTGTTGCTTTCTAAATGAAGTTATTTTGTTCACTTTTGGGGTTATATTGAAATGCAGTTTTTACAAATCTGATTTGCCTTCTCCACAGCTAATCGTCGATAAACTATATTAAATGTATTCTCCTCTTAGATTTTTTTAGGCATTAAAACCAAAGCACCATACCTGGTTAAAAACAAAATCCTTAATGCAGCAGGTAGATCTCTGCCACTGCTGCTGCATTTGTAGGATACAGACATCTGCTCCAAAAGTTACATTGTGGGAACTGTATGTATATGTTGCAGGGTGCAAGCTTTTTACGGCGATTTCACTCCCCTGTAACAGCCAACAGGCTGGATACTTTTAACATATTGGACTTGAGAGCTGTGGTAAAATTGTATGTATTACTGAACCACTGCAGGAAGCTCCAGGATTCGCAACTCCATCTGGTGCGCAGTATTTACCGCTGCTGCACGTGACATAATAGAATTCACAACGGATGAGCTGCATGTAGCTGGAGAGATGCTGGTTGGCAACCCCTGATCTACGCTCTTTCCACAAATTGTACATTGCTGTGGTATTGATACAATTCATAAGTATGTATCTCCAGCTATACTCTGCTGTATTTATAGCTCCTGTTTTGACAGCTATACCCCTCGCAGGCCGGATTGGTGTGCTTCGAGCGTAAAATACATAAAATAATACTGTATTTTTCAGGTTAAAGGGAATCGCCGATCCGTCAGTGCTTACCTCCTCCCGCAGATCATATTGTTCAATGAGTTTCTTCAGCTTCTCTGCCAGTTCAATGTTCTCCTGACGGAGTTTAGTGTTGTGGATGTTATGCTGCTCCATCTGTGCTTGAATTTCATTCAGAGTCATCTGGAAGTGTGCTGTTGCCTCTTTGCGCCTTTCCTCATCCTCACGCGCCCGCTGCATATTTTCCTCCTGCACAGGAGACTTATACAGGTAAATGAATTGAACCCCAAGATTAAAGCTGCACAAACCGATTATTCGGATCAAGCTCTCCACAGGTGAAGGTCACTTTAGGCTAATTTACCATTTCAAGTGAAACAACAAGCAACTGCTGCTTGGATTTGTGCAGATGTATGTTCTCTACTGAGACTAGGAAAAGAAGCATTCATTGCAAATACAAGCAGCTGTTTCTTCATTTGGAAAGTCAAATTAGCCCAGTCAATACCAATGACCCACCAAAGCACCTGATTTCTGTTAAGAGCTTGCACTACCCAAGTGATTCTTAATTTTATCTTGCAAATCTTGAAAAATATTTATGCCACGCATATGCCTTCTGCCTTTCTGCTGTGCTTATGTTTCCATCACTTACATTTTCTATTCATCCATAGCTTTAAAACCCTCAATCGTAATCCATTTTGGAATAAAATAAACTATAAAGGTTTTTTAAGCATACCTAGGAGCATAATGTAAATTTGATAAAATCTCTGATAGAATACGGTCTCATTGATATGGCTTGTGGTATAAACATTGGTACAATAAAATTGTATTGTTTTTACTCTACAACACCAGTGATCGAAAATACAATCTTACAAGAGAGCTTTGTACAAACTGTAAAAACATTATTTGAAAGTTTTGACCCTAGAAAATTAAGTCACATGACGTCAAGATGTCAGCCATTTTGGTCAGAGGTCAGGGTCAAGGTACCAACACATTTGCAATACAGTGTTTATTTAACAGAGACAATTTGAAGTACCTAGAGTATCAGAGGCACCTTTTTGAAACTGCTGCCATAAATGGGTAATTTTTTCTTGTGCTTTAGTTCGAAGAACAATTTTGCCAGATTTTGAGTTTCCATAGCACTGAAAATATGAAGACAGCATCCCAAATGGTTTATAATATTAGTTGTTAAAACAGCAGCAGTGGATAGTACTTATAAAGCTCCCTTAATTTTGAGAATTCTCTGACAAACGTTTGGTCTTGAAGTAAAGAGACTAATAATGACTTCTAGTGAAGTGCTTGGTTTTACAAATATCATGTATTCACCTACTTAGGAATCCAGAAGCGTTTGTTTGCTTGGTCGATTAAAAGGTGGTGAGCCTTCTCTTGTGATTATATATTTTCTGATTAAACACAACAAACAGTCTATAAGAGAGTCATTGCCATTCATGCACACTCACCTTCAGGGTCTTGTTGTGTCGCTGTAGCTCTCTGCAGAGGCTCTCCAGTTTGCTGCGAGCCAGGATGGACTTGCTGTGTTCACTCTGCAGGTGGATCTTCTCTTTCACAATCTGAGCCTGCTTCTTCTGGAGGAGTTTCATCTGCTTTTGTACAGTCCGACTTGCCTCTAGCTAAAAGGATAAAAAAGAAAAATGTCTCATCAGATCACGTACAGTGCTATGCAGTGGGATTTTTTTTCCCTTTGATTTACACAACCTACTCAACACTTTCAATGTGTGAAAAAAATGGGGGAGGGGGGGGGGGATAAGTATTCACCCCCTGACACTCCTAAATAAGCTAAGGTGCAACCAATTGCCTTCAGAATTCACACAATAAGTTAAATGGAGTCCATCTGTGTGCAATAAAAGTGGTTCACATGATTTCAGATTAAATACACCTGTCACCTGTAAGCTCCCACAGTTAGGTAGTGCATTCAAAGCAAAGATACTACCATGAAGACCAAGGAGCTTTCAAAACAATTCCGGGATAAAGTGGAAAAGCACAGATCAGGGGAGAGGTATAAAAAGATTTCAAAGGCATTGAATATCCCTTGGAGCACAGTCAAGTTGATCATTAATAAGTGGAAAGGTATAAGGCACCACCCAGAATCCGCTTAGAGCAGGCCGTCCTCCCAAACTGAGCAGCCGGGTAAGAAGGGCATTGGTCAGAGAAGCCAGCAAGAGGCCAATGACAACTCTGAAAGACCTACAGCGTTTCATGGCTGAGATGGAAGAAACTGTCCATGTGTCAACAATAGCTCAGGTACTCCACAAATCTGGCCTGTATGGAAGAGTGGCAAGAAGGAACCCATTTCTGAAAAAAGCCCATGTAAAATCCCGCTTGGAATTTGCATGTGGGAGACTCTGAAAAGATGTGGCATAAGATTCTGTGGTCCGATGAAACAAAAATTGAACTATTTGGCCTAAATGCAAAGTGTTATGTCTGGCGCAAACCCAACACAGCACATCACCCAGGTAACACCATCCCTACTGTGAAGCATGGTGGTGACAGCATCATGCTATGGGGATGCTTTTCATTGGCAGGGACTGGGAAGCTTGTCAGGGTAGAGGGCAAAATGGATGGAGCTAAATACAGGCAAATCCTTGAGGAAAACTGGTTTCAGTCTACAAAAGAGCTAAGACTGGGACAGAGATTCACCTTTCAGCAGGACAATGACCCCAAGCACACAGCCAAAGCGACACTGGAGTGGCTTAAAAACAAGAAAGTGAATGTCCTAGAGTGGCCCAGTCAAAGCCCGGACTTGAATCCGATTGAGAATCTGTGGCAAGACTTGAAGATTGCTGTCCACCAACGATCCCCATCCAACTTGACAGAGCTTGAACAATTTTGCTAAGAAGAATGGGCGAATATTGCACGATCCAGATGTGCAAACCTGGTAGAGACTTACCCCAAAAGACTGACAGCTGTAATTGCTGCCAAAGGTGGTTCTACCAAGTATTGACTCAGGGGGGTGAATACTTATGAAACCAAGACATTTCATTTTTTTTAACGATAAGGATTGATTGCGCTGCTAGCAGACTAGATCACTTGCGCGCGCTGGGTTAAAAAATAATAATCGTGGAACCACATGACAGCTGTGTTGCTTTGTTACATCTTGACACTACATTTAACCAATCAGACAGTTGAAGGGGTGTGTGTTCCATTTTAAGCACTTTGAGAGGCTGAAATGTTAAAATGACTGAAAAAATAACCAATTATTTTCTAAAATAGTGACGATGAACGTGGAAACTACCAAACCGAAATGGAAGGTGAAAAAGAAAATGAAAAAGAGAAACCGTGTAATTTAAGATTTTTTAACTGTTATGACCATGAAATTTACAAGAACGGACCGTGAATTTGGTAGGGCCCTAGTTATATCCTTCTATAAAATAGCATTGCGCCGTCTAGCTACCGTGTTCAACAACACTAATAAAGTGAAGAACTGTTTTGTTTTTTGCTTTTGAATCCCCAGGGCTGGAATGTGGTGGTAGGCTATTGAAATAAACAAAGAATGTGTGATTTGTTAATTATAATAATCAATTGTTTGAACTGCCGGAGGAGGTGGAGCTAGACAGCGACATAGATGATGACCCCTAATTTTGGCGAGTACCAAACCATTTCTGCTGGTACTCGCGTGAGAAAAATTATGTGACCCCCAAACTCCTTTTCTGCACCAGTTTACGAACGGACCTCGAAATCAGTACAGTACTTACAAGATCTGCATATTTCTTGCACAAGGCTGCAAGCTTCTCTTCAGGAGATGCCAGTGTGTTTAGTGCCTGCATCAACAACAGTACTTCTTTACCTGTAGTACAAAAAGCAAAAGGAAAAAAAAGCATAACATGTTATTTCGCCCAGCATAGAGCCGTAACCCCTTTCTTCTGAGCATTACTTCAGCAAGTTTCTACTAGAAAAATCAGTAGAGCTGTTGGTAAAGTAAAAAGAACATAACCAACATGTGGCTCTAAATTTTACAGGGCAAAACACTCCCATTATAATCTTTATTAGGCAGGAACAATCACATTTAACCAGTCTACAAAGATTCCTGCATCTACCACACCAAGTCTACATAGGAGACCTATCCCTATAACTCTTACAAGGATAAATGCAAGGAATTCAATAGCAAAATAAATTGGGGAATAGAGGTTTCCAGCATCTATATGGACAGATCTGCATTGTTTCAGCACCGTTTTGTAACCTGATAACTCATCATCAAATTCAAATGGCTTACTGAATGTTTTCAAAACTGACTTTCGCGAGAGTAATCTAGAGCTGCTGCTGCATTTTTTAACTTGTGTAGGGGTGCTGTGTTAATAATCATTGTGTTCAAATTCATGCTTGTCTTGAACAGTGCTCTCGTATTCATAATTACTGTTAGAGCCGCTGCTGCATTTTTACAGTATTTAGGGGTGCTTTGTTAATTTAGTTTGTCAGCTAGTTTATTAAAATACGCTTGCCTATTGCTTTTCTCTTACTTATTCTGTTAATTTCATATGTTGATACACAAGCATCGTGACATTAGTAATAAATACATTTGTATTTATTGATTCATATCATGACTGGCCTTGGTACCATTCTTAGTGAACACTCGGCTAAGAGAACACTGTGCTTGCTTCCCGAGGGGAGTTCTCTTAGCCAGAGACTACTGTAATACTTTGATGGCTGGAATTTTATTTCCAGGGCCTAAATAAAAAATATAGATAACCCAATATGAGGCATGTCTCTTCAAAATGGGAAAACAAGATAATGGTAAAACACAGCACAAATACCTTCTCAGGTAACTGTTTAGTTAAAAAAAAGAATGTATGCACAACATTATGAAGGTTAAATTATGATACTGGATCTTTAAACTGAGTGTAGAACATCAATTATGAGGACAGATTAAGTTGGTAAACAGGAACTAAATTAGGGAAACAAACATAAAAATACAAATAAACAAGCATCAGCTTGTTATGCTGTGAAGGACATTCTCTACATTGGGAGACTGCCAAAGCATTTGTCAATGTTCTCAATTTTCAAAGACAGATTAATAAGATTTGTGCTGAAATAAAACTTTAAAAAAAGCTTCTCTTTGTTCGGTCTGCCTGGATTTAGTCTGCAATTGCAAAGAGCCATGTCAGATAGCTACAAAAATGGAATACTTAAAAATAAAGATAAAAAGTAATATTGAAAAGGTGTTACTGCTAATAATGCCCCCAGCAAGTGCTACATCACCATATTGTACCATAATGCTGAAGTAGAGTAGAAGTGCCAAATTATGATACCCATTCTTTAATATATGAAAACCTGTGATGTTTTTTCATTCCCTACACCGTAGCCTTATGATTATTCACATTGCGACTTCTGATTAAATGCATTTTATGGTCCCTGGCAACAAAACACATGCGAGATCAGCATCGCTAGTTGTTAGAAATAATGAAGGGTGGGTTCGAGCCATACCTAGCCCTTTCTTTTCCTTGCTCTTGTCAGCCTCTGGGTCTTGCTGCCCATCTGGAGGATCTATACGGGAGTCCTCTCTCCCGGGCGTTTCTCCTCTGGATTCCTTAGTGCAGCAATCTGTCTCATGCTGGAGAAGGCTTCCTGCTCCATCATCGCAGGGAGAACCCAGATCTTCTATACAGGAGCTGCTTACCAGTACATCAATCCCACACACTCCTGGGGTCGCCATTGATTGGTCTGCGAACTGGGGGAGAAAAAAATTGTTTCAGTAAAATAAATAATAAAATTACATTAAAAAATAAAGTTATTTAATTCTGATAGCGATACATTGATTGGACAAAATATCTGAAATGCTTGCAATTTATACAGCAGCACATATTTTTTGTGTGAACTGTCTGTCCCTCACAGGACATGTTTTGCAAATGGAATCCTCGATAATGTGAAAAATGAGTATCTGTTGCAAATCCCTCTCAGACAGGACAGGCAAAACAACAGACCTGACTGACTGATAGCAGCAATTAAAAGTAGAGGCTAGGTTGGCAGGAGCTTTTAACGGTGTTTGAATCTTTCAACATTTTGCCAAACAAATACAGTACCGGTTTTATAACCTTAGCTGTGGTAGAATGATGGTTTCGCTGAGTCATTGAATTACTGATCAATTTAAAAAAATGCCGATTCTTACTGGTACAAAAGTCTAACTGGAGCGCTGGTTGTATGGTGTGACGTTTCCAGGTCGATTCAAAATAATACACAAAAAATACCACAAAGAAGAGCCACTCCCTGCTTCTTTTTGAGCTTTAATCCATGCTTAAATGCAAACTATTTCCCTAGACTTTATCAGTATGTTTCTTAAACTCACACCACCACGTGTGTTTCACTGCAGCAGCGCATTTTCCAGCCACATTGGTAGTTGTCAGACTTCTTAAATTAAAAACAGAGCGTGCTGAAGATATATGTCGTGTTACATACAAAGAACAAACATACATAGCTTTAAAAACAGTCCGGATTCAACCTTAAATAAATTCATCACGTAAAAAATGCGTTTGAGAGATTGTCTCCGAATCAAACGTTAAACTTTAAATACTCACAATGTGAAACTGTTCGGGAAAGAAAATTAAATTATAATTATACAGTATCTATAATGTTAAAAAAATCAATAACGTTAACAATCATTTTTTTTATACGAACTAGAAATAAGACAAGTGCAGAATACAACTGCGGAGTGACACACACATAAAAAGAAAGAAATAAAAAAAAAAAATCACCCGACTCGTCACAACACATTGAGTGTTTACTATAAACTTTTTACATTATTTAAAAAATCGATGTTATTTGTTTGGTTGTGTATTAATACCATTTAACACTGGATATACTGTGTAAATACACATTTTAATTTAATTCGGGCCTCGCTGCTGTCGTTGTGTGATAGTAAGGCGCCAGTTTTGTTTACACATTCTACCGCACCAGGAGAAAATAAATAAAATAAAACGGAACATTTATTATATCATGCTGCATATACTGTTTTGTATTAACAGTATTTGTTTCAAATGAAATGTAAGTGTGAACATCCCTTGAAAAGACAGTATCCCCTAACACGCCAAAAATTCACAACCCCACGGACCCAATGCGTGAGTAGCAACCTGCTGTGTACTTCTCGGTAAGTCACACACATTTCCTGGTTTTAACACCTGCCAGTTTAACAACTGGACCGTGAGGATTTTATACATGTGCCATGAATTTAATACCGTTTTATATACCAACTGAATATTTAACATATAGAGTGGTGGTGTAACAGAGGTACCTGAATGTTTTCAGTGTTTAAATCGACCCTGGTTGCTGATTCCTGGACCTGCGTCGCCATGATGTGACGAAATAAAATAGCGAGAAAAAAAAAGTACACAAGAGCAGATAGGGGTGGGGCTTATACTTAATGCAACGAGAAAGAAAAACCCAGCATGGTTTCTTCAGTTCCAGTAAATAGATTACGATCAGGAAGGTCTGCTGTGACTGTGAGGATAATGGGGCGTCATAGGCACGTCAGGGCATGGGGATTATGGCTTGCTATTGTGATTTTTTGTGTTTTTTTTAATTTTTATTTTTTATTGCATATAAGCTATGGGTGTTTGACTAGTAGAATTAGTCGACCTATGCGTTTACATTAAAATACGGCAGTAAGTGGTTGGTTGATGACATTGTGGGCTAAAAAAGTGCTCTATTTTATATTTATTCGTAGAAGGAGCGATCTCATTGGCTCCAAACTGTACATGTCACCAACCAGCTGGTTACCACTCTGACTGATACAGTGACAAACAGTTCACTTTTGTAGGATTGGGGTAGGTTGGGGGGTGCTATGTTATAAACTCAGTAACACACAGGGTGTTCAAATATGGTCCAATGTCCACACGCCTCGGGTGTTTAAAATACTTTTGGCAAAGTATGAAATTCATTTTTGCATGTTATTTTTCATTTTATGCATGTTATGTAATACGTTGTTGTTTTATTATAAACTGATTCTCTCATTTACATCTTTCAATAGGACAATTAGAAATTAAAGAATTTCTTCATGGTTTTTACTTGGGTCTGCGACTGTATATATGGGCTGGTTTCATATTATTTACACAGCGCTAGTCTGCTGTAAATGATGCATATTGCCTCACTAGTATTTACCCAGTGTTTTACCGGTGTGTGACATCGTAATTGATGGCAAATTCTTCAAATAGTGCGACAGTACTATCTGTTTCTTCTAATTCAGTGTGCTTTACCCTTGACCCTGAAAACCATATGAGCCCCAGCAGCTTTATATTAAACTAATCCCGCTTCTGGTCAGATTATTTTTCAAAATTATGCCATACCACATGAAGTTATACATTATGAAAGCTTTTCAAAACTGTTGTGCCTGTTTCAACAAATAAAATAAAAAAAGTAAACTTTATTTTTTAAAATATATTATATAGTTTAAACGGGGGCCCAATTATAGGCACACTGTTGTTTGTGTATACATAAAAACATGTATTTAATTTATATCGTTAGCTTTTTTTAACTAATATTTTTCAATGCAAAGTAATGCGTAAGGTAGTTTAGTTTTATATTCAATAATGTAGGCACATTTTCTTTTCATATTAGTAAATCCATGATAAACACTTCCCAGCCCTAACTTGATGTACATCTTAATGGTGTTGACATTCCCCATCAGAAACATTATTGAGAAACAAGCCTGCCACAGCTAGCAATGGCATAATTGAATGCTAGATAATGGTAACAGTAAGTTAGTACCTTACGTCTAACATTCTGTGATCAAAATATTATCTTTATGGCTATTATGCTTTCATATTTTATTTTATTTATTGAGTAATCTAATAGTGAATGCTTGTATGCTTTAGTCTTGTATCCACACAAACACATATGATGTTAGGTTTTTTTTGTGGTAAATGATAAATCACCTGTAATAGTTTTATAGTCTAGCTAGCTGCCATTCAATGAACTGTCCAGATCCTGGAACCATGGTTTCCATTTTGTAGGATTTCTAGAAAATCATCTTTAGATTTCTTCCCTCAATGTTTGCCCCCTGAAGCCCTGTTAATTAATATTTTTAATATAGGCTAATCTAAATAAGAATGGCTGACAAAACATTTCATAACAGATCTAACTTGGCCCTTTTTTGTTGCTACAAAATATTTATTAAAACAACTCATTTTTTGTCTCGTTGAGCATTTGGAATGTTTTGAGCAGATCTGGTTCGGTTTATAGACAATGTGTGACCCTCTTAAAGAATAGGAAATAGCAAGCTACCTGTAAACTTTACTTTGATAAAACTGGATAAAAAGAACAGCTGATGAGCAGTAACAACATTATTTGTATAGCAGAACCACTAGGTTTGTTATGCTTGATTATTAAAAAAACAGGTTCCGTTTTGGTATCCAGGCCCAAGTTGTTTTGTTTTTATGAGCATGGCGCATTGTGTTAAACCAAACTCAAAACTAACATTTACAGAAGTACACTTATCAAATATTTTCTACGAGAAGTACAATAATTTAGGTTTTTATTTTAACTGTAGTATATCTGGTAATGGCATAAAACCAGAAACAGGGCATCTACAGAAACGACTTAGCTATAAATGTCAACAAATAAAAAATAATACAATATTTACAGTTTAAGCGCTCCATGTTATCAAAACAGATAATGAATGCTAGCTCCTTGACAAACACAAAGAGAAAAGAACCAGAAGTAAAATAAACATGGTTGCAAGGAGTAAGCGTGAAGCACAGCAACCTTTGGGGATAAAACCATCCATTAACAAATCATTATACAGACAATTCAGGTACAACAAAAAAAGCAAAACCGTATGTCAAGGCATATCTATTTAAATCAAAGATTTTGGAAATTTGTATTTACAGCTTGACTTCAATTTTAGCCAAAGGTTTTAAGCAGAAAACAACTAGAACAACAAACTCAAATATACTACCACTATTGCCAAACTATAAATTATGAATAACCATGCCATTAAAAAATAAAGAATTCCAAATGTAATAAAATAGGTTTATCAGTCAAATGTAGTGAAGTCTGTCAGTTTGTAATCGTTTGGCACAGAACCTTCATTTTCCATTAGATTATCCTGCATTATAAATACCCTGTACAGTTATTTATCATATATTATATATATATATATATATATATATATATATATATATAAAAACACATACACTGAGCATCAAAACAAACTTATCACTTATATTTGAGCATCAAAACAAACTTATCACTTATATTTGGATAAAATTCACTAGATGTGATCTTGACAGACATGGCATTTTTTTTTGTTTGTGATTTTCTTTATTGCTTGCAATTCAACAGCTGAAATCACTCCATATCCAGCGTCCAATCAACTGTCTCACTAATTAGGTGATTAAATGCATATGCTTCAGTCATAGTCACTCAAGCGTGTCATGGTCAAGGATGAATGATTGAGTGATTAAGAGTGTCCACCTTTTTTTTTTTTTTTTTTTTTTTAAATAAATGTGTTATAATAGTGATAAGTTTCTTTTGATGCTTGGTATATATATATATATATATATATATATATATATATATATATATATATACACACACACATTGTTTTTGATGTAGTGACAACTGTATTACTTACAAGATTTATGGACCTAGATGACATTACAGAAGATACTCAGGTGTTTGTTTTTTTGAATGCTGGTGTTGTTTAAAACAAGTGAAGTTGTACAATTTATCCTCAAGGTATTTCCAAAAGAGAAGCACAATCTACTGAATGTTCATCACTGTGGTTGGAGAGTAATTCTCTATGTTGTGATGAAAGCTGAATTTGATGGCGATGATGATAATGATTTGATGTTAGCTGGTCCTTCATGTTTGACATTGTGTATTGAAAGCGATAAAGTTCATAGAAGTCCGTTTGGAAAGCGCATTCAGTTCGGCAGAACTAACCATCAGCCTGCAACATCTCCTCTATTTCTTTATCCCAATTGCCCTCTCTGTTTTCTGATTCTGCAACAACTTCATAGTCCTGAAGTTCCTGCTGTAGCTCCTTCTCCCAGTCTGCAGATTCTTAAGGAAACATAAGACAAAATCAGTAACTGAACTGATGGGTTGATTGGTTCAAATCTTTACCACACAGGGATATGCACTAGATACTTCCCCTGGGCTGCATCAACATGTATACCTAGTTATGCTGGGATTACCACCTAGCAGTATATTCAGTTAAAAAAAATACAGTTTGACACTTTTCACGATGTAGTGGTGTGCTTGGGGGGTGTCCTTCTATATCTGGAAGTTTCACTGAATTCAGTCATTAAACAGGGAAATAAATCAAGCTCAGCATTTCATCAACAAGATGCAACATACTGGTTAAGAACTGCCATAAACATCTGAGAGACGTACTAAAAACAAAAGGAGGACACACGAAGTACTAAAGCAGGGTGCCAGTACTTTTGTAATGAATGAAATGTTTGTTTTTTGAAAAAAAAAAGAAAATTTGTGTAATTTGCTTTGTTTAATTAAAAAGTGGTTAAAAGTTTACTAAATGCTTGTCCTTAATCTGTTATCTTGAATTATGGTACAATAAGCATAGGGTTCAATACTTTTGTCTGTGACTGCATATTTAAGTCATCCTTCTCCTAAGAAATAGCACCTTACAGATGTAAAGTCAGTAGCTGGTGACTTCAGTTCTGTACATACCTTCAATGGCCTCTTCTTTCTTATCCAACACCAACTGCTCCATTTCCTTCCTCAGGTCCTCCTGGTTGATATTACAGGAGTCAAAAGCATCACTTACAAACTCCGAGGCACCTGGACTGGTTGAAATCTCCTCTTCATCCTACCAGGGAAACGTACACAAGCAAACCATCAGCACTTAATGGTCTGTTTGTTCAGGCACCATCGACTTCATTTGTAAGCAGATATTTAGTTTCACCCACAACAGTCAAAGAAGGAAAATGCACTAAATGGAAAAACAGCATATAATGAAAAACTCTAACAAGGTCACTGTGTAATATCAAAAAAGTGTGCCTTGTGAATAAACCATTTCATGCACACTCGTAGTGCACAGCTTTGTGTGTTTATGGTGGACACACAAAATTCAAAATACTTTAAGAATAAGTCATGCTAAACAGAGATTATCATAACTTTTATAAATCATATTACATGACAAGAATATTAATATGATAAACCATTACCTCATTAGGTTTTAGCTTGGCGATGATTGCAGTTGGTGGAGTTTTGGGTCTTATGTTTTCTAAAATACAACAAAAACATCTGGATTAATAAAACATTCAGTTGACCATTTCATACCTTGATTTACCTTCAGTACACTTCATTGTGAACACTATGATTGTGTTGTGACAATGCTGATGGTAATAAATAGTAGGAATTGAGTAAAGAGGGAAAGCCTACTGGACTTGGAGCAAATGAAAGTAGTGAACATCCCTAAAATCTGTCTATCGAAATGGGACAAAAAATTGGAGTTAGTGATAGTGATAGTCAGGAGTTAGTGATAGTGTGGGATACAGCCTTTGCAGGTACCTGTTAAGTGATTGTCATCTGTATGGGAACTGTTTTTTTCATCCTCCTTCTCTGCTGCCTGCTGCTGAGCTGCTAATGCAGTGAGTTGTGCAGACTGCTTAATCAGAGACACACGGTAGAAGTAATTCCTCCAGAACACCTCCTCCTTCACCCTTAAATGTATTACATTTGTATTTTAACAACTATAAAAACAGAATTAAAAACAGTGTTGCCTGTTTCTTACAAAATTATTATTTGCATACCACATTATCTTGAAGGGATACTTCTATATACATTTTCCTAAATGTTAATTTCCTACCTGTAATAAACTACTTTTTTTTTTTTTTTTAGAATGTGTATATGTACGAATTATCTACTGCTTCTGCTTAGATTATTATTTGTTGTGCCGACTAATCTAGTGAAATATGCTTCAAAAAGCCTCCTCATGGCGTGTTCTGATGCTCACAGGCAAAGCATTGGCCTGTGCAACACTAATGTGTTTACCCACATCACTACCCCACTATCAGCCGAGGAGTTTTTTTAGAATCTTTTACTTGAATAATAAGCAAGCACGGCTGTGACAGGGCAAGGAGCCCTGTACAGAAAAGGGGGCAGGGCAAAGCCCTGCTGTTAAAGTATTGTTTTGTTTTTATTTTTTGGTATTATTTAAAACAAATGTATCTAATGTAGAACAGGGTACCCCTCTGCCCCTATGTATAGTTGTTTGTTTTGTATGTGGAGGACGAGCGAAAGCCGTGCGTTTTGTTTTGTTTAAACATGTTCTGGCAAAGGTGAGGTTAGCAGCTCATCCTCTGCCAGTTACTAATTATTAAACTCGTGCAGATTGTGGCCAAGGGGTAATGAGATAATTGATAGCTAGTTGACCACTCGGCCATAGTAAATAAAAGCCTGCATCTCTCTACGCTCAGGGTGGGTTGTTCGGAGGACAGGAGAGAGAGAGAGAGAGAGAGAGAGAGAGAGAGAGAGAGAGAGAGAGAGAGAGAGGAGTTACAATACTTTAACAGCAGGGCTTTACCCTGCCCCCTTTTATGTACAGGGCTCCTCGCCCTGTCACAATGGCAAATACTGATCCAATGTGAAACAATAGAAATTAAATATTAGGAAAATGTAGAGCATATAAAGTATACCCCTTAATTTCCTAAAACAAGTAGGATGCTTTCTGCAAAACAGGGACTGTATTCCGGCTGGCCACCTACAGATAAATAACACCTTCTAATGGTCTCTTCACCGGCTGTCATTAAAAAGGTGCCTACATAGCAAAAGAAATACCTTCTACATATGTCAATAGCTCTACGGGCTTTACAGGAATAAAAAAGGAGGCGCTCACAGCTTTGGGACCAGGTCAAATCGCATTCTGTTGAGCAGCTCGTCCTCCTGCAGCATCACCATGGCGATGGGATACATATGTTCAGAGTCAAAGTGAAACTGCACTCCAGCAGGGGGGTCTCGAAGGAAATTTCTCCTGTCCTAAAACACATGAGATTTGGTCACTATAGGACAAAATGCATACAGTATATACTGTTATAAAATAATTCTAGCTAACAAAATAATTGCAATCGGACCCATCTTGCAATTTTCATTTAGGTTAAAGGACATTTCTTTTCCTTATCTTTCAGGAAGTCTGTTACTGCTTTACTTTCTTGGTTATTTCACCCCAGCACTGACTTCGGGGTCAAAGAATGTTACTGGCTGAAAGCATGTCAATCAATTCTGGAAACAGCCAATTGGTTATTGACAGGAAAGAAGCCAATTAAGGGGTGGGGACAATTTCACCCTCCAGGTGACATGACCCAGGAAGTGCAGGGCAGTCTAAAAGCATGGCTTGCAAGCAGAGATTTCTTTAACCTAGTGTAGTATCAGATATCGTGTTTCAGAATGAAACGTTTACTAAAACATGCGTTTCTTTCAAAACTGCACATTCGAAACCTATATAATGAATGGATGTGCATGGTGGAGAAAATCCATGTAACTATTTTCTTAGCTACAAATACTTTAACATTGCTGTAAAATGAACCAGTAAAATAAACCCGTTTTGAATCAAATATTAAATTGGTATAAAATCCCTATACAGAAACAAGACTAAATCTAATAATTTGATTTGAGATTTGATGATCTCTTCCATATTTTAATGGATTGGAGTTGTAACATGATGATCTTCAGTTTAATATCGCCAGTTAAATTTACATCAAGAAAAGTTGGATATTGAAAACCATTACCAAAGCTAGCTAATGCACAGATAATGCTGGGTTTCAGATTCGATTCTCACGGATCACTGATTTATGAAAAATAATTGCACTTTGGAGCAAAACATACAGTATAATGATTTTTCTTGAGTATATTGGAAAAATCTGTACATGTTTCTCATATACATGGGATTTGTTTAGGGTGCCCATTGTCCTAGTGGCTTCTTTCTGAAAGAGACTTTGGAAACATTTTGGGCCAGATTTACAAAGTCTTTGCAACAGCTACAAAACTTCACTCTTTTGTAAACTGAATTAAAGTTTCAGAAGTAGCTATAAAAAGGTTAAGTCCAGTGTACACAAGGACATATTTTTTCAACAGGAAAGCAAATTACAGTTCTTTTAGGGTTATGCATAGGGTACAATTTCAAAAAGTGTAAAGGCCAATTCACAAACTTTTTATATTATTCTCGCTCAGGTGCTCAAAGAATCTTATCTCAAAGTAGAAGCCATGTTTTCTGAAACATATTTCCATGCAAATTCCAAGCGTAACATTGATTATACTTGGTATTGAAATGTTGGCTGTTTTTAATTCCATTTATAAGAATTAGGAGCAAACTTTGGTACACACAATATAAATTAACAGGGAAGGGACAAGCTCCATAACCTACAACACAGATTGGTTTACATAATAACACATCTATAACCCAGCTGAGTAACCCAGCTAGAAATGTCTATGGATTTTGAGGTCTTTGGTAGGCATTAAGCATTGTTGGTGCCTTGTAATCCATAAAAGAAGATATAAAATAATTGATATGTGTCAATTGCATAATCCAGGCTGATGGGATCAGCAAAATGCTGACGGAACAACTGTTTTAATTACTTACAGCCGATAAAGCCAAGATTTGCTGTTGAATTGTTTCTTCCTCACTGTAGCCAACCCAGGGAGGCACTGCAGCATCTGTGGAGATAATTAAAGTGGACTAGAGACCACAATCTAGAAATGCTGTTTTTTTGTGAAGGAACAAAGCATGCCCAGGAGCATAATGTATGAGTAAGTGCATCACTGATCAAATGGGTTTTAAGCATGAAGCAAAAATACGTGTGTGAAAAACTGTGATGTGTAGCACTGATATGGCCAGAACTTAAAACGACGTTGCAGTAACATGGTTATTTTTAACTGGACAACAACTGCATTGTAGCTTGACAGAGAATCATATAATAGAATACAACTGTGTAAAAAATGTGAAGACACTATCTCAAACTCTCCATAATTGATATGGCAGTGAAAAGGTTAATTCCCAGTGGACATCACAAGTTGTTAGAAATTAAATGAAAAAAAAAAATCATATAAAACTCAGCTGTTTTAATGAAAAAAATCCAAAAAGCGTTACATTTTCTTGTACTATAACCACAATCGGAATTGCCCCAGAGCAGTGGTTCCCAACCTTTTTCAACCTTGGTGTTTGGATTTTTCCCTCGGACCACTTGCTACGCATTTTTTCACAACAGCATTTTGAAACTAATTTGTATGTGTGTATGTATAAATTCAACGCAACTAATTGCACTCACTGGGTTGTCAAACTTCAATGTACATATACAAAACAAGACGAGGTGGACAGTGCACAGTCAAAATATTTATAAATAAAATAGATCATTCATTCCATTATTATCAGTAATAAGGAAAAAAAATGTCTGTCCTTTAAAAATTAAATGCCTGTATAAGTGACATCACACGGAAAAAAAAAAAAACATTACTCCCCTATCCAATGAATGCACTAACAAGCTGTACTGCAAATTATGGTGGGCCATAACGATGTGTGCTTGTTCTATCGTAACACTTCAGTATGACCATGTTTACACGATCACAAGCTGTTTGTTGTGTTGCTTACAACTGCATAACCGAATTTTGGGAGTTGTTTGCGGACCAGCTGGAGTTTACTCACGGACTACAGGTTGGGAACCACTGCCCTAGAGAATTTTAGAATATAGTTGTATACCGAGAATGAAGACAACATCTCAAAATGTTAGGTCTTTATATTCCAGAAATCAAATAGCCACAATATGGCATCCATATTAGGTGACTGGACAAAGTGAAGGGTACCAATCTAGCCAGAGGAGTTTCCATAACATTGAAAATATAAGGTTGGAATTTCAAATAGTTTATGAGATATTATGCTAGCAGTTGAGAAGGCGATGCTCTGCGTTCTGTGCTTATTGTATCTGGATTGTATTTGGCCTGGGAAGCTGAGTTAAACTTAGATAAGTGATCAATAATTTATTTCTTTATTATATATATATATATATATATATATATATATATATATATATATATATATATATATATATATATATATATATATACACACACAGGTGAAACAATGACACAATCTTACATTGTTGCTTAATAAGATGACATCATTTAAAATGACTGCATTTAAGTAGATACCATTTTGTGAAACATACAGGGTGACGGGACAGCAGCCTCACCTACCTGTCTTTTTTGCATTCTTTTCAAGAACAAATTTTTCTTGTTCCTTTTGAAAATCTCCCAATATTGTCTGTAAACGAAATAAATATTTAAAACTTTTTAGGAACAACTATATAAAAAGTTAAAACTTAAATGATCAAATTAAATTACTTTAAAATGATTATATTACTTTAAAATGTGATCACAATATTTTCTTCACATTTATGATACACATGCATTTATGCATCAGAATTGAAAGGGGAACAACAAAACCAACTTGCACGTTGCCTTTCAAGTCGTGAAACGTCCCAAAACACAGAGCAAAAGATTAACACATCACAACAAAAATTATAATCAAATAAAATGGTTTGTTTAACTGTTACAGTATGAGAAAAAAATATGTAGTGACTATGTATCAGTTTCTAAGATAGGGTTGAGAAATGCAAAATGATTCATTTTAATTCGACAATGATGACATTATTGTGCAAGAGAATCATAATATAACCGTCTCTCAATTAAGACACATTTCAAAGCATGTGTTCTGTTTTACTGATATGGGTTTAAACAATGTGTTATTTTGTATTGGACTCTATCTGTAATGGATTGTGACTGACAGAATCATAGAATACAGCTGTGTACCAAATAAATTACACACTCTAAAACTGCCCTGTCTCTATCCAATAAGTCTAATTAAGTGACTGACTAATTCAGCATGCAGTGTTTACATAGCCCTGCAAATATGAAGTCAGTACTAAAATGGTTTATAAGAGATGAGTTATGGAAGGTATGGGTGGGAGATGTCAGAGCAATCTGAACTAATGGTCTCCTTGTGCTTGTGTCAATAGGAATATACCATGATGCAGCAGCATAATGTCATTATCGTATTTTTTAGATGGAGGGAAATGTTTTGCGTACCTTATCAATAAGGCCATCAATCTTTCCATCTTCTACGGATTTCTTTAAGGTCTGTGCTGTCTCAACAACAGACTCGGAAATCATCTTTGTAGCACTACTGGCAAAATTGAAGAGAAAACCTGTGTGGAGAAAAAAATGTCCAAACTACTTAAAACTTGTTGACAAGAAATACTATTGTCAGCGTCTTTCTTGATACACGATACACCATTTGAACCATACCGAGTGAAAAACAGTTAAAAAAAACAAAACAAAAAACAACACACCACACTCCCTGGCAAAAAAAAAAGAAACCTTCTCATTTCCCTATTCTGCAGTCAGCTTTTTAAAGCGCTTAAACAAATATGCACAAAACTTTACACCACCTCTACAAAGTCATTTGTCACACTTATCCAGAGTGCATTTTTCAAGCTAAGTATTTTGTTTGTTCTCAGTTTTAAAAAGGTGTGGATGTGTCAGATACTGGTATTTACCCTGCGAGGATACATTACAAGTTTCAGTATCATGAAAAGGTAGGTCACCTGACATAGCATATGGAATCATTAAATCTTAAATTCCTATGCATAGTTTCCAATGACGGTACAGATTTGAGTTATCCCTTCACTCTTCTGGTAATTTATATGGTTTGCAAAGAAAATAAACATCAGTTTGGAAAAACAAAAAAGCAAAGCCTATATTTTGGTGCATAGTTAAAAGGAGTGTTAACCAACGTTTTAAAAACATTGCCTTACCTCTTATAAGCGCTTGTAATATTATGACTGATCTATATTATACTTCAATTTGAAATACAGATATTTCAGAGGCAATGCTATAGCCTCCACTGCTCCCTGGTGCCAACGTTTCTAGCTGCAATGATATCATGCAAATCTCACTCTCTGGAGCACAGAGACCCACTTCTCATAACTTAGATACCTGGAATTAAAGGGTTTTTTTTATTGAACCGCACTACACTTGAGAAATCTGTAAATTAAGAATAAAACAATAACACAAAAAGAACTAACAGATCTTCGACACCAGAAAAGGAGTCTGAGGAGGGCGTTACTAGTGTTAAGAGGTAAGCAACAGATTTGGTTAGCACTCTTAATTGGTATGATAGTCGTAATCTACTATTTGTATATGCTGTAACACTACAGACAGCATTGGAGTTGTACAAGCAGCGTCGAGGCACTAAACAGCTGCATAAAAGTATACGTGTAAACGATAAAAAAAAAAAAAATTAAAAAAAAAAAATACATTACGTGCCACCCAGAGACCAAAGGGTTAATTGTACCCTGGCATTTTTTGTTTTGTTTAGTAAGGTAAAGAGTACACCTATACCATTACAAACAGTTCCAGTGTTTAGGTTTTTTTTGTTTGTTTTTTTATTAGTAGGAAGGGTTGAAGATGGCGCAATAATTGCATTATTCCCTAATGCCTGGCACTTGAGAATGAGTGCGAATGTCCAATATCAAAACAACTTCAGCCTGGTCGTTGTTATGGATATTATTTGTGCTGAGGGCAGGCTGTGACCGAGCCTCAAGAACACACATACTGTCGTTCTGTTTTCTTGTGTAACAGAACGGCTGCATTTCGTAAGGACGGTAATGTATCGCTGCGTTCATTCACGAAGAAGCTTGGTATGTTTGCGGCCAGCGTTATGTCACACTTACCGCTCAGTCCCTTGGCCTGCTCAAGAAGCTCCTGAGCCGGGTCGGCCATCTCTTCTTTTACACTCTCTGGTTGTTTGTTTACTTCGGTTTCTTCCACGTCTTTCCCTTCGCCTGCCTCTTTCTGCGCTTTCACCACTTCCTTGGTGCTTGGGCTTTCCGAATCCAAACTAAGCCAGTTTCCCCAACCACGAAACATTTTCGTCTTTAAAATCAGGGATTTATTTGTTATACAACAGAGCGGTTTTTGTTTAGTCTAGCCAGCTCCAACCACGAAACGTCACCAGATGTAAGACCTCTCACATTCACTTCCGCGTTTGTTAAAAGTGAGTCTCGAGGCGGTTTGTCCCGTCTCTCTGTCCGTATTGTGGGTGCGTTCACGAGACGCAGTCTTTGCTAAGTCTGTGCAGATTCTGCAAAGATTCTGAAAATTCATTGGCTACTTGCTCCGATTCAGTGCAGATTCTGCGCAAAATGACGAAAGAATGCGTGTCGTGAACACACCCAGTGGTTCTCAATTTGCACTGCTGGTTTTTGCTCAAACTGAGCTCTCAATTACTTAATTGAACTAATAATTTGCTTAATTTGAATTTTCAATTGTGTGTCCTATAAGAAATTGGAACAAAAACCAGCAGGGCAGGATTGAGAACTACTGCTCTAGAAAGTGTCTTGAGGGCATCCGATGATTTTGGTTAGGGTCAGGGTGGGTTGACGTCAGAGAGGTGCCTTGCTTAGGAAGTGAAAGTTGGGAGTGCTTAGCAAATGCTCTAGAGCAGGGGTCTCCCGCCCTGGTCCTGATGAGCTACTGTGGCTGCTGGTTTTCATTTTAACCAGTCTCTCAGTTACTTAATTGAACCAATAATTTGCTTAATTAGTCAAGATTAACAGGTGTTCCAGATCTTTAGCCACTGATGATGTAAAGACACCTAGAAAACCTGCTGAATAGGGGCTCTCCAGGACCAGGGTTGGAGACCCCTGCCCTAGAATCATCTGATGCCCTCAGGACACTTTCTAGTAGTGGCTATTCCTTACACTGCGTCCGTATTGAACCCTCCACTGGCGATAAAAAGTGTTTGATTACTATGGGAAAGTTTACCGGTTTCCCTTTTTAGTTTTAAAAATTAGTTTAAATTAGTATTATTGTTTAAATCTGTATTACTGTATCCCCCTCTAGAATCAGCCTATCCAGTTATTTCTTTGGCTACAGTTTCTTCAACAACCACGATCAGTTGAAACTAGCACTTATACTAGCTTACTACCAGCTCTGACCAATTCTGGCCATTGCTGAAAAGTTTCCAGAAAGGTTGGTTTTCTTGATCTATTGTACATCTACGAAAATGGCCCGACATCGATTTGCACAGGCAGTCGTATTATTTATATAATCACTATTTAACAAAACCCTTAGTAGTCCCTAGTTTATAAACCTACGTATGCCTGAACGTTTCTTTCGTAATCATACCTACTCGGACAACGTGTTTGCAATAGCGACACTTACCACAAGGTGGTGCCAAAGTCGCATTTGTCCGCTTTGTTCTGTAATGCACTGGCAGAATGTGTTTTTCAGTAACTAAAATGCTCTACTTATAAATATACGTATAAAATGGATTATACTTAATGGATATGTACACAATACAGTCTTAAGTTTTTGCGGAGACTAGAGTTTTAATCCACATCCCAGGACACATGCATTGAATGTTTTGCTTACGTTTATTACTCGGTTAAAGGGATACATTTAGTGTAGCATTTTATTACCCTTTAAATACACATCGTTTGTTTCTGCTTAGATAATTATTTTACATGCTTACTCATTATTTAGAAAATCAATGACTGAGTAAATGACTCACAAAAACCTCGTTTAGCCACTGAGGAAATAACATTTTCAACCCCAGGACCTGTTGCTGGTTGTTCTTTAGAATGTATATGGCAAACAATATACAAACATTTTCCAATGTTTTTTAAACCCGGTGGCGACAAAATTGCTTATCAAAAGTAACACTGATATGAGTTCAATGTGACGCTTTTATGGCTAGAAAGAAAACAAAGAAAAATAATCCACATTACTTCGCTTTCAGGAATGTTACCACTGCAGCTATTACTGTACACAAAACGCTGCAGTTCTTGTAACCTGACGCTAGAGGGCATAAACGGCAATCCCAAATGAATCTGCGATGCTTCATTGTTTTGCATTTTGCTCAGGTACGCCGCGCCTCTGCTGGCCAGAACAGCGGTAGCTCAATGCTGAATCAGTGGAAGACTTTGTGAAACACAATTTCGTTTCCTCTCCCGTTTATCACCTTTTTATTCAAGAAAAACATCGAGATCTTGGAAAACAACATTAGACGCAACGTGGAGAAGCAAGTCTGCTTTCGATCAAAATGATTTGAGCTACTTTGATGGGACGGGACATTAAAGTCGTTTAAAAAAAAAAAAAAAAAAACGATGGGAGTTTATTACGCCTGTTGATACAAAGCAGGTTTGGGAAAAATAGATCGCCTGTTGGAAGTATTTCACAATTTGCCATGTACGGAAGACTGAAACAGACTGAAAGTATTGTATTTATACATCGATTTTAAGATCCAACGGACATAAAGTAACTAAGAGAAAGAGGAAACCAAGGACACTATCAATGTAGTAACAACGTGTGGATACATTGTCCTCGTTTTTATTTCGGGATTCATAGTCGGATTTTAATTTTAAAATAGGGCCTGCTCTGTATTTTTTATTCATTTTGTCGAGTTTTATATTTTATTTACTCTTTCTATGTCTGACAAACCGAGGTTAGAATATTGTTGAGCACACTGTAGTGCTCTCTGTAAGTCGAAGAACTGCACAATTCTTTTAGTAAGTAGTATTATATTGCGTTTTGATCTTATTTACTCGTAGGTGTCACGCTTCTGGCTAATGCTACATGTGTTGCTACTTATAATAATTTATACAGCGCATTGCACATCATTAATTTAATGGCAGTATCTACAAAGTAGTAAGGAACGCAGAGTCTGGATTTGGAAACCTGTTCAGAATCGTGCCTTGTTATCAAATGGTCTCTAGTTTAACTGAGCTGTAGTGATACATAGACTGGAGCACCATGGACATTGCTGATCACAGGAGGACTGACCAGAGGTTTACTGACAAGAATCAGAGACTGGTGCGGGGAATTGTAGACCAGCAAGGAGTAGAAATATTCAGCGTCATGGAGCCAAGATCTGCTGATACCGAAGGAACCAGCCTGGTGGAGGTAGTGCTGATAGGCGGTGCGCCGTGGGGATTCACTCTCAAAGGGGGTCTGGAGCACAGAGAGCCACTGCTCATAACTAAGGTAAGTCGACAATAGCAGCATGCTCATGCTCGCCAGACCTATACACCATACCACAAAACACTGAATAGAGAAACCAAAAAGTTGCTTGTCAGTTTGAGGGGATTACAACTAAAGGTACAAATTAAACTGCTGAATACAGACGTAGTGTCTTCTACCTGTCAGATATTCTGGAGGCTACTTTCCAGATATATTTCCTCTTGCAGGATGACATCACTATTGTTGCTAACTTACTACAGTGCCTTGGGATTTGCAGCTCCCTCCCCGAATAATTCGTTTTTCTCCAGTTATATTAATAGACTTTAGTTTTTCGCTTCTAGTTAACGTCACTATTTTTCATTTACCAATTACACTCTTGGGAACGGTTTCCTGCTTTATCGATTTTAATATAAATACATTAAATGATAGGTTATATATCATATTTGGCCAGCATAACTCAACAGTTAAGAATCTGCAGAAGGAAATATTGCATGACAATTAAACAAATCTGTCATTTGAAAGCTGTTCATTTGTTATTAAAAGTTGACATCTCCAGAAGTTTCCACATTTGCACATTGTAACCCCCTTCCTGATTCATCTGGGACAGGGGGGGTCGACCCCGACCCCGTAGTGATCAAACAGTTTTCTATTGTTATAACTTTTGTTGATCACATAGCGCCTCTTTAGCTAAAGGCCCGCACTTCCCGTGATTTTTGGGGAATTTCATAATAACATTTTATTCAGCTATCTTTAAAAAAAATAGTTTCAGTAAAACTGACATAATATATCACCTGCAGCAAAAAGTATCATAGCCTAGATTATTCTTTTATTTCAGATCATTTCTCTTAAAATGTATCTTTTTATAACCAAGACATAGATTTGCAATACAAGAAAACAACACCAATCATCTTAACAATGGAATGCTAATGGTTCTGAGAGAGACATCTATATACTTCTTTTTTGTTCTTTTCTTGTTGAAAACCTGATATTATAGGCTGATATTATAACCATTCTCTTGGGCCCCTAACAATTTCCACTAACACATCATTTGGTTTGGATTTTACATGGCAATGTTCCCCCCAAGGCTGATTGGCATAAATTGAAAGCAGAATGTGTTGTTGTCTGCTTTGCTGCAAAATGTGTCTCCAACTGTATCCTGCTGTTAAATAAACAACAGTAACTTATTTGAAATTGTTCTAAACTTTGAAATGAAATAAAGCTCTTTAAGCACTTTAATACCAGATGTGCTTCAGTTAATCTGTGTGTCAAATGTCAAAACTTTGGTGGGCAGTGATCTGCATGTTGCAAAAACAGTCTCATTTCCGATGAAACTCAACATTAAATGCGGCAAAAGTAGTATTATATAATGTAGGAAAAGTCCTTTCATCAGTGAAAAATAAAGCTGTGTATTTAACATACTTTTCAGACATCCCACTGCGTGTGCAATTAACTATAAGCAAGGAGAAAATATTATTGCACAGACTGATGCTCAAAGACGGTTAATTGCTAACCAGTTCTAACGTTGTGTGGGGTAGCTTGTTTTTTCACTTACTGTAATAAATGTGTCAGACTGTTCAGAAGTCTGAGTGAATCCAGACACTGTTTCATTTGTAAGCTGCACCACTGAGTACTAGATGGCTTGCAAGATAGGAATTTGCCTTTTTTTATTGAACTAGATACCCATCATGGGACCGCTGAGAGACACAGGCTCTGTTTCTGTCTGCCCAGTTTTATAGCTGGGAGGACTGAAGCACAAGGATGTAAAGTGACTCAGGCAGGGTGTTGTGGGCTGGTTTCATGTAATAATGTCATGCAATGTTCATACCTATGTTCTACGTTGTCAGTTGGAAGCACTTTGAGCATGGTTGGGTTCAAGTTGAATAATTATTTACCTCTGCTGCAGGCTGTTTACTTATAACTGTGTGCACTCATTCACAAGATTCTAAGTAATCCTAAAAAATATCTTTGTCATGGTCTTTTGTGTTCTTACACATTTGTCTAGTTTTATAAGTTTCTTTGTATTTTGAGTAATATTAAAGAAACTTGAGTGTCTTTTTTTCGGTTTTTGACATAAATATTTACCACCAGTGAGTTTTTTTTAGTTATGGATGACATTTCTGAAGCTCATTCTGCCAATGCCCGCACTCTACCAGTGCTTGAATTAGCCTACATCATCTTTCTCAATTGGAGGAGTACAAACAGTTATTCAAGATAGAACACGGTAGAAAAAAATTAATTTAGAAGGGGAACTGCACACACACAGCATACTGTCTTTCTATTGTGACAATGCAGCTTTATTGTGTAGAACAGGAAGTGACATCACTGACAGAACTGTGTGCACAAAGTACTTTCTGATTGATGACTGATTTGTCACCAACCAGGATCTTGAGCTACGATATAGGGAATTAATGTAAGCAAATAAAAATATTTGGATTTCGGTGTAATTTTTTTTGTCCAGGACCGGGATAGTTCAATCTGAATGAAGTCCCTGCCTATGATAACAAACCAGAGGTTTAATCTCATGTAACATTTGTTTAGGCGTGTTTGCTTAAAGGCTAGTTTTATGTGTTTAACCTGTGCCATTTGTTTATCGACTATAGCACATAGTGTGGCTTTGCTATGTATAAGGCATGGATAAGCATGGTTAACAGTTGTTGTGTGTGTCTTTCCTAGGCTAGGATATTATTCGCCCAAGCTTGTTTAAATAAGGAGGGATCCTTCTGTGTTTATCATCACTAGGGTGTCCATGTTGTCCCTCACTCTGGAACAGAATTAATGCTATCTACTACTGTCCTGATTCTCATTGATGGCCGGTTTGAGCCACAGTTTAATGTCTTACAATACTTAGTGCTTCATTATCTGGACTTGATCAACAGCTTTGCAGTTTGTTTGACTTCACAGAATGCCTTGCTTTATATCACAGGTGTTACATGCAGTCATTTACATGTTTGTACACAGATTCTTTGTTATTGCAATCTAGTGCAGCATATGTCTTTTTTGATTGTTGCAAATAATGCATTGCACTGCCCATTGATGGCAGTACAAAGATCACAATACTTTATATTGTGTAGGCTTACTGTATTGAATGCAAATCAGGCTACAGTTTTTTAAAATAAAATACATGTCATGCTGTATCATACTTGCTGTGTAAGATTAGGGGGCTATCTTATGTGCAGTATTTGTATCGATGGGCCAACATTTCTTGTATGCTATTTTATGGGTTCATAATGAATATCCATAGTCTAAGTAAAGACAGTATTAACTGAATCTAGAATGACTTAACACACTTGGTTTAGTTAAATTGTAAAATGATAAACAATTGTATTGCCATGATGGTATAATGATGGGTCTGCTGGTATATGAATACAGTGCAGTTCTATAACTTCAGGAGAATAGATCAGGAACTTAAAATGTCTAAATATTAGGGCTGCAGTGAAGGGTACATTACTGAAGCAAGGCTCGAACCTTTGATGGTACTAATTTGCATAATTTACTGGTGAAGTCACCATAGCTACTAATTTATATTTGATTGAAAATCCTATTATTTTACAGGTAAGCCATATAAATGTAATAAAATATTCACATGTAGTTTAAAAATATGTTATATAGAATAGTAATCATGTTTTTATAATTAAAATAAAAATGCGTGTTGTTTATGTACATGTAATTGATGCTGCTTGCGATGTATACAGTAAGCTTGCATTGCAGTAGCAGCTTATTGCTGCCAATTTAAAGAACAACAGCTGACAGACAAAACAAAGCTTTATTTAACACTCACTGTTCCAAGCAGATTATCAGTCACAGCCACATTTTACTGTTATTAAAAATAATAATAATAATAATATGAAGTTACGCTTGCCAAGTGACCCCGGAGATTGGTTGTGCCTCTGATGCATCAACAGTCGCTTTCACAGTTTGCATTTAACATTTTTTTTTGGTCGTCTGGACATTTAAAAAAAAAATCTCACAGCAGAGGGTTTGAGATGGCTCAGTTTTCGAAATTAAAATTATTTGTGTTGACGTATATTTTGTATGTTTCAAACATATTCTACCACGGCACTTCTCTTACACTGTCTTGTACACTAGGTATTCAAAACATATTTTACTGAAGCAATACAACCGCTATAGGTGCCCCCACAATATTTTTCCTTAGCTGTTAATGATGTTAATAATTCTTAGTGATTTTTATTGCTGTTGCAATTGTATTGAGGTCTAATCAGCGGTAGTCTGTACACCACTGCCTACCTTTCATTTCTTCATTCCAAAATGGCAAGTGATTATGACCTCAGGACACAATCAGTAGCGTATGGAGTTAACCTTTATTATTTTTGAGATTACAATTTTAATGCTTTATGCAGAATACTGTAATCCCTAGTGGGTCGTGTTCCTGTACCTCTACTGGGACCACACTGAAAAACAACATTCTGTCGCCTCAGTGAGTCATTTCCCAGTTTTGAAGCATCAGGTGAATAAATCTGAGCTGTGGTTCTGAAGAGCTGCCATGTACAGTAGATGCCTGGCATTGTTGATGTACAGCCAGGCCAGAGGAATTCTTGCTGTGAATACGATCTCTCACACACACAGGGGGCTCTTCCAAATAACCTGTCCCCTTCACAGCTTCAGTAAGCTTTGAATTCACAAATTAAATCATTTGAAGACATTTTTAATTTCTCCCATGAGATCTCCTTAAAGGATTGATACCCTGTGGTAGAGGGGCCTGGTGTCTATGGTGGTCAGGAGGCAGAAAGGAGACTTGGGACTGAAGAACTGCAAGTTTATTTTTCTTTAAATTAATTTGTAAACAAAAAAATAAAACTCACCAAGCCAAAATAGAAAGGTTAAACAAAAACAAGTCATGAACACAAAATGAAACCTAAAATCCCTCACCCAAGTCTTGCACTATCACTGTGGGTTTTTAAATAAAAAATACAGGCATCTTTCTTCCTGTAGCAGCAACCCTGTCTGTTCCCAGCTCCCTGGTCATCTCCCTAGTGGAGCTCTGGGCTCTCCTTTTATAACATGTGGCTGCTCCCAATTATCACTTATTCTATTTGGGAGCAGCCACATTCTCACATGTTTTTGGCAGGGACAGGAATTAACCCCATCCTTGCCAACCACCACCAAAACACAAACAAACACCCACAGAGTTTTTTTTTTTTTTTTTTTAACTGGAGAACTTTTTTATATTCATAACTGTTGTAACTTGTACAGAATCACTGTACAATAGAATATTCAATTGAATGGTTGGAATTCAACGTGACCAGAGCATACTGGGAAGCAACAGTTTAAGCTTTTAATGTTAAATACTGTACAGAACAGTCTGAATAAAGCCAGTGGAGAAAATGGAATATGAATATAATTCAAAGCCCTGGGCATCCCTTCTTAAGCATCCAACCACCCAGCCAAAATAATACAATGTCATCTGCAATCTGCATAAGACTCCTGCATCTGCAAAGGCGAGTTTTATGTGAGTTTCTAATTTGTGCACACCAAAGAATTTATTCCTGCAGTGTAATACCACATAAGATTCCCTTAAATGTGATGACTCCAGTTTTGATATTAAATATCTGCTCAGAATTCTTTATTTACTGTATAGCAGACAGAATATTCCAAGGCAATGCATGCTGTTTGAGTGTCATAGTTTATTTACAGGGTCTTAGCTACGCCAGTGTTTTGGATGTTGTCAGATAGAGCGTTCCAGAGTCAGTGCCTGAAGAGATCATTTATCAGTCTGCTGAGCCAGACACTCTATTGTCAGTGTGTGCAAGCAGATTGGAATAGCTTAGAGTGCAGACGCTGTCTCATTGAACTGTGGGGGAAAGATAAGACAGGACAAGCTGATTCCCGCACTGAGCATCCACTTGGAGAGAGGGTGCAGTAGTTGATAATAGCGATAGCAGGACAAATACTACAAGTTATTATGTACAGTTGACCCCTGTCTCATGTTGTATAAAAGTTTCTTCTTGTGAGTACTTCAGGTGGACAAGAGGTTCTGACAAAATGAGAAGACACACTACAGTATACAACATCAGCAATAACAAACAGCCACAACACTTTACTTGTCACTTGTTTTTTAGGATCTTGTGGAGTTCTGATCCATTTTTATAAAATCCCCTGTTCTTTTCTTAGCCGCCAAAGGTTTGACTTTCGTCCTAATTCTGATATCGTTTATGTCCTGGAGAGGGGCAGGGCATTGTCAAGTGACAATTGAGTTATCTTATCCAAAATAGGATTCCTCCCTTTTTCAATGTGAATCTCAGTCTCGTGTAAACACTTAAAATAGAGTTACAAAGTTACAGTTGAGTTTCCAAGGCACAGAGTGAGCCTAGTTTGCTCGCCAGCTTGGCTCTGTATCTTAAAGGGCTTGGCAGGCCCAGGGAATTCACGGTGCGGCTGCTGGCTGTGATTGGATAAAGTGCCCTGCTGAAGGTCACGAGAGGAGCTGTGAAAGCACACTTTGTTTTTCACAGGACAGCTTGCTTCAAGGTTAATGGAGCTGAAAGAGATTGAGGGACAGGGGAGCAGACTGTACGCTGTGTTAATCTCTCGGAGGGGTGCCGGGGAGCATTTTGAAACCAACTGATTTATTTGTGCCATCTTTTGAGATTCATACCCACATCCCACTTTCCATATATATATATATATATATATATATATATATATATATATAAAAATAATATTATACTAAGTCTTGTGTTAATGAGTATGCATTAGTTAAGGAACACAGAAGAGATACTGGTAGATGGTTACATTTCATACCTGAAGAACAACACCCAAGATGTTGCATCCTATGTTGTTGTTGTTGTTGTTATTATTATTATTACAAGCACAAAGACAAACAGTTATTATCAAATGAATACTGTTCAACAGGTTATTGCTCCTGTTTTGTTGATTTTGAAAGACACAGAATGTGTAGTGTTTTTACAAAATTAAAAAATAGGCCCAAAACTGATATAACTCGTTATGCACAGCATAGTTTGCACGAACTACACAGCTGAGCCTTAAATTTGCAAGTCCACCTTATCTTGGATAGTATCAGACTCTAGGGATAAAAGGAAGTCTATCTGTCTTTTCACACTTTCATACTTATGTAACAATTGAATCCACCCAGCCAGGCACTATCTTCACCAAGTAATGTAACAATACACCAACTGGGTACATGCATTATGCAATGATATTGAATTAAGGTTGAACTGCCACTGAACATACATATCCACTGTACAGCCCTGTTTTGGAGGCCGGAAAATAAGCCTCTAGAATGGGGCTGTCAGTTAAGCCTCAAAATAGAAATCGATTAATTGAGCACACAAAATATAATCGTTTGAATAAATATCGATGATTATACCGCCCACGTACATTTTCGCTCCGTTCCTCTCCCTCCGATGTGATTATTTAAATATCATTGCAGTTAAGTAAAAGCTTGAGCACAACAATTGAATGCGAGAGGTAATTACGCCTGGGTAGCGTCAAGAGAAGGGAAAAAAAAACAATTCGCAACAAGCCTAAAGCAAGTTTAACATACTACAGAAGTGTTACTAAAATATTTATTTCAAACAGATTACAGTACTTTGGAATGTAATCTATGTAAACTAGACGCAAGTGTATGAAAATGTCTTTTTTTAAAAAAAATTATTGTGACAGCTGCAGCATCATGCATTGCATCTTAATACTGTACCACCAAACCTTCACTATCTGTGAAACACATTGCGGAAGTCCCTGCCTAAAACATCATCATCATCATCATCATCATCAGATTTTTACTTACCACAACATTCATACCAGCTGTACAAGCTGATCGTTACTCCAAAATTGCGTTTAACATCACTGATCGTTTATTTATTTTTTTAACGTTCTTGAATATTGTTAAATATTCATTATATAGCAGTTCATTTTAAAACTTGATACAGTCAGTTTTCTTCAATGTACACAATTTATTTACAGGCTGTTTGTCAGGAATACAAGCCTGTCCTGCTCTGGATTCAAGGCGCCGTGCTTTTTTGTTTGTTTACATTGAACACACAGAGGGACGTACTTACAAAGCATGTTCAAAACTGATTCGCTGGTACGATGGCACCAGCAAATCAGATGCTGGTTAACGCGAGCAGGAGAAGAACAGCGTCTGACAGAAATACTGTAAATAGCAAGGCAGAGGGTTCGGTGCAGTTTCGTTGATAAACTTGCATAATGCTATTAACTATGCGCGTTGCAAAAATGTAATTATTTAATTGATTATCCAGCATTTATATCGATGTATATAATAAGGAATGGAATCTCATCAAAAAATGTAATCATAGCAGTCCTAGAAAGTGCAGAACTGTAATAAAGTACCTTGCCTTTAATGAGTAGCACAATACTGTGGAATGTTCCACATCAAGGTAGGCGGGTACGAACAGGTATATAAAGCATGTTTATGACATCCTGCAGGCAGTATGTGTTAAAGTGATAGGTAAGGGGGTTAAATTCACTTTCCTGGCTTCACCTAGTATGTCTAGCGGACTTTCTCCTATATCTGGAGCTATGTGGTAAACCTGTCTGGGGGTGGTTGTTGTAATCTGGTCAAAAGAGATTGCAGTCCCTGCAATAAATACATAAACAACCACTTTGAGAATGCATTTGGAAGCTATTCATATTGAATTTTTAAAAATGTTTTCCAATTCTATTATGATTGTTTTCCATTGGACTCTCTTGCTGAGCTCTGTAAAGTGGATTAGGTATCGGCTTCTTAATCCATCCCCTATTTTGTCCGCCCCTCTGAAACCCCCTGCAGGAATGTTCACCCTGCATTCTTTAAGCTGAGCCAACTTACTGCATCTGCACTGGAATACATTTTACTGCTTTAATGTCTTTAGGTGAAGGTCACAGAGGATGGGGTGTCATTTTTGTAACCAGCAGTTCCGGGAACCATGGTGGAATGCTGAAGTTTTGTAAGCTCCACAGTGCATACTGCGTTTTTTATGATAGCCTGGAGCTTGTTGGAATGGGATGTACCACCTGTGGTAAATTTAGATTGGATTTTAGAATGTTGCTTTCTTTAGAATGCCCTCTTGGAATGAGGACTGAGCTCATATGCTAGAGTTCTCAAGGCTTCCCATTGACCAGTGTTAGAAACTCACGCTAGTCATACACCCAGTCCAGGGTATCAGAACTACCTTTGAATTTTGAGCAATCAAAATTTGAGCACAAGTAAGCTGTTCCTCCCCTATAATGATTTATGTTACATGAGAGTAGATGTTAAAACTTCATGCTGATTTGAACTCGGCTCTCGCCAAGATAAGCGCCAACTAAGACGTTTCTTTCCATCTGATGATGTAGATATCCTTCTGCCTGGTGTTGATGGCTGAATTGTAATGCTGGCTCCAGGGATCAGCTTATTTTGCTTCTGTAGTGCATCAGCACACACAATGGCTGTGATGCTGGCTCTGGGGATCAACCACAGTGCGGTCTTCCCAGCACATCAGCATGACAACCGTCTGGATTGAGCTAAGTAGGCTACATCTCTGGGGTCTTCAAGTGGGCACCTTCCATCCTCTGTGTTTCGTTGACTAGCCCACAACACCTCAAGAGGGCTCGACAGTGATTCTGGCATCCCAGCATCACCCCCCTCCGTCCACCACTCAACTCAACTCAGCCCAGCTTACTTACCCGTACAGCAGCGTTGCTTTCTTTCTATTGTGCTTGAGATCCCCAACCAGAATCTTTCCGTCTCAACCACAGCCAGTTGCTGCTCCTTTCTGCTGCTTCGGATAAGTTCTTCACTGTGCGACGCAACTCTTGGCCATTGAACCCGACATCTCTGAGAAACTGGGCTGTAGATTGTGCCACAAATCCTCGATAACCCACCTCCACTGGGTAAACCCGGACTCTCCATCCTCGCTGTTCCGCTTCAGCAGCTAGTTGAGCATACCGAAGTTTCTTCCTCTCGTATGCCTCATCCACAGCATCCTTCCATGGCCCTGTTAACTCTACTAGATGAACAAAGCATGCTGATCCAGACCACAAGACAGTGTCTCGTAGAAGGTTAGTGGTGGCAATCTCGGGTGAAAAAATAAGCCGTTGACCAGCAGCTTCCAGTTGTTCTGGGCGAGGCTTGGTTTTAACACCTTTTCTTGGTGGTTGCTCTCCTGGATGGAGGAATATTGTCTTTTGCGTGTAATGCTTATGGAACTGGTGGCAACTTATTGGTCATGTTACGCTTGTCTTCCAATGCTAAGGCCAAACATCGCAGCACCTGGTCACGGCGCCATCAATTTCTACAGGATTCGTAGAACTCTAGAACCACTCTTGTATACTCTGTATGGAACTCCATTAGGCCCTGGAGATGATGACGTCCTTGCTTTTTTCACAGCTTGCTCTACTTCTTTCCACTTAGGTGCACATTCCTCCATTTGGTATTCTGGTAGATTGATAGATGTGATAGGATCTGAAGGAATTGACAGAGGCTCCTGCCTTTTTTAATCTGTATGTTTTTCCTCCAAATATCTCTCCAGCTCAAACTTAGATGATTTTAGTGTGCCATTTTTCTCACTGGTGAATAACTTCTTTACAAATTTGAATGGAGTTTTATAAAAGTTAGTTCTTGCACGCTCATTTTTGTAGCGTTTCCGTAGGTGCTCAGCTCTGCGCAATGCTGCAAGCTTGTTTTTTATGACCCTTTGTAAGAGATTGAGTCCCTCTTTCTGACTTTGTTCTGCTCTTCTCCATTGCTTCCTCAGCTGTCTCCTTTCTCTAACTAAGCGTTCAATCTCCTGCTGCCGTCTAGACTTTCCAGGAATAGTTTGTACTTTTTCCTTCCTTTTTTCAACTCCAAACCTCTCGCTTCCATATGCGTAGATGATGTCCCCAAATTTATCCAGCTTCTTTTCAACTGTTCCACATAACGCAAAACAGAGATCCGTGTTTACTGTGCCCCACGCAGTTTTCTCACAAGCTCTTAGCCATTTAACTCCAGGTTTGTGCCCGTTGAGGTTCTTTTCTCTCTTATGCTGGTTCTTCTGACTGGGTTCGCAAGGATCATTAGGTTCATCACTAGTTGTATCCATGCAAGTCCTCCCCTATGTTTATGACAGGGGTGCTGATATCCTGCAAACTGTGGTTTGCTTCCAGTCGCTGGACTTCATTTGACTGACTTCGTAAGAATTACTGATCAATGTGAGGCCCTTGTCCCTTCTCCCTCAAGCATTTCATTCTCCCTTGATGCATCTTCAAACCCCTGACCGTTGTCGCCTTGCTCCAGCCACAGACACAAACCTGGAGTTCCATGTCTTTGCTAATTGCAGATCTTGAACTAGTCTTTTATGAAGTACTCTCCATTCTCATATCCGTTTCTGTTCCTAAGTCGTTAACCGCGTTGTCCAATGTTGAGTCATTTTCCGCCCCCGCCCTCACAAACTCTAGGGGTATTTTTCTCTTTAATTTCTTAGAAACCTTGGGCGGGTGTCCCCAACATCCTGTTTACCTTTGAAAACACAGAGCTGGATACTGCCGACAAGGGTAGTTAACCCTTGCCAGTCCCAGTGGGGTCTCTTTCCTCTTGTCAGCTGTCTCTCCATGCTGTCACAAGGTCTTTCCCTTGTTGCCAGCTGCACTATTCACAGCAGTCACTGGATGTATCCAGATCTTCATAATTTCCATTACACGAGAGTAGATGTTAAAACTTCATGCTGATTTGAACTCAGCTCTCGCCAAGATAAGCGCCAACTAAGATGTAGCTTTACAGTAAACTAATGTGATCCATCTGCATCTCCATCAATTTGCGTTTCTTTCCATCTGATGATGTAGATATCCTTCTGCCTGGAGTTGATGGCTGAAGTGTAATGCTGGCTCCAGGGATCAACTTATTTTAGTAAACTTGCATTCAGTGAGACATGTTGATCCTGTGCAATCTGTTCAGACCTGATTGTTCCAGGACTACTTTTGTTTCTGCCTCTGAATTTGACCTCATTGCCTCCTACAGATGGGGCAATGAGTGCCAATCAAAATAGGCAAGAAAGTATATAAACTGTACAACTATGAACCCATATGTGCTAGGGATGCAATGCCCTGAAAAGGATAGGGAATTGTTTGTATGTCCGTACGTATTTCACAGTTAGTTTTTTCGATATATCAGGAGAACAGCTTATCCAATTGCCATGAAACTTGATATTAACATTATTAGTAAGTTATGAAGAATATCAGATTCTGGGGGAAAAGCATCTGTCTGTCCGTTATTTAATGTCTGTTAACATTGTTTAGCATAAGTTATTGGAGATCCGCTTATAGCCATTTCTTATTCTATTCTATTCTGTTGATTTACTGATTGTCTAACACTGAGTTTACAGTCGTTGTGGGGAATGCATTTTACTGTTGACAGTTTGAACTGCCTACAGTAACACTTACCTTCCTCCTATCTTTCTACAACATTATTGAAAACCTTCTTTTCAGTCGATGACGTTCTGCCCCGGAAATATTTTTTAACACAACGTTCTCTGTGACGCTGACCTGCTCTGTTAGGATGAAATCACTTCAGGGCATGTCGAGTTTTATCAGGAGGAGGTGTGACATTTCTCAAGGGTGTTTCTTACAGTGCAGGCTTTTTAACCTTAAATGGTTCTCACCAGGGTTTTATTTCCCTTTTGCAAACAAAAAAAAATGCAAACTGAAAACTTGTGATAAGTAAGGGCTCAGGTATTGGTTGAAACATTCGATTTTGTTTTTCTGAAAATATTTGTATTTCTTGTATTTGTTATTTTATTAATTTTCAATGTTTATTTAAGATGAAATGCAGTAATGAAGCCTAAAGCCAGTACAATAATGTTGTTTACCTTCTTCCCCACTATTAGAGTCAGTCAATCACTGCTGTGCTGAGTATTGCTGGAAAGGCTTTAAGTTAGAATTGTCAGGTTTACAAACACATTGTTTGCTGAAGCCTATTTCTTGGTCCTTAGTCTTGGCTTCACTGGCTAACATGGCATGGTATGCAGTATTTAGCTCAAGGTTGTGTGTTTCCCATCCCAGAAGGTGACCCGTAAGCAGGCACACAGTGGGACTCAAGCAAATGGGACACACCTTGCAGATTGCAGACATCATTGTTTTGATACACGTTGAAAGAAAATGACTCATGAGGAAATGTAGGTTTACAGACGGACATGCAACCAGTTTTTCACCCTAACCCCGCGGGGTAGTGTGAAGACCAATGTAGCACAGTCTGAAGATTTGACACAATTGTGCCATAAAACAGGGAAATCACACAGGTCATAAAGCAGTGTTCTATTTTCTCATTGAATCCACCCCTTAAATGTAGGGAAATGTTACTGCGCTTGTAACTGGGTCTATTCTGTTACATCTCAGCAAAGCAACAATTTCAGTTCTGTTTCTAAACACTGCTGTTTAATCCTTGAACAGTATGGATTTCACACACACTCGTTTTAAACTTTTCAATCAGTAATAATCTGAAGATACCAGACTCCTTTTGTAAACAGTGTGAATTCTAGGCCACAGTACAGCATAGCACATGCTAGGTTGGCAAATATTGTTTGTTGTTTGTTCTGTAAGAGATTTAGAAAGGACAAGGTTACTGTGTGTCCACATTTAGGTTAGAAAGATAGGATTGGTGCTGGATGCACATGGTATTTTTATATTTCTGTAAATAAATCCTGGGCTGAGGGTAGCATGGCTGTTGCCCTTGTCCCCTCCAAAACAAATTATGGGGTTGGGAAGTAACGTTGGGGCTCAACTGGCCTCGGTCAAAGACCAGACAGACAGGGCTGTGAGCTAGTAACTTATAAAATCCAGTGAGAATGGTTTTATATTCTATGTATTGCAATGCTTGAAAAACAATACTGCTTATCCTATCTATGTGTGCAGATAGCTGGAAATCAGAAAATGAAGAAAACCAATCAACTACAGTACAGGTTTTTTTAACTTTAAGTGTTTCTCACCAAGTTTGTTTTATTTTATTTTCACAAAAAAATATATACAAATTGCACACTGGAGTATGAACGGGGAACCAGGTATCGATTGGCTATACTGTAAATAAAATTCAAAGTTCAACCCAGCCATGAAGAAAACCAATAAAAAGGCTGTTTTCCTAATTGAATCCCATTAACTTGAGTGATCTAGAGGCGTGGAAATGACTACCCCAGGAAGAATCAATCAATGACAAAGATAATTACTACATACTGTCCAGTGTGTGGCCACTTTTTCAGGACTGGTTTGTAGAGCTCTCAGCATTCCTCATGGCTGATTCATTCTTTGTCTGCAACTTATGTATTGCTGGTTTAAGTTGTGGATAAGGTTGCATGACTTCTTTTGTTCGTGAATAAATTCCAGTTTGGAAGTGAACAGCACTCTTCTTCTTTTCTTAGTAAAATGTGTTGAGACTCTCAACCTTGTACTGTCCATGAATCCCAAATGGACATTCTGAGCGGAAAGGTTTTTGTAAACTGATCCTCTACTCCCCATGTGAGGTTTGCCAACGAGACCTCTGCTCATAAAATTACCGGGGAAGGATAAAGGCCGACCAGAACTGGAAACTTTTCATTCAGATCCCCGCAGATAAGGAAAGCGCACAAGCAATTCATCAAGCTAGAAATTCAGTCTTGACTGGATTTGGAAGCCATAGAAACAGTGCCCGCTGAGAGTGCAAGAGAAAGGATAAACAGGAACTCTGACATGAGCCTGTTGACATTGTTTAACTCCTTCTCTTTCTGGGAGCCCACTAGCACATCTAGCCTCTGTAATGTATGTCTATGGTTGGCAACTCGGGCCAAAGCACCTTAAACATAAACTGTTTTAGTAACGTAAGTGAATACATTGTGTGTAGGGTGCCTCTTTAATGTATAAGAAATGTCATCTCGTGCTGTTTGGGCAAGAGGGCTGCTCAAACTGTGCCTGCTCACAACGTATTAACATAGTATTAATCACACCAATGAAGCTTGTACTCAGGAATAGCTTTAACATAAAAATATATTTTTTATTTTTGAAAATATAACTTTTATCCCCCCCCTCTCCCGGGTATGAAATGGTTCAGTCCAAAATCAACATGAGATTTTGGTAATATTATCTTCAAAGAAACTACAGTAGTTCATCAAAATTTAAATAAAGAGTGCAGTTAATAGGCGGCTCCATTTTACAATCGGTACCCGCTGGTATGTGTGTTTTTTTTTATTTTTTTTTTATTTTTGAACATTGAAATTAGATGTGATGTTATAATTACAATAAGAACCAATCAGCATGGTTGCAAACATCATAAAAATGTAAATGAATAGTAAAAAGCCAGCTTTGTCGATTGCCCTTTGCATATATCCTCAAGAAAAAAAAACGGTTTGAGAACCTCTGCTGTAAAGAAACACTCTTGTAGTTGCTGCTCTATGACCTGTTTTCTTTTTCTTCTCATTCTTCATTCGGTCACCTGCTAAAAATGCATCCCAAATGGATGTAAAAAAATGTGATGAGAACATGCAAATGCAGCTTTCTTGATCACCATGTGTGTTTTTTTTTCTGTCCCATTGGGAAATCTAAAACATTGTGAACACAGCTCATTCTGCTTTGAATAAATTTCCCTTCTGCACCAGTGTTGTCTTCACAGTGCCTGCCATGTTCCCACTTTCCTCAATAAGAAACTCGGTGTTAGCCCAGGATTCACAATCCTTGCACTTTTGATCGGTATCGTACAAAAGACTTCCATTTAGTAATATCTATTGTTTTATGTTCCTTTTGAAGCTGGACATATAAATGCAAATGAGTGTTGGGTACAGGATTTGTTTATTAGCAAGTGCACATCCACGTCTGTTTCTGTGCTGTATATCTAAGAGTACCTTTTTGCAAAGGATTTCCCAATCAGCCACTGCATGTACAGCGATGGATTTTGTTGAATCCGTTTTTTGCACAGATTCAATGTTGACCTATTCCAGGCTGTTTGAAATTGTGTTCTGAAGCTCAAAAACATGTTTCTAAAGTCTGTATTCAAAATGTTAAAATCAGTATGTTTACATTATCATAAGTTATTATTATTATTATTATTATTTATTTCTTAGCCGACGCCCTTATCCAGGGCTACTTACAATTGTTACAAGATATCACATTATTTTTACATACAATTACCCATTTATACAGTTGGGTTTTTACTGGAGCAATCTAGGTAAAGTACCTTGCTCAAGGGTACAGCAGCAGTGTCCCCCACCTGGGATTGAACCCACGACCCTCCGGTCAAGAGTCCAGAGCCCTAACCACTACTCCACACTGCTGCCCTCTTAAGCAACATTTCTATTGCAACCACTAGCTGTGCCTCCTTCCAGATTGCAAATCCATCAGTGAGTTTAGAACATGTTACATATTATTTGGGGAGGAAAAGGGGTGCTGAAGCACAAACAGGTTTGCAAACTGCCACTGGACTGCTTAACATGAGGTTTCTATCTGTGCTTTGAGCAATCAGGATATAGAGTGCCAGCCTTCCCAACTGCTGTAATACAGAGTTTAGGTAAGAGGGGAATGTGTACTCTGGGAGAGCCACAAGGTCAGAGAGAAACTGACAAGAGCATGGCAGAAATTCCCTCGGATACAACTGTTCAAAGTTTGTTTCATTGCTCTCTATGGAAATGTACTGTAGCTTGTTGAAACTTTAGCTGCTCCGATTAATTATTCATGCAGGTGATTGGCTAATAGCAGTTCTTTTTTGTCCACTTAGTAACAGAGCCAGAAAATAGGAATTATGTTTATTTTGAAAGGGGTATGATATTTCCTCCCAATTCCTTTCATGTGACAAGAGGTTATTAAATCAGATGTACTTCTAGAGTAAAAACAGAATCAATGAAATGCAAAACATGAAAAAAATAGCATCATAAAAAAAGAAAGTTCTGTATTCGGACAAAAACTCATAATTAACGGCATAAATACTGCATAGTTTCTGGTTTCTTGCCTGTCAATGACCTCTTACTGTAGGTGAAGTTTAGAAGTAATTTATGAACTCTCTGTTGGTATGTTCGCTGTGCTGTGCTGTGCTGTCTTTTTAATGATGTTTAAGGTTGGCTCATGTTTATGGATTGTGTTTACTGGTATGTGCTATGAAGTCGCATCCAGTGGAAAAGGTGTTTTTACTCCATGTTAGGACAAGCTTTATGCTACTCTGTTTTTTTTTTCTGTTGACGTATACAACTTGTCCATCAATAGCTGCATGTGCAAACTGAACTAGAGGCTTTGTATCTCCAGCTAGGCAAATGGTAAACATAGCAGCATGTTTTTACACAATGCCATGTGTTTTCAATTTGTAGGCCTCTGAGCTTTCACTATAATTACACAAGGTACTGTAACCAAACTGAAATATTCAGCACAACATTTTTTAGTCTAAACCTTTTGAAGATGTTTAATGAGAGCTGGCCCAAATCATCCAGCACACACACGAGTTTACTAAGAAGTAATACATTTACACCATCCAACAGTATCATTTTTAAATTGCTTGTAAAAACATAAAAAATAGTGCACTGGGGTTTGAGATCTGTCCTCTAAATCACTGCAGGAAGAGCGATTTAAAAAATAAATAAATAAATAAATAAATAAACCATAGCAACAAGTACTCTGGCTTTTCTGTTCTGTACCGCATCATGGATCGTTATTGCTGTGTTACCTGTTTGACAATGTGGGCAATAATCCTTGCAGTATAACTGAATGCCGGCTCTAAGGACTAGACAAGGTTCATTTTAAATGACTCTTACATTTGAAAGCAGTTAGATCTTCCTTTTTGAATAAAAGAATGCAGTCTATGGCATTTGCTGCAAAGTTCTGCTTTTTTTGGAAAGATTCTTTACTGTTTAACAAAGGTTGTGCCCCCTACCAAATCATGTTAGCTATCGAATCAACAACTCAAACTATTACATTGAACCATATGTAAGGTATTTAACATTCCAGCATTCAGGGGTTATCTACATAATGAATGGAGGAGCATGTGTCTATAAATCCATGGTCCAGCACTATGGCTTTGCGGAATTCTTAAGTAACTGAAGTGCCTGTCTTGACTTTATCAGCCTTTCATCTGGACCCACATCATTATTCTTCATCAGCCCTCTGTCTGTTTTCTTTGTTTCTCTTATCAGCCAACCTCTTTCTCAATTTCATCTGACTACATGTAGCATGTCCCATTGCGCTGTGGTTGGCTCAAATGTCTTCACACAGCATACAGCGGTAGTGTCCATAGTTAAAGAAGGACTCGTATACACACTCCCATTAGTTTAGGTTGGATTCTTCACCTAACATTGTCCTGCACCAGTAGGTGCGTGGTTGTTTACATATCTTGAGCACTATGTGGTTACTGTAGTGTGTACAGTATGCACACTTTTTAAGTATCTCAGGTGACAGGGGATAACCAGTAGAGGTTTATATATTGAAGATTGGTATAGGCTAGTGGTTCTCAATCTGTGGTCCGCCGGCTCCCTTCAGGTGGTCCGTAGTAAGGTTACATAATTACTGAAAGAAAGCGGCAGCATAGTTATAGATCCCATTGCAAACTCAAAATTTGAGACCTTAAAAACTCAACTACAGAAGCAGGAAGAAAATGCATACATGGAGAATATCTCCTAGTTAAAGGTCTAAACTCTGTCATATATAGCATACGACCTTCATGACAGTAAAAATAGACATAATGAAGCATTCTTACCTTTGTATAAGTTAGTGGTCAGCAGATGTGTCTGAGGGCTTGTCGTGTTATCAATTTTTATAAGAATTTTACACCTACTATAAAAGCTTAACGTGTGTGAATGTAATTATATTAGGAGTAAAATCTGTGAACCTCTCCAGTTTCTCCATGTTCCGTAGTGTGCAGTTTTGCTGTAAACATTCAACAAATCTAAGGCATGATTATCTCTAAAACTAGATCATCTTACTTATCCCAGACGAATGCAATAAAACCATTACAAATTTTCCACGGTAGAGAGTGTGTATGGCTTTTGTTAAAATGTAAGAAGCAAAAACATTTTAACTGAATTAATGACTTACAATAGTGAAACTAATCAATGGGAATCAACCCCTTTAAATGAATAACTTCAAAGTTAAAGCTGCTGTTTTATCTATAGTGACATCTAGAGTTAGTTACATTGTGACTCCTTCAGGGAAGGATATGTGCTTTGCTCACTTCCACACATCTACTGTGAGAGGTCTTAACATTTATATTTATATTAATATCAAAACTCCCTATCCCTGCATGGAATTTTGTCCCTGGCTCCCTCCATTCCTGTCATGTGAGAATGTGGCTGGAATGGAGGGAAGTTTAAGGCCCATAAAGTTGCACAACCCTGCGCTTGAAATATAGTCTGGTTTTTTTTGTGTGACGACTTTTGCCTGCTTTCCTATTGGCTGACTTGCCACAGTGGGGATCTCGTGTTGTTGCTGCCTGCACTGAAGCTGGATAAATATGAGTTTACAGTGCTTGCACTTTTCACAAGAGCTTAAATCTAAAACACATCCACCAAAATCATTTGGTTTTAAAACTAAGGGCTCTCTTGTAGGCTAGAAAGTCCTATACCAAGTTCAGGCCTAAGGGTGGCTGCTCGGAGCCTGTTAGACACAATAAAATATGAAAGCTCTGCTGGGTCTCGCTGAGAGTTTTGGAATGCTAAACTCACCCTGAGAGTCTGATTCCTATTTAGTGAGTTCCAGATGAAAACTTGGATGTTAATATCTCAGGGCAGCAGTTTTACTGTTGTAATCCATTACTGCTGTCAAACATTGCTTCCCTTTTAGGACAATGACATATTGTTTTACTAAAGAGAAAAAAAAAAAAAAGCTCCTCTACATTTTGACAATAAGCAAGCTGTTTTTTTCCTTCTTTGTATTGCATATGACTGGTCACTACTTGAATACGTTTTTTATACCTTTATTTTGTGACTAAGATTTACATACTATGATGTCACAATCACGACCGCATACTTTTTAAGCACTTTATAGGTTCTTTATAGATCATTTAATTGTATTTAACAGCAAGAAATTAACTGTAGTAACAACATTTGTGATGACTAAATACTTGAAAGGGTTTTTATTGTGAGGTCACACTTGACCTGTATAAATGGGTAATTGTAGATAAAAAATAATGTGATATCTTGTAACAATTGTAAGTCGCCCTGGATAAGGGCGTCGGCTAAGAAATAAATAATAATAATAGTATTAACTCTGGGGTTTAAAATCTTAACGTGGGGTATCTGGACATGACAACCCCACAAATGGCCTTGATTTTACTGTCGAATTTATGACTTTGGGGTTATTTCAGTTTTTTCAGCACATACAAACATGGGGGGGGGGGAAGCATGCTTTTTTTATCAGTAAAACAGGATCTAGCTAGATGAATTATATGGAAAGAATTTAATTTTGCTAGTAAACCAAGAAGTGCATTCCGTTTACTGCCATTTGCAGATGAGAATAAGAGACTCGGAGTGTTGCTGACAGAGTGCTTTGTAAGAGCTATGTTTACTGTATCTTGTCCAAGTTTATTCCAGCCGTTTCCTTCCCTGACAATCAGCATTCTACCGGGCACAGGGCAGTGGGCTATTTTTAACGGGAATGATAAGAAACGAAGGAAGGCTTGCAATATGCAACACTGTGCGGTGAAATGGTTCATTATCAGCACTGAATTGACATGCAATATCTACACCCTTTCCTGCCTGGGTATGTGGGCTTCAGGAAACAATTATTCCAAGTCTTTTGTTCCTCATTTTCAGTTTGCGTCACAGCAGACCACAGGCGCAGTGTTCCATCACTTTGAGTGACACAGTCCTGTATCTGTCTGGCAGTGGTCCAGCGTGAGCCATTGTACCCCATAGGAACTGCTGCAACACAGAGTGCGGACCCCTCATGTACTTTTCACAAATTAAATAACAGTCAGTTTGTCCGAGTGGAGTTGGTAACTTTTTTAGGTTCTACTGAAAAGTCTACAAAGTGTTTTCCTTGTACTCATTGCAAAGCTACATTCTTATTGTTAGGGTTCTTCATTTTTCGGTCTTTAGTTTTGAGCAGTGTGAAACATAATCAAGGGTTTTTTTTGGTTTTTCATTAAAACATCATTAAACAAGTTAATTGGGCACCAGGTTTGCAGACACTTTTCTGTTTTGAATGTGTTAATATTCAATGTATTTGCTGTTTATGATCAGCTGAAACACTTCCTGACTTGTATGTAGCAGCGGCGGAGACTTTGTGTCTAACGCCCTGTGGCAAGGCAGAAGCCCTGCTGGTGTAAATAGTGTGTGGAGGAATGTAAGGTTGGCAGGGATGGGGTTAAATCTGTCCCTGCCAGAAATCACAGGTGTGGCCATCCAAGAGGAAGAAGAGGAGCTGCGTGCCCGAAGGCTGGAGAAGACCAAACAGCCTGCCCCAAAATGAAAGAAGGGGAGGACAGGCCGTTCCTGGAGGCGAGGAAAGGAGCCGCTGTCATCCCAAGAGCCAAAAGGGGAGGAGCCTCTGCCATCTCCAGTGCCAAATAAGGGAGGAGCCTATGTCGTCTCCAGTGCCAAAGGGGGAGGAGCCACTGCCATCTCCAGTGCAAAAGGTTGAGGAGCTGCTGTCGTCTCCAGAGCCAAAAGACATAGCCACCGCTGGTGGAGGTACCTGGTTGCCATCATGTTTCTGTTTTAAACAGCTTCCATGATCCAGGTGACCAGCCCAGCCTCCATAACTGAGTATTCCATAACTGACCTGCACTCTCTTCAGATGTACTCTGTCGAGTTGGTCCATATGAGACATTTTAAAAAGCTGCAACTAGGTAACATACTGCATTACTATCTTTCAAGTTCAAATTTCTTTAGAAGATGAATTTAGCCTGACAGTCCCCCACCCTCAGACGTTCTGGCTGCTCATCAGAAACATTCAGTCACAGTCTTTTAATGCACTTTCTTATTGAAACTTTCAACGCTTGAATTGCCTTACCATAAACATATGGGGAAGCTTGTTTTGGATCTGTTTTGGAGCACTACTGTTTTTGGCTACATCTGGGGTGACCTTGTAGCACAAAAAAAGATTTAAGATATCCCCATCTGTGTTTTCTATAAATACTGTGCAGGGAGGACTAGAACTAGCCATGTGGAATCAGTTAGAAGCTGTTCTTTGAAACTGCAAAATAAAAAAGTAACCGCTTAATACTATCTGAGTTTGACCTGCTACTGGTTACTGGTTGTTTTTATGGACAGGAGTAAAAGAAAACGAACTATATGGTATCGAAGCAGTGATTATTTTATTTTAAGACACTTTTTCAAAGTGTATAAATCTTCTCTAAGGTTAAACAGTGTTTTGAAAAACGTAAATAAATTAACAAACCCTCTAAAATGGATTCATTAATTTCAAGCTAGATTTAATGAATTAAAATGGGATTTTTTTTTAAAAATGGTCCTAATAGATTTGTGAAAAGAGCTCTAAAATTAGAAAAAGAAAGGGTGTAAGAATGAGCTCAGTGAGATTAAATGTTCATCACAAGATTGCGACATCCATCCAGAACACCAGCACACTGCAGCTGCTCATGCTTTATTCATTCTTTTATATTGGAGGACGGCAGGCCTAGTTGCGTTTAACTAACTACAGTAGACTCTCATTAATCCAAACCAGTTGGGACTTGATTAGTGATTTGTTTGGAGTACTGATCGCTATTTATACCATGCTAAAAGTTATTTATTCTTTAGTTTTATGTTTTTATGCTTCATCAAAAAATGTAATGGCCATTTGAATAACAAGTACAGAAATCTGTAAATGTTTTTACGTTCTTATCATAGAATTCTGAAATAGAGGTTTGGTTTCTGCAGTTCCTATCCAGCATGCATTTCATTATAATAGCATGGTTTGTATAACTGGATATTTTAGGTTAGTGATATATGACTCCAGTGGCATCCCAGATGAAAAGACTTAACTGACTGGAGTCAGATGCTGGGACATACAGTACAGTACAGTATGTTCTTATCTTTGCTCCACCGCAGCAAAAAACACTAAGTGGAGTGGAAAAATAGTTGATGGTGTTTCAAAATTACAAGTAAAGCTTAGCAAATGCTGTCCACAATCCTTGGCTAGATCAAGTAACTCTATATACACATATATAGACTCATAACGCAGAAGTGTCCAAGAATTGTGTTGCATTTTAAAGTGTAATTCATTCCAATCTGTTTAATACATCTGTCTATAGTTTTGCCCTTTATCTAGTTTGTCTTTGTTGACAGTCCATTCTGTTTTCCAAAAGCAGACACACAAGCTTCCCCCACTAAAAACCTGCTTGGCACTACAGTATGTCACAGTGCCATATGGCCACCACACATTTAATGTTTATTACACAACAGACCTTCAGATGTTTATACAGAAACTTTCACGCAGGTTTTTCCATGTAACAGACACTAATACAACAAAAATATTTTTCCCCCCACCTTTTATATGGATGCACTATGTATTATATTATGCCAACAGAGTTCGTTTACTGCAGTATTTCTGACATTTTACCATGCTTTTATTACACATTGCTATGATTTGTTATGATGGTAAACCTTTATAATGGGTACCTCAAAGACCATGAAGTTTATAGCAGATTTTCTTTGTGCTTATTAAAACTGACAACACCAAACTTCATATATACTATGAACTTAGTGTTAATATTTCCTTTCTACTGAAAGAGTTCTTGCTTATAATTGTAATAGCTGAAAACACAGAGGCTGAGCCTGAGGCACACAGTGGCCTTGAAGCCTGCATAAAGGTCTATTCAAAGGAACATAACTCTAATCCACTTCTCCCTTCTGAGGTGGCAAAACAGAATAGAAAGTGCAGCTCTGTGTTGTTCAGACCACTCAGCTGGGAGGGTTCATTATTATTCCTTCTAAACCAACACGCGTGTCTCTTAGAGGGCTCTTACAATCGGCTTTTCTGGGCGTGGACCCAGGGGATCAAGTTTTTGGTTCCAGCTCATTTTCATTTGATTTACATTGAGGCCACCTGCCCAGCTGAGAGGTATGCTGTGTGCCATGTAAAAGAGTCCATTTCTTTTTTGGACACTATAAAACCATCTGCATTCCTTTAGGTTTTGTGGTTTAATCTCCATGGAAACCGATACTGTATCTCTGCCTTTAGCCTCCAGTACCTTTTCCAGTTAATCCATACCTTTCGCTCATAAAGCACATTGGTCTGTATAATATAAATTTGTCATCAAAAGATTTTGAAATGTAAAATGTTCTTAATTAACATTTAAGCATTGCTTTATAATTAAAAATTCTGATGTTTTAAACATTAGTTGTTAGTGTAATTTAATCACAAGCCACAAGTCAAACATAAATAGGCTTATAACAACATCAAAAGTTTGTGGTAAAAACGCTGTACAAAGTTTCCCAGCGGGGAATAATGTAGGCGCCTATACATTGTTGACGAGCAGAAAAATAATTGTAAAGTTACATACACACACACAGGTTCTCTGAGACGTTCTTCACGCAGTCATGATTTGTCGGGACTCGGGTTTACAGTTGTCTGTGTCCCCGGGACTGACATCTGTCCATCTGACAAGGGCAGCCTTATCGCAGATTTTTTTTAACTTCTTTTAAATCGTGCAGGTAATACAGCTGCGCTGTGTGAGGTGCAAGCTTCAGAATGTTGGTGGGCACATACTCTTCGTTTTAGTTCCCACTGTGGAGAACTGGAAAACATTTCAGGCTGTCTTACTTAGGCTTCCCAAGCCTAAGCAACTGTTTGAAAAACATCAGTGACTGCTGACAGAAAGAAATGGCTCAGAGAAGTTTAATGGATTTTTTTTTTTCATTGTCTATTTGGCTGCACTGTAGTTTTAGTGTTTGGTTTTGTTTGAAAAATTGTCACTCTGTGGTTGAATTTGTCCAGCAAAGAATTGTACTAGTTTGTTTTACTATTTATACAAGTTTACTACAACAGATTTAACAAGACAGGGCTTTTACCTGTTAGTCATCTGCATCAGTTCACATTATGGTTCAATGCAGTACATTCAGTATCTGTTAGAACATAAGAATAATCTGTTTGAAACTAAACTAAAAATACCTGCTGGGGATTAGCCAAATCCAGCCTCATTTTATTACTTTTCATGTTCACATCTGATTGCACTGTATAGCAAGGCAATAGTGTAGTACAGTAGCTAAGCATATCTGTGTGTCATTGCTGACAATGTGTCTGTGAATAACTAAACCTGTAATCAATACTGTTATTAATGACCATCTGGTCATGCACCACGATTGGGTTGCATGAACCAGAATTTTCTAAAAATAAGAAAAAATATTCATCATATGGCACCTACTGTACTTCCAAATCCAGCTCTTTTATTACCAAAAAAAAATCAATTAAATGTCATTAAGATTTCATTAAGCTGGTGCAAACTGTTCCGACTACCTGCATTTGATGAAGTAACTGCTTTGAAATGACCGGCGCACTAAACCACGCTGGGTTTAAAGGCTGCTGTATCACACATGCTTGCTGCCGCATTGCCTGTACCCAGTGCTGTGTTTTGATAGTATTTCGTCACAGCACTGCCATTTCAAACCAAACAGCTTCCCGTTTGTAGCTAGCTTACCTGTGAAATAGCTGCATGCTCTTTTGTTTGTACAGTTTGTACTGTTCTTGTCTCCACATCCTCTTCATCATCATCGCTGAGTGGTAAGTCAGCATCACTGTCGCTGGTATTGAAATCCTCCGAACCAACTTCACTCACGTTGCTCAGTATAGAAAGACCACGTACATTGCCATGTTTAGCTTTCGCTAAAAACTATATAAACTACAACTAAACAAGTAAAACTAATAATAAAACAAAAAACAATTTAAAACACTATATATTATTATTATTATTTTTTTTATTTAGCAGACGCCTTTATCCAAGGCGACTTACAGAGACAAGGGTGTGTGAACTATGCATCAGCTGCAGAGTCACTTACAACAACGTCTCACCTGAAAGACGGAGCACAAGGAGGTTAAGTGACTTGCTCAGGGTCACACAATGAGTCAGTGGCTGAGGTTTCCCATTCTATTCTATGATCGGTTTCTCAGTCTAGCATTTCAGCTTTCATTCTCTAAGGCAGTGCTAGTACTGTGGAATGTGCAATGAAAGTCTGGAGAGGGTCAGGTGACATTTGTATCCAATTGGGTGTCATGTAGCAATTCCAATCTACCTGTGGGCGTTTAGAAGCCATTCAACTTTTAGAAGTATATATATATATATATTATGGATACAAATTTTTTGAGCTGTACAGTCACATTTTGGTTCCCAATACATGCCCCGTCAGAAAAAGCTGGCTTGAGACAAATGGTATTGTGGTTCATCAGTAATTTTTCACAGTAAAAGTCCAAAACACCTTACAGACACATCTACCAGGAATTAGACACGTCTGAGTTTTCCAACGTCTATTGTGTTGTCTAATCCACTGCATTTTGTGTGTTTAAGAATTTGGGTGTTAATCTTTAGGCTTTTGGTTTTCTATCAAATAAAATTGAAGAAATGGGTTTCCGTGGGAGATTTATTTATTTTGCACCTTTCAGAAGGGTAAGGGTGTGTGTCTCTGTGGGAACATGTCTAAGTGTGTGTGCAAGTGTATTTCCTCACGTGTGCCGATGTCTTGTTCTGTTCTAGGTCGAGGAAGGCAGTAAGGCTGCAGCAGGAGGGAAGCTCCAGGCTGGAGATGAGATTGTCAGCATTAACGAGTTCCTGACCGGATACAGGCAAGAGGCCATCTGTCTGGTGAAGGGCTCCCACAAGTCGCTGACGCTGGTGGTCAAAAGGTAGGGACCCGAAGTCTGGTGAAGAAACGGCTGCTCGCTTTAAACAAGCGCAGGTGGTACAGCAATACGGTCACTCTAGAGTGAGGATGCCTGTATGGTTCCATATCCAATTGCTTCTGCATTTAAAGTGATCCTGGATGATACCAAGAGGAGCCCTTGGAAGGGAAGCATGTAATCTTTGGAATCCTAACATTCTTTCATTCTGTAGAATAAAACCTTGCTCATACCATTTTTTTCTAGTATGTTTAAGGTTATGGAATAATTACATTTGAAGTGCAACTGTCCTACAGTCAAACATCACTTTTACAGTTTGCAGATGTAGGCTAGTTTTTAATGTCTGAAAAGTCACATTTTGTTGACTTGCAATATAATGCTATTTGGGTAGTTCTCATACAGCACATTTGTGTATTACAGCCGACGGGGATTTTGGTGAAAATGTGTTATATGCCGATGAGAATTAGGCTTGTGTACAGCTGGTCTTATTTTAAACTTGTTAACTACAATACTTAGTGTTTTAAGCTGTTCTTTAAGTGCTCGTTCGGCTCTCACGCACAAAACATTTGGTTGGTCAAATCAATTTAAAAAAAAATTGTGTTACGTTTATGACCTTGTTAACGTTTCCGAGGGACATTTAATTGAAATCCCCAATTAGGATTTTTCCATTAACCTTCAGTTTTATGGGAGTAATCAAAAAGGTATGCATCACTCGTTTCAATGTGACTAACTGATTCCGTGGGAGACTGAAAGCTGTTGTTTGCTCTGTAGTTTGGCGCAGGCCACTTGTTAATGCTGAGTATTAACTTGTACACTGTTATGAAGTTTACATCTGGACCTGAAAAGTTAATATTTAGACCCAGCAGTGGTGTAGAAGAAGCAGTGGCGCAGACGACAGTACATTTTAAACCAAGGGCAAGCATTAAACAAACAAAACAATTTTTAGACAATAATTATTGGTGTGTAAGTTTGGTCGTTCCCAATACGGGTGCGTCATTGAAGAGAAGATAGCACATTTTACATTTATTTTTTTTAATATTCTGCTGGCGAACAAAACTGGTTGCTAATTTATTGTCAAGTGTAGGGGCATTACTTCAAGCTTCTGGAGAAAAGGCCTCAAGCATGTGGAATAAATTACATATTTAATACTTTTCATTTCAGCTGGGAGAGTGAAAGGTTCAGTCACACTAGGCTATAAAAGACAAAACAAAAACTAATGCAAAAGACAGGTTTTGCTCTATTTCTAGCAGATTACATGAATATCTCACAAAAGGGCAAGAGAAATAAAGGTATGAACATTTAAGCTCTAAAATGTTAATCCTCATGGTCTTGGATTAATAGTGTGAAGGGGGGGGAATGCAGGAATTTCCTGTTCCCATTTGTGATCTGTACAATCTGCCAGGGATTGTGCTTTACGGCAGGCTGACAACAGAGCAATATATCTCAGGTCAGCGGTTTGATCCAGAACACTTTTGTTTATTTCCCTTTTAAGTATTGCGTGGCTCTTGAACTGGACTGTGTGCTGCAGCAGTCAAGCAGTTGCATGATCTCAGTCATGGATGTTCTAGGGGTGGGAGGGTAGGTACCACAAGTAGAATGCCATAATTAAGGAGGCTGTGTGGTCCAGTGGTTAAAGAAAAGGGCTTGTAACCAGGAGGTCCCCGGTTCAAATCCCACCTCAGCCACTGACTCATTGTGTGACCCTGAGCAAGTCACTTAACCTCTTTGTGCTCCGTCTTTCGGGTGAGACGTAATTGTAAGTGACTCTGCAGCTGATGCATAGTCCACACATCCTAGTCTCTGTAAGTCGCCTTGGATAAAGGCGTCTGCTAAATAAACAAATAATAATAATTACACTCTACACTCCCCTGCAGTGTCATCCAATAATAGGTTCTCCTGTCCTGAAATGGCATGCAATCCAGATTAGCACGAAGATAAAGTGCTGGTAGGTCATTACTTGGCCACAATTGAGGGAAGTACAGTAATAGTGTGGAAAGCCTATAGCTACCATGCTGTTATTCCTGTACACAATGTGCATCTAGGTCACAACACAAAACATTTTTTGGATGTAGTTGTTTTCACCTTTTCATTATACCTGGCCTACTCTTCCTTTCCTCATAGCGAGGTCCTTATTTCAGGTTCTGGTGTTGAGGGACTACAGGTAGTCATTGTCCTCTAGCAGAAGGCGTTTATAAATTACAAGATGAAGTCTCTAGCCTCGCCTGTCAGTTTTAGGTACCAGTGCCTTCACAGGTTATAGACAAGGCCATGTTCTTTGATGTGTTTTTGTTTGCTTGTTTGAATGTATCTGCCTTTAGTGTGGTAATTTCAGAACAGGCTGCCACAGTTTAAAAGATGCACTAAGAATATTAAGACAATGGGTCAGAGAAGACGTGACAACACAGTGAGGTTACGACTTTTTTATTTGATTTGTGTGTGAGGTAGAAACTGGACAGTAACAAAGTATATTTCTGGAGTTAACAGAAGGCGCAGCAATTAAGAGAGTGGTAAAATTGCACTCCATTATGGGATTTAAAATAAATTAAGCAGAGCAAGCGTACATTAGAAGGAAGCTTGTCAGCTTTCAAGACTCAATATAAAATAATGCCTTGCTTATCCTTTTCTGTTATTTCTGTTTGTTCAAGACCCAGCATATTTTGGATGACAAACCGGTTCTGTAGATGCAGCCCAGTTAAGCCCTTATATTCAAAGCAGCACTCAGTTTCAGTTGACTGTGAGGTTTTATTTGCATTTTGATACAAAGAAAAAAGGGCCCTTTTAAAATACTTTCAGCTGTATCCAGGTTACCTGGTTACCGTGGGGGGGGGGGGAAATCAGACTGCATCTCATTTTGCATGAGGTGACTTATCAAACCTATAGGGTACGGAAAGGAAAAATGAATGCAAAAAGTGACAGGGGCAAGTTTAAAAAAAAAAATATATATATATATATATATATATATATATATATATATATATATATATATATATATATATATATATATATATATAAACTGCTGATTAGTACAGGGTAGTGCTCTGAAGTACTGTACTGGAAACTACTTCAACTCAGTGGACTTTGGTTTGGCATTTATGAGCACAAATTGTGAGTAGCAAAATCTAGGCCACGGTGACCTACTTAATCAATCTATCTAGCTTTACCTAGGAATAATGTGTATGCTAGTTTGAATTTAATACCCCAGTTTACTGGTTGAGAACCTGTTAAGGGTGTAATGGGAGGGGCTCTGTTGTAATTTCTAATGAGGAAAGTACATTTACTTAAAAGTGACTGATATGATTTAAAGATATCTCGTCACACTTTTCACACCGTGCCAGTAGAGTAGATATATTAGCAGCTAGGGTTCAAAGGATTGTCCAGCACTTGCATTAAACTGTTCAATCCTTTGCTGGGAGAGGCAGTCAGTACAGGATGCATTCATTCTTTCAACACGGTAACACGGCAACACGGCTCTTAAGAGTTCTAGGAAAAATGACTCCACTCAAAACAGCAGACTGCCAGTGCAGCTTTGAAAAAATAAATCCATTGAACACCGTTGACCAGGTAACTAGGCCCGGTCTTGGGTCGGCTGTCAGACCGTTTTCTATCATAACAACCCCCCTCTTTCTTTCCCAACCCCATTCATCAGTTTACCTGACTTTATTTTTACTTTGACTAAGATGAAGCAGATTTATCATGTAGATTCACTTCCTGTGCAGCAAGTATTAGGGCCCCACCTGAGGCTCTCGCACATTTTCTGTGCTGCTTATAAGTGGGGTCAAATACCTGTTGCACAGGAAGTGACTCTGTAGTGTGTGTTGGCAGGATACATTTACTTGACAACAGGATATGTAAAGTATGGAACACTAAATGATGGCTAAAGGATTATCGATTTATGATTATCGAACTTTGAAAGTTTTCAAAGTTATGGTTACAATATATTACTTTTACTACTGTTATTGAATATTATTACTGCAGTACAACGTCGCATATCTGACCCCCTGTGGACTGGGGTATAGGCGGATATGTGAAAGTCAGATTTGCGGCCATCTATAGAAAAAGCATTTACACATCCATAAATAGGTTAGTGAACAAAAACAACACGCAAACTGCTTTAAACGTGGGGACATTTTTTGCTTTAAAAGTAAGCAAACGTAAACGAGATTAATTAGGCTACAAATACACAGTGCTGCTATGCGGTTTGCTATAAGCCATCTCCATGCAAAGCTTTAAAATAAATAAATAAATAAATAAATAAATAAATAAAATACAAAACAAACAGTTAATGTACAGTAACCTGCAACTGATGGCTTCTTTCTTAACAATAGAAGTCACTGCTTTCCTGGTTCTGCTTTCTTAATATCTCTGTCACAGTACTTTTGCGCTCTTTCTTGATATTGCCTACAGCCGATAAGCATCTCGGTTTGAATATTGCTTCAGCTATTTTAAACAAACGGCCGGTAAGCATTGCGTTTATGAAGCTTGCTTTGTTTAATTCAAATGCATTTAAAAGCTACAACAACACGCTGCTAATATCTGCAAGCGTGTGCTCCATCATATAAACACATTGCCCCCCCAAAAAAAGCTTTCTCGACTGGTGTATTGAAACATCACTGCTACACGCAGCTGACTGACACACGCACACAACCCCCCTCTCTTAAAGGGGAACGCACCAAAAGGCTGATTGCTATAACGCTTTCTTTCTGTTTCCATTGCAGAAGCTGCATTTGCTGTCAATGCCATTACTCTCGTAGCCTACTCTTACTATTTATTTATTTATTTATTTATTTATTTATTTATTTAGCGAGGCAGTTAATTGATCAGGGTGGTTATGTGACGGTCGGATATGTGACGTTCCACTGTAATTGAAAATGCGTGCGCAAAAAAGATCTGTTCTATTACTATTTTGTACAGAGTTGCTGTTTTTGGAGGCTGTATAACCAACAATCCAAACAATGCATCTTTACTGTAATAAAAGCCAGGAGGGAGATTTAGCCAGGTTTGTATTAGCTTTATAATGCTTTACAAAAAAAAAAGAAGAATTCTGAGCAGGTAGTCGCCCCAAGTGAGAGTCAACTTGTGGTTAGATAATGTCCAGGAATGTTCTGTATCCTGCTGTAAACAGGAAGAAAACCAAGCACAGTGTGTTCTTTTAAAAAGGGCACATTTAGTCAATTTGAGAGATAATTAAGTTTCGCTTGCTCAAAAGCAGTATTCTTGATATTGAAGAGCTATGGAACTTTTTCCCTTTGACAGAATATTTTTTGGTAAATGTGTAGCATTTCCCAAGGTTCACAAGCTGAACTGTGTTTTTAGAGTATATTGACAACTGCTTCAAGTAAATTCTTTAGAGCTCATAATCCATCACGGTGGCAATGCTGCTGAAGCCAATTCCACACGTACTGATGTAGTTGCCATGGTTTCTCTGGAGCAGTTGTTAGATGAGTCCTGAGTCTTAGTACAACTCCCTTGTATTATGGCACAGTACCGCTCATAGTGGAAGAGAGGGCTAGTAGTTGTCAGGTTTAGTACAGCATATCATTTTTGTTTATGCGCTTAAAGCAGCAGGTAAGTTATAAAACTAAACTATGCCTACGCCTGTTCAGCATCCTGTGTTCGGTCAACACATTTGTAGTCACAGAAATTAGAACAGATATCTGTTGTGTGTGAGTAGAGTGATGGGGGAGTTCTTAATGCTATTCTATAAGGAATACATTGAGTGAAGGTGATGGGTTTGTAGGGTGTCGTGCAGTTTTGGCGAGAGGACTGTAAAGGCTAGAAGAGAATCCCTAGACATGACCTACTCTTCTAAATCTAAAAAAGATTGTACTATTAAACATACAAAAATGTGTTGTTGCTTATTAACTTCAGAATTCTGTCATATGTTCTATGCTCAGGATGACTTCTATAGAATCTTAACAAATCTTTAACAGAGATTAATTGATTTTCTCATAAATGATTTCTTGTATCTTTCCCAGCATTTCAGGCCTTTTATCATTTTCTACTTTCTTTTTATAATATTCTTAACTGATATTGCACCTTTAGTTTAGCAATCAGGTCCTCTGTTCATATTCAGCACTTACAGCAAGAACACAAGAATTTAGCGCAAACTTGAGGATATAAGGGTTTTAAGGGTATGTTTTGTGGCATAGCTTTATGGACAGAGAAATTTTTGTTTGTGTGCAGCTTTTGTTTCACGTGGAAGCTTTTGTTAAGACATCAACTTGTCATCACTGTTATTGCTGGGACGATAAATACCAAGAGGCATTCTCAAGAGACTGTTAGTTGATGGTGAGTCACTGGGTGCAGAAGGCATGGGCAGCGAGATGACTGAATGGAGAGATTGACACAGGGTCTGCAAGCTGCCATTCCTGAGAGATATGAAGACAAAAACTCTGCATTCCTCAGTGGATAGCTCTTCAAAACAAAAACCTAATCGACGATGCTGCCTCCAGGCTGATGTGAAAATAAATTAAGTCTAGCATAACTGGTCATGACACAGTTTGTTTTAAAAGCACCCCTCTGCTCTTGAATTTAAAACAAGTATATTCAGTGTACTGTAGTGCTACTTGAACCGATAACATTTTTTTTTTTTAAATACTGAAATTTTAAATAAGGTGTTTTAAAACAAATTGTTAATGTAGTGAACTTCAATAACAAAACCAAGTGCTAAAACATGTTTTAAATGTTTTTATTTGCTTTTATTTTCTAGTGTGATATTATAATATTTATTGTGACTTGACATATTAAGTTTCATTGATTTCGATTTGTTATTCCTAATATACTGTACAGATTCAAAAGCATATTTCAGCATCCTTAGCAATCATTTCATTTTTGTCTTATTTTACTTTACTGAATAATGCAATCTCATTTGCAATGTGGTCCTATGGGACGTGACATTCCAAATCACACAGACCAACAATCAATGCGTTTATACAATTTACGATTATGGAAACCAATAAATATTTAAAATGTTATATACAATAGAAAAAAACCTTAAGCTTAGGAAAATAAATAAAATACCAGCACTAGACCTTGCATTTAAACAAATGTTAACTTTTGTTTTATTTGATAAAGTTTATTCCTGGCATGTGGAGAATAAAACATGAAAATACCACATTCGCTTTTCATCCTGGACACAATAAAATTCAAGCCGTTCTTGGAGCTTAGCTAATAAAATGTTTTACTTGATAACAAGTAACCTGGTGCATTGCCTGAGCGTCATTTATGAAGAAACCGGAGCCAGTGGCTTTGAGGCTTAACCATCTGAATTGTTAAAACGACCTTTCGACAGCAACAGTTGACAGAAGCCGGTTTGATCAACTTCTGTTTTATAGGCTAATTTCTCTATAACTCCAGTCTTACACCTAATTTTGTACTGGGATTCAGAAATCCTAGATTGTTCCCTTTCCGCAAGGAAAAAACAATAACAAAAACCACTTTAATTTGTTGCACAGTTGAAGTATGAGCTGAATCCAGTTATGTGTCGGGTCTTAAGTATTGTTAAACCCAATGGATTGACCAAACCAGTTATTAACCTTCTGGTGAGAAGACCGTTTTTGGTTCTTGTTCAGAGAAGTGGTGTCATTCAGAGCCAAGCCTTGGGTTGGAATACATATTAACTAGACAGTGCCACAGGCAAGCATTGAACCCAGCCAGGCTTTATTTGTCTATTTACAGAGATGGATATCCAAAGCACTTTATTTTAAGTGTTATACGGAGGACTAGTGGATGAAAAGGACAGTGTAGTATAAGCAATTCTGACAGTGAGACAAGCCAGTTGAATTTATATTTATAACTTTTTGTTTTTTAAATACACATCGTGGTTGCACTAGAGCTTTGTCACAGTTTACTGGTCACACTCTCCATAGCTCTAGAAAGCTTATTTGCTTTGGTTTAGAAATCTACTTGTGATGGACTTTGCTGACAGGTTTGTCTTGGAATAGCTGGAGTTTAAAACAACAGCACAGAGGGGAAAGGTATCATAAAGTGGCTGTAAGTGGTCAGTGCAGTAAATATAATGTTCTTGTGGTTTTTCCATTGGGTGTTTACACAGCTGGTGAAGAGCATTGAGTTTGGCTGGAATCTGAGCTGCGGGTCTTCCAAACCACCAGAGCCTGGCAGAGCTGCACTGAAGTAAGATTGCTTCACAAGTTAGCTGAAAATGTGTTTTTGTGTTCTTATTACACATTAAATTGGGTAGCTTTGGCCACAACAAAGCGAAAATAACTGCAGCTGAAGCTACCTTTGTTTGATGTAAACAAACTATACAGCCGACAGAGTTCTGTACCTTTCAGTATTGAGGCATAGGGTTGCAGTAGCATTGCATACTGATTAAAAGAAAATGCAGTAAACTTGGAGCCATCTCATGAGGTATTTACCTGCATTTTAGATAGGTGGCCTGCCACTGGCTCCCTCAGTCCACATGCTACCATCTAGAAAACATTAAAACTTTCAGTTACATGTTCCCATGTGTTGTTGCCTCTCTTCTCTCTGTCTCGTTCATTGATTGATAAGGAGTCTTGCATTCCTGCACACACGCAGCTCCGCATTTTATCATTGTAACAGGACACAGGCCTCCATCTATAAACAATGATTTCATGAGTTCACAGGCTTTATTGGAAATCGCACATTCCACCTTTGTGACTTAAACTTGATGTTTTCTGGTGTAAAACAGGCAGTAAGAGAAGTGGTGTTGTATATTTTGGAACCATTTAAGTGGCAGATTGTAATCAGCTGTTTTCTAATTCCTGATCTTGCTAATTTTAGGTCATTTTTGTGATCAATTGCTCTAACATACATAAGTACACATTTCAGTTCTAAAAAAATATTGCAAATTGATATATTTTATTTGTGAAGGAAACTGCTTGAATGCATTACAGTGCTGTACAAGACAATAACTGGGGCCATCTAGTGGTTGGGAGGTGGTAAGAGCAAAATAAACTTCATTATTTGAATGTTTGTTCTGGTTTCTTTTGTGTTTGGTTTGTTTGTTTGTTTTTTCTGTTTAATTTGGTCTTTTCCCATGCTGATAAAATGGTATTGCATTTTTCCAAGTATGACACAAATCCTCTATTATGTACTTGTAAGAAATACTGCTGCACTCACACCTCAATTATCCAATCCAGAAGTCTCTTTTCCTAGTGTACTCACAGTCCAACTCTCGACTGTTCTCCATATTGTCAGAGTTAGGGTGGCACAAACTTAAAATCCGTTTAACTATTAGGAATCATATGAAAGGCTAGTGTATCAACTATCTGCACCACCTAGCTGCTCCTTCGATATATTTTTTCAGTTGTATGTAATAATGTATGGTTAAAGTCATTGCTTTGTGTCCCAGGTCAGAGGTGAGTCTCCTGGAAAGATCCGATTTCAGCATGTTCAGTTAATGAAGTCCTGTTTTACTTTGTAACTGGTAGGAGGGGAAGAATGAATAATTGATCGTACCTGGTACAGTAGTTCTGCATTGTGTTTCGGTCTTTGAGCTGGGAATATGCTGGAATTTGGTTGCAGCGGATCAGAATACAAGCTGCTTTCTAGTTTGTGTTTATTCTACTGTGCTGTGAGGGAGATGGTACCAGGCTGGTGTTGCTGTAGATCTGCCGGCTAAAATGACACGTTGCAGTCATTACTTCTGAGAAGGGGCGGTGACCAAGTTTGTTGAACAGTCCCCGCATTGGCTGTTTAGTTGACCATCGATATACCCTGCAGAATGTGTTCTGCTGGCACGGTTAGTCACAAATGAATAAACTGTAGCTTACAGCTCAGTGCTTAAAAAAAAGATCAAACAGCTAATTATCATTTTATATACAGTAATATTCCCTGAAGAATGTTGTTTTAGAACATAAAAGCAGTAAAAAAAGCCCAGAATCATTTATGCATTTAACTGTTAAGCCCATGTAAAACTAGGTGGCTTCTTGGCAACTTTCTCGCAAGTTATGAAGCAACTTGTTATTGATGACATGTTTAAGACCTATTTGTCATTTGAACAGTTCAATACACACTATCTAAACAATCTTGGTTTGTGTAACAATGTTAAAATTGTTTGAAAATGTTCCAGGCAACGAGTTGCTTAAAAAGTTGCCAGAATGTTGTCTGGTATTTTGTTGGTTTTTGCATATTTCATGGTGCTTTCTGACCAATTAAAGTATTGATTGTAAAGGGATCTGATCTCCGTGCATGTAAATCTAGCAACAGATAATGTGCTTATTCAAATGTACGGTTACAGAACCACAACTATAATACTCCTTCAGTATTACATAGTTAGCCATTTATTTCTACCCATTCAGCCAGTATGCATTTCAGAGTAAACTGGGTTTTACTAATCTGCGTTTTGTCTTGTGCTGTAAATTTAAAGTGCATGTTAACTGCGCTGGAAGTTCTATATCTGGGGTTACCTGCAACAACTCTTATTAGCCACTAGAGGGGGATCCTCACTGTCTGAAATATAAAGCAAGCTGCTCTATTACTTGAAGGACAGGAGTGTCCACCTGTCACAAACCTGGACCACAGCAGAGTTAATCAAATCATTGGGGAATATGGAGGAATTTGTATTTATTGAACATGAAAGTTATTTAAAGAATAGTGGAGATTTAAATGGTTTAGAAAAGTATACATATAAAACCATCACTTTGAGAGGCCATGATGTGTTTTTTTTTACATGGGTAAAAGTAACTCCGAAATATAATTTAGTTTTACAATAACTGTTAAATCCACAGCCGTACAATATAGAAACTGTTATGTACTCACATAATATTAAAATGACTGGAAATCCAAACAATGGGGGGAAAAAGAAAGAAGAAAACAAAAGAAACTTAGTGAAGGACTGTTTTTAAAGAATGTATTTCAAGACTTTTTGAAGAGTTTCAGTAAACATTCTCTTAGGTTGCTAAAACAGAGCTTTGAACAATGAAAAGAAGCTAATATACCATCTCTAAAGCTGTTGAACAAGGTTCAGAGAACATCAAGCTGGATTTAATTATTCAAGATGGCTTAAAAAAAAAAACTGTCCTTCACCAAACATTCCTTAAAACAATCCTTAAAGTTTTTAGAATAGGGCCCATTGTTCAAGAAGCTTTCATCATAAGTGTTGTTTAAATTATTTTGTCATTGCTGGTGGTCAAGTGCATTGTCTACCAATGTTTAAATACATAGATTATTATTCCTGTTTAAATTTAATGCAGTTTTACAAAAAAAATACTTTGTAATTTGGGAGAAAAATATGGTGCAAATGGGCAGTGAAAATGATTTGATTCTTCTCTACTGAGTACCACTAAAGCTGATTTGGAACTTGTCATTCTATCAGTTTACTTGGGAGGTAATGGACAGGCGTATATGTTCCCTACTTTTGTGTACACGATATGTTAACATATACACAACATTTAAACTCATCAAAGATATTTGAAATTGAGATTGTTGGCTAGCTTTGTGTTAGCAATCAAAATACAATACATAGTAAGGCCATGGCTTGCATTGTCCAAATCTATGATTGTCATCTCAACTCAAAGGATATTTGAGCATTAGGTGTTGCCTTGCCTTCAGGGCCATCACAGAGAAGAAGCAGCCAATGATGAGACTAATCAAAGTAAATACCAGTTCCTCAGAACAATGAACAGAAACAGAATAATCACACAATGCAAGACAAACAACAGATTTTCAAAGAAATATTTTTGTATCCTTTAACTGGGTTAGTATTTTGGGTAAACAATTTATTGAGGAGCTATAGTATTGGTGGTTTTCAGCACATGTGCTTTAAATGAATAAACTGTCAGTAGAATTTGATGGCTGGACCGGTAACAAAATTGAATTATTTAAGGTTTGTTGTTCAGTATCAGATTATGATATTCAGCACAGTCAATGGCTGGAAAAAAATAATAGAAACAACTTTAGGAGACAAACATAGTTACCATAGTTAATGTATTTATTTATTTATTTATTTATGTATGTATGTATGTATTTATTTTTATTGATGTATTTATTATTATTATTATTATTATTATTATTATTATTATTATTATTATTATTATTATTATTATTATTATTAAATGTGATTATTACAGGGGCACACGTTTCAAACCAAACACAGAATCCGAATTTCAACCGCTTCAGTCAAGCAGGTCCTTGTGACAACAGAGTCAAAAATATTTTCAAAATGAACGAAAAGTGAGACACCTAATCTATTTTTTCGACATAAATTAAAATTATAATACAATATGATTTAGGGCAAATGTCAGCACTTAAATAGACATACTACAGACATTTTGATGAACACTTGTATTTTAGTTGTACCTTGTGATAAAGTACATTTAAAATATATTGAATCATCATAATTATTTTGAAATTAAATCTAACTTTGCACAAAACAATCATTTATGGACTAAATTGTGTCAATACACTTTATTTTATTTTTGCGAGCTGTGTGCAAATCAATCTGTACCGCTTCCTCTAGCAACTAGAATGCAGATAAATCCAGTTAAGAAGGACAGTAAGACTCGCCATGGATTCAGATTAGTCAGGAAGAGGATAAACCCTGGAAAGAAATCTGGAAGTCAAGCAGGGCTCACGATTATTATCATGACCAATTGCCATTCAACATATTCTACCATGGCAGCACAAATCAATTTAGTAGGGGAACAAAACTGCTTTGTATCAAACTAAATTTGTTACTGAGTGCTGCTGCTGCATCTTTGTGGATTCACATAGATTTCATTCAAATTAAAATACCCCCAGGTTTCAGGATGTGGATCATTCCATTGCCTAGGTGAACTTGCAGCTTTCATTAGAACAGATGATATTGCAGCCATATTGATGATGAAAGAGAAATCTGGATTTGAGAACAGAAACACCCCTAGTCTATATTAGACAACAGAAGTGGTATGTACATGCAGATACGTTGTTTTAAATGATTTGTTTTTTCGGGGGGGGGGGGGGCGTCATTATCTGGTATAGCTCATTCTCACAATGTATTAGCTGTGTAGAAAACATTTCAGATTTTGTTTTCATTTAAAGGTATACCGTACCTTTTCCTAATACTGGTGGAAGTTGTTTGCTAATGACTGTATTCATATTGGAAAATACAGAGCCAACACAATTCAACACATGTTTAATTGTAAATAATCCGTAGAGAAGTTTGGGTACGTACAGTAAACATTCTGTTTGTGCTGTCCATCGTCACTGTAAAGTCCTGCAGGTAACTCGGTGACTAAAAACATATTTTTATTTCTGTGTACCATCCACTATAATATACTCTCTTGTTCTTAAAAAAAAGTCATCCACCAGCTTGTTTGCTGGTCAAATTAGATGTGAGGTTTCACTACAGCATATGTGATTACTGCATTTTCGTCTGAACAGACTACCTAATGAAGTTAATTGCACTTGCAGAACCGGTTGCCATGACAGGTCTTGTTAAATCGTCAGACATTACATACAAAGGCCTCGCTGCCCTGCTATACTAGGCTGGAAATGTAAATACAGTACTGTAGACATGTAAAATGCTAAATTTACCGAGGGCTCATACACTTTATGCAAGTCTTCAAAACCTTCTTTGGCATAGAGCATTGGCAGTTGCAACTTGCCATGATTCCGAAATGTAAATAAACAAACAAGATTTTTTTAATGTTATGGGTAGAAAACCCAAAGTTTATAGTAAGTCAATCTATATAATAATATGTTTAGAGTAAGAGTGAAACACTGAAAGGAATGCTAGGGCATCCTATCAAGATAACCCCAGTCAAAGACAATTGCCAGCAGGTTACCGCCAGAATTTTAGTTAGTTGATAAGCATCTCCACGATGTGAGGTTGGTTATTAATACCCTGTTTAAGTCATTTTGCCTTTTTACTCTAGCAGTTCCCACAGCTGCATCGGATTAAATCGGTAGGGCTTCAATAAGCCTTGTCTATGATTACGACTGCTGCTTCTATTGTTTGCATGTCACCCACATTCACAGACCTGATGAATGCTGAACATTTCTTTTTGTAAAGCTGACAGTTATTTGCTATTGTTGGACAGCAGAGATAAAAATGGTTCATCCTGACTTAAATTGCCTGTCAGGTAAAAGAAAAAATAATAGGCCAGCAGTCCTGCATCCTAGTTGTTTCTCAGTAAATATTTGTTTTCTCCTGCCACAAAATACTCCACAGTGAATTCATAGACCTGTCTATTAACAGTAGGCCTGTGTTGCTTTCACAGTCTTTTGAGTGTGGTTTCCTTGTGTTTGGGAAGCAGGAGGGCATTTATTAATTGCCATATGCAGTTTTGTTAAACATTACTTGATTGTATGATGTCGACAGATCCTGCATCCACCTGCTGCGCTTGCATTGTCTTTCAGAGCTCATTTGTCAGCTGTTTTCCCAGCACAGCAAGATTCAAAACAAGGCTGATGTCACAGCTTTTTTTGTTCTTGAAATCTCTACACACTCTGTGCGCCCCATACACGGCATTTTTTTCTGAGCTGTAGGGCTGTATTAGGTTTGAAGGTTCGTTAGCTAGCCAGGAATTAGAAGATTGTTTTAAACCTTCGAAGGTTCGTCAGACGCCATTCACGCACTGTGTTTTTTTTATACACACATACACATATATATATACAGACAGCGTTGTTTCTCACACTCTCAGCCTGTTGTGTGCTGCCTCCACCCATCTCTGTCTGTAACAGTATTCAGCTAAGCATTGTTCTTCTAACAGAAAATAGCTGTATTTTGTCATAGCCTGTAACATATTTAAATTTATCAACATAGTCCTGAACAAAACTCTCCATTATTAATTAGCACCTAACTTTTTAATGCAACAAATTATTTGTTTAATTCAGGGCGTGCACTCCCTTCCTTTCACAACAATTTGTATAAAAGCAACTGATTTCCTTTAGTTGGCTTGACTTTCTTTTTCTCTATATATCTTTAAGATGGGTTCTAAGACAACAGAAAGCATATACTTATTGTGGTTGTATCTTTTTCGCATGTTAATTTAAACATTTGTATGCGCATTAAAGGTCCATAAGTGGAGTTTGTCGTTCAATCACTGCTCATACATTCAAGTTGATATGAATGTTGTTTAGTTAAGGCTTATATTCCAATTGCCTCTGTGTGGATTACAGACACTGTATACTTTAAGAAAGTCAAGTCAAACAATTTCTAATTTCTGGTGCTGAGATGCCCAGTGGGACAAATACAATTTACAGTTTCAGTGCTACCTAATCTCATTACCAAGATTCTGCAGAGTAATAATTCATATGTCAGATGCTGCACAAATACACAAGTTGAGCAATGCAATGTACCCAGATTCAACAGATACATTTCATGTGTCATACGTCTACACACAACCTGGCTCTATGGACGTTATACAGCATATTATTTCATGTGTCAAATGTCACAAACAAGTACATAACCTGAACAATCGACAGCAATAAAGATTTCTGAAACGTAATGTTCGCTATTCGCAAGGGATCTTAACACAACAAACAGGAACTCCTTACATGTGCCCCATACACCAGGCTATAGTGTTATTACTAATTAACCAATATACTCACAATGTTTTAAGAAACTGGTACAAGTCACTTCAGGATCCCGTCTCGAATGTGGTCCCCTCCAGGGTCCCTTGGTTGGACTTCAAATGCGCCTGGCTCGGCTCGCCAAATGTAAGAGGTTTGATTTCTTCTCAAAAATGGTCAATCAGTCTTCTTCAGATAAAGTCAATCGAAAAGAGTTTATTCAGGAATTAAAATGCAAACGGGAGCAAAGTCTCAGTTGATGGTGTTCTGAGCTGGCATCAGTGTAGGTGTTATTTTCTTCTGAGCCCAACTTTCATGGCACCAGAGGTGTTTGTATTCTGAGCTGCCATCAGTGTAGATGTTAGTTTCGCTGAGCTTAGTGATTACCATTACAGCACAGATGTATAGCTAGCTTGCGTAATTTCCTTGTCCAAATTTGCTCTTATTTCTCTAGTATGATGCATGGTGTGAGACAAAGCACATTAATAGTTAACATCTGCGTTTCTTCTTCACTTCACCAATGTCAGAAGAAACACAGATAACTAGAAGTTACATTTCAGAGTTTTGCTAAATTCTCACAGGCAGCAAAGCACTATACCCACACATCACAAGGTCGAACAACAAGGCTGGTGATTGGAAACTGCTGATGTGCACCAGCTATGTACAACTTGATTTTAAGAGTTTCAATGATTTCTCTACCATTTTAAAGGTGCAACATAAGCAATGGGTTGCATAATGGAAAGGAACAAAGTCTGATGCCACAATAAGAGCTTGTGCAATTTTACTGGAATCTTAATTTGTTATTAGGTAACATTAAAAATCTACACTATTCAAATAATTATTATAATAACATCAGTATTTTGGACCTCGCTTTGAGTAACTGAAGCTCTTGCTGAAAACAACCTTCCAGATCGTACAGTATTTAACAAAAATCTGCTCAAAGGTCATCTGCTGAGCCACAGATTAATAAGCCCTGAACTACTGTAGTCTGTTAACCGTCTGAATAACCTCCAGCCATTTCTGCTTAGTAGGAAAATATATGGAAACAGCAACAACTGTAAAGGTCAGTGGAACACATTATCAAAGTTTAACAGAGGTTAGTGACATCGCCTACTTGTCAGTTGCAACTGTTAAGGAATATGACAAGCAAACCGATTGCTGACTTGAGTGATGCAGTGATGTCAGTTTGCTCAGGAAATGATAAACATGCAATACTGTTGGTCTGGTACCTCTGTACTGTGTTTATAATTATTTGAACCACATATCTACAAAAATGTTTTAGAGACCATGACAAAGTGATTAGTACAAGTGTTACTGTTTAGTATTGATCCACTTGAGCACTTGAACTACTGTAATACCAAGATGGATCAGCTATTACTACATACATCTGAAAGGGATTGTGAAACATACAAGATCAACAGATTGCTTCCTGTTGTATAGAGTCCAGTTTGTCCATTGTTTTTTTCAGTCTTAATTATTCTGGATTGGTTGGATATATACCTTTTAATTGTATATACTGTACAATACAGTGCTTCACCTGAATCCACAAAGCAGCATTTGGCTGGCTGTATTACAGATCTTTAGGATTCCTGTGGTGTGTTCTGTAAATTATTGACAAAACTAGGTCTGTAGGCCTAATCCTGCTTTGTTACCAGGGTCATTTTTGTGACAGGACAGGTTTACAGTATTTTACCCTCTTGCTAACTAGTGAGTCTCATACCCTGAATGTCCAGTCATAGCGGTGATGAATAGCACTGACATGCTTATTAATTGATAACATTGAAAGGTACATGTGTACAACTAGGAAGCAGAGTAACATAGTTTTTCTTTTGAATTCCAGTGCCTTCAGTTAAAGGTGTTAATCTTGGAACCATTCCTTTATGATATTGTTTTAGTCAATAGTTTGGCAACACGATCTGAACAAGCTCAGTAAAATAGTGCGTCTAGCAAGGCAGCTACTAGAGCGCTTGGAACAAAATTACAGCTGAATAAAGGTTTGGTGGGTATGATTTGAATGTAAATGAGCAGCTTGAATTGGGGGAGTTTATATAAAGAATAATTACAAACATGCAGTGTTTATATTTGGTATTTCAGGAACGTGCGTGGCAGGTGCGAGACTGGTTTCAGTGTGCCCTCATTTGAACAAGGAGATGAACACAGCTGTCTCTGCCCCACACTGATTCAGTATTTAAGGGAGTCGGGAGGGGGGATTACTAGAATGGTTCAGAATTTTTTTTCATTGGCGATCCTAAGTATTGATTGCACTGTCACTACTTGTTGGAACTGGATAGGGATATCAATACAGTTCCATCAAGGCTCAAATATTGTACTGTTAAAGTATTTTGCAAGTCATGGTACAAATACACTGCAGAAACATATTACAGGCAATTTTTGTATTCTGTATGTTCTTCACACTCATTATATCACAAAGTAGGCGATGAAGGTCATTGTGACAAAGGTGAATTACACATAAGAATAAGGATTGGGGGAAACCTTTGACCTTTTGAACTCCCAAGTCAGAATCACAGAATACAAAGACATTCCTCTGTTTTCTAAGTTCTCGCGACAGGAGTAGAGCCACTGATTCAATATGGATTGAATCAATTGTCCGTTCGGTGTACAAACCAACAACGATGCCTGCTGTTTTTTTTTACAGATGACACGAAGATGTTGTGAGATACCATGACTGTACAGTAATCTAATAACTTGTAGGCCTGTGGTATTAAAAAAAAAAAAGCTGGTGACCTGGTTTGCGTACTGTGCTAAAACATATTGTACAATATGCTGTTTTTAGGTTCAGAATCTGTTGGTTTAAAAAAAAGAAAAGTACTGCAAATTCTACATTCTGTCTGTTTTTTCAAATATGCGAAAATATAAGTATGTGCCTAAAGCTTCTCGTCATTCAAATCCACATGTGGTACTCTTCCACCTACATCTTCAGCCATATACTGTATACAGTACAACACCAATTCAGCTTTAACCTGCTGAAATCAAGAATGCCAATGTGTGCCTCTGTTTGTAATATTGTGTATTAAAAGCTGGGTGGAAGAAACCTTTCCTGGCTGAACAGCTTTGTAAAAGGAGGGGTGTTTGTGAAGCCTACCTGCTAATTGAGTAAACGTGTTGCCATAGTTATAGGAAAAACAGCATGAGGTGTTGGACAGCCCAAGACTGCTATATACAATAGGAGCGTATGAACAGCAAACCCTGCATTTTTGCTTCATTCGTTTATGTGCTGTCAACCAATCAGGGGAGACTAGCTGCTGGATTACCTTCAGGAGGGCTAGGGGGTGGGAGAGTGACAATACCCCCCCTCCTTTTTTGTTTGAGAAGGAGGATGAATGTAGTGAGTTAGATAAGTCCATTGACCACTAGTGCATGTGGCTTGCTTTTGGAATCGCCATCTTATTATTATTATTATTATTATTATTATTATTATTATTATTATTATTATTATTATTGCCGTGGAAGAAACAAGTGTGCTGCAGCCCTGATGTCAAACCTCAAAGTCTGCTTGTTTGTAGAGCTCCCATTGTGTCTGCCTATCTTTTGAAGTGTCTAAGGAATGCTTAGCCTGCACTGAAGTGCACTGGAGCACAGCGAAGAAAGGTTTCAACCTACTTTTTTATGGTTTGTGACCCCATACTGTAGTGTTCCATTTTTTAGTGAGATACTGCTTTGTACTCTACAAAGGATTGTTATATTTTTTGCTCTAGTTATGATAAGTTATTCTCTGGAGTCTGGTAAGTATTCCTTTTTATTTATTGTGAGGGTTCCTCTGAGCCTCCAACTGTGTTTCTTCCCACAACTGTGTTTGACTTCTTCATTTGGCTTGTCTTTGTGCATTGTCGTGTGTGTTTGTCAGATGAAACTTTTCATCTTTAACTGGTCTTCTTTCTTTAAGCTTTGAACACCATTTCTCTATCTCTTCTCTCAAAAAAAGCTGCTTTCATTGGAAGTAGTTCAGTTCTTTGCTGCTGTAGAAGTGGCGTCTCTAGATTCAAATCTGAAGCCTGTGTGTTTTACTGTGCAGTTTGCACAATAATTTAAGGATTATTTTAAATCTTGATCAGTAAGGGGCCAGATTTTATTTTTGTAAAATAAATCCTGTAGTAAGTATAAAAAGTAGTGCTGCATAATCATGTAGTTGTTCACAAGTAAAGTAACCTTTATTAATATTTAGTTTTATTGTACAAATGCAGTTTGTCAAGTTGTAATTTTTTTAAAAGCTCACATATAACAAAGTAATAAGCATTTGGCTTTTTCCTTTCCCAACTGCACAAGTGATTGATTCAGTGGTTCTGGATATCTGAGGCAACACAGCTGTAGTCCTGACGATACTGGTAATAAAAATAGTCATTTGCATATCAATTGTGATCCCTATGTGAGGCTTGCGGGCTGCATTTAGAGAATTTGTATGAATTGGGAAGCAGATTCACTGAACGTATCTCTACAGAAAATATCCAGTTTAGTATCGCTAGCTTTCCCCATCAATCCTCAATAATTGGTCTTGTACTGTGCTTCATCTTTAGGATCCCCATATGCTGTTCTATTACAGTCATGTTAGCAAGACCTTGGAGTACAGGTCTCAAGGGATAGCACAGACTTGCTTCATTCATTCACATCCCGTTCATACTAATATTCCATCCATTTTCAGAATACTCTGAGTGACTTGCAAACTCCCTATGCATATTAAAACTTCTTGTCCAAGGGACAACATGCTAGGAAAACTTCTTAAAAATCTACTTGCCCTCTCCCCGTTGCACAAAACACAGACAAAAAAGTAGAATATAACTTGTAGGATTTTGCTTTTTATTAAACAATGAACACAATCAATAATCATTTTTGTTTCATGAAATCAAATAAAGAAAACATATATTTAAAAAAATACTTGGCCGACAGGCAAAGTATAACGGTAAAACTTGTTGTCCCTCACACAAATCTTGTTGTCCTGGGCGTCAGGCGATAGGAATTGACACCCCTGTACTAGCTTGTGAAACAGAAAGGGGTCTCAAGGTGCTGCAATATGAACACCCCCACTATGCTATGCAGTCTGTTTATTAGCTACTGTGAAGAGGCCAGTGGATCATAAACTTCAAAACTGAGGAAACTTATTAGTCCTGTGTGGTGGATAAATTGTGACAGTTAAAGTATCAGGTTTTATGAGTCCACATCATCTAAAAGCACACAGAAGGCCAGTGGTCTGTTACTATGTAATGAGAGCAAATTCCAATATTTTATGCACTCTACAGTAAGCCTGTACTTTTACAATCAAATAAACAACTCCAGTACAGTTTTTAATGCATACTGAAATCTGAATTGGAAAGCTGAAACTTGCATTTAGTTCCGGCTAATGCTGTAAGATCTTACTTTCATGGTTAGAGTTTAGTTTTGGAGCCAACATGTTTCGGATAATTATTTTACTTCCAGCCTGGTTTCAGTGCTCTGTATTAAGAAATTGCTACCGTAGATGCCAAAAGGCAGTGCGTTGGTACAGCTAATCTGGTAATGAAGGCCAAGTCTGCAACACTTAGCAATGCTTGTAAAACAATACGATTTAAACAGCTCTGGTAATGGAATAGCATGGAGGTTAGGGCGTTGTATTGTGTGTGTGCAAGAACTTAATCATACTACAAAACAGTGTCCACCTGATACAGAAATACATACATTTAGGGCAAATAAATAGTTGAATTTATTGAGTTTTGCTGTTCCCTGGCCGTTTTTGTTTGGTATTTTGTTTAGGCTACAGTATGTCCTTTTTACAGTTTGTTAGCATTAATAACAAAGAGTTCATTTTAACACGTACAATGACTAGACAGAAATTTGTATTCTTAGGAACGTTGTGCAAATGGATGTAATGTACTGTACATTGTTACAGTAACCACCTGCAGTAAAATGGCGAGAGCAATGCACAGGGGGTCTGGCCAGCGCTTTCCACTTTACCCTTAAGCAAATAACCGTCTTTCTGACTGTCTTGTTTTATTTCTAAACTTTAAGTACAATAAAGTCTAATTTGTGTCTGCTGCAATTTGAGTTGTTCTTAAATGGGAAAGTATTACACATAAAGTATGCTACTTTTTTCTGTAGTGTTTCTCTTATTTGTAACGGCTTCCCTTTTTACAACAGTAGAGTTTGTGCACTATCATCTGCATCAGTTCAGTTTATAGGTGTTTGGATTACAGTAGGTATGAATAAAAGCAAATATTGCATACAGTACCACACAGAGCTTTCAGATGCACACACTTTTAAAGCTGCAGTGTCTCTCAATCCTATTCAGTTCTACACAAAAGCAAAACTCATTGCGGTCAAATGACCAAATGTAACTTTAACTGAAAGGGCACAAGAAACCTCCTTGAAACACACTTGCCACTATGCCAGTATCGGCATGCTCCTGTTACTGCTTTCAGCAGTAGGAGGTTGTAGCGTGTTTTTAGAATGATTTATTTCCAAATGTTATAAAAAATTACAGGAAACAGCTTTTACAATTAAATAGAACAGACTGGCTCTGCCATAGCTGGATACAGTATGACAACACCATAACACACACAAGGATTTGGGTCCTTGCTAATTTGCTATGAATTTTTTGAATTATAAAATGATAAATGTTTTCCAAGAATGAAAGTATATATAATAAGGAATTTCTGCAATGGACTGGCGTCCTGTCCAGGGTGTAGTCCCACCTTGCGCCCTATGTCTGCTGGGTTAGGCTCTGGCTCACCGCGACCCTCTATAGGATTAAGTGGTTACAGATAATGGATGGATGGATGGATGATGAGTAATTGGTGTGCCTGCTGCAACAAATGGACAGCTTGGCAAGTATGTATTTTACCCCTGCACTAAGGATCGCCTGTCATCTTTTAAGAACAGGCTACAATGTCTCTTCGCAATTCCTATGTTGTAATAAGTTTAGCAAATTGAAGTACTATGTCCAGTCCATCCTGATTTTAAAGCAGTTGAACTGTTGTTGGGATTTGTGTTGAGCTTCCATACTGTAGCTCTTTCTGCAGTAGTTAAAACCCCAATTTCCAGACTTCATTGAAATCAGTTGTTCCTCCCTCCTCCCTGTTACCCAGGAAGATGAAAATGGTGGATATTGTAGCACAGAAAATGCCATCAGAAACTGACGTTCACGTGGCCAGGAGCTTTCTTACGAAGATTTTGAGGAGTTCCATGAGGTACGGTACAAAAGTAACCACTTCTAGGCAACGTCATCTGCTCCTTCCCTGCCCTTCCTCAGGTCATGCGCAGTATCCCTACAAAATGTTCTTCAGTGTGCCCTATTGCTGTATCACATTACCCCTCATTCCAATTCTTTTGTGCTTTGTGGTAGAACGATGTGTCCTCATCTTGTGCTGTAGTGCTTAGTATTCAATGTATTTAAATAATCTTTTTTTTTTCAGATTGAAAACTATATTTAAATAATCTTTTTTTTTCAGATTGAAAACTAAATGGTTACATTTCCACCAGTATTTTCAGAAATGCATTTACAGTGGAAAGGTTTTTTTTTTTTTATAGTGGTGTTTTTTTTTCTTCATTTTTTTGTAAAATGTATTTTTTTTTTGCCTTTATCCAAGGCGACTTACAGAGACTAGGGTGTGTGAACTATGCATCAGCTGCAGAGTCACTTACAATTACGTCTCACCCGAAAGACGGAGCACTAGGAGGTTAAGTGACTTGCTCAGGGTCACACAGTGAGTCAGTGGCTGAAGTGGGATTTGAACCGGGGACCTCCTGGTTACAAGCCCTTTTCTTTAACCACTGGACCACACAGCCTTCTATTTTTTTATACTATATGGCAAAAAAATATATAATAATAATGAGATTACAGTCGTGCAGCTGTTGGTATGGCTCAGCACTGCTCTGACCTTTCCAAGCATTACTCTAAGCTCCTAATCCATGTGGTTTTGAAGGTCATCTCTCCCACGCAGTCACTCTTCTGGTCTACCGAACCTCAGAAAAAGCATTCACTTTCTATGCAATCCGATCATATAACACTTCTGGCTCCAACTGAGTATGATGGGACAGAAATGGTTCACAGCTGTAATGCCGCTTTGTCACTGAGGGCTTTATTTTTTAAAACAACCATTTAAGTTATCAGTAACTACAACACAAGTTATTTATTACTAATTTTATATTTATTGCCATTAAAAAAAGCTATTTGAATGCTTTAAAACTGGACCCTGGGTGTTCTGCAGGATTGTCTTAACAGTTCTATAAAATAAACAGAAGTGTTCGTAGACTTTTGCCGGAGCATAGGACTTGTCTGTATATCTTGCAGTGTAATAACAGTGAAGAAAGCTTAGAACAGGGAAAGCTAAATATTGCTCCCAGCCCATGTTTCCTCCTTGGATATGTAAATGAGCATGACAGGGTTTTATTGCAATTTGAAACTGGTTAACAATGTCTTTTATTGCTATTTAAAACATCTGTTTTTACATTACAGATGTGTTTACCTTTCAATAATGATTTCTTTGTTTATTTATTTATTTTTTAAAGCAAAACCTTTTATTTGAATGTTCTACTGCGTCTAATGGAGCTTCCTGATTAGTGGACACATGCTGTACAGTAGCTCTTCACTCTTTTGGTAGTTTTACTCTCAAGCACTCCTACTGTGATTAAAGGGCACTTATAAAAACAGTGTTAAAGTGCCATTAGTGTTGTATGAATTTATTATTTCAAGTGTTTATGTTAATGTTTTCTTTCATCTTTCTGAAACATGCACAACAGAAAGACTCGCTTCAAAGGGTATGTTTTGTATTTATGAAATGTATTTCAAATAATAATAATAATAATACTGAAGTGTAATTTCCAGTACCAGCAGTCCTGTTGCTACAGATGTACACACTATCCTGGAAAGCACTGTAATGTGCTGTTTAAATTCTATTTTACCCAGCCCAAACTTCTGAAGAGGCCTTGCCAAGCAGGTTTCATTTTCTCTGTGTAGAATAAAATATGTGTTTTAATAAACTTCAGTACAAAATCTGCTGCACACAAGTTATTACCACCAGTGAATATATTTTTTTAATGCATCGCCTTGGGTTCTGTATATTTGGCGGGCTTTCACTTGCAGTCAGATGCACCATTATTTATTATGTCTGAAGTGTTCTATACTGTTTTACTGTATGTTAGCTTCAATTCTTGCTGTTATATGACATTTGTATATGTCTTTTTTTTTACAACTGACTAATTGACACTGAACAGACTGTTGACACAGTAAACCCTACCTTTTTCCAGCATAATTGCATGGATTACAGTAAGCTAATATTTGAATAGGAACTTTACATAGAACAGATCCACAATTGTGTGCAGGTCATCTCATCTCGCCAGGTAAGCTCAGAGAGACACACACTCCCCACCCTTTTTTTTTAAAACTACAAACTTAAAAAACAAAAATTTTAATTCTCCTGCTTGCAATTAATAGGTGACTTCCCAGGAGAAGCACATTCTTTACAGTATTTGAAAATGTATGCATAATAGAAAGTAGCATGTTCAAGTGGTGAGATTGAAAAGGTTTCAGTAGGGCTAATATGGGTATTTACAACCTCTTGGTTTGTCATTTCCAAAGGGGGAAACAAATTGGTGTGCAAGCTATGTTCTGAATGCATGTTCTGCTTTTGCTAATGATACACATCGCTCTCTATTGTTTTTCAGGAGAAATCAACCCGTGAGCCGGCCTCACTCTTGGCACTCCACCAAGTTCACAGAGAGACAGTCCGAAGCTGCCCCTGCTGTCTGGCCCACCAGATACGATGCAAGGTGAATCTGTATGGCTAAAAATAAATGAATAGATAGATATTCTGGTAGCACATACAATACAGCTCCTGTTAAGATCATTGGTGACATTCTCTTGACTGGTCCACATCCCAAAAAGTGGCATGAATAAGGAAGAAATGGATGTTGGGTATGTACAGTCAGGGTTCTCCCCAGGAATTCTGTATAGCCGGGTGGCAGAGCATTATAGCCCGGAGCACTTTTAACAGACAAATTAAATTGCCTTAACTTAAATATATAATAAGACAAAGAATTTGAATAATAAGAAATTGAGTAATGAATAATAATCCACCCTAATTCATACCCAGGCTACACTGCTCCATTTACACCCTGATCCTTTGCAATCTTTTTTTGTGTTTCTGGCAGAGCTTGCACATCATACCACCTAATTTCTTGCTGTAAAAAAGCCATTTCCACCCCCCACCCCCCCACATATCATCATACCCACTATCACAAAGTTTCTTTTTTTAACGCAGTGGCCCCTCTTGTGGTTCATCCCATTCGCTTTCTACAAGTTGCTCTTTGTTGACTATATTAGATTGCTCTTTTTCATTTTCTACATTTGTTCTATTTCTTTTTTTTGTCATCAATTTCGGTTTGGTAATTTCCAACTTCATTGTCACTATTTTTGCTTTGAAAATAATCGGTTATTTTTTTTAGCAGTCATTTTAACGTTTCAGCCCCTCGAAGTGCTTAAAACAGAAAACCCACCCCTTCTACTCTCTGATTGGTTAAATGTAGTGTCAAGACGTAACACAGCTGTCATGTAGTTCCAAGATTGTGTTGTACAGCCTGAGCTCTGTTGTTGCACTTTGCTTTTCTTAAATGTTCATCTTTATGAAAACGGCCTGAACAGCAGTATGGAGCAGATTATAAAAATACAATACTAAATAATTAGCAATAATTCCTCCTCAAAAATATCCTTTGACAGGTTTCTGCATTTATGTAGCACAATTCATGAAGAAACCTCTTGAATGTGTGTCTCTCAAGGAAATTATTATAAGGCTTCCCTTCGTACTGCTTTATTGAACTGCAACCATACAAACTCTTGGTTTATTATATCAAAAGTGACCTTTTAAACAGAAAATATATTTAGATCCACACAAACACTTGGTGCCAGGGAATTGTGTTCTTCAGAAATATTATAAACCAGGGTTGTGCAACCAGCATAGGTAAAAAAAAAAATAAAAAAAAATTAGAGAAGTTATTGTATGCTTGTGGGCATACAGTAATTTGCTAAGCTTGTTCCTTGTGGGTATACAGTAATTTGCTAAGCTTGTAAAGTCTCTAACTAATGCATTATAGAAAGCAATACATGTATGTAAAATGAACATACCATGTTGTTGCATATTCCTGGTAAATACAATGTAGAAGTATGAATATACATTTAATAAATACCTTTTTCTTTTTATTTCTAGTTCGTCTTCACATGACCTGTCTAACTCATGGGATCAGACGAACCTGCAGCGAGTTTCTGATCAGTTCAGCTCCCTGGGCAGCATGGACAGCCTAGACCATTCCTCCCACAGCTACCAGCATGGACGACTCTCTCCCGCCAAGTCCAACAACAGCATCGACAACCTGGGAGGAGGCAGCGGTGGAGGCAGTAGCAGCAAGCGGGATTCGGCTTACAGCTCTTTCTCCACCACCTCCAGCACCCCAGACTACACTTTGTCCAAGAGCAACGCAGCCTCCACTGAGAACATGCTGTATAAAGTGGGCCAGTGTGACTCCGGGAGGTATGGAAATGGGAGGCACAGTCAGAGCCTGAATGAGAGCAGCAGATTGGATGACAGACAGGGATATCTGCAGCTGCCGGCTAGGAATGGGGGCAGAGAAAGCCCAAGGACAGAAGAGCAGCCTGGATCACGGTACTCCAGCTCAGGGAAGTCCAGCTTCGGCCCGGTGTGGCACGTCCCTGAAAAGAAGAAGAGAGCCCCCTCCCCGCCACCTCCCCCCCCTCCGGTCCGCAGCGATAGCTTTGCAGCTACCAAAGTTCATGAAAAGGTCTCCTCCCGCCTTACTCAGAGAGATCTGCCCCCCAGAACGTTCAAAAACCTCAACCCAGGTTTGCAGACGGGCCACCTATCGAAGCTGCAGACTATCAACAGAAGCTCATCCGTGTCAGTGAAAGAGGACCTGATGCAAGAAGGAGCTATAACCCTCCTCCCAAGAATGATTCTCCCTCTTCTTACCTATCGATGGACAGCTATAATAACAACCAGTTAAATGCTAACCGGTTACAGTCTTTGTCAAGCACAGATGTACGGATTGGCCAACCTCCCAATGCATATGTGACCCACCACCAGCGGCAGTACAGTGACGAAAGCACTTTATATACCCACACTCGATCTACTGCAGTACCAAAGCAACAGAGTGTTGGCAGCTATTATAGCAGCATGCAAGAGTTACCGACTGACAACTTGAATCAGTACTCTAATCAGGCCCAAGTCAGGACCTCTAGTGCTTCCTTGGCCAATCCTCCTACAGAGCAAAATATGGAGAGTGTTGGGCATAGCAGATATTACTGCGTTACAGCAAGGCAGCCAGCCCAGTCGGTCTCTCAGGCATCACTGGTGAAAGTTGAAAACTGGAAAGGTAGCACAGGGACAGAGTCAGCCCAGGAACTAAGTGAAAGAAACTCTGCTGCACCCACAAAGGTCCAGAAACCAAAATACCCGCTACCTCACCCTGGTGGTGCTACCTCACAGGAGAACAATGGATATTATCGGCAGGAGGACAGCTATGACAGATCTCCAGCATCTGTGGAAGAGATGTCATCAGTAAAACCCATTGCAGATGAAAGGGGAAGCCAAAAGAGTAACAATGGATATCACTTAGAATCTCATTACATTGGCTTTACCCATAACAAACAGAATAACCTCAAGAACTGTGGTGGTGTTCAGCAGAGAAGTCAGCAAAAAGAGCCCCAGTGGCCAGAAGATGAAGGCAAGATTTGTCCACAGAAAACCCCAATGTTGCACTCCCTAGCTCAAGAGAGCAAACATTTAGCCTCCAAACAGATGGAGCCTCCAAACAGCCGCAGGCAGGATGCTTTAGACCCCCTTGCCACAAAACAGCAGCGACGGAGCGACCGATATGCCACCACATTACGTAATGAAATTCAAACGAGAAGAGCCAAGCTGCAGAAAAGCAAAAGTGATGCCACCCTGACGGGTCCCAACGAGGTTGAAGAGGAAGCTGAAAGCTGGAAGGAGGAGTCAGCTGAGAACTCCACATCATCTTCAGATGGCTCCTTCAACAGCACTTACAAGGATCACCTGAAGGAAGCTCAGGCCAGAGTTCTTGGGGCTACATCTTTCAGGAGACGGGATCTGGAGCCTGTATTGCTTGAGCATCCAGCAAGTCCATCTGATACTTTGCCCTGTTACCCCACAGCGACATCATCTCATCCACATAAAGATGTAAATCCCCAACCTGGCTTCCCTGAGGCCCCACAAAGCAAACCTATCCCTGCAGCTTCTGGTGGTGCTTCCCACAAGTCTCGCATTGGTGGCAGAAAACGCTTCACAGCTGAACAGAAAGTCAGATCCTACTCTGAGCCAGACAAGATGCACGAGGTGGGAGTGGGCAAGACCCACCATCATTCCAATATCCAAAATGATAAGTTCACTACTTTTGCAGATCGACGCAAATTCTTTGAGTCAACCAGCAAGCCTGCATTCCTAAAACCAGCAAACAGGCCAAACCAACAGGTCTCCTTCGATGAACAAAGTGAGGTCAGATCTTCCAGAAAACTGCACCCTAATGAGACTGAGGAGTCTTGGTATGAGCGGAGAGCCCGTGCCGCCTCCTTTGGCTACGAAAGCTCTCTGGGAGCTCTTCACGAGGATAAAGATAGCTATAGGGATATAAGCAAAAAGTACTCGGACAGGTATATGATGCTGGAACAGCAGCGGTTAGGTACTTTTGCAGAGTATGAGGCTACCTGGAATGAGCAAAGGAAGCCATCAGAAGCAAAGACCACTGGAATGTACCACTCTGCAGACAACATCCTGGATTCAGGGGTCGAAGAGCATAGTAAACCTCAGTACGTGCATGAAAGGTCCAGGTCATCTCCGTCTGCAGATTTCTATGGAAAGGTAAACTGATTTTTAAATGTTCCTATCCGTTTAAGACGTTTTATCAAGTTACTTTCGGTAGTCCTTTTTAACTGAATCTCTGTGCTATTCGCTTTCATTGGTATTCCAAATAATGGTATCCTATGATAAAAAGGACACTGTACAGTTTCAATTACAAACGTCACAAAGGCTCCCACTTGCATCTTTCTGTTGCAAAGTACTAACTGATTCAGTTAAATTCAGAAGCTGAACATAATATCTTGCGAGGCAGAGCCATAAAACTTATGACATTTGTTTTGTAAGTACTGTCGAAAGCAGCAACGACAGAGCAGTAAACTCCAAATGCAAATGGCTATATAATGAATATAAATCTGTGTAATATCAACAGAAGTAACACTGTTGCCTTGTCCATCCCTGATTTTGAGTCTGAATTGTAATGTTTTAAACATGTTACAATGAGTCTCTGTAAAAATTGGCTGTAGTCTGTATGTCTCTTGCAGCATATTGTTGTAATTATTATCCTAAATAAATATAAATGCACTACTGTCTGAGCGGCGCTATAGGGGAGTTAGACCTTCACTACCTTATATCACTATCCTGAAATAATGCTGTGTGCTACTGTACCGGTGTATCATGCAAAATGAAACTGTAATTAAAATACTGCCAGGTTAGTTTGTGTACTGAATTTTTATAATCCAATTGTATTAATTTATACAGCATTGAAAACCTCAATTTCCTGCCCCCACAAGTGCCACGACCTGGTGCACAGTGCCCTAACAGAAAAGCCAGTGGAAAGACACTGCGTGCCTCCTTCATAGTCCACATAGGTTATTGGAAACTGGGTTTGACTGACCTTTTTATTAAAATATGAAAATCTATTTGGAGACAACCTATCACTTGAAGGTACAGTGCCTATAGTAAGTATTCACCCCCCTTGGACATTTTCACAGTTTGTTGTGTTACAACCTGAAATCTTGATGCATTTAAATGTTTTTTTTTTCCTTTGATTTACACAACCTACTCAACACTTTGAAGAGACAAGAGAATTTTTATTGTGAAACAACAGTTAATGAAAAATAAAAAAACTGAAATGTCTTGGTTAGATAAGTATTCACCCCCCTGAGTCCATACTTGTCTATACAATTACAGCTGTGAGTCTTTTGGGGTAAGTCTCTACCAAGTTTGCACATCTGGATTGTGCAATATTCACCCATTCTTCTTGTATTTAGCTCCATCCATTTTGCCCTCTACGCTGATAAGCTTCCCAGTCCCTGCCGATGAAAAGCATCCCCATAGCATGATGCTGCCACCACCATGCTTCACAGTAGGGATGATGTTACCTGGGTGATGTGCTGTGTTGGGTTTGCGCCAGACATAACGCTTTGCATTTAGGCCAAATAGTTAAATTTTTGTTTCATCGGACCACAGAATCTTTTGCCACATCTTTTCAGAGTCTCCCACATGCCTTTTTGCAAATTCCAAGCGGGATTTTACATGGGTTTTTTTCAGAAATGGCTTCCTTCTTGCCACTCTTCCATACAGACCAGATTTGTATACCTGAGCTGTTGTTGACACATGGACAGTTTCTTCCATCTCAGCCATGGAACGCTGTAGGTCTTTCAGAGTTGTCATTGGCCTCTTGCTGGCTTCTCTGACCAATGCCCTTCTTACCCGGCTGCTCAGTTTGGGAGGACGGCCTGCTTTAAGCAGATTCTGGGTGGTGCCGTATACCTTCCACTTCTTAATGATCGACTTGACTGTGCTCCAAGGGATATTCAATGCCTTTTGAAATCTTTTTATACCCCTCCCCTGATCTGTACCTTTCCACAACATTATACCAGAGTTGTTTTGAAAAGCGCCTTGGACTTTATGGTAGTATCTTTGCTTTGAATGCACTACCCAACTGTGGGACCTTACAGAGACAGGTGTATTTAATCTGAAATCATGTGAACCACTTTTATTGCACAGATGGACTCCATTTAACTTATTGTGTGAATTCTGAAGGCAACTGGTTGCACCTGAGCTTATTTAGGAGTGTCAAATGGGTGAATACTAATCTAATGAAGACTTTTCAGGTTTTTATTTTTAATTGGTTTGTTTTTTCACCCCCCATTTTTTCACACATTGAAAGTGTTGAATAGGTTGTGTAAATCAAAGGAAAAAAATCCAATTTAAATGCATCAAGATTTCAGGTTGTAACACAACAAACTGTGAAAACGTTCAAGGGGGGTGAATACTTACTATAGGCACTGTGTACATGTCTGTAGCTTGCAAGACGAAAACTGTAAATTTTACAATATTCCAGCCAGATTGACAGGCAGCGTGACTAATTAAAATAATAAAACATTCAGGCTTAGTCATTAATCCAAGTTCGTAAATGTTGACACACCCAGTGAACAAGGAGTAGGTGTAGTTGCAAACTACAACTTCTCACATGATAAGCTGTATTAAATAAGAATTGTATTACATTGCATATTTTATTTTTCTTTATGCCAAGGCAGAACAAGTCCTCAAGAAAGAGGTTTCATAATAAAAGGTCTTCTTTCAGTTTGAAGCTCTCAGTCTGTTATAGATTATCTTATGTTGATAAATCTTTTTTTTTCCCAGAATGTTGTTGTGCAAGCAAAGAAGAAAGCTGAACATTCTCAAACAGACCAAAAACTTCCTGGGGCTAAAAGCACAGATTGCGACATTTCTATAGCAAGGTAAGGAAACGGAATATAAAATTATTTTTTTTGCATGGTATGCCATTTCAGAAACAACTTTTTAAATCTACAATTCTTTGTCTAAGCCCTTTAAGAATTTTATGATGCATGTTTCCAACAGTATGAGAGTTATGTTTCTATGCATAAGATAATGCATTAAGAAGAATCTATTGGGTACAGTTCATAAGTAGATAAATTAATTGTATTCTCTCTATAGACTTGTATCACTTGCATGTTTGCATTTAGTTAGTTGTATTTCAGATAGTCGAATGTAACTGCTTGTGTTTTTAATATTTCTAATACAGAGTTGCAGTTTTTAAACCAAAATATAGTATAGTTTAGCATTGTTATTGCAGATTTTGTGAATTCGCTTGACTGTTTTAATCCCAGCGATGCTGGTTCATTTGGTTTAGAAAAGCTGGGTGTCCGAAAAGGATTTTCTTCTGCTATTATCTGAGAACTTTGTACTACAGCTCAGCTTGCCATATAGCTTGTGTGTCTAGTACTGATGAATTACTGAGTAGGTGGATCATGGTTTTTATGACTGCATTCATTAGTAGATCTCCTAACAATGGGAGCCAGTGTGAGTATAATACACCTACGCTTGTACTTTGGTTTTGCTTGTGCAGAACAATTGTGTCATTTATAACCGGGTAATCCATGTCAAGCACATCGCTGAGAACCAGCTGTAAAAACTTTCATATAGAAAGTATTTGGTGGTGTTAGGCCAAAGAGTGTAGGTACAACTCAGAGGGAAGGCACTGTATCAATAATGCTCAGGTGGGTTTACCATTATAGTAGAATCAACATTGATTATTTAAAGCTGTGGTAGTCTTTAGGTTACAACACCAAAATGAACCCTTTCATTATTTGGGCTCAGAAAATCCCTGGTAACTAAATATATTTAAAATCACTGGGATGTCATTAACCCAAAATGATTTTTCTTTAAAAAAAACAACCAAAAAAACAAAAAAAAACATGTTTTTTAAATTTTAGGTACTAAAATCTAAAAAAAAAAATAGGTTATTTTTAGAAAATATTTTATGATTTTAAGTGTAAATATATAATGTAGGTATCAAAAGAGTAACCTTGATGCAGAAACATAGCATCACTTATTCAGTGTTTTAACCTTTATTTGTACTGTCCGTTGTTGCTCTACACACACAACTCATTATGAGGCTGGCATGGATACCATTAGAACTTGCCATTGATAAAATACAGTCAGTAGCTGTAGTATCTGTATTCTTATTAAACTTTCTTTTAATCAGCTAAACCATTTATATGCTGTCTTCATAGTTTCTGTCTTTTGATTTAAGTTCTTCTGGGTATAGATACATTACTTTTGAAGTTATTGTCTTAATGTTTGGTACACAGCTGTATTCTATGATTCTTCTCCACATTGTTTTAACCACTGGCCATATCAATAGCCTTACATTTGTCCCCCAGAGATGCTTTGTTTTTTGTTCATTTAAAAAAAAAAAAAGTGAGTTTACTGTGAATACTGCAAATTGACACCTGCTAGAATTTTTTTAATGTTTAATACCAGATGTTTTCTATTTTAAATTGGTTGATGTAATAACTGAATATCGGATTCAGTTCTAATAAACAGACACTGAAGAACGCCTTGTTACAAGCAGAAAAAGCTTTTTTGTCCTCGTCTGCAGTTAAATTATGCATGTGGCTAACTGGTTTCCAAGGTCCTGAAACAAATATGTGATCTGAAGTTCTTGCACTCCCATTAACCCTAGAATTCATCAGATGGGAAAGGCGGGCAGGGCTTGATGTTGTGTGGGTTTTACATCTGCTGTTCATTAAAACTGGCACAATGTACCCCCTTAGAAATGCTGTTTAAATCATTTTGGCTTCTGTCATATTCTGTACTATTATATACCTACTTAATACGTTTGTGGTGTGGCAACAAATTCTACTTTTGGTTGGAAGATAATGGCATTTTTTACATTTTTTTAAATATAATTTCTTTATAAAAATGTACATATAGCTGGCCAAAGGTTTTGCATCACCCTGTGAATTAACAAATTTTGCATCATATGAAACCTGCTGCATATTGCTACATTAACATATTGAATTACATACCGCGAAAAACTAGAAACAAATGGAAAAATGTGCCATTTCGAAAGCGAACATGATATACTGTACTACTATTATGACTTCCGATATCTAAATTATGTTTATATAGTTTATTTTTTATTTTGTCATTCTAAAATTCTAGGTGATGCAAAAGTTTGGGCCATAGCTGTAGGTTAAACTGTTCTTTGAAAACTACATTCTAACTATTCAAAACTCCAAACCTCATAAATAATCAAATTGTTACTTTTTTTTTTTTTCCTTAACAAAACATTACTTTAAAATAGTCCTTGGTGACCATCAACTTTTAAAAATGATCACAATTGTGTTAAATCCTGTTTTAATTGTGTCTTTCTCTGTAGTTAGGGTTTTCTTTCTCTCTCACTTGTCCACACACACATTTATTTATTTTCTCTGCCTTTTACTCTTGGGCTTTTAAACCTAAAGAAATACTACTGCTTTGTCTTCAAGTAACAAAGCATTTATTTCTTACTCAAGTAAATTGCATCTGGGACAAGAAAAGTGGGGAACAAAGCATCTTAGTAGCGAGGGTGCTTATCCGTCAATTGCAAGCCAAGTGCTCCAATTTTAGTTTTTACATTTTAGTTTGACGTCAAGATATTTTTATACATGCCATTAGAATCTGAAGGGTCTGCTCTAATAATAGATTTTAATTGTGTTCATTAAAAGCGAGCTTCAGTCTGCGATGATAAAGAGCCATGGCAGGAAGTCTAGGTGCTGTGTTGGCGTTAGTTTATGTCGTAAGATCTGCTTAATATATGTCGGTATGGGTACCCAGAAGACATGGGTACCCGTCAGGTTTTAAATTACCCGACCCGACCCAGGTCTCTTTTTACTACCTGGGTATCGATTTATTAATTTGAGAATTTAAAGAACGTTATCCTGTGTGTGTGTGCAATACAAAGTTTAATACTCTCCATATCTGTCTGTCTGTCTGTCTATCATGTACTACTTATTAAAATCTAACAATTTAAATGTAACTATCAATGAAACAAATGACACACACACACACACATACAAACGTGAATCTCACTCTGTGACTACAATTAAGGATACTAAGTAAATTAAATTAAAATAATACAAATAATAAATCTTAATGTAACAAAAGGTTATATCACACTAAGGACACATATCCTCTTGTCTTTCTGGTTGCTAATATCTCAGAAAAACCTTCACAGCCCTGGGCGTGAGAATTGGCCTGACAGGGTGAGGATTAGCCTTGGACAGAACTCACCCGGGGCAAAGACAACGTTAAAACAAACTTTGCATTAGCGGCAAGTACACCTCAATAACAATAACTGCGACTATTCTACTCAGGAAGTAAATCGGAAAGAAAACAACATAACAACCTGTTGGGTTTATGTCAGCGATAACTCTTTAATTATCCATTAATCATAATAACTGTGTGGCTTCCAATTCACAATGCTTAATCTACCGTTACTGAGCAGATACAGTTTCTTACCAAAAACATCAAATTACTAGTCTTGATTTAAAAATAAATAAACAAATATTGTGAGCGGTGTACCCCAGAAAACAGACCGTAAACATTTCTTTTTTATTTTAATGAAGTAGATTTACTAAGAAAAAGCAGACGCATTCCAAAATGCGCAAGGTGCAAAGTACAAAATGAAACCAGTATGAGAAACGCATTATTCCCAATGCTTTGCTTGGATGCCATGTTAATGTAAGACTGAAATATTTACGTTTATTTATCAGTTCGGATTTGGAGGACTGCACCTTTTTAAGTTTCGTTTTGGAATAAGTTATAATGCTCCTTGCATATGCTTTTGTTTTGTGTAAACTCGCTGTATTCTGATTGAGAAAATAAATAAAACCTCCATTATTGGAACCCTTGCATCGCCCTGAATCAATACAAGAACAACATTACATTAACAACAACAGCGAAATATATATACACACACATACACAAAGTATATAAAAGTATTAAAGTCTTCAGTGATCTATGCTCAAGTTTGATTTTATAGCTTTTTCTAGCACATCATTTACAGATACAAGAGAATGTATCATACTCCCTTGGGAGGATACAAAATAAATAAATAAATACAAACTCACAGCTGTTGAAGGCACTGACAATTATGCCATGGAGAGCTGTTAGAAACATCAGTTATCCGATACATTTTGCAGGCTTCCGCTCTAGGCATGCACAAAGACATTAGGGTGGAGCACTGCGATTCTGTATCTCAATGAAAGGAGATGGCAGCACCGTGTCAGGATTGCAATACATCCATATTTAATGAGGAACACTAGTAAACTGTATTTAACATGCCTTTCCTGGGAGTGATGCTGGCTCTCATAACATTCAGATTATTCAGACAGGAGGACTTATTGCTGTCTTTTACTTCAGTCCTGTTTTATTGAAGTTCTACCAGGTATGTTGTTCTAGTCTTTTATTACAGATTTTTGTAACTAGAATGGGGAGGTTCGGAGATCTCGTTTGAACTAGAACCAAATCTAGTTCCATGCAATGATGGAACAGCCCAAAGGATATCTGTTATGTCATACTTGCAATATGCAGTAAGTTAAACTTTATTAGACCTTATGTACCTGACAATGCCACTAGAAAGACTAAATCTCCTGATTTCACTAGTTATATGACATTTTTTTCATACATTTTTAGGTTATGTACTGTACTGTAGCTCTGAAGAATCAGTGAACATAAAAGTTGTCCTGTTGCCAGGTTTTATTTTTTTTAATACAATCTATTCAGGTCTATAGCTTATCTGATGCCTTTCCTAAAAATATATACATATAACACATTTCAAATCACCAGCTTTAGACTACTGTAGTTGGTATTTTTCAAATTTTCAGATAAAATAGTCTGTATGATTTACTTTTTTTTTAACCTCAAATTATCAGGGGTAATATTGAATCCTACACCTGAATAAAAAAAAAAGAGGCCCCGCTTCTGTAGTGTCCTTACATAACATGTTTAATGTTTAATTAAGAATAGGCTTCATGTAGAGCCTGTAAATTTGAAACGTAGTGCAGTGACACAAGATGTTTATTTTAAAGGTGGATATGATAGTCAAGTTAGTTTCCCAGGTGGATTTGCTGTTTGCTACTGGTGCTGCTGTAATACATTTCCAGCAAAGGACACTTGGCTAAGGCTGTAGGAGTAAACACAAACCTGTATTTGAATAAGATATACCATGTGTGACATGACTGTTGTTGCAAAGTACTAATGCTTCAGTCTTTTAATCCTTCTGTCACATAAATTGGCACATCGGGCTTTCTTTACTGAACTGAAGGAACAGTCCATATTTATATGTAGTTTGTTATGTAGTTTAAATTTCCAGTAAGCCTTTGTCTGTATGAATAGAAAAACGCTGCATGTGATCTTGGAGTACTGTGCTTGTCACTCTATTTTAAATGAAATGTCTCTATTAACCAGTTGCACAGATGCTATCTGTACACACATATGTATTGTTTATGTGGGGAGTGTCAGCTGGACGTGTCTTGAAATGTAAATTTAATCGGAACCCCTTTATGACCTTAATATTTGTGCGGCCTATTTCAATGTGATTTGGTGTGTTCTCTTCTTCTGCCACTTTTCATCTGAGAGTTGCAAATGATACACCAGAGAAAATTGTCATCTTCGACAACAGAATGGAAATGAACTCAACATTTCTCCCCGCAGTTAACACTGCTCTAGTAAACTGGAAGATCCATGTTCAGTGACCAAACCTCTTAGAAACTGAAGCAAATTTCCTCCCACTGGAAAATTCCAAACACAGTAAAATCGCTTTGGGGGGAAAAAAACATGAGCAGTACAATTCACATTACAAAAAAAAAAAAAAGAACTTGGCATGATTTATAGGTTCCATCTGAACTGCTTTTGGCTGTAGTGTGTGGTAAGGTTCTGTATTGTTGATACCCTTTGATAATGTCATTTGGCAGAAAGAGTGGATTTATCATAATTAAAAATGTATATTTTTTTTTTTTCATACTTTTTGGCGCGATTAAGAAAGGGCAAAAAATGTAATAATATAACTTTTGAGAAGCTTTTAACATTGGTCTTTTTAAACCATAAATGTTTTACACTTTTAGTGAGCACAGTCACATCAGTTTAAACGTGTAATTAGCAGCCCTTTCCAAATTATGTGTAGATCTGTTGAACAGTAAAATGTCTGGAAAACTACTGCGTTGAAGCTGCTGTGTTTAGGTTCCACACTGTAGGCTGTTTCCAGTTTACCCTGGACTGGTATACGTTAAGAGGTTGTGATCACTCTGGTATAGAGGAGCTACTTTAAGCATTTCAATTGTGATTTAGTAGTTGGAGAGGTATTGTATACTGGAAACCGGTGATGAGCCTGAATGGAATGGCCATTACAAGGATTTGCTGTGCCTACTGAATTACACAGAATGAGATGTTACTATGTAGTCCAAATGTCAATAAAGAGTTAAATATGGGACTTCAGAAGTCTGGCATCTCCAGATCTTTACCTCTTGAAGGCCCCCTGTTTAGGATAGGGCCAGTATAATTTAAAATGTGATGCAGGGGATTACTGTAAAGAATTCAAACTTAGATTTAATGATCTACCTTCTTTGCAGGTCTTTGTCATTGGGCACCTTTGGTGCTTGGAGTTTTCTTTCTCTCTTCTCTTTGAACAGTAAGATCTTCTTAGCATGCTGCATGAGAACTAATCCTGTCCTTTCTAAGACAATTGTTCACCCTGAGTAATGGTCCCTTGACCCTCTATGATGTGTGTATTTACTACAATATATTTAAAAATGAATGTGCAACCTATATTTATAATTATTAAAGGTCTGATGACTAGTAAGAAGCAAATGGACAAAACCACTTTTACTTCCAAACCAGTAGACAAGGCTTGACTCAATGACACTCTTGAAGCCTCTTGAAATACTTTCTGACATGTACAGTGTGTTTAAACAGAATATACCATAGAGGGTCAAGGACATTTCCCTGATGTTTTACCACTGGTTTTATTTCACTTGGTCAATATTTCTGAACAGCACCTATTTATGAAATGTGGAAATATGTCCTATGTATTGATGCTCACAAACTGTAAAATGCCCCAGCCTCTGGCACACACTATTGTTCAAGTGTGTTGACTCTTCATTAAGTTCTGTTATTTATTTCTGCCCCTCCTCAATTTGAAGAAGATTGTTTCTGCCATGGTAAATGCAGTACAACTAGAAAAGGACAACCTGTATATCTTCACTGATTATTTGGTATGGTGGTGGAACAGAGGTTGTTTTTTCTCAACAAAAGCTAAATTCAGAGACTGCAAGGATGATGCCAACTGTAAACCGGGTTTCTCAAATTATTCAGGGCATGATCTTAGACTAAGACCTTCCCACTACTCACTACTTTTCCATTTTAATCATGCTTGATCCCCACATTTCTGTGAATAGTAATTGTGCTTTACCTCCCTTGTACTGAATGACACACTGACATCCTACACTGTTACCAAATACATTAGTAATACTCATTTGCTAGTGAGACATGACTGGAGAAAGCAATAAAGGATGAAATTATATGAAACTCCTGTTAAGTTTCTGTAATATGTTTTATTTTCATTATATGATTGCCATAAGTTATTTTAGTAACACTTTATTTTACTTTTCCATCATTGGTCCTGTGTCTTTATATTTTTCAAAAGAGAACTAACCAGCGGCTTGAGTTTGAACTGCAAAACATGAAGTCATTAAGAACCAGGAAGCATATTGCAAATTAAACTATAAATTACAGGCAAAGAATTGAAAATGTCAACACAAAAAGGAAACCAGTGATCTTATAGCTAGTGCTAATGTGAAGTAAGAAAATTCATTTTAAGTTCTTGGTTACCACTCCTTTTAAGAATAATGTTTCAATGTATTGCTGGCACTGATAGTGTTTTCTAATACCGGCATAATGAAATTCTCAAGTCTGTGCTCTGCTGCAATACAATCTACACCCACTTACACATGACACAATGTAATTTTGAAAATCTGCCTAAGGCTGTCAGTTATTAAAAAATAAATAAATACCTTATACAATAAACAAGTACACATCTCAATAATATTTTTATCCATGTACAGTAAACATTAATTCTCATTGACTTCATACATGTTCATGCAAACAGTCAAGAAAACATGTTTTGCCTACAGAAATGTATATTTTTGATAAATCATTCATATTGAAACCTAAACATAAGATGTCTCCATTATATATATATATATATATATATATATATATATATATATATATATATATATATATATATATATATATATTACTTTGCTGTTACATTTGCTTATTGTGCCTTCCATAATAAAGCTGCTTCACCAAAGTAATAAAAAAGATTGTTTTTAGGTATTAAACCGGAATGAAGAGGCTTCACCAGTAGAAACAGTGTGGTTTGGGTTAATTGAAAAGGATGCACTTTTTTTGGTACAATGTCCTTGGTTCAAGCTTTGGCAGCACCTGGACTGGGAAGTGCCTAATAAGCACCTACAATAAACGTGTAGGACCAGAGGGTTTCAAAAACCCTGTAGGGGAACCTCAATTGGGAACACTAAGAATATACTGCAGTTCACTTACAAAATTGTACAATGATATCCCATGGTAAAGGCATTGCAAAGTGTAGTAAAGCTTAATAAAAGCAAAGTGAAAACATGGTAAAGCACATAGTGTCCTCTTTTGGTAAAGCATGGTAAAGGTCATGGGTAAATGTATACAGTTGTACTTCATAAGCATGTGAAAAGAATGGTAAACTGTTCAATTACCTTGTGGTATACAGTACTTGTGTAAGAGATTTGCTGACTTTCTTTGGTTACCTTTCTCTGTTTTCTTTCAAACCTCACTCCTGGTTATACTGTTTCTCTTCAGCCTGCTTACAGCACAAAGCAGACTTGCTGGCTTTCTGTGCCTGAGGTACTTTTTCACTGCTTTCATTCCTTCTTTACCTTCTCACTCACTGTCCTTCTTACTGGAATTTTTATTTCATCTGCTAAATAAACAAACAATAATAATAATAATAATTTTCTCTTACAGCTGATCAGTTTTTCGCGTGTTGTCTGTCCAGTTAATTGTCATCAGTTGTGATGTTTTCTTATGCCACTTTGTAGGCTCATCAGTGTTATTTTACAGACTTTAAAATAACATGTGCAAGCTCAATATCCTTTTCAATTGCACAGCCAATCATTTGATATGGGAATTATAAAAATGAAATGACCGATACCGTAATAAAACTAGTAACTATGTGATTGTTTATTTCAGATATAATAACAGTCATTTTGAAAAGAAAAATGTGTTGTCTGCTTCTAGAAAGTTTTGAAGGTTTTTTATAAACAGCAGTGCATTTTTGTACATTTAGGCATGTGTAAGGTTCAGGTGTAACAGCATAAAATGTTTAATTTCTTCAGATATTATGAATTTGTAGTAATGGGCTGGATTTCCCACAGTATTAAAATATAATGTTTTTGTAGAGTAAAGGACAATGTGACCCTAATTACAGAATGCGTGGTTCTAGCATCATATCATCTTACTATATGTAAGCCATGCTTTACCATTAAAGCACGTGGCGAATAGGGCCCAATATTGCATAACGGATAACTAACATATATTCGGTTCTGTTTTAGACTTTCTGACGGAGGACACAAGGAATGTAAATCGGACGAAAAGCTACCTGTGAATGACCAAAGCACAGAGGACAAGCGCAGATCAACCAGCAGGCAGACTCAGCCAGAACAGCTGCTGTGCCCATCTGCAGAAAACCGAGAGAGAGCTGTTACGCTGCCCAGTGACTACGGCTACATAATTCAAGAAGGGGAAACTGAATTCAAGAACAGAGATTTTAACAAGGCTGTTCCCACTTACTTAGAGAGCCATACCCTGAATAATAATCACATCAGATCTCAAAGCACAGGACTGGATAATCAGTCTACCAATGTAACTGCAGCGCCCTACAACAAGAAGAAGGGGCCTGTGCCTCAGAGGCCTCCTCCGCCTAAGCTGGATAAATACAAACGTCAAGACATCCCATCCTCCTTGACAGACTCTTCGGAATCGCTGCTCAGTTCACAAAGGGCTGTTGGGCTTTGCTCCCCCAGCACAGAGGGGCCTCTGAGCGCCATACCTGCCCCAGCCTTGAACACTGCTTCCACTGCAGCAGAGCCTGTCCCGGCTGCCAGTCAGTCAGGGGAGAACCAGCACGGAAAGGTGCTGGCGAATGAGCACAGAACTGTAGAAAAACCTAACGTTGTGCAACACACCACCACCTCCTCCAAGTATCCCTGTCTTCTTAAGCCTTCTGTTGATGTTCCTAGATCACCTTCTCCACAGTTTGCCCCACAGAGACTTACTGATAAACCACCTGTCTCCATAAGAAATGAAGCTCCATCAAGGTATTATATTTGTATGATACATTCTTGAATTTCAGCATCTGATATATAGCTACAGGACACACAATTGAAGTATATGACAGCTGCCGGCATGATAAAACATCGTGGGTCAACATGACATACAACTGGCTAAGAAATAATAATATAATAGACTGTTCTGCTTCAATAACGATGCCTGGTATACCAAAGATTATCTTATTTATAACCTTCTTTTTAAAATGTTTGAACAGACAGAAGTTATAAGTGTGAAAAGCTGTCAGGATGTTAACAATGAAAAGAAAAATTACAGGTACATTATTTAAACAGTTGTAGCAACACGTGGGGACATGTAACGCAATATTTTTTGGAACCCCGCTACTTACTCTTCTTAAAGTTGTATAAAACTTTTATTCTGTAAGTCTATACTTTTTATTTCCAAGTTAGCCTTTGCCTTATTTTAGGACAACTGACTCTTATAACACAGTACAGTAAGTAATTTATTAGTGACACTTTGCAGTGGGCATTTTCAGTCCAGCTTTTACAGGTACAATGCAATAAGTATCAACTTTAGGACCTGAATGGATGTACAGTTGATTTAGAACATTGTTAAAGACCTGGACTGTAAGGCCGCTTTGTCCACACTTCGAGGATCAGGGGTGTCTTAAAGGAATTGAGGACTATAGGAAATGAGTACAGCATGCATATGAGAAATAGGGTATAAAAACCTGCAGCCTTATTTTGATGGTTTGAATTGTCATGTCTCTTAAATTTCATATTTTGTAACAGAATCGAAAAAGTGATGGAGAACAATACCACTGTCAAGATGGTGCCTATCAAGATTCTTCATTCTGAAAGCCATTCCGAGAAGGAGAGCCGACAGTACCTCCTCCACAACATTGAACCGATCAGTGTGCCCGACCAGCAGGAGAAAGACCAGATAAAGACTCTGGGCACTAAAGAGCAGTCCTACTCCCTTTTCTGTGCTTACACAAGACAGAAAGAGGAGCAGATGAAGGAGGAACAAGACAGGACATGCGACGCGGCACAAAATGAGCTTCTTTGGGCAGAGGTAAAGGATGGTGTTTCACTTTCTCCAGCTAACAATGCAGTGAAGGCTAATGACAGGACAGTAGATGACTTGAAGACTGAGGAGCTGGCCAGAGAGATTGTGGGAAAGGACAGATCACTGGCCGACATCTTAGATCCCAATATTAAAATGACGACCACCATGGACCTCATGGAAGGCATTTTCCCCAAAGACGAGCAGCTGTTGGAGGAAGCCCAGCAACGCAGGAAGATTCTTCCAAAACAGAATTCTCCGAAACCTGTAGAAGAAAAGTAAGTTTTTTGTTTTTTTTGCAACCGTAATAATTCACCAAGAAAAGTGAGTTAGACAAACCTTACATGACCAAGAAAACAACTGAATTACACAATTTTTGCATGCTTTTCAAATGTTACAAATGATGCAATTGAAGTTCAGCCATGAATTATAAAATGTGTTGCAACTATTAAAGCTAAGGTGTTGCGCAGTCATGTTCAGTCCTGCACAGATGTCTGTTTATTACATTCTTTCATAGTTTTATCATTCTGTACTCTTATCAGAACACAGACGATGTTGACGGTCCAGTCTGCTTATATTTACCACAGGTTGTTTTAGCAGTAGGGGCACTCATTTTTTGTTCCATTTAAAAATGCTCACTTAAATATCAATATGTAAGCTGAAGGGGCATGTTTGCAGCAGTAGGAGGTTATACTTTTATAATACAGCAGAAAACAAACAAGAGGATTTTTTTTTTGTATCTATTAAATTTGAGGTCATGAACAACACAGATAATGTGTGTAGGGTGTGCGTATAAAACAGATTGTATTTGCTTTTCATAGGAAAAACGAAGAGAGCACAGCCTCCCTGGCAACCAGCTCCTCCTACTACAACACGTCAGCCCCCAAGGCAGAGCTGCTGATCAAGATGAAGGATATGCAGGAGCAGATTGTAGAGGAAGAGGAGGACTCTGAAGATGAGCTGGACCACGACCTCTCAGAGAAGAAGGTAAGGAATGCGTCCTTTCGTTTGTGTTCACACTTGCATTCAAAACCTTTGAAACATCAGGGCCTCTGTTGGATGTGCACGTCGTCACACACACAATACAAAATGGGAGCCAGCAGCACAGTCTTCATATATTCATATCAACTCCATATGAGTTGTTTATCAGCAATGTTTCTCTATCAGTTTTACCATTTGTGGCTAAATTATATTATAGCAAGTCTCCCAGCATCATTTGTGCACAGTATATTTGGAACTGTGCAACCTTTGAAAAACACATTTAAATCCGGGAACATCTTCGAAATTCTCTCTTTGACATGGGTCTCTGGTGGCTTACCTGTACAAGCACTGTCGCTAGGAGTGCAGGGTGAGTCATGCGAGCGTGCCAAGTTCTTGGCCAGTGGGTTGCAACTGTGAGGCCATATTCAAATTGGGCATTTCAAATTGGACATTTCAAATTGGATAGAAAATTGGGTACATTTTTTTTTTTTTTTTTAAATAAGTAAATCAAATCCTGCAAACACACTCACACATCTTAAAGAAAGAGGTCTACCTTTGTACATACTGGAGTTGTTCAATTTACATTATGCCAAGTATTGAAATCTAGTGTTGAATAAACTTTACCTGTTTTGTTGAAAAACTTTACCTACCTGTCTTCCTTCTAAACTTCATTTAATGAATTTGTTTAAACTAATCACAGTAAAATGCACCGTTTCAAATTACACTGTGTTGCTAAGCAGGCATGGAGCTTGATTTGAAAAGATAGTAATTCCGTTTGTTCAGCTGTTTTAAATGTAGGTTTATTTTTCATTCACTGGATTTTTATTATAAGCAGAATGCTCTCTGTTTCCACTCGAGGGTGGCTGTAATTCGCAGAATAACTACAGTGATCCATTCAATTTAAGTATACTCTATAGATTTTTGCAAGTCACAAAAATTGATAACTTAGTGAGATGAATCTAAAGGTCTTAAGTTTTGACCTGATGAGGATTTCCTTAGCTGAACTCATTTCGGGTTTTGTTAGCAATGAAACAAAGGAAGTCTGTTTCCATATCTGGTAGACACATCAGCAGGCAACTGTGGTATTGTGGATTTGCATCAGATTTGCATCTCAATCCACATGAAATAAAATAAGTATTATTTCCACACCTGGAATCATCTAATAACAGCTGTTACCAGACATTTAATTAGCAGCTGCTGCAACCATCTAAAAAAAACAATGCCCAATATTATACAGCAGAGGGCACTGTTTTACAGCAAACAAATCACACTGCCTGTACATCTGCCACCAATGACTCTCTTAGAAGTTAGAACTAAATCATATTTATTTTTATTATACATTATGTATTTCAGTATTATTAATCTAGTAAATTAGCCAATACTATAAATACAGTTGTTTGTTTTTTTTTATTTATAACTGTACCTGAGGCTTCTATATGTAAGAATATTTTGCCAACTGTGTGTATTTGTCTGTACATAGGAGATCATTTAACAGTGCCTTGACATTTACCAAAATGTTGACAGATGACAAAATTGTTAAATCAAGGTATTAGCAATACAGTATGCCTATTTACATATTTCCCTACTACAACATAAGTCACATAATATACCAGCCAGGCTATTCTGCCATTTTCATATGTGATCCCCCTGCTGTGTATGTACAGTATATTTCTAAAGTCACAAAACTAGTCTGACATATCGAAATACAGTTAGTGTTGGATGCCAAATTAAGGGTTGATAAAGGCAATGGGGGTATAAATACTAAATGTATTAATTAACACATATTTTTCTGGTGTCCACAGCAAGAGCTGATTGACAGCATAAGCAGGAAGCTGCAGGTGCTGCGTGAAGCCCGGGAGAGCTTGCAGGAAGACATCCAGGCCAACATCGCCCTGGGAGAAGAGGTGGAGGAGATTGTGAAGCAAGTGTGCAAGCCCAATGAGTTTGATAAGTTCAGGATGTTCATTGGAGACCTGGACAAGGTGGTCAGCCTGCTGCTGTCCCTGTCCGGGCGCCTGGCTCGAGTGGAGAATGCTTTAAACAACCTGGACGAGACTGCCTCCACAGAGGAAAAGGTGAGTCTCATAAACGGTTGTCACTGTGGGAAATTCACTCACCCATTCCTGTAAACCTTCCAATTCTAACTCGAGTGCTTGTCATACGCTCCTTCACAATTGCTAATAAAATCAAATGCAGGTCCCCAGGACCTTGAGTTCAATGGAACATGGCTCTCCCAGAAGATGCATGACAAAACAGTTTAAAGATAGCATTTGAATTGCTCAGACTATAATGATGTATATACAAATTAATAGAAACAGTAGTTAAGGAAAGGCTAAAATGATGTTAGCTGAGTAAGCAAACATAAGTGCTGGCAGCTCAGCTGTATGTTTGTTTATCCTTTCAGATGAAGAAGGTGTCAGAAAAAAAGAAACATAATCTGCTGAAATAAATTGCACTCCATCATACTTAAGAGTAGAGCAAACAAGTGGCTGACCCATGACTTGCCTACATAATAAAACCATACCGAATTGGAGACCAGGCACACCCCCTGATTGTTTATGTGTTTTATGTTTTCTACTGTTGCATCACTGCATCATTTTCATAATTCTCTTTCATGTGGAAAATATTTGCATTCATTTGTAGTAAATTGTCACCTAGAGCCAATGCAACATATAATTATGAATGAGTGATCACACTGAATCCAGGGGTGCTAAACAAAAGCCATCAAGAGATACATTCATTACTACCAATTATTTTCAGTCTGTTAATTCATTGATTTTTTTGTTTTGTTTGTTTTTTTGCTTTTGTTTTAAACAAAATTCATGAACTGTGAGACTGGGGAAGTTTTTTTTTTTTTTAAATGTTGGCACTCACTTTTCTTTATAAAGCGCTCAACGGAGCACCATCTCCTTCAACCTGAGTATACAACCATAGCTGCACTGGACTAGCCACCACTGAGCTCATTACATTAAAACTTGCACAGATAGGAGGAACTGTAAACTCCAATATCCAAATGATTAAACTTGGCCAGCTGAAACACTAATGTTCCTCAGGTTGACGACACCCATTCATTGTTTCTGTGTGTATAATTATGTCTGTTCTCTTTTCTCCCTCAGCGCACACTGACAGACAAAAGGAAGCTACTCATCAGGCAGCACGAGGATGCAAAGGAGCTGAAAGAAAACTTGGACAGAAGGGAGCGAGTGGTCTTTGACATCCTGGCAGGCTACCTGAATGAGGAAAGCCTGGCTGACTACGAGCACTTTGTCAAAATGAAGTCAGCCCTCATCATCGAGCAGCGCAAACTGGAGGATAAAATCAAACTGGGGGAAGAGCAGCTGAAGGGTCTGACGGACAGTCTTCCCCTGGAGAGCCGACAGCTGGAACACCGGATCACCTTTTGAGAATGAGATCGTCTTCCCCAACAGACTGATTGTGATGTGAAACGTTTTTAATCCACTAGGGGGGCACAAGCAACAGAATTAAAAAAGGACGAAAGATAAACACAGCACACATCTTTAGTTTGCAGTGTATTGTTTAAGATTTCTTTATTATTGTATTGCTTGAAACCATTACTTTTTTTTCCACAAAACATGAACTTTTTGTTTTCTGTACTCTCGTAAAAATTGTCTGTTTTTAAAAGTTAGTGTGAATATAAGAACAAATGAGTACCTGATACATATGATAAACATTTGCTTTTTTTTGGTTTGCAAACTCCTACTTTAAAAAAAAAAAAAAATCACCCACCCCTTTCTTTTTCACGATGCAGTTTTAAAGCAAGGAATTGTTTGTTCTTGTAAATTATTTTAGAATTTAAAGTGATTAGCGGAACTTGAGGAAAGAGCAGTACTACTCTTGAGTCAGAGTAATATAAATATTTGAAGACCCTGATGCATCTAACAGTAATTGAAATGTTACATATTGTGTAAAATTCATTATTCTGCTTAGGTGTGATTAGTTAAATGAGTATCTCTCCTGTAACATACATACATATCATATCACTGTGGCCACATGTTGGTGTAGAGAAAATCACAAGACTACTTAGTGTCACTATTTAGGAAAATAGCACATTTATTGTATCAATCTAACATCTAACACAAAACATGGTGCTGATTTGGACAGTGTCACCACCTTGCATTCCTGTCCTTTAGTCCTGTTTCGTTGTTGTTGGTTACTGCCAGGGAAAACGTCTGGCTTTCTAAGACTCTAAGACTTAAAACGCTTTTACTATTGAAGCTTTTGCTAACAGTAGATATAGTATAAAGGAATTGTGTAGAGATCAGCTGGGCTTGTTTTACAGGGGTGGGGGTGGGTTGTCTTTCAAGACTTCTTAATACTGAGGCTGCACTTTAGTGAGATCTCCCTTAAACAAAAAGGATTATGGAAATGTGTGAGAGTTTCAATGCTTGTTACAAAATATATATGCAGCAGCTTGATGTCCTGCATCGTTTTGAGGTAATCCATTCAGTAGAATGGATGTAAAAGCATGAGTGGTAAGGTTTAAACCATCCCAAGTCTCCAGAATCTACATAGCTTTCATTACTTCAACAAGGTCCTTATTCTCAGTACTGTAGGGACAAATTATTTTCCACAACACAAGAAAACTCAGTCAGCTGTGCAATAGAAACAAGTGGGCTATCCAGTTGTGGGATCAGGCATAAGGTGGAGTCTGGATATAAATTAAAACTCTACTGTAGTTTGACGTTTTCTATACTCAACATTACAATCAATGGGAATGATGATTTTAATAATTAGGTTTATGACAAGTACAGTGTACCTGTTAGGTAAACACCAGATAGGTGGTTTATGCTGTCCAGGTGTTCAGAACAATCTCAAGATAACTATCATCAGTGCTTTGGTACCTAATGATACCTGTATGGTACAACTTGTAACCCACGTTTAGATGATCATCCCATAGGGGCTGGTGTAATGTATCTGATATGTTTTTAGTTGTTGTGTTTTTTTTTAAATGGCTTCTTTAATGAAGAGTTTATATGAAATGTGAATAATTATTTAACTTCAAAGTAATGTGTATATAGCAAGATTTGGCCCATACTGTAGCTCTAGAGTTCTGGTAGATCAGCATTATTTGAGTACCCAGCCTGATGGAGTAATGTTTGTTTGTATGCCCAGTAAGGAAAAGACCCCACAAATGAGTTAAAGCTGGTCCCACAGGCTCCAATTAGCACGAATCTTAGACTACCAGATGTCACTGTAGCTAACCGGGGTCTGTGTAACTATCTGAAACATTCCAAACATTGCTGCACCTTTTTTCTGGTGCACTCTCAATTCTTTATATATATATATGTATAACTTGTTACTTTTAACACTTGTTTGCTCTCAACTGTACAGCTTTATTCTTATTTTAATAAAGTGTCTGGTTGAATATAAATAAGTGTTTTTTTTTTATTTTCTGTTACTCTACAAAGTTTGTTTCAATTAAAGTTTTTACTGTAGCAAACTCACCTTGAGGGTCTGTTTTAATGAACTAAACCAGGGGTGCCCAATCATGGCCATGGAGGGCTATTCTGTTCCAAGGTTAACAGGTACAATTATGTCATTAACTACTTTAGGACCTGAAATTAGGTTTTATTGTGTGAATTAAACAATTGTGAACATGGCTGGAACAAAGAGCTGAAACGGCCAACTTTGCTCATGACCATGTCACAGCTTCCCTTTCATGTCTGTGGCAAGTCTAAGAATAGCCTACTAATGCCCCCCTAAATGTCATTTTGTTTGTCAGCTGATAGATACTGTACATTATGTGCAATTGGAAAGGATGGTCTTGTGATTAAACTACAAATTCAACTCATGCTTTAAAATCCATTTTCTGACCTCTTATTAGCTTTATTAACATTACTACTGGTAACAATTCTTGTGTTAAGAATCCTGAAGCATAACATACAAAGAACCAAAAGATCAACAGAAGAAAAGGGGGGCCAGTAGTAATATTTTTAATACTAAGAGATCAACACAGTACAACATTTACAAGCAAGGACACGCTGGACTTACTGTGTGGGATAAATCGTTTGTTAGTGTTACTTTCTCTTGGCTGAGCCTTGCCATGTCAGAGAGTTGTACCTTTATTGAAAGATTAACATTCAGTACACAGTTGGATTGGTGGGCAGGGAAATTACTACAGGACCAATCCCAGTCGATTAACCCAGGGCATTCTTTATAACCCCTTAAGGTGCACAAGGAATTGAGCGATTGTTCTAACGATTTCTTCTTCAAATACATTTGAGAGTGATTCAAGTATCAAGAGGAAACTGACAATTTGGATGACCAGATTCAACCTGTCAGCAAATTTTAAACCCAGTTCCATGCACCTCACCAAATAAGAAAGTTGGCATACTGTTATTTGTTCCTTAAAGGGTTCAAATTAACCCCTTTACCTACTACACAGCGGACTTTTGTTTTAATACATGTGTTATTCACGCTATATATTTTCCTGATGCTGAAAATTGCTTGTAAAGGTGATAACATAATGTAGGAAGAGGTCCACTAGCCTTTGGTGGTACATGATATACAGGAGAAGGGCTTAGCAGTATTTGGACACTCCTACTATCCTGTATGCAAAAGCAGCCCTAAATAGTCAAGTCTAGATCTAGTGCCATTGTTTAACTTCACGTCCAACATCATTATATTGGGCCTGGATATGTCAAAACAACCCTCCGCAGCAATCAGTAGCAGGAGCATGCAAATAAGATAACATGAATCTATTGTGTAGCCATTTGACCTTTGTATATTTTTAATACTGCAATGACTGTGAATTCCAAAGGTGTTAGTTTTAAGCAAATACTGATTAGTCAGTTTTAGTGCGTTTAACCTGCTGTGTCCCACAATCATTTTCACTATAAGTTATCTGATGTGTTCTGTGCTAGTAGTCATTCTTCTTTGATGATCCAGTTCGTTTACACTCCCAAATATTTTTCTAGACTTTGGGCATGCTGTTGCAACAACAGCTATGGCCAAAAGTTTTGTATCACCTGGAATTTTAGAATTATTTAAAAAAAGAAAAACCTAAAAAAAAGAAAAACTATATGAACATAATTTAGATATTTTATTTAACATCAGGTAATTAATTATACTACAAAATGATATTGCAAGTCTACCAGAAGCCATACTAGTAGTAGTATTTCATGTTAGATTTTGAAATGTCACATATTTATTATATTATATTATATGGAAAACTACAAAGCGTTATGTAATGCAGTATGTTAACATAATATAATTCAGCAGGTTTCATTCAACTTTATGAAGCAAAATTAATTAATTGTCTGGGTGATGCAATACTGTTGGCTATAGCTGTACCTGCAGCAGTGGAGTTTTGGTTTAAAAGGACATTCATTTTTGTTGTGTTTTTGTTTTATTTATTTGGTTACTGGACTGGGGAGAGTTATTTTTTATGATATGGGTACTGGTGTTTAATGTTTACAATTATAAAGCAACTTAAGTTATCCACACCTTAATTCCCTCTGGTTGAAGAGTGTTAAATACGCACATTGTATCCTGTTACCAATCTACACCTGATCCGGCCAGCCCCCTTTTTTAGTTGTGTGTTAAATATTAACTATAGCATTTTCTTATCACTAAATCTATATTGAAATTGCAAATTACCTGCAATAGCAAGTAACGTAGTGTCTTTCGTTAGATGAAGAAAATCAGGTGTCTGCAAAGCAGTACCTTCTCTTAGAATTCCTGGCTCTTCATATTTTCACCGTTCTTAATTCTAAAACTGTTTTTTTTTTGGTTAGACAATTCTTTTATATATATTTTTTATAAAATATTAGCGACAATTGCCGAATAATGGATCATGATGATGGAGGCAAAGGGTGGATTGAGGACTAATTTAATTTAAAAACACACATAGGTAAGTATTTATAATTTAAATGCGTATTGTTCTATCTAAAAGTCTACGTTTGATAGTAGTAATAATAAAAAAAAAACAGTTATGTTTAAAATATATTAAATGTTAATTTATGAAATTACAGTGCTTGATTTACAAAATACTGGAACTCGTGTTCAATATAAATATTTATATAATATATAAATATTATTTGTTTATTTAGCAGACGCCTTTATCCAAGGACACTTACAGAGACTAGGGTGTGTGAACTATGCATCAGCTGCAGAGTCACTTACAATTACGTCTCACCCAAAAGACGGAGCACAAGGAGGTTAAGTGACTTGCTCAGGGTCACACAATGAGTCAGTGGCTGAGGTTGGATTTGAACCGGGGACCTCATGGTTACAAGCCCTTTTCTTTAACCACTGGACCACACAGTCTCCTGTTATTATTCACTTGCGAAACCCGTAGAAATCAGAAAAGCAATAAAATATACCTGTCTCAAAACCGACATTTTGATAAAATAAAGTGGCCAGTACTTTAACATTTTGAACAGTTGAGAGGCAATTAAATTTCCATTCTATTAAATTTCAAGTTGTCAGACACTTAACGACGGTAAATCAAAAACATCAGACCATTATATAACAGTCAAACAGTTTTAAAATGAAATGGAATACAATCTTAATTTTTTTTTAAAATGAAGTACATTTTAATACAATATCTCAACGTTTTTCAGGAATAAATAAAAAATAATATTTTTAGAGTGCACTTTTATTTCGAACAAACATCTCACAAAGTAAAACTAAAATAAATACCCCGATTACAGAATGAAGCACATTAGGCTAGACGTATTAATAAACAATAATAAATACATTCAATACGGTGGATGTTTTCCGCTGATTAATAGCCATCAACCAAAATTAGTCTTTGCCCAATATCTTTATAAGAAACAAGAAAATAGCACTTAAATGTTTTGAGAAAACCTTAACAGTTCAATCTTGGAGTGTTGCTCTTGAAACAATTGACTCTGCTGTTCAGACACACATTGTACGTTTTCAGATCTTTCCAACTGTCAACACAAAAGTTACGTACAACATTTATAAAATCTATACTACAGAATCAGTCAGAGGTTTGTGAATATGGTGGAAGAGGAGGTTGTTTAAACGCTGTTCAGTTATGGATAGTATTTTTTTTACAGTAAAATGGCTTATTTCACGATCTAAAAAGTGGTATAAAGATATTACACGATTAAAGCAAAAAAAAAAAAAAAAATGCTAGTCACATTCAAAACTGATCATTTCTCTTGAGTTATTATACAACAAATGTTCTTAAATATTTAAATGCTTACCTGAAAAACAGTAAATTGTAGAATATTTAGTTTGGTATGTCCACCTTGTAAAGACATTCTGTTTTCACCATCAGTGAATTATCAAATAAAATAAAAACATAGATACAGGTAAATGTAAAAATAACAACAGATGTGAGATTACCCCTTTTTGTACTGGACAGAGCGATCTTTAGCAGAAATATTTCCGATCTTTGATGCAGCTGGTGTCTTTTTCTTTAAAGCAAACTAGACCAGCTGCCAGGTTAATACATTTATTGTAACTGGTAGTGGGGCAGAAAGGCAAACGTGCGCTGTATTTATTTTAAGAGATAAAAATATGTATATTTACACTATTATTTCAAAAGTTGGAATTCACAGGAAAACTACATTACTCAGCAATGGGTACATTTCAGTGAAATCTGTGATAACTGAAACAAATACAGCCTTAGCCATGGATGGTTGTAGGTATCTTTTCAGCTGCCAAAGGCACAAATAATGCGTTCAGCTGTAGCATAAGACATCAGGATAGTTAGGTAGGTTCTTATAATTAGCACCTTGCTTTTATGTAGTCAAAAAGTGAGGAAAATCTGAAATAGTTTGAGATATTAGCAGTTGTCGTGGCAGATTTTCAAACTAATACAAGCTCCCCTCACAGGGAGCAACAGCTGTCGTTCTGTGATGTTAGTGTTTTTCATATATCTAGAAAACCGCTTGTCCAGTTGTGACTAAGCTTGTTAAGATTCATCATGATCTGGGGATGTATAGAGACTGCCTATCTGTCTGTCCGACCATCTGTCTGTATGTTACCGTGGCAGGACAGCGTCAGTGGCCAGGCTGTTAGGGCCTGGAAGAGACACAGAAAGCTTGCAGTTTCAATGCGCTAATGCACTTTTTAATAAACAAATAAACAAAATAAAAACGGTACAGACACTTAACAAAACACGCTTGACAAAATAAAAGGCACAAGGGCCAAAACAAAGAGTCTATTTAAAACACTCACGGACATAAACACAGAACAGGACGGCACAGCATGGAACACGGAACACAAAACACGCACCTCCACCTCTAACACCAACATCAATCCAAATCATCCTTTTACAATGCCCATGATCACCCTATTTATTCACCTTAATTAATCATTTAGTAATTTATTCAATTCCTGGCTCCAGCCACATTCCCACATGTTTTTGCAGGGAGGACTTTATCTCCCTCCCTGCCACCCACACATATCACCGTGCCTCAGCAGAGCTTTCGCCCTGCCACACTGCCACATGCACATTCCATTTTTACTCATATTTAAATAAGATCTTATTGGATTTTTATGAAACTTAAAAAGGACATGCTTTTACATCCTTTATGAAGAGTATCTGCATCTGGGGGTTTATATAGAAACCTGTTTGTCTGCCTGTGTGTCAAACGTACATTTGTACATGTCTGCAGAATGGATATAGATCATGACGAACTACCTTGTCATGTTATTGATAGCTCTAGTTTTGATTTTGCAGCACGGAGGGGGAATGAATGCCACTGACATACTGTACTTGTTTACCATGCTTACTTACTATTCCTCCAAAAACTAGACATCTTTTCTTTATTTTTTTTGTTGTGAACAAAAGCATTCCCAGGGGCATAATGTAAGGGCATATTGCAGCTCTGATCGAATAGTTGTCTATGGCAACATAGAATATATTTCTTATAAGATATGTGTTCCTACATCACGACACTCGCCGGTCGGCAGATTCATGTCAAGCTAGGCATTTGCTTAATTTGGAACAGTGCCCCTACATCAATGCCCCAAACTAACCCCAGTCCCCTATCATTATGTAGTCCTGTTCTGTAACTGTGTTGGTTTCATTTAAAAAATGGGCATTTGTAATTCCATCCTGTTTACCTATGCAGAGAAATAAAGCAAATCTGGTTTGACAGCTTTCAGTAACCAACAACAAGTGGAAACCTATTGTTCCTGTCTTTAACACCTTCCTTTTGCCTTGTCATTAACGCTTTCTTTTTCTTTCAGTCATCAGTATCTTCTGAGAAGGAGACAGATCCTGCTTCCAAGCCCAGACCCACGTGCCTCAAACTTATGTTGATCTAAAAGGGGGCTTGTTTGCAGTGTCTCCATGTAACAACGAGAGTGAAAATAGCAAGAAATAGCAAGCGGTTTATGGTGGAGCTAATGGGACTTTACAACTGGTTTTTGCAACTAAAAACATTCTTCAATATTGTGTGTTTGGTAAAGACTTTTAACAACAGCCTGAAGCATATGCCTTTCTCCTCTGGTTTTTGTGCTGGGAGCACACACAGCATGAACTCTTAGAGCTAATCTTGCAACACTTCTATGTCATGCCCTACCTTGTGGACACTACTAATCTACAATTCGTCAGCTTTTGGTTAGGTACTGTGGGATGGATCTTGGTAGCAGTAGCAGCCGGACTCATGGAGTGGAGAATATGGTACGTGGCGGACCGAACCATCATAACCTCTGGGGTGGCCTGGGTTGGCATTTGGCGGTCTTGTTTCTTCAGTGACCGACTGGTGTCTCCCGGGTTACGAGTGATGTACTGTCAGCATATCAGCATGTTCGACACCTTTGCCCCGGTGGAGATATATGTCTCTCAGGTTCTCATGGTGCTGGGCATACTCGCCGGAGCTGTCGGAAAAGCTGTTTCTGTTTACACTTTTAGAAACATCTTCTTCGGAATGAATGAGGCCAGATCCCTAAGGATTACTTTTTCATTTGGTGGGGCTCTCTATATTTTCTCTAGTGTGTGTGTTGTAATTTCTGTTGGCTGGAATATGAACTCGGTGCTGAGAAACCACACAATAGACTTCCCAGCCAACTTTTACATGCCCTCTTCTCCCTCGGCCCAAGACGTTGGCTCTGCTATTTATGTTGGAATCTCAGCTGCTATTCTGCTGCTGTTCAGTGGGATTGTGTTTCTCTGCTACACGTTTCCAGAAAGACATGGTCCCAAAGTCCATCCAGGGGATAGCTTAGAGTCCATCAGCGTGAGTTCATTTAACACTTCCCACTCCAGATGTACTCCATCTGCAGTTAGTCGTGATGATCAAAGCTCTCATGAACATGCCATGGACAATCCTGGTTTTCAGTCCCATGAGAATATATCAATTTTTTAGGGCAGAATGAGGTCTAGACACTGCATTTCACTAGTCATGCACTGCACTAGGCATGCAACTAGCATACTATAACATACTTTTAAAATATACATCAATAATAAATGCTAAACAAACAAAAAAAATTCTGGTGGTGATAGAGTTGGGCCCTTGAGTTAACAATATAAGTGGCGCTATATCTAAATGCCAAAAATTGAGAGCACTGATTTAATATTTTAAACACTTGTCAGTATACATTGTTTCCTAATCTGTGTTTTTCAGTTGCCATCTGTCCCTTCTCATTAGTTTTGTCAATAAGAAATGGTGTAAGAATTTCTGTCATTCCAGAAAATTAAGACAAGACACATAGAGACTGTGAGACACAACAGAAATTCAGACACCACCCTGAGCAAATCAAAGCAGCTTATAGTAAAATTAAGGAAATGTTTCAAGTTCAACTGTCTTCCAAATGTGTTTCTTTGTATTTGTCAAGAATGTATTCTAGTTTTGATGCATCCTTGTTACATATGTAATTATATGTGTCACTATATGTTTACAATTTTCAAGAACATTAATGTCTTACTTTATTTGTTAACTTTCATACATTTTTCTAGGTGTGTATTTTTATTTATAGAGTTTTCATGTAATTAAAGGAGTTCAGGAGAGCAGAACATGTGGGCTTTGAAACTTCCTCTGTATGGTACAGCTTTGACATTAAAATGAATTTTTAAAAAATGAATTGCAGAGAAATATATCAAAATAATATGTATGACTTATTTTTGTGAAAGATCAGTAATCTATGCTGTCTTGGATTTGGAATCGGCTTCTGTCAGAACCACTATCTTGCAAATCTTGATTGAAACCAACTTCTGAAAGGCAGATGCTGCATTTATGTATCATAAAATACATCCCACCAATGCAAATGTTTAAATGACTCTTATAGGATGCAAACTATTATTCAGTGCTGTTTTTTTTCCCTTTTTTAACCAGACACCTTTAGTGTTATACAGCAATAGGCTTATTTGATTTGATCTGAAGGATTGGCAGTGCTTTGCCAAAAGTTTGCACATTGTTTTTCTGCTAGTCTGCTAGACAGAATTTTGTCCCGGGCCCGGACTGGACGATTTATATTTTACAGCTGAGAGAAAAAAATTAATGCCCTGGGAGGCTGACTTAAAAACATTTCTGTGGGCAGCACTGGCTATAAGTCAGTAATTTGTGGGTCTTTGGCCACTGTATTTTGCTCTGAGATTAGGGAACTCGAATCCCAAACTACACTTAATGAAGACCAGTATTTTACACCATTTTTTAACAGCATAAAACTGCAGAGAAATGAATCACCAAAACTGAAAAAAAAATTAATAAAATAGGAATTACGAAAAGGAATACTCTTTAATCTTCCTTAATATAAGCACAAGCATTAGCCAGTGCACAATACACAGAGAAACTTTCTCATTATCATTGATTGATACTGAAAAAAGTATCATTGATTGATACTGAAAAACTGCATAGACAAGGCAGGTCATCATACAATTAACCTTTTGGCTTAAAACATGTTAAAATTAAAATTTGGAAATAAAACTATTTGGAGAAATTTAAAGGGATCGACCCCACCCCCAGCCCCCCAGTAATTCGAGCCCTGACATTTACCTATTGTGCTGAAGGAAAACATATGTTTTTATCAATGTGTTGTTTTTCTTCTGTAAATTAATCACTGTGATAAAGTAAAATACTTATAAAATGATATAGGTATCACACGTATGCAACAAATAACATTAATCTTAAATATGAGTACTCCTTTGTCTCTATTTTTTCTCAAACTTTGCAGGGTAAAATATACTTCTTCTATAATACATTTAACACAGAAATAAAAATAAGAGGTCACCAAATTAAAAATAGATTTATCCTGTCTCTAAGGCATTTTTAAACTATTTTTGTATCACATACAGTACTCAATTATCAATGTACATTTTTTAAAATAAATTAAATTGGCACCTGGGGACCTGAAACTATTGTATTTCATTATTGATAAAAACAACATAAAATGCATACTTGAAGAAATACAAAAAATTCTGAAACATGAATTTCACAAATGTGAAAATAACTACTGTAGCTCATAAATTATTTTTAAACATTTCTTAGAGGGTTACCTGTGGTGAACTGAAAGTGAATATAGACTTATTTCAATAAAAAATATGTTTCCAAATACATTTGTCATATTTTACAGCCCCACCTATTGTTTTGATGGGCTATTTTGATGCACAAAGTGATCAAACCACAACAAACTTCAGTGCACTGTGTTGTAAACATGACAGCGTTGATTTCAGCGATTGTCGCCTATAGCTACACATGAAGCAAAGTCGTTTGCACGCAGATTTACAAATATCATGGATGAAGAGAATAATTTCACCACAATACAATGGTACCTGCATGAGCCGTTATTGTTAGACTACCAATGAAAAAGACAAATACAACCAATGAAATGTCATTGTACTGTAATAAGTTAGATATGGTAGTAACACAGCAGCCTATATGAAAATACAATATTCTGTTACTGACGCAACGATGCTCTATGTTCCAAAAGTGGGACTGTCCCGTCCAAAATGGGACGTCTGGTCACCTTACATTATCGCCCCCTGCCCTTCCTTCCGTCACATGCCTGCCCGCAGTTCTGTTTGCCAGGAGAAGGGCGCAGACTGGCAGTGACAGGCACATGATGGGGAGTGTTCCTTTGTTGAGTACTTAGCGTTGTTACAGAGTCAAAGGGTTAATTGTTGCCAAATGCAGTACAGTAGTGCAAATGGAGCAGCGCTTTACTTCCACTTAGATCAGCATTGTGCTTGTGGGTGATGTCTAGCAACAAAGGGCCTTGTTCACAAGGGTAATCTCTTTTGTCTCTTGAGAATTCATTCAGAATATCAGATCTGACTCTATTCCTTATTCATGGAGGAAAAGGCTTGTGAGATCCCCCAGTGTGATGACAGAATATTTGACTATGACAGCACGACAAACGGGGTCATGCCTACATGGTATATGTAAGCAATACAACACAACAGGGTGTGCAGTAGTTATGGAATTACTGCACACCCTGGGTGTGGGAGGTGAAGCCAAGTGCAGTAGTGCCAACATTCCTGCACTGTCATGTGATTGCTAAGAACCAAACACAGTGCTTAATTTGTCAATGACATTTTACAATTCATCATTAAGGTAACGCTTCAAGAAGAAAGTTAAGTACCCAAAATATTCCCCAATTTAGAATGTCAAAGTATGTCCGCTTAAATGCCACGTTTACATCTGCCACTTGGGCCCAGATGAAAGCTGTTGAATTGTCAGTCTTAGCTCCGAGTAGGGCCAGATTAACGCATAGGCAAACTAAGCATGTGCCAAAGGCCCGAATTCAAGGGGGGCCCAAAACGGTTATTTATTTATTTATTTATTTATTACATAATAATAATTTTAGGATAAACTGGAAAAAAAAAACTTCACTCACTGACATTCGAACCGAGACATGTATCTCAAAATCAAATTGTTCTGATTGTTCAATTTTGTTCAAATTGTGTTAGGCAGATTTCTGTACCCCATAGAATTCTGTATCCCCGCATGAGTCCCTGCCTGTGCAAATGCAGTTTTTCAAACATGCATGCGCGATATTTGATGAATGTAACTTACAAAACTTTTTTTTGTTTATTTAAAAACACATTTGCATTTTATTACATGTAAATACTGTTCAGAAGCATCAAGCATTCACGTCCAGCGTTCTTTGAAAAAATGCAGCTGTGTCGGCGTGGAATCATCAAGGGTAGAGAATTCTATAGGTTACAGAAATCTACCAAATGTAACACCTGAACTTGGCGATTTCTCCGCTCTGGAGAAAAGAGCATTTTATTTGACTACACAACAATGTACAGGTATGTTTGGTTTTTACTATTTATTTATCGTGGCGCTACCGTTATTGAACAAAAGTTTGAGCACCCTATATATGACCTTTTTTCAACTTCATATGGTGTTCCTTGTTTGTGTGAACTTGCCTTCCCATATGGAAAAAATAAATACAAACCACACAAACTTCTTCTGTGGTATGTATGTATAATATATTTAACATATATGTTGTGATTTTAACACACATATAAACATTGTTACATACAAGGACAAATTCAATATTTCATTACTAAAGAACTGGTTGGCCCAAATTTGTACATGTAGTAAAAATGGTACATGTAGTTAACAAAATAGAACACGTGGTGTATCACAGTACTATGGAAGGCCATCTGGCTAAAAAATGTGTGCTCTTGGTACACGTTTCAAATCAATTACTACGTGTAGTACTGTGATACATAATAAAAGCTGGGTCTCAATATTCGGCGGGGCTTCTGGCAAATATTGTAAAGAAACGCCTCCGGCGCTATACTTAATAAAAGTATTATTATTATTATTATTATTATTATTATTATTATTATTATTATTATTAAAAGATTGTGATGACCCTTATTATTTTTGACAGTAAAGCAGGAGACTAAGAGATAACAATTATTAACAAATGTATTTTACTTGATAATAAACAACATCCCTGTAACAAATGCCAAACCTCAATGCGACGGCTGCACTCAGCAAATGTATGCTTGCAGCGCAGAAGAAAATCTCGCGCCGCCATATTTGCAACGTAGTCATTTCTGTGCTCTGATTGGTCCAAATGAGTACGTGCAGTGAATATTTTTGACCCAGATGGCCTTGCATACAGTACTACATGAAGTAATTTTTTTGAAACGTGTACTAACATCACACGTTTTTGACCCAGATGACCCCAGATGACCTTCCATATCGTAGGACAGCATGTGTTCGTCTTCGCCGCTCCCGAGTCAGCGCGGGGGTGGTAGCGGTGAGCTGAGACTAAAATAAATTGGATATGCCAAATTGGGAGAAAATAATAAAAAGAATTGGCGATTACTAAATCAATAAATAAATAACTTAATTAATGATCAACAAAATACGTTAAAAAATGAGCTAAAGCTGGTCCATTTGTATCAGAGAAACTGGAGAGGAACGGGAAATTAAAACAAGGTAAAGGCAATCATCCAAATAAAGCTGAAGCACTAACGGATAACGACATACAACGTCTGTACAGCACTGAAACACTACGTTTAAAAAAAACCGGCTGTACTGCTGAACCTCGCCTTCTTTAATATTAGCATCACAAGTGTATCCATGTATTATACAAAATAACAGATGGGCCTCTTCAGTGAGTTACAGGAAAACAATTCCATTGCGGGTTGCAAAAGTATTCAGACCCCTGACCAATTCTCTCATATTACTGAATTACAAATGGTACATTGAAATTTCGTTCTGTTTGATATTTTATTTTAAAACACTGAAACTCAAAATCAATTATTGTAAGGTGACATTGGTTTTATGTTGGGAAATATTTTTAAGAAAAATAAAAAACTGAAATATGTTGCTTGCATAAGTATTCAACCCCCACACAGTAATATTTGGTAGAGCCACCTTTCGCTGCAATAACAGCTTTAAGTCTTTTGGGGTAAGTATGTACCAGCTTTGCACACAGTGTCAGAGTGATTTTGGCCCATTCTTGGCAGATTTGCTCCAGGTTGTTCAGGTTGGTTGGACAACGCTTGTGGACCGCAATTTTCAAATAGTGCCACAGATTCTCAATGGGATTGAGATCAGGACTTTGACTGGGCCACTGTAGGACATTCACCTTTTTGTTCTTGAGCCACTCCAATGTTGCTTTGGCCTTGTGCTTGGGATCATTGTCCTGCTGAAAGCTGAATTTCCTCCCAAGCTTCAGTTTTTTAGCGGACTGAAGCAGGTTCTCTTGCAGTATTTCCCAGTATTTTGCTCCATCCATTCTTCCTTCAATTTTAACAAGATGCCTAGTCCCTGCTGATGAGAAGCATCCCCACAGCATGATGCTGCCACCACCATACTTCACTGTAGGGATGGTGTGTCTTGAGGCATGGGCAGTGTTAGGTTTGCGCCACACATAGCGCTTTGAGTTTTGGCCAAAAAGCTCTATCTTGGTCTCATCTGACCACAAAACCTTTTCCCACATCGCAGCTGGGTCACTCTCATGCTTTCTGGCAAACTCCAGACGTGCTTTCAGATGGTACTTTTTGAGTAACGGCTTCTTTCTTGTCACCCTCCCATACAGGCAAGTGTTATGCAGAGCTCTTGATATGGTTGACTGGTGCACCATTACTCCACTCCCAGCCACTGAACTATGTAGCTCCTTTAAAGTGATTGTTGGCCTCTCTGTGGCTTCTCTCACAAGTCTCCTTCTTGTTTGAGTGCTGAGTTTTGAGGGACGGCCTTTTCTTGGCAGTGCCTGGGTGGTGTGATGCAACTTCCACTTCCTGATTATTGATCCAACTGTGCTCACTGGGATATCCAAACACTTGGATATTATTTTGTACACTTTCCCTAATCTATGCATTTGTATTACTTTATCTCTAACTTCTGGAGAGTGCTCTTTGGTCTTCATTTTCCTTCAGATTCACAGCCTGACCAATGATCCTTCAACAGTGGGGTTTTTATCCAGAAAATGTGACAGCAACTTTAATGGTTCACAGGTGGAGGCCAATGGTAAGGTAATTGTGTCCTCGTTAGGGCAATTTCTTTCATCGGTGTAAACTGGGAGCTTCCACAGCACGGGTTGAATACTTATGCAAGCAAGATATTTCAGTTTTTTATTTTTCTTAAAAATATTTCCCAACGTAAAACCAATGTCATCTTACAATAATTGATTTTGAGTTTCAGTGTTTTAAAATAAAATATCAAACAGAACGAAATTTCAATGTACCATTTGTAATTCAGTAATATGAGAGAATGTATGTATATATATGTGTAGTCATTATTTCTGTGCTCTGATTGGTCCAAATGAGTACGTGTAGCGAATATTTATATATACTGTATAAAGGTAAATAGCACTTGCATGAATTGCAGTAATTTCTTTTAAGAGACCTATGTTAGCGTGACTGATACGCCTACTAAACAAATAATGCAGAATGACTAAGCAAATTAAAACCACTGAGGTTTATTTATTGTATGCGATTGCATATTACAGAATTCTCATTCATATATATATATATATATATATATATATATATATATATATATATATATATATATATATATATATATATATATATATATATATATATATATATATATATATATATATATATATATATATATATATATATATATATATATAGTGGTAACACATTTCAAAGGAATGATATCTGAATATGTGCTATTTTCTAGGGATTTTCTATATGTAACTTCTAAATACATTTCATAGAAATAGCAACTATTCATTCATTTAGACTTTGGACAGCAGGCATTATTTTAGTGTGTAAGTAGCTTTCATTGATTCATTCTATGAAGCTTCTTTGAAGAGAAAGGGAGTGCAGGGCAGGTATATTGTTGATTAACAAATCCACAGTTTGTGCTCCGAATCCACAGAAACATGTTATCACGCAACGATTATTGTCAACAATTAGTTCATTGTAGTACCTTTCAAACGTAACGCTTAGAAAAGGGCTTGTGATTTCATATAGCTTTTGCATTTCTTTCATTTTACCGAAAACCGATCGCTGGCAATAATATTTAGGTCTTCATCTGTTTAAGGTTCGGCAAAACGATCAATAACTTTACTCTGTTCCTGGTTCACTTTCCTTTGTTTTTTGCATTTTTATTTTTTATAATGCCGCATTCATGTTCTACATCTAAAACATAGTCCTCGCTACTATCTTCACTTACAATAGACTTTTGCCTGTGTAAGTGGGATTTCAAACTCAAACACATGACAGCATTCTCACAATATGAGAGAACTAAGTGTAATAAAAGAGCAAAAAATAAATCCAATTACCAAATTAACAATCATTTTAATCATATTATCGAACAAATATTAGTTAGGAAACTCAAAGTGTTGAATCGGTAAGAAAATAGACCACAGTGAATTATTTTTGCCGATTCAAAACGTTGTTTATCCCTTACTGAAATTGTATTACCATTTTGTGCCCCCTGTTACTGTTAAAAACTTTGAGCAATGGTATTAAAGATTGTTAAGAGTGGCAGAATAGTAAAGCTTGTGAAAGATGGGAAATGTTGTTTCTTAAGCCTAACAATTTTGCAGTAATGCCTAAAATAACATTTAGAAATGTAAGCAGGGAATTTGATAACAGCTATGGCAGCTAAGCTATCATTTGAGGTTGGGTGAGGCCCTCTCTCTTGGGTCCACCGCATTGCCTGTTTTTTGTGGCTGCTGCTCTCTGTCAGCTTCACTGTGAGGTGGAATACGGTCAGAAGAGTGTTCAGAAAAGCAAGCTGCTTTAAGCTGATTTTAAAAAGACAGAAGTCTTTAATATATTCATTGAAATAATCATATGTCAATAGTTGTTAGCTTGTGCATCATACAGTACCATTTTGTCTCTTATGCCTTGTGCTTTTGATTTTATTATCTATACTCATCCCCTTATGATTACCACAATAAATGAGTAATTTCACGGTTTATTAAGTTTTTACAAAGTACATAATAAACGGTACAATGGTTTATCATGGTTAACCATTATTTTACTATTCTTTACCATGTTTTCACTATCACACCTTTTTACTACACTTTAGTATGCTTTTATCGTGGTATACTTTTTTGTTGTCTTCAGTGGGTTAATGCCACCAAAGGCAACCCTGTCAGATGATCAGTGATCCAAAGCCTTTATTGCTGACTTTGTAGTTCCTGGGGGATTCAGATTTTAATAGAAACCCCTTAACAAGCATAGCCTGATTAAAGGAGGTATCTAAAGACAATCATTTGGGAAGTTACTGTCATGTAAATTTTGTTTACTTCTAGCAGAGTAGCAACACATTAGATTAGTCCTTTCTAATCTGGCTTGACTCCGAACTGTATGGTACCTGTTACTTGGGAAAAGCTGTATTTGTGGAAGCACGGGATAGCAGGAGAAATGCAAAAATATGTACTTTGCTGTACTCTCAGGTATAGCGCTGTTTTAACAAGCCTTAAAGAAGTAGCAGCCAATGCTGTAAAAAAATGTCATCTCACCATAGCACAGCCTCTTATTTTGCTGTTGATCTTTCTTTTTGACAAGGTACAATTTTGCTGCCATCACAATATAATATTGGTCTCAACCATGACACTGGCTTTATGTACGTCACTATATAAGTTTACTTCCTGTGTTAAAGGCAGTGAGACCCAGCTGAGCCTTAAACCATGTATGTATATGCTTGTTTACAGGGCCCGCCTCCGTTGTTTCTGCACCGGTATATTTTTATATGTCCCATCCCACTATCCCTCATCTTAGGTGTGGGGCCAAGTGGTCTGGTTTTAAAATCAAGAGCTATCTTCAGCAGAGCCTGGTGGCATCTTGCTGTGACGTTTTGAGTGTTCTATTTTACTACTGTTAACCCAGTCAGTGCTTTTTATATAGAAAATGTTTCAAAGGGAACAGAAAAATTACTTTTGTTTACAGCTGCAGTTACATAATGAGTGAGGTAAATAGGTACATTTTTTAAATGATTTTATTCATTCATTCATTCATTCATTCATTCATTCATTCATTTATCATTATTATTATTATTATTATTATTATTATTATTATTATTATTATTATTATTATTATTATTATTATTATTAATTTTTAAATGTCTTATTACAGATTAGGAGCTCATAAGTGGCACTAACTACTAATATTTGTTTGATAAACATAATTAATTAGAATATATTAATATATTCTAATTAATTATATTCTATATATATTACCCTGGTTTTCTCCCCAGTTTGGAATGCCCAATTATTATTTTTTATCCTGGTTCACCACTGTAACCAGCCGCTGACTCGGGAAATGGAGCCTGAAACATGCGTCCTCCGAAACTGCCAATCAGTCATTTTTCACACTGCGGATCCACAGCGAAGCCACCAGAACGATTGCTGGTGCACGGTGAACCGTGGATTGCCCTGCCGACCTAAGCCCTCCCTACCGGGCGGCGCCTGGCAATTGTGCGCTGCCCCTGGTAACCCCCAGTCATGGTCGGCAATGACATAGCCTGGATTCGAACCTGCGATCTCCAGGCTATAGGGCGCATCCTGCACTCCACGCGGAGATAAAGAATTTTTTGACGTACATAAAGCCTGTGTCTTGTTTGAGACCCATGACTTTGCATTAGAAATGTGTTGGAATAAAAGACTCCATTAAGCTGAGCCTGGCCAAATCTGTGATAGGTGGATTGCATGCTGAAGAAAGCCTGTGGAAACAAGGCTTTAGACATGTGTTCTATGCTGCACGCAGGACACTAGAGTATGTGGGATCAGCATCATTTTATTTTGAAGACACTAGTGAATGGTGTGAAAACAAGACCTCATATAAAGCAGTGTGGAGTAGTGGTTAGGCTCTGGACTCTTGACTGGAGGGTCGTGGGTTCAATCCCAGGTGGGGGACACTGCTGCTGTACCCTTGAGCAAGGTACTTTATTATTATTATTATTATTTATTTCTTAGCAGACACCCTTATCCAGGGCGATTTACAATCGTAAGCAGATTGTGCCAGTAAAAACCCAACTGTATAAATGGGTAATTGTATGTAAAAATAATGTGTGAAAGATAATGTAATTTTATGTAAAAAAATGTGATATCTTGTAACAATTGTAAGTTGCCCTGGATAAGGGTGTCTGCTAAGAAATAAATAATTAAACTCAAAGAGTTGTGAAGAAATAAATAATTAAACTCAAAGAGTTGTGAGTAAAAATAAGGTCTTGAAAAAAAAAACAACCTACATGTATATTTAAAAAATGAAGAGGTATAATACTTATTTTTTAAAACTTATATTTAACTTACATTATGGATTGACTCTCAGTATCGCTCAGCAAATAGTATTGTAGGTGTTTGTTTTTAAAGATTGTTCCACCTACTTTGTTATAATTCTATAAACCAAAGTAAACCTGATAATGAATGAAGGAGACTTACTGAACAAACACAGTTTAATGCTATGTCATTGCTATGTCAATGCAATAAGTTTCATTTTCCAATTATCCGGGATATGGTGTACTGTATACCACAAGCTGATAAGAAGGTTTGATTTCCCCCTACGCTTGGGAAATATATCTAGTAAAGCACTTGAATTCAAAATGATTTCCTGTATTATGTCATTTTAATATTAAAAATACATTTAAATATACTTTTTTTTTTTTACTAAGATCAAAACAACTTTTTTTTTACATTAAAAAGTCTCACTTGGATTTTATTTCACTCATATAACCCACCATTTTGACCTCTTTAATTAACATCACCTTTTCTTAGTATTCATGGCTACTTTCTTACTGGCTCTTTCATTCTTAGCAGTGAGGGACAATGGTTCTGGCTACAGTCAGGCATGGTGAATCCCCTCACAGTTCAGTGAATGCACCTCAATCCTCATCTAAACATTTCCTGGCAGTCCTGAGCCTTTCTTAGACAGAGACTGCCATTGGCTCAAATTGTGTGATTGTTTTGTGAAGTGTACTAAACCAGTTTCACCATGGTGGTGCACTCACAGAGTATATAAATCAGAGTTACATGGTGAATCCCCTCACAGTTCAGTGAATGCACCTCAATCCTCATCTAAACATTTCCTGGCAGTCCTGAGCCTTTCTTAGACAGAGACTGCCATTGGCTCAAATTGTGTGATTGTTTTGTGAAGTGTACTAAACCAGTTTCACCATGGTGGTGCACTCACAGAGTATATAAATCAGAGTTACAACAAGAAAAGAAAACAAATCTTTGGGCTAGATTCTCAGAACTATTTACACTAAATCGTCATTAAAAACACAAATTAAAATGAACAAGAAACAGCCACTTACAGTTAGCTATGTTGGGTGCATTTTCATTTGTAGTGGTGTATAGGACCATTTGGAGTAAATTTCTTTGAGAATCAAGCACCTTGACTGTAAAAGTGATACATTTGGACCAACGTGTAATTAAACGTCAGACTCAAATTGTATACTTTGAACAAACAAGATCTTAAAAGATCCAGATTGGTTAAGTCTACATGTACATTTGCATACATTGCCTGAGTTGCTCACTCAAAAGCTAAACCTTGCTGTACTCAGCACAACTTGCAACTTCCTTATCTACCTCATGACTTGGTTGCTAGGAAACTTTAGAATAAGGCCTGTTTACAGTTCAGCTCATGAGAATTATTTGCCTTCACAGGTCTTCCAACAATTACAGAGTCTATAGAAATAGAAAATATTAAAATGTGTTATATGATTTCTATAAGTATATTTTATTATATTAAGCCAATTGTTCATATTTTCAGAATAAAAAATGGTAGTTTTTATTTTTATTTTTTTATTTTTTTAAGTTTGGATCCACTTGAGCTTATTATATAAGGTACAGGTCAGGTTTTCTTGTCAGATTGTGGAATGGTCCATACGAGTTGGAAAGATATGACTGCATCAAATAGAAAATGTTACAGAGGGGTAATCTAACTCTTACAATGGGTCCTTTTTAAATTATTTCATCAGTGACTGATTTACATAAATATGGTTTACTATCAGCTCATCTCACATGAGATACAGTGAATAAGCTATGCTGTGGAAAATCACTGCAGAGCAAAGACAAAAAGAGAGGTGGAGGCAGTGGAAAACAAGATTCTACCTCTACCAGTACCATTAGGGGCCATAAAGGGCCCGGTAGCTGTGGCATGAAATATAAGTCTTGATACAGTAATTACAGTATGCTACAAAGAAGGTACTGTATGTCATAACATACAAAGTGGGGGACGCCAGAGTCACCGTCAAGCCCTCTTGAGGTGTCGTGGGCTACTCGACGAAACATCAAGGATGGAAGGTGCCCACTTGAAGACCCCAGAGATGTACCCTACTCAGCTCAATCCAGATGGTTGTCATGCTGAGGCACTGGGGAGATCGCACTGTGGTTGATCCCGGAGCCAGCATCGCAGCCGTTGTGTGTGCTGATGCGCCAGGGAGGCAAAATAAGCTGATCCCTGGAGCCAGCATTACACTTTAGCCATCAACACCAGGCAGAAGGATATCTACATCAACAGATGGAAGGAAACGCAAATGGATGGAAACGCTGATGGATCACATTAGTTTACTGTAAAGCTATGTCTTAGTTGGTGCTTATCTTGGCAAATCAACATGAAGTTTTAACATCTACTCTCATGTAATGGAAATCAGGGATATTTTAAGAAACTGAATTGTGTATGTGCTTATACTCGACACACCTAACTGCTGGTGAGAGCGACCACATCGTTATAACCTGATCTGAACTTGTATCTATCAGCTTGAGACCTCCATTTTGTAATGTTTTAGGCATCTGATTTTCGAAGTTTAAAATCCTGGGAGAATGCTTCTTTGACTGAATTTATTTTACCCATTATTTGTGATAGCTGGCATTACCTTTGTTAATACGTCTTTAGCATCTTCTTATCATTTAACAGTTTATTCCATTCCCTTGGGAGGATCAGGTCTAAAGGTGATGCAGCTTTCAGACAACCATCATGAGTGAGTTTTTGAAAAGGTCTCTTACACAGTATCAGAATTGTGGTGAAAATATAGTTTGAGCAAAATCTTAAACCCATGTAAAACCAGCACATTTCTGGGAGCTTTTCAAGGAACTTGTAGTGGAAATTTTCAAGCAATTTTAATTAAATATTTCAAATCATGATTGTTTTGCTATTGTGGCCTGGACTGTTTGCATGACAAGAATTGCCTAAAAATGCTGCCTACAACAACTTGCTTTGTAAGTTGTGTCATGTGCTTCAGAGCGAGATGAGGATGATAAATATGAAGCCAAATATAATGTAAATCCCCATAGTATGTTTTGAAAACCAGGCTCTAGGCTTATGTCTAAACTAATCATAATTCTTAAAGTGACTACCTTTCATTAAAAATAGACAGAACATGGGTTATATACAAGTTATCATTACACTGATTACAAGTTATCATTACTCCAGTTACACTGGAGAATATGATACATAAATATGACAAACAGGGAACAAAAGTGGTATTTTGTATTAACTTTAATGCACTCTTCTCAACTTACATTGGTATTTATAGTCCAAATTGGACCTTTGAACACATATGCTGTATATTGTATATTTTATCACATATACTGTATATTGTAATGTTAGTGATAATAGATTGTTCAGTTCAATTTATAGTGACATATACACAAACAGCTCTGGGAGGCCACCTCCCACAGTAACTAATATGATTGAAAGATAAGCTTATGATGAAATAATGCTGTAATTGTATGGAACAACAGAAGAATCTTTCAGAATACAACATGGGCATAAAATGTGGCAACGCGCAAAGCACAGTCTTTAAAATATTTGCGGAAAAAGAAAAATGTTGATCAGAGCCTTCAGATCAACATGACCTTAACGACCAGATCATTTTTGGAAGCAGTTGAAATATTTTTCACTCCTTGATCCTTACATAACTATAAGAGAGCACAAGCAGCACCCAGTTCTCCTGAACATTCTTTTCAAGACATGTTATTCATTAAAACATTAATTAAACACAGCTTAGCTCAGCAACCAAGAGGGATGTCAATATGGATTTGTTCAAACTTTTTCCAACAGACTAGTTCTGCATCACCTTGAATTAAAAAAAAAGTACTTTTCCTAGCAAGCCATTATGTTAAATATATAACAGAATGAGTCTTAACCACTAGACATTTCTAAAAATGTACTGGAAAATTATACAGCTTGATTGTACCTACTGGGTAAATGTGCTGTTTAAATGAAAGCACCAAACACATCATGCCTTCACATTGTTTGCCTGATAACCTACTTATACCTAAAAATAGACTTAAATACTGATCAGTAGTAGCAAATATTAATGGAAGAGCAGTGCAACACAGGGCTAATTTTAGCAGATGAAAAGAGATGCGTTGTCAAGATGAATTAAATATGGTTAAAAGTGTTCATTAAATGCTATTTAACGTCACAAGGCTGGAATTCAATTTTAATTATGTGGCCGCAATCTTTTTAGTGACATTAAAGTAATATCGGATGAAAAACCAAACACTTTGGTAAAGATTATTGAAGTTTTTTGAGAATTTGTCACACAGTAATTGTAATTATCTTTATCACACTTTTTGATAGTACTTTAAAGTCAACCCTAGGATAGTAGTGCTATAATTGAAATATAATCCCAGTAGGCATTTGCTTAAAACAATTCAGCTTTGCTAGACTATTTATGAAATGCATCACTCTGTGTCTCATTTTGACATTTTCCATGTAAAACAGCACACAAATAAGGAATCTTGTTGTGATTATAAATAAACACATTATCCAGATTGAATGTACAAAATCGTGATGTTTCCGAGGTAAAAAAAAAAGAAGAAAATATAGCAGCGCTGCATGCAGATTCCAATTTTAAAACCCAAACAAAGCTACTTATATCCCTTAATCAGTTTGGCATCAAATATAACTAAAAGTATTTATTGATAATAATACAGGTGTTGTCATAGTGATAACACTACAGGGCTTTATTAAGACAAGCAAGTGAACTCTTAGAAGAAAGAGCTGTGTTTTGTATTGAGGCATACTTGAACTTCTCTCAAGAACGAGTAAACCAGTTTTTGCCTGTTACACATACGCCATCCTGGCCTGGGATGTGTTGTTCAAGGCCTGCATTTCCAGACTTGTCGGAGCTATACTGTCCGATTCTTCTTCATAGCAGAAGTGAGAGGAAGCAAGGACGATCCCTCCGACAATGTGGAGGAATCCAGCAGTCCATCCACAGAACAGGGCTTCCCCAAACTCCCACCTGGGAACAATATCAGGAACCGTGTCATCCCAGAACTTGAGCACCGTCAGGTGAGCCATGTAGGACACTGGCACCAGACAAATGATGCCAGCGAGAAAAGAGAATGCGCCTCCCAACACTCTCAGGAGCCTCTTTGTCCGCTTACCACCCCGGCCATTGCAGCAGTTCATGTAGGTGAGCCCAGGTATGGGGACCAGTAGACCCAGGAGCCCAGTAGCCACTGCCACACACATGAGGATCCGAGCCAGCCTGATATCCCCAGGCAGGCCAAGCATGCTATCATAAGGTCTGCATTCAATGCCACCCAAATCTTGAACAACACAGGTCTCCCATAGACCGAGCTGGTAGCTTTCTGTCTGCAGCAGCTCCGTGGAGAGTGTCAACCACTGGGGTAAAATAGTGGTGGTCAGCGTGCAAACCCAAGCCCCCACACAGAGAAACAGTCCCAGCAGCTCCGCAACACACAGCCCTGGCTCCATTTTGCTTGAGCTACTTCTTCTGTGAGGCTGGTTGTTAATTATGCAGCTGAGCAGCTTCTGTTTCGGTATAAATCCTAAAGTATACAGGTCAATTAGTACTAACAACTTCTGCTTGGTTGAGAGCACTTCGTTAAAATCGACTGCCTCTTGGAAAAAAAAAAAAAAAAACTAAGAGTGAAAGAGACTTCAGCTCCTTGACATCTGCCCTCCCTTCTTCTGCTGCTTCTGACCAGGAGAAAACAAGTTGCAGAGACTCATGCCAGTACCCAAACAGTCAGTCACACAGGATATTATTAAAAAGCAGATTTTTGCAATTTCCGAGCATAGGGCTGTCTTATTTATAGCGTCCCCCTATCTTTTGCTTTCTTTCACATAATGACGGTTCGTTCATGAGACAGAGCTTACTCAGTCCAGGGTATGGTAAACACAATTAGAAGGGATGGGAGAGTAACCTGTTCAAGGTCATTTTCACTATCATTATATCAACTGTTGGCTGGGAAGCAATGCTAAGTTGCAAGTAACTGCTTCTTACAGGTTGGGTTTGCCAGATATGCAATGTGCATCATTTCTTGAGAGTTCCAAGCAGTACTTCCTAGAGGACAAATACATCAACTTCACTTTTGTTGCTGACTGTGTAAAAAACAAACAAACATGCAAAATAAAGTAAAACTTGCAATAATATGCAATGGCAATATATATATATATACCCTTTTATCTTATTTCAAGATAAGGTGGCGTAGTGGTTAGCGCTGCTGCCTCACAGCGCCAGGGTCCTAGGTTCTAATCCAGCCTAGGGTACTGTCTGTATGGAGTTTGCATGTTCTCCCCGTGTTTGCGTGGGTTTTCTCCGGGTACTCCGGTTTCCTCCCACAGTCCAAAGACATGCTGTCCAGGTTGATTGACCACTCTAAACTGCCCTCTGTGTGAATGAGTGTGTGTGTGGTGCCCTGCGATAAACTGGTGTCCCGTCCAGGGTGTAGTCTCGCCTTGCGTCCTGTGTATGCCGGGTTAGGCTCCGGCTCACAGCGACCCTGTAAAGGAGCAAGCGGTTAATGATAATGGATGGATGGATGGACCTCCTGAATGAATAAACATATAGTCAGGTGTAAGAGAATGAAACCTTTTTATTTGAACACCTAGACTAATTGTTAATAATAACAGTTATCAGGTAATCCCTTTTAAAAAAAATAAAGCTTGCCCACCCGATGTCAGGAGAAAAATTTATTTAATAAGAATAAAACATTCAATTCAAACATAACTGTTTTTCGATGTATTTTTTCCAGTACTGAATAGAGCAAGATACAGCTAAGTAAACAAATGTTGTACAGTATATAAATCTAATTGATAAGGAGAGCTTAACCAAACCTGTGTTTAAGACATCAAAACAAAATAAATGTTGGTATGTAACAAATTTCTAACATGCATTTGTAACAACAAACATACTCTAGCAATTATCCGTTTTGGAAGGAATTTAAATAAAGTTTAACTGCATTGCATCTTTCTTTTTTATGGAACAATTTAACCTGTTTTTTTTCTATAAAAATACATACAAATTAAAATAAATGTGGTTTTACATACCTTACTGGAGGTATTGTCAAAGTAGGCTGCTGTCCTTTGCAGTAAAATCTGTAGAGCTAGTACTGTCCAAAAAAAAAAAAAAAATCTGTGGTTCTTTTAACAATAGTGTTTGACAGGGAGAATTTTATTGATTTGCACTACAAGTCAAATAGGTATGGTATTTACATTATATTATGTTTAAGTTCCAATTAAAAAAAGAAATCCCTGAGTGCCACAACTCCCTTTGTTCTTATGGATACAGTTCATTTCATTATTAGGATCCTTGGCGAGAGACAGAGCCTTTTATTGTTGCATTCTGATTCAGAATGGATTGTGGGTAAGGGGCATGTTGGCAAAAATGGTCCTTCAGATCGTTGGGATCTCAAAACTGCTACTTGCTCAGCTGACCCACAAAAGGGCCATAGTCCCCTTTGTTTTGTCCCTCCGGATGTCTGTCCCGCAGCAGTGGTCGTGTGTCCAAGAACAAGTGAGCCCAAGGGAAAACGTTACAGAAGTATTTAGCAGGCATCTCTTAAGCAACAGGACCTCTACATCACTCTCAGTCAGTGTGGGGCACTTTCTGATGAAGAAGAGCTACTGACATGGTGGCACCAGCTTAAAATTGGCACAGGGCCTCTTGGGAAACAAAAGCCCAAATGGCTGTACTGTATAACAGGGCCGGAATGAAACACACAAAATAAAATAAGTTCTTTAGCATCTCTCGTCTTTTACAAGAGACTGGTAAAGTATCATCCTTCAGAATTCTGTTTAATTAACACCTTAGTCATTTAAGTTGCAGTGTCATATTGTAATATACTATTATATTATAAAATAAAATATGATTATTCTGCTATTGCATTCTTACATAGTTTAGTCTTAGCCTACCATAAGAAAGCATACAGTTTAATGGAACTTATAACATTTCTTATTAACCCATCTTAGAGGATTTTTTTTAATGAGATTTGGCCGTGTTATTGTTGCAGTTATATAAAGAATTGTTGTGCATGCCATACGATGCAATGAAAGGTGTGTTACACTGTTTATCAAGCCAAAGCATACATTATTCAACAGCCTACACTTTAACATAGGTCATTTCTGTATAATTACATAGTGTAGTTTTTCTTCCCACATGAGATTGAAGAGTGAGTTGGCTGCCCTGTAGCTTCCCTATCTTCAGTTGAGTATATAATGGTCCAGAGCTGAGCAGTGCTAGTTCATTGAGGATTTGAACTCACATGCAAAGGCAGCAAGTTTTTTCACCTAACAGCACTTATAATGCAGGAACCGCAAGATTTGTCCAGGCTTGTATGTTTTGCAGCTCTCAGTACTGTGGTTTCATATCTGTGCCTAGTGTGTTTCTGTATTAGGGCTATTGAACTTTTCTTTTTCAATTGTGATTAAACTTGATTTTAACTTTATTTAACATAAGTTATTGAAAGTAGCAGATTGTAGGATATATGGAGGTGTCTCTCTGTCTGTACATCTGTCCTTTTGTATGTCCCAAATACATTTTACATTTATCTTGAGAATCTAGATAAATGTAAAATTTTGATGAAACTTGATGTACACATTCTTTAGCATAAGTTATGGACAGTAACACAATATGGGGACATATGAAGGTACATGTACATCTGTGCATATGTCACACTATCTTGGGAATTACTGTTTAGAAAACTTTACATTGCCATTTCATATTAGATGTTACTTTATACATGATGTTGCTATATACAGTATATGTCATGGTCATTATTTTTTTTCGTTATACTCGTTTTTCTAATTTCTAATTTACAGCTGTATGCTTGTTAGCACTAGTAATATTATCAGCCGCCCCCCTTTGTTTTGTCGAAGGTCTTTTGGAGCTTGTTTGAAATGTATTTGAAAGCATTAGTTAGAACTGGGCAGTGTACAGAAGCTCACTTTTCTTCTGCCTGTGCTGTTATTCTGTGGATACCCAGAATCCTTACCACAGTAGAGGAGGTAGCGACCCTGGTCTCCAGGTGCAGGTGCTTCCTGCTGTGCTAAAAGAGCCGGGCTCCATAAGCAAAGCTAACAGGCACCTCTTTACAGCACTCAACTCCCTTCTACATTCTGTCTTTGTGAGCAAGCACACGCAGGCTAAAGTAGTTGAAGCTAACAAAATAAGTTCATAAATCTCATATGGCATTTGCTACATACAGTAGGTCTTGAATCTGCTATTTTGAAATAAATGCATGCTGAATCAGACATGTATTTTCAAATTAAATACATGTAACTCGTATTTCGACTCAGCAGTGTCTTCTGGGTTAAAGCATGTGACTCTAAAAGCATGTCGGTCAAGAGAGGAAGAAGCTGGTTTGTTAATGACTGGAAAGAAGGCATTGAAAGGGTGGGGAAATGATCAGGAGCCATTAATTACCTTGCAATTTACATACCATCCTTTGAAATTATGCTGTTTTGTTCAGGCAAAGGCCCTGGTAAATACCAGTTCATACAAGTCCAGTTCAGTTTGATACTGTGCCGACATTCTGTAAGAGTCCCAAATTAGTTAAATACGTTTTGCTTAGAGTATGTAATTAGGAAAAGGGGTTTTCAAGGTGGTTTACACATGGAAGACAACAGCAGCACTATTATACAGGAATAATAATGTATGCATTTGGTGCCACCTGATGGATGCTGTTGTAATAGCAGCATTTATAGTCTTAGGAAAATACAAGTTGTTTTAAAGCACTCAGTGTTTGAATGTGTATTGGTAAAAAAACATAATCCCTGCAGCGAGTCGTTGTATAGGAAGGTATTCACTTTTTTTTAGGGTACAGCATACATTAAGAAAGTGGGGAACTACTGCTTTTCATTGTAAAAAGAAGTTTACACACCACCGTTTTTATTCAATACAGAATTGCTTTTGTCTTTCCAGTTGTTTCAAAATAGGCCCAAAGAGACATATTTATTGAGGCCCAAAAGCAATCCCAAGGGTTTATTCAAGTTACTAGTTTTGTAACATTCAATGTTTCATTTTCCATTCTCAAAAAATATTAAGCAAATTACTTTTTGGTGTAAAGACCTTGATATATCTCGATAGGTCAATACAATTTATTCTAAAACCTTTTAATGCTTGTATTTCATTAGGCTTCATGTACTTGTGGATCACCACCAGCCTTACGAGCTTTACAAGTCAAGCCTGCCTGCCTTCCTGGAATGCTGTGTGACTGACGACCACTGCTGAATTGAAAACGCTACAGAAAAGCACTTGTGGGCTAGATATTCACAGTGTGACTTTATTTAAAAACAAATAGGGTGGGACAGTAGAACTCTGATTAACTTTAATACAGTAAGAAAGCGTTGGAATCTCTTCTGTTTAGACGATGCAACTATAATGGACTTGATCCTAATTTGAAGACCTGTCTAATAATTGTATGTTTCTATTGAATCATAACTGTGTGTGAATTTTAGGTGTAAAAATGTACACATGTCAATTTTAAACCATTGAATACTATTAATTAATAAAAAATATATATTTTAGATTCTAGTTAATAAGCTCATTACTGATTTAAATCAACTCCTCATAAACTAATTTGATTGAACCAAAAAAATCAATATTGATTTGAGAGAATTATTATATATTATTGCTATTAAGTATATAACTAATATAGTTGTGACAAGCTTGTGCTCATTGTGATTTCTTCACATCTTCATGACATTGACACACAGTGCTGCACTTCACTTTGAACCTGCAAATGACATGCTGCAGTCTTCTCCATGAATCTGAAATTGACATACAGTACGCACTTGAGAACAATGCTTTACAGTAAACAAGGCTAGATAAATTATTTATGTAACCCTGTGTCAGGGCAGGCGCGTGGCTGTCTTTAACAGGTTCAAGTTGTGATTGTTACTTTTCTTTCTTGTTTGTTCACTGAATATACAGTGCAAAACAAACACTATATCCAGGTCTTCTATCTAATTACTCTGACTATCGGAAAGCCTGCTCTGCCAAATTCTACTAGTAGTACTTTTAACTCAGGTCACAACTATGCTACTGTGGTGATTTGTATTGTAAGACAGTTTGTATCGCAGCTTCGTGATATATCACAGGGAGCTGAATACAATAGGGCTACACAGGGTAAGTCATGGTCTAATGAAATCAATAACAGTATTTACTGTAAATGGCTAACATACCAGTCTAGATAATACATAAAACAAATATAGATATTATTCAATATCTATACCTCCCGTCTGCAAAGGTTGCTGTGCACAGTGACGCTAATCTGGTTTGCTCAGTCCAGTTGGCCTGTAAGGTGGCATATATTTCAGTATTATTCCTCTCAGTTTCCCTGCAAGTTTCTTTCCAGTCCCTGGAGATAAACTGGGGCCCATTATCGAACAACAGGACTATACCCCAGAGACAGAACACGTCATCTTCCAGCTTCTTCGTAATGGTTTTGGGGGTGGCTCTATGAAGTGGAAACAGCTGCGACTGCAACAAAAAGTATTTATTACCCCTGCGGATTTCTTGGTAATGGTCCCATAAGATCAATGGCAGTCTTGTACCAGGGTGTTGTAAGGCTAATTGATTATCAATTAACCCTGGTCACAGGATTTTCAAAAGGGGTGATTGCCAATTAACCCTGGTCACATGATTTTCAAAAGGGGTGAAAAGCCAGTCCTTGGTTCTTGGTTCTCCATTTTGTTGTTCTTTGTCAGCAAGCTGGAAGTGAATGTACTGGGAATCCTCACAACTGGGTATATGAACCAGGGTGAGCAAACAAAGCAACCACTCGTGATCACCGTGTGTGTTAACCGGGATCCGAGTGCTCAGCATAGGGATTCGTTTAGGGGATTTTAATCTCACCCCAGTTTATTTAGTGTGTTAGGGAGATGGTTCCTGGAGCAGGACCTCCCTTTTAGTGGGAGCAGCACTGAACCACTGGATGGCAAACTCTTGTTTTTAGCTGTTTTATTATTATTATTATTATTTTATTTCTTAGCAGACACCCTTATCTAGAGCGACTTACAATTGTTACAAGATATCACATTATTTTTACATACAATTAACCATTTATACAGTTGGGTTTTTACTGGAGCAATCTATGTAAAGTACCTTGCTCAAGGGTACAGCAGCAGTGTCATCCACTAGGGATTGAACCCACGACCCTTCGGTCAAGAGTCCAGAGCCCTAACCACTACTCCACACTGCTGCCCACTGTATTGTTTTTAATGTACACTTTTGTATATGTCCTCCTGCACTGGGACTATCGTTGGTAACCAATTGGCAGCCTCCAACCACTGCAACCTCCTGTTAATTACTAATAAAACCAGGAAACCTGAGCGGCATGTCATCGTCAACCTCTGTGTCTCTCTTGTCAATCGGCGGATACTTACACAGTAACAGAATACCTCTGTTACACAAGGGTTACACTGTTTTTTGTGGCTTAATAATAACATGTATTCAGTTTTTTCTGAGTGCCCTCGGACTCTCAGACTCCGTTATAGCCACACAAATGGAAGATTTTCCAGGGGTGGTGCTTGGTGAGAGACCATGACCCCACCCACTGCCCCATGTCGGCTGTTTTGCAGTTTCTACAGGACCTCCAAGAGGAGGGTAAATCCCCCTCTACGTTGAAGCTGTACCTGGCTGATATAACTGTGTGCCACGTCAAAATTGACTCTGTGTCTCCCGGAGCTCATTTTTTGGCAGTGCAGTTTTTAAAAGGGCTGGCGGCGCCTCCCCTTAAACCGATGGTTCTTTCCTGGTGTCTGGACTTGGTTCTAGAGGTTATTATGAAGGCTCCCTTCGAGCCTCTGCATTCAGTGGACCCTAAATACTTTTCTTTTAAGACAGCCTTTCTCCTGGCCATCACGTCAGCCAAACATGTTAGTGAGTTACAGGCCGTTTCCATAGAGGGTTCCTGTTTGCGCTTTGCCAGCAGCGGTGATAATATTACTTTACGCACTAACCCGGCTTTTCTGCCTAAGGTTGTTTCGCAGTTTCACTTGAAACAGTCGATGGAATTGGAGGCGTTCCACCCCCCCCCCTTCTCTTCTGAAGCAGATCAGAGACTTAATACACTCTGCCCTGTCAGGGTGCCGAGGTGTTACATTGATAGGTCTCAATCATGGCGACAGACAACCCAGTTATTGGTGGGTTATGGGTTGCGTACTCAAGGTCAGGCACTTTCCACGCAGCGTTTGTCACATTGGATAGTGGATACGATCCGGCTGGCTTATGAGCTGGCTAACCTACCCTCTCCAAGTGATGTTACAGCTCACGCCTCTAGAGGGACTATGACGTCTTGGGCAGTGTTTCATGGACCATCCCTACCTGACAAATGTAACGCTGCGGCATGGACCACACCGCACACATTTATAAGGTTTTACTAACTGAATGTGGCGCCTTCTGTGGGGTCCAGAGTCCTTGAAGCAGCTTGCCCTCTTGCGCAGCAGCCTTCCAGTTAGTCTCACGCAAGAGCAAGGTTTGTGGCTGCTTTGGCTCACTGTGACAGCTTGGGTATACATTTCCCAACTCGTAATGGTTGACATTTCGAGATTGAAAGGGAACATTAGGTTACTTACCGTAACCCTGGTTCCCTGAAAAAGAAATGTCAACCATTAAATTTGCGAGGTCGCTAGCTCGCCTTCATTGCCATACGGAATCAAATGGCGAAGGTTGCTGTGTGACGTAGCGTCTTGCTCCAGAATACAACAGACACGTGGTCACACCGGGCCTATCAGGCAGCTTTTTAAATATGTGCTCAGGTCATGTGACATGGGGGTCATTTCCCAACTCGTAATGGTTGACATTTCTTTTTCAGGGAACCAGGGTTACGGTAAGTAACCTAACGTTGTATGTTGAGGCACCATGAGAACTGCTCAAATCAAATAACAACACAGATGGGATCCCAAAACACACTGTACCCCCTATGCAAACAAAATACAGAAAACTGCACCATGAACAGGGATAAATAAAATACAAAATAAACAGCAGTCTCAGTGGTTCTTTTGGTGGTAACAGCATAAACACCATTTATTATTTATTGCCTAATGTCAGAAACCCTGATTATAAAGCAATATGAACAGACTTAAGATTTAGAGTTTTTTTAAGTGCCCTTATTGATTATTATCATTCATATCATTGAAATGGTGTACAAATTGTTAAGATCTTTCTTACTTTAGTAACACATGAAACCACGTCATACCTATTTTATGTTAGTTATATATTAATACATAATGAGCAACATTTGTTTTCGTAATTTAGATGAACTAACCAGCTTTTATATTTTGCAGGGGTGACAGTCGGATAACAAATATGGGTGCTAAGTAAAACAAGTGTTTCTAACACCTGTGCCCAACCTCTGAAATGATGCATTCCCATCGTTTGTGTTCCACCAATGAGGCCTCAGAGACAATATTGTATGATGAAAGTGACCACAAGAGGGAGCCATTGCCTTTTAACTGCGAATGTACCTCCTTTTAGAAAATAGCAAGACGGTTACAGTGAAACTAATTAGTACTAGAATGTGAATGTTTTTTGTTTGCTTGTTTGTTTGTTTTTGTGACATGTAACATATAACATTAAAAGTGTGAATTACAGACTGGAGGAACTACTGAAAAATGCCCAAAAATGTCATTATCACCAAAAGAAACCCCAGAAATAATAACATGACAATACCTTCTATACCTATATAAATTAAACTATCTGTTGCTAAAAGCATGGTTTATAAATGTAACAATCTATTCATATTGCAAAACTGTTCTGACTATTGAGAACTATTTTATAGCTGTTAAATAAAAAACTGCAGAGTGTCAGCAGGTGGTGCTGTTAGGCATGTTCTTGCTGGCTGTAGAGAATAGTTCAGGGATCCAGAACAGCAGAACTGAAACACCAATGAGGGTGGAGGATCATGGGTATTGTATTTTCTGAGGTTAATCTGTTATGGAACAGATTTTAATAAAATCGGAAAACCTTGTGGTTTCAGAGCTTTAGTAAAATTATTGCTAAACTGTAATCTTCCGAGACAAGCCAGTCATAATTACTGAAGGTAAATAAAAAGGACTGTTTTATAATCTTTTGCACCAAGGGCACTAAGGGGCAGGTGCAAGGTTCAAAGGCTAATATCGCTGGAAATGTTCATAACTAATACTTTCATACAGATTCAAACTGACTTTTGGTAGATTAAAAAAAAATGTGTTAATGTATTTCTTCAATTGAAATCAAAATAACAAAAAAAGGGATATCTGACTAAATAATTCCATTAACGGATTAGCTATAAGAAGTGGTCTGTATAATAAGGTAATAAAAGTAACCAGCCCTACAGTTTATAGAAATGATAATTCGGGGTAATGATAAGGGGATAAACCACAGCCGGATTTCATTTTTGTTGTAGTACTTTACAGCACCAGGATACACTCTTATGTTTAAAGCTCATCCCTGGAAAACCATTCGTAGGTCATTAATGCTATTCAGAGGAATTCCCCATAGTTATCTCCCCATCTGTGGTTTATACCGGCAGGATATTGGCCGGTCAGTTCAACCCCTCAAGACACAGTGGGTTCTATTCAGTTGATTTAAACACCGGCAGATCTAAATACTTCCTCTGTTTAAATAGTTAATAAAGGGCACAATGTTATAAAAATCAAACATCCAACAGTTCATATTAGTTTCTTTAGTTTATTTGTGAGTACAAATCCATGATGATGGAATTGCTGTTTAAAACCACTGAATATACCCCAGGAGACTCTTTTCATATAACGGAGAACCCTGTTATGTGACTTGCCTAATATTGTAGATATTTATGCAATCCTTATATGGCTGATTCTTGTATTCTAACTTGGCTGTTTTTTTTGTTTTTTTGTTTTTTTAATTTGTGCTGTACCGTTTAAAAGTCCATGAACAAAAGGAGTAACCAAGACCTTAAAATTATTTACACAAATCATATAAAGTCGATTGTTGGATTTGATGATCACTTTACGTTGGGCTGGGACTGATGCCTCTACTTGTTGAGCCAGGGAACCTGTGTGAATCTCGGCTGGTACATCTTTTTAGCTTTTCTTTGACCAGCTAAAAGACTTCAGGCATTGACAGGTCCTCCATCCGCTCATTGTCTGGACTCTGAGGAACCCAGGTCAGTTCCCCATCTATGACTTTCATCTCTAAATAGTCAATAATAATCTGGGACAGTTTGGTTATTTCATTATCCAGTTATCTCTTCTTTCACTTCAGTCTTTTTATACATGGAGTGCTTTTGTTCACATACAGATTTTTGCAGCATTGCCAACTGGGCGACATTGGTATCTCAAAAATGTGGGATGGTCCTCTCTGGTTCTGAAAGGCTCAGTTGTTGTTTAAATGTAAAATTGTACAGTCTGTCATTATGGTGACTTTTTGTTATGGGAAAACCTGTTTCTGTTATTGCACGCAGGATTTGGCATTTCTAATTGGGTGGAAAAACAGGAGTTCCCAAATTCAAAAGGTAGTTCACAGACATTTTAAGAGTGAATAAAATGTATTAGAAATGACAAGTTCAACAACACAATGATAGTGGAAAAGTGAAATGCCACTGAAGGGAATAAAGTTTGGAGATACACTTTTCTTTTGTTAATTTCTGAATTCAATATTGTTTTTATTTCCAAGAAGTACCATAGTTAATAACTACTAGTTAGTATCTTTAAAGGAACAGAAATTTTACCTCTACCCTTTAAAAAAAAGGAAAAGAAAAAGAAAACTATTTTACTATGCGTATAGCAGCCTAATAAAATACAGTAATACTTTTCTGTTTCAGATTTGCTGTTTCCCATTGGTCTATCCAAGCTTGTATTAATAATATATTCGTTTAGGGGCACCGTTTATGCAAATATCTTCTGCCCAAATATGGACACTGGAATGAAATATGGCAGGAGAGGCAAACATGGAGGACCATATTGCAGGGTTATGAGAGTCCAGTTAAGTTTTGGGGAAGTGGATGCTGGATAAACCGATCTAATTTTCGGCGTTATTTTTAGAGGACCTAAAGTATTGGAATGCATTCATTTAGGGGGTTGTAAATCGGAGAGGAGGCAGGGAGTCCGGTCGCGGCGTGGACCCGCTCACTATGCCGCACAACAGCAAGAGAAGGGAAAGCTCGGAGCTGCCGCTGCCCGCTGGCTGGGAAGAAACTCGGGATTATGATGGCAGAGTGTTTTATATCGATCATAACACCCGACAAACCTCGTGGATCGACCCCAGAGACAGGTAATTGTGGGGACCACTTGTAACAGGAATTAACTGGATAGGTTTAGTGTGTTTAGGTTTAGGGGCTTAATTGCATCCAAGGTGAAGGAGCGAGGGCGGGAGCAAAGCGGGGATGTACTGCTGTAGTTTATATGCTGATGATGGCATTGATTCAGGCTGGTACAGTACCTGCTGTCAGTGTGTGAGAGAGCGAGCGAGAGAGTGAGTGAGTTTAAAATGCACTTATAATTGACATGCACTTTTGAGTAAACTTTGACAGGAACATCAACAAAAGTGTTCTGTAAACAGTTCACGGTTTGTTTTCTCTTCTTAGCCTCCACATTTAAAAGCATGCACCCTTTTATTTTGCTACTTATAGTCTTTTATGTTAAACTGTTTATCTAACTCATCCTTGATGTTTTGTCAACGCAGGGAAACCTCAAACACCCTTAATTAGTACTCTATCGAACATTAGCATTTAGACCAAGCAAATTGTATGCCGTTGACGTTAGTTTCTAATTCTGATATTTATTTATTTTCAGTCCATAACACGATTTACACAATAATGTACTGTAGTTGTTTTATGATAGGGTATTTAATTAACATGCTGAATCGCAAGTAGGATTATTCCCTTATGGAACAAACATATATTTTTAATATATGGTAGAAAAGTATGATCCTTATATTTTTCATATATAGAAATTGACCCCTTTTTATATATTTAAAATATATGGGATATATTTAAAATATATTTTAGTTTGTCATCCATATTTATTTTATATAGATTACAGACTAATATATATATGGTGCACCATATATTTTCAACATATAAAATAAATATATGGATGACAGACTAAAATATATCCCATATATTTTAAATATATTTATTTAAAAGGGGCCAATTTTCTATATATGAAAAATATAAGGATCATACTTTTCTACCATATATTAAAAATATGTTTTTTTCCGTAAGGTTTGTTTTTAAAATATATTTTAAATAAGTAGTGCAATGTACAGTGGAGTTAGTTTAAGATTGCAACAGTGAATCGAGAGGATCATTCTATTTTTCATTCGTGGAAAGAAAGGCCTATGAAAAATAACATTGCACATTGGTTTTGTTTAGTTCAGAAGTGATATTTTACAATGTTATGCAGCATATTGAAGAATCCTTTACAAATACTTTTAAAAACAAAGAAACACGAACCAGTCATTACAAAAAAACACATTGTACCTTATTCAGAAAGATGAACCTATTCACATTTTTTTTTTTTTTAAGAGAGACGTTTATTTAAATGTACTGTTAAAGAAACCAACAGCAGTCTAGAAAGGTTTCAGGAATATCAAACTTGATTTAATTGACAGCAATCGACTTCATAATCATTGGGTTAAAGCTTTGTGAATAGGACCAAACATTGGTTACAGAGGTGCTGTAGTATTTTCAAACTCCATTCTTCTCACTTCGCTGACTGCCCATTGAAAATGCTTAGATTGCTGTACTGTATGGTGCTAAACCATCAAGCCTGTTCAATATCACTCTAGTTAATCTCACCCTCCTCATATTGAAATGCCTCGTCCAGCACACAATGAGAGGGACAAGCTCCTAATGCTATCACTAATTTTTATCACCATATCGATCACATTTATCAGTCATAAGCCAAAAAGTGCTGTCAGAAAGCTAGAGCTTAGACTGAAATCAATGACAAGTAAGAGGCAAAACAAAAGATTACTGCCCCACAGTGTTATTCTCATATCACACTGAATAGATTCTGTTTTCCACTGTGCTGTAATGATCAATTTAAAAAACCCTATAATCAGTTTTTTACTACACCGATTTCATATTTTTTTCTCATAAATTAATTTTCATGTTGTTCATAATTGGATATTTAACTTAAAGGGCCATTTTCAACTCAGCTTTATTCCCTTGGTGAAGAATGTTATAACTACGCAGCTCCCCAACAACACCAATTCAGTTTAAACGCAATAGTGTGTTGGAACAACAACCCATGTAAAACTTTCGTATTTAAACTGTTAAGTCTTCATTTTCTTCAGTTATTTGTGATGCGACGCAGTGCCAGTGGGATTTGTATTTTTCTCTAGACAGCTGGAAGTGAAAGCCGGTGCAGATAACAGAAATACTGGAACTTCAGCTCCCACAATCCCTTGTGCAAAAGTATGCAAGGAATGTCAGACAGGCCACTGAAAAGGTTGAAAGGAAATGTATAGCTGGGGCTGCATTTTCAAGAAGGCGTTATGTGGTTTCCTTTTATTGTGGCATACATATCTGCTCTGCACAGTACCTAATTTGCTTTAAACTTATTAGATCTATGGCACATTATAAGGGTCAAATAAAGTGAAATTAAACTTATTGTGAATTAAAAAGCTCAGTAATTTAGGGATTCCGTACAGCTTTTGCAGGTATGAAATAAAACAAAACAGCGTAACTGGATCAGTTTCTTTAGACAGCATCTAGTACAACAAAGAAACATGCTCTGGGTGGTTGTTTTCAGCAGGGGTTTCCTAGCACTGCTGTATGTGAACTAGATTGAAGATTCTCCTGAGAAACTGATTTCAGACAATTATATGGACTAAATGCGCAGCCTAGTTTAAAAATACCAAGAGCAACAAGAGACCTCAGCTAGTTTGTATTGTATCAATTCAGAGCAGGGTAAGTGAAATCTTTCTCGCTTTGTCTGAATCGACAGATACAGGTGTGTAAAAAACAACAACCCTGTTGTCATGGGAGACGATAGTTGTTGTAGGATTAATGTGTCACAAGGTGGACTGGCTTCTTTAATGAGGGGAACAGAAGAAGGAAGTTTACAGATTTGTTAGGTAGTTTGGGTGTGTGGTGGTGACTGTAAAACAGGAAATGCCAGAGATGAGACTGATTGTTTGGCTGGTTTTCTTTTCAGTAGTGCAGGCCTCCAAATAATATTCTTGGCAGAGACCAAGAACCAAAAAATAAAAAAAAAGCTAGGAAACTCAGTTTCTCAGAACTATGCAGTTTTCGTATGTGCTATATTTAGAGGACCTTTTTACTTCCCACAATCTTTTGATAAGGACCAAGGTCTGCTTTTGTGCAATGCATCAACAGTTCTGTATCCTTTTTTATTATGAATATGTAAGAATAATCGACTGACTTAGAATGCTACACGGAAGCCTTTGTAGGCCCATAGAAGAGGTGTGGGCATCCACTGCGAGAGATGAGAGACACAGGAGATTGCAGTTGTAATGCTGCATAGGCACCCAAGGGTTATTTACAGTATTTACAATCAGTTTTTGCAACTCAGCTTGCAGTTGCAGTCGGTCGCCACTAGGGTACCAACAATGGTATCCCTAGTGTGGGGTTGCTCCAGCGTAAACCACGTGGCTATACCAACAATGGCATAGCACGTCTACACGTGTAAACAGAAATAATACCGAAAATGCAAAACAAAACGGTGGGAAAACACGGATAAAGAAAACAGAAGTTCGCCAACCAGACGAAGAGTAACCTTGGTATACACACGGTGGCCGCGTCATTTGTGGTACTCACAATGCGTCTCTGTCCCAGGACCTTCATGCTCTGCCTCAAGTGCCTTGAGGGTGTGTCAGTGGCATCCTTTAGAGTGAGATGCTCCGCCAGGACACGCCTCCCTGCTGATCGCAGACATCCAGCATAATCAAACACAGCAGACAGCGCTTTTTGAGTGGAGAATGGCTTTCTTTTAAACTCATAACAAAAATGAATGAATTAATAATCATACTATATACACATGTGCATGGACGCAGCCCTGCCACAAGGCCCATTGCAGTCGTTGTAAATAAAGATTATTTAAAGGGCTGTCCAGCTGTTGGATCATGAGCCATGAGTGTCACAGTATGGCTGTTTTGATCATATTTCCCATTTAAAGCTCAACAGAACTGTTTAAACATGCAGGGCGATGTTCAAGAATTAAATGCAAACTGCTGATGTTACAGAGCTAGGATGAAACAACTAAGGTGTATGTTGCAGCAGAAACATAATTACAAATAAGTGTTTAGTGTGCTGGACACCAACTTGTGTTCCAGTGGTTCATTTTGTTTTGCTTATTCCTTGGTCTTTGTATAAAAGACTGGTGTTAATGTGGCACGGTGTGAAGTGCTTTGTGAATATGTTTATCTTCAATGAAGGCTCTGTGTGTGGTTCTTTACCGCATCAGGAGTAATACTGTGCTCTTGGATACTGTAAAAATGCTTTCAGCTGGAATTCATATTGTTCAAAAACCCTTATTCTAACATTAGACTCTTGGTTATCTTAGCCAGCTGCGGCCATATTTATAGGATGAGTGTATATATAGTTAAAGGCATGACCAGGGTTTATGCATCCTTCCCTTACTTCTCAGGCACTGTCGCAAATGTACCGACACACATAAGAAAAATCAGTAGCCGGAGAACATATGATTAGGGCTGTATTTCTTTCACGGTAAAAAATTGATTATTTCACAGCATTCCGCAATCTAAAAATACGTATTTGAAGATTCCATGATTAAACATGATATTTAGTAAATCAGAAACAAATTGTGTGGGTGATTGGATACAGTAAATGCAAAATTGTGGAATGTTTTGTTTTTTATCTCCACCTTTTCAAAGACATTCTATTTTCACCATCAGTGAATTATCAAACAAACAAAAAACATAAATACATGTACAAATAATAACAGACAAGTAAAATGCCCCCTTCTTGTACTGGACGGAGCGATCTTTAGCAGAAATATTTCTTTGATGCAGTTTTAAAGAAATCTTGCAGCTCTGCAGTGTGTTCAATCAATTACCGGAAGCAAACTAAAACGACTGCCAGGTTCCTAAGTGCAGTGTAACAGGTAGTGCGTCAATAAGGCAAACCTTTGTTGTATTTATTTTTAATTGAGAACAAATATGTATATTTACACTATTCTTTCAGAAATGTGAATTTTACAGGGAACTACATATTACACATCAATGAGACACCTGGTAAACTATATGTCTGTGAATGTGTTCCTTTACTCAGTCTGAGGTTTAATGTGAGCCCTGTCAGTAAGCCTATTCGATATGTATCCAATCACCCAGCCACAGCCATCCTATTCGTGTCACTGTGAGAACACAAGCAGACAGGACACAAAAATGACATTGGGTGCTATAGAAATCAACCAAATCTTGTTTTTATTTTCTGTATCCTTTTTAAAGTTTGCTTTCAATTAACACAGCATTAACATAAATATAAGCATATTTTCACATATATCTATATACACACACACACACACACACACACACACACACATGGATGAAGGCTATATTTGCATCCTGAGCCATTCGAAAAAAAGGCATAATAGCGCAGTAGTGATGTCAAAATGGCATATTCCTCTAGAAGATTATACTTGACCTTTAACCCATATTTGACTCCTGTGCACCCCAAGATCACTTTCAAACACAAAATGTCTTGTTTTCAATGACTTGGACCAACACCTGTACAGCAAAGAGTTTAATTTGCATTCTCCAGCAGAAAGTGTGTGTGAAATTGCTAAGGTTGCCAATGTGCCAGGTGACAGCTTGTAGTAAAACATGTAACAGTAGCGTGAAGGTAAATATACAAACACTTAGTAAACTGGTGTGACCTGTGTGTGAAGTATGTTAATGATGGATGGACTGTGGCTGTTGGCTGTTGAATCCCCCTCGCCCCCTCCCCCGGCTGGCAGATAGTGAAAAGAGAAAATACAGTAGAACTGACCTACTATTCAAGCAACAAGGGGAGTGGAGAAAGGCAATTGCCTTGAAAATAATATGAAATTACATACAGCGAGAATACTATAAAAAAAAATAACAAACAAACATAATGGGCCAATTTTTTTTCTTCTAAGCATTCTAAAATTCAGAAATTTTGACGTGAAATTCGTGAGAAGCAATATCTGTGAGATGTGTCAGACTAGAACAGGTTTAGTTTTTTTTTTTCAAGAAGACATCTCTGGAGAACTAGGTGCTTGTACAACCTCCTTGTGTCTTTTAGTTGTGATTTTCTAATTTTAAAAATATTTAAAAATGAAGCACTTCTGTCAAATACACTCAAACATAGTTGGAGAATGACATGTATGTTGAGAAAGTAGCAAAAAGCTATTGGCTCTATAAGGTTGCATGTAGCAAATTAATGGTTTTGGACTAAAGTTGATAACATAGTATTTAGAGAAGGTAATAAAACAGTGTGTTCAGTTTGGTCCTACTAAACTTATTGCAGGTCAATATTTTTGCTTTAGGTTGGTAGCTCATGTTTTCAGATAATTGTTTTGGGGAAAACTGAAAACAACATTTTTCTGTATTTCCATGACTTTGAATAGTAAATCCAGTACATTCAAATGTATAAATAAATGCACTTTGACTGAACCCAGTGAGGAGGCTGTTTACTGGGTTTCATCTGCAATAAAAATACAGTCATGAATGCATATTCAAGAGAGTAGAGTCCTATATGTTACCTCTTGTTCTCCCTAATCATGGATATGTTTTAGTATTCTTTACTTAAACTAAACTAACTTTATCTGTCACTACCAGTGCTTGAAATGGGTTGGTACTCATCATTACATGTTATCTCCAGTTCAAATGTTTAATGATTTGCATATGAACACTTTTATGGTCAGAAATAAAGCCATTCGAGGCAGGTATAACAATACAGTGCTGCGTGAGCTACAGCAGTGCACTGTGTGAATGACTGCCAGTTCATTGAAAGTTTTTGATACCGACTCAGAAATGCCCCACTGTATGCATTTATCTAACACCAACTAGTGTTATATTCATGTAAACACTGAGGGTTAGATATACTAAAGTGTTGTGCCTGTCACAAACCAGTTGCAAACGAGTCAGAAGTCTAGGTTGGAATATACTAACCAAGCACAATGCTAGCGACTTTTTAGGGAATGCTTTGTGGCAGCAGTTTTTCTTTGTTCAACCTTCAATGAATGTGTAATTACGGACGTTCCTGCATAAATTCGCAAAAATTATAATGAAATGTACTAAAGCTGCCGGCAATTGCAACACTTGTAATTGCATCAATTTGTTAACTTTTGAAAGCACATTTTAAACAGTCGCAATTGTTGCTGGCATTTCCCAGTCCACTTTTTCTCTTCCATTGCCAGTTGTGCTCAATGCATTTTTGAGGCAAACACCCAAGTACCTAATTTTCACTAAAGTCAGGGCGTACTTACAAGACTTGTAAACACATTTCTATGACATTTCTGGTTTCCCCAACGTGTTGGGAGCAATAGGCTGCACACATATGCCACTAACCCTTCCAACTCATTCTGAACATCTGTATGGACCTTGGTCTATTTTGTGTTAATTGTCTAGGCTACTAAGTAGGCTAAAAATCATTTAGTTTCAATTTTAAATAATCTTTTATTTGCATTGTACACCAATATGTTCAATTCAGCAGCATGATTTATTTTGTGTTACTGGTAGCCTACAGGATAAAATAAAAAGAAAGTGCGCTAGGTATTCATTTGATTTTACTACTGTACTGTATAGGCCTACTGTACAGATTTATATTTTTTACGTGATGTAATGTGTAGCCTATCCAAAACACATTAGTGTATTTCACTGCAATGAGTTACATTTAAAATGCATTGAGCACTATAAATGTATGTGTGTGTGATTGTATTGTATTGTATTGTATTGTATTGTATTGTATTGTATTGTATTGTATTGTATTGTATTCATAGACAAGCTGTGGTCATTTGGAATGAATTAGCTATGATTATTTAGATAAATACTTTACAGAAGTATGGAAGAGATCCTTCTCCTATTCTTCTCCTATTTTAGGATACCCAGATTTATTTTTGTTTTTATTTATTTATTTAAACTAATTGACCCTTTCATATTAACTGGCTTTTTCATTTTGACTTGTCTTAATGAATGCTCAGTTCACATCAGGACAGCAAATACTAAACAAAGACACAATTGGTCTGAATGCATTTTATCATTCACCAATACCAGCCCGTCAATACTTTGCAACTACGAAAGCAACCTGTGCTGTACTCGCCACTGCCACATCAGCCAATCGCCCGTAGCCTGTCAATTTGGCTGGCTTGGATCTTTCAGCAATAACAATTTTTAAAAATGTATTTCAAACCATGGCCTCTGTTTACACTCATAGCATTGCTCTCCACTCACCAAATTATCATTGTGTTTCATGCTGTGGAAAGTTTCAGCATAACAGGAATGTGCAATAGCAACCTAGAAAATGTGGATTGATTGTAGAAGATTGTTTTTTTTAAATTTATTTCAGCAAAGGTTTTATTTATTGATTTTTATACTTTTTAGTAGATATCAGCTGAAAAAATGTATGTAACATAGTATACACAACATTTCAAGACCATTGGCCTCAATGTTCTTTGCCTTCAGTTTCCACTTCTCATTGGAAGAAAAGCTGGTGAATTATATATACCGGTACATATTCAGCTGAGCCTTTAAAAAGATAAAAATGTTGTGTATTTCACGGATATGGACCAGCATGTCTTATCTGATTCTACAGAGGGTTTATGGATTGTACTTGGAGAAAGTGGCTGTTCATTTTTCTTTTTAATATCTTACTTGACAAGCCACTGCTGTTTCTATGGATGTGCAACAAAACATCTTTCAAACTGCTTGCATTACATATTAGTGTAATGCATAAACTTTTTACCACCAGTGTTTTTCCGAGGATATGTTGTCAATTTGTCAAAGTTCTAGCTTTGTCTTAAGACAGTAGTTTAGTGTGTATGTGTGTGTGCGCACACACATTATAGTTAAGGTAGTACAAATAAAGCATTTTCCTGTTAAACATTTTACAATAGCTTAACACCTACATGTTAGACAGCATAATGCCAATAGTCAAAGTACGTAATAATATATACAATACAAGTAGACTCCTCCTTAAATCTAAACCAGGGGCAGTTTTATAACTACAGGAGCTGTGCTGGGTACTGAGCTGGCAACGCTTACTGGAAAAGTCCAAGATCTTTCTTGATGAGCTGCTGCTTTTTCCAGACTGGAGTGATAACCCATAGCACAACCCCGGAGTCAGGCTGCCACTCCACATGTGTCAAAGTTGTTTCACATCTCTTGCTGCTGCATAACAGAGACACCCCATGCAAATATAAATATTCACATATTTTTGTAGTCAGTATGTATTTGCAATGGTTTTTTTTTTTTTAAATGCTCAGCTGCTTTGCAATTAAGATCAGTGCCACCCTTAAGACATCTACTAGAATTGTAATCCACTAAAAGTCGTTTTAAAAGTGGTAGATTGTTTTTAGAATGGAATTTAGAGAGACAGTTGTGGCATTGCGTTCTTGGATCAGCATTTTTAGAACTGATAAAATGGCACGATCACCATGCTATTAGATAGTTATTTGTGGGACATATGTAGCATTGTAGCTTTTTACTTTAAATGTTAAGCCCCAACTGTCAAGGGGGTCTATTTTAATGATCTAAACAGTGTCAGAAAAATAAGCAAATGGCATATCTGTCAGTGACAGACATCCCCATCATGGCTCGACATATAAAATTAGAGCTGCAGTCTCAGTAACATGAAAAATAGATCACTATCCACTGTCTGCACATGGAAAAGTTTGACATAAAGACAGACGGACCTATGCACATCCATATGGTGGTTTGCTAAAAATATATAAAAATGTAAGTGTTAAATACCAAAAGACAGACAGACAGCTTCCATGTTATCCAGATTCTGATACTCTCAGGCAGGAATAGAGGCAGCAATCTCTCTGGCTCAAGTGTTCCAACCTGTGCAAATAGTTCACTATTCCAGCACAGCCTGAAACTTTAAGAACCACTCTGCTAGTGTTTAACAGCACTTGGCTTTGCCACGTGATGAACACCCCATGGCATGCAGCTACTGAATCATATTTGAACACCCTGTTCTGTATTATTGCGTTCCTAAAGAATTTCCAGAGCAAGTTTCATCACAACTGGATAAGCAGGTCTCTGGATACAGTACATGTAAAAATGACAGACTGACAGATACTGGCCTACATAAACCACCACGTTTTCATACACTAAATACATGGGGCTAGAGAATGTCCATAGCAAGTTTCTTCAAACTGGGTAAGTGGTTCTCTAGACAGTGTGCTCAGTACCTTGTTATAAGGGGACCCTTTCTACTGCGGAACCGGTTATAAGGCGGTATGGTTATTGACCTCGTCTATATCAAACTCAAAGGCCATGGAAGTTGCATCTGGGAAAGTCTGTTACCACAGCAACAGCTCATATCAAAGGTGACTCTGTTTCCAATGGCAACATAACTAAAAAAAGGAAAACAGCACTACTCAAAGCCCAATTAAATTACATAGAGGTGGCATAACTTGGAAGGCACTGTGAATTAATAATTTCAAATTTATACTACTTTATGCACATCCAGTATAAAATTGAAGGTCTTGCTGGTAATGTGATCAACCAGGAAAACAAAGAACCATAGGGCATATTGACTCTTGGGTAGTGTAATGAAGTTTAGCTGGGAATATTATTTTTAGAGGCACATTCCTAACAAGGAATGTAGAAACGGCTGGCTGTAGCTCACTTAATTGGCACCAGGAATGCCATGTAGTCTTTGTATTAAATTGAGCATGACAGTGATAGTGCTGCTGTGCTGTTTAATACTGCCCCAGTGGGTTGGATTCATTTTTTTTAAAAGCTACATTTCTGAAGTGAAGTGGTTTCATAAATTACCACTGGGGGTGCGCAACTGTTATTTCTGTCCCCTCTGAAACATATTTTTATAGGGAGATTTTCTGTTTACTAAAATGTAGATGGTATACAGTATGTCTGTTATATTGTATAGGTTTAATACAATACTCCAGTAGTCAAGACATACAGTATGTGACCTACAGTACAGGTTGCAAACATTCTATTTGAAATATGTGCTTACTGAAAAGAAAATAAACAGAAACAGATGCTTTTCATAACAATAAAAGCAGTGATACTGTTAAAGAGTAAATCGCTTCAAATGTCCTTTTAGTTGCTCCTTTTCACCCTTACTATGTTTAATGTTGCTGTTATTCTTAGTCGCTCTAGGTTTTGTTAATCCAACACTGAGCTATTCTCATTTTTCTGATTTGCATAAATGAGGCCCCAGCACTTAGGGTTTTCTAGAGAAGCTCAAAGCCAGGTGAAGGCGAATTTAGAGAATACATAACGAAATGTGTGAGCAACAGAACCACTCATAATGAATGAAAACATCGTAAAATAACAGAATGTAAAAAAAAAAAAAGCAAAACAAAGTGAATAAATAAATACCATGACATTTCAAGTTTTTTTTTAAATTTATTCTGAAGTATATCTTTGACATGGCTGCTTCTTTTTGAATGTAATTGTAAATCTGTAGGTTATAAATAGGAATTGTGTTGCATAGCAGGCAGGAGGATGTGCACTATGGATTAAATGCACTGGTCCAGCAGGGCTTCTCTGTATATGGGTTGAAAAACTAAGGGCCGATTCAATCCAAATACCTAACATGCCAGGAAGGGCTGATGTCTCCAGTGATTTATTTTTTTAATAATAACAGGACCGTTTACAGTGTCAAAGCTAACAATGTGAAGTCTGTTTGCTTTAAGATTCTTATCATCAGCTTTGGCTTTGGGACTCATCAGTATGTCTCAGTCAGTATGTCCAGGTACTGTAACTGTACACATGCATCGTTGCTGTGAGTTTGCACAATGCAGTTTGAACTACTGGATTTTGCAAATTGGACCTTGGTCTAGGTGTTTTTTTTTTTCCAGAAAGAAACAGTGCACTTATTACATTTACCAAATCAGAAATAAACAACTCAGACATTTCAGGCTCGTAAGTACCCTTATAAAAGTTTACCAGATTCAATTTGCGTGGTCATTTTGTAGTGCCCTTTCAATTTGAAGATGACCGCCAATTATACTTTTGGGATATGCCTGCTTGTCAGGTATTCGCTGAGGTATTTTATATCAAAGCTGCCGATAGGCCCCTCCGGGGAGTGACGTCCTCGGTCCCGCCTCACCGAGGTAATAAATAGTCACTGCACGGAGACGTCAGTCTCTTTTGCCTGTCACAGACAGGTAGGTAAGGTAGGTGAGTATACATCTAATCTTTTTCCAGTTGTGATTGACTCTAGAGCTCCTTCTTCGAGTTTTTCTGGAGTTCCCTTGCAATTAATTGCTGGAAGTCGGCTTGCCACTTCCCTGGAATCAGAAACTCGACAACTAAAGGCTGAGCTAACGCTTCGCAACTGCGTTTCGTTTATATAAAAAACAAAAAAATCTTTCTTCAACAGCCTACATCGCTCGGCGATTGTAGTCTGCTTTCTAACCTCTGCAGCTTGCTGCATGTTCCTTTTTATAATTTACCTCGGTACGCCCACTTTCGGTGTCGCTGACCTTGCGCCCTACAGGTTGTCGATTTTACTATTGTTTTTACTACTTAACAGAAAAAAAAAAAAAAAATGAAAACACTCCAGCTTGCTGTTGTGTCTCTGTACTGCTGCCTTGCAGTTTAAAAATAAAATAAATAAATGACAACGCGCTTCCTCCATTAGGGAGGGAGGGAGGGAGGAGGGGGGGAATAAAAAGTTGTGAACAAGTGTGTTTTCTTTTTCTGTTTGTTCTTCTCCCTTCTCCAGGTCTGTGACTGTACTACTCCGCTGCAAGCTACACGCTGTAACGGTTGAGGGCTCCACGCGGTCTGGACGCCATCTTGGGTGCTGCACTCCACTGCAAGCTTCGCGCTGCACTGGTTGTGTGACTGCACTGCAACTGTCTGCAGGCTACACTCCACACCATTGCATTGCATTGTGCTACTCCGAGTTGTGTGACTGCAAGCAGCCCAGACACAGATACGCAGCCCAGTACCTTGGTGTTTTGCCCTTGGTGCTCAGTGCTTTGGCGCCCCCGTGTCTAGGCCTCAACGCCCGCGGTACCCTCGGTGCCTTAGAGCCTCACTGCCTTGGTGCTTCGGCGCCCTCTGTGCACTAAAGCCTCTGCGCCCTCTGTGTTCAAGTGCTTACCAACATCGGTGGCTTTGTGCCTCGGTGCTCCATAGCCTCGGTGCTTCGGCATCCTCGGTGCCTCGAGAGCTACACGCCTCGGCGTTCGGCGCCTCTGGGTTTTCGAGCCCGCGCTGGCGCCTCGGTGCCCCGACACTCCCCAACCTCAGTGCCTCGGTGCTTGGCATCCTCGGTACCTTGAGAGCTACACGCCTCGGCGTTTTGACGCCGCAAGGCTTTTCAAGCCCTGTGCAGCACACATTCAGTGCCGCGCTAGCCTAAGACCTCGGTGCTTTGAACCCTCGGTACCTCGAGGACGATATGCTTCGACACCTTGAGGCTTTTTGAGCCTGTGCGGCAGCGCCTTCGGTGCCCGCTGCCCCAGAGCCTCGGTACCTCGGCACTTCAACGCCCTCTGTGCCTTGAGGACTCCGCGCCCTCAAGGTTTTGAGCTCTGCGCAGGACTCCCCGCCTCGGCGCTTTGACACCTCGATCCCCTCTGGGTTTTGATTGCCTCGGTGATACACGACTGGATTGTCGAATTTCCACCCATGCACTTCCTGCAGGCAGAAATTGCCCCCGCAGGACAAACACGCTCTGCTGCCTTGCCAGACAGGTCGTCCTGCTCTTTTTGCGCTGGGTCCAAAGAGAGCACCCTGCAAAAAAGAATGGTGCTGTTCTCAGACGACAACCTTGCAGCCAGCTAGGAGAGCCGTCGTCGGTCTCGGGATCCCAGGCCTCTCCTCCTCACCCTCCTAGCCCTACGCAAAGTATTTCTTGTGCGCAGGCTCCACAGCACCCTTGCGGTCGCTCTAGATCTCCCTCAAGGGGCAGTAAGAGATCCAAAAACGCAAGACCAGGCAAGGGATATTGCCAAGCTAAAGGGCCAAATGGCCCAGATACTTGACCACTTAAGCAGGCAGCAGGTCCCCCCTGCGCCTGCCCCAGCTCCACCAGCGCCTGCGCCCAGCGTGTCCAAGAGTGCAGCCGCACTTGCCTCCATGGAGGGAGCAGAGGCGGTAAGGCTCGCACAGTTCCCCAGGGTCCTTGAGGTTGCACGCTCACACCACCAACACTAGATAGCGGTAGCGAGCTGTCCCTCAGATGCTGTCCGCTCATTCTCCTTCACAACGGCTCTGGTGTACTTTCCCAAAAGTATCATTGGCGGTCATCTTTTGAATTGAATGATGACCGCCAACCTTGTGAGGTCGCATCACTCGCATTCGCGGGTTCAATGCAGTAGAGACTGACGTCTCCGTACAGTGAGTATTCATTACCTCGTTGAGGCGGGACTGAGGACGTCACTCCGGAGGGGCCTATCGGCAGCTTTGATATAAAATGCTCAGCGAATATATGACAAGCAGGCATATCCCAAAAGCATCATTGCCGGTCATCCTTCCCTTTCAGGGAACCAGGGTTACGTCCGTAACCTATTGATTTTCCCATGCTTTTTCTAAGCTTGTACTATCCATTTGCTGTAATTTGACCATGGTTTGCCATGTTTATTTTACTATGCTTTGCAATGCTTACCTGGGTAAGGGTAATCTTAAGTGGTTTAATATTCATTTTAGAATTGTAATAGATTTTTTTGTTTCCAGAAAAATACTGTGCTACTAACAATTTAGAGTAAAAAAGCCTGCTTATGTTTTATGTATTGTATGTATTGTCATTGTAACTTTTTTACCAATTGTAGAAACCCACACAACTATGGGTTTGCTTTCAGTTGAGTCACTATATTTTGTAACAGTATCTTGCATTTTATATTTATAAATAGACTGGTATGGTGACTGATGCTGCCAGATTATATACAGACCACGGAAGGTATGCAGTCCCCACTCCTTGCATGTGACAGTTTGTTTATAATCTTTATTCTATCAGTGTCTTTACAGTATCTGTTAAGTAAGGCCCTATTTACAAAAACCGTTTAATGAATGCTTGCAGTGCATGAAATACTTTTTAACTGTTTGAGTAAGGGGTAGAAATGTGTTCCATTTTTATAGCACTGTTTGGATCTGAAAAAAATGTTTGCATAAAAAGTCCTTTAAACAGTCCTGCACCTTTTGTGAACTGTACCCATTATTAACATAAAAAGGCATTAAAGACTTATTACAAATCATTATGTCCTAGTTTTCTTCATGTGCTTGAGTTTAAAGTCATGTATGAAGGTACTGGATGACCCTGGACTGCATTCAAAGGTCACATTGCACAACATTGTATACAAGCTGATGCTTCTGAAATGTGCCCTGGAGGAATCTGTTTGTGTACTCTGTCTCCATTGAGAACACGGCATGTGAATGAGGTGCTGTGTTTCCTATCTGGACGCCTCTTGCGATACAACTTGGCAAGCCTGGAGCTAGTATCACAAGATAGAAGCAACAAAACAAACATTCACTGGGGATACCTCTCAATCTAAGACTTCCAGACTGGCTTGTTCAGGTTGAATTACACGCTGTTTCATTCTAATGGTGCCAAGACCCACAGGCGTTAGTTAACCATTTCCCATCCAAGGCAATGTCACCTAGTGGCAATTTGGGCAACTGAAACAATGGAAAGGCCGACCTTTGGACTGATCTGGACATTATCAAACCGCTTGTCAAAGTGACTTTAATTGCCCTTTTTCTAAGGCATTTTGAAACTGATAATCCTTTGACCTTAGTGTTTAATTTTTTTTTTTTTTAAAGGAAATAAAAACTCCCATTGTTACAAATCTAGTTAGAAAGAAGTTTAATTTAAGGACAATGTATAGAAAATTGATCTCTAGAAACAGATTTGAGAAAGAGGTGGTATTGAGTTTGGTTTTTTGCCTCAATTGGGTACAAACAAAAATCAATTGAATTTCTGTAATGTTGCTGTAACAATAAAGAATTAATAGACCACATTTCCCAAACTGCATTCATGAAAACAGGTCTTTTTATGGCAGTGCGGCAAATCTAGAAAAGTACATTACCATAAACTTATGTGATGTTTTATTAACTTTTAGATGGAAAATATCTTCTCATAATCTTGACCTAGTATTGAAGTTTCCAGGACATGGAAACTCTCAATTAAACCCTAATCATTACACAAATTAGTATTTGTCCTCACGGAAGTGTATTGATAATACACCAAGGCTTCAGTGAGTCAGACAGTCTCATAATGCTTTCTTCACCAGCACACCGTATGCTGATGAAGAGCATCAGCCTGCTTCTTTCAAGAGTAGTGGAATGTAAGCCCTTAGTGAAGCCGTCACTTCTGTACAGGCTGATGTCAGAGGGGTTAACAAACATGTGTGAGTCAAGTTCCTACTATGTGAAGTGATTTATGTGTCTCAGGTTGCAATAATGGACTTTGAAATGCTGGCTGTTGTCAGTGGAGGTGTCCGATTCTGTACATGGGTCAGCAGACACGTGTAATGTTTGGACAGTTAATATAATCATTACTTGTGGAGTTGCAGTGTTGTTTTTAATAGTTCTGACTCCTTATTTATTTACTGCGGCCTGTTTTAAAGATCTAAACAGGTTCTCCTGTTGGTGTTTTCTCTGAAGGGTAATTTTCAGACCTAATCTAATTAATATAATGTAAGATCTTCAGAAAGTGAATATGTTTTACCAAAAAAAGATGGGACAAGTTGACAAATAAAAATCATCAACCCTTGTCTATTTTTAGTTGAAGTTTTATGAAAAGTGCTTTTTTTTTTTTTTTTTTAATTGGAACACCAAATCAGAATATTAGTTTCCCTTAAACTGCACTTTTCTGTGTTAAACTGTTTAAAACAATAATATTATTTCAATATGTATTCTCAAAACTATGTTTACAACACATTTAAAATAGAACAAATTTTTCAAAAATGTTTTTGTTTTCGTGTATTGAACTACTCTGTCTTTCTACCACACTAGGTTTTATGCAGGTTAATGACAGCATACGTTGGGCACTGTGGTTATCAATAGACCTCTGTGTGTATCAACAGAAACAGATAGGGCCACTTATTCAAGCACACCAGAGTGATGCTTCAGTTTCTGTAGACCATTATTTCAAAAGCACAACTTGATTATATGTACAGTTTAATGAGTGCTGAAATGAACCCTGCAATTCTGTGGCCTAATTATCGAGCCATTGGATCAACTAACTTGACCTTCTGCTGCGGGTTACAAACTAAATCAACTGGCATGCTCGTCGTCTGATCTGTCTGCTCATTAAAAAAAAAAAATCTCTTTATGACAATTCTCCTTGTTTTTGAATCCCAAGCCTCCCTGTTTCTTGTGTTCCTGCAAACTCCTTCCCTGCAACACTATTTCGTAACATTCCTCTTAATTGAAAACACATGTATACTTTCTGGAAAATTTGATTGCATGTCGCCATAGGAAATTGAGGAAAATAATGCAGTTTAAAAAATGTCTTTAAAAACTGCTGAATGGGCAGGACTGGGCAATTAACCATTTCCATGCCACAGTAAATAGAATATTGAGCTTACTGTCATCAGTGACTTTTGGAGAACATTGAATACATGTACCCAAAATCCCTATTGCTGCAACCTTAATGTAATGTATATGGTTACCAATACAATCAAAATGAGACTTTACTGTACAAGCATTAGTGCATTGTGGGATTCCAAAAGACTAAAAATGCTTCTAAAAAGACACTTCAAGCATACTGAGGAAGCATAGTAGAACTGCTCTTTGTCCCGTAGCCCATCGTGCTGCTTCCCTGCCTCACTTCCCCATTGTCAGCCTTGAGGAGCCTTTTAAGAAGCAATGTTTGCTGGAATAGTTAGTAAGCATGGCAAAAAAATGATCCAAAAGAGATGTTTTCTATTAGTGAACGGGGCAGTGATTTTGCAGAGCATGCTTTGACGTACCAAAACGTTAACTAAAATTGATAAAAAGGGGAAGGAATTGTTCTGACCAGAGTAGCCTGACAAAATATTTGTGTAAATGAGACAGTAACAGGATTGGTGAAATTTCCAAATTGAATAAAGCTGAGTTTACAGTAGTTGTGGGAGGGAAGGTTAGTGTATACATCACCTTTCTCACAGGCTACTGTCTGCTTGTTTTAGTTTCAACAGCGGGTGAGGGAGCTCCTCGACTTCTTCTGAGGGAGAATTTTAATCTGTAACCTTTCTTGGCTCCTCGGTCTCATCTTTAACTAGCAGACGTCTCTCACTCTGCCTGTGTGTTTAGCTTGCTGATCAGCAATCGTGCCCAGCATGTTAGTCATCCCAATAAATGTCACTGGAATAACCCTGTTGCAGAACTCTCTGGGGGTTGACTTTAGGAATGTAGTCATTTATAAAGCAGTGTATTGAAATAATGGTGATTATGGATACAACTGTTATGCATTTCCCAAACTGAAACTGATATTTGCATAAAATTCCAAACTGAACGACACAGAGAAAAGAAAAAAACGAACTGAAACCAAAAATATTTTTTTGTGCAATTTAAAAAATTGTTGGCAGTTTCCGCACTAAGGTTTTTGGCAGCTCAACTCACACTTTTCTGGATATCCACAGTTCATATTAACTTACCTTAATAATTGTAATATGATAACATAAATCGACAGTTATGACAAGACTTGCATAATTGATTCTAACAGCCCTCAGTAGGGATAACCGCAGCTTTATACTTCTTCTGGGTGTTTAGATGTCTGGGGCTGTTTTCATATGCAAGCACTCAGTCTGCGTACCCTAACTGAAACCTTTTGTTAAAAGAACGCATCCTATTAATACATTGTTTTATTTTTTACCACATTGTGTCTAATTGTACAATGCATTGGAATGAGTGATGCAATAGGACTGTATTAAGGTTACTTGTCCTGTTCCCTTGCACAAATGCAATTAGTTTTTTTCCATTTTAAACTTTAATTTCAGAAGAGTTGATTTAAAAAAAATCCAAAACAAAACAAAAAAAACACTGAACCAATATTAACCGAATTGCATGCCTAATGGTGATTAATAAAAATGTGCCTTTGATAGCCCAACAATAGGCATATTGTTAAAAGAGTGATGGTCCACCTTTTCTTCTGTTGAAGATATATATATAGCCTTTGAGTTACTACATTGTGGTATATAGATGTAGACTTATAAACACAAATTTGAAGTCTAAAATATAAGCACAGAAACAAAGTTCAAAGAAGTTTGTTAATGTCTTTTATGTCTGTTCATTTAACTAGCACCCCATAGTTACTTTTAATGACAAATAACTCCACAATTGATCTTAAGACGGGTCCACAACTGAGGGATCAGCGGAATTGCCAGAAAGAAAAAAAAAATACACACACTTCGAAAAGCGGGAAACTTGTTCTTGTTGCGCAACTAGTTGCTCAGGTGTGGACAAAACAGTTGCAGGTGATTAAGTTGCTCAGGTGTTCACCAGGTATTTATAAAGATAATTTGGTGGTTTATTTTTAGCCATGTGGTACATAGCAGGTAATGATAGTGTGGGGGGTTGAAAAACAAACTGTCTTTGACCTTTGTGAAACCCTGCGTTTTGAAGTGCTATTGTACAGAGAAACTTAGCTTGAACTTTTCATTTCATTTCAGAATTACCAAACCTTTAACATTTGCTGACTGTGTTGGCGATGAACTACCATTAGGCTGGGAAGTTGTTTACGATCAGCAAATCGGCGTCTACTACATTGATCACATAAACAGTAAGTTATCTTCTTAAATCTGCTCTTTGGAATGTGGAATTCACTGCACAGGTACTGTAAAGAAATTCTTAACCATCTGTATCCCAAGCCTACTGTGCTGTATGTGAAATATCTGAATTATACATATCAACCTCCCCATCCAATTACAGTCAGAATATTGCACCTACGGAATTAGATTGCTGCTCTACACAGAGAGAGATACAGTGTGATGTGGGTAACTTAAAAATAATGATGGGAGTGAATACTTTTTTTCTACAAATTTAAAAAAAGGAAAGAAATAGAACTAGTTGAAATAAAAACCTGGACTGGTACTGCTGTACACCTGCTTGTTTATTTCTCACATGCTAAAACTGACAAAGGAATAAAGTAAATATGATTGTATACCTTGTATCTTTTTCTCCTTAGATTCTGGTACATTAAATAGATGATAGATGTATTAGTGTAGATTGACCCCTCTATGTCTATACCCCCTCCCCATCGTCAAGGTAACAGTCCTCCACCTGTAGCCAATAGTAAACATATAATAGGTCATCTTTACAAACAATTGAATGTATGCACTAAAATTACAAACGGAACAATCTTTTTTAACTAGTTAAAAAAAAACAAAAAAAACTGTAACTCCACTGTAACATAATGATTTCTTGCTTTGCTGCATTAAGAGTCTCAGATTTTTTCCAGAAAAAGCTTTGTCAATACAGTTTGACCTCCCATTGTTGTTTGAGTGGATGGTACATGGTTCCTTGGCTCCTGTCATGTGAATATTTGACCATGCCTCCGAGGAGAAGAATCTATTTTGCTCTTGAATAAGCTCTCTGCACATTTGCTTTGCAATTACATTGTTGGTCATCATGGAACAGCTTTTCAGTATCACTGTTAAATCGCTGTGCAAACATGCAGAGGCGGTTAAGTTAAGTGTACAAATACTGACTGATTGTAGAAGTTCACACACTAACATGTTTGATTGGCCTGCAGAACAGATGGAAGTGTTGTTGAGAGAGTTGTTGTAGAGCAAATAGACTGCGATATACAAAGTGTTTTACAGCTGATAAATTCATTTTAAAGGTACTTCAGGAGTAAGTAGTGTTATTTTATTTTTTGTATTTTCCCTTGTCTGTTGGCTGAGGGCCCAGAGGGAATGCTGCAATGACTTTTGCACTCCCATTGGGTTAGGGAAGAAAATTAACTGAGGGTAGTTGCACCTAATTCCTCTTCAGCAACTGTTAATATCTCGGACAAGGTTATTAAAGAATAACTCCTATTTTATACTGACTCCATAACCAGGCTTCTTCTGGTGCTAAAGGGCTGTGGCACAGGGCCAAACAGATAAACTTGTCTTCAAACTGGGGAGTTTGAATGGTTCTTGCACAGTTCTGTACTTCTAGCAACGCCTTTTCCCTTAGAAATCACCCAGATCGAAGACCCACGAACACTATGGCGCCAAGAACAGGAGCGCATGCTGAAGGAGTATCTCGTGGTGGCCAAGGAGGCTCTCGATGCCAAGAAAGAGATCTACCTGATCAAGCAGCAGCGTTTGGAGCTGGCCCAGCAGGAGTACCTGCAGCTCCACGAGCTGGCAGAGGAGGACATTCGCTCCCATGTCAGCTGTAAGTGCTTCTCACTTTATTCACTGTGTTTCCTGCAGGTCTGCTCAACTGGCACTGTGCACTGTTTTAAGCAACAAACAAGTAGTGAAGTAGTTCTGACCACCATTATGAATCATGTATGATGAATGATCCCTGTAAAGGATTTGTTGGAATTCCAGCACAGTGCATCTTGTTCTGTGTGTCGATGTCATGCCGTGCATAGAACAGAATCATTTTGTACAGTTTGAGCTGCCAGAAGCACTTAATGAGCTCTTAGAAGGCCAACCATAGCTGAGCCCATGTCAGGGGGTAGTAGGGCATAGAGGCATACAATAATATATAGAGCTATGACCACAGAGTTACTCGGTGGTTAGTATATGAACCATTTCACAACTAGTTTTCCTGTTTGAATCAAGTTAATGATGTTAGTGATTATAATGAATGTTGTACTTGTGGCTGTTGGGGACCTAGTACAGTATGTGGTCTCATCTCAGTTTCTTGTGGATAAGTGCCCAGTTCACCAAAAGGATCACAATCAGCCCTTTCCATGTCTTGTGTTATGTGATGTTAATAAGGATGAATTGACTCAGGCAGGGGCAACAATACAGGCATTGTTAACATTAGGTAGGTAGATTACATTTACAATTAGGAATGCTTAAAATTCAAAGGTAGAGCACAGCACACAGTCACGCTAAAGAATCAAGTGCAGTTAACTTATTTATTGACTGGTGAAATACAATTCAAAGTTGCTGCATTATAAGTATGCATCTCCTACATAGGACTTTCTATCTCAATCAGACTGTATCAAGCAATTGTTTGAATCGTTCAATGCACAGAGCAACTACTTCTAGGTACTTTTTCTATTCACATGAGCCGTGATATTTGCGCATGGTTATTAAAAACTGGAAATTACTGGTGAAAATTTTACTTTCAGTAGAATCCGGTAGTTAAGGATGTGTGTATTTTAGATCTACCACTGTTAGGGTTGTTACTGTATTACCCACAGATATATACCTTGTGTTTGGTTAAGTGCCTGACTCCTAACTGTCTAGCAAGTTATGACCACTGCAACATATCACTTTTAACATATCAAGCCAAACATGTATTTACTATCATTATTTTATTTTTTATGGTGCTGAGTTTGTCACTGGTTAGACAGTAGAGACTGTGCTGCAGTAGCTTTTTTCATAGTCTTCTTGTTAATGTAGTCACTTATTAACTTGTTCCTGGAGATTTACTATTTTAATTCTGAAAGAATTTAAAATATGTGAATGCAACACATAGCTGAGGCTTAAGGACTTTTTCTGGAGAATCTGTGGAATTACGCCCTTCTGAGTGTCTGGGAATACAATATGAACAGTATGAGTGTTGAATACAATATGAACAGTATGAGTGTTGAATACAATATGAACAGTATGAGTGTTGGGTTTCAATGCAACTTCCCTCTTTTTCCTCTTCCTCATAGCATTCTCTGGCTCTTCTTCAAACACAAAGTATGACCCTGACCAAATCAAAGTGGAAATAGCTCGTAGGCGGGAACGGGTAAGTCATTATCACCTTGGAACAATGCGCTGCACGTCAGATCCCAAACATTGCAAACACCGCAACAATGCTCGTCCATTGGGCTTGTAGGGTCAGTTCAGGTGTGGCTTTTTAAATTGGAGGAAGTTATTTGTCTTTTTGAGCAGGAAATTGATTCGTTCTGTGTGTTTTTTGAGTTGCTCAACTCTATAGTATGGCAAAAACATAATGGGCAAAGTTTACAACTCCTTTGCTCCAGTACAAAGTTGACTTTGAGCTTTTTTCTTCTGACAATGAACAGTTTTTAAACATTAATAACTTAACATTGGTATATCTTTTGTGTGTTTTAATTTATAGATTAACTTTAAGATTTAGTAGCTTCAAAATACATTATGCTATTTATTTTTAAATCATTGAGTCATTTACTGAAATACTGTGCTTTTTACTTTTTGATATAGCCTGTGCTAAGATGCTTTGAGTTCAGAAGCTGCTCTTAAGCTCTTGTTACCAGCCACAGACATATGTAACCCAGGCAACTAGAAATGAAGAGCAGAACAGCAACAGCACATCTCTCTGGTCTTGTGGCTGAAGAAATAATAAATCCAATTAGAAAGCTGTGAGTCCTGTGAGTTGTTGTGGTGGTAATGAATGCTGATTTTTGTTTCCAGCTCTCCAGACTGAAACAGGAGCTGGTCCAGATGAAGCAGGAGCTGCAGTACAAGGAACTGGGAGTGGAGACTCTACAAGAGTGAGTGCTGCACTGTGTAACTGTTGTTGTTCTTTGACAATTCCTTCCCCTCCCTCGCTACATTCTCCAACTTCCTCTCATTTTCCTGATAGCTTGTTTATGTCAGCAGTCTAATTGAGGAGCAGAAGCTTGTTTGTAACACTTTAAGAAATTAAGTAAAGCAGATAGACGTTTCAGCTTGTGCCTTCTGGAATGTACAGAAGAAGACACGAACCAAAAACTTGTCTACTTGACTAAGTTTTTATAGTTTTACCTTAGAATTATGAAAATCGTTTTAAAGGTATGAATTGCCCCCAATTAATTACTCTACCCTTAATAGCCCCAGTATAATTTGTACTGCACCCTTATCCTTGTTTACAGTACAGTAGTTACCCCCCCCCCCAAAAAAAAAAAAAATACCAGTACCTTTCAAACAGTACTTTCAACAGTATTTTTTTTATAGTACAATAATGCCTGTCTAATTCAGCTCGTCTACGTACTGGCATTCTGTATAGTTTGACATGATTTTTAGTCCTGACCAAATCCCTATTGAAATGAATAGAGTGATATCCGGCATGATTTTTTGTTTAGTTTAGGTTAGTTTATTCACTTTGTGCCCGCAGGTCTAGCACAGTTACATCTTAGACCATACTCATGTCCTGTCTGTGCCTTTCTGAACTGTGCAGTTGTTAAACTTCAAATACATGTGTAAACCTCTACACAACAAGCTATCTCTTGAAAGAAAATTTGCAAAAAAAAAAGAAAAGTCTACCAAAACTAACACAAAGAGTTAAGTAAAAAAAAAAGGTTTAAACAGTATGTACAGTAATAAAATGTTCAGATTTGTCATTTTATCTTTAAGGTACAGAATACAATTTTTTACAGTAATTTTGTATTCCAGCACACTGTCTAATCCAGTAGATTTTTTTTTGATCCCAAGTGACACCAGATTGTACAGGGTTTACTGTAGACTACAGTAGATTACTGCTTCTGTTCTCTTATATTTCTGCTTTAAAAGCTGTATCCAGTGCTAAGGTAATGATACTGTACAGTGATACAATAATTGTGTCCTTGCTTAACCCCATACAAACTCAGCCTGCCATCACCATTATGTCATAGCAATGTTAAAGTCCATCTTTCATGGTATACCGCAGAGCTTGGATTAGTTTAGACAGATGACTCAGTCAAGCTTTCCCAGTGATAAATAAACCACAAAAAAGGAGTTTCTATAGAAGCCTGCATAGCCATTACCAAGAAACAACTTGCCAAAATATAGTGTAGTATAAAGTAACCAGACCTGGTTGACATTCCTGCTGGTTTACATTCCCTAAAAGACGTTTCAGCTGCCTGTACAGAAATGTCCTCCTTGGAGAGTGCTTAGAAGGTCAGAGAAAATGAGACCCTGTACAGCTATGGCCACCCTTTAGAATGAACACATTTTGCTTTGTAAAGTCGAATGAACCCTGCTGAATAATGTTACGTTAACATATTGAATTATATACCACTTTATAGTTTTCCATATACTTAACGAAAAACAGACACAAATTAAAAAATGTGACATTTCAAAATCTAACATGAAATACTGTACTACTATTATGGCTTCCGGTAGACTTTTGCAATATCATTTTGTAGGTTATTTGATTACACGTGTTAGATGAAAGATATAAATTATGTTCATATATATATATGAACATTGTGAATTGTATTTATTTATTTTATTTAATATCTCAATCCTACAATTCTAGTTGATGCAAAACTTGGCCATAGCTGTAGTTTCCTCTCAGAACATTTTGATGATTACTACAAAAGTTTTTTCCAGTGGGATTTGTTTTGATGCAAAGGCCAGCACTACCCAGAATGCTGATGGGAAGTTACTGAGTTTAATTTGGAAGCTGGGCTACACCTCAGGAAGGGTATGCATCATTAATATGCGGGAGCCAAGGCTAGTCTTGAATAGGAAGTATGCTACAAGGCAAAACAGTTGGAAAAACACGGCCTTAACTTGCTGTAAATTCCGCAGCATATCCTGAGTTCCAAAGAGGGGCCTTATCTCAGAGATAATATCAGATTAGAAGAACAGCAGCAATAGTGTTTCTCCAGGTTAAATACGGTGGACACACAGTGTTATAGATTACCACAAAGAGCTTTTTTACTGCCTCTTAATCAAACAGGACATGAATGTTATTGCTTGTTATAGATCTGGTAACACTTTAAAAGCATCAGTAATTAAGCATCCTGTATGTTTCGACCGGTCACCTAAGATGGCTGCCATATTAGTGTCATGTGACTTTTTGATATATTGGCTTCATACTCGATGTACAGGGTGATAAGAAAGTAAGTGTATATTCTGTGATTCTGTAGATTTCGACCGTGAATGTCGTACAAGAAAAAGTAACCCTTGGGTGTCAGTAATTTTACAAAGCTGCTGTTGCAAGAGTGTTAAAGAGTCAAACTGTATCTCAGACATATAGCTCAGATATAAAATTTATATTTACATTCTTGACAAAACTCCCATTTCTAGTTGACATGTTATTATATATGAATAGGGTTTTTGATTTTTGGTTTTAACCGATAAAACACGATAAAACACCCCCCCGATACAAAAAAAATTAAAAATCGGTGGATAGCCAGTAAACACCGGAAAACACCAGAAAAACTGTGGAAATGGTTAATCAATTCACGTTGACTTTACCCTTTTCTCATTTAAAAAAAAAAAACTACTACAAAAATAATAATAAATACATTTCCCAGTGCAGCTTGGCAATGTCCCGGCTTCCTGACTTGTATCTTTAATTGATTAGTTCTGAATACTTTAAACCCGCCCCAACTACAGAGTGACAGCATATTCCTACATTTCTATTGGAGACTCCGCTTGCGAGATTTAAAACGATATTACAATCAGGATGGAGGCTTGTTAGCAGGATTTCAAGCTGTATTACAGTTAAGATACGGAGGATTTAAAACAGAATTGTGGCGAAATGTACAAAAACGCTTACACACAAAAAACCCAGAAGAATATACCCGTGACCATAGGGATTTTGTTGTGGAAGACAGAAATGGAAAGAAGGTACAACTTAAGTGTGCAAGTACTGTCAAGTTACTACTAATACGTATTTTGACAGAAAAAAAATGGTCAAGCATTTTGGAAAGTAACCGAAAACACAAATTTCATACAGTATGTCAAAAAATGAAAGCCCCGAAAAAAAAACGATTTACATAAAACTCGAAAATAGCTAAAAATAAGCACCGAAAAATACAATTAATAAAACCCGAAAAACAGAAGCCCTATATATGAATTTTCGCAGCCAGCTGAGGCACCTGAGGCATGGGCCTTGGTTAAAATCATAGTAATGATTATTTATTTAGGCCCTTTTACACGTTGCTTTGCCGCAAAATAAAATGTATTTCATCCCTTGTTGTGCTCGTATATTAATTCCCAAGTCCCACTGATATCTATAGCCTTTGTGTGCTCTTCATAATCGTTACTGTTTGTTTACTTAAGTGCTTCTGTGATTTTTCATGCTTGGCTACAGCCCTGATAGTAATGTAATACATTTTAACATGTTTAACCATGGATGTTACAGTACTTGATCATACTTACCTGTGCTTTACCATGCTTCCACACGCTGTGCTTTACTACCACAGTATAAAGGGGATAAAATACAATATTCCCCATTCCCATGGCTTAACACACTATGAATAGACATCTCCCATACTTCTTTTTTATACTTTATAAAATAGCTAGTATTATAGCAACTGCAGTATATCTATCTATCAATCAATCAATCAATCAATCAATCAATCAATCAATCAATCTTTATTTTATGTAGCGCCTTTCATAGTGGACCACCATCACAAAGCGCTTCACAAGATAGTGAGAAACAATGCATAATACATTAAATACAGTGAAATACAGGGCATAGTACATTAAATACAAACTGTATAAAAACAATGCAAATACATTAAATACAGGCATATTACATTAAATACAAGGCTAGGATGTGAATTGTAAACATTGGATGCGTGTGTCATGCAGATGAAGTGAAAAACCTGAAATAGCAATTTAGACAACAGCTAATAACAGATATCAGGCTTAAAGAGCATTGAAAGCAAGAGGGAACAAGTGGGTCTTGAGAGTTGATTTGAAGCGAACGACTGTGGGAGCTACATGTAAAGCTGGGAGAGAGATATGTTTGAGAACTGAACCCTAGCCTTTGATAATAAACAAAGGAAGCAGTGGAAATGAATGACCTTAAATGTATACATTCTCCTGCAAAGTATTTTATTTCTGAAAACAAAAAAACAACATGTTTCTAAAACGGAGAGTTTAGAGACTGGTATATAAAACCTGGGAGGATTTTGGTTGCCAATCTCAAATTGAAATTGGCAGCAGTGTGGAGTGGTGGTTAGGGCTCTGGACTATTGACCGGAGGGTCGTGGGTTCAATCCCAGGTGGGGGACACTGCTGCTGTACCCTTGAGCAAGGTACTTTACCTAGACTGCTCCAGTAAAAAAAAAACTAAAAAAAAAACTGTATAAATGGGTAATTGTATGTAAAAATAATGTTACATCTTGTAACAATTGTAAGTCGCCCTGGATAAGGGCGTCTGCTAAGAAATAAATAATAATAATAATAATAATAATAATAATAATAATAATAATAATAACAAATGTGGTTATCAGATGGAATAAGACCAGTATCTGATATTATATTCCCATTCCTAATAATAAGTATAATTTGTCAAAATTGGAAAACAGAACCAAACCTGGGTCTAAAATATAGCTTGCTTTCAAGTTACGTGTGTACAGTACTTTTTTATGCCCCTTGTCATAGAGAAAATAACCACATTCACCAAAACCATAAAGTTAGAAAATGTTACTGCATTTATTTATTTATTTATTTATTTATTTATTTATTTATTTTACACAGGGACACTTTATCTGGAGTAATTCAGCATCCCCACTTTTGTCGACTAACTTCTGTGTTTGGGTTTTTGCATTTCACAGAGCACTTTGTTAATCCCTAGAAATCTGTCCTTTACATACTGTAGCTTCCAGAACAGAATGTTATTGTTAGCTGATATACTACCCTAGCAAGGCCTAGGATTCCGTACATGACACGAGGCACAAACCCACATGAAAATACTAGATAGGACCAGGTTTTGATAACAGAACAAATATACAGCCCCTTTGTGGAAACAAAGCCGGGATTGTTGCCTGGGATGGGGCAGGGTCCCTTGAAGAGCTGGCTGCTGCAACAGTACCTGCTGTTGATGGAAGGCCTGCAGGAAATAGGCTGTGGTCAGGCCAGGGACCGGTGCCAGCAGCGATGATGTCAAAGGCAGCAGCCACCACAGAACTTTCCATTCTTTCAGGATATAAGGCCTGGAGTTTAAGGGAGGGTCTTTCTGGGGGTTGGCAGTGAGGCAGAAGTAAGGTTTCTACAGAATGTGGAAGATAAAAATAACAGTATAAATAGAACTGTTTCACTGACTTGCTGTCACTGAAACATGAAGCTTGATGATTTTCTTTTGACGGGATTTATTGATTTTTATTTTTTGTGATTTTAATAATCAAAAAATAACAACAGATAGCTAATTTAATCTAACTATGATACAACGTGTTTTAGCGTGTTACAAATTCATAAATCAGCCCCTGCAGCCAAAGCAGACATCTGACCTGTTACTGTCACAGCAGTGTATAGCTAGTGGCCTTGATATATTTGGCTTGGTATTCTCCAAGAAAATGACATCTCTGAATAGGAAAAGCCAAGGAAATGGGGGATCTGGAGCAAACCAAAATATTTTCAGATTTAGTTAATTATTTGTATTAAACAAAAAATATAATTGCAAGTGCAATGTTCACAAGCTTTAATCTATGCTAAAAAAAAAAGAAAGATTAAAATTAATTAATACTGCAAGTGACCTGACATGCTCGTTCATGGACTGCTAGTTGGTAAACTCTGAGTGTTATACACAAGGTCATAACTGTCCAGTGCTACTGGTCAGGCCAGGCTAGGTTGTGTCCTAAATCTGAAACAAAAACACATTGGAAATTTTTAAAAACGCCAACTTATAAAAGTGCCCAGCCATTTATAGTTGAGATATCAAAAACACAAGCCAAGTTTCAAGAAACCATTGGGGTAACCTTGCCCAGCACCAAGCAAATAGGCACAACTGTAAAAGCGGTGGGGGTCGAGGAGAAGGACATTTTTACATTATATTGGCGACTTATTTCTCTTACTATATGACAGGTATTGACTTTTTTTTCTACATTTCACCTAATAGTGTTGGGAACTACAAATTAAAAGTGAAATGGTGCTTTTGGCTGATTTACTTTTGCTGCGCTAATACCTTGAAAACACTTAAACTATCCTTGCTATATAGAGAGTCTCTGGCAGTTCTTGCTGATAACTTGGCGCGAGGAACTACCGTTCCTCTCAATATAGTAAGTAGTGAACCAACAAAAGTCTTATTGATTGAGGCAGTAATTAGGCCTGTGGGTGCAGTGGAATTTAGAAGGGGTGTTGTTGTTTAGCTTTGGTCAACTCATTTTGATACAGAATTTAAGTGAATTGATACTGCAGTCTCAGTGTTTGCCACCAGGAGTCACTGTAAACTTGTACGGTGCAAAAGTGAATTCCAATGGGTTCTGTTTATTTGAAATTCACAGCCATATGTTTATTGCTCGATGTATTTGATGGGTTTTCACTGAACCCAGTCTCAGCTACATGTGCTTATGGACATGGTTCATTATTTAGCCAAACTGCTTTAACTGAACATAAGGGTAAACAGAACTAAGTAAAAGGTCTACATGATGAATTGGAAAATGTGATATAAACGCAGTTCAAAGACATACCAGAACTTAACATGCGAGACAAAACACAAAAGTTGTCAAATTCCTGGAAAATGTTTCAGCTTGGCCATGTGGTTCCTGGTGTATGCAATGCCACAAAACAGGCTTTTTTTTCTGACTTTACAGTGGTCATAGTGCAAAATAACACACATTATAAAATACCAAACCTATCGAAGTGTTGACATACATTACTTTTAAACAAGTTTTATGCTTCAAAACAGCTTATTTCTGAGTGGTGCAGTGATATACCCATTCTTTAAGTGAACTGAGCTGTAACTGTACATAATGTTTTATTTCTTAAATCCATTAGGGGCAGGGGGGCAGGGGGTCAGGTTAATTGTTACACTCTGGTGTGCCACATTTTATTAAGGCCACAGGGGCACTTGCAAACATTTAAAAAGCAATAAAAAGTCACCTGGATGTGATGACAAACATACACTGATGCAAAATGAATCTAGCAAATAAGGACTACCATAGTTAACATAACTGATATTTCACACTCATAAACCAAACTGCTCTTTTAAGTGCCTGCTTAACCTCCCAGAATATGGAAGAGCAGACCAAGTTATGATGCTTATTACTGGCGCTGTTTAGAACTGTATTATCTGTTGTGTCAATTTGTGTAGACCTGCCCTGGGGTCATATGACTGAAGTGATGTCATTCACCATTTATGAAACTCAAAAGCTGGAAACAAGGGGAGACTAACATATGGTAGCATGAATGAAAACCTTGCAACTAAATGAAGGATTGTGCAGGTGTTGGCATTTTAACCACAGGAACACATTACTGAATGTTGACGGTTCTAAACTGGTAATTGTGTTTACTTTGGAGCCCAACATCAGTATATGTATAAACTAACTTAAATTGTCTTGTCTTTAACCCCATAGGGCTTGGTGATGAGCAAACCACAGTCTAGGCTGCGTTACGATTGCTAAAAAGAAATGCCTTAACAGAGAAAAAGACAAAACCAACAACTAGATTTGTTCCCAGAGAAAGGAAGTGGTATCATAATATGAAACTTAAACTTAACGTAAAATATATCTTAAAAAAAACTTAAACTTAAAATATATCTCACTTTACTGACGATATCGGTGTCACAATGCAATAGGCATACAGGCGCACAAGTGTCTTCTGGGAATAGTAGTTTATCTGGTACACGCTTAAAGGTGTTTCCAATCAGCTGAAATGCAAAGGAAAACTACAACTCCCATAATCCATGCATGTCAACAACGCTGGCTTCACATTTTAACTTTGATTTAATGGGACTAAACCATCAAGGGGTTTTCCACGCTATCGAGCAGTGATGCAGTTCATTTTTCATCTACTGTCCCAGTTGTTTTTAAAATTCCTACCATTATGATGGTACATTTTTTTTAAATCTCCTTCCACTTCGGGGATGGTTATGGTTGTAGCACAAGTGTTTAGTCATTGCGTTACTTTAACCGCTTCAAACTGGCAAGAATAGTAGTTCATATTTCTGTTTACATATACATATATACAATCTCATGCCCAATATCTATAGAAACTCCTGTGACAATTTACCTGACTGCCTCTTGGAATAAGCTTTTTGTTGGTAACTAACAGGACCTGGACAGCAGTTATTAGTGTACACAGAAAGGATTCATGTTAACCCAGAATGTCTGTAGGGACCACCTTTTGGTGTATAGCTAGCTACCTTCCTTAAACAGGCTGTAATGAAGTTCAACATTCATAATATGTTGGGGTTTTTTTCTGTTGCTCTTCCATTCAATCATTCGTATTATTATGTATGGTTTCATTTTATGAAGCATTTGTTGATAAATATTTTACTTCTATACAGTTATAAACAAAAACTTTTATTTTTTTTATTGAAGTTCTGTTTTTGGTTTAGAATTGACAGGAAGATGTCGAGCAGCCAGACAAACTACAAGCTAGATGAAGCCCAGGCTATTGTCAATGAACTGCGAACAATAAAGAGATCGATCAACACAGGCGAGAAGGAGAGGCAGGACCTCATCCAGGTGAGAGCTTTAGGACAGCCAGGAGGTAACTCCTCACAGAGGTGCTAGCTGCTGTGGATTTCCTACAGTGACACCACAAATACAGGGACACCTTGAGAATGTACAGTACTGTGCAAAAGTTTTAGGCAGGTGTGAAAAAATGCTGTAAAGTAAGAATGCTTTCAAAAATAGACATGTTAATAGATTATATTTATCAATTAACTAAATGCAAAGTGAGTGAACAGAAGAAAAATCTAAATCAAATCCATATTTGGTGTGACCACCCTTTGCCTTCAAAACAGCATCAAGCATCAATTCTTCTAGGTACACTTGCACGCAGTTTTTGAGGGAATTCGGCAGGTAGGTTGGTGGCCCAAACATCTTGGAGAACTAACCACAGTTCTTCTGTGGATTTAGGCAGCCTCAGTTGCTTCTCTCTCTTCATGTAATCCCAGACAGACTCGATGATGTTGAGATCAGGGCTCTGTGGGGGCCATACCATCACTTCCAGGACTCCTTGTTCTTCTTTACGCTGAAGATAGTTCTTAATGACTTTCGCTGTATGTTTGGGGTCGTTGTCATGCTGCAGAATAAATTTGGGGCCAATCAGATGCCTCCCTGATGGTATTGCATGATGGATAAGTATCTGCCTGTACTTCTCAGCATTGAGGAGACCATTAATTCTGACCAAATCCCCAACTCCATTTGCAGAAATGCAGCCCCAAACTTGCAAGGAACCTCCACCATGCTTCACTGTTGCCTGCAGACACTCATTCGTGCACGCTCTCCAGCCCTTCGGGCGAACAAACTGCCTTCTGCTACAGCCAAATATTTCAAATTTTGACTCATCAGTCCAGCGCACCTGCTGCCATTTTTCTGCACCCCAGTTCCTGTGTTTTCGTGCATAGTTGAGTCGCTTGGCCTTGTTTCCCGCCGGAGGTATGGCTTTTGGCCGCAAGTCTTCTATGAAGGCCACTTCTGACCAGACTTCTCCGGACAGTAGATGGGTATACCAGGGTCCCACTGTTTTCTGCCAGTTCTGAGCTGATGGCACTGCTGGACATCTTCCGATTGTGAAGGGAAGTAAGCATGATGTGTCTTTCATCTGTTGCAGTAAGTATCCTTGGCCGACCACTGTGTCTACAGTCCTCAACGCTGCCCGTTTCTTTGTGCTTCTTCAAAAGAGCTTGGACAGCACATCTGGAAACCCCTGTCTGCCTTGGAAATTTCTGCCTGGGAGAGACCTTGCTGATGCAGTATAACTACCTTGTGTCTTGTTGCTGTGCTCAGTCTTGTCATGGTGTATGACTTTTGACAGTAAACTGTCTTCAGCAACCTCACCATGTTAACTGAGTTTGGCTGTTCCTCACCCAGTTTTATTCCTCCCTACACAGCTGTTTCTGTTTCAGTTAATGATTGTGTTTCAACCTACATATTGAACTGATGATCATTAGCACCTGTTTGGTATAATTGTTTAATCATACACCTGACTATATGCCTACAAAATCCCTGACTTTGTGCAAGTGTACCTAGAAGAATTGATGCTGTTTTGAAGGCAAAGGGTGGTCACACCAAATATGGATTTGATTTAGATTTTTCTTCTGTTCACTCACTTTGCATTTAGTTAATTGATAAATATAATCTATTAACATGTCTATTTTTGAAAGCATTCTTACTTTACAGCATTTTTTCACACCTGCCTAAAACTTTTGCACAGTACTGTATATATCACAGGTGTTTCTAATTCTCTGTCAATCCTCTGCATATGTAAGGAAGTTCTTGTCAGGGCTCTGCTAAGAGTCATTTAAAAAATATCTAAGTGAGGACTTCTTGGAAACAAACACCGATAGCAATGTGTGTGAGTCTCTTTAGTGTATTTTGATACTTGGAAAGTAAGTAAAATGCCATGGTAAATATTTTAGTATTTAATCACTGACGGTGATTGGGTGCACAACTGTTTAGTTAAATAGACCCCAAAAAGTATTCAGGGCATATAGAGATAATAGTCACACTTGGTAGCAAAATGCTGAGGCATGAATCATTGAGGTTCTTTTTTTTTATTTAGAAACCTAACTAGTCAGCATTGGAAAGATCACATGTTTACATTTCTGCACCATCATCAGTGGAAAACCTGTGTTGACCGCAAACTAAGCTAATTACCTCCCTTCCCAGAACCCTGTGGGAGAGCAAAGGGCCAGGCAGGTCATCAGGAATGGGGCGGAACAGAAGAGGGGTGGGTGATTCAGGTCTGGAGCAGCTATGCCATGCACCCTCACAAAACACAGACGCTGAGAAGCACACAGCTCTTTACAGCAAATGCCAAGGCAGTCTCTCCCTTCAAAAAAGGGATTTCCTGAGAGTTCAGCAAAAAAAGTAGTCTGGAAGCACAGTGGCACTTAAATAATTGGAATGGGTCCCCAGCTACATTAGACGCTGTTTACTTTTACTAGGCTGAGCTTGTGGGGTAAGTGTGGGGACTAGCGGGTAATGTTTAGTATGCCGGGGTAGGTGGGGGTTAGGGTTGATGACAGGGATGACATTTTTAGCTTGCTGGAGAGTGGCTGACTACACCACCACCATGATTGAAATCAAATGAATGAGCCCCCTTCTACATTAACACTTAAAAACACATTCCCCCTTATCTTAGAATATAACTTGTTGAAAGTGTGTTCATTTGATTTCTGCTGCACCCTTGAAGCGGTTTTTATAGCTAATAAATTAATTTAATTAATCTCAGCTGTCGTTCACTTCCATTCCCTTCCATAGGTCTTGTGTGTGCAGTTTTGAAAGAAACTCAATCATTTTCATGTAGAAATGTATATATGGTACTAAACTAGGTTAAAGAAAGCTCTGTGTGCGTGCCATACTTTCAGGTTATCATATACTTCCTAGGCCATTTCACCCAGAGAATGAAATTGTCCCCAGCCCGTTCAATGCCTTTGTTCATGTCATTTATCAACCTGCTTCTGGGGACACATGCTTGGGAAGTGTAGTTACTGTTCATTTTAGATTCAGAGGGTAAGCTACTAAGTTACTTTGATCTTAAATGGAAAGCTTTTTTAGTTTGTTTTTCTTTTCAACCAAGGGGAAAAGGGAGGTATTTAGTTGCAGCTGGAATACCTGCCCATGCTCCAGACACTACTACACCACTGTAGCATCTGAGTGGCCACAAAACTTTCATATGGTGACAAAGTGTGATGCAGGAATTTAGAATGGAGCTCAGAACATTGTAGTACATCCTGAGGTTGAGTAGGCAGCCAACACACAAAGAGCTGCTGAGTTACTCAGGCTATGAGCAAGCACAGGTATGTGGAGGGGTGTGGGAAGGGAGCTCTTCAATAAACCACAAACATATGATGGGCACCTATGACATTATTGCAAAGAGCAGTAACCAAGGCTTTAAAATCTAAATTATTTTTTTTTTAAGCTAGCAGTAATTGTCACCCTTATTCTTGATGGTGTTTTGTTTATGTAATACATTACTGTGTATTGTTAATACATTACTGTATATTGCGGTAATAATACATAAACCACTGCATAACCACATGCCTTTAGTCTCTCGTCCTTGTTTTGTGCATTTGTTTATCTTCCCCAGAAATGGGTTGCCAGAACGTATCACCTGATCCTTTGTTTTGCACCGCAGAGCCTAGCAAAGCTAACGATTGGCTTCCGGAATAGCTGCTGTATAAACGACTCCCTGCCGGACCTCCAGAACAGTGTTGGTGTGCTCAGTGACTCCTGTTTACCTCAGCAGTACTGCGATGCCGGCTCTCAGACTGACGTCATCGGAGAGGTATACATTCAAGCACCAGGCCCCAGTTGTTATGTAATCTATTGGCTGCAAGCACATCAGAAGGCTATGAAGAGGAGCGCTTTTGTGTTTTTCACCTGTGTTACCATGTGTTTATTTATTTGATATGATGTTCTTGGCCTGGTTGAAAATATCTTGATTTTAAGGTGGCAATACTTCAGAATGAGTAGTACTGGCTCCCTTGAGGGGTCCTTGAAAGAACAACCAGTTACTTAGATCATCATCCTCTCAGAGGGCAAATAATATTTTTAAATAATATTGCAGAAAATAGGCTTTCTGCCTAGCACATTGTATGCTTGCACATGACTTTCCTCATAGAGGTTTTCAGGGTTTTTTGGTGTGAAAACACTTTATTATAAAAATCTGTAACTGAACCTATTGTGTTCCTCAACCATTATGGAAGCATACACTAACTTTCAGATCAATCCAAGAAGGTGGTCACAAGTTATATGCTTTATATAAGCATAGAACTTGTGACCATTTATAAGTGTGTTCATTCAAGGGCCCCTATGTACAGCTTTGTTAAATCGATTTTTCTTGCATAACAGTACAGTTTTTTTTTTTTGCATTTTGAAAAAAAAGAATGGTGCAATTGCTTGGAGTAAATGGTCAGTAAATCTAGCTCCTTATGAGCAATATAATACTATCATACAGAGACCAGTGGTTGAAAGGACTAGCGAGCTGTCATGCCATTAATAATGCTATTTATTAGTGGTCCTCAAGTGGCTCATCTGGTAAAAGCACAGCTGTTTGGTGTACAGGGTCAGTCATGCTGACAGGGGGCGCAGGTTCATGTTCTGGCTGTGAAGTTGCCGGTATTCACTGGGGATTCCAGAGGGAGTGTCGCATTGGCCCTGGCACTCCCACGGGTTAGGGACGCTACAGAGCACCCTACTGGCCAGGCACCCTGTGACAAGAGGCCAATATCTCGCCGACTTCCTGGGTTTAAAGAGGCAATTGACTTGGTCGTGGGATTAGAGATCGATCGCTTACTTTCAATTCTCCTGCGCTGTTGTGGAGATTTGCTTTGGTGAGGGAACGTAAATGTGCATTCTAAATTATTCTGAATTGCTGAGAAAATCTGGGATAAAATAACAGCTGTAATAGCGCTGTAATTGAATCCATCTGAAATGTGTAACTTACAGTATTCTGATCAATTTTATTTTGAATTGACTTTTTTCTTTTTCTTTTTTTTTTACTTCTTCCTAAAGTTTGTTACTGGAAATACTTCAAGACTGGGGGACAGAGTGAGACTCAGCTGGCAGTATGAAGAAGCAAAGAAAAGGTAAGCCAGTTTGGAACAAAGGGCTAAACTGAACTGCCAGTGACTATCTATACAGCATGGATAGTTTACGTGTTTTCAGGGTATTGGCGCAGCAAAAGTAAATCAGCCAAAAGCACCATTCCACATTTAATTTGTAGTTCCCAACACCCATGTGAAATGTAAAATAAAAAGTAAATACCTGTCATACAGTAAGAGAAATAAGTCGCCAAAGGAAGGTAAACATGTCCATCTCCTTCTACTTCTTCTTTTTCTCCCAACGTATTTGTTTGTTTTTTTGCAGACCCCAGGCATTTTTATCCACGCATATGTATATACTGGGGAGCGCACTTATTTTGACGTCTGTATCATTTATATTAAATGATTTATTAATATTTTAAAATTGACTAGTCGCACGCATCACAGGCAAACATTTTTTTTTTTTAAATTGATGACCCCAGGCACTTTCATCCACCCATATGTATGTTACAGGACATCCAATTTTAATGATAATTAACTTGTTTTGTCAACATGGAAATATACTAGGGAACACACTTATTGTGACGTCTATATCATTTATATTAAATGATGTATTTCTGTTTTAAAATGGAACATTTGCATTAAAAAAAAAAATATTTATATAAATAAAAAAAAGGTCTGGTATGTGTGGGATTTGTACCTACAGCCTTCAGTATACAAGCGTCTTGTAAATAAGTGTCTGTGACTCAGATTTCAATAGTGCAGGCACTGTCTGTGTTTGTGAGTGGAGTGGCACAGAATCTGTGGTCACATTCTTCATTTATCATGCATTCCTGCCTCTGGGCTTTGTGTGTGAACACGCTGTTACTGCACTCCTCTGTCTAGCTCTGCAGGGTAGTGTAGCTACAACTGTCATTTGATTACATTTATCATTTGATTAATCACCCTTGTGCCCAATGTAAATGTCCTACTATGCTGAATAAAAGCACAGCAAAGTGCAATAAAGCATGGTAAAGCTTAGTTAATCATTGTAAAGCCTAGAGAGGTATGGTAAAGCATATTAAAAAAAACATGGCAAACCAGGGTAATCTAAGGTTAAATGCATAGTATAACGATGGCAAAACTGCAAAAATACAGTGCAAAAATAAACGAAGCTTTAAAATGACACATACTTGCATTAATAAGTTAATAGCACGGAACAGCATGACACATGGCCCAGGATAAATTACTTAATGAGATCTATTGATTTGGCACAAGGGTACGGAAAAAGCTGTTTCACCTCTGAAGATTAAAAAAAAAAAAAAAAAATGTTTTGCTGATCCAGCAGTATTGGGCAAACTGAGTTGTGAATGGCGCCATTGCTTCAGGATTGGCATTGCCATGGAGACGAGGTAGACACGATGCCAGCATGTGAGAGAGAGAGAGAGCTGTGGAAATTCTCATGCTCCGCTTGTGAGTCAGAATTTCAACCTCCAAAACACATAAAACAGTGAGTCACTGCAGCTATTGGCCAACATACTTAGTCTAGGCATTCCAAAAGCAGTACTATATCTAAAGTAGACACAGCAAGCTAAATAAAGCACTTGTTATTTAACATAGACTGGTATGGTTTTATTCATACAGTGCCTATAGTAAGTATTCACCCCTCTTGGATGTTTTTACAGTTTGTTGTGTTACAACCGGAAATCTTGATGCATTTAAATGGGATTGTTTTTTCCTTTGATTTACACAAACTACTGTATACCTTTCCACTACTTAATGATCGACTTGACTGTGCTCCAAGGGATATTCAATGCCTTTGAAATCTTTTTATACCCCTCCCCTGATCTGTGCCTTTCCACAACTTTATCCCGTAGTTGTTTTGAAAGCTCCTTGGTCTTCATGGTTGCATCTTTGCTTTGAATGCACTACCCAACTGTGGGACCTTAGAGACAGGTGTATTTAATCTGAAATCATGTGAACCACTTTTATTGCACACAGATGGACTCCATTTAACTTATTGTGTGAATTCTGAAGGCAATTGGTTGCACCTGAGCTTATTTAGGAGTATCATAGCAAAGGGGGTGAATACTTATCTAATGAAGACTTTTCAGGTTTTTATTTTTAATTGATTTGTTTTTTCACCCCCCATTTTTTCACACATTGAGTAGGTTGTGTAAATCAAAGCAAAAAAATCCCATTTAAATGCATCAAGATTTCTGGTTGTAACACAACAAACTGTGAAAACATCCAAGGGGGGTGAATACTTACTATAGGCACTGTATTTGCAAATGTTGTTTAAGTGATATATTGTAATTCTGTTAATATCTGACTACTTAATATGCAAGATGTTGGAAAGAATGTAATCAAGGATGCATCATTCTCCAAATGCTCTCCTTGAATCCTGAGTCCCAATGGAAGGAGTGCCCAGTTCTGCCCAGTTTTGCTTCTCAAAGCATATATTACATAACTATGAATAACATTATGCCCATGCATGTTTTCCGTTATATTTTGCAAAAAAGAAAGTGTCCTTGCTTAATGAATAATACAGTGTTGTTAACGCATCAATTGTTGCTCATTTCCTTATCTGGAAATCTAGTAGGAAATGTGTTGCTGACTGCACCTCCAGTTTCTCTCTGTTCTGTTTCTCAGGGTTTCCAGTATCCAGGTCCAGCTTGCCCAGCTAGAGAACGACAACTGGCCAGGCCGAGCGGAGGCAGACCGAGACCGGGAGCGGCTGCAGTTGCTCAGGGAGAAGGAGGCTCTGTTGCAGGAGCTGACCCTGATCAGCCAGCACTGCTGCTCCCCTGACGACGCGCTGCACCTGGAGGCCGAGAGGAGGAGGCTGGAGGAGGAGATCCAGAGGGCTCACTCAAGCTCTGCACACGGAACCACCGAGAGGTCAGAGAGCTGCTGCTGCTCTTCCTTTCCAAGCTTTATAGAAGTAGAGAAGTGCAAAGTTTGTACTCTTTTAAATTTAAGTTACTATCTCTGATCTAAGTGGCATTTTTTAATTTGAATGATCCCATTTAGTGCTGAGAGACTTTGCCCCCTTTCCCCTACATCTGTGTTTTCATTTACTGGCAGATGTTCCATTAGTATATATAAAAACAAATAATATAATAAAATGTTAGTTATTTTTTTTAACAGAAGATCTAATAACTAAAAACACCGTTGTGCATAATAGTTAAACAAAAAGGCACGACTTGCATTCAAACACTCCCGATTTATATATTTAAAAAAAAAAGAAATACAAAGGATTTACGTGCGTGCGTCCACATCAGATTAACATTGTACTAATAATAATAAAAATACTATATTTTAACAGGTAATTTCTGAACTATGGTTGTTCAATACTGTTTACATTTTATGCCCAAAAGCAAAGCATTTTAATTAATCTCACAAACCCTGTATTAAATTCTGCTTCTTTTTCTATAATATTACCATATAATCCAAACACAACATGCTTTGAAACAAAAGGTAATTGGTAGATTTAGATTAAAAAAAAAAAAAAAAATGTGTTGCCTTAATTTTTAAATACAAAAACGTGACTACTTGGCCTACTTCTGATTTGTCTTATCCAACACGTAATGTAGGCTTGAAATGTGTATCCTAATCTACTGTACTAGCACTGGAAACAGCGCACTCACGCTCAAGATTTTAATGCAAACCGGCAACAGGAGACTTAAAACTGGGTACTAATTCGATGCATCGATTTACCAAAATGTAATCATAGCTCGGTAAAATTTAAGGACAGATGATCAATAACCGATGCATCTATTAATTGCATCTATTAATTGTTGCACTCATTATATATATATATATATATATATATATATATATATATATATATATATATATATATATATATATATATATATTTCACAATCCAGGGAGATATGTACAGTATGATTTGTGTGTGTGTGTATGTGGGGTTATCAGCAGGCTGGTGGCACACAGACAAATGTGGCAACAGGCAAGGGAGTCTTCACTGAGGAATAGTTCCTCAGCCACTGCTTTTGCTTTTAACTCGCACAGGCCACATAATGCTCAGAGTTTTGGTAGAAGTGGGAACTGGCATTCCAAAGGGATATTTAACTGTCAGATACAATGCGGTGCATGCATAGAAAACCAACAAAGGTTGTTTTTATTTGAAGTCATTTTCTATACCTGTCACTTTGTTTACAACAACTTTTGGCACCCAGAATGAAATGTTCTTTTTGTAGAATGTTTTATGTAATCATACTGTCTTTGTAACTCTTCTACATATTAGAAATATGCATTCCAAAAGTGGAACGCCTGGAGGAGGTAGGCCTGAGATAATAGCATCGCTCCATGCTTCAAAATGTGTCAAATCAAGTAATATATTGAAGAATCATCATGTTACAGAAATGCACTTCCTTATCTCCTGAAATTCCGTTGCAAGTCTGTTAAGAGATGCTTATCGCACAACTTAATAATGCAAGGGACAATGAAACCAGGAAAGGGCCAGAGCCCACGATATTCCAAAAAATGTACTTTTGACATTCACAACAATAATGAATAATCTGAATAATCTGAAAACCGGGTAATCTGTTTATGCTGTATATTTGTTATACATATTAATTACAAATACAATATGTAATAGTTGAGAAATGCACACCTTCAGACTATCACTGATAAACCACTGAAATCTCAGCAGCAAGCCACTCTCTGTGTGGCTAAATCAACAAAGCCTTATCTTATGGTCCTTAAGAGCACAGCATCGAATCCTGCTGTTTAAGTATTTTCATACAAAGTTACTTCTCTTACACTAATTCTAGTGTTATAACCTCTCTTTGAAAATGTAATTGATTGGAGTTAAGAATTGTACATTTTACCAGACATATTTTTTCAGAAAAGCTATTGATACTGATGGGCGCATTGCTGAGTGAGGAAGGATAACCGCTTTAAACACATATTAATAGAACGTAGTTAAAAAGATGAAATTCAGTGGAATTGGTAGCGATAGTCTATTTTGCACAGCATGATAACAGAATCATTTAACAAATAATTAAATTGAATTATCCTCGGGGATAATAATAAAAAAAAGAAGAGATGACAAGTGGAATACTCCAGTTACATCTGCTGCAAACCCGAATGGCGACGTTTTGGCAAGTAAAATTGGAATGCTTCTGTAATATCATTCTAAAATCTTAAAGTTGTTATAAGCACCCTTTTTAATGCAATGCGTGTTTAAATAATGGCACAGTCTTCTGATGAGTGACTTCCAGAATATTAGCATTGCCTCTCCTTAATTACCATACAATGACACCCACTGACGAGGGACTGTGAAGTTTTTTTTTTATCATGTCATAATAAAAAGGACAGGGTCAGGAGGATTATTTTCAGGAATAGTGGCGATACAATCATAGCGTGCTACCTCTGTTTTTGTTGTAAACACAGCCACTGTGGCACTTTGGAATAGTATAGTTGTTCATATAGGTGGGATTGCCTAATGTTGCCTATTTTTATTTGCCTGAAAATGTATATACGTGTAAACCAATGCTTCGTGAATATTGCCCTTTTTGTTTTCTTTTATCAAAAAAAAAAAAATGAACACCCAAAGAAAAATAATTTGGTCCAAAATAAAAATAAAGGAATGTATAGTATTCTTTGCTGTTATTTTATAAATTCTCATGAGATTTTTGCTATTTCATGATCTGCACCGGTAACTTCTCTGAATCATAAATGCCAAGTATATGTCTGTTTTTCAACAGAATACTTCAACAGGAGAAAAGAAACGTGCTTCTGAGGCAGTTGGAAGAAGCCACACGTGTCGCCACATATTTGCACTCCCAGCTAAAAAGGTGAGTTGTCTCAGCATTGGTGACAGAGAATCTCAATAACAACTGAAGGCCATTTCACATCGGCTCTGATCAGTAATTTATCATTGGTAATCCGTAATGTTGTGAACAAAAAGAATTGTAATGGTGTAAAACTAATTGGGAAAAAGGATCAGTTAGTATTGGCACCTGTGGCCACGATTAGGTAATTCCAAGTAGAATGTTTTTGTAATATCATTCTAACGTCTTCCAAATATTAGCATTGCCCCTCTTTCATTACCATAAAATGACACCTACTTGCGTAACAGTGAATCCATGTTGTAAAGTGCTGGGGTGCAGTGAGTTAATGCACTGGTTTCAATGTGTGTTTTGCTTTTCTCTGTAGCTTTTCTGCCAGCAACCTCATGGTGTCGTCCGGCAGCAGCAGAGGCTCCCTGGCGTCCAGCCGTGGCTCCCTAGCGTCCAGCCGTGGGTCACTCAGCTCTGTGAGCTTCACTGACATCTACGGGCCGTCTCAGTACGAGCGCACGGAGGGTGGTGGCCTCAGTGACCTTGAGCAGCACCTGCGCTTTGACCTGTACCCCTTCGACGCTGTCTTCAAGGATACCACGCTGTACGGGGCAGAGCCGCTCAGCCTGGGGAAGCCCAAGCAGTCCCTGGACACCCCACAGTCATTTGCATCTCTGTCATCACGCTCCTCCCTGTCCTCTCTGTCCCCGCCCAGCTCTCCCCTGGACACACCTTACCACTCAGCCTCTCGGGACTCCCCGCTGGCCCAGATGACAGAGGAGTATATGGAGCTGGCGGGACGGGGCTTTCTCGAGGGGCTCCGGGGGTACTCCCAGCCCCCTGCCACTGCCAACATTGAGGCCGTCCCTGGTGCAGCCCCCAGCGGTCAGTTTTGTGGCTATCTGCTGGACAGCAAAGGGCCAAAGGAAAGCGTTCCGCAGATAGGGTCTGTAACGCATGGAACTGGAGGCAAGTGCTTTCCTTTTCTTTTTTTAACCATGGCAACCTTAGTGTGTAAGCCAATCGTAGAAGCTTTTTGCTGGTAGCGACATTCAATATCTGAGGTAAAATGGATTCCTATAGTTATAAAGAAAATTATTAAAATTAAGCCTTTTTTTATTTGTAGTCTGCATGATGTCTGCAAAACCACTAAAGAAATGTTTCTTTACCTAAACTTTTAGTATTTCGATGGTCAATAAAAATTTATTTATGTTTTCTGGTATCAAGTTAATTTGGCTACAAGAAAGTAGGCACATTTTCTCAATAACGATGGGGTATTATTGCAGTTTCTCACAAGAAACATGTTTTGAGAAGAAATATCATGGCATACTGAACTGATAATGTCTGCTGCCCCCTAGAGGCAAGCTACAGTACTCTAAAATCATAATCCGGACAAAGCACAATAACACTTCTTGCCTTTGTCAGGAGGATTAGGGTTACCAATACGTTTGCACAGTAATTTTGCAGTTTGTCATACTTCTGTGGACTTTACTATGCTTGGTTATGCTTTACCGTGCTTTCACTATGCTTTAGTGCAGTGCTTTTACCAGTACTTTAGTGATGTAAACCTTTACATTTTTGAGTGCATTAGTGGTAGCACATACCTTAGACAGCAGAATAACAATTACGTAAATTGAATTGAAAAAAAGAATGCAACTAATATTAAAACTGAAAGTTTAAAAGGCATTGGAAAGGAGTTGAGAAAAGCTTGAGCATCGACTGATCTCACAGAATGAAAGAGATGAAGTAAACCAGTGAGCAGACGGCACATTTGTGACTGAAATGCCATGACCCTATAGCACAGGAAGTATAGAGGCCTACAGTTTGGCATGCATTGCTTTCTCCATGCATAAATTCAGCACACCAAATTTAATTCGAAGCAGGATGGTGATTTCCTCTGGTGGGGTTTAATATGGAGTGACCCTATTGATTTCTCCACAGGGGTGACCCTGCGCTGCAACAGTGCCGGGAGGTCAGGCAGGAGGGCCAGAAGAGTCTCTGCAGAGGTATCGGAAGACGCTCTGGCCACAGATAGTGGAGTCTTTGAAGCGTGGAGCAGAAGGTTGGGTATCCATCTATTACCGTGATATTGCCAGCCATGCAAATTACATGACATTAGCTTCAAATGTAAATATATATATATATATATATATATATTTTTTTTTTTGCACTCATTCTGAGTGGTTCTAGGTTCTGTTGCTCTACATTGAATCATTTTTCTCTAAATCTGCCACTAGTTGGCTTTGAGCTTTTAGAGAATTGTAAATGCCTGGACTGAACATCCATCCTCGAATCATGTGACAATACGACCATTCAATTCTTAGTGACAGAAAGCATTTTGGGCTGGCAGAGTCGTAAGCCACATTGTCACAAGATTTAAATGGAATGAGGAAAGTGTTCATTTCTGATAGAATTCTTCAGAGAGGTTCAAAGCAGCTCAAAGCCATGCAAAGGCAGATTTGGAGACAAATAAGTAAACAAAGTAAAGAAGTAACTCAATGTTGGAGCGACCTAATCACTTAGAACGGATTGCAAACACCACAGCATATATCTAGCCTGTGGGTGTGCATACAGTATGCATCATTGTTTGTCCACATGCCCCAAGATATTTTCAGGGTTTTATTGAGTAGCACTAACAGATGACTCATTCCAACAACATTGGCTCTTTTGTTTTCAGTAGGCCTGAGGATTCTGAGGTTCACCATGTCAATGATGCTGCTAGTGCTGAAACACCTCAGATCCAGCTTGGACTCATGTAGGTAAAAAGAAGAGTGAAAATAAATAACAAAAAGGAAACCATTTATATAAATGAAGTTTGTTAGATGGGATACGACTGTAGAGATTTAACAAAGAGGACACTGACAAGTTACCCTTATAAAAGTTTAATACAGTATTTTTGCAGTTTTACCATGGTTTTTTTCCATTTTCCATAGTTTACCCTGGCTTGTCATGTTTATTAATGTGTTTTACCATACCTCTGCTTACAATGCTTACCTATACTTTACCATGCTTTCAATGTGCTCTATTACACTATGCTATCCTTTTGCTATGGTAGACCTTTATAAGGGTCCATGCACACACATACAGTGACTCACCTTAAGAAATCACAGTAAGATAAAAGTAAGTCACCCTTGTCTCCTTTGTTAATGTGAAGGATTTCTTAACCTACACAAAGCAGATGGGCCTGGGTGTTGTGTTTACTTTATGAACTGTAGGTATTAACTCTAAACTAAACTACTGTACTCTGATCCAAAACATGTAACAACATACTGTGGGACTTCATTCCCCACTTCTTTACTGTAGGAGTAATGGTAGTACAGATCCTTTTTCATTCATCCATGAGGTTTACCTACAGCACATGTATTTTCATACTTGACCACATATTACGTATAGTTCAGATAAAGAAATACTGCATGCCATAATTTAAAGCTGTAAATATAAAAGGTTTAGTTATTTAGTCATTTACTTAACATTTTTTCTGTTTTAGGTATGATGCTGGCAATGAATGTCTTTTAGTCCATTTGCTTCAACTGAAAAACCTAAACGAGGTTCTCATGAAAGAAGTATTTAAAATGTAAGTTCTAAAAAATCATCAGGTATTATTTTAGCCAGCGTCAGTTCAACGTTTATTTCGTTGGGATGTGATGGTGATTTTAAACCCGGCCTTTTTTTCTTTCTTTTTTTCATTCCACAGATATGTTAAAATTCACATGCTTCCCCTTGACCCCAGCACAGCAAGCACGTACTGCTCCAAAGCTTTGGATCTTCAGACTCTGTTAACGTTTAATGAAGGGTTCCGCATTCCCGTTCCTGCCAGTGCTTTAGGGCTCAGGTCCCTTCAGCTCTATGTGTGTTCTGTAGGTCACCAGGCACAGGAAGAGCTGCTGGTAGGTACAGTGTGAGGCCACTTTTATGAACAACTAGTAGTAAATTAAGTAGGCAGAATATATTTTTATTTCAAAATGTTCCCTCACTGCCTAGCATGGTTAAGATGTCTCATCTCGTTTATAAGGGGGTCCCAGGGTGGTGGAAGTTCAAAAAGTTAGACAATACAAAATACGTTTGGCAAGTTAAAACACCATCATAATATAGCATCAGACACCCCTCTACACCATTACATTCACATTCCTTCCACAACACATCCAATGCCTTTGTTTTAAATGAGTGTATATTCTGCCAGGTCTTCAGTTTTACTTGGCCTGTCCTGTTTTATTCAGGGTGTGGTGCAGGTCAGCCTGGCCGATTGTGACGGATCCCCAGACATGTCATTTCACTGGTACCGAGTCCAGACTGTGAGTGGGCCCGACCCACACAGGAAAAGGAACAGCATCCAGTTTGCAGAGGGCAGCCTGGAGTACCCTGGAAACCGCATGCACGTGAAAACTACGGTAGGAGTCTTCACTTTTTTTTTAAATTTTTTTTTAATCTATAGCAAGGATAAATTTATTAAACAGTTGAAAATAGGTTTCATGAACTAAAAACTTGACTGAATTAATCAAAATTGACATGAACACACCTACAAAACATTCCTTAAAACATTTTTTTTCTTTTTGGCTAATCCTCCTTGTTGTTAATATTATTAACTTTATTCCTCATAGTCAGCATCTCTAGTGCTTATTTTAGGAGGTCTTGGTACACAGTGTGTTGTTGTGGCCAGTGTCCCCTCGGGTCTCTCAGGTTATTGATTACCAGTATCTTCTCCTGGCAGGACTCCGTCTCGGCCCTGCTGGCTCGAACTACAGCGCAGCTGGAGGCGGTGGAGCGGGAGTTGGCGGGAGAGCAGGTCAAGCTGGAGTACACCGACGAGGAGATCCAGGAGATGGAGAGGAAGGAAGAGCAGGCCGAGGCCGTGTCAGAGAGGTATGACACAGAGATGCACTTGCTGGCCGGGGCTGCTGGCCTCATACACTCAGTCACTTCGACCCCTGATAAGCAACGATTTCTACCCACATTTGCACCACCTTTTATCCCCCTAGAAAGTTGGTATACTATGATGCAAGCTTAGAAAATTGAAAATTCATGATAAAGAAACAAAACATGGTAGTCTCTGATAAAAGCAGAGTAGGTAAGAGAAATTGCAATATTATGCAACTTTACCATGGGTGTTAGTTCCACGTGAAAAACCAGAATGTTATAAAATAAATAAAATAAACTTTTTTGCTTTATAACATTCCTGTGTATATTATTTTTTTTAAATGGCTGCCTGGAATATGCATCTTTTGATAATTACTAACTGTTGTGTGCTATAACACCATGCTGGTACTGGGATGGGGAAGCACAGGACTCGCCCCCAGATACTGACTCTGCTCCTGTGTGTTTGCTGTGTGTGTTAGTGTATTATTACCAGTATCTGGAGGATTTGTTTCCTATCACAATAGCTATTTGACTTTAATAATAAAAATGATTTGTCTTCAAGTTGTATAACTTTTTTTTTCTCATTTCCGAATAAAATGTGGTAATGGAACTTTTGAGTATTATGGGTTAGTAAACCCCCAACCCCCCCCATCAATCTTGTATGAATGCCTTTAAAGGTTTATTTGTATTATAGTACAATTTATGTTTGTATTTTCCCACTGCAAGTACTTGCAATTTAATGTGCTTGCTCATAACAGGAGTTGGCAGGCTGAGTCGGTGGATAGTGGCTGCAGTAACAGCACAGCATTTGGTCCTCATTGTCCGGAGGGCCTGTGTGGGGAAGTGGCATATGGGGAGCCAGAGGGCCTGCCTGCTGCAAGAAGAACCCGGCCTCCACCACTGAAGGTAACTCTAGCTAAGCTTGTCATATATGTACTAGACAATAGACATCCCACTGAGAGAGAACTAGCTTGAAATGACACTACAGTATATGGCTTTGAACATGTGTGACCAGTTGTAGCCAAGGCTGTAAGTCACAGCACAGGAAGTGGTCTGATTGCAGCCTCTGAGGTAAGAGATCCCTACACCACAGGAAGTGATTTGGTTCCAAGAAGAAGCATTTTAGTTCATTATGCTGTTGCACAGTTTGAGAAATTGCATGATGATGGTATTTGGCCATGTTTAACGAAAGAAGAAGCTAAAACACTGATAACATAAAACATTCCAGAAAAGCATTCCAGAAAATATATTTTTGGGTTCACAGGTGGATAAGGAGACGAACACGGAGAGCCTGTTTCCTGAGAAGCTGTCTGTGCGACTGAAGGACAGGGGAAGCCGCAGGTCCCATGGCTCTCCCTTTGTACGAAGCAGCACCATTGTGCGCTCCCAGACGTTCTCCCCAGGGGCACAGAGCCAGTATGTGTGCAGAGTGAGTATACGGTCCATACAGAAACAAGGGACTGAAGCCCACCTAGAATGCAGGCCTGTGGTCCGGGCTGTCTAAACAAATGATTGGTATTAAGGTCAAGCACTAGAAAAACAAATACAGAAGGCTATGTTTAAAGGATACTTGTCACAACCTCGCTCAAGAAGAAGCTTTCGACAGTGTATTTTTCAATGTCTTGTGTTTTGAGTAAATAAAATGTACATTAATGACTACATTTATTTCGTGTCCCAGCTGTACCGTAGTGACAGTGACAGTTCAACATTACCAAAAAGATCCCCCTTCATCAGAAACACGTTGGAAAGACGAACTCTACGATATAAACAGGTATGTTATATGCAGTTTATGTGCATATTGCAATAACAGTTTAGGCAATAGTTTATCTGAACTACACAATTTTTTTCAGCAGGGGAAAAACACTTTTTCTGAAAAAAAGTGTTAATAATTTGGAGGCTGCTGTACTCCCTCTTTCCCCATGCAGCAGTCGTACAGGTCCTCGCTGGCGGAGCAGTCGACACGGACCTCGCTGGATCTGGAGCTGGATCTCCAGGCCTCCAGGACTCGGCAGAGACAGCTGAACGAGGAGCTGAGCAGCCTGAGAGAGCTAAGACTGAGGCTCGAGGAGGCGCAGGGCCGGGGGATCGCCGAGCTGCCCCACTGGGTCATCCGAGACGAGCGCTTCCGCTGTCTCCTCCGAGAGGCAGAGAGACAGGTACTGCACAGGCAGAGGACATTGTCACAGGGAGAGTGCTAGTAACTCCGCCCTCCACCTCTCATGATTAGAAAGCACTGTAAGGTGTTTCAGTTGGGCTGTAACTCTTGAAAAGTAGGTAGTCCTTCTGTCTAGTACGTTGTCTGTGTGTAACCTGGTCTGATGTGCTTCCCCCGTCTGCAGGCCAAGCAGACCAAACAGGAGCAGCGGCAGGAGGAGGCGGCAGAGAGAATGCTGAGGAAAGCCTCCAAGGAGGTGTTACAGATGAGGGGGCAGAACCAGAAGGAGTCGCTCCCGGTGCAGACATTCAGGTCAGCGTAGCACTTACTGCAAGGCGTGCATGGGCAACTACTGAATCTACCACCTTGTGTGTGGCCCCTTGCATCAGAACTGATCTGTTTTATATGTTCAGTAAACAGGGACTTATCCAAATACAATCATTCAGAACTCATATAGGACCTTTTTAAATACTAGAGTTCCAAAAATCAAAAATGTAAGTCTCTGTTGTGTAATATGTAAAATGACAGGAAGTGGTATTTAGATATTTCCCTGTTTTAAACACAATCCAAAACTAGTAAGCAATTTACAGTAGGTAGACTTCAGTCTCATCAAAAGAAGTTACTGAGTAACACTTAAGTAACAACATTAGCAAGTCTTTCCTGGAATAAACTAGAATAATGCAAAGCATTTGTTTTTAATATTATTCCTTGAAAGAAAATATATATATATATATATATATATATATATATATATATATATATATATATATATATATATATATATATATATATATATGCACATAAAGTCGATTGCCAAATGAACTGCATATAATGTACACTGTGATATTTCTTAAAGAGGGTAAACATTACCCCACATGCATTTTGTACATGTGTGCTTGCTATAAGTGGTATTCTTTATATAGAATGGGAAAATTGTGTCATGTCATATTTAGTAATATTTACATTATTATGACAGGTGTAGGTGTTTGTGTAAAACTGTTTTTTGTTTTTTTTTTCTTGAAGTTTCCATAGCAGCTCAAATGTTGTAATAATTGTTAGTGCACTGTATATGGTCTGTTGTCAAGAGGTCAGTCACTGATCTGTGTTATTTCTTTTGCCAACAGAGAGAAGATAGCGTTTTTTACCAGACCAAGACTCAACATACCTCCTCTGCCAGCAGATGACGTATGAGTGCCTTCCTACATTATATGTCATTAAATATGAAGTATTAATCTGTCTTGTTTTTATTTTCATGAAGTAATTGAACATAGTTAGCATTTTCTTCAACAACAAAAAAACTTGTGCAAAAGTTATTAATATACAAGTTTAAAAAAAAAAAAAAGTTATATATATATATATATATATATATATATATATATATATATATATATATATATATATATATATATATATATATAGTGACAACAACAGGGCTTGGTTTTCCTTGTTGTAAAAAGTAACATCTTTGAAAAACATATTTTATAAAAGAAGAAACTATCCTCTTACACTTATTTTTCTGATGTTTGTGTGCTTACAAAAGGCTGGACAACAGGAACAAAGTCAGTTTAGACAAATTCACTGTACTGTAATTTATTTTATAGTACTTTTCCTTGAAAGAAAAAAAAACCCCAACAAATTATATATATATATATATATATATATATATATATATATATATATATATATATATTATTATGTATTATATTATTTAGCAGACGCCTTTATCCAAGGCGACTTACAGAGACTAAGGTGTGTGAACTATGCATCAGCTGCAGAGTCACTTACAACAACGTCTCACCTGAATGACGGAGCACAAGGAGGTTAAGTGACTTGCTCAAGGTCACACAGTGAGTGAGCCGGGATTTGAACCGGGGACTTTCTGGTTACAAGCCCTTTTCTTTAACCACCAGACCACACAGCCTCCTATATAACCTAACCTCCTATATATATAGATATATATATAGATATATCATACATATATATATAAAATAAAATAGTGCTGCAGTATTTCTGACATACAGTAGAATGGAACTTTTGGCTGATTTTGTTACTGTTACCTGATTTGAAAAAAGAAAAAGAAAAAAACGTCTTCTGTGTCATATTTTGTGACTTTTAAATCCACTTTTCTTATTATCTGTACTTTTACAATATATATATGAAACATTGTATTATATAAATCTGTTATAACATCTGCAGTGTTTCAACTGAAGATTTATCATTAAACAATTGAAGTGCAATGGTGTTTTGTGCTACTTTCATTTGAACTCCATTTCTTCTGTCTTCCATGTTCTAATATACCAGCAATAAACTGGTACAGATTTCCCATCCTAAAAATGTGACGGATATGTTTGCTTGTTTTTTTTTTTTACAATAATTGATTTTCGGTATAATCATAAGTATGTATTGATTAATTGTACCGATTTTCGATAATTGTATTATAGACAAGTAAAAACCAGTCAACAAGCAGAAAAAAAGTGTGAGAAAAAAACACTAACTAGGAATGCATTAAAGTTCACGGTGCTGTTTGATTTTGCCCAAGGAGATTCCATAACACTGAAAATATGAAGATTCCAGCTGAAATTGTTTGAGATATTAGCAACAGTATATGCAGTGGTTGCAGGTTTGCAAACTCGTGCAATCTCCCCTCCTGGGAATGCTTCGTGAGGATTAAGAACCTGTCTAATGGGATAATAAACAGAGGGAACTATTATGAAAATTCAGAGGGAATAAAGTATTCCTTTAAACTCAACGAAAATGATCGAAGTGGGGGTGTATGTTCCAGAACCTCCAATTTAGTTATACTGACATCCAGTTTGCAGTAACATGGTTGACTTTTGCTCCAAATGCTAATTTTAGGTCACAGCCCAGTAGGCTGATCTCAGGCATCAATAATGCTCCTAATGTACCTGGATCAGCTTTTAGCAGTATGGTTTTATGTGGAAGACATGCTCATTACGATTATACTGTACTGTATTACCAGCTAAGTCTACGCTGATCTGCAGTTCCACAGAATGGAATATCTCTTAAGATGGTCAATAACAAAAAAATCTGTTCATTGTCCTGATTCACAGATGCATTCCCATTGCTAGTATATCATTGTTATTAATAAGGTCATTTAAAAAGTTTAATATGGGGAACAGTTTTTGCACAGTTTTTTTTAGCATTTTCCTATACTTTTCCCATGTTTACTACGCACTTACTGTGCTAACATGCCTGGCTATGGTTTATCAAGCATTTAATACATTTTCACTGTTGATTATATTTATTAGCACTTTGCAATGCTATAGTGATATATACAAGTACCCCAGTTGTATAAGGGTAGGAAAAGCATGTAGTGTTTTCTTGTACATTATTTTGGTCCTAATAAAATGATGAGATTATAAATACATGCAACATAGCATAGTTTGTTAAAGTAATTGCAGCTAACAAAATAGTTCCACCATGCACATGCATTCATTGTATTTGCCTCAAATGTGCAGTTTAGCAAACATGTATTTTAATTTTAAAACATGATTTCTGGTACTACACTAGATTAAATAAATATATGTTTGCAAGTCATTCTTTTAGACCATCTTGCACTTCCTGGGTCATTTTACCTGGAGGGTGAAATTATCTCCACCCCTTCCCTGGCTTCTTACCTGTCAAAAACCAAGCAGCTGCTTCCCCTATTAACTAACCAATGTAGTTCATGGAAGTGCAAAATGGGAATGATTTTGTTAGCTATAATTACTTTAACTGAATCCACATAAATACTCCACTGTATACTGCATAACAAAAGTGAACTGTTCTGACCTAGTGCCATAAATCCTTAGCAGTTGTATGTTACATTTCAAAGTAAATGGCAGAAAGTAGAAGACAAACAGGTTTTGTTTAGAGCTTTTCCAACAATGAAATGGTCATTAAATAATCCAAAAGAGTATTGCCTGGCGTGGGCAGGTAATGTCTGACACACATGTAACAGAGAAAAAAAGGAAACATCTTTGTAAAGCATGCAGAGCTTTGGTTAAAGGGCTGCCGTTAAGCAGTTTGTTCAGAGCAAAATGGGAAGCAGGCAAACCATGACAACAGCAGCTGTGCATGCAGTGCATTGTGGGACTGTTTCACTCTTGCTCCATCTATATTTAGCTTGTGGAAGCTTTGACAAGTAGGCCAGAACTAGGATCAATGAGCTGATACAGGGTGCTCAATGAAATTACTTCTGTGATCAAACACTGTGGGAAATTAAGGCTTTTTTTTTTCTTTTCAGAAGATGGCATCAGAAGGTAAGCCTGAAGGGTTTCATTTGTTTCTTACATGCTTTGGTTTACCTGACAGTGCAGCTTTTCAGTACAGGGATATACTCGTAAACCACCCTGTTTTTTTTTTTCCTTTTGTGAACTGTTTCAATGCATTTATGTGGTGTTGAACATAGTAAATAATGTAAAAGAACTGATGCAGTTAAAAAATAAATACCCTGCTGTAAACTGGTAACTGCAGTCACATATTGTATTTTGTATTACTGTGCAGTGCAGCTCATGCTTACAAATAACCAATGTGAAATATGGGAGAGTTTCAGTATTAACCTCAATGCCTCAGAATTGCGACGACAAAGAACTCCACTGTGCATTTTCATTTCTCTTGTCAGTTTCTTACCTGGTATAACATGGGCTAAAGGATTATTTCATAAGACATTTGGTATAAGACTTTCTCTAGTAAAATGTCAGCTGTTTAGTATTTGTCTCATGACACATAAACTTTATGACATCAGAAACCACACTAAGGATGTGACTGTTTGATTATCTAAAGTAGTGGTTCTCATGCCAAAAAACGTGGTGGCCACTGATTGCGACCACCAACGCTCACCGGTAACCACACTCTTCTGTGGAAGCAGTAAAAGGAACAAGAATGCAAATCCAAACCATAACAATTGCAATGGGATGGGCTTAAAGACTTGATTACAGATGATTAAATATCTACTGTGAGGTTTGCTGTGGCTACACAAAAATCACCCTTGTGGCCGCATTAAGGAAAAACTGATATTTCATTTTCATTTCATTTAATCTTTATTTTACCAGATAAGATTGAAAACTAATTTTCTCATTTACGACGACGATCTGGTCAAGAGGCAAACATCACAGCAGCACAAAGCAAATAAATACAACATAGAATAAATAACACATTAACTAGTATACACTCATGCATTAGACAATAATGAATTCAGATTCAGGTTAAAACCATCCTCCAAAACAAAACTCTGTAGTTTTAGTTTGATTTGAAATTTATTCCAGTCAATAGCAGCAGCAAACTGAAATGAATTACACCCAAAAACAGTGGACACTCTGGGAAGAACCAACCTAATAAATGAATCTGATCTTAAATTGTAAACTGAAGCCGAGAACTGTAATAGGTTGCACAGATATAGTGGGGTTTTCCTAGTCAGGGTTAACTAACCTAAGCCAATGATCCAGTGTGCAATGAAGGTCATTCAACCACAATATAAAATCACAGTGATGAGTAGGATAAGAAGCACCAGTTATAAATCTTATAGCAGAATGGTATAAAGCACCAAGCTTCCCCAAAGCAGCTTTTGAGGCCATTTTGTAGACATCACCATACTCTAGTATTGGAAGAACAGACATCTGGACTAGAGTATACCTAGCGAAACGTGTAAAACATGATCTATTGCGAAATAAAATACCAATTCTAAATTCAAATGTATTTCTAAGGCTACAGGTTTAAAGTAACTTCTTCTGGAAAGGGTACTTTAAAACAAAGCGCTTTAAAGAATTCCCTAGTGAAAGTGAAACACGTATCCGTGTGGTGACGAGGATGTCTCCTGGGTGATGTCGCAGCCTAACTGGCTTGGGCCAAATGTTAGAAACCACTTTCTGTGGTCATTTATAAATCTGGTGCATCAGAGGCCAGTTACCAAACCATAAACCAGAACGCCAAAAAGTGGAGGACGGTGACCTCATGAGTGAACGTGAAAACGTATTAATCAGTATTCTTAAAAATAGGGGAAAGTCCGTAACTGTGAAATAATAATAATAATAATAATAATAATAATAATAATAATAATAATAATAATAATAATAATACATTGATTCCCAACTACACCACTGTACAATATAAAATAATAAGATGTACGATTCCATTTTGAAGTATGTGGAAAGCAAAGCAAAGTTCCAATAGTAAAAAATTATAATTAATAACAGAGAGACATTCGGCAGTCCAATAGACTGTAGTCCAGCGCTTATCCACTACGTAATGCATGGAAGACATTTATGTAATCAGAGTTCCACGTCTACTATATTTTGTTTATTTTTACATACATACCCCAGGCCACCAGGGAGAACGGTGACGTCACGTATGTGTTTTGGCCGTGGGTCAGTTTCAATACCACCAGAAGCACGAGAAGGATAAATAATTAGGTGGGTCACGTGCTCAGCATTGCTTCCTGCCACTGACATTTCTCTCTTCTGCTCTCCTGCATCACAGGAAGGATGCTGTATGTAGCCAAACCAGTGTGAGCAAAATAGAGTACCTGCTGCAACTCTGCAGGTAGGAGCTGTTTCAGCAAATTGGGATAGTGATTCCAGCAGTGCAGTTACTTCAAGGTTATTGTTGGTGTAGGTAAGGTAACTTCAAAGGGGAACAAGTTTTTGTGTCTGTTTCTCAAATCCAGCAGGTGCAACAATACGAATATTTGCAGAATCCTTTGATACATCATCAGATATCGTAGGCCAAAATACATTTCCGAAACTCGGGCCATCAGTTCTGTTATTTTATGTTGGCAGTTGAAAAATATCACTTATTAGTAAAAGAACAAGGCTCAAGAATATATAATTTCTTTGTAGCTTTTCGTTCACGCGGCCTTTTGTTTTCAGAATCAATACGCTAAGGTAAAGTGTATGAAAACTGTAATATTCGATGCCTGTTAGCACATTATTTCCAACCCACAACAGTTTATTAATGGTGAGCTCTCGCAAAACATGAAGGACCTAAAGAAGTGTGTTTCTCCGTTGATATTAAACTGACCGGCTAGTTTGGTTTTGTTCCAGGCTGTCTACTGTACATTGAAGCAGCGTCTGCAGTCCGCTGTGTCAAGTCTCTGGGGGTAGCTTAGGCAAGTGTCTGTGCAACATCAACAATAAAAGAAAATGCTCAATTCGTTACGAATAAGCTGTCACTGAATACAATTAAGCTAATCTTGTTAGTTTAAGGTCTGTTTATTATAATTCCATGGGCAAAGGGGTGGGATGTTGAAATAAATGTGGTTAAAACATATCTGATGTTTTAAATGTTACATAGTTTCTGAATATTTGGTTGATGCTATGAATGTGTACTGTAGATGAGAACAATGCTGAAACAACCCCTGTTGTTTTTTATGCAAATCTTGGCAGTAGACGACTGTACATTTTTGTAATGGCTCCTCTCAGAACAACTTAATCAGCAACTTTCTCAATTGCAGTAGGCTGAATTATTACAGATTTTACATTTATATTCATAGAAGTATGCTTTATATTCCACTCCTAGCACAGTACTTGAGCTTACAGGGAGAACTTGTTTTTTTCAAATATCTTTGGGACACAAACTCTATTTTTTAAAAGCTTTGTAGAAGCATAAGTCAGTTGAACTTTTCTGTCAATGACTTATGTGTGTTATTATTCTTCTTCTTTGCAAATCCCTTGACAGATGTTTTATTAACACTATTTGCCTAGGTCAACCTAAACACGGAGAAACATTTTTGCTGCAGCAAAACCCAGTTGCCAACAACATATGTCTTGTAAATCATAAGTAATTTTTAACAGCAACGATTGACTCTAAAATACCTTTTTTTTCTCTGCAGGCTCCGACATGGGTTCCACGGGAGAAATCAATGGCTCGGGTAATCTCATGGACTTCCTGGATGAGCCCATACCAGACGTAGGGACCTATGAGGACTTCCACACCATCGACTGGCTAAGAGAGAAATCCCGGGACACAGACCGGCACAGGAAGGTAATGGAACTAATGCACAACACAGCTTTTTTAGAATGTATTGAGCCAAACTTGTCCAGATGTGATACAACAATTCCATTAGTTTCTTGCCTTGGCACATATTATACAATAAATCAGTTGATGAGTTTCTGGCTGCTAATCATTTGCTCATAGACCAAGCAAAGATCAGTGAGAAGTAATATATACATTTTTAAAACTGTAATAAATAAAAATATAATAATCAGTCCTCATAACTACCTGCCCACTTTCCTGGGAGCTGTGCCCTGATAACAGTAGTGCTTCAGACTTTAAGATTATACCAGTAGGATGCAGCTGCTTCTCACTTGAATTTTTTTTTTTTTCAAGTATCATCTAAGGTTTGTAATTGGGGGGGAAAAACACATATTAACTCACTGGGTTTGAAACGGGTCTCTCTCAAATATATGAATACGTAGTTGCTGAAAATTAAACAAAATATTCTGACTAACATAACCGTGTATGCACAAATATATGTGCATGTGTTTTCCTGATCCTGTCCAAGCACATATCATGACTACCCCAAAACACTTGGAGTGACGAAAGTGCGATGCTCTCAAAATGTTGGTTCAAAAAGTTTTTGCAGTTGCAGCCTCGGACACTAATACTCAAACTTGTCAAACACTCCCCATCCCTTTCAGACACTAGAAACAATATATAATACATATGGGCTAAATTTGTAGTTTTTATTTGGTTCGGGAGAGTGTTTAAAAATATGCATTTTTATTGTAGTCTACTTAAGTTTCTGTCAAACATGGTCAGACATACAGTAGGTATTACTCTGCAGTTTCTGCATGCCATTTAAAACTTTCCCTTCATGGTTTCTTTCACCAAATAATTTTCTTTTTACATTAAAGCTAACTATTTACTTTACACCCTGTTTCCTATCCATTTATCTCCTTTTTATTTCTAGATTGCCAATAAAAGTAAAGAATCGATATGGGAGTTCATAAAAGGTCTGCTGGATGCCTGGTCAGGATGGGTGGTGATGCTTCTAATTGGGCTTCTGGCAGGTATGACCTTTAACCCTTAAAAAGTTACTGATGACCTGCAACGTTGGTAGGTACTGTATCTGTCTATAATGGTTCTTTACCATTTTATCTGTAGAGCATTATTTTAATGGTTTTACAGGTATCCACAATTGAAACACAAGATTAGGAATAAACATAAATTAACACACACGCCATGTGTCTTTTTTGTTTGTTTGAGGACATGTGGATAAGAGTAACCTGTAATGGTTTAAACTGTTGTATGATAGGAATTGTATGTTACATCCTGGACTAGTTGCATACCTTTTAGTCATTGTGTGGTGACCCCTTTTTTTTAACCTGATTGTGCTCAGGTACGCTTGCAGGCGTGATCGATCTAGCGGTGGACTGGATGACAGATTTGAAAGAGGGCGTGTGTCTCTCTGCTTTCTGGTACAGCCATGAGCAGTGCTGCTGGACCTCCAACGAGACCACCTTTGATGACCGGGACAAGTGCCCTCAGTGGCAGAAATGGTCCGAGCTTATGGTCGGACAATCAGAGGTGAGCAGTTAGATCATGACGGGAGTACAAAACTGTTTCTTTTTGTGTTTAGGAGGTTTGTTTAGCACTACGTTTTTTTTTCTTTTTTAAATGAAATGCTTTTATTTAATAATTATTACCCTTTATGATCTTTTACAGGGTGCCAGCGCTTATGTGTTGAACTACTTCCTGTACGTGATGTGGGCTCTCATCTTTGCTTTCCTGGCAGTGTCTCTAGTCCGAAGCTACCCATATGCTCATGGTCTGGGATTCCAGAGGTGAGGAACTGTGAAGGAAACTTTACTGTGCTAAAATGTATTTTGTGTTTACCGTGATGAGAGAGACAGGTGTATACAGTATTTTTACAGATATAGAGTTTATAAGGAATGCTCCAGAGCATTTATTTTTAATCAACCTATAAATGGAAGACCAATCTGCACCAAGTTCCATAAAGAAGGTGCACAGATAGCATAGCTCTATTTCAGGGTGATAGTTTAAATTGACCAGGTGGCAATTATTTGTAATTGTTCTAAATAGTTACCAAGTTTTGTTTTAATATTACATTTGATTATCACAACCTTGCCCTAACCGTAACTTCTAACAGATATTATAGTATAACTGAGTAAATTATAGGAAATTACCACAATAATTACACAGCCATTTCTGTTTGTTATTATCCTGTTAGTGTAAAGCATGACCTGTTTCTGTCAAGCTGCCATATTGACGCAGTTCACTTCACCCCACTTGATGCAGAGATAATGGGAAACTCATGCTTGACTATGTTTAGTCTATTTTATACTTTTTTTCCCTTTCATTGTACTGGCTGTTAAGATGAAGTACTTAAATCCAAACAGTAAATCATATTTTAGCACTTGGGTTTTCAGTACTGAGATATAAAACACATTTTGTCTCCTTTAAAGTTGATTGGATCCAAACTCACTAAGTCTTTTGATTTGTGTTTTTACTGGAAATTCATAAACTATTTACAGGAGACCAAAGGGAAATGTTCATAATACAAGAATAGTGCAAACTGCTAGGAATGACTCTACATACTACCCTGTTTACCACTACTGCTGATGTATTGTTGCTACTGTATTGTTTATGAAAAAAAGTTGTGTTAGGTGACATGTATGTCAGTAATAATAAAATAAACTGTTTTCTAGATCAAGACCATCCTGAGTGGTTTCATCATCAGAGGCTACTTGGGAAAGTGGACCCTTCTGATTAAGACGGTGACCCTGGTGCTGGCCGTGTCCTCAGGGCTCAGCTTGGGGAAGGAGGGTCCTCTTGTTCACGTGGCCTGTTGCTGTGGCAACCTCTTCAGCGGCCTCTTTTCCAAGTACAGCAAGAATGAGGCAAAGCGGAGAGAGGTAAATCTACCCATTTAATACTGTCCAGTGTTTAAAAAAGTTGCCTAGTGCCAATTATAAAAAAAAAAAAAAAAGTGTGGTGTGTGGAAGGCAAAGCTAAGACCATGAAGCACATTTTCCTTGTGACCGAAGCTGAATTTCAGTCCCTTCCCAGGTGACATGCTAGTGCATTAATCCACTCTGTGCCACCTAAAATCCAATACCTGTTTTTGGGAAACATGAAGCTTAGAAATAGGTTGTGGACGGGCAGTTTTGATACAACAAAGTATGTTTCATTTTTGTGCTGTCTAATTTAAAGAGAATGCTTAGTGTGCTATGTGTATAATGTCACACTTTGTATAATGTCACCTGTGTGTGACATGCATAACTGTAGCCTTGGGTTTCATCCCTTGTATAACGCTCTTCTTTATACAAGCATATCAAAACAGAAAACCTGTGCATATATAACGTGCAACTTGTATATAGTGCACAGACATTCTCCCAATATTTTGTAAAAGAATATGTTATATTCTGAAATTACTTTGTCCTTACAAAGAAAATGAAACAAAAATATAGTAAAACAAACAATAGCATTGTGTGTAGTATGCAGTAAATGTGCTCTATTTTTCTGATGCACAGTTTTGTATGTTTCAGGTTTTATCAGCTGCTGCTGCTGCTGGAGTGTCGGTTGCCTTTGGCGCTCCGATCGGAGGAGTACTTTTCAGCCTTGAGGAGGTACGAGATGTTCTTACAAATAAATTGTTTCCACGTTTTTATGATGCAGTTCAGGCCCTCTGCCAGTCCCCCAAATAATACGCAAAACGATTGCTAGTCTGGTTTATTATTAGGCAGTGGAAATCTTATCCAACAATGTCTTATAGAATCGCTTTACATTGATACGATGTTTACAATCATTTTGAGTGGTTTTGAACCCTGATGTTATAGTCGGCACGGCTTTATCGGGACGCCTCGAGAGAAGGAAAAATATCCTGAATAAGCGGCTGTTCGAGTTAAACGAGAGGCAGTTGAGACAACCTTAGTCACACTTGATTCTTAATGAAAAGAAAAATAATTAAATCACATTATGATTAAATGTTAAATACATCATTTAAAATACGAGTCAATGTTTTTTTTTTTTTACTCCTAAACAAATTTAATTGCACCTGTGATGTTGACATGCCAATTTTCTTTGCAACAGCAGCCTGAGAAACCACAGGAGGCTCCTTCTTTAAGAGTTCAACGTGATTTACGCAAGTCACAGTATAATCACGTACTCGCTGCACTCACTGCACTCACTGCACTTTGCTATGTGACCTGTCTTGCTCTGAAAAGCCATCTCTGTTCATCATTTGAAAATACTGTATCCCAATTAAACAAAGTGACGTCCCAATTAAACGACATAAAGAACCATCTCCCAGAGTTGTATCCCATTTATTATTATTATTATTATTATTATTATTATTATTATTATTATTATTATTATTATTTATTTCTTAGCAAACACACTTATGCAAGTAGAATGCGGCAAGGCATAGAGCAGTTCAGTGCAAGTACAAACTGATGCAAATACTGGAACAATTCAGTGCCATATAGTCCAGTATAGCCGAGAGTTTGAGGGTTACAGATGGTGTCTGAACAGGTGTGTCTTGAGGAGGTGCCAGACGGTGGTCAGGGACTGAGCAGTCCTGATATCCGTGGGTGGGTCATTCCACCACTTAGGGGCAAGGGTGGAGAAGGAGCGGGCTCTGGAAGCAGGGGAGCGGAGGTGGGGTTACAGCTAATCTGCTGGTGGTGGAGGAGCGGAGGGGGCGAGAGGGCATCTAGGGAGAAATGATAGTCTGGAGGTAGGAGGGAGCAGAAAGGTCGAGACAGTGGTAGGTGATTATCAGTAATCAGTCGGTGCCGACTGTATACATTGTTCTATATTTGTCTCTTACTGGGTATGGACAGTACAGAATCAGATGTTTCTCATTGTTATCTGGAATTAGGAAGCAGACACATGCCAGAGAACATTCAAGCAAGTTAGGGAGAAAAAATATAAAATCTCAGTATTGGAAATAAGAATACATATGTAGAATTATTGCAAACAAAAACTACAATTAAAATGTGTATGTATACCCTTTAATAAATTAGAAATACATTTGTAAAAGATCATGATTAAAAAGGTTAGACATGTGCTGTACATCCCTAACTTACCATTCCTACTGTAGGTGAGCTATTATTTCCCACTGAAGACCTTGTGGAGATCCTTCTTTGCAGCTCTGGTAGCAGCCTTTACCCTGCGCTCCATCAACCCCTTTGGAAACAGCCGGCTGGTGCTGTTCTATGTGGAGTACCACACCCCCTGGTACATGGCAGAGCTCTTCCCCTTCATCCTGCTGGGCGTCTTCGGGGGGCTGTGGGGACCCTCTTTGTCCGCGGCAACATTGCCTGGTGCCATCGTCGCAAGACCACGCTGCTGGGGAAGTACCCTGTGCTGGAGGTGATTGCAGTGACAGCCATCACTGCCATCGTGGCCTTCCCCAACCCGTACACACGGCGCAGCACCAGCGAGCTCATCTCGGAGCTCTTCAACGACTGTGGAGCGCTCGAGTCCTCCCAGCTCTGCGACTACATCAATGACTCAAACATGACCCGGCCCATAGATGATATCCCTGACCGCCCTGCTGGCCCCGGTGTCTATGCAGCTCTGTGGCAGCTCGCGCTGGCGCTCATCTTCAAAATTGTCATCACCATCTTCACCTTTGGCATGAAGGTAAGCTAATGACTTGACGTCTGCCATTTGTGTATATGTGTGAGATTTGTGACATAAAACAGTTCATAGAGGGCATATCATCTTCAAAAAGCAAAAGCAGATTTCTGAGCTAAAATATTTGTCTACTTCACTTAGTTTTACTGTCATAGAGGCTGCTGTAACTGACGAAGTGAGGGAAATAATTTACAAACATCTAAAACTTGAAGAGTTTGACACAGCCAGTGACAATAGCTAAGATACTGTGCAGGACATTGCAACTTGAACCAAGTGATAAGAGTCTTAAGAAGTTCAATAAGAGGTGTAATGTGACGTATCCTGAGGAGTTTAGAAAGGCAAATGATTAATGGACACAGCTTTTACAATATTTTCTGTGATGTATTCTACTCATTCTTCTGGTCTGGTCCCCCATGTCTATAGATTCCTTCAGGACTGTTTATCCCCAGTATGGCTGTGGGTGCCATTGCTGGCAGGATTGTTGGAATAGGTGTAGAGCAGATGGCCTACCACCATCATGACTGGATTATCTTCAAGAACTGGTGCCGACCAGGTGCTGACTGTGTTACTCCAGGACTGTACGCCATGGTGGGGGCTGCAGCTTGCTTGGGTAAGGTTACGAAGTTACATGCATCACAGTCATTACATTGAAATTGACAACATCACAGCTCTTGTTGTATATAACTAGGGCTTCTGATTTTCTGTGTTTTTCTCCGACTTTTCTACTGTCCTTTTAAAAATTCAATTGATACCTGTTAAGCCATTCATTTTTCTCAATCACAATTGAGAAACGCGTTAATAGTAAAATTGATTTAATTTACGGGCTTTTAAGTCTTACTTTTTCATTTAAAAGCAGACGTGATTCATCTTTATGTAAATACAGTTACTCATAACTATTGTAATAAAATGTGTCCAGCATAAAATATTTTATTTTTCATTATCGTTTTAATAAAGATTAGTTGCTTATTAACATGTTGCAATCTCATTTGTACTTCCTGCTTGTAAATTAAAAATGAAGGCTTGGCCGATTTAAAAGCCTATTTAGTTTACATTCTGTTTTACTATAAACACATTTCTCAGCTGTGATTGAGATGCACGAATGGCTTAACAGATATCAACTGAGTTGTTAAAGGAGAGTATAAAAGTCGGAAAACACCGAAAATCAGATGACCTATATATAATATACATTACAACAGATTTTAAACTGAGCCCCACAGGGATCTGTGCTGCTGGAACGTGGTTAATTTCCAGTTTTTTATATAATTAACAATATCAATCCTTATTGAATCATGACTGTGTACATAAACAGATAAGGTCATTTGTTTGCCATTTCTCAGGTGGAGTTACCAGAATGACGGTGTCTCTGGTTGTGATCATGTTTGAGTTGACGGGGGGCCTGGAGTACATCGTACCCCTCATGGCTGCCGCCGTCACCAGCAAGTGGGTGGCAGATGCCTTTGGGAAAGAGGGCATCTACGAATCGCACATCCATCTGAACGGCTACCCTTTCCTGGACGTGAAGGACGAGTTCACGCACCGCACGCTGGCCACTGACGTGATGCGGCCGCGGCGCAGTGAGCCCCCCCTGGTTGTCCTCACCCAGGACAGCACCACTGTGGAGGATGTGGAGACCCTCATCAAAGACACCGACTACAACGGCTTTCCTGTGGTGGTGTCCAAAGAGTCAGAGCGACTAATCGGCTTCATTCAGAGGAGAGACCTCCTCCTGGCCATCAGTAAGCAACCTCGTATTAGGAAACCCGTTACAAAAACAGGGCTGGCTAAAGCACTGAGATACATGTGTCCTGTCGCACACTGATGGATCTAAGTTGGATATAAAGATTATAATAAATTACTAAAACTGATTAAATTGTGTAATGGCATTTAAAAAAAAAAAAATGATTACAGGAAACATCCACACAAAAGGTGGATGACAATCTTGCTTTTGAAACGGTATACATCTTATTGCCTAATAATTGCTTGAAATGTGCTTTTGCTTCTTCTTGTGTTCTTGCGCTAACCTTTGTCAGAAAGTGCCAGACAGAAGCAGGATGGTGTTGTGAGTAGCTCTGTGGTGTACTTCATTGAGGACGCCCCACAGTCACCTGCCAGCAGCCCCCAGTCCCTCAAGCTGCGACGCATCCTCAACCTATGCCCATTCACAGTGACCGACCACACCCCGATGGAGACAGTAGTGGACATTTTCCGCAAACTGGGGCTCCGCCAGTGCCTTGTCACCCACAGTGGGTAAGTCATTTATACCTACCGATGGAAATGATATCCCCTCTGGGGGTTACAGTGGAGGCGAACATATGTACAATGTCTGTCATATATAGAAAGTATCAGAATGTGGGGGTATATAGAGGCATGTGTCGTCTGTTAGTTTGCCAAATGTCCATTTTTACTTGTGCAGTCTGTGGCTGTAATATAGGCCTGGTGGTGGATGAATATCACTGATGTTTCTTTGTTTTTCCTCTTCAGTAATATTCTGGGAAAGTGCTGCCATTAAGATTTTTGTTGTCTTTTGGTCAGATTTTCAAAGTATTTATTGATTTCTTAGTCTTATGTGTTTACATTCTGATCTACCAGTTGGTGGTACATAACTATTTACTCTTATTATGACTCTTATTGTTTCTGGGAGCGTTTTTTCCAAGTTAGTTTTGCCTTCAGCGAAGTAATTTCCATAAACTGATGTAAACTTTTTTTTTTTTCTTCTCTCCAGGCGCCTCTTAGGCATTATAACTAAAAAGGACGTTCTCCGACACATGGCCCAAATGGCAAACCAGGACCCTGAATCTATCATGTTCAATTAATCAGTGTCAAAGGTGGATGAAGTCCATGCTGGCTGATACCTTCAAAGAGTTTCTAAGCTTATACTGTAATGCCAACGAAAGCACCCAGGGCCTTGCTGTGACAAATAGGAAAAGTCTGGGAGGACTCGCTGAAATGGGAAAGGAATCAGAAGAGACCTCTGGGGTTTGCAGGATCTTTGTCGATGCCACCGCAAATGTCATGCTAAGCTTTTATCTTTTAAAAGTTGTCCTACAAAGCATTAATATTTTCGCAGTAATACTGTAGTGTGAAATCATTATCAACAACATTAATAATTTATAAACAGAGTAGGTGGGGCTGGCAGAGTTAAAGGGACACATTGAAACATAATTTGACTTGAATAAAACGAAGAAGGTTGTTTAGTCCTGGCACTTGAGATTCAACAGGCACCTCAAAGCAAGCTGAAAAGCCAAGTAAATAAAGATTTGCTACTAAATCAATATCAAGCAACAAAACCTGAAACCACAAAAAATGATTAAATAGTTAAAAACAATTTTTTTTGACAACTGTATCTTTTGGATATATCTTATACTCAGTACTGACATTGTTTTGCCAGTATCACTACTACACTACTGTATGTTAACAAATTGTTACTTTTTTAGAGGTAAATAGTACAGCTGGAACACAAAAAAATGAACTTTTTAAAATTTTAAAAAGCAAATCAATTTAAAATATGAAGTGTATGCATTTTTCTGTTTTAGTTTTTTATTGGAGAGTGTATTGAATTAATTCCTGTATTGAATTAATTCCTGTTTTTATTTATTTATTTATTTATTTAATTAATTATTTATTTTGGCATCTATAACAGTCAAAAACAGTGAAAGGATGTTGACACCCCTCAGCAAATGCTCCTTCCTTGAGCTTCTTGCAAGGTAGCTATGGCAACCCTGTCTTGTTCGACAAATAAGATTGTTCTTTTATCACCCAACACTAAACTGTCAAAATTATGTACCTGTGCACAACAATGATTTCAAAAATGGGCAAAAAGGGATCAATATCCACATGCATGTATATACCAACAAAGGATAATGACAAAACATCGACTGCAAAGTACTGTACATTTCTATTTGCCCTTTTTTTTAATAGTTTCAGATTAATCTTTAAAAAGCTGCAACTTCAATATTATTGATCGTATATTTTGCTCTGCAGAATGTATATTTAGCTTTTTTTATTCTGGGCATGTATGAAAGAATGGGACCAATGGATAAAGCACTATAGTAAAATTATATAACTAATACTATTCAACTTCTTTGGTAAATGGTAAAGTGCCAATACATTTTTATACATAGTGCCTATGTTCAGTATTGAAAGCACCTGCCCACTAATAAATATATAAATTGTTTTTTATGTTTTTACTGTGTATTTATTTAGAAATGTTTGAAGCAGCTTTACATAATTTATTTGCATTGGATTTCTTTGTGTTGTACAACTTTTTTTTATTTCTTACCATGATGTGTTGTTTTGTGCAATAAAATATAATAAGCATTTGAACTTTTTTTTATATCTAAAGAACTACGCAGTTCTATTAAAGTGTCAATTACAAAGACATTTTTACAGTCCTTTTTCAAAGTGTGAACCCTGATGCACTAATTGTCTGTCTGTCACACTACTTCGTAAATTCGATCTCCAAACTTGTATTAGTGTCATTATTAGACATTATAAACATTTTCAATTGAATTAGGGTATAATCTTAAACTGTTGATTTATATACAATGTGTACTATTATAAGTTATTTTAAAAAGCATTTTTTTAAAATGTAATATCAACTATGACAAAAATTGTGCCCTTTACATTTAAGAAACTGCATAATGTTTTCTGTAACTTTATTTGTGAAAGAGAAATAGGTATGTATGCAAGGTATCCTTTGTTTAGACTTGCTGCAATTGCATTCTTCAGCTGGGTCATTGGAAGATTTATGGGTATCTATGTACAGTACCAATTAGTCAAGAATGAAGAATGTTCTGTTTAGAAAAGAACCAACTGAATGGGTATACTATACAGGGCAGTAGACAGCTATGAATAATCACTGAGGCACTTGCCCATGCGCTGCGGCTAACAACGTGTAACAGAGCGTAAATAATAATTATTTGTATGATTTTAACCGAGGCCTTGCTATGTCTGATTTTTTTTTTTTTGCCTCTTTGTAATTGACTGCTTACAGAGAGGCCATAAGGGGGTCTGAGATTCTTATATAAAGTTCCAGTAAGCTTAGCCTGTTCTAGGTTATTGTTGGCTTCAACATCAGTGTGGGGAATTCTTAAATTCCGTTAACACAAAATCAAAATCCAAGATCCAATCTAGTTATTTATTTTAAGTTTTAGGTTAAGTGAAACGTCTTAATTGCATTCATTTACCATATACTTACGTATTGTCTATTTTTCCACCAGTTGAGCCTGATATAGGGCTGGCATAATGTAGCTTGGGGTATATCCACACAAGCCGTAGCTTTAGCTGAATTTTGGTACTGGCACAGAACAAGGAATGGTGAACACAATAAAACCCCCCGACCTACTTTGGTCACATTTTTTAAAATGTGCCATTGTGTTGTCCATGGTTTGTTCTGTGCCAGTTTGTTAGGGATTTATAATAGAACATCTCTTGTGATTTCAGTGTTTCATTGAGGAAAGTTTTATATGATTCAAAAATGATTAAACCACAAATAAAATGGGATCATAAACAGATACACACAATAATAAGTCTACAAGTTCAGAGGATGTAAAGTATTAATTTAAGCCTACGTGAGAGTATTAACATCCTAACTGATTTTTACTTACATTTATCCCATTTGAAAAGTTCATTGACAGTTCATTAGGAGCACAGGTGTGGTATGTTCAATATATATAATTAAAGTGTAAAGCCTGATTTTCCAAACTAATATCTTCTAGTCCAAAGTGTACTTTTATTTATTTATTTATTTATTTATGGTACAAGGCCTGCAAGAAACAAAAGGTGTGATCTTTTTGAAAACAAGGCAAACTGGTTTACAAAGAATCTCATTAAAACAACTTCTAAATAACTATGTCTTGTTATATCCACTAGATGGTGCACAAACGCAAAATACTCTCCATTGGAATGTTAGCAAACTAGGTCAAGACATGAACATGTGCATTCAAGTGTTTTTTATTTCTTGTAAAGGATGCACATGTCTTTACACAGGGAAAACATGTTTTCACGAGTCGTAACAGTATGAGATAAAATGAAAATGGGTACTTGATATAATAAAAGCCTTGGACTCAGGAGGGCGTGTGCCAGGTCTGATATTTCATATTGGACATGTACTGTAAGTGCAAAGAAAAAAAGAAAAAAACAACAAATTTACTATACCACAGAGAAATGTGAGACCTTCGTGCACAGTTATTTACTTAGTAGTTGATGGACTTCACACCTTTTTCAACCTTCATGCGTGAATTTCTTCAACATGAAGACGGGGCCTACTGCACACATGGGATTCATTTTTATGTAAAGATCTCTGATGAAAAAAGAGGTTTGTATTGTGTTGCATGTGGTGAAGTACAGGCTCTGTCCTGATGTTTTTATTGAGAGCCTTGGATACCTGCACAACCTTACAGTGTATGCCTGTAGCACTTTTGATAAACGGCTGCAGCAATAAAATTATCCTATTATAAGTTTCCTTAAAATAAGGTTTAAAAAAATTAATTTCTTACCTTACAAACAACATTGTACATGCCCCTACTTTTCTTGTGTTAAAGGTGTTTTGATTATTTGCTTTTCTTAACTTTTTTTGGGGGGGTATGGCGATTTTTTTAATACAATGCTATAGTTAAAAATGTGTTGCTTATTCCTTTAAGTGTTGTAGTTTACACAAATTCCAACAATGCAATTAGATCATGTGACCTAGAGCAATGGTATCAGGGTTCTGTTTGGAATATTTGCATATCGTGAATTAACACGAAGAACCAAAAGATTTTCAGCACAAGAGGCTGCAATAATGTTAATAATGCTAATAAGGGGCTATGTTGTCCATAGTCACAATTCATTTTCTGATGTAGAGCTAGTGTCTTCCTAGCTTATCAATAAATCCATGAACCATAAAACTGTTTCTGGCAATAAATCATGAAGCTTCTCAAAACGAAACCAACATCAAACGAAAGACAAACTACTGCGTGGCGTTAGACCAGGGAATTCATACTAATTAAATGTTAAATGAAGCATACAGAGGTCAGTGAAAGTCACCTACAGTGGCTGGGGGAATAGACCTGAATTTAAATCAAAGCAGATAAACAAGAAGCGGGTCTACTTTTTTTCTTCTTATATAAACTAGACCTGATTTACTTCAATCTGTGTTTCATATATAAAAACTTAGTTGATATCATAATCTCTTTAAATTGATTTTTTTTTCTATTATCAGCAGCTGCCAGACCAATGTGCATGTTTCCGTTTCATCAAGAGGCATATGCTCTAGGAACATCTATACTTCCTAATCCTAACATTACACATTTCCTCACCTTAAAGTCCCTATCAGATTACAAAATTGAAATAATATTATTTATCGAACATGCTATTCAATGCGCAGATGCTCCCGGAGCATTCAGGTCACATGTGAAATGAGTTTGGTGATCTCAACTCAATCCACCTTCCTCAACCACCACACAATTCTGCACAATATGGCACAATTCACTGCTTGTGGAGGGCTTAGGACTGAACGTCAGGGTGAGTTCAAGTCAGTGTGAACTATTAGCTAGTACAGTGTCCCTCACATTTCATGAAAATGTAATTCAGTCCAATTTCTAATTACATTTTTTTGTTTATGAGGATTGTTTTGCAAAGTATGTATTTTGGGATCACCGTATTTGTAATAGGTATATATCACATGGCAGACCTGCCGCCAGTCATACACAAACACACAGCCTGGGTACCCTAAACTTTCCTTAAAAAACACATTATAGAAAGTAGAAGGCTAACCTGGAAGTTATTGATTAAAAAATGTTTTAAACAAACCTTCACGCATATTACTGTGCGTAGAACTACAGTAATTTGAATGTGAGCTGTGCAAAAGATATATTACATGTCCCAAACCAGAATAAGACGTGAACTGGGCAAAGCTGCAAAACACAGGGCCTAAGTGAAAGCAATTCAACAGGCATGGGAACCCTCAACCGAAGGTTTATTATGTGCTGCTTGTCTCTCAAACTGACATCACTGACTGTTTGGAGTAATATACAAAAGAAATACAACCCACCTGGATTCAAAATGACATTGTACCGCCTGCAGCCTTAGTGCAAATATCTATAAACTACTTTAATTCCTTCTGTGAACAGGTCAGCCTGTTTTTAACAAGGTTGTTTAATGCATTGTGATTTGAAGACTTGAAATGAGATTTGTTGGTCTGCTACTAATGCTTTCTATTGGTGTAGTTATTGCATTCATGTGTAAGGACATTAGAGTGATAGTAAAATATGTAGTCATGGTAATTGGATAGCTAGTTACAATAATTAACCGGAATAATAAACAATATTTGTGCCTATGTTTTTTGGAGGGCTGGCTGCGGGTCTGTCACATGGGAATCTGAAAGCTATCTGCTGGCTGTTTTGAAGAGTAAAGTAGTGTATGTCAAGTTATCAGGATATACAGTGTTTGGGTTGGTAGCCCTAGGCAGTGTATGCAGAGAAACTGGGCCTGTTTAATCGCCTTGTCTTGTATTTGTTACAAGCGACGTAAAACAAAACAAAACCAAATACGATGTAACCTCTTTTACTCTACATTTCAGAGACCAGTAATAAACCTTTGCAAGGGTATAAGAAATAATAATATGGCAGCCTTACTTTTGGAATTCTACTGATTTTAACAGTGTCTACTTGTAATGTCGGTTTGTTTTATAGGATGACCTTTTTATTTGAATACATTTTAAAATCCAGCAGTGGTTACATCCAGCTAAAGTGAGAGTTTGCCAGCTTGCCCTAGGCCTGAATTAATGCAGCAGCTGAGGCTGAGGAGTCTTTGGAGTGAAGGACTGAAATAGTTTCTTTCTTAAAGAATGATGGCACAGTACCCTTAAAAAGTCCATTATTCTCTGACAGTAGAAGGGTATTCATTATGTGTCAATGCTTTTTCTGTCAGTTGTCATAACAGGCTTTCCTCTGCCGGCCACCAAGTCTTTGTAAAACACCACAAACCAGATGAGCCGACTATTGACCGTGATGTCAGGCAGGGGATGCCTACTGGGACACGGGAGGGGAGGGGAGGGGAGGGGGGGTACAGGACAAATAAGTGGCTTGGCACCCCTTTTCAAGGGATTGTCTTCAGTTTTATGCTGTCAGCCCCAGTTCTGAAGGAGTTATTTAGTTGAGAGGTACACGTCTTATGCTGATGTCAGCATTATTAGCTCATCAACCGCCAGGGGGAAATCAAGTAAGTGATTGCAATTGCTTTTTGGTGTTGTATGGCTTCCAATGCTCATCACAAAATTTTGGTCTAACTGTATGTCAAGTTGACTAAAGTTATGGCTAGTGCCTTCATCAGTACCTTCAAAATGTCTGTCTGCTTTCAGTTCCTTATAGTTTACCTTTATGATTGAGCACAATGGTGAAATGGGACACACATTTTCCCTAACGTTTAATATGTACAATTAAAAATCCTTTACTAATTGGTTAAAGTACCTTTAAGAAATGTGATAGTTCTTTAGTTTACTAGGTTATACTCTGCTGAGTATCTATCAGAAACAAGCAACATGGGTTGAGAGCGCTAAATAGTATAAATACCTGACTCTGTGAGAGGAACGTTATTGTACAGAATGGAACTGAAGAACTTCGCTATATAAGGTCTGAAGCATTTATACTGAAATAAATGTTCTCTGTGCCTGTACCAGCAATCAGTGTCTGGACTCTCTACACTGTCTTCTGTCCTGGATTAACATCAAACCAGCCTGCCAGTCGTTACACTGTAACGGTTACAGTGTCTGTATAAAGCAACTTGACTTGAAACTCTGGTGTAACTGAGTTGGCTAAAGGAATGAAGTACTTACATTTTTTATTCATAGTTAGACTTCAACCAAATTGCATTATAGCAATACAGGCTCTTTACTGAATATTACCATAGCGGCTGGTCGTGCAGTGAGGAGAGAGTGTCATTTCTGTGATAGCCCATTGAAGTTCATTAGAGATAATGCTCTTGAAGTTTCACAGCTAGCTTTTTGAAATTTCAAATCAGTTTAAATGCCACTTGTACCAGCATTGTCATTGTAATGTTGCAGGAAACAGTGTGCTCATGCTTAACTAGGCCTCATTAAACCTGACATATTATCCTATATGACTACTTGGAGTCTTATTGTGAATAAGCTCTACTAAATTCTGACTTCAGGACAACCTGAAACATATCAAACTGTTTGCAAGCGTCTATATTCCATTTTCCATTGGGACGACTCCACTTACTGTTGGCTCTACTGTAGGTTTTTAACAGTAGCTAATGAGTGATGAAATGTGTGTTCTGCGATAATGGATAACTTTTTAAAATTGACAGCACACATGTGCAACGTTGTGACATTAATCATAATTGTTTTGGATAATAACGTGACTTGCTCTTACTGTGCATCGCGGAGCATTTGCACAATGAAGTATTTAAAGGCTGTTTTCTCAAAGGGGGCAGAAGTAGTTGTCTGGAAAATGGGAACATTTTATGTTGAACTGTAAATTACCTTTACTGTAATATATCACTGTGATCCACAGTACTTACTCAAAAAAGTCATTTTCTAACTACAATTGATAAATGCTTTATTATAGAAACCATGAAACCCCTTAAAGAAAATAAAAACTCCAAATGATTATGGAGCCCATGACTACCAACAATTTAGCAGTGTAGAAGAGATCAGAGTAAGAGGGAAAATTATAAATTGGATCCTATTTAATTAAACTCAGGTGCAATTGCTTTAAATGTCATTTAAAAAAAAATCAGTTTAATTTTTTTAAGCTGTTTCAATCACTCTGAATAGGTATTCTCTCATAAATTAGTTTTATTTATAAAAAGGTACAGTGTGGTGCCTCTAGTTGTTATGAAATTGACAAGTTGTCGGACGTTGCCATGACTATTTAAGAAAGGATTTGAAGAGAAAGAAACAAATGAAAATCGATGGTCATTTACCAATGTTATGATTATGATTTTGCATGGTAGTACAGCGGTTGTACTACTGAAAAAAGAAACAAGGACCAGGGGTCACAAATGGAGATTAGATAAAGGGGCATTCAGAACAGAAAATAGGAGGCACTTTTTACACAGAGAATTGTGAGGGTCTGGAACCAACTCCCCGGTAATGTTGTTGAAGCTGACACCCTGGGATCCTTCAAGAAGCTGCTTGATGAGATTCTGGGATCAATAAGCTACTAACAACCAAACGAGCAAGATGGGCTGAATGGCCTCCTCTTGTTTGTAAACTTTCTTATGTTCTTATGTTCTTACAAATTAAAAAGAAAACCTGCCTTGCATTTCCTCAAATCTTCAATGCATGGGCTGATATATTGAATCAAAGTAATAATTGCATTTCTCAAAGAAAACAGCAAACAACCAAGTAAAAGCCCCTGCACCCATGTGTGAGATTATATGGTACTACTTAGGCCGCGTTTACTGGTAGCCATAGATACAGTCTCGTACCCTAGTCATCAGAATAGGGAATATGGCCACTTCTGACAACATGAATCGGAGATTTAGTTGGTCTATATGCAAATATCAATAAAAAGTATTTGAGAAACAGCACTGAGATCTACATACATCATAAGAGGACAGTAAAAAAACACCTTTCAAATGTCATCTAAAGGGTTCTCTGAGTAGCTCACCTGGTAAAGGCACAGGCACGTGGTGTGCAGGGTGATGGCTCCGACTCTTTGGAACTCTCTCCCAGCTTTGGTGCGTGATGCTCCCACCGTCGCTCGCTTTAAATCAACTCTCAAGACCCACCTGTTCTCTCTTGCTCTCCATGCTCTTTAAGCCTGATATCTGCTATTAGCTGCTGTGTTGCTGCTACTATTTCATGTATTATGCATTGGTTTTCTTTCTTTTTTTTTTTTTACTGTATTTCATGTATTATGCATTGTTTTTTAATGTATAGCATGTATTATGCATTTCTCTGTATTTAAAGCATTATGGATTTTCTTGTTGTTACTGCATCTTGTAAAGTGCTTTGTGATGGTGATCCACTATGAAAGGCACTGTATAAAATAAAGATTGATTGATTGATTGATTGATTGATTGATTGATTGATAGATACAACAAAGTATATATATATATATATATATATATATATATATATATATATATATATATATATATATATATATATATATATATTTCCACCTTAAAATCTTGTCAGAACAATAGAGTTGATATTTAAAGCTGTGCGAACTTTCCAAAGGGAACAGGATAGACAGGTTAAAGTGTGTTTCAAACAAGGGTTGTTCTCAACATTAAGTTCTGGCAAATAAATTAAATAGATTTCTGCTATTATGTATTCATGCCTCAAGTGCATACTGTACCTTAACTTCATCGCTTAGTCTTCTTAACTATTTTAGACTAAAGACATGACGCACATACTGTAGTGGTTTTAAGTGCACAAAAACAGCTATGCTTTTGCCAAAGACCCTTGAGCATAACATCCACATAGACACGTACACAGGGCAATTGACCCTGAAATTGAATGCAATTTAGTTGTTTCCATCAATTGATAAGATTTGACATAAATACATTTGTTCCATGATACTGTGAATGTGAGCACTATATTCAAACACATCAATATAGCCAGACAACTAGTGAACTGTACTGTACAGACCTGGGGGTTTAAGAAGATACATTGCTAGCTGAACACTTTTTTCACATTAGGAATTTTTGACATTTTAACAGGGTTTTGGAATAAATGATTTCACACAGATATCATACTTTTTGTTTGGTGGCAAAAGCCACTATATAAATAGCGGCGACATAATTATGATTTACTGTCAAGGAGACAAATGTTTTACTATGCTGTACCTTCAACACTAATACTGTTCACTTATGAAGGCACTAGTTGAAAGGTATGTCTATTTGACTTGAATATGTTCTGTATGGGCATACCACACACAGAAATGCAGAGTACAGAACAATTCCAATAGACTGATGCACAAAGCAAATTCAGGATTTCTATTTACTGATTACCTCTATTTAAATACAGTAAGAATGTAAGCATGGACATAACGAACAGAACTACAAATGTAATTCCATGCTCCAAATTTAAAAGCAATAAAAATATGTTGAAATATGAAGCAACGGCTTCTTTTGTTTTTAGTGTTTTATGTAGTGCAGGCTCATCACACTGTGGAATACAGATGCAGCTCCTGCAGGTGGAGTGTTCAGATGAACATGAATCTAATATTGTTTTTCTGTTTCATTATTGATATCTTTGCATCACAAAACTTGGTAACGGTACCATTAGCAATTCAGTGCAATCTGGAGTTTCAAACATTTATCCCTTAAGAGTTTGTGTGCCCTCTGTGAACTGTTTGTGTCACTCAACAGAAAACTCAAAATAATGACCCAACTTGGAAATATACAGTCCATGTTTCTGTGACTGCAGGCTATCTCCATCTGATTTCTGGTACTTAAATCAGACAGGGGTTATGTATCATAGGGCTGCCTTGTTTGTGTTGCATCTCCCAGAAAGGTTTATTGATCACAGATTTTATCCACAGGGGACCTCAAAAACATATTTCTGACAGGAGCCCATTTATTTTGTCCAAGGCCAATATTGTTTTGAAGAGGTTGTGGTGTTGGTGCAGAGTTTAGGATGGATAGGTAGCCTTCAAATTGAGGGAACTAATTGAATCACACCACAGGAAAGCTAGCAGCCCTCATTTAAAACAATAACAATAAATAAAAACACAATTATGGCTAACAGAGCTGAATTCCCAGTGTATATTCCACAGATGACCAGCAGTAAATCACTGTACCTGTGACTATGGAATAGGATTTAGTGTCGACCAAACTTAATAAGGTCCATAATAAAACTTGGGGCAGTTTAAATTTGACTACAGTAGCTATCCATTTGTGCTATGAACCTGGGCTGATAAAGTAGATCTCGTTCCATTAAGCTGGTTTCTTGCAGTCAACAATCCAAGCAGACCTTAATCAAACATCAACAATGAAATGTACTTTACTTGTGTTGCTGATTTTTTCTGGAGACAGATTTCTACAAAGCCCCAAGTCCCAGTTGAAGTTAGCCGAGGCATTGTTTGTTACCCTTTCTGAAGAGGTTGATACACTATTGAAGTCACTATAAAATGGTTTCACCTATACAATTTAAATAGCCTCTAACCAAAACTTGATAGTCCATTTTATTTCTACATATAGTCCAACTTATGACTTTATGTTGAGGAAGACAATTTCATCTTCCTCAAAGAAGAACGTTTGGCAGGACGTGTTAGAGATGCTTTTTTTGGTCTTTCACTTCAGGAGTGCAATATTCCCCATACCAGTACTAAATTAGACTAGAGCAATTAATAGCACTGGAGAGGTTCTTCACATGATTAAAGGATTAAAAACAAATCATGATAGCTCTTAAATGACACATCTGGAGATTTAATCCAAAGTACTCATCAATGTGTTTTTTTTTGTTCCTTTGCTGTTGTGTCCCAGCCCCCCCCCCCCCCGAACTGGTCATGAATATTTTTTTCTAACAGACTACTGTATTGAAAAAAAAAACAAAAAAACATACATGAAACTCGCTATCTCCACCACATCAGAAATAATTAAACTTAAAATAAAAAGCAGTGTTATTGTACTTTGCATTATTATGGTAAACTCTGTCATGCAATGGCTGCAATACTGCGAGCATCAAACATGTTCACACAGAGAAATATAAATAATAAAAGCAAAACATTTTTTCTGAACTTTATGATTGCACCATGATGCAGATAAGGCAGCTGACATCCCTGATAAAGAGCTGTCTCAGTAGTGATGCCAGCAGATATAATGAGGTGGGTTTTAAAGGTTGCCTGCCCCCTACTGTAAATAAAAGACAAAATAGTTTACCGGTAATCTTAGAATTTGCTTCCCAAATAGTAATCCCCACCCCCTTTTGAAAACACCACTGATGGCTAAAACTATTATTCTTTTCATTAATTACATCAATATTCTTTAAAGGTGGGTCATTTCAACTGGAAAATACTATGTTTTGGGCATTAAAGTGTTTTAAGAATACACTATATTAATGATTATGAAAACAGATGTTTGATTTTGGAGACATCTAAAAAAGACCCTTGCTATATAACAAGATAATTAGTTCTAGTCAACACATATGGCAATAAATGAAACCTGATTTTTACAGTTCTCCATTCCCCAGGTCACCATTGTAAATGAGAACCTGCACACAGCTGATCTTACCTGGTTAAATATAGGGTAAGACCACTTTTAATCCAGGAGAGCCAAGATCAGAAAACTGTCTGTGCATTCTCATCCTCTACTGGGATTTAACCTTATGGTGCCTTAAGTATTGATGACAGACTAAGTCAAAGCACTTAGCAGATGGATTGAAGCAGGTTTTATCATTTTATATAATGCAATATAAATACATATGGCTTGTTTCTGTGTAGCTGTCCAAAAACATTTGTGTTCAACATGAACTAGTTCAAAACAGTACAAGACATGGCTCTCCAAACTAAATATATGTGTTTAAAAAAGCACTGCTTTGAAAACGTAGAGCTTTGGAGACGAGGAAAGATAACATGAGTTTTTTTTTTGTTTGTTTTAATCAAAATGCTTAAAGCAAGGTATAAACCAAGTAAATGTAGATTTTGAGATAATAATAAGTAAATATTGGAGCAACATAACATTGAATTATTGCAAACACCATAAAATAGTAAATGAAATGTAAAAAATGACATTTTAATCTACTACAAATATTGTGTTTAATAATTGTATTAGAAACACATTAGGAATGTATAAGAAGAATTATCCAAGGCAAATGAGTGGTTGTAATCAGAGAATTGAGACTGCTTTGAACTGAATTGAAGATTGCGGAATTGCTGTGGCATGGTGGTAGTCTGGGAGGAGGAGAATGTACTGAAGCTCATAATACAGCAGACTCTCACTTATTCAAACCAGCTGGGACCGGACACCGTTCAGATCAGTGATTGGTTTGGAGTACTGAATGTCTTGGAATGTGTCAGCTTCACATTTTGAAGTCATCGTTTTGAGGAGTGTTCTGCTAAAACTTGATAACCCACTTTTCATTTGTTTTTGTTTTTTTAGATAACCATCATTTTAACAACCAAATACAAATACTTAAACGTGTGTGGGTTATCCAGTTTTCCACCACATGTTTTTTAAATTGTACAACATATAAAATACATTGATGGTAATTTTAAACAAAATTACTCTTGAGGGATATCATTTTTTTTTTCCAGGACACCCCTCATTTAAATCTGCAAATGGTTTACAATTGCTAAAGTCTGGATTAACAATATTTGTTTTGAAACAGGTTCAGTTATTTTTTCAAGTTAGGTTATGAGAAAATTAGCAGATTCTGGCTTTATCAGTAACATGAGTGAAAAAGTATATTTATTTTTTATATATACAGAGCATCCTGCAATAGTGTTGTGACAGTCATTACAATTTTCTTAAGAATTATCATTTTCATTATCGTTTTCTCTGAACCTTAACTGTGTGCCAGTAAGTTTTCACACAGTTAAGGGCAGCAGTGTGGAGTAGTGGTTAGGGCTCTGGACTCTTGACCGGAGGGTCGTGGGTTCAATCCCAGGTGGGGACACTGCTGCTGTACCCTTGAGCAAGGTACTTTACCTAGATTGTGCCAGTAAAAACCCAACTGTATAAATGGTTAATTGTATGTAAAAATAATGTGATATCTTGTAACAATTGTAAGTCGCCCTGGATAAGGGTGTCTGCTAAGACAGAAACAATAATACCGTTCTTTCCCGGGACTGCCATTGTTCTCAGATACAGAACAATTCAGGTTCAGGTTGCTGGATCTGGGTGATGAGATCACTAATTATCAGGCCTTTTCTATAATCCTGCTTCATATCATATCAGAAACTGTACCTTTTTGATACCTGGCACCAGTGATAACTGCCATATCCACTGTATAGCACACATAAAGCAGGCATGGGAACCACCTGACATGGCTTTACTTAAAAATAAAATGAACTGAGGACGTGGAGCTAATGCCGCAGTTATTTAAAATAGAAGGGAAAGGACTGTGGCATACATGGCAACTGTCAAAAGAGGGTAGGCGGTCCTTCTTCAAGCCTTAATCCTAGGCCTGTTCTGTCAGAAACTGTAGCTGAGTTCAATAACAAGAGACCCAGACAATGGAAGGCTTGTTAACACCTGCTGAGTTGAGCTGCTAAACCCTCCTGGAGCAGAGCATGCTGGAGGAGTCTCAAGAGTACCATTTATTCAAAGACATATCTAAGTGCTTTGCCCTTTATGGAGGCATATTGGCTGTACAGTAGTAATACAGAAAAATGAGGGCAAGTTAAACCTCACCCTTGCCCTGATCAGCGTTATACATCACCTTTTCTTATCAAGCACTCCAAGGTCACGAGAAGCAGCTAAGACGGTCCATGCTTGTCTGCCAGATCTGTGGGCTGGGCAGGTCTTTTATAATGTCCCTGGGTTATTGTGTGTGACCTGTGGCCTTGCGTTTTATATATGACCTGTTTCTGAAGAGTTTAAGCTTCCTCTGAAGAGCTATAGTAAATGTATTCCTCTCTGGTGTGCATATTTTAAGCAAATGAAAAGCCACTTACCCTGAAAGTGTAAACTCCAGGGTCACTTGTGTAATCAGATTATAGCAGTTATTCTGTACCTTTATGTTTGGTACGTAGTCAATAGAAGTTCACTCATGCAGAATCACAATATGTTGCATGTATATTCATTTAAATTCATATGCATATTGCATGCCTCATTTGTGAAAGTATATATATTTTATACATTTTATCTATGTGTCATATATATATATATATATATATATATATATATATATATATATATATATATATATATATATATATATATATATATCAGAAAATCAAACTGAACATTTTAAGATTTTGTATGCCATATGTTGGAAGCTAAATGCTGGAAACTATGGGTGAGGGAATTATTACAGTACATTGAATAGCAGAATGGCAAAAGTCAATTTTCTGGAGCCCTGGTAGGGGTGACCCTGTTTGTACTATGTCAACATACCCAGCACAAGAAATGACTTTGCAGTTCAATATTGACTGCTTCCCAAAATGTATACCCATATTGTTAATGTAAAATAGCTGTTAGCAAACTTTGTGTAAAAAAAGTAGATTGACTTTGAGCATGATGGTAAAAAGGAATTTGGTATGGGGATGAAATACAGTATTATCTAATAACTAGTGTATTTGTGTTGTTGTTTAGATTCATTATGTGTCATTTTATGTGTTACTGTCATAACATTATGATGACTTTAAAGCCCCTAAGAATGATGTCTAAACTTGAAGTACTTTAAGTACAGGGTGTAAACATTACTTGTCCACTTGCAACGCTCTGCCCCTAGTCGACGTAAGAAACTATTAGCGGAATATTAGAGAATATATGCTATTAATTGAATATTGTTTTTCTGGATACACACTATCTCCACCTCACACACTCTAACCTCACCCAACACACAGTAAGACTTTGACAGACTGGACCACGTTCTCACTTGGGAAGTTTGGGTTAGCTGCACACTTAGACACTTAAGTAAAAAATAAAAAAAAGAGCAGCACAGTATTGTAGTGATGGTAGTATTTTACCACACAATTATTAATTAGGTTGCCTTGGGATTCATAAACTGGCAATCGTACATCTAACAAAGAAACTGCTGTTTGGGAGTGATGCACAGTGTCTGCCATATGCTTGTCACGAGAGGTAAAATACAAGGATTTTTACAGTACATTTTTACAGCTCTTCCATTCTGTTTGTCCCAGTTTCAATGCATGTGCCCCAGGAGATAGGAATATAACCAAAAACTGCAGTGGTCTGGAAACTTTCAGTCTGTCTCCATTCTAATTTCAGTCTATCAGCTAAGCGTGAACTATTGACTTTATAATGGATGGTGTAGGGGTAGTAGAAATACACAAGTGTATTGGGCCATACAGTGTATAAAATACAGCTACGGCCAAATGTTTTGCATCGCCTTATAGAAATAACTAATTTTACTTCAAAAAGTTGAATGAAACCTGCTGAATAATGTTATGTTAACATATTGAATTACACACCGCTTTGTAGTTTTCCATATACTTCACGAAGAACTGACAAAAAATGAAAAATGTGACATTTCGAAATCTTACATGAAATACTGTACTACTAGACTTCTGCGATATCATTTGGTAGTTTCTTTGATTACATGATGTAAAATAGAATATATTAATTATGTTAATATAGCTTTTTTAAAATTATGTCTCAATCCTAAAATTCTAGGTGATGCAAAACATTTGGCCATAGCTGTATATTGATCATAAAACTCATTGTACTAGTTAAATTCAAGAATAAGCAATTAAATATAGATAATAATAATAATAATAATAATAATAATAATAATAATAATAATAATAATAATAATAATAATAATAATAATCAAAGACAAATTATATTGCAATTCACAGGAACATTAAAAGTTTCTCTGCATATTGTAAACATATAAAATACAATCCACTTTCTATTAATTTCTTTAGTTTTACACAAAAGCAAGTTGTTTTGCCACTGAGCACCAACTGTAGTCTTGATTGATACAGTCTACCGTTTGCGTTTTAAGGCACTGGAGTATTGTAATTCACAGCACTGATCCTGACCTTTAGAATTCAAACTGTGTGAACAAACCTGGAACAGCTGTTTTAATCTGCAGACATAAGCTTTTTTTTGTTTGTTTGTTTTATTTCCATTCAAAAAAAAAACATCTTGCCATTTCCCTTATGTGGAAAATCAGAAGGCTTATCAGAGGTTCTTTCCCTGTAATGACAAGCTGTTTGGGTTATTGCTGGAACACATGCAATAACAAAACCCTGATTGGTAAATGTTTGTGGAATTTCAGTTGAGGCATATGCGGGTCTGTGACAGGGTCTGTAACAGGAACAGTGTGCCCCGGACTGGATGGTTTGTCATTTCATTCTAGGGTCAGTCGGAAGCCGGCCATCCAAGAAGGGGGCGGAGTCACAATACCACTCCGATACCAATACACAATACAATACACAGAGGACTGTAAAATTAAATATATAATACGTTTGTGTAAAAGTTACAAAGATAAATACATTATCTGAAAATCAAATGAACTGAAGTATGATCTTGTAAATGCGTGAAACTTAACACAAGAGCAAATGGAATTGAGATGTAAAATTTGTGTCTTGCAAAACTTGTTTTCCTTCTTTGTCCACAAATACAACAAATGATTCACACACCGCAGACTTTTCTGTGAGCTTTTGTTCATGGAATTTGTTTTTCTTAAGTTTTTCCATTACTCAGACTTTTAAGAATGATCTAAAAGAAACACCTTCGATATGCATCACGTGTCTGCTGCTGCGCTCCGCAAGCCATGTCATGTGCTACTGGGGGAAACCAATCCATGCAAAAGGAATTATAAGCAATGATTTTTAGTACCAAAGAGAGTGTTATTGTTAAACAAAGACCTACGAGGAAAAACCCTGTGTACTAACAGTGAGTGTTTTGTTTGTTTTGTCCTGTCGAGTAATTGTTGTATTTGTCATTGCTAGACGGCTAAACAATCTGGTAGCTGTTGCTAAGGGGCCAGTTTCCAAACCCAGACTTCACATCCCTCCCGTGCACATTATTTGTATTTCATGACCTACACTAAGAGCACTCACTGTGGACTTGTGACCATGTTGTGTTTGTGTGTGTGATTTATAATGTGTTGTATTAGTCTGTGCTTATTATTTAAGTGTTGCTAGCACGCAACCTAGCCAAATAAAGAGCTGCTTTACTGCATCACCACACAGACTTGCCAACTCTCGCAAATTTATGGCGAGAGACGCGATTTCTAAGTAAAATTAAGCCTCACTCGCAATCTCGAGGTGACGTGATGGCGCAAAACTTCACACTACGGTACAGTCATGTTGGATAAGGAAAACCCAAAGAAGTGACGCTACAGATGCAAATACGATGCAGACTGGAGCAGTTATTTCCCAGTAAAAAAGTAGACTCAGATAAACATGCTTTCTGTCTGGTTTGTTCTGACGACATTGGGAATTCTGGAGTAAATAACCTCAAAAAGCACCTGGAAACTTCCAAGCACGTAAGTCGGGCCGCAGCCTCTCGTATGCAGCAATATAACAGTTTTTTGTAAAATCCAGCTCAGCAGACTTTGGGCCAGAAGGTTAGGAATGCTGAAGTACTTTTTTGCCAAGCCATTCCAGAACATGGATTGCCGATTACTTTTGCAGATCATTTCACAAAACTCGTAAAGTTGATGTTTCCAGATTCAAGCATTGCAAAGGAATTTTCCTGTGGCTGAACCAAAGCTACCGCAGTATTAAAGGCATTCAGAATCAGTTTTAATGCATGCCAAAATGGGCCCGGTAACTTTAATGGTGGACGAGAGTAACGATGTTTGCAACGACAAGGAGGTTTGCATTATGATTAGATACTTTCATCAGACTCTTAAAGTTGTAAAAACAGACCTCTTGGAAATGGAAATTTGCAATATAGCAAATGCAGAAAACCTGTTCAGTGTCATAAATTCTGTTTTTGTGAACCACCACATTCCATGGGAAAATGTAATTGGCTTCTCTTCTGACTCTGCCAATGTAATGGTAAGGAAAAATAACTCTGTTTTAAGTTGGGTAAAACAGCAGTCAAATTCTGTGTTCATCCTGCCTTGTGTTTCACACATTGCGCATCTTGCAGCAAAAGATCCTGTTAAAGTCATCTCAAAACCAGTAGAGGATCTGCTAGTGGACATTTTTTATAACTTTAATGGTAGCGCAAAATGAAAAGAGGAGTACCACCACGAGCTTCAACTAATAAAACATGGAGGAACAATGTGGCTCAGTCTCCATCAAGCAGTGGCAAGGTGGAATAAACAGTGGGAGCTCCTTAAAGCGTAGTTCGGAAACAATTCTGAAACAGAACATCCTGGCCGAGTTCAGCAGATTAACACCGACATACATGATGAGGAAATGCAACTTTACTTTCTGTTTCTGGAACACGGGCTGGATGATTTATTAGCCTACAATATGTTTTTTTCAAGTTAAGGATTCGAGAGTTGCCTACCTCTGGGAAGAAAGTGTGAAACTGCTCAAAACACTGCTTAATCTATTTGTAAAGTCAGATGTGATAAGCAGTGCCAGTGATGTAACCATGCTGGATTTCCAAGATTTGGTTTATCAGAAAGAAAATAAGAAGTTATCAGTGGGTGTTAAAACTAAAGTTTTTATCGCCGCTAATACAGATTTAGACAGTGCTACTCTTGACTGTGCTGGAGTCAGAAAGTTTTACTCTGCAGCCGTCCAGAAACTGCTAAAAATAATTACCACTAGCAGACAAAACTCTTCAAGTGTAAAAATTGCTACATCCACCTAAAAAACTGGATTATGATGAAGATACCATTCTTAATCTACTGACACCGTTTACATATGTGACAAAGTCTGAGGACGAAAAACAAACAATCGTGAATGAGTGGAACCAGTACCGAGTGGACTCTAAACTGCCCGATTTCCAGCCAGGAGTAACCAAACTGGATGAGTGGTGGGGCAAGAGCTGGATCTTAACAAAATGGGGACACAGGAGAAACAGTACCCAGCTCTTTCAAAACTCATTGCTACACTTCTGATCCTCCCTTACGATCATGTTAGTGTGGAGCGTGTTTTCTCCCTAATGCGGAGAAACAAAATTTCTTTCCGTTCCAGAATGTGAAGCAGCGTTTTAACGGCTGTACTCATAACGAGAACAAATGGTCCGACCTGCTATGAACTGAAACCTTCCAAACAACTACTTGAAATGGCTATGCAAGCAACACTCCAGCTGCTGTCAAAGTAACTTTAACCAAGAAGCTGAGCAGGGTGGTAATAACACAGGTAGGACAATTCTAGATAGGTGTTTGTAACGCTTATTAGTTATTTGGATTGTTGATTTTTGTAAAGCATTTTGAGATGCAGTAATACAGTTTTGTAAATAGCTTTGAGCTGTTGGTTAAACAATATAAGCTGCTAGTAATGAGGTTTTGAAGCCAACTATCAATATAAACTGAATCTTAGCATTGAAATATTGGTTTATGTTTGGAAAAATAGCAACTTGCGATTTGTATGCCAAACCTCTTGATTTTTAAGAGTTTCTCTCATGCTTTCTGTTATGGTGAAGTTGGCAATACTGCCACTACACCTGCTCACTGCAAACCACTTTGCCACAGGGTCTTATTATAAAATGAGTCAACTGGGGTCTTATTATAAAAATAAGACATTTATTTCTTTTTAGACACATTATTCCAAAAAGTTGAACTATGCAACTGTACAAGGCCAAGACATGTTAGATGTTAGTTTGCTGTAATACAGGTAAGCAAATGTTCATTCCTATGAGACTGGTGAGAGGGGAAGACACCAGCTATAGAGGAAGATGACACTGAACGGCAATAGCAGAGAAGAGTGGGCAGGGAGTAAAGACAGAGAACTGGTTTTATTGTGAATTATTACAAATGGAAAACTATTTAAGAAAGTTGGCTTCATAGGGTTAAAAGATATGTAATGTTTGATTAACCCGCTTTTAAAAAATAAAACTGTGCTAAATAAATGATATCATACTGTGATAAATAAAGCATGGCTTTGGCACATCAGTGTCAAACTCCCACAGTTAATCTGGGGAACTCCTCAGTCTTCTCCTTACCTACAATTGTTTGCTGTGAGGGCAGTACTGTTCAAATAAGTCATGGCTTTGTTATAGCTGTGATGAACTCATTTTATCCTTATCTGTCAATTATAACAAATGTGGTTAAAATAATAATAAAAAATGTATGCTATAGGACAATGCTATAGGACAATGGTGGCTATTTATGGTGTGTGAATTGCACATAATAGGCTATTAAGAATTTTTAGTACTATCACCACAGCATGTCATTACATACAGTAGCGCAGTGTGGAGGGGCTGTACTAAAGGCTATTTGGAGGCCCATTTATTTCAATACCCGTTTCTCCTTACTTCAGGTTAGGAACCTGAAAGCAATGTACATTTCTAGAGGACATATGTAAACAGTACATTTTCTTCACTATTAAATCCACAGGGCTAGAGTGATAGAAAGCAAACATATACTCAGACACGAGACTTCCCAGGCCACCCATACTGTGTGTACATATGTTCTAATGTGCACCCAAGGAGTACAAGCAGCGAATGGAGCCCTGGTCTCCTTGGGCTAAATCCAGAACCATTTTGATCAAAAGAAACAATTTTACTTAGTCAGGTAAATGCAAAAAGTTGTGTCTTCCATTGCAGGTTTTAAGACCACCTACATATAAAGCAAAGCAGCATGTTTAGATACATGTAAGTAACTGTAGATATAGGCTTTACAGGATAGGAACCATTTTTCCTGCAGGGATTCAATTTCATGATTTCCAGGAAAACAATAAAAAAAAAAAACTCAGGTAAATATGAAATAAAGATCAGTAAATAAAGCTGGGGGTTCTTGTTCTCTTGTGCAAGGTCCACAGACTCCCCACTTGGCTCAGGGTAAACACAGCACAATCATTCCCAGGTCACTAGAGCCAGCCCTATTCCAACACAACCCTTCTGGGTCTTACACATCAATGTTTCTCGGATGGGTGCCTGTTCACTGCTCACTTTCCAGCCCAGTGTCTCGACAAGTTGCCAGCATTTTTTTTTTATCCTTTTGCTAGGCTAATTTTGCCGTTAACTTTTATTTTCGCTCCAAGTTAATCTCTCTTACTCTGCTGGGGCCCAGAAACATTGCACGCAGAGTTTCTATGGACTTGCTCGGCTGTCTGGTTCCTCCCCAGCGGGAGCTCTAGGTTTCCATGGTCACTTTCTTTCTCACCACAAGACTTAGTTATTCTAGAGTTATTCAGATAATTGGCATGAACATGTATTTTATAAGTTAATACATTGTCTGTGCATGGTGTCTTTTATTCTTATAGGAGATGTCATCTCATTCAGTTTGGGTAAGAGGAAACTGTACAAAATGATTTGTTTTATCATAAGGTGTTATAATAAGAGACACCTTACACTCTACATAATAACTTATAAATCATAAAAACAAAGATTGAACTAACAAACTGCTATTAAACAGAACTATGCAGTATGTTCTTTGTAAGGGATGACATATTTACAGTATGGTTATTGGTTGATTTTCCATATGTGATTTCTAATTGAACAATACAGGTATGGAATAATCACCCAATAATTACCATTGATTCATAATTTAATGTTGATGTTGTATCTCCATTAGGAGTTAGAAAATGAGAGTCTAGCTATAGTGACAAGTTGTGTAAAGTTTTATTGGAATTCAATGCTATTAAAAAGAAAGCTTTGTGGAATAAAGCCATGATTAATTGCTAAGAGAAGCAGGTGAACTGTGACAGCAGATGTTGCAACTCCTGTGACTACCCTTGCAATCAATGCACTTGTAATGACCACACTCGTGTACCCTCCCCAACTCAGATTACACATTTTCTAACAATTTTTGAAACAGGGTTTCAACCTGAATGTAATACCTTATTCAGTAATTTAGGACATATCTCAATAACACAGAAATCTGAATAGTATGTTTTTGTTATATATAATTATGTGGGGCGGAGAGTGGGGACAACTGTACCATGAGCCCAAACTCAGATGGGCCCCCAAAAATTACAATAAATGAAAGAGAAAAAAAATGACATGATCATTTGTTGAGTAAAATACTAATAGCAAGTTCTGCCAATCAGAACATACAAAAAAATATGTATTTTTTGTTTTTGAGGCAGTATTTCAAAGCAGTAACCACCTAACAAGTGCTCAAAAAGTCAATAAACGGTTAATGCGATGTATCAGGAAGACATACCTTTGGAGATATAGGGTTTGGAATAAGTGATGCGCATTCATGTTTGACTGGCCCGTCTCTGTGCCGCTGTCTTGCTGCTCTGCCTCTGCAGCCAGTCTATCAGAAGGAGCAGAGCGAGCGGAGGCCCAACACACCAAACAATTCTGAAAGTCCGTAGCGGTTTAGTTTTTTAAATGTAGAGCATAATTAGGGATAAGCAATCACACATTAGTCAAAGCGATATACATTGAATCTACACATTATAACACTTAAGCAATACGTATAAATGGCAGGATGTCAAACAGGTCAACATTTCATATTTGATTCGTTCATTAAAATAAACAATGACAAATATATACGACTTCAGTTAAAAATACATAAAATCATTTGTTATGTCTAATCTTATTACACAAATCAAGGAGTGAAAAAACTTAACAATTGTGCAACTGTGTCCAAATAAATATTAGTAACAAATAATATAGCATTTATAGTGTTGCACTTATTAAGAGACAAATGCATTTACGTTAACATAAGCATTTATTGATCATATTTTGATATGTAAGCAAAACATTACCCTTTAAAATGATCACTATGCATTTTACTGCAGTATGGACTGGGGCAACTGCTCAGTCAGTCCCTTCCACTTTTGACAGGTGGTTTAAAGTGAGAAGTGGTGTTTATAGAGGCACATATTGTACAACCAAGTCAGTGATTTGTTATTTTAACAAAACAATGCAGAACACACAGAAAAGGTCGCAGAAGGTTCAACAATGTCTGTCATTTACACCGAGAAGAGACAGTCCAGTGAGTCCTGCAGCAGGACTAGTTAAAGAAAAAAAATCAGAAGGAATCAGATCAGCTTTGAAGACCTGTAAAGTGACAAGGCCTGGTTTGAAGCTGTCTCTGCTGAGAATGGCCTGCAGGCCTGATCTGAAGATGCCCACATAGAATCACATTATCCAGAAACACGAGCTACATGTTGTCAGTCCAGGTCTCTGTCAGTCAGAGAACCTGTCTCTCCACCACTTTTGACATCTGCCACCCCTCCTGGTTTCCATACAATTGTAGGTTAAGCGAACCAGCTGACATTTGTGCCCAGTCATTGAAATGAAATCCCTCTGTTGAGGTGATTTACAAAGATCCTGAAAGTAAAACAGAAGCCACAGGACACCCACTTCTTAGAGCTAAAGTAAGCAACAGCACACAGGGTTTCTTCACTTCCTTGAAGGACAGATCCTGAAGTTGTAATGAGTATGCTTTACAATCCACATCTAAAAAACAACTTGAATGTAGATAACGTACTAGGAAGCGTTTAAATTAGAAATCTGCTGTGATGTACTTAAAAATATATATTCTATAGATAGCTTGGGATGATTCCTATATGGTATAGTATTCTGTACATTGCCCATTATTTCAATGACTTTTCTACCTAGCAAGTCTATATTTGAGAGAAATGATACAGACATAATGGTAAGTCCACCCTGGGCAAAGATTAGCTTCAGTGCTGAAATTACACATCATATAAAGCTGCCTTTTCTCTTCATTTATTGACACCAGCGGTGCTTTGGTTTACTATAGTATTAGATTGATCTTCATAGCACTGCACAAATCTTCTGTGATCTCCAAATCATATCCTGCAATTCTAGATGCATTTATATTTAGAGTTTTAAACAGTTACATACATTAAAAGAGAACATTTCAACAATCCATATTAGATGCTGTTAGTTGCCATTCAGAACAGCAACACAGGCTTCTGGGATGGATGTCAACACTAATGAAAGAGCCAATCTATCATTCCGGTGATGGAAAGGTACTTCCATTTCAACCACATTGTGTCCTAATGTAGTTAACTAAAGATCAAAGTATGCATTGTGCACTGACTAAATAACATCAGGTAAATTCAAATGAGACATGGCTCCTAACTGTTTCATAAATCATAACAACGCATCACAGAGATAGTGCCCAGAATACATCTTCATTTGTGTTTCACTTGGAGTTTATTTTGAAATAACATCAAAAGGAAAACACTTAAAATGAAGCGTTAGCGGGATTTAAAGCTGTATTACAGTTAAGATACGGAGGATTTAAAACAGAATTGTGGCGAAATGTACAAAAATGCCTACATACAAAACCCCCAGAAGAATGTACACGTGACCATAGAGATTTCGTTGTGGAAGACAGCAAAAGAAGGAAGCTACAACTTAAGTGTGCAAGTACTGTCGAGTTACTACTATACATATTTCGACAGGAAAAATATGAATAAAGCTATGTTGTATTACATTTAAAAATATAGGGCTCCTTCACCAATCTATACTATGACAGTAACCAATTGTTACAAGGATGGGTAGGCTGTTCTCTGTGTATACTGTTTTTTTTTTTCTGAGCTGTATTTATTGATCCATAGTATTGATCAACAGAATGATTTAAACATTGTATACAAATTGGTCTTTTTGTATAAACACACACAATCCTCACTCACCAGGGTCCCTTTTGTTGTGGTCATGGATTTATGCAGACCTAGTTTACAGTATATAACAACCTCCATGACTGTTTCTAATAAACTGGGACCCACACTATATATGGTTCCTAAATTGAATCCAGACAACCCCTTTTTGTGAGCATCGCTGTGCAATGAAAAATGTTCACTGTAAAAGTGTGTGTAAAACAACTAGGATATTCAGAATTACCTGAAACCCTTTTCAATGCTACTACATTATGTACAGTACTGTTTCTACAATAACCTTGAATCCAGATCCCTCTGACTCATTTACTTTGTGTGTTTAATTACTGAGGAGATTGCAATGGTGTCAAATGATAGTGCATCTAAACACCCCCTTTAGTTTAAACAATTCAAATAGACACTGTAAAATGCAATTAAGATTCGGTGAGTGTTTGGCATCAGTACACTACATTATTATCAGTTAATGTTTATCAACAAATAAACTCCAGTAAAATCAAAAGCTTTTTTGTATTAGAAATGATTAGGAATCAGTAAAGAAGTATTGCAATAAGAGTACATTGATAAACATATGTGAAGGTAACCACAATCAGCTGCCAGGGGAATACGTCTTGTGAGGACTGACTGTTCCCACAGTAAACTAAAAGAGGATAGGCAGATACCAGCTTGAGAGGAAATCAGCCTGTTTGCTCAGGGAAGTAGTCTATATACTTTAATGGCTCCAGGTCTAATCTTAGAAACAATTATATAGGTGCTATGTGGGAAACCATAAACAGGATGAAGGAAAGCTAAAGGATGCTGCCGAAAGAAGTCGTCAGAACCCAATTTAGCTTCTTTTCAAGACTGAGCAGTTTATTGGTAAGACTTCCGTCAATTCAAAAGCAACAAAAGTGTTCATTGGGAATGGGGAAGATGCGTTTGGCGCACACTGAAGTAGACCTGGCCTCCTAAATATGTTTCATTCCCTATGTCATTGTAAGGGCATGTAATGTCAAGCTAATAATTTTAAGGGGGTTTTGAGTAACCTGATTAGGCCTTTATTTAAGAAAAGACAACAGTACTGTCAGCATTCTAGATAAGCTGCGTACTGGGTGTTTTACGCATTGAAAAAATATAAATTATGCATGATATTTAATGTGTAAAGGTACACATAGCAATTTTGATGCACAGTTTGAGTTTGCATGTTATCAAGCTTCTTGTACTTGGTTAGGTCTCATTTGTCAATTGTCAATATACTGAATGCAGTAGCTAGAGAATGAATAATGGAAATGCCAGGACAGCTACAGGTGATTGTAGTCTGCATGGGAATTGGTAGAAACATGTGACCAATAAGTTGTTTAAAAAATAAAAAGTATGGTTGAATCCACTCACTTGCAATGCATGTTTCTAGCTAGTGAATAAGCGACTGCATTCTTGATCCTTGGCACCGTCTTAGTCCCCCTCAACCTAACCTATCAATTTGCTTATCTGTCAGCTGAATTTTTGGAAGGTAAATCTATATAATAAACACAATATTATGTGTTTGTAGAGAGTGGGGATCTTTTATATTGCTATAGCAAGGCGATCAGTATGGAATACAATATTATCGTTTCTTTATAAATATATACTATTGCCATGCAGGTCTTCGGTTCCACCTGCAGTACATTCTGTATTGTTGTTTTTATTGTAAGACCAAGTTTTTGTAGTTAAAATGTAAAGCTGTAGTTAATGCATATCCCATGTTAGCATTAAAATGTGTAGTACTCTTCTACTTTAAGGGCAGCAGTGTGGAGTAGTGGTTAGGGCTCTGGACTCTTGACCAGAGGGTCGTGGGTTCAATCCCAGGTGGGGGACACTGCTGCTGTACCCTTGAACAAGGTACTTTACCTAGATGGCTCTAGTAAAAAAAAAAAAAAAAAAAAAACTGTATAAATGGGTAATTGTATGTAAAAATAATGTGTAAAAAATAATGTAATTGTATGTAAAAATAATGTGATATCTTGTAACAATTGTAAGTCACCCTGGATAAGGGCTAAGAAATAAATAATAATACTCTAAGCTCTATACGTCTGAATCACCCACGGACCCCTCCTTAGTGGATGCTTTCTTTTAATGATCTTACCCTTCCTACTGTTGACCCCCAATCTGAGACCTGCTTAGAAAAGCCCCTAGAACTGGATGAGATAGCTGATGCGATTAGCCATGCAGAGTGGTAAGGCGCCTGGTCCAGACGGATTCCTAATAGAATGTCACAAAAAATACATCCCCCAGCTGTCTCGTGCTGAGATTCATGCTCTCTGAGTCCTTTACATCCTCAACTTTACCCCATCCTCAACTCTCTGCCAAGCATCCATTTCTGATATTAAAGAAAAACAAAGACCCCCTGAATCGTGGCTCGTACCGCCCTCTCTGGTCAATGCAGACATCAAGATACTTGCTAATGTCCTAGCCCGGTGGCTATTTAATGTTATTTCTAACACCTCAACACCATCGCGTCCTAAGATTCTGGTTTCACTCGACGCAGAAAAAGCCTTCAACTGGGTTGAGTGAGACTATCTCTTCCTGGATTTCCAGAAATTTGATTTGGACCTAAATTCATTGCCTGGACTAAATTGTTGTATATCACAACTGTCAAAATATCTATGATAGAGTGAAGTTTACTTGAGTAAACTACTCTCTTTCTAGTTGGTATGAACATGTTATGTTGAAAAGTGGATTCATATGAATTTGAAGGATTTATGACCAGCATTCCATGCTGAATAGAGCATGTGACACAGAACAATTGGAATTATTGACTTATTTAAGCTGTAAGATTTAAAAAGTTTAAAATTGTAACTTTGTACATTTAAAAAAAGTTCATCACAGCTCATTGATTTGACGCACATTAAAACTAGCTGTAACTACGGTATAGAACCCATTATAATAAATATGTACGCCTGCTATCTACATCGTGAATCTGGCAAATAACACAAGAATACAGCACAGTAATGCAATACTCATCTTGCTGTGTTTATAAAGTCTTTAAATCGGTACTATAAATGAAAAAAGGCTAAGGGTCGGGGGCAGGCTCTGTCACAGGCTTCTCAGCGCATGTGTGCCACTGCAGAAAGCGCTCAGACACTCGACTAGAGAAGCGCTGTCAGTGACCTAACTGAACAGCTCGGACATTTGACTGAGACGCGCTGTCAGTCAGCTAACTGAACAGCTCGGACACTTGACTAGAGAAGCGCTGTCAGTGACCTAACTGAACAGCTCGGACATTCGACTGAGACGCGCTGTCAGTGACCTAACTGAACAGCTCGGACACTCGACTGGAGAAGCGCTGTCAGTGACCTAACGGAACAGCTCGGACATTCGACTGAGACGCGCTGTCAGTCAGCTAACTGAACAGCTCGGACATTCGACTGAGACGCGCTGTCAGTGACCTAACTGAACAGCTCGGACACTCGACTGGAGAAGCGCTGTCAGTCAGCTAACTGAACAGGGAGGCTCGGCCAGGGTTTGTTTGACTGGAATCCCTGATTGGCTGGGTGGGGCCCAGGGGAGCGTGCAACAACGGACCAGTAAGCGTCTGTTACCCTGTTAATCTGTGCAAACCAATAGTAACTGTGCATGTTACTGACCACTGTTTGGTCAACTCTTGTACTTATTGTCTTCATTATACTGTGTTTGTGCATTATCTATTAACTAATACATTTTTCATGAATTATACTGTACTAACAAAGACACAAAAATGCAGTGACTACATATCATGAATACAGATATATGTTCTATCTGTGTGATTCTGAATGATTATTCACGGAATTATAATTTGTTATGCACATACAGCAGTGTCCAGTTCAAAAAAAGTGTTACCAAAATAATACATGCCCTTCAAACAATTATGAATACACTTCTAGCAGCACCTTATGTATTTGTGTTCAAAATAAATTGTGTATGAATTGAAAAGTGCCATATGAATACAATATTGTGGTGTCATTCTAGTGTCCCACTGCATCACAATTTATATCCAGCCTTCAAACACACAAAAGGGATACATGTTGTACAAAAGAGCTGCACAAGGACTAATTCTTGATGGGAGGAGTACAAACGGTCTGATGAAGTGGTTTGTGACTGCTTACACATATGCCGGGATGGGGTTTTATAATTCCTGTTTATTAATTCCAGTTTATCTTATCAAGGCAGTACCAAAAAATAGAAACACAATGTCCCCTGTGCCCTTGAGATTTTTCATGTTGGTCACATCTGGTGAATTCTTCCCTAGTTTAGTATATTTCCTCAAGCAATAACCTTTCCTGACCTATATTTAACTCAAGGAGGTTGCCATGGAAATGCATCCTTAATAAAGGATCACCTTGACTAGTTGACTGTAACTGTTGACATTCTATATTTTAAACAGTAATTAACAATCTAAGCCATCCCCAATTTTCATAGGTATTTAAGAGATGCTCCCTGAGAAATTGTTACATGCCTGGCTTTTCTCACTTTTGATCAATGCTGCTGCACCTTCTTAAAAACAGCCTGAAAAGAACATCTCAATGATTAATCTTGAATATTGTTCGGATTTTTCTTCTTAATTAACAGATACAAATAAAATGTTTGTTTTTATTTCAGTAATATTTTCCTTGCAAAGGACAATCAAAATGTTTCTGGGGGGACTAACGCAACATATTTTAGAGGGAACTGGTATGCACCAAGCTACCACCCAGCTTGGTGCATAGCAGTTAACAGGAGATTTGCACATTGGTAGCTCGCAGGCACTGGATCTATTCCATTAATCTAATCAGGGACAGATCTACATAACACTATCATTTAAATCATTAATATTAGAACCTTCCTTTTTCTTTTTTTTCTTTTTACAAACAGAACTTAAGCAGAAAGCAACCTGACAATTGCTTTTCAAACTTTTTTTAATCCAAGAAACAGACACTGAATATGATACAGCAAAAATAAAAGCAACTCTTGCTAAAAAAAAAAAAAAACAAATAACCCCTAAAACAAACAAACCGGCAAGCAGCAGTTTATCTGCAGTATGACCAGAAATGAGCACTGAAACCTCAAGAATGTACTCCAATGCTGCAGTGCTGATTGAAAATGACAGAAGATGATGCAAGTCTTTTGTAGCAGACAGGCAATCTGTAACCAACACTCGGGTTTATTTACTGAAAAGTGATTAACAATTCATAGTAGAGAAGTGGGAGACTTGGCTCCCATGAATAAAATGCAGATTACGCAGGAAAAGCATTCTTTCCGTTTTCTCCTTGAAGTGAAGGATACACTGGTGAAAGTCATCTCAGTTCAGACGTCAAATAATAATATGAATCCATTGTGTATCTGGGTGACCTTTAACAGCATTTTCCACCAAGGTAATGTCCTGTTACTTGACAGCTTTCCTACTGCATGTGTATTCCAGTTCATGACATTGTTCTCAGTCTTCGGTGCAGAATGAAAGGTAGTGCAGCAATGAACACCCTGCCTGGCAATCCATTATTAAGCTATTTTATTGATCCACTAAACATACTTAAAAATAATAGTGGTAAAAAAATTGTATGGTAGTATTATCATCTTGTTTTCATTTATTAAAAAAAAAAAACGTATGATAAAATCTCCTGCCAGTTAAAAATGAATATATTTTCCCTTTGTGAAAGGATAAACAGGACTGAAGACATTACAACAGTTATCAACATGAATGCACACATTTGACTAAGTCATCCATATACACTGTTAAAAGTAATTGTTTGCTAGGCTACATTCCTCAAGGCTTATTATATTGGCATGCTGGTTACAAAGGCAGAACAGAAACACCTAAAATAATAGACAACATTTCAGTTCTGTTTATCCATGTTTGAAGACCCAAATAAAAGCACCCCTTGGATTTAAAAAAAAAAAAAAAGTTGTTTAAAATGATTTTGCTATTTTAGTCCCTCTTTTTAAAATCTCCCAAAATAAAACAACTAAGCATAAATATAATAGTAAACAATAATGTGCAAAGCAAATCAATTCTACTTTTTTTTAGTTGAATTATTAATTTTTTTCATAAATAGTATAATTTGTTTTCACTATTAGAGAATAAGTACAAAGTACAGAACAACTTAAAGCCATGGCTTACACATTTATACAGTTTAGTGCAGGGAACGTCTGAACTTGCAGTTCTGACTGGACTGTTCAGAGAAAGTTAATGTAAAGTAAAGCAGTTCCAGCCAAAGACGTTCTCCGAGACATTCGCTCCTGGGATACACCGAGAGTCCTTGTTATCCTTGTTGCCACGGCGATCACGGCTGCAGCTCAGTGCACTCCAAATGGTCTGGTATGGGAAGCCCTGTTAAAACTGTTAAACACTTGTTCCACACGTTAAATACAGGGCACACGGGCTGTGCAAATGAAATGTCAAACGTGTAAAGGTGCTGAGAGCTTATAGCATCGTAGAAGGCCAGAAAGCCATTGTCGTAGTCCAGCAAAACTCCAATACGCCGCAGGTGAGGGGAGGGCTCAATGGGTAACTCCTTGTTGTTGTGTCTCACCACCCAGGAGTTGTTACAGCGACACAAAACCCAAGAGGCTGAATTCTTACCAATCCACTCATGCTTGGGAGCTGACTTGTAGGAGATTCCAACTGCATACCTGAGAAAAACAAGAATACAGAATTAATTGACATCTTTTCATTATACCATCGTACATGCATACATACACATACAGTACCCTGTATTATACATCAAGTGATGAGAGATCACTTTTTCATATTCGATGCTGCTGCGTATTTCTTCTTTTTTTTTTTACTGCTTTGCATTCATTCAAATCCAGCGACAGAATGATCGATGGAATAGCACTGTTTCAAATTTCCTTTTCCAAACATTGCACTTGTTATGTACACAGTATCCTGAGGATAGGCGTAGACAACCCATTATTCGTCATTCCTCAGTATTGCAGTATTCATGAACGTTCAAGGTGTATCGACCTTAATGAAACCTTGAAACCTGGGATTCAATTCAGATTAGAGTATTTTGCTTGGTAACGTTTTAAATTGATAATTTGTTGGTATTGTTGTATACAGTAGCTCCCAGACAGTGTGTGTGCCTGCAGCCAGTCTCAGCATGCTAAGCAAAAAGGGATAACAAGAACCAAACCTCCTTCTTTGTATGTAATAAAATCGAATTGCTGTTGGTTGTTTGATCTGTTAAATTTAATTCAGTTCAATTATTTGTAATCAAAGCAATCCCGGACTGAAGTAAACAGACGGAGCTGTAAGCTTAATGGCACTCATATTTACTCTCTTAAAACAGAATTTTAAATTCCCAATTTACTGAAGAAGTTAATGGTTTCTAATTCCTTGCTGGATGGTAAATCTGTTTATGGTCTGGGGATTCCATCTATGCCAACATGCTTTTTGCATTAGTGCCAACAACACTTTCTTTTTAACCTCTCCCTTTTCAAACGTGCCCTGCATATCCCAGAGCAGTATTAGAACTCCCAGACATAGAGAGACTTCTGTTTACATAGGAACTGAATTGTGAATCCTGCTTTGGTGCCTCATGATCAGCTCATTATTAGGGTTTTTGTGTAAAAAGTGAGAGAGGGTAAGTGGGCTTTCCCAAACTTTCTCTTTTTACCTGGGGCTTCTATCCTTTCTATAGTGTTTTTATGCTGAAGACACCCATTATCACAGAACTGTAATGTTTTGATTCGATTAACTCATTTGGGCAGCAGTGTGGAGTAGTGGTTAGGGCTCTGGACTCTTGACCGGAGGGTCATGGGTTCAATCCCTGGTGGGGGACACTGCTGCTGAACCCTTGAGCAAGGTACTGTACCTAGCTTGCTCCAACAAAAACCCAACTGTATAAATGGGTAATTGTATGTAAAAATAATGTGTAAAAAAATAATGTAATTGTATGTAAAAAATAATGTGATATCTTGTAACAATTGTAAGTTTCCCTGGATAAGGGTGTCTGCTAAGAAATAAATAATAACTCACTGAAGCAGATGAAACTCCTCCTCACTGGCTTGATGTCTGCGACTTTCTTTCCTTAGAAAGGTTTACTATGTTAAAATTGGTAGTTTACAAACTTTAACAATGTGTAGTGTTTTTGTATTACAGGTATCATACTGGGTTGGACAAATAATATAGAAACAATATGTAACTGTAATAATTGGGTACCTACCAAGGGTTACTGCTCTTACATGGTAATTTCTGGTGGAATAAATCACTGTGTCTTTACATGCCCTGTAATCTAAAATGCTACCAGACTTTGCTGCAGATTTCCAGTATAATCATGGATGAATGGCCAAGTGTCCCCCCCAGAATAGTTTTAACACCTTGCAGACTCATTCAGTGCTGTCCTCACTGTGCTTGGTACCTAAACCCATTTTACAGTAATATGACGTGTGTTTCTCATTTATTCTCAAAGTATTATGTTTTTACTGTGCAGTTATGCATCCATACACTGATGTATTTTTTAAAAAGTTTTCTGTAACATTCTCTTCAAAACTTTTTTTTTATTTTTATTATTAACACAGATTTGTTCTCAAAAAAAAAAAAAAAAGTATAGCTAGGTCGGTCAGTAAAAAGTGTATCTCAAATACCATGTGCTTCCTCCAATAAGGGACTCCCAATAGTGGCGCCCGCTGTCAATGTACACATTGCCTGTCACGCCATAGCTCCCCTGACTGGTGAAACGCTCTTGCGTGTGACTCTTTTTTGAAGAAGTCTCGTCACGTTCAACAGTTAGATTGTCATGGGACACCTTTAACTTCCGATGGGCAGATTTCGGGTCCAACTTGAAAGGCTGACCTGAAAAAAAAAAAGGTAACCGAAAAAATGTTTTATTTTCACCCTTCACATGGGTTAGTTTTTGCTAAAAGTTGATCTATAGGTTAGAAATCAGGAGATTTTTATGTTCAACCAACTATGACAGGAAACATTTGCAAAGCCCTCGCATTTCTTCTTACACAAAAAAGAAAAAGCACATTCCAAATTCATAAGCATACTGTAAAAATATTGGCCTTAAGCAAGCATTCTGACAAGAGGGCAATATATACAGTACAACCGAGAAGCTGAAAACTATATTTTCTGTGACCCTAGAACTAATGCAAGTGTGTATAACTGTCTTATGCAGCGAAGACTCTCACCCACACAAATGTCAAACCTAAGGGAATTAAATTATTTAATGCTAGAGTTGTTAGTTATAGACTGAGCATTTTACGGTTTAAATATTTATTTTTGCATTTTGAGAGTACTTTTTCAGGTTTGTGGATTTAGATTACGAAACTTTAAAGAGGAGTGGGCTCATTGTTTAAAGCATCAGTAAGGCATTATAGATTTTAACCACTTACCCTTTTCATAACCTTTTTTCGCCTCACTTTTATATACCATTTGAAACATGGAACTACATATTAATAGACAATATATTAATACCTTCTGCAGTGGACGTTAACTGCTATATCAGGGTTGGTCAACTCTGGCCTGGGGTTGTTGGATAACTGACCTTGTCTTTTTGTCCCCATGGTTAAAAAACTAGCAGGTAATGTCGTTGAACATTAAATCAGTTTACGAGGTATTTGTAACTGTTGAGTGTGTTCTCAAAAATAATATCTGATACCTGACAGTATTTAAATTTCCCAAATGAACAGCTAGTTTTGCTAACAATTAATGTGGATAACATGTTGTAAAACAGTCTGAGCATGCTAAATTATGCATGCAGACCTCAAAAACATTATATTTAGATTATTTGTTCTTTGTTTTATAAAGAACTTCTTTGTAAACTGGCAGTTCAAAACCTTAAAAATAGAATTTATAATAAAACCCTATGGCCAAAACAAAAAAGACCAAATACCTTAAATACAAAGGCCTACAGTGTAGGGCATTCATCTTTTTCAATGAAGCAGAGAAAAGAGTGCACTCGACTACATTCAGACACATTTTATACAAGGAAGCTTTGTGGCGTCAAAAAATATTACACTTTTTCAAATGTAGATTTATATGGAAGTATGATGGTAATACAAAAAACCACAGGATTTAATCGATTCAAACAGACTTAAAAAAAAAAAAATACTCAACACAAGCTAAAGCCATTTGGATTGGAACTCTTCATTATGAAAAGGCACTGTTTTCTAAAGTGCGACTAACAAATGTATGGCAACTGGAGACGAGGTGTAGGATAACGATCTGGACTGCAGTCAACTGCTGTGACCTAGCACTTCAGACCACTGTTCAAGTGCCTCTTCAAAAACATACTTCGAAGCTCCTGCTTAAGCAGCGACACTTACTGTTTGTCTTGAGCTTGCCGGGCTCACTGCTCCTGCTGCCAGCCTGATTTATCGCCTTGACGATGAAGATGTACTTGGTACCGCTCTGCAGTCCGTGCACAGTGTAGTGGTTCTGTTTAATATTGGGAACAATCATCCAGCTGTCAGCGGAGTTACATAAACCTGTGCGAAAAAACACAAATGCCATCAGATATGCCAGCCAGAGAGACGTGGCTCAGCTTAACAGGGCTCAACGTTGTCAACAATAAATCAGCATGATTTATTTAAATATTGCACACCTTGTGCTAATCCTGTACATATGGAAAATCAGAAGCAGACATTTAGACAGTCAAACACTTTGGGCCAGATTTTCAAAGCTTTTTACTCTGTCATTAGCACTATTTTTTTTTTTGGTCTTACAAGACTCCTGATTAAACGTCTGAGTTATTTATGTCTAGACAGGTAAATTTATAGTTTGTGTTTTTTCCTGTCTAAAAATACTGTGTTAATGAGGATTTGGATTACACAGCCGAACGCTTACAGTCAACACAGCACACCACAATATAATTTATTACTGTCCCTTATTTATGGCACCCAGGTGCAATGTGTATATGGCAATGCCTGGCATTGGGGTCCCTTTCTTTTTGTCTGTTTGTTCCATATTTATAGTATCTTGCCAATATTCATGATTGAAGTATTTAATGAATGTGTAAAAAATTATCTATCAATGCTTCTGCGCCATATGGCCTACAAATTGGCTAATGAGTTAATGTATATCCTACAAACAAACTGAAAACAATTTTAATTGTATATTTTTAACACTGTGCTTTACTGTTTAACAAAGGCACGTGGATCTCTTTTTGTGGTTTAAGAAAATCTTAGCCAATGCAATGTTATTGGGATATAATTTGCTATTCTGGTTACAGAGGTGGAAAAGGAAGCTGTGTAATGAACTGTATTTAATAACCATAGGATGACAGAGGGAGAAGATACACTGTTTATGTTATTACATCTCACATTTCTCCTGCAGATCGTGGATCTTGTTTTACAAATCACAGAGCAGTTGTTTGACCCATAAGACAAAAACACAGACTGGATTTATCAGATTAGACACCTCAGGGAAAGTACGGTGGTGCTTGTCTATTTAAGGAATTATTCATCCTTGTTTCTTTAAGGATAACGTGTGTAAATTGGAGAGGGCAGTTTCTATAATGGTAGGAAAAGGTATTAGTATATGAAAGAACTCTCTTATTCACATTCTACCAAATGCATAAGAAAATATTACATGCATGAATATAGTAAATGCTTTCCTTCAGAAGGTACCTTGGTCTAAGCCAAAAATATTAACTCCATTTACATAAATTGCAGAGTTGGGGATTTTAGGTAATTTACCCTAACCCCAGTCAAACCTGGTGTCTCTTTTTTGGGACAATCATTTTATAAAATAAATAAATACCCCCCTTAAACCTAGTATATATGGTGGACATTCTTATAGGATTAATGTATGCTAATTATTCCATCTTTGCCAAATTTTCAGAAGCAGTAATTCAATATCTTTATATTTTTCCCCTCTCAAGAATTCATATGCAGCTAAAACCTGATGCTATTTCCACTGTAAATACTGTTCGCATTACCTAATTCTGCAGGGAAAACCATTTTGTCTAGCACTGAACGGATAATATAAACTGCGGTGCTTATTTCTGTAATTTGATTCATATGTGCACCACGTACAGTAATTAGGATTTAAGCAAAAATGTTCAGGTGTAATTATGGTTGGATCCATTCTATAAAAAAATGTTGCATGTACAGAATATGTAGCCAAAGAAATAAACAACTGTCTGCTTCAATTTTCAGAGCTTTATAGCCAGTTGATGAATATGCTGAAAACTGTATACAGTTTTGCAGACCTCACAGTATTACTTCCCAGGTTTAACAGAACTGCCACCAGTAAATCACTTACTTACTCTTGGGTCTGATACATTTCATGGGTTACTTATTTCAGAAGGAAATGGGTTTATAACAATTTGGAGTAAAATGCCTGGAGAATAGTACCAATGTACAGATGTTTATATAAATTTAATGTGCTAAATATGATGCAATAATAGCTTGCACGAGTCGGCAAGTATACTGCATTTTATTGTCTGTAGGCCATGTTTGTGCACCACCGATGGGGTCTGCGCAATGTACTAATATAGAGATAGGTGGGTGTGCTGTCAAAGAGCTACATGGTAACGTGTGATGTATAACTAAGTAGGGCATACAGATGATGAGACACGGAGAAGTATGCAAATGCTAATCTAAGCTACCGTGGAACTATTCAACTTCCAGGGACCAACGTACTTCCATACTACCCACTTTGTCTGTTCCAACACAACCCCGAAGAAGTCATCGCTAACATGCATATAGCATGGCTGTTTTGCATTTTTAAAATAAAACGGAGAATGTTCATTACAGTGTAGTTCCTTCATAATACTTGAAGAGCTTCTTCTCATTCTGAAGAAACGGTACATTATGAGCACGCACTGTACACATTGCGACTCAGCAGACCAAATTGAGGATGAAAAAGAAATGGTGTACTGCTTGTACAAACCACCATCTTGTATGAGGATAATGATACTGTCTCAATCAAAAGGGGACGGGACGGGATAGGGCTTACAATATGCTCTCTAGCTGTTTTTATGGCTATCCATTAAGAAATATTGTTTATAGACATATTTGATTCATTTACAGATATCTCTGAAATCTATTTTTATTATCTCAAATTGATTTTCTGATATTAGATCAATCAAAATGAATAGAAAAAAAAAATTAAAAAAAAACAATGTTGAGCTTTAAGTAAGAATATTGATTTATTTTCCTGCCAGTTTAAATGTCATCTTCACTCTATTCAAGTCAAACAGAGATCAGAGTAAACCATTCAGACCCACTGCATTTAACTGTGAAGTTGCAAATCAATGTAAAGTTAATACCACAGCAACATGAAAAACGAGCCCTGCTATTTTGCGATGGATTGCAAAATAATGTGTTTTATTGTTTCATTTGCATGGCTTGTGGATTTATGACCACACTTTTACAATTATATTAGTTATGTTGTTCTCAGCTATTTTGGACTGTGCTAATGGTCCTGTACTTTACTGTAATATGGTACTAATCAAAGTTAATTAAATGACCATATTTTCTCAGATTATACAATTTTGAATATTAGTTTAAATTTTGAAAGAATATTCGTACAAGAAAAAACACATTCGTCCCAGCACTGATGCGTACTGAAGTGTATTGTAACTCTCCTTTTAGTGAGCAACTGCTTAAATGTTAACTGTTTAAACTGCTATATTTGATCTATAAAAATATATGTACTTTAATCTTTCCATGTCCTGTAATCCACTTTAATCCAGTATGTATATCTGCTTCATTTCACTCTTAGCTGAATATTTGGTAGAATTGTTTTGTGAAAGTGTGCTCAGTACAGTAGATTTATTATTGTTCCCCATTATTGGAAAGTGCAACCTCAATGCTATTCACTTTTTATTTAAATTCCAAATCCTGTTATCCTGCAATAAAATGATAGTGTATAGTTTGGATGACTGAATGACTCAGAATGGAAACAGCACTGACTTTTTGTAAATTAAAAACTAAGACCTTACAACAAGGAAAGACCAAAGCACTTTACATTTTTTTTTGGTAATGCTGGATCAATTGAGCACTGTTGTAATTAAGCAGGTTTGAAGATTCTAATTATAAACTACATAGTTTAATGTTGAGCTACACAGGGGTACTTACTGTAAGATAGTTCAACTTGTAAAAAACACACATTCCTGTCCAAAATATAAAAAGGGGTAAAACAAAGAAATAAAGAAAAGCACTGATCAACTTTACAGAATAAAAGTGTATATACTTACTAACTACGTTGGCCTGTCCTGTGAAGATGGCATACTGAAGTTCATAGGAGACAATGCTGAATTCATCGTCAGATGTCCAGTGGACAGTGATAGTATCATGCGATGCTGTACACAGCTCTTCACGAATTCCCGGGGGATTTGGAGCTAAAATACCAAGTGGTAATCATTTAGCCCTTTTAAATAACAACACATTAGATTCTTGTCAGGGGTATATCAGCATGGCAAATGTCACTTGAGAGAGAACAGTTTCTTCAACTGCAATGATGAGGGTGAAAAGCACAGTAACTGTGCAATTTATTGCCCATTAAGATGTTTTCAGTTGTAGAAAATGGTAGGATTGGCATACATTGCAGGCTTTTTGTGATGACATTTCCTTTGCTATTGTCCAGCTGACAGTTAATTAATTTTATGATTTTATTTTATTCTGTCTTGGGGTGATTTTAAGTGAATTGATTGCCTACATTAACATTATGGTTGATACGTGAAAGGGAGATAAAATAATATAACACAAGCTATGTATTAAGTACAAGTGTTACAGAACATCCCGGCAAGCATCGTTTTACAACAAAAGTATGTTGATATTTTATTTATGCATCATAAATTAAAGTCATAAATCAACTTGTACTCAGAAGCATTGACCAAAAGCAAATTCATTTATGCTATAAACATAGTGCATCTATATCATGCTCCCTCCTGCAACAACGCTGGTTCTCTGATTGAAATGAGTGCTGTATTGTGAGAACAGAAAACAAGCATTGTTGCGGGAGGGAGCAGGATTTGGATCCACTGCAATGTTTAGAAGAGAAATGACCTTTCTCCTGGCGAACACGCCTGAGTAAAAGTTGAGAAATGCATTCCCCAGCTGATTAGAGAATAGAGAATATAAAAACAATGGGGATTGTGTAAAAATAAATGCTGCTGTGATATTGATGACACAGGATACAGTACAGATAAAGCAACGCCATTGTAAACACTGCAGATGTTCTGTAAAACTTTAATACTTTAACGCAGTACGGCAGATGCTTGCTGTCTCTAATCGTGTACTTAAGCATGAACTGAGATAGGCAGCGAGGGCATATGAAAATATGAAACAATAAAGAAAAGCTAAACATGTAATTCCATTATAATAACTGGGTAATAACCAACGGTTCCTGCTTTTACATGGCAACTACATATTCATTACATGCAAATGACTTTTATATGATTAACAGCTTATTACCTGATGTAATTACATAGTAACACTATGGTACAGGCCCTTTTTATATTATACAGATATTCCACCAGCAGTTACCATGTAAGAGTATTAACTATTGGTATATGTATGTCCATTAATCTAACATGCTACCAAATTTGCATATTTAAGTACAACTGAAGACTGGTACTGTATCTCTTAATTAGAGTATGTCCTAAAAGCCATGTATTCATCACCTTGTATAACTGATTCAGGGTTGAATTACTTTGAGGTGAGAGTACATGTTCTCAGTTCAAAATGAACATTTGAAAAAATATATTAAAAACACATCTCCTGAAGGATTTCACCAATATCATATGAACCAAAAATGCCAATACAGAATAATAATACGTAATCTTTCAAATTATATTGAAAGCTTACATAACCACATGTGAATATTAATATTGGATCTTGTTCATATGCCAACGCTAAGACCCTTAATTCCAGCAACTCTCGGAGGTAATGTTGCTGAAGCTTACCGGTGAGATAGTCAAGGCTTTCTAGCATTTTCTTTTCCCTTGAAAAGTCTAATGCAAATGTGTCAAACGTGTCATTTAAGTTGATTTGTGGTAGCAGGACCTGGGAAGATGCTGTCGCCATGGACACTCTGCAAAATAATCAATTCAAATGTTTTAAAAATTGACTCTGTGTATCGCAATCAATTATGCTTGCAATTCATAAAACAAAACAGGCATCAATAAATATACATCATTGGAGACCAAAAAGGAAACAATTCTCTTAATGGTTGGAAAGCTGCCAGTCCAAATTTTACTTCAAATCAGATTTAGCTAACATATTTTTTTAAATTGATGTTACGGAACTGTACACAGACTTGATCTTCTGTGCAACATTGTCAGAACTAAGCATTTTCATTTGGGACAGACATTCTTGGAATAGACATCTGCCATTACCTCTGTTATTAATATTATTTAATTGTTTTAAATGTAATTTCCAAAATTATATAAAAGGGGGTCTGAGCACTATCATCTGATTTACAGACCCCAATTTGCACTAATCTTGGACTATCCAATGTTACTTCAGGTAAGGTAGTCTGAGATCAGTGCTAGTCAGGATCTGTGAAACCAGCTGTATGAGTGTTTTTATAGTTTTATAAAACTGCTTGTAGGCCTTTGCATTTTTATGAGCAAAAGAAACATTCACAAATGTGATTCTCAAAGATATTTATTCCAAAGCATCATTAGCACAATTGTTTTCTGAAAAGAAAAAAAAAACAAAACACCAATTACACTTTCAAAATGAATTTTTAAAAATGAACTATTTACAACCCTTAAAATAAATGTCTGAGTTGCAAACAGCCCAAATCTCCCAGAACTTCCGGGTGTCTCCTTGATCTGCATAACACCCTCCCTCCCCCCGAAAATGATTGAAAACCTCCCGCAAGTACGGCTAAATGCACCGTCCCTTTTTCTGTAAAGGCTTTGCTGTGTTTATGTCAAACAGATCAGACGTGAAAGCCAAACTGCTAGCTTTGCTAAACAAGGTAAATGTTGGTTCGTTGGTTGGTGGGTAGGTACAAGGCACTTCAAGTTAGTTGGTCAGTAACCTGTCCATCAAACATAATAGGTAATCACCCCGAAGGCAATGATTTTGAAGGTGGGACATTAATCACAGTTGTACACAATGGCATCAAAGGACACACACAGCTGAAGCTGAAACTGAAGGGGAACCACATTTTTAAAAGAAAATATCAAAAAAAATAAATAAATAAATAACACTGTTCTCATCGGATTATGCCAGGTGCACACAGTGTGCAATTCAGATTTCTTGATTGTCCACGGCGGGATAAACGATTGCATGTGCGATGTAAGTCTTGTATTAAGTGTCCCATGTTTGTTTTCAGTAGCACAGATATTGGTTGGTTTCTACGAGTTTAATTCAAATATCGTACTAACACATACAAATTGTCAGTGTTTTACTTCAGTAGAAGTTACAATTGTGATGTATAGCTACATCAGAAAGGATTGCTCTGTGATTGCTTTGTTTTTTTCTACCACATCACACCTTCACATGTTTAAAAAATTAATTAATTTACTGTATAAATACATTAACTTTTGCAAACCCGTCTTACATCAAACTAATTCAAAACTAAAAACACAGCTGTGTATATTTTGACCATAAAGCAAAGCACCAACAGGTGATTCATTCATACATTTAGAAAACATTTAGCTCCTGAATGTTTTCAGCACCATCATCCCAGTCTCTAGATTTGAATTCTTCACTGTTTATTTGAACTTCTGTAGTGTCTTACTTTTTGTTAAACAGCAGGATTAGCGTATTTCAAATGTTCTATACATTTGATAGTAATGGATAAAATAAAAAATATTTAATGGAAATTCCTGACTACATCTGTAATTTACAAGTACATTTACTTTACTTTACTGTAAGTAGGAATAACACCATTATACTAACAGTCTGAAATTCACTTTTTACACAATTATACTGTGAAGAGTTCATTTCAATAAATTACTTTTTTATTGTCTTATCTTTTTGTAAACCAAGTGTAAAATGTACTTTTTTGTAATGCAGGGGTTACAGCATGTGAGGCAGGCAAAGGAGAGGGATAAGTGCCACACAGTCTCTCGGGTCCTCAGGACAGATCAGGATAGAACTGTTCAGGATAAGGTTATCAATGCTGGGGTGTTGTTTACAGGAGTTTTAGTTGAGCACAACCTGACATTTTCAGTGGCTAACATGCAGGTAGTTTGTTTTGCAAGATGTTTCCAGGCAGCAAGACAGCAAAGCATTGTGTCTGTTCTTACACAAAAACATCTGCCATTGTAAATAATGCACTTGAACCAGAGAGTTCTCAAAACCTGTTCAGCATATTCTGTCAGAGAAAAGGCTATATAGTCTAATGATAGATGAGAGTAATGACACTATGTGTGAAAAAGATTGTGCTATCCTTGCAAGGAACTTTGATGAAGAGAAAGATCAAGTCAGTGTGGGCTTTGTAGATATGCTTATCTGTAATTCAGCAAATGAGGAGAACATATTCAAATGTATTTCATCATCACTGGAAGGAAAATGGATCTTGGGCTTGGTATTGTTGGGTCCCTGAGACTGTCTCCCTGAAATCAATCTCATAAACTTGGGTTGTCTGGAGTTGTTTATTTCTGGTCTGGTATCACACTTGTGTTTTTCCTTTTTGAATGTGAGTTTCATCTCAGTTCGATTAGTGGTTATCTTGTTTTGTATAAAACTGTAAAGTGTGAAACTTATTTACATTGGGAGAGATAATGAAGAAATACAAACAGGTTATAAATGACAAAACAGACTATTGTTGTGTTTTCGTTTTTTAGTTGTGTATTTGAAGTACTTATGAAATCCTCCTTCCTGAAATCCTGGGATAACAGCATTTTTTTTTTTTGATAAATGCCTTTTATGGTGACTAATTTGAAAACAAAACAAATTGGAGTATATAAAATAAGATAATAATAATAATAATAATAATAATAATAATAATAATAATAATAATAATAATAATAATAATAATAATGGGTTTAATTCCACTGTAATACATCTTTGGTGTTTGCTGACTTTACCTTTCAGTGATATTTTTAGCCGTCTGCAGGAAGCGGGCATGATCATTTTCCTTGAGGGTTTGTTCAGCCTGGGTGATGAGGGACGTGGATTTATCAATGCATTGCTTGCAGTTACTAATCTGCTGGGCCAGTTTACGCAATCTCACCACCTTTAAAAAAAATAAAAAATAAGTAAAATAAAAAAGGGTTTAGACAGCTGTTTTAACAGTCTGGAATTCAATCACCACCTATCTGAATAGACAGAAGGTAACACACATGGGGGACAAAAATATTTGTCAATGCCCAGGAGCCTATATCAATTCCAGAAGCCTGAAATTCACGAAATTGAAATACTGCATGGTACACTGGAACACATCTCTACTGAGTGACACCTCTGTTTAAAGATTACACATCTTCAAATAAAAGTAGCATTGGTTTTCTACTGTGCTGAAGCTCATTAAGAAAAAATGAAAATTGCTCTTCCCTTAGAAACCACATCTATTTTATATATTTCTACTCAGTTTTAATCCACACAGTTTTCTTCCAGCAGTGGGCTAACCCAAAGGCACTTAGTTAATTAATAATACAGTACATATTTGCAAAGGACACGCAGGCACAGTTTTGCAGATGGTAACTATACACAGATTATTTCTTAGGTTGATAAATAGTGCCCTTGACTTCCAGGCCACATTACCCAAACGGTCCATAATGTCTTGTAATGCCCTCTGTGTCACATCTTATTGCCTAAATATATGTGTGTGTGTGTGTGTCTATATATATATATATATATTATAATTAGGGCTTCTGATTTTACGGTTTTAACTGATAAAAACGGACAAAACAACCTTGATACAAGACAAATGAAATCGGTGTATAGCCAATAAACACCAGAAAAAATGTGGAAATGGTTACTCAAATCAATTTTTACTGCATAGAAAAAACTACTAATATATATATATATATATATATATATATATATATATATATATATATATATATATATATATATATATATAAAAAAAAAAAAAAACCTTTTCCAGTATAGCTGGGCAATGTCCCTCCTTCCCAACTTGTATATCATTGATTCATTCTGAATACTTTAAAACCTACCCACTACTGAGTTTAAAACAAGATTACAATTAGGATTAGCTTTATCCAGGATTTAAAGCTGTATTACAGTTAAGATACAGAGGATTTAAAACAGAATTGCAAATTGTGTGCAAGTCGAGTTACTACTATACATATTTTGACAGAAAGAAAACGCCCAAGCATAATTGATAATTGATGTGTTCTGGTCATAAAAATTTTGAAGAGGAAGTCTGTATCACATTTATACAGAAGGCTGTCCAAACCTTTCTTTTTGTGGAGCAGTGTTAGAAAGGACAAATTCGCTGAGGCTCAAAGGGCGATGCAATCATCGGACCATTTGAAACTACACTTCAAAAAAAAAACCAATGCTGTAAAACACTATTCACACTGTTAATGTGCAGGCCTAAGTTAAATTCCCTGAAAACTAAAGCAGCTACTTTATTAGATGAGGCAAGCAGCGACATGTCACATTTGTTGTTTCAGAGTGACAGGGCAGCACAGCGAGCTTCCTTTAATAAAATAAAATAGTAATTTGCATTGTACTGGGCACAGCATTCAATATGTATTTCCCAACAAGCTTGCTCTGTATGTCATCTCTATTCCTGCAGGTGGTACCAGCAATGCACATCCTCCTCTTCTTTCTAACAGTATCGCTTAGTTCAAACACAAATAAAGGAAGGAAGTCTCATCTGTGGAAAACCTCAAGGGGAACACAGAGTCTCAGGTAGGTGTGTGAGATCAGGAAACAGCACTGAGATAGGCCTCTGACTGACAGGATAATTGGTATCTCATGCCAAAGATAACTCTCTGATCCCCTCCACCACCTCCCAACACAAATGGAAACAAGCAGCATAATTCAGTCACTGACAGGACTGCACCTATGCCAGTGAGAACATGTCTGATTTGTGAAGAATTTTATTGCGCTGAGCCACCTCCTAATTCCTCTTGATCATGAGTAACCTACGGGCTGTCGGGGTGTATAATTTAATCACAACTGCAGTAAATGAACCGTTCTTAGGAGACAAGGAAAGGGTTATTCGGTTGGATGAGTGACAGGAAGAATACAGTGCAGTGAAGTTCGTTTTTTTATGATCTCCTTGCTATACATTGTGTATATGTGTTATGTTTTATTTATCGTTTAGATGCATTTAGCTAGTTTTATCAAGTTCTGTACACCAAAATGCAATTTCTTTGTGAATTACAAATCAAACTGTTAATTTTACAAAATTGTATCATTAGAGATTCGAAAAAAAGATATCAAAAAACACCTGATAACGTGTTTTGGTTAACTAAACTGGAATTAAAACACAATATAAAACGAATGAATAGAAGTTATTATATTGAAGTAAATGAGTGGCTCTGTTTTATTTGGCAAAATTGCTTTTCATGTGTCATACTGTATGAATATATCCACAATACTGCCCGCTTTAACCAAGCAGAATAACTACATGGTCCACTTACTGCTCAATCTACTTCTAGATTTAGAGAATCAGAGAATTACCCAGGTTGCTAGTCACACTCAGGTTGCTAGTCACACTCAGACCTGTAGTCTTTATTATTATTATATGTATTACAGGTGAATTCTCACTCGTGGTAGAATTCTAATATACTGTACAATTAAGTTATTCTATAAACAGGCAAAATGACAATATTTAAGCCTCCAATGTCATTAACACAGATTTACAATTTTCATGGTAAGTAAAATAAATGATGAAAGACATTTCTATACCATGTCATGATATGTATTCATACTGGGTTCCAATGCAAAGCTTTAGAAAGAGACATTGCGCTGTCAAGGATATCCTGCGTGGTGACATCAGAACAGGAAGAGATTTCACACAGACAGTCAGGATTGCGAGGTATGAATGCGCTGCTTAAGCATTTTATTAATAAATAAAAAGATTTGAACAAAACACTTTCCAAAACAAAAAGGTACAATGTCGAAAACAAACAGACAATACAGCAAACAAACACTGAAGAAACAAGTATTGTGCTGGTTCAAATCCAGCACGAGTAGCAATTTTTATGTTTTTAGTTTCTGTTTCACTCACGTCTCTCCCGTTCTCCACTCTGAACACACTCTCCCCCCTTGCAGCCAAAGCTGCAGGTTTTCATATTGCGACAGAGGGATTAACTGGCTGTTAATTGCCTAGTTTATTCCTCTATCACATTCAGCACAGGGTTTCTCATTTGCGTGGTCAACAGCCAGTTTGTCAATAAGCATTTGCTGTTGCCACGCATTCTCATGATTTTTTCTGGATTAGGCATTTTAACCCCATCCAGGCTGTAAACAATAACAAAACATTGTGTTTTACCAATTAAACTCTACGTTTTAAATAATAATACAAATACAAAATAATATGCACAGGGGTGGGCTGTACTCCATCACACGTGCCAACAGAGATTTCAGGTCAGATGCTACGAGTTAAGTTGATATGAAAACCTTAAGTAAATGCAATTCTTACAAACATTTGTGGTTTTATGCTCTTGGTTGTTCAAAATATGCATTTTTTATAGAAGGTAGATCTGTGTACATTATAATTTCGTATATAAACAGATTTTTTTTTTTTACAGTTTATTTCACATTGATGGCAAATGGTACCATCATATGAGGTAAGCAACACAGGCAATGGGTTATGATGTATTTATTTACTTGTTCTGTGTTCTGTTCGTGTGCATACACATTTGCATAACAGATTTATTTTGACTATTAGGCAACGTCTTTAGCCAAATAGATTGTTGCTCCTCTTAATTTATATTAAAATACCCACGCCTATCAATATAATGCATCTATATTTAAACTGTTACATGAATAGAATCAGTGTTCTATAAAGTACAGTATGACTTGTTAAATATTGCTAACATTTTAATTACACATAACCTTGACCTTATTATTGTATTATGAGGACATTTTGTTTGTGCTTTCACTGGCTTATATCCATTAAAATACTATAAATCTGAATGAAACATGTAAATAAAAATGGCCTGGATTACAGTGTGTCAATAATTTCAGATAAGTAAAAACTTGGAGATACCAGATTTATCATTGGTTTTAGTCATGCATTTTAGAATAGGAATTACTTTTCTATTCTAAAATACAAGAACACTCTTCTGTTTAACCTTATATCAAATTCCTTCCTGATTTGTACTATTGTGTGACATGCTCTGATTTATTTATTTATTTTTGGTCATAATTTGAGGCAGTCATCACAGTAGTGTCCAAGACTGTCTCACAACTAAAAGTCCCATACTGCCTTGAAGCTCCTGTGCACAATACTGATTCAATACAAAAATACATTTTGGAAAATGTTACAATGGATTTGTTGGTTTTATTCCACATTAATTCCCTTACCATGCAACAGCAATTTAAATGTCATGTACTGATGACAGGTATCGTACCACAGTATATAAATTGTGGGTTTCTGGGGTATTTCGGAAGAACATCATGCAGCAACCAGCAATATTTGCATGTAGGATGTCACTTCTGTGCGTCTGACAGCCCTGATTTGCTATTTTTTTTCTAATCATCTATTTTAAGGGGGCAGAGAACAGCAGCTGTATAAAACTTAAGGAAGGTACCTCTTTGGAACCCAGCACACAGACAACATATCGTTGAGCAACCTATACTGTTAAAAGGAAGCAAACCACGCTGTTTAAAATGTGAGAAATCTACAATATATACATACCAGCACATATATCGATTAAAAAAAAAAAAAATGCCAGCACTACTGTAGATAGTGATGCAGGCACATGTACCCAAGAACCTGTGTACCCAACTGTAAATGAACCCACCTGGCTCTATTTTTCTTTCCTGGGTATCGGTTGTGCCAGGAACTGTTTAACAGTGAATTGTGACAGATGTGTGATCTTTTAGCAATGATGCAGCAAACAATACAATTTAGTAGGTAATGAAAGAAAATGATTTATAACAAATTGTTTTCAAAATATATACATTTTGCTTTTCATTGTTTGCCATTCATATCATAATTTCAAATTCAGACGTTTTAAATAATAGTTAGAATTTTTCACATATGGTACATTTGTATCCACATTTCATAAGAGGTACAAATGTCAAAATGAACTGGAGCATTTTGCAGTGGGTACACTAACACCTGCTACTGTACACAGTTGTCCTTACCTTCCCTTCCTTGATTTTGGTTCCAATAATTTGTCTCCTTTGCTGAATGATGTCAATCAACTGATCACATTCTTCAATTAGTTTGGACTCTTGTCTTGATGCATTTACCTGATAATAAAAAGGTAGCTATCAGCAAGGGAACGTAACTATACAGATCTCTGATAAGACAAATACATGCAAGGCACAACAGAGCAAGGAAAAATAACATGGCCCTATTCTGAAGCAAACCCAATCAAGCAGACACAGGTTCAGCTAGTGCTTTCATCAATGCATTGATTTACACTGTCTATATTCTTACACTGATGAAAACACCTGTCGAAACATTGAGTCTTACTTTACATTTCTATGATTGGGTGTTTTTGAAGTTATGAATGCATAGCAGAAGCTAGCATGAAGCTACTCATAGCAATACATTGTTTTAGTTGGCTGTGCGCTTCAAAATAGGGCCTGTACAGTATATTCATGCCAACTTTAAAAATCAGCTGGAAACGCACTTACCAGTTGTCACTTGTATTTTTAGTAACCACAAAGCCACTCGAGTCTAGACATATTTTACAGTTAACAATAACAGCGGCACAGAGGATTCAGCTGATTACTACACTTGTTCAGTGTACATGTCATGCATTCTGTTTTGCTGGGTCCAAACAATTAAAAATCATTCAAGTTTGATGACTACACAAGTCTTTTCAGGCAGTCTTGCCTGTGATTCTTGTTGACAACGACAAATCATCAAAACAATAACAGAAATCTACATTGGCATTGATACAGCACCAGTAGCAGCCTTGGCTTGAGTCAGACCTCAGATGATATAAGCATGGCAAGCAACATTAACACGGCATCACCACTGGGGAAATCTCTTTGAATAGGAATGGCAGTCTAGTACTGAGACTGTCTGCTTGTGTTACTACTGTACCAAGGTCCTGTCTACGAAAAAGGATTCTGTATTCAGTATCTCTTCTTATCCACCAAACTACATTCCATAAATCTTGCTTTCTCCATTAATTTTAACAGCATTGGGCTATTGTGCCAGTGTGATTTAATGCCCAATTAAGCATGGCAAAACATGGCAAGAACAGCCGTGGAAACTTCCCAAAGGCTAATGCATTTCATTGATTTGGATTTGGTGAAGACCACTGGGATACTATTATAAATGAACCCATTAAAATTCATGATTTGAGTAGCAGAACTCAAAATAATGTAAACATCACATCAAGATGAGCTGTGGTGAATGCATAAATAAAATTACAAGGGTTAAAAATTCACAATAAAAGATTTCCAAATTCCATTTCAGTCCTCCAAACGTTCAGCTGAACATGAGGATAAATTATGCAGGAATCTCTTCTGGACCCTGTTGTGTTTTCGTCTGACTTCAACAGTAGAGTTTATTGTGACAGTAGTAGAGTGAGCTTCCTCAGATCAGGAACTCAGCTAGCTTTCAAAGAGATTCAGTCTTACATTCCATTCCAGGAGCCAAAAAAAAGCGAGGACCGTCTCACAAGGGAGGTGAATGTGTTCAGTAAGGTCATGCTGGGCCAAAGGAATGGAAGCAAAACAACTAAAGGGGCAGGAAATTTGGGGTTTGGAGGTGACTTGGGCCGGATGCGTTGCAATGGAAGAACAGCAAACACAGGTCACTGTATCATACGTTTTTTCCCGATACTTAAAGAACTGTACTGTATATCTACAGTGAAACCTTCAAAATGTCAGTATGAATTATGATACACTCCTGTTTAGGATCTACTGTATGCAAAGAATTATTGGGGAGCAGAGCAAATATGCCTACTGTGCCCCTGCTTAACATTCTGATTACATTTTGAACACAAGCAGAATAATACATCTCATGTGGACTACATTTGAACTGGATATTCCGACTCTTCTTACACATAGCCTATATCCTGGTGTAGTTATTTTGAATTCCATTTGTTCTCAAGACCGCATGTACTGTAATGGTATTATATTCAAATCTTCGAAACAGTACAACATCAAAGTCAGTCAGAAGACCCTGACATGTGCCCCCTCCTCCCCTTAAAATCCTCAGCCATGTTTGCTTATTTATTTATTTTACTCGATATACTGAAGACTAAGATGACACACCATAAAGCAAATACAAAATACAAGTCTAGCACCTGGAAGGGATCATCATCATATTGAGGTCTGTTGCGCTTTATACATTTATTTTTAATTATATATGTATACACACACACACACACACACACACACACACACACACACACACACAAACAGTCAATTCTCATAAATACAAATTTCAAGGGAATGGCAAAGAAATGTGTCTTGTCAGTAATTCTTATTATCAAGAGTCTAAGCCAAATGCATGCTCAGTTTTTGTTGGAGTTACAGTAACACTGAAATCAAATTTTAATTACCATACAACGAAAAGTATTATACATTTGAAATTACTGTGCATTTTATTGAAAATACAGTTGTAAGTGAAGCGACCTTTTAAAAAGTATATATTGCAACTTGAAATCTGCATGTCCCAGTCTGATCACGGGCATTTTTAAACCACGAAAGCAGGGCGTCCTCAGCAACAGGGTATTGAACAAATCAGAAATGCTGACAACTTGCATCCACAGTTTTGCTGTTCATAGGCCTGTATTATTGTATCCCAGTTTTTCAGAATGGAGTCCAAGACCCTCTAACCCCAGAGTGGAAGTAATGTTTAATGACTGCTCCGAGATTGCAGCTGCTACCTGGGCCCTGCACTGGGATTTCTCCAAGCAGTACTATTGGAGCATATAATAGTACACAGTATTTCAGAGGGTAATCTTTTGATCATACTGCACTGTGGACTCAGTGTGGGGGGACCTCTCAAGATTACAACGCCAATATCTGCACTCAAACACAGTATACTGGAGGTGGTTGGTAGATGGACTGGTTTTCACTTTCATTTTTTTTTTTTTAAAGTTAGTAGTCACCAATTCATTTTTTGTAGTTTTCTCCCCAATTTAGTAGTGTCCTATTATTCTTGTTTAGCTCAGCTCACCGATACCTTCCCCGCGCTGACTCGGGAGCGGCGAAGACGAGCACATGCTGTCCTCCGAAGCGTGTGCTGTCAGCCGACCACTTTTTTTCACACTGCAGACTCACCGTGCAGCCACCAGAGCTACAGTGACTATGATGCATTTTAAGTTTTGTATTCTGCCAAGGGGGAAGCAGTTCTTACACCAAGGTTGTTCCTTTCTCCCTGTATTCTTGTGGTGTTGAGTTTCTAGCCAATCACCTTGTAAGTTTCCCAGTCAATAAAATATTACTGAACCAGCACACATCAGTTGATGACTTATACAACTAGCCTAAACCCAGTACAGAAATAGCATACTACTGTTGTATCATTAAAAATGAGCACAAGAAAAAACTGTATATTATATTAATGATTTTATTTTCTCTAAAACTTCTTTATGAAATTGAATGTCATTGCATTTTCTACTCCTCTGCATAACCAAACTGGGCTTTCCACTCCAATGTAGAGCATTTGCCTGAGCCAAGAGTCTAAGAGAAAAAAAACGAATCCATCATGCAAACTTGCATTCAGGAGATGAAATAATGAAGTGCGGCAGCAATGGAATCAATCAGAACATAAGATCTTTTGAACGCTGTCCAGAAAAAGTGAAACGCGCCTTCAGGGGGGTGTAATTTCAATTCAGATCTTCCTCTTACCAAAAAACACTTGAATGGGGACTTTCGCAATATCTGTATACTCTCTGCTTAACTTAGTGTGCAATTAAAAAAACCTTTGCATTTTTGCATTTGCAAAGAATGCATTACAAATCCAGGGTGACTATTTTTGTTGTTCGCATATGTAGGCATCCTTTAATGCTAAGCAGTATTTCTTTTACATATATATTTACACAATACATCATTAAACATGTATGTAAAAAAGGGAGACATACCATGATATGTTTTCATACTATGAGAATTGAACATCCAGGGCTCTATTTTGTAATGTCATTAAACAGGCAGAACTGAATACTCCAAAAACTAGAATTCATACTCCTTGAAAACTGGAATTCGGAGCAAAGACAAAACAATAATTTTCAGTCAGCTCCATTTTACGGGAACACTTTGTTATAACAATCTTTATTTGTGTGCATTCCATTACTGTACGTATAATTGGAAATACCTGCATTATAACAATGCATTTCATTCCTGAATTTATTTAAAATCCGCAAGGGGAAAACTCATACCATTCAGTCCAAAAGCAACATGTGAAGTCACTTTTCTTCCTTTCTCTCATTAAGAAAGTGTATCAGGAAACAAATTTACAAAACTCTTCCTTTAGGGCCAGGAAGGCAAAATATTATTGTCAGTAATTATTATACCATCAGTAATAATTCATGGTTTCCTTCTTCCTCCATTTCAAAAACATTATATGTGTCAGTAACAGCTACTGTTCAAAACAACAGCTCTCAGAAAAAAACAAGTAGTGGACATATTTAAAACCCTGTTTCTGCTCCATCAATTAATGTAGTAAAGATTGTATGTGTTAAGTTTTACCAACTGTACCACACTGGATTTAAACATAAAGCTGAAAGCATGAAACAATCATGTAAAATTTCCAAATAAATATTGATGTCCTTATCGAGATATGAGGAGCCTCCCTCGGGTGAGGTGAGACCTCTGACAGTGGTTAGAGGTCAACCAAGTATAAAGTCAGATCGATCCACCAGAAGGGCTCTGCCAGGAAACGTAAGGGTGGCGAAGGAGAAACAACTCCAAGACATTTTGAGAAAGGCAATCCCTGTTTACATACAATTGGGTCAAACCAATTATCAAGATAAGCCACAAAGAATTATTGGAAGCTTCCAAATAAATGTCTAATTATAATACAAGCCTCATCCTATAGTATAAACATCATTGAAACATCATCAATAATTCTGAGAGTACATCTGCAATTTACAGTTATTTTCAAATCACAGCAATTAGGAGCAGATCTGTTTTTAAACCATACAGTAAATCCACTTGGGAACAATAAGAAGTCAAGTGCTGTTAACAGAAAGACACTTACCTCTACATGCTGGCATGTCTGAATGAGTTTACCCATTAGAGTTTCCAGTTCATTGTTCCTCTTGATTAGGTTGCTCAGGTTTGTGTCTAAACCTTGCTGTTGAGGGCAGAAAGAAAAAGATTCAGTACATGGCTTCAAGCATGCAAGATCTAAGAGTACAGGGCAGTAGTGGTGAGCTACCTCTTTGTTCTCGTCTTCAGTTTGAGATTTGATCATCATTGTTTTCTGGTTTAGAAATTAAGAGATGCTGTGACTGCAATTCCCCAGTCAGATATAATCAGAAAAATAAATAGTCCACATATTATCCATCATCCATAGAAGCATCTATCCCTCCATCAGCTTGTGCAGCTATACATTAGTTACAATAGCTTCTGTTCTGCCTGCGATGCCACTGAATACTGTGCTGTTGAGCAAGCATTTTATGGTGTATTTTAATCTAATGGCGATTAACCTTTAACTTGATGCTTTTTTTCCAACAAAATCATTAAGAGAGAGACAGCTTGCAGATGGTGTTTCATGTATTTACTGAATTAATCCTATGGCAGGATACAAAAAAAGTATAGTCTGTTGCACTGTAGGTGCCCTTTTAAAAACAAACTTTTCCACTGTCCAAGGGTTAATGAGACTGAAACAAAGGCAAGGTAGCTTGCCCTGCCCTTTATTCTAAGAAGAAGAAGAATACCTAGTCACTGGCAGAGAGGGGACCTGAATAAAATGTATTTCAAATGAAACACAGGGCTGGTTTGTTCCATTTTGCAGCGTTCCAGGAAACTAGATTACAGAGCAGCCCCTTTATCAGACATATAATCCCTTATAAGGCGGACCGACAAAATAAAAAAAAATAAAAAATTGACTGACATGCTTACATTGACGCCCTTTAAAAAACAGTGAGAAAATGACCACTAAAGACAGTTTGGAGATCAATTTACTGTTGTGCTTCTGCACGTACAGAAATGTCATCAATGAGGAAAAGGCACTGTTCGGCTTTGAGGTGTCCTCGCTCGCAGAGCTGTGAATTGGAGGCTCTCATGATGTCAATCCAAAAAACTGACATCACAGCTTAAGAATCTGATCGACATCTACTGTACAATATGTTAGGTATGACTATAAAGGATACACCAAATAGTAAATGCATTACATATTAAAAACAACTGAACTGCCATCAGCTAAATCATTCCAATGCTCACTAAAAAAGCCATGTTAAGCAAATCCCTGGCTCTGAAGAGTGTTTAAAGCTTGAGGAAATTAATTATTCACACATAATTCAAGAATCCAAACTTGTGTGGTTTACAATGCAGCACCAAGTTTCCAAAGGATGTGCTTTTATTTTGAGGTTATATCTCTTCAGTAATTCAGTATTTAACGCTAGTTGAACTATACCATTTTTTAAATAAATAAATTAGGAATTCTTATTCAGTATACTTAATCTGCAGAGCGGTACAAAGTGATGGAATGCTGGTTCTGTAAAACTTATGAAAAAAGAATGTGTTTTATTGACAGAAAATGTAAACATAACATCATCCATGCTCCAGGCAAATCCTTCCTGGGGAAAACAACTTCAGAGTGTGCAGATGTTTTGCGATATGCCAGAGTTGCTTCTCGCCAAACACTGTTTGTAAAACTGTGTTGATAAAATTTCTAGTGATAAAACACAATTCCTACTCGTAGTTCTCAGCTGTCCAAAATATTTTGACAAACTATTCTGTATGGTTGAAATATTTCTGCATGTGAGCACAGGTTAGAAAGTTTTGCTCGCTTAAATATTTCATAAAATTATTCTGTTCATGTTTACAAGAGAAAAAAACATGTGTTCTGGAACAATGTTGCACTGTAGCTGTTTTTAATAAAGTAAACCGAGCATCTGTAAAACAATGTTTTGTTCCATTTTTCATGCATTTTTACCAAGTTAAAGTTTTAGTTTGTTGAATGTAATGTGGTAAGCCTATTGTACTGATTATACAATTGTTTATTATGCTTCAGATATGGGGAAAGGATACTAGGCTATTACTATTGTTCCCCTTTTTGCAAAGAAATATACATGCTGCCGTATATATGTACTGTATATTATTGGCCAGCAATAGTGTTGTTTTTTAAATGGGCTTTCATGACGGCTGACAAAAGAGTTAGAAGCACAGCAAAGTTGGGACTTTTATAAAAGAACATTTGAATAGCATTTTACTTTCATTCACTTTCTGAAATCTAACTGAATTAAGCACCACAAAAGGGTAGCTTTCCCAGATCAGTAACGTGGTGCATAGTGACAGTTCCATCCCAAACCCCCTCCCCACCAGTAGGCTAAACAGAATAAGACACAAACAGTGCAGGGAGCTAATCAATGTGTTGTTATCACACCAGGTGAGAATAAATCAAAATACTGTACATTCTTTTTTATAGTTAAAGACTCTTGCTCAATTTCCTTCCTCTTTTTCAAGGACATGAATACGAAATATTGTCCATTCAAGATGCATTCAGAGTATTTTAATTTATATATGAGGGAGACAGCTTACAGATGGTGTTAAATGTTTTTACTTAATTAATCCTGTACAGAGAGGAGACATGCTTTAATTGAATTTCTTGGCTGTCTTCAGACACGGGGTTGGTTTGTTCCATTGTGTTGTGTTCGAGGAAACTAGATTACAGAGCAGTCCCTTATCAGACATTTATAAAACAGGAACCTCACACTTCAGCTCTGACTATGTCCATTCAACAGTCATTTCAAGTTGTATTTTAAAACTGTGATATGAAGGCCCAAAAACACTACAACAAGTGACTGTTGAAAAAGCAGCACTAGAAGTGAAAATAATTTATATTCCAGTCCAAACTGGGCTTGCATTGTGGACGGGCTATTAGGAGTTTTACGGTAGATTGTGTTTTTAGGAGAAAGACTTGTTTGTCCAGGCAGTTTTCATTGAGTAAACAAACACAATTTTCTGGGTGCATAAATAAACATAAGTAGATGCATACTTTCATAATCAATGATGAACATTAAGCCATACATGCATACAGTGCATGCAGGCAAACTACACACAATCCCAGTAAACATACAGCTGAGCGTTGTTGAACTATACTACACATATTTTGGGTGGTTGGACATTGCTTGATTACATACAATGTCATCTATTTTAAATCACTTATTTTTTCTTTCCTTGGGAGTCTGTGATTACAGTGGTAAAACACTGAGCCATAATGAAAAGCACTTAATGTTACACTTAATGGAGTAGCCATCTTTTTTTCATAAATTTAATTTCTTCATGGAAAATGATACCCTCTATAGTCTTGCATTCTTTCATCTGTCATGTGCCAATTGGCACTGCATTCGTGTCAGACGATAATAACGCTATTTCCTCTATGGAATTATTTACTTCTCGCGCTACATTTTAAATAGGCACACCAATGGAACCCTACCAGTTTTGTTCAGATGTCTTTGGGGCTAAAGGTGTACAAAGGTGTATCCTTTATCTAGTTAACATCACTAACCACTCACCTTATACATATGGTTTTTGCTCAGATGAATGTTTTTTTGCAAATATGATTTAATAGGCCTTGTAGTCCTCTTAAGTCTCATGGTAGCTTGTCTTGGTCACCTCGGCAGGCCTAATTTACCAATATCTCATCATATTGTGTCGAGGTACTGCGCTAGTGAAAGACCCTATATCTGTTAGAAATGACATATCACAGTGCAAACTATATAATAATAATAATAATAATAATAATAATAATAATAATAATAATAATAATAATAATAATTCAAGTTTAAACTTGCATGTCTTCCCAAAGGCACTATCGAACAAGTAGTGGAAGACACAAATATTCCTCTTCTTCTCCTTCAGTTCAGAGTCTGTCATGCTAGAATCAACTACATTGTATTTTTTTTTACATTAAAATGTCATGCTGGAGGCTTAGAGAAAGCTGCGACTTACAGCTGGTGGGATTGAAAATGAGCAACATTCTTAAACCCCTGGCTCCTACAAACCCCTGGCTCCTATTTCTATCCCTTATGAGCGAATCTATTTCTGAAAGCTACCCATGCAATCCTCAGATTACAGGCAACATTTTGGCTACTCCCGCAGAGTAAACATTACTTTCTGCTCCATTGTGTGAGCCTAAATTCTTGATTAAATCTTCAACTGAGAAGCTTATGCAAGGACTAAAAAGTCCTCTTGTTGAATTAATTTTTGCTGGGGGAGGTAAATTATTACATCTTATCTATATGATTCTGCTTGACACACGCATCCACAATGTTTAGAAATCACATCCTAGCCTTTTATTTAATGTATTATGCCTATATTTAATGTGTATGCATTGTTTTTTTAATGTTGTAAAGCGCCCTGTATTTCACTGTATTTAATGTATTATGCATTGTTCCTCACTATGTTGTAAAGCTCTTTGTGATAGTGGTCCACTGTGAAAGGCACTATATAAAATAAATATTGATTGATTGATATATTACAATCTACTTTTCTTGAATGTTATTTTACAGCAGTGCCTTCAGCAGTATCAAATTAGCATGTTTTACAGACTTTATTCTCTAGTAAAACCCTGCCCTTGCTTTCCCATTAATTTGGCACAGCTCTCCTTCTATTGTTTTAGGCCTGCCACCTGAAGACTAAAAATACAATTCCAATGGCTAAAACAAAGCAGGTCACACTATGTATCCAGAAAAGAACAATGTGTGCAGGTCGAGTGTCACGAAGAGCAGTAGGGTTATATGCACAACACATACAGTATATTTCAGTGAATTATCATGTTAGGTATTTTATTTACAACTTCCATGAGACAGGAGATTCCTCGTTCATGCTGTGCTAATAGCATCACAAACTATACTAGAGCTCTGTCTAAACAAGGCAGAAACTGCACAGTCTGAGGCAGTAATAGGCTTGAAGAAAGAGTTTCAATTCTTACCTGGAAGGACCCTACTCTACTAGACTACTAGGTTTGTGTAGCCTCTGTGGTTAACAGTATTGTAGTCTCTAAAGTGACAGCTGTAGATTATACCAAAGAGAACATTGTTTATATGTATTAGAAACCTCTGAACTTCCAGCCAAGCTTCCAGTCAGGAAACTCCATATTAAGGCACTTATTGGTATGATGGCTATGGACCATTTAGACAGACTGAAAACTAATAACTAAACTAAACTAAATTAATCTATAATTTAAAGATTTAAATGTTTAAATCATTAAGAAAGACACTGTTTACTGGTTTCGAATTACAATACAGGATACTGATAATCTGGCATTAGTATTGTACGTTAGTTCTCTTACCTTCCTGATGTAGTCAACTACAAGACGGTAATCCCCTCTATATTACGTGAATGTTCGTTTCAGGGCCTAGAATTTTGATGGCACCATACGATCATTGTACTATAGTTTTCTAGATTTTGGAAATGCGTGTTCCAGCCATGGAACGCCTAGAGGGGGTAGGCCAGTGCCACTTTGGTACGAATAGCATTGTTCCAGTAGTCAAAATGCATCAAATTCAAGAGATAAATTGAAGAATCATCATCTTTCTGAGACAGAATACCTCCTATGATCTTGTTGCAATCTCGTTAAGAAATGCATATAGCCTTACATCAAAACATAAAGGTAATTATTATTAGCAGTAGCATGTTACTACAACTTTAGCATAGCACATTAAGGAATCCTTTTTGTACTATGAGGGAATCGTAATACAAACATTTAACAAATAATTACATTTAACCATCCTTGGAGATATAAAAAACAGATGACCAGAACAACACCTGAGTTACATGTGTTGTAAACCCAGTTGGCCACTATTAGGTAAGTAAAATTGGAACGTTTCTGTAATATAATTTTAAAATCTTACAAAGTCATTGTAAATACCCTTTCAAATGTAATGCGCGTTTAATTATTGGTACATTCTTATGCTGCGTGCTATATGAAATATTAGTACAGCCCTGCCTTAATTACCATCAAACCATCTGGCAAGGCCATTAGAAGTTTGTTTTAAACCCATGTCAAACTAGAAAAGGACAAGGTCAATGGATTTTTCTTTCAGAAATATCAGTGTGACAATCATAACGTGCTACCTCTATTTTCATTGTAAATGTAGCCATTGAAGACGTGGCTATGCAGTCAACTCTACATTGTTGTTTTGAAAATAATTAAGTTTTAGTTACAGACATTTCAGAACACTTTCTGCTTTATATGTGAAATATTGTTTGGTTATGTTTGGAAATGAATATCATGCAGCTGCCTGACAGTTTTGATGATACATAACCCACCAGCCTGCTCCAAGACATAATTGTATATTTTCTTTCACATGTACTTCTGGATAACTAAGAATATGAATATCTTGCTTTATATTTTTCACCCAAAATCAAATAATGGGTTATAGCTGTAGTACAGCATCTTCTGTCTTCCTTTTAATATATTCAGGGCTTAAAATAATGAAGTGAATGTCTTTTGACACACTTGAGAGATCACATAGCTGCTGTAATATCTTGAGAGCAGACCCAAGGAATTTTAAATCTGTCTTATGAATATCGGACAGACAAAATGCAGGCACAGAAGGTATGTCAACGATGAGTTGTATAATGATGGCAGCGGGCCAGGCATTAGGAACACAAAAATGTTATTCCAATATTTGACACAAATATTTGCACAAAGTTTTTAAATAATAAAACAAAACACACAGCTTTTCACCGTCACCTCAAATAATAAATAATCACGTCGGATGGCTTTCGTCCATCAGCACATAAAACACAACATATTTAAATAATAATAATAATAATAATAATAATAATAATAATAATAATAATAAATAATAATAATAATAACAACAACAACAAATGAATACATACATAAATAAAATACAAACAAGGGGTGGGCACCACGTCACAGTTACATTAAAAAAAATCCTTTGAGGTTACAAGCTATGAACTGCTTAGCCCGGCAGACCTCTCTTATGTCACTCGAAGAGCAGTGCAATGCACTCTAGACAATAAAAAAAGCACAGATGATCTTCTGTTGGGAGTCCTCTGATACTGTTAGTATGGCACATGAACTGGGCATGGGATTGCTTGGCCTTGCATTCTATTTACCTAGCATGCCAAAACATCGTCCAAAACAATAACTACACGCTAAACATTTTACACAGGTAGAAAGGAAATCGCTTCCTTTTGTAACCTTGCTGTAAGGTAAAGTTGTAATATTTTAAGAAATAAAGTGGTCTTTCTGTTAAATCAGAAAAATACAGGACTGTAATGCTTGTGTTTGCAAGAAAGGAGACAGATGATTAGCCTTATCTGACTGCATAATGATTTAATTTATTCTATAAATTAATTTCTGACTTTTTTCACCCTTTCAGCCCTAAAACACGCCTGTGCAAATATAAGATACGAGAGGCTTGCAGGGGTTCCAATTTTACTAACATGTCTGCTTTGACGAAATAAATACAAAATTGTAATGGTTGTAATTAAATTTGTTAAATGGGTTATCACTGAAACACTGACTTAAAAACCTACTGTTTCAGTTCCAGCCAAGGTCAATCGAAAGATCGAAAGTCCTTTGACTAATGTTTGTAGATGTTGGGTAAAACGAGTTCTGGTGTTCTGGTTGTTCAAGGACACAAAGTTTACATCAGAACCACTCTCCCACTACTGGCATTAGCTGTTCCCTTTAGGCATTAACCTAATAGTGTCCAATGATTGTATTTTATAGAAACTGAACTATGTTCTCACTCACTTGGAGAGATGTGCTGTGGATTTCTTTTACACAGAAAAACCCATTCAATTTCTAGATACTGAAAAAGTAAGATGAAACACAACTCTTAATTACTGTAGCAGTAGAGTGGTTCAGGCGTGGTCTCGCTTTATTTGAAGAGGCCATTTTCTACAGCTAGAGCAGGTATGGCATTAGATAACTGAATGTGCTGCTTCGTCTTCTCTTTGCTGAAAGATGTGGGGAGTAGGCAATGAAAATGATACTGAAACTAGAAGGAAGCTAATCTTAAAACCTGAGGGGATTCACACTGTTTAGGGCCTTTATTGCTACATAATATATTGCAATATATAATATATTTTCACTGCCAGTTATTCATATTAGAGGAAACTTCAGAGGGCTATTGTTGTTTTATAAGGTCAGCCAGTTTAAATCCGGCCAGTACGTGTAGACATCAGTGCCAAGAATGTCATAATTTTCTTTGCTTGACTGACAAGGTGTTTATGGAAAGGAGAAATAAAACTTTAACCTTTTCAAATCTGTTTACATGAAAATAAATAAATATATATATATATATATATATTTGCTACAGTGCAAACCTGCTTGGCAAAAGGTGGAATGTGAGTGTCCCCAGATTGAAATTCAATGGAAAAAAGAAAACAGAATAACTTAAAAAAAACGTTTTTACAGCAGCTCAAACCTGCTACATTATACAGCTAAAGTACATTGGGCTGCCACTAAAATAAACAGTAGAAATGTACACCAAAGTTTAAGGATACCAAAATACGTGTATCCTATACACAGCATGTATAAAGAAATGCATAATATCCATCTGACTGTGAAGAAAGAGGTGTTATGATACCAGTACAAACAAACATTTTAGAAATAACTTACATAAAAAGTAAACAACTTCAGCATGCACTAAGCTTTCTCGTGATTCCACTGAAGTTAAACATGTAGTATTCTGGATGCGAGATTGGAATATTAATGTTTGAATATTCCTTTTGTTGTGTGTGGAAAATTATATAAAAATGCAGTTTTATGTTTCAGAACATAGCATTAGTGAACCATAAATTATTATCACCACAGGTACCCAACATGAGGATGGAGCCTTCAGCAGATTTTAACATAAGTCATAGCCACAATCTCATCTACTCAGACTGCTGCAAAGGGTTTTCTGTAGCATTAACCTTCATTACATTACTGTCACTAATGTTGAGATACAACACATTCATTACAGGCAGCCAGGCAAAATAGGTTCCACATGTGCAAGAAATGTCCTAAATCTAGATCCAAATATAGATTTTTTTTAAATTAATTACAGAGTGTGGTGAAGGATGTGGTAGAAATACCTAAACTCAGTGGTCTGGTATCTAGCCTTTAGTAAGCAAAATAATCCTTTTATTTTGGTAAAGCAAATCTATTTATATTTCTTTGGTCTTCTCTTTCAAACAGTGGAGGGACACCAACTGATGTGAAAAAGTGATGACATTGAAACAGATTTTTTCTTTCTTTGTTCAGGCAGTTGCAATATGTTCTGAATTCTGAAATTTTATATAATATAAACATTGTGGTATGGACACCCAATCAGGTAAACATGCAGTTAGAAGAATACTAATCATTTTAGAATACTATTCTATCTTTTTAATTTGATCATAGGTTACAGCAATGTCACCCTCTGGTTGGCTGATAATCTGCTTGTGTCTACCCTCACAAGACTGATAAAACAGTTCAAAAAGAAACAACAATATCAGCTTAAACTTTTCTCACCAAAGGGGTAACAAATAAACAGTCACTTTGCTAATGAATATCATATGATTGCATGTATAGGATTTGTGAAAAATATGAAACCCCACCAAGCGTGATTTATAGTACAGTAGTCAGTGCTGTTACAAACCATATTGTACTGTATGTCTTAAATTCACACTACAACATACATATTTACAGTTCTAAAAGAGTTTTCAAAATAAGATTGAACTTAAAAGCATGCATACCATTTTCAGTAAAAAGGCTGACAAATCTAAAATTGCATGCATCTTTTTATAAGCTTAGTAAGGCAGTCTGTGCTGGGAAAACTCCCTGATGTGTATCAAATGAACTTGAAAACAAAGCTCCAAAACATTTCATTGAGGCACCACTGTGAATACTGATTATGATTTGCGTCCATTTTTTGAAAATCTCTGCATAACAACTGCCCTAACAAGGTCATTCTTCATTAAAAAATAAATTGATACAATATGAAAACATGATTCAATGTGTATTTAACATGTTCATTTTTCTCCCCTGTTGTCACACTAACCAGCCTTCTATTTCAGGTAGATGTAGAGCTATGGCCAAATGTTTTGCATCACCCTACATAATGAACAAATTTTGCTTCATAGAGTCGATTGAAACCTGCTGGGTAATGTTACGTTAACATATTTAATTACATACCGCTTTGTAGTTTTCCATATACAGTAGTCTCTAAGGAGGTGTATAGGAACACCTCCTTAGAGAACACTTCGCCTAAGGGAACACCCTTGTTGTGAAACAGATTTTTCCCATTGTAAATGCTCCGGCTGAAGGAACAGGAACTTTGCTTAAAAGAACACCTTCTTGGCACTGATAACGATTAGTTCACAATGGAGACAGTACTGTTTTGTAAAAAAGCGACTTGTCATCGTAAGAGTGTCTTGAGGGACACTAATTGGTTTATTAAATCTTCCCAGAACCACTGTTATATAATTGAATTATTTTGTATTTTGATTTCCACCTCATCACTACAAAATGGCATGTGGCAAAATACACTGCTGTTTCTCTTGCTACACATAGATGGAAATTATTCTAGCTCTTGAAGAAAATCTCAATCAGACACGTCGCTGAGCAATTTGCTGTTTCCCATTCTGGCGAGTTGCTTCACAATTGTTAAATAATGTGCATGTCTTGTATATTGCTGCTGCATTTTGTAATGTATGTAGGGGTGCTGTGTTAATTTAGTGTGACAGTTTATTGCCGTTAAGTTAAACCTAAGTAACGCCCATTATTTTTTCCTCTGCCACTGTGATAGCCCGAAACACACCCGCCAGCTAATTTCATAGTACATAGCGAGTTAAGCTTTTTGACTGTGTTGTTTTGCTTTAGTTTTATTAACGTTAGTTTGTCTGTTTATTATTATAGTTTATTAACATACTTGGCATTAAAAGGTAATTTGGTAATTTCCTCCATCAGAAAGTGTTTACAGTACAATCCTAATCCAGTTTCACATGGAAATTGGTGCATTACTTTATTTAGGTGAATATGAGCCTCATGACTTGCAATGAAGAAGTAGGCATGGCAGGGGAAGGTAATGGACTCTTGCAAACATTTGGTGACCCTCTGAAGCTTTTGATTATAAACCCCTTCTCTGGCATTCAGGTTGGTGTAAAACTGTGGTTTGGTGTCAGAATGAGAATAATGTAAAATGTCTTGCTAATAAACCTTGCAGCTGCGGAGGCTTATAAGAGTAGCGCTAATGGAGCTGAGTGGCTTGATTTATGGATTTCAACTGCAGGTCTTCATCAGCACTGCCCACTCCTCCCAAGGCTTGAAAGAATTATGGAAAGATCCCTTCTATATAAGTTGGTACTTGTTTTGGATCTATTTCAGTCAGTCAACATTATACACAAAGAAAAACCAAATTAGACAGTCTAACACCCTTAATATGAAAAATAAATTTATATGCATGTAGTCTCCAATAAACACCGAATGAAATATTTTCAGGTGTCTAACTCTTTTTCCTTATTGCATGATGGAGCCCACTCTGTCAATTGGTATGCTGAATGAATGACTGGTTTGTTTAACTTAAAATAGCACTATTCATTGTAAAAATTCATTGGCAGTGTTTTTAAATAACTCATTAACTAAGTCTCAGCTATGGTTTAAATAAGTCTTTCTAAAAATTAGGCACGTTCCAATTGTAGCAAATGGGAACATTTTTTTAAGTGAACAGATTAAGTGAAAATGAACATGACATTTTACACACTCAATCACATCAAATGCAATGTTGCCCTACCTTACTTTAGCCTTTTCACACATGTTTCTGTTAATTTGCTTTCACTACATTCCCATTTTATGCATTCTGGTTGTCAGAATGACAAGAGTGAAACCGGCTGTAGGCTCCACTGCCATACCCTGTTAATACTGCTTCACAAAAACTCAACCATGCCCTAGGAAGACGAAAGATGCCTGAGAAGAGAAGCCAGCTGAGCCACCCCAAATCCTTATCATCAGGGGGCATACGTCGCTTAGTTTATTATAGCAACAATCGATAATTGATCGCTATGGCTTTTGCCTTATGGCCTATTTGGATCCTGACACTTCCTGTAGCTACGTAGCTACCCAGTAACACATGCTTTACTTGGTGTTGCTAGAATAAAACTCTTCCTTTTGTTTTTGTTTTGTGGTGAGAAATGGCAGGATCAAATGGAAGAAATGACATATATAATAATATGCACCTGCATTTTTTTCTATTGTATTTAAAGGCTTTTGTGAAAAGTCTATGCAATTTCTTACTCTCGCTTTAGACTAATAAAGTGTTCTCAATGTATTGATTATTGTCGATTATTACCTGTCCTTAATTCAAATAGGACATTGGTATCTGATTGCACCTCTAATAATACGATTTGAAAAAATACTAACAAGGTACACGCTATTTGTGGGGTGACGCTCTACCAAAATAAACACAGATTAAAGTCACAACTTAAACTGGGAAAGACGTTGGCTAGCCCCAGGAGTTGAAGTGTCTTCCTCAGCTCAGAAGTTCTTTGCTGCACTGAAATTCTTAACCAGGATAGACTGGTTTCCAGCCCTCAGTCAAAACCAAAAGGCCACACCGCCTCCAACATTCTCAAGCATCACTGGTAATTTGACCCTGCTGTTCTCTAAGAGATAAACACTGTGATTATGTTTACTCTTCAAGCCAAGCATCCCTGACAGATATCAAAATAAAAACTAGTTTCCATTCCTGTCAAAACAAGCCCTGAATAGGATGAATTAGGTTTGGCTGCTGGTACGAAGTTCGAAATCAGATGGTTAACCATAAAAATTTCAATGTTAACTGGAGGCAAAGAGTTTGTGAAACTGCTTCCAAGTCAAACACGTTAATTGAAAGAAATGAAAATGAAAACAGCCCTATGTATATCAGCCTCAACTATTGCTACAAAAAAACCCCCTCAATTATCATTTTATCTTTTTCTCAAAATGTTATTGCATAAGCCCAGATCCAATAATCCCAACAGTCCGCTTTCCCAAAAAAATGTCCCCGCCTGACAGTCTCCCTTTGGCACTCCAATCAAATATGAAGTGTCTTGCTTTTCCTCAGCTCGAATATTTTCATGACCTGTTGGGCGCACTCAGGAAGGAAATATGTCCCTCCAAGAAAAATGCATGACAGCCGACTTACAGTTTACTGTCAGTGCATCAATGGGAACGCTTCATGTATCACATTTAAAATTAAAATATGTTTTTTTTTTAACGTGTCAGATAATTTAAAAAAAGAAATAATAATAATAATAATAATAATAATAATAATAATAATAATAATAAAATCAAAACTTGAAATAAACAACTCCTTGTGTAAGTGGTTATTTGAAATGCAGTTTCTGTCTAGTTTTTGTAACATTAAGAGTTTTATCTTTGCAGAAACAATAGTGCAAACAGCAGAGAAAACAGAAGCTTTGTAAATCTATTTGGGTTCCAGTCAAATTTGCTATGTAATAATAATGTTGAGTGCCTGTGACAGACAGCGAATGAATCCTAGTCAAGAATCTCCCTCCCGATCTGTGAGGGCGCTGTATAACAGGAACAGAGTACCTCATATTGGTTGATCTGGCAGTTCATTCCAGTGTCAGTCGGAAGCCAGCCATCCAGGAGACACAATGTCCAAAGTCATCGCCTTAATGCGGTAGGCGATGGGTCAGTCATGGATTGGAGGAGACGTGACTGAACTAGCTATTGCAGGGGGCGTGACGAAGGGTATAATTGGGGATGTGACGATGTAATCTGTTCCTTTGATGTGGTTATGAGAATGACCAAGAAAGGAAACAGACTGTGAAAAGCGTATCGTGAGTGTTAAGTGTTTTGTTTGTTTGTGGAAACTAACTGTCTGTGTTTGTCAATGTTAGACAGCTAACATGAACCGGGAACTGTCACTACAGGCCAGCATCAAGCCAGGACCTCACTGCACGACTGTCACTGTAATTACCTTGCACCGCACCTGCACTCTGAGCACACACTGTTAGGAGAAGTTACCGTGTTTGCGTTGTGTGTTGTTCTTTATATTATTATTTTGGGACTGAACCCCATGATTTAGGGAGTGGTTAACATGTAGAAAACAGAAAGTACTGGTTAGAGGAGAAACCTCAAAATGGAGCGACCAGTGCCACAGGGATCAGTATTAGGTCCTCTGCTATTCCTAATTTACATTAATGATTTAGATTCTGTATATTATATTGTGAAAAGTGTTGAATTTAAATCAAGGGAAGTAATGTTAAAACTTTACAATGCATTAGTAAGACATCATCTAGAAAATTGTGTTCAGTTCTGGTCACCTCGTTACAAAAAGGATATTGCTGCTCTAGAAAGAGTGCAAAGAAGAGCGACCAGAATTATCCCGGGTTTAAAAGGCATGTCGTATGCAGACAGGCTAAAAGAATTGAATCTATTCAATCTTGAACAAAGAAGACTACGCGGTGATCTGATTCAACCACTCAAAATTCTAAAAGGTATTGACAATGTCGGCCCAGGGGACTTTTTCGATCTGAAAAAAGAAACAAGGACCGGGGGTCACAAATGGAGATTAGATAAAGGGGCATTCAGAACAGAAAATAGGAGGCACTTTTTTACATAGAGAATTGTGAGGGTATGGAACCAACTCCCCAGTAATGTTGTTGAAGCTGACACCCTGGGATCCTTCAAGAAGGTGCTTGACTTGATTCTGGGATCAATAAGCTACTAACAACCAAACGAGCAAGATGGGCCGAATGGCCTCCTCTCGTTTGTAAACGTTCTTATGTTCTTATGAGGCCTGCCCGTGTAAATAATGTATATTTAGTGGTTTGTAAAAATATATAGCGTGTGCTAGATGTGACAGGGCTGGGAGGTTAGACTTCCCTCCCTGCCTAATTAAAATGGAATGTGCAGCAGGTGGCCAGGTGTCAACTGAACAATTAATAGCCAATTAACCCTGATCACCTGCCTTTAAAAAGAGGCTGCAAAGCCAAGCCCTTTGCTCTTCTTTGTTTGTTCTTGTGTGTGGTGTTTGTGCTGTCTTCTGTGGAGGGTGGAGGGTGCAGGGTGGAGGGTGGAGGGTGGAGAACCCTCATGACTGCGTGTGAACCAGGGTGAGCTATGGGGTTATCACAGAGTGTACACTGGGATAGCAACCTTTAAAACAGGGATTAGTTTAGGGGAATTGTAAACCCACAAAAGTTTATTTAGCTTATGTACGGAGAAGTTTCCTGAAGCGGGACCACCCTTTAAGTGGGGGTAGTGCTCTGCCAGAGCTAGGACACCTTTTATTTTCTAGTTATTTTTGTACAGTGTTTGTTTAGCATTTTTGTAATTATGTACACTGTGTTTGGGTATGTTCTCCCACACTGGGGATACCATTGCTGGTATCCTAGTGGTAACCACCAACCACTGCAACTGCCTGCAATCCATGTGTCTGTAAATAAAACCTCTGTGTCTCTCTAATCTCTCAGCGGATACCCACATACCGTGACAGGACCCACTGTTACACTCGCCATCAAAGATGCATCAGTAGAATCTAAATAATCTCGTATTTCTCCAGCAACAAGGTAATTGAATTGAGCCTTCTTGGCTAGGCCAAGCAAAATAAGAGCCCAATTTTTTTTTTTTTTAAGCATGTCACAGACACACACACACACACATCGCTCAGTCCCATTATGAGAAAATCTGAGTTATAACTTTGTGCTGACAGAGAAACATCATCCCCAGGATTAACACAAAGTTAAAACAACAACTTTTAATTAATAGATAAATATCCTATAAGGAAATTATCACTTGCCTTATTTCCTGAGCAAACTTTGGCCCTGTCCACACTACATAACCAATCTCGAGAACCTTACTCAGAAACATTTGATTACAATGAGGCCCATAGTGTGGAGAAGGTCTTTGTTTAGCAGTTCATTATTTCTAAGATCGACTAACAATGGACTTAATTGAATCTTTTTTTTTTTTACATTGACAATCCCTGTTTAGTGCATTAGTTATTTTTTCAAAACATTTATCTTCATTTAATAAAAAAAAAGCAAAACAGCAAAAGTACTGAATTTCTACAATAAACAACAGCCACTATTAGAAGCTTATCCAAATTATATTAATTCAGCTATTTTTTCTATTCTCTGTTAAAAGTTTATTTTTAGTTCACACTCTTTGTTTACGTCGACTATAGCTACATATGTGGACAATCACAAAAAAAAAAAAAAAAAACACTGACTCCATGTGATCAGAATCCACGTGGTCAAAGAAAAATAAAATTCTAACAATTCTTCTTGAAGCTGATTTAACAAAAGATAAGTAGTTTTTGTTACAGACACAATTTACCCTAAACACAGGAGAATACAGTATGATATTGTTTAGTTTCGTGCAGGGGAAGCATATGAAGTACTAGAAAAACGATGCAACTTGTAACCTTACAGACCAAACAGATTATATATATATATATATATATATATATATATATATATATATATATATATATATATATATATATATATATATATATATATTTTTAATTATTATTATTGTTTATCAGCAGTCTAACATGGGTTGGTAATATTTTGTTGATAAGGGCTAAAATATGTTATAATTTAAGAATGAAAGGGACATAAGATTTGATAAATGTGCAAAAAGCTACTTTGAGCGTTGTCTATTTTGATGCATTTAACTAAAGGCTGTACAGAAAACAAGCTGGGCCCCTATTTGCATAAATAATAGACAAGGCACTGGCCTTTTATAGAGAAGGCCACCTGTAGACAATAAGATAGTATTGAAAACCAAGAAAAGCAAGGAAGCTGAAGTCAGCACACTATTGCATGACAATGCAGAAAAACAGGCAAAAGACGGCATCTTAAATGAACGCTACACAGTTGTACACTAAGTCACATATTCCTTGTTTGACAGCCCAGAATGCAAACTCACATGGAGTAACTGGGCACTACCGTACAAAAACAACAATTCTCTAAGTGGAGATGACTGATGATTGAACCAACATCATTTTACTCCAGAAGCCAAGATCGCACTGTTGATTTCTGGGGTATTCCCCAGGGAAAGCTTGAAGCCTTGTCTTATACAGAGGCCCTTTCACATTATGTTTGCCAGCAGTCCACTTTACAATTTCTAAAACACAGTGCTCTATGGGGTTTATGAAACGTAGATCACTTTAGTTTAGAAGAATTTTAATACATTATTTATTTAATGTATGCATTTATACGGGGAGGATCCCAAGCAAGAATACTAGTTGCTGGCATAGTTTACAAAGCCTGATAACCTGTGACCAATGTTATTTCCTTGTTTCATCCAATCAAACCTACAGACATAGGAGGAAACACTACTGCGTTAGCTGAAGTGTCAACAAATAACATTCTGCACGCGACACAAAAAAAAAAAAAGTTTGGTTCACGGTCGCCATAGAAGAGCGAAATAACACAGCTGTTTTTTGTTTGTTTAAATATCTAAAGGTACTGGGGTCCCCCAATGCTCTCTGTGCTGGACAGAAAGCCTCTTTGAGGGGAATATTTAAGTCGTACCAAGTAGCACGCTAGCACATTTTGTTTTAAGGGACCAACATGAAATATTTCAAAGAGAAGAAACTGTATTAGCAATAAAAAAGTAAAAATGTACGATACAAGGAACGATATTGAAAAAAAAGGTAAGCGAAAACAATTTTATAAGTAAAGGAACTGCACGTTAAACTAATTTAAGAGAACGCGCTTTCAGAGACATTCAGTATTCCTAACATCTATAGCTCACTCAGTATAGTGCTTTGAATTCCTGGAAAAGTGTTCAAGCAGATGATAGGCAAGATTGATTTTACATAATCTGTATTTTAAATATTGCAGTGTGCCCTACATCTCTGGTGTCAGAAAGCTGCCATCATTTTTAAGAATATCGTTATTAATTAAAGACTTATAGTTACTAAGTCATTTCTTAGGTTCTTGTCAAAACTCCAGAAAAAGTAACTCAATAAGCAGAGCATTCTCTCAGATGTGGAGTGGATGTGATTTTTCTGACCTTAATTTCTGAAATCCACTTAGCGCAGCTGATGGAAAGCATTTCTTCTTTTCCCTGTTTTCATTCTCTGCAGTATAAGTTGACACTGCCGGTATGTTTTTTTAAAATTTTTTTTTAATCATTTATAATAAATGAATATTTACAAGTTTAAGGGTGTTTTAACCGTCAATCATTTATCAGATAGTTGACAACTTAGAACCAAGAAACAACACAAAAAAATATTAGCCTCTTATGACTAAAATTGCACAACATTTAGTGGTTTTTATCTTTGTCCTTTGTAATGGGAAACACAGTGTACCCCAGTGCTATATATTTTATATATTAGTGTAAAGCTTAACTTTTAAAAACTTGGACTGGTTCCAGTTCTTTTGACATAGGGATATTTTTTAAAAATGCCTGTACGTTCTATCCATTTCATTAAAAAAACAAACCAAAAAACAGAATCAAAACCTTAAGTACATGTGACAATGGATGTAGACTTTCAGTAGTGGCCAGTTTTATGTAATTACATACGTTTATTTAAAAATAAAAATATTAAAAAATATTTGTCAGTTTACGTGGTGTTCTACCAGCAGAACAATGCCTTCATTAAGTTAATTATAAAAAAGGCTTTGAAGGTAGGCTATTTGCAGCTATCAATGGAGTCGTTTGTGCAGCATATTTAAACTCACTAATGATTCACAGTTTTAATAAATGTGCTGCAATGTAACTGGGCCAGTGCTGACAGACATCAGGAAAATCATGAGGTCACCCTCTGCCCTCAACTGCATTAGTTGTAGGCTGAAAATATGTGTTTTTAATTCAGCTGACACGTTGTAATGAAATAATTGACTTTCCAGTCGGATTTCAGCAATGGCACAAATTCTTCTGTTTTCTTTTTTTTTAGTTATTGTGTGAAATAGGTGTTAGTTCAGTTAAAGTTACAGAAAATAGGTCTTGTAAGCGTCAAAGGGGAAGCACTGTAGCATCACACAGATGTGACCTGGTCATTCTCAAACCAGGTGACCTTTGACTTCCCTAATTTACAACAACAGGTACGCATTGACAGCTGGGCTAACTGAGAGAGGGTATCTGCTGAATGTTAAAGTTGGAGTTTGAACCTGTGATCTTCTGCAATGCAGCTCACTTTTCTAAGCACTGTTTTGCTTTCCCCAGACAGTCCATAATAATATATAAATGCATACAAACAAATACAATGTGCTTTTGTGACGGCAAACACAATTTAGCTGTTGCATTAAAAAGAAACACAAAAACAATAACTATAACTTTTCAAATACATGTGCCTGATTTATGAAGCTTTTATGACCAGGATTTTCCATACTAGTTCAGCTCATTATTCCTTTTTATAAATGGAGAAATTATCTGAACTAGTTGCCCTTTCAATGGCCAGTTTGCAGAAACATACACCCTTACACATATATACTGCATTATTCATGCAATATTACAACAATAAACTAGAATATAGTGATGTTTGTGGAAGCAATGACTTTGTACTGCAGTGCTACTGGAGTAAAATGAAGTGATACTGCAAAAGGGAACTCCGACTCCATTATAAGTACTATGGGTATGTTGCAATGCTACTATTACTATATATATATATATATATATATATATATATATATATATATATATATATATGAACCTTAAACATTAGCATACACATTTATTCCTTCTGTCAAAAACTATGCTCTGTGCACAAAAGCTGTCCCACTGTCACAGTAGAATATTTTTTGTAAGACTCAGAAATAGCCAGCCAGTAGGGGGTTAAACACGACACATGTGTTATTGCGTGCTTGTCACATATTTTCAGTATGACTGATTTTGTGGAGTGGAGTGTTTGTAATAAGTTTCACCTGGTCTGAGGCTTCCTGCTCATTCCTCTGACTGAAAAACTTCCCAGGGGGTCTCTGCACGATGTCAGCATGATTAAATAAAAAAGACACTGATTTAGTTCATAGTCCCAGCGTGCATCGTGATCTTTTTATATTGATTCTGGGACAGATGTAGTAAGCTTTTGCTTCACTGCAGAGTCTGCCAAAACAAAACATGTAAGAACAATAGTAAGAAATAACTTACTGTACTTATAGGGCCAATTCACAAAACTTGTAGGGCTTTTATAAGGACTTATTTAAAGCCCAATTTGGATGAATCCAATCATACTTGCTGTTCATTACACTTTTTTAACTGTTTTAGTTGATTATTCTCTCTTTCAAAGCACCATTTAATCTAAGAATATTTATATGCATTCTTTAAAACAGTCCTTAACATGTTTGTAAATAGGGCCCATATGCTGTCTTACATTAAATTAATTTATGTCGAGTGCTTTATTTTAAAATGGTGCATACTTTGCACTAATGCAAAAGCTTAGTAAATCTATCCTTTACCCTAGTATTCAATTTCAGTTATAGGGACCTCTATCCTTATAACTTTTAAAATGTACCAAATAACAAAACAGTCAAATAACACAAATAAATAAATAAATAAATAAACAAATACACAAAATAAAATTTCATATAAAATAGTTTAAGGAATTAGTATGCAGAGTTAGACTATAACAGTCATCATAGCTTTGTTATTTGGAACGATTTAAAAGCTGTCAATGGATATCGGCGTCATAACTAAAATGTAGTCCTGGGGTTAGTAGGGTTAATATAGTCCTACAGTTAAAATAAGATTGTTATCATCTTCTTAAAATCACAATTGAGGTTACTAATACATATAAACCACAATATGCATGTATGTATCTATTTTAATATATATCATCAAAAAAAGAAAAGGTGCATGCTTAGGACTTGAATAGGAAAATACTATGCCATTGGTACTGTATATGATACTTTACATAACAAGACAACAAACATTATGCATCATTATTTACACATCTATCCATCCCTCTGGATGGATGATATGAGTTCAGAAGCACGTGTTTGATTTTTTCTATTATTCTAAAAAAAAAAACAACAGGGTTGGCTAATAAAGTATATATGTACAATCTAAAGAAGTGACACCACTGGCAGATCAGATTTCTCTGACATTGCATCAGAGTACATACACCACTTACCTTACATGACAAAAGACTAATTGCTGCTTCATTACTAAAAGTATATATTAAACAACATAACCAAATACATCTACCACATTGAAAGCAAACAAACAAACAAAATGCAATACAAACAAAATCTGTAAGAACTGAGGTGTAAGGGCCTACATGATTTTCTTAATTATATATATATATATATATATATAATTAGGTCTGACAATTAACGCATTCATTTTTTGGGAGATTAATTTTTTTAACGCACATTAATCTCACTCCTGTCTTGAGCCACTTGGCATAGCGTAATTCTTTTCCTGCAGCACCATTTGAGTGCATGACATAATTGAATGCGTGTAGTCATCATTTGAATATAAAATTTGTCAAACTGAAGGACTTGTGAATGGGACGTTTATTTTTTAAAAACCTTTTGACGCTTCATTGGATAGATAGAGGGTTACTTCTATCTACTATCAAAGTGAGTTCCAGTATCACAGAAGTGCATCTAGTCTGCTGTACCACCTGTGTGCTAAACATGCTTTTACTTCACAAAATACACTCCAGCAGTTTTTTCTGCTACAGACAACAACAACACAACACCTGAAACCCGTCAGTTTCGTCAGAGTACTCTTAGAAATTCAAGGTCCCTGCAAACCCATAAATCAAGCTAAGTACGATACTATAAGTATATAACTAGTGCTGTTGGATAGATACCTACTGCAGACCAGTTAAATTTGAGATTTGTTTTATTTAGGCAATTTCAAGTTATTAATAAAAGATCATTTAAAATTATTATTATTATTATTATTATTATTATTATTATTATTATTATTATTATTATTATTATTATTATTATTATTATTAAAATGGCAACTGAATAATAATAATAATAATAATAATAATAATAATAATAATAACAACAGCATCAGTAATAAAAACAAATTTAAATGAGATGGCTGCAGTAATTCTATTAATTATATATATATATATATATATATATATATATATATATATATATATATATATATATATATATATATATATGTGTGTGTTATGTATGAAATGTACTCATTTTTTTCTACTTTAAATTTATGTCACCTTATTGGTCCCTGGAAATATCCCTTTGTAACATTCCCCAGAACACTGTCTGCTGTTCTTATGCAACGCCTTGTTATTGCAGAACAGGATATGGACTCTGGTGGCAGTTTTAACCGTTTCATAGCATAGTGCTGTTTACAGTTCTTAAAGCACTGATGGGACTTTAAAGTTCCATTTACCAAAATATATGTAAACATTTTTTTTTTGTTTTGTTCTCATGTATACTCAATAAACGAGGTCCTTTTTGAATTATACAATTTGATTTCTCATTCTCTAGCTGGACAAGAACCAACCAGATGAGCGTTATACAGTCTATGTAAGTTGTAAATTTATACAAAACACATTTCTTTCTTTTTTTAAATTATGTATATTACCAGGTTTTCTAAATGATGCCCTTTGTGGTGATGCTGCTCACTAATATACATAGGTATTTTATTAACATTTGACTGATAAAGAAGATGCATAGTTCACACACCCTAGTCTCTGTAAGTCGCCTTGGATAAAGGCGTCTGCTAAATAAACTAATAATAAAAGAACTATTGTCTGTTTTCCAGGGTCTTTGTCATGAGAAACAAAAGCAAGCTGTACACTGCTTAACCTCAAAGACAAGTGGCATCATTTCCAACGGAAAAGCTGTGGGACCACCACTGAGCCACACCAATGCAGTGCATGTTGGCAAAACTGTACCAAATGCAGACAGAATTTCTTTGCTTTGATAAGTCTGTCAAAACATAGAGAAGGGTGGGTGATGATGTAGCGACCTTTTTTGTGTGTATGCTGACAGTGAGTGATATTGTGCTTAATTAATTAGAATAATCAGGAACAGTGCTAGTAATTGGCGCTGCTTGAGCTGAAATCTTGAAAAACAATGATTTATTTTATTAAAGAAGGTGTAGGCAGGTCGCTTTTAGCAGTACATAATGTGCACGTACAGTACAGTATGTCATTGTTTGCCAGAGCTCCTTATTTACTATGGTCGTTCAATGCTTCCACCCATAAAGAATTCAGGCTAAAAGCTTTGGTCCCAATATATACAAATGAAAAATGAATGGATATATTTGTTCTTTAGATTTGATAAACACCTAATGTTTGAGTTAATTCAGTTAATTTGAAAAACTTTCAAGGATTTGAAGTCGCTCTGACAGATGTTGGTAAGCCAATTTTTATTGTTTCAGTTTTGTTTAATTTATTATAAAGGTGCTTTGTGACCTCAATGGAAAAAAACAAACAAAAAACAACTGTTCAATTAAATCTCTTAACAATTAAATCACTTAAATTAACTGCGTATGGGATTCTCTTTAATACTCTCTTCCTATATATATATATATATATATATATATATATATATATATATATATATATACTGTATATATATATATTATGTGGTGTTTTGAAAGATAATACACAATTTCACATCTCAGGGTGATGGAAAAGAAACTACAGTACCTTACGCTTTTGTAGTCCTCATATAGTCCTCATATAGTGCCTACATAGACAAATATAGGCATTTTTTAAATGGTGTTGAGTGTGAATTATAATGTTTAAAATAATGATAACTTTGCTAACACCTGACAATATTAATGTTTTCCAAAACTTCAAATGCTGTTTCATTAACCCTTCGGTAACAGCATGACGTGAATAACTGTGTGGGGGGTGTTACACTACAGTATCTCAGTTTTATTGTGATGTGCAAATTCATTCGTAACTTAAGGAAGTATGGAGTAGCTGAGCCTGAAGTCGGTGATTCCTGCCTATCACTCTAGTTTTAATAGGGCAATGTGTTTATTAAACTGATATTAGTCTGCAACTTGTTTAAATACTCACCTGCAACATTAATTTCATCAAGGGTTTAATGTTACTGTTTCATAAATGTACAATGTTACTGTAGAACAGGATGCTAGAGCTGTTTCATGAGCCTATAATATGAGTGCCCACATTATAGAATCTAAAGGGTTAATAACTACACCACCCACTCGATATATTGTTATATATATATTGTTATAAATCCACTATATATCGAGGGCAGCGTATAGCGAGAGACCCACAGAAAAACAAATAGGCTAACAAATACTGTACAACCACTCCCTTGTTTTATCGGAGGCGTCAGGGTCCAGTATAAATCCTCTACGCAACCCGCTTTTTCTCATGTTTTGGCTTGTTGCTAGGGAGCTGATGTCACTGCCTTGTGACTTTTGCTAGTGCATTGCTGCTACAAGTGAACGCTAAAATAAAAAGCTCATCAGCAAATAGATATTTAATTTGCTTTGTGTTATTGTGCAATGTGTGTGTATATGATAACAGTACAATAGTAATGCTTTGTTTTTAATTGTTTTGTATATTTTTGTTTGTGATGTGCAGTACGAAATAAAACCAGCAGTACTTCTAAGTGAATTTGCCTTTGTATATTGCAGCTAAGGCATGGGCAGTTAGATTGTAAAAATGGGGAGCCAACACCAGGACCGCGATATATCCAAACCCGCAGTATAGCGACGGGCGACACAATGAGAGGTGGGTGTATTCTGTTTTTGGTTTTTCAAAAAAGGAGTAGAATTTTATTAAAACTGCATATTATTTAACCTTAGTTTTTTTTTTATGTCACCATATAAAACACTGGAACAAATCCATTAATTATTAAAATATACACACATTTAAATAAATAATCACATTTTATAATTATACATTTTCTCTCAGTTAATACTACATTTTAAATATATGTAACTTAAAAAACATGGGAATAGTAATATTTTTTATATGTATAAAAAACATATTTTGCTTTCAATTTATGACAACATACTGTATGATATAAAAGACACTGGCGCTTAATAACAAAAAGTATTTGGAGCACCATGGCAGGCTAGTTAGAGATGAGGGCTCAGACCTAATAAATATTGAATGTAGTCTGCTAGTCATTACTTGCCGAGTGTATGTTATTGACCGTAGGTATTGGATATACAGTAGTCATAGAAAACTATTTTGAATTGGGATTTATCTTCATTGAGATCACAACAAGTTACCGTAAAAAAATACAAGACAATACACAGGATGGTTAAAAAAAGAAAAAAAACAAAAACATTTGTACAAACACTGCAAAATCCATATGACAGGACAAACAAAAAATAAGTATTTTGTAAAATAAACTGCTCCAAATTAATCATGTCAACCATGAGAGGACACATGAGAAAGAAAAGTCTTAAAGAGGCTCCTTATATAAAAAAGCCCGAACAAACAAACTTAAATAAAATTATAAGCAGATAAAGACAGAATTAATTATGTCTTATGTCTAATTACTTCTTACTTACCGTTCTTAATGTGTTGTGCTTGGTCGCACTTAATAATTCCCTATAGATATATTTCTGTTTTCACAGGAAAACTAAAAATGGCAAACGACTACTGCTGCTGCTCTAAAGTCCACATTGCTGCATACCCGGAGCTCGTACTTACAGTTAACATGAAAATGATTATCACTTTTCAATGCATTTCAGTGTGACAATGCAATCTGAGTCTGTAACTACAGTTCATTATTTAGATTCTACTTTCATAACATTTTACCCTGTACTGTAAACAACATATTTGTTTCCTGCATTCCTGCACACATATATATATATATATATATATATATATATATATATAACATTAAGATAGCAGCTTTTCATTCCTTACCTTTAGTTTTTCATATCGGTCACTCAGGGCTGCCACCTGATGATCCCTGTGCCGCCCCACAAGCTTGCACAAAGAACAGATTAACTGTTCGTCCGTCACACAGTACATGTTCACTTTCTCGTCCTCATGCTCCAAGCACATAAGCCCGCGCAGGTGTGAGTCTGGGATTGGCTCGATGAGGCGGTGGCCCGTGAAGGGCTTCTTGTTGGGGTGGGTGGCCTTCAGGCAGTCCTCACAGTAGGAGACCTCACAGGTGACACAGGTCTTGACTGCGTCCTGTGGTGGGTCTTGGTCGCAGAACTGGCACTGCACTTTCTCACTGGATGTGGTCATGGTGTTGCCGTCGAAGGCCCGCTCTCGGCGGGTCTCACTTGGGGAATTGGGCCCGCTCACTGAAGCTTTCTGGAAGCGGTCGATAATGTTCTGCAGGGTGACGTTGCGCTTGAGTCCCTCTAGGCCCCTCTGGTTGAGGGTGATGACATAACGACAAGTAGGACACTGGAATGCACTGATAGATTCCACAGGCTCGTTGGATGTGCAGTGGGAGACCAGGATGCGATGTGCGCAGCTGAAACAGAGGCTGTGAGCGCAAGGCAGCAGCAGCGGATCTTCGAAGAGCTCCAGACAGATAGGGCAGGTCAGCTCCGACTCCAGTGTTTCCATCTTCAGGCGAAACAAAGCGGTGTCGTCAGCGAAATCCAGGGAAGCTGATCAGCTATCTGGAAAGATGACACAAAATTCGATTAGACGAGAAAGATCAAAAGGGGGGCAGCTATGGGGGGTTGTCAACTTTCCCAGAGCAGCTTTAGCAAGTGAACTTGTCACGTCTTTAATGGTGAGATTGAACTTTGTTACATCAAATTGTAACAGTACAATTCTAATGGTTTAGAGTTTAATTATTTTGAGGCATAGCAGTGGAAGAGACAGCTGTGAATTTACATTCTACCGCAAATGGATGGAAAAACACAAAGGAATCCATGAACCTTAATCTGATAGAGGCACAACAGAATATATGATATATGATTGTTTTACACATTTTTTCTATTTTCTTTTATTATGCATCATTATTGTGAGATCTCTTACATGTATTAGCTGTGGTTCATGGCTATAATTCTTATTTTTTATGGATCGTAAGTGTTTCTCAGTTTAATTGTGGTTTGAGACATTTTTAGGGTATTACTAACTAGAAGAAAAAACTCTTTCATGCTCAACTAACCGTTTGTGAAACAAATATGTATAATTAAAAGACAGTGTCTAACTACGTTGTTAAAAAAAAGTTTTAAAAAATCAGTCAAATGACAAAAATGTCTTAACAAGGAAACTTCAGGGTCTGTAGTCTCATTTTTGTTTGTTTTTCATAAACTTTGTACACAGTAATACAATTTATGCAACATGACCTGCTAAATAAACAAATAATAATAATAATGACTTCAAACGTTTATAAAGACAAACAAGTGACCTATTTTTCAATTAGTCTCGGCGAGGCTCAAAATAAATCAACTGTATATACTGTATTTCACTCTGTATTGTTTAAGATCAATTTATTTGTATTCCTTTATAAAATGCTTGCTGTCCTGGCAGTATTAAAAAAAAAATCGTCCTGCGTGGTTCTCCCTGTTGGCTCTCATGTTAAGGAACTACTTCTGCCTCGGACAGACAAGTCACTGAAGCAGAAGCATGAGCCATGTCTTACACACTGCTGTACCTCTTAACAGAACTGTATACAGAGCCTTTGTTACTCATAGCTGCAGACAGTCCAGCTGTACCCTCTCCACACTGTAACAGCCTTGTTTAACTGTGTGAACTCTCACCTTTCCTGAAAATGCACATATCTCAGCTCATTAAGGGTGAAAAAGGCATAAACTAATTAACAAGCCTGAGGAGCACGGGGCTCCGTTGAAGCCCTAATGTCCAGCAATTATTATGTGCCATGCGCTTTAGCTACAGTAGCATGACTAGGATTTGTTCTTCCAGTCTTTTCAAAACCATGGAAGCATTCTGAAGCAGTGAGGTAATAACATAAAACTCTATAACAGTTGCTACACTTTACTTTATTAATAATGCAATAATGCATTTATACAGTATGATAATGTACAATACACTGTATATCAGATTGCAGTTGTTTTTTTCTGAATTATTATTATTATTATTATTATGTAACACTATTTAAAAGACACCAAGATATATAAATGTCTTCATTAATTTGATCTTGTATTACAAATGTTAAAGTACCTTTTAATAATAAATACTTTAAATGTAATGATCCATTATTTTCTTTTGCAGTTTATTGACATTTTATAGAAACATCTATCTATTAAAAAAATCGGTATCAAATATTATTTGTGTCCAATCACCAATAATAACATTAATCTAAACACAAATCTTGCAGATCTTTTATTCAAATTGTTTCCAATGTGGTTGCGTGCACCATATGATTCCTTAAATGCCAAGGGGCATGTTGCCCTTTTCCAGAGACACTAGCAGCTGAGGAGATATATTGGTATGACATGCTCACTGAATAAAAAAGAAAATAATACAAATAATAATAATAATAATAATAATAATAATAATAATAATAATAATAATAATAATAATAATAATAATAATAATAAATGCAATATACAGAAGTGACATTATCTGGTTGCATTAAACACAGTAGTACAAGCACCAAAGCAAAACAATTATTATGGCAAACTGTTGAAAACAGATATAAAAAGGGAGAAAAATGGGCTATAAAACATGACCGGTTTCAGATATGTATTTGATTTTTATCAATATTCATTTCACAACCAGTTCCACGGCCACATTTTATAAGTCAAGCTTGAATGTTATCTTTTTTTCTGGTTAAGCTTAGGAAAGTTTGGGTTAAATACATTCATGCACATGTTTAGTTTGTTCATAATACTACCCAATACAAATACTGGTATTGTTTTTTTCACCGCTCTTTAAATGTTTTAGTTTAACACTAACCTTTTACCACACAGCCTATTGAAACACAAACTCTTCCCCTTCAACAACAATATAAATCAACCAATCAATCATTATTTTATATAGCGGTTTTCATAGTGGACCACCATCACAAAGCGCTTTACAAGATGCAGTAACAAGAAGAGAATCCACAATACTTTAAATACAGAGAAATGCATAATATACAGTAAAAACAATGTATAATTTAAATACAGTAAAAAAATGCATACTACATGACGATAGCATAATACATGAAATAGTAGCAACAACACAGCAGCTAATAGCAGAAACAGAAAGGAAATTCTAACCCTATCCCTTTCTCAGATTATCACTTTTTTTGTTTAATATTCTACATAATCTGGTCAATTTGTGTGAGGGAGGGGAATTATTTTAATTACCTCTCTAGAGAAAGAATCACTTATTTTTTATTAACACTGCTTTACACACTGTGGGTTTTGAAAAAGCAATTAGCCTTTGTGAAGATAAGCCCATCTTTACAAGCTTTCTAAAGCAATGAATGAAGGTCACCAGGAACATGAAAGGTGACAGGCATGTAAACCGTCAAATCACATCCCTGACACTAATGGCAGACGGGAGACATGTAGCCCTGTAAATAGCTGAGGGCCCAGGGGCTCGCCCCCTCCCGTCCACTCCATTATGTACACTCGTAATAAATACGTATTAACACTTAAGCCACTGAACAACAAAAAAGCTAACAAATAAACAACTCCAAAGTGAACCCTTACTTTAGTTTATAGGGAGATTTTTTTTAATTAACAAAAGCAAGACAGTGTTTTTAAGAATGAATTCACATGGTGTTACAGCTGTATAAGGAGAATAAAAAGCTAAATTGTAATTTGTATAAAAGCTACATTTGTATAAGGTAGTATAAAAGCTAAACTGACATGTGTATATACGGATAAAGCAATTTACTAACAGAGCATGTTCAGCATATGTATTCTGCCCAAGAAAAAAAGCTGTTATCTTAATAGGATGATCTCTTTCTGTCACATTCATATCCTATTTGATCTTCTTTTCAGTTTAATAATTTAATAAAAATGCAATTCAGACATTTGTTAAAAACAAATAACTTTGTGCAAGTGACGTACAATACCACACAGCTATAATACATAATTTACATAAATCCAGTACACACATGTATTTCTAATGTGGCTAACATGTAACAGTTTGTTATACCAATTAGATTTGGCATTGTAAATCATCCAACTAAGAAACACAGTACCTTCCCTAGACTCACCACCAAAAGGCTGAAAAGAGATAAAAACATTCTATCCCATGACCGAATGCTCATAATCGAATCTAAGTTAGCAGAGACTTTCATTATTACTTTACATTACTGACCGGTGGATTTCGCCCTGGTTTGCCTTGCTTGGACATTGCTGAAGAAAGATCACCACCGACCCACAATAAATAAAAACTGTCGAGACTCAAAGGCCAGATGGCAGAGTCCTTGAGCCCACTAATCCAGAAGCTAGGCTGTCATTTCATTTGAGACAGTCTGCTGTGGAGCACAACAGGAAAAACTGCCCTACAATTCCAGGAAAGCCAGCTCCACCTAGTTTACCTCCGCCAGGGCTATGAGCAGAAAAGAACTAAACAGAAAAATACTAAACTTCCAACAATCGAACAAGCTTTTCCATTGGCCCGAGCAGCAAAGCTTCAGTATCCACTTTCCTGTTCCCATTCAGCTGCAATTGAGTAAAAAAAGTAGTGGGGGATCGGTTTCTCTTCAAGCGTCCCTCCAACCTGTCCTTTCCGCACAGTGCTGTCTTGTAATGGGAACTTTGCTGGGCTCTGACATTGAGAGAGAAAAAAAAAAACTAGAGCGAGCAGCAACCCAACTCGTAGTGTAATTAATCCCGAGCAGAATATAAGAGATCTCTACTTCCCAAGCTCCTGAACAAGAGACTGACCTGTAACTGACAGATTACATCACACATAGGTTGTGTGTGTGTGTGTGTGTGTCTGTGTACTGTATACAATATGCAATCTAAACCTCTTTAAATTCCAAAGAAAGTATTTATTGCTTACATTTCACATATCGCTTACTGCAGGAGGGACGTAAACTAGACTCCGACAGCTGGGAATTGCTTTTGTCCTGAGGTGATATTACAATTCTATAGTGTTTTGTCACATTGTGATATAAAGACCTGTTACCTGAATCTAAGTGGTACTTAATAAGTCAAAAGGCCAAATTTACTTACTCTTTTAGCTGTGACAAAATGAGTTTCAGGAAATTATAGCTCCATGCTACAAACAGAGAACCTATGGAGCAGCAAATTCTGAATAAACCGCAAACGCAGAACACTAACTATATCACATAAGCAGGTATTGAATCAAGCCAAAAAAAAAATAACAGCATTTTCCACATTCTTAGGCTTCTTTAGGTTTTGGTTTTGTCATGTGTTTAAATGTTTGAATAACCATATTTGTTTGTACAGTTAATCCCATGGAACAAACTTTAAAAGGAAAAGTAAGTGCTGGTTGAATTAATGGTGATTCAACCATTTGAATGTATATGATTTGAACAGACCAAGGACAGGTGCTTACTGCATAGGAATTCAACGGAAAACACGTTTTAAAACACATATGACTCTCATAAAAAAAGGTTTTACATGACTGTATCAGCATCAATACCATAGTATACTATATATAATTATTCAAGTATTATTTGGGGGACGAATTCCTATTAAAACCAAAGATTACAATACATCTGATGGTTCCTTTTATAGCAAAGAAAAGGTGGCAGTCTCACAGAGAGGTTCAGTTTAGTTGTAAGTGAGACAAGCCAGTCCTTATTGATCTGCTTATTTCAGACCATGCAAATCAATGAGTCATTGAGGTTAGCACAGCCTCCGAAAATCGAATGCTTTAATATAATATTGAACTGTGTGCACTTTGGTATGGGGGATACAGATCATGCCACATGGGGGAGATAATCAGGTTAGAAGCTGAATCCTTTTTTGTTTTGTTTTGTTTGCTGGTGAAACATTTGCTTGTGTACATGACCTAAAAGATTAAAACAATATATTTTCAACTTTATAGACTTGAGACAGTGGTTTAGTTTTAGGCTATAGGATAACATAAATGGAAATCCTATAGGATTCTCTTGAATACCCTATAGGATTCATGCCCTGTTTACTACAGGACATCCTATAGGATTTGTTAAATAGTACTCCTATAGGATATTTTGATAGTACTCCTGTAGGACATTTCCATAAGAGTCCTGTCTAAAGAAGTGTTGCAGTGGACGGCTATGCTTAAATGGTGAAACTGGTGGATATGCCACTTGTGAAAAGATAACTTTTTTGAACACTGCTAGACACAGGTATCTTAAGGATTGGCCTGACATGTGGTAATTGATCACACCAGCCAGTGGGGGGGAGACATCAAAATCTAGTAAGGGCCATAAGCAAATCTTACTTGATGTGTATTACCCAGTTTCACGACACATTACAATGCTACCATTTAATTACCACAAACTCCTGTCTGTTACAGGAAAAAAGTTTGCAAGCAGGGTTCTCTAGCAAGATCCTTAAGTCATTAGATGTGCCTTGAAGCAGGTACCAAGTTGGCGAGCCACAAGAGATCTCTGTGACTGGCTTTTTTTGTTTGGTTTAAGCATAACAACATGAGTCACCCCTCCTCAGGTTTTAAATCTTGTACATTAATGTAGTGTTTTTATTGCAGGCTTATTTTGCCATAAATTGGAATACCAGCCACACTTTGTACATTCAAAAAAATATAAAACAGAAATTACATTACGCAATTTCTCAAATTTGCTTAATAATACAGTCTACAGCACTTCAGCAATATAATAAAGCCCAAATGAGACAAGCGGGTTAGTAGTCATTTAATTTATTGTGATTTATAGGGAACACATCAGTAAAAAGCAATGTGTCTAGACTGATGCATATAAAGCATGACTTTAGCCCTATCCCAAGTGGCAACCTAACCTTTTATTATTAGTTTATTTAGCAGACGCCTTTATACAAGGCGACTTACAGAGACTAGGGCGTGTGAATTATGCATCAGCTGCAGAGTCACTTATAACTACGTCTCACCCAAAAGACGGAGCACAAGGAGGTTAAGTGACTTGCTCAGGGTCACACAATGAGTCAGTGGCTGAGGTGGGATTTGAACCGAGTACTTCCTGGTTACAAACCCATTTCTTTAACCACTGGACCACACAGCCTACTATAACCTTCCACATAACCTTCCACATAATCTACATTGTCCACTGTGCCTATCATCAGCTCAAGATTGTTTTCAGCCACGATCATTAGAAAATGAAATCAGGACATAGCAACAGGAGACCCAGGGAAATGCATTCTAATTTGTAGAAAAACATACTGTACATATTTACAGCACCAAGCAAGTCCTTGACATGCTTATAAACCTGGTTCTGCATTGTAAGAAGAAACAATTCAAATGCAAGTAAGAAAATACAGCACATTTTTACAGAGGTTAATTAAGCAGACTCTTTCACCTTTCAGATGTTCCCCTCAGCACTATAGCCTCGTGTATCTAAGCTGCTATAACAGGTTTTCATTATCAAGTGATGTTGACTCATCTTTGTTTTAAAACTGCTTTCTGCTGGGCAATTGCATCTTCCAAAGTAAAGTTATTGAGGTTCTTAAGGTTTGAATGTCACACATATACAGTACAGTACAGTACAGTATAGTACTACATATTACTTTGAGTCATTTTAAGTATGAATGTAGCAGTACTACAAATTGATAGACTGAAGGACTGTGAGACACATTGAAAAAAAAAACAACCCTGAATCAAGCATTGAAAAACATTGTGCCATTGGTTGATAATTTGTGAATTTCCTGTTTCATGTTGTTGTGAAAACAATCACATGAAAGCAGGAAATTAATGACTTCTAAGCACCGTGATAGAAACCTAGGAAGGAAGGACTAAAAGCTTTTTTTCAACACATGATTAATGCTAATCCTATGGCAAGTGCAATGGATTAAAAATTTACGCATGTCTGGAGTCGTATATGCGTCTTTGTCATTTACTGAGACATTTCCTGGAGTGCCAAAACACACAGACGAGACGTTCGGTATCGGTGGAAAAACGAGTTGCGGTCGCACTGTGGCGTTTGGGGATACGAATTGTCCCATATTGTTTTATTGAAGTTGTAAAACCAAAAATACATTTTTTTTCTCACAACAAAATATTATACAACTGGTTAATAAAAAAAAGTGTATTATATGTACGCACTATTTACCATTGTTATGAATTTACTATTCATCAATATTACAAAATCAACTTTATCACACGAAAATGTCTGATAAACAATGACATCATTAGTTGCGCAGAAATCCACTGAGCACCAACTGTGGTTGTGTTAGTGCGGTTGTAATACACACACACAATAAGTGCGCATTAACTAACCAAACTGAATTAATAACCGCACTCGATACTTGTGCAGTTGTCGCTGCCCTTTGTAACTGAACTGTGTGTGTATACAAACCGTATTAAGAGCAAAAGGAGAACTCACAACCGCATTTAGCCTGTGTGTGTACGTAGCCTACGAGTCAGGGAACGGGCACCAGAAGCAAACGCTTGGCCTCTTAAGCTGCTTTCTTTATCTTTATTTCCTGTTTACTCCCCATATCCCTCTATTCTCTCTTTCTCCATTTCTGAGCATTAGCACTTCGGTCAATCCTTAACCATTGAAGGCCAGGGATAAGGTCTCAGACAGCTATGATGAAATTTGAAAAGGCATAAATATTTATATTTTTACATCACTTTCATTGCGAATGTTTGTGGGTAGAGGCTTACACTGCTACACTACAAGCTCAAGTCATCCTTCTTAGGCAGACACCATTTAGAAAATTTCGGTTCAAGATTTCCATTTCAGTCGTAGCTTATTTTATAATGTGTATCCTGTGGAGGCGGCTTAAACAAAGGAGGGCAGAGAGGTTTATTAAGTTAAGACTAACTCGGTTTATTTAACCCCTTCATGACATTAAAGACATTTTAACCAATTAAGAACATACAAAAAAACACTGAAACCACTTGTTTTAATATACATTCAAATACATGTGTAATGGGATTCTGTGGGATTCTGTCTCTGCTTATCTTATGCTCTTGACAGAAAGGCTACAATAGGTATGTCAAAACATTACTCACTGACGTCCACTAAAAAAAAAAATCTTGTAATTTTCCGGTAAAATTCGGAATAAACCGGAAACGAGGAAAACAAAGTATACACTTTTAATAAAGATTATAAAATAATCTTACATTTTCTAAACTTGGGTCTGTAAAGTTTGCTTGTGAATGAAGCCTGCTTTCTGGGTAGTGCAAGCTTTAGATGTGCCTCAGGATTTCAATGAACTAAAACCTGCAGATCGAGGATTTACATCTAAGCGGTTCTTATTAAGCACTATGAAAAGTGCTTGTGCCTACAAAAGGCCTCAAGGTTTAGAGTTTGAGAGTCAAGCACCCAAATGTGGATTAAAGGCAAGAAAACTACCAGCAGAATTTCTTTCTTTAAAATTCAATTTCTTGATTACACTTCTAGATGCACCCCAATCCCCTTTAAGCATGAAATTAAACTGGTGAAGGACTATAAAAACCTCTTCTTTTCTCACTCCGGACTTGGTCCCCTCTTCAAAGCAATACATAATACACTCACTACTTAAAGTTTTGTATCCTCTTAATCAGCCACAATGTCCAGCCCAGGGATTACTTAAGAAATGAAGTGCCATCTGGCCTTGCTCTATCTATGCAGCTTATACAACCGTATCTACTGCTATTTTAAGATTTGGTGCTCAGATTATTCAAACCACTTTTTTTGCCATTTCCTCTGTTTGATTTGTTTTTCAGCACTATGAAAACATTTACTCTTGACTAGTGAATCCATATTGAATGCATTAAAGTTTTACCTCTCCAAACACTGGCTGGCATTAGAAATGGTAGTTCTAATAAATGACATGTCCACTGCTCTCTCATTCTCATTCTCTCTCTCTCTCTCTCTCTCTCTCTCTCTCATTCACTCTGACTGTTTTACAACTGTTGAAATGCATTAGGTCCCAGGCTCAACTGAAAAAGTGGCATGGTGTTTCTCTGTAGGTTTTACAATTCTCTAACAACCCCAATAAAAGGCACGACAGCTTTTCTCAAAACCTGCCTGACATGTAATGCTTAACGTGTTTGTTAATGATAAATGAATGCTAATTACGATACATCTGACACAAATGATCTGCCACACCAATTACAAGGACAATAATAAGCACTGACTTTATATAATATACATTAACAATTACAGTCCACCGCCAAACATAACTTTTAAATGACATGCCTAAAAAGTAATTTAACTGCCTCTGCGGAGCAAATCAATTGAACACAACACTGTTAAGCTACCGAAAATAAATAGCCTAGATCTCTGATGGACTAAATCATGGATTTTAAAAGTCAAGCGATAGAAATCTAATGGCTGGCTCTGTTCTGCCATTGAGCCAGTGCCCTTAGGCAGGTCAGAGTGTGCCTGTTTATGCTCTCTGAAGCTGGTTTACAAACATACCCTCCTCATCAATTCTCTTTTGCTTAAAAGCTGATGTTAATGCCTCATTTCCCATCTATATTCAAAACCACCCATTAGCTCTCACAGAAAGAAACCTGGTGGCCTTTTTTCTTTTTTTTTGGCAGTGGATAATAAGGTTTGGAATGATCAATTATAAACTCCACACTGCTGAAATCATTCCAGTAAACCGATTTTACAGTGTGTATTTCAAAAGAAAAAAAAATAATGTTCGAACTATAGCATTTGAAGAGGAGACAACCATGAAGACTAAAAGCACTGTGCAAAGGCACTGCCAAAAATAATAGATCAAGCATTAGCAGGATGCAAATAATAAAGCAGAAAACACCCTGTAGCAACATCACAGTAAATATATTGAAAATGCAAAACAATACAAGAATAATATCTTGATGAAGAGTGTTCTTTCTTTTTTCCCCCAGCAGTTTTCTAAAAACATTTATTTTTATTTGACAGTTCCACTTGTGATTACTTCCTATTAAATTAATGTCACAACTTTTTTCTAAACACCATCCATTGATTTTAGTCTTTCTAACGGTACAGTGCTTTCCAGAGGAGATGAAGAGGCAGAGTCTGGAATACAAGCACATTTGGATTCACTATTGGGAAAACTGCAACACAAAGTACATAGATCAGAGATTATGATAAACGTTATTTACAAAATCTCTACAAAATGATTATTTAACGATTATACTGCCAATCTTAAAGAGTAAGCAGCTTCATTGTAATTGCCTTTTTACATTTGCCTTACTACGGTATTTATGGTGTTACTCTCATAACCATTTCTCCCTAAACCTTTCTTTTCTTGGCTTCGAACTTGCAAAAAACAACACCAGTGGAAGTGTAGCAGTATTTCCATCTTTCATTTATACATCTCGCTGTGAGATTACGGTTTATATATTAATCCAATTTTACGCATTATATAAAATCCAGCAGGGATGATTCATTTTTATGAAGCGTGATCTCTCCATTAATACGTGATGAAGTGTGCCAAATAAAAGTGCCCATGGCCCATTAGCTATAGCAGCCATCAATTAGGAATTAAACCAAATATGCTCTGAACAAATTTCCTCTGAGTTGTGTTTCTTTCATTTCTACACATTAGCCTAAGAACTCCAACACCCCCACAGCCAAAGTAAACATTAGGCCTGGATATACTTTAATAGCTTATATTTCTCCAGCGATGGAGCTCTTTGCATTGAAGCAGCATGCCAGCTCTTAATAGTTGATCATTTTAACAGCTAACTCTAAAAAAAGGTTCTGTGAAATTGCTTTCCCTATGCATGGTTAAAAAGAAGACTCAGGAAACTGGAAACTAGGATTCAGAGAATGCATACAGTTGCCACCAAGTTCTGCTTTATGTAATAACACTTCTATGTTTACAATATTGTTTTTAAATGTGTACAATAACTCCAGCAAACTAAACTGTATTGGGCTCAATTCACAAAGAGTAAAGTGAAAAAGTAAAACATTCTAGTCCAAGGTTTTTCCTTGTTCAATTTTCTCTAAATTGTTCAGGGAATTTGGGGATCTGCAGCACAGTCAGTTCTCCAGACTGGCCTGGAGAGTCATGTTTTTCTTGTGAAACATCAGCAGTTTGTGAAACCTTGGATACAGAAGTGCCATTAACAAAGTTAGAAACAACTACCACTACACTTATTCAGTCATGTGAGTTAAAAATGATTCAAGGTGCTATTTCAAGATATTTCATGTCTGCTAAACTAATTCATGGAAACAGGGCATACGGTGCTTTTGTTTCGAATGCAGTGTATTATATAACTACTGTAGAATAGCCAGAGAGCACAAGAGAAAACCTTGTAAAATGGAAGGTACATTTACCTAACCGTTGCCTTGACATAACAAATGCAGACAGTTTGTAGCACAGCTCTGAAAGTAGGTCAAAAGCATTGACCTATCTAACATAATCAGTGCATGCGCATATGGATTCGTGATTTTTAAATGTAGCACATTTGTACAGAATTTAATACCTGAAGGAATGACATGAGTTGTGCGATTAAAAAAAATAAATAAAAAAAATGTTGTAATACATACAGTAGTAAAATCAAATGAATACCTGTAACGCACTTTGATTTTACTTTAGCCTACCCTTAACACAAAATAAATCATGTTGCTGAATTTTACACATTACTGTACAGTGTAAAATAGTGTAATGATGACGCTAGTCAAAAATGCAGTTTAACACAACAGGCTCTGTATTACATTGAATTTCTCTAAAAACAACGACAAAACCCCCAGCCAGGTCACCGCACTACCTAAATACAGGACAGGCGGACCTGGTAGGAGACAAGCCGACATAAAAATAATAAACATTTGGATACATTTATTCAGATAGGGCACTGAATATAACCGATAAAAGCACAGAGAAAACAACCAATAAACAATACAACACACACAGTCCAGAGGCCAGGCCCCCACAGATTACTGCTGTAGCTCGGAGAGTTCTCAGTCTCTCAACGCGCCGTTACAATAGTAAATACTGTTTTTTAATTAAAACGAAATGATTTTAGAGCATTTTCTTATTTACTGTAGCTGACTTAGTATACAATTAACAGAAAACAGAACACACACTTTACAGAAATACATTTGTGTTGTAGTCTTTTCTTTCCGTTTTTGATATCCAGATTTGTGGTTTTTTTAAATTTTTTTATTATTATTATTTATTTGGAGGTTCCAGAGGTTGGGCAGGTTTAATTGTTAATGGTTTAAAATCCTATAATTATAATAGGTGTTATGATAATAATATACGTGATAATGAGGCTCGATCAAACTCTTGTCAAATGAAAGTCTTGATTGTTGAAAAGTAAATGAGCCAATTATAGAATGTCTTTAACTGGCACATTTGTATATTTTTATGTCGAGATTAGCCAATAGCTTTTGGCTTTACGAAGAACTGGGGAGGACGAAAGCCAATAGGGAGTGAGAAGAGGCGGGACAGGGAACGACGCAAGAAGGAAAAGAGAAAAAAAAGGGGAGATCTGAAAAGTTTCACTGCACTGCATGCATACAGTTTAGTTTAGTTTACTGAACACTAAATGTTTCTAGCCCTAAGACTGCTTGAGTAGGATAGCTGGCACAGAAATAGTACATATACTTATATTTGCAATTTAATTTCTTTAGGCGCGTGGGCCCCTCTCGTCGGGGCCCCAGCGGTTGCCGGGTGCTGACGTCGGCCCTGGACAAAACTATAAGCAAGACTGTTTCATATTCGTCAACATGATTTTTAAATTATGAGTGTCTTCTCTGTTGGTATTTCAACATATATAGCAATACATTATACATACCAGGCTTATCCAGTTCCTTCGAAATTGACTCCCATGTATTGTCTTTCAAATCTGTATCTTCATATTTGCGATGATCTTTGTCATAAAACGCTGGGTATTTTTTCAACGGCAAGTATTATTTTTTTTCCTCCATCATTCTGGCTACTGCTTCACCCTGCTGGAGCACGTGCATTGAAACTGTTCTCTGATTGGTTAATTCCCTAGCTGTCGCAGGACAAATCGCAAAAAAATAGGATTCAATCTTATTTATCTCGCGTCGCTGCCGTGTCGCCTGTCGTGGGTAGCAGCCTTTACTCATTACACTAACCGGCAGGTGTGCTGTAACTTTTAGATGTGAGGGTGTGGACAGCAAGCCTGTTCTCCACAGTGGTCCAAAGTCATCACAGACATTAACTAAAGACTGTTCCTTGTGAAACATCACTAATTTGCGCATTGTACATTGTGACAAAAAACTCACTTTCAGGTTTTACATGTTACAGAACACATGTCAAGGATACAGATGTTTCTAATAGTTTGTCTGTCTGTCATTGAATATCTGTAATGAAATTGAATACTACAGCACTGACCGATCAAAAGCTTCACTTTGTCAGTGCATTAAGAACGAATATAATATAGCAAAAAACCCTGCACATTTGTAGAGCATGTGAAACTCAAATGGTTGATGCACAAATATGCATTCATTGCAATTAAAGGATGGGTCCTATCCACTTCTAATCTCTTTAATCTGCAAAGGACATCTGACAATAATTTAGACCAAGATGCTGACCTACATTTTCACATTAATACACAATAAGCCTATGTTTGTACATATCATAGTCAAATAAATAGAATCAAAAATGGAAAATAAGCATGCACGCACAGACCTACAATACACTTACATTACTTACTGCATTTATTTTCGCACTATTATACTCCACCTACCTTGCATAAGATAATGTTGCATAGTTTTCAGGTGAGTGTATCATTTTGTGGAATGTGAATCTGCCAGTCAGGTCAGGTTAGGTTTTTGTGATCTTTTGGGATTTCACACTGTAGGCTTGGGTCAAGTAAAACATTTCTGCACTGTAAACACTGCAGCAAATGCTTTTCATTTTTGCCATAGCTGTTCTTTTTCTTCTTTTTTTAATACAAATAAAGTATTCATATTTTATGCATTAGGATATTAAGTTGTGTTTTTCTTTTCTTTTTTTTCTGGAACAGACTAATGTCATCTTACCATGCAAAGAGATAATCTATATGCAGTTTTAAAACTAAACCTTTCTTCTGCCGTGCCAGTGAGTTACCTGTGCAGTCAAACTAATTACATTGAATATTTTATGACGCTGCTTTGGGATGCGTCAGCAGATTAAATCATTACCTTTCTACTTGTAACACATAGTTCCGTCATTCAAATTACAAGCATGTTTTTAGCAGACAGATTTTGTAGCCTAATAATCCTTCTGATAGGATCTAAATTACTCACAATGTGCAGTAGAGTAGATTTTCAACTATAACCTCATCTTTTAATATAGCATCTGGATGGGCTGCTTTGTTTTCTTTAACAAAACTGCTTCCAGCAAATAAAAAGAGCCCCTCACAGTACGGGTGGTTTTCCACTGGCTATTTGTTGAGCAGAGTGAGAACCAACACGTGAAACTCTGTTCTCACAACACATCGGAATCTGTCTCAGAGCTGAGCAAGGCCAGGGCTGGGGTTACTGAGTTTCTTTATTCGAAATAAACCGCCAATTTGCAACGTCTGCGCCACAGCTCGAGGCGACTGCACCGCAATGCTACACAGACGGGCACTTTGTTTACATTGAGGAGGAGAGTGTCTGCTTCGCAGGATAACGACTATGGTGCCTGTGAAGACTCTGCCCAGCTAGGACTGTCATGAAGACACAGAGTCGCTGAGAGGCCAGGTCTTCAGGAGCAACTGCAGTAGGTTAGTTTAGGGGATGTTGATCCCAACCAGTATAGAGAGGGTTTTGTAGTGTAGGTTACTGGGACCGGACATCTCTTTTAATGAGGATAGCACTCGCCTTGTGTGGCAAACTTTTATTTTTAGCTTTGTTTTCTTTTCTTTATTAAATCTGACACTAGGATTACCATTGCTGGTACCTTCGTGGCAGCACTTGTGTTAATTAAATCTGCGTGCCTGTGCGGCGTGCCAACACCCAATGCTCTGTGTCTGACTCATTATTATTCAGTGACAACACACGCATGTAACACATCCCCCTGTTACACAGTAAAATTCCAGTAAAACTCTAAGGATAAGGTCAGGAAAAATAGTGTGTACCCAAGTAAAAAAATAATAGCTTGCTAAAGCTAAATCTGTGTAAGATGTTTGATTGTGCGCTAAAATCTATACAGGCTATTCTTTCACAGACCCTCTCAAAAACAGTTTCAAGCCTGACCTCTACAGGCAGACATTTGGCATGAACCTAAATACTGGTTCAAGGGGCTGCTGCAGAAAAGCAATTACTACACATGTGGCTTGGATTAAAAACCCCAATCAAACAATGTACCCCATTCTCTCATAAATATTACAGCAGTCTGGAATAAAATACAAAAAACTGTAACAGCAACAAATCTATATAGATATATAATGTAACAAGCCCTGTGTGAGAGAAATAGTGAGTTTATTTTACTTTGTGTCTCATGAACCTGGTGTAAAAGAAAAGAGCATGCATGTGTCTGTTTTTCCTCACATCTCCCCAATATCAATACAAATCTCAAAAATAAGACCAACTATCTTAACAAATCACCCTTTGTCCTGAGATCCTGCCTGTTCCCACAAATCTACAGTACAAGTTGCCATGGTGACACCACACATGAATGTCTGTTGATTACACATTGTGATCAAAGAAAGATGAAAAGGGGGCGTATGTCAGACTTTCTATTGGGTAATGGCCAAATACTAATTAACTGATACACTGACACTGCACATTTGTTTGTTGCTATTTCACAAAACAAAAACAAAGCTTCCCAAAGATAAGGTACTAATACCCCCCTCCCTCCTTTTATAAACAACAGACTGAGCATAACACCCCAGGGTGTTTTCTAACTGGGCTTTGGGGTAAGAGAGCTACAAGAGTTAAAAAAGCAAGTAAGCTGTTTGTTGTGATGATTATTACTGACACTGTGGCTGTAGCGGTCCACACTGATTTATTCAGTGGCAATCGGTTTACAAGATAAAGCTGGACTAACATGATCACTCTACAAGGCTAGTGGTGGGTTAGATAAGACTGTAATCTGTTTAAAAAAAAAAAAACAACAAAAAAAAAAACAATTCACAGCAATGTGCTGTATAAGGACAACATGAGCCAACAACTGGAAATGGAGTATTAATTAAATGCACAGGCAATAGGGTGTGCATCAACTTTCAAAGTAAGCATACATCATAAAAGAATTACATGTAAATCTAGGTTATGTGCTAGTAACTGTCTTGCTTCCTCAGTGAATATGTCTTTTTTTTTTTTTAATACATGACTTCTAGAAAAAAGTACATTATGGAAGAAGTGAAGACACTGAACAACTTCACAGCTTTATGCGACTTTCATGCACAACAGCTGTATGCTGTGAATGCTGCCTTAAAACACTTGAATACCATTTAATTGTCTCAGCACTGTTAAATACTTGTATTTATTAAAAGTTTGTCTCATAATAAGGTTAGAACACAGTGTACAGTAGTTAAGATAAGCCTATTAGTTTGAATAAACAGAGTTAATAACAGCATGCCCATACGTTTCTACACCTGAATCAGGATGGGCAGTATGGTAATCAAAGAAAGCACTCTGGCTTAATTTACAAATAAACCATTTCGAGTTCACACTGTGACAGAAAAAGTCACATTTGTACTTTCTACATTTCACCAAGGTTACATAAAGAAACAAGCATGCTATTTTATCCTTGTAAAGTAATAATACCATAATATTAACTTTACTGCCAGCTAACAATTAATAAAATAACTAATTGAAAGTATTGACAACTTCCTCACCTGCCACATGGTTAAAATTCCATTATCCATACAGCAGAAAAGAAGTTAACAAGCTTGACTTGCGGTTATAAATCCATGAACAGCAGTTCACCTTCCAGAAAGCAAGTCAGTTCACTTTGTCTCTCTTATTTGCACATCTCTGACTCTGCACTTCGCAACGAAATGCCAGGCACCCTAACCTTTCCTCCCTGCCTATTGTAAATCAGCCAAAGGGAGGTAACTGTCCGCCTATCTCTTGTTTCAAATGGAAGCTCAGCGAAGTCGTAGTAGACTGAATTAGTGCACAATAGCAGCTTCACCAATCAGGCGAAAGGGGGTGGGGATTAGATTACATTAGGGAAGGTCTTTCTTCACTCCTGTAGAATAATCTCTCTCTCTCTCTTTCTCGCTCTCTCTCTCTGAAAAACTGCCATAAAGCATTCTGCTTTTTACAGTCATTCTTGCCAAAGATAAAACATTTTTACAGGTTTTTGGCTCACTGAATTCCCATAGCAACATTTAAATAAGGAAGGATGATAAACATCTTCATTATTCTAAAATGTGTGTTTCCTTATCCTAATAATGTGTGTTGTCAGTCATGTATGTTTAAATGTTGTGTCATACTGTGACAGATTACCATAAAGACACATTTACTTCTTGATTAAGTGATTATCATTGCTATTTTTTAACACAAATGTACAGCTGTCTGTCTGCTTTTAGATTGTTGCTAGTTCATTTCAAAGAGCAACCTCTTTTTCCGTAAAAACACTGAACTCAGTAGGAAAAAAAGTTGTTTTCACAGAATTTAAATAAACAAACAAGAGTTGGCAGACCCCCCAAAAGTTTTTTTTGGTGTTATTTTTATATCCAGTAAATCTATAATTTGAAGTTCTGGAATGTTTTGTAGAAGCCACCCGGAGTAAACCGTTGGAGAGTTTTGTTCATGTTTTTTTTTTTCTTCTCTTGTTGAACTCACAATGACGTCTTTTATCATTTATTAAGAGCTCGTTGTCATTTCAAGTTTTGTTTTAGAACCCAAACAGGTTATTTTGCAGCAAGAATGATTCATTTAGCAAAACAAGTGGAGAATAAGTGAATGTGTTCTTTTAGATTTAGACATACATTCAATAAGCATTCATACAAATTAATTTAGATAGTTTAAGTGATAATAGAATGTTTTATATTTTTTATGTATTATCTTTTTGTGGACCATGCAGTTCAGTTCAATTCATAACCTAATTTTATTTTTGTTTTTTTTCTGAAAACTCCCACCAATACATATTTTTTTGTACAAAACAGTGGTGATCTATCTATCTATCTATCTATCTATTTATCTATCTATCTATCTATCTATACTCCTAGTAACAGTGCCCCTAGTTCTCAGCTCCTTCTATCTGCACATTCCTGCCTGGTCCTTGACCTTTTAAGTGATTTCACATGGTGCTAACAGAACTGCAATGACTCATTTGTGTTAGATATATTACTTATATTTACCAGCTACCAAAAAACCTGTGCTGTTTCATACATCATACTCCAATATGTCTTCAATATTTCAACACCGAAACATTACTTTAAATCTTGTGTTCTTTTAAGGTTTTCACTGCTTGCCATAATGTTTTGCAAATGTAACCTTACTTACAGTAATCAGTCGCATGTCCGACTGCGGTGGGACCAGAGTAAGGGCAGATATGTAAAAAGTCAGATGACTGAATCCTGTTTTAAATACCATTATACACAGCTGTAACAATTACTATATTCACACAATTATTGCTTTGACATTCAGCTTTTATTAGGGAGCTCCTCTAAATCCCTTGTTTAGAAAGATACATTGTATTAATGCTTGTGACAGTGTAGTCGTCTGCCATTTGGGTGTGTGCATTCACTGCTGAGTGACAGGCAGGAGATCGAAATGGAGGTTGAAGTTGATATGCCCCACAGGCAGACAGGATTTATATACATATCAACACACTGAATAGCTTGCGTGACACTACCAGCAATGGCAGTGCACGGAACACATACAACACAGTGTACTGAAACTTTGGTAAGATCTACAATATCTGAAGTAATCTCCTCTGTTCAAAAATAAACTAACGTTGCTGAAGAGGTCGATCGTGGCAGATAAATGGTTCAGTCGGATATGTGACAGGTGGATACGCGACAATTACTGTACTTTACTATGCTTTACTATATATATATATATATATATATATATATATGAGTCAGTGCTTGGAAATTCTGGCCTGTGATTGGTTAAAACCTCATCATAGGAGAACAAATAGATTTAACTATTGCCCTCACATCCTTACACCACCAGGCAATAGTCTCCGTCTGTCATGTGATTGGTTCACATCACTGTCAGTCCTGCCCCTTTTCAAAGGAACGCCCTCCACATCCTCCACACACAAGATAAAATGGTTGAATGAAAAAACTGCTGAACGACTATGCTGTGATTTAACAGAAAATGAATTACAAAACATACTACAAAAGAAAGAAAAAAACTTGTGGTATGAACATCAAAAACATTTTCTGCTATTTATTGATGTACTTATGCTCTATCAGCTATACTGAAACAGAATACTGTAAAGCCATAACATATTTGGTGAATCACACACATAAAACCTATTTTGCTCCAGAAATGTTGGCGATCTGTTGCACTGGTAGTAGTATATTACTTCATTATATGTGCAGCACTAAGTTATTTGTGCCAAAAATGTTTTTGTTTTGTTTTTTATACGCGAAAAACATATAATAAAAGGCTTGCAAATATTTATGGCTTTACAGTATATAAAGTCATATTTACTATTCAACCTTGCCTCTCATTATTTTAACTGACATATATTAAATATGTACTTCAGACTCAGCTAATAGTGGAAAATTAAATGCCCCTCATGAAGACTATTGTTACCTCCAGGGTGCAATGCCCTCAGCCTGTCGGTAACAATAGTCTTGCCTCGGGTCAATAATTTTCCACTATAGCCCTCCTCTCCAGACCATTACTATATATATTAGGGATTGAAGTATCGTTTAATAAGAAATCTAATGGTTAACCGTTTAACCGTAGTTACACTGTCACACTAAATACCTTTTAAATAAATACCCTTTCCACATATATTTAGTCTTTGTCATGCATTGACATTTGTTTACCAAACATAAAAAGAGGCAACTTAGAGCACAAATCCTCTTTAATTGCATCACGATTGTATCACATTGACGATATGTGTACCGGTACACCTTTCTAAGTTTCTAGTATCTCCTTCATAGTTAATCTCGATCCACTACAGGGGACACTGGTTTCACATAAAATAAAACACCATTTAAAAAAAAATAATAATACAGGTTACCATCCCATAACTTAGAGTAGCAATCAACAATTCATTTTTCAGGATTCTTATGACTTAATGCTATGAATCCATTTTAAAAGCATGTACTGTGCCGAGAAAAAGTTTGTGAACCCCTTAGGATTTTCACATATTTGACATATTTCAAACCTAAAATGTTATTAGATCTTAATCTAAGTCCTAATAATAGATGAGGTTCTTCTGTTCGAACGCAGTGTTTGGTTTTCACTAAACATAACGTTTCTCATTGAGGCCAAAAAGTTCTACCTTTGACTCGTCTGTCCAGAGAACATTGTTCCAGTAGTCTTGTGGATCATCTATGTGCTCTTTGGCGAACTTCAGACGGGCAGCAATGTTATTTTTAGAGAACAATGGTTTCCTCCTGGCTATCCTTCCATGAACACCATTCTTGTTCAGTCTTTTTCTGATAGTTGAGTCATGAACACTCCCATTAGCCAAGGCAAGAGTGGCTCCCTCAGCCACCTCCTTTCTCTAACTAAGCACTCAATCTCTTGCTGCCGTCTAGACTTAACAGGAATAGTTTGTACTTTCTCCTTTTTTTTCAACTCCAAACCTCTCGCTTCCATATGCGTAGATTGTATCCCCAGATTTATCCAGCTTCATTTTGACTGTTCCACCTAACCTTTCCAACACAAAACAGAGATCTGTGTTTACTGTGTCCTACTTTGTTTTCTCAGAAGCTCTTGGCCAGTTAACTCTTAGCTTGTGCCCGCTGAGGTTCTTTTCTCTCTTACGCAGGTTCATCTGACCGGGTTCACTTGGGTGTGCATCACTAGTTTTTCTTAAGCAAGTCCTCCTCTCATCTATGAAATATATATATTTCATGACCTTAAAGTATTTTACAGTCATTAATTTTAATTCTAACGTGTGTTGTGTATGTCTATACATACTTTTGGCCACAATTACAATATCCTCTTAAATACAAGCGACAAGACATTTGCATTTCTACTGTCTGTTTTCCCAGTTTTGCCTTTAAGCTATTTAGTTTTCTGCAGACACAATAGCACTTGACTAGTCTAAAAAAAAAGTTAATTAATGTTTCTTTTTTTGAAATTGCTGCAAGGAAAAAAAACTCCATTATAAAAATTGAAATTGACTGTTGATGAAGCAAAGAGAATTAAGACGATATATTGGTTTGGCGAGCTGCAAGAGAAAAATAAAAAGAGACTGCCTACTGTTAGTTACAGACCAAAAAATGACATAAAATACATGCTTTAAAAAGTTTTAGGTTTAAAAGTGTTTTAGGTAGCTGGTTTGGTTCAACGATTTGTTTCTTTAGCTATTTTGGAAAATAAAGAAAAATGTTCATTATGTGATTAAAAAGGGACTTCTGGCAGCAACAATCCCAGTCTTTCACTAGTTTTAGAAAATGAGTGTGGTGTTGCTATAATTTAATTTGTTCATTTTTAAATGTTCATCTCCACTGAACTGAAATAGAAATCTGCACAGCCATTTTATTGCATAGTTTGAGGATTCAGGTTCAGCTATGTGACCTCCTTTTATGCAAAAATATAATGATGTCACAGTACATTACTGTACTTTGGATCAGTATGACTCAAGACCACAAGCTATCATGCAAGGCTAGCGGGACACATTAGAAGGAGTTTAGACAGTTCTTAGATGGTCATCTTACATGAAACAATACAAGCTCTGACAAGTGCTGACTTCCATCTCAACGCTTTATTCTTTTTTTAAAATCTAAAATCAAAGCTCTCAGCATTCCTAAAAGTCTCCCTCACCCGTAATACTACTGGTTTTGATCCAGACTTGGAGGGAAGCCACTTTTTAGGGAATGAGGGTGAATTGATCCAATTCATCCAATTCTTCAGCCTCAAAGGCTGAAAGGCAGCCTTTGAAAATGCCCAGTGCTGTGCTAAAATGTGCAATGGCTTTGAAAAATTAATTAGATAAGGAGAAAAAAACTACTCATCTCAACCACTTCCTTAAATAAGCCACAACACTTGTCGTGCTAATGTTTTCTGAAGGCACTTGAGATGAGTGCATAAAAAAGGAAAGTGACAGATTTGTCTAGCATGGACTTTCCCCACTTTTCTTTTACAGATATGTCTTGCTGTAAATCTCTGTGAAAGAATTTGAAGTAATATACAGCAGACATGGTAATTCAGCTACAGTACCAGCAGGAAAATAGCTATATTTAATTTGTTCCAGAATCCTGGTAAGGCTAGTGTTCCAGAAAGATGATTCAACAATAGAAAGCTGTCTGTTAATATATATGATAAAATGTAGTATATATTATGGTTAGTTAAAAAAAAATCCTAAAAAATCCTTATAAATGGGATTAAATGCAACAGTCATTCTGTCATGCCAGTCATTTAATGAAACAACTTAAAATATATTAGGGTTTTGGCAATACATTTCTTCAAATTGTATGTAGACATCTGGCTAAGTTCCTAAAAGTTGTAGCCATTTCTTTGTATTTTTCCCAATAGAATAGAAACCCCATATGAACCATTTCAGGGTGTCTAGCCATTTATTTACAGAATAAAAGTTTTACATCTGAGCTGTGTAATCAAAGGAGTTCCTCCACCTGAGCCCTGCTAATACTGAAGAATGCATATGGTATATTCATCAATATACTGAGTGCAGGATTTTCTGCAAGTCAAAGCATACTGTACTGAAAGAATAATACAAAGGTGGGTCAGGATTATTATTCAGCTGTAAGTTTAGTGTAACAAGACTGATATGCAAAACATCTTTCATTATCACCATTCTGTTTAAAAGAAGTAAAAACCGCACTGAGTGGCAACATTCCTTTCACAGGGGATTATGGTGATCAGCACAGATAAAGCATCTAAAAATGTATTTAGAAGTTTACAAATACATTTCAGGCACAGTTTATTTTACTTTAGCTTTAGCCACATACCAAGAAAACAGCTATTTCATGGGACTCCAATTCACATCTTCAGAGCCTTGCACTGTATTACTTAAACTACAAATTTAACCAACTATTTTTTTTTATTTGTATGTATTCCTCCCACTGAACAACACTGGAAATACAAAACTATATACTGTACATACATTAAAGCTTTTACAAAATACAGGCTGTCTGGTGTTTGAAATACATATTCATGTAGTATACATTTAACTCTAATGCACAAGATATGAGTTGTTAAAACATCCTTTATCCTAGTGTGAAAACATATTCATGTATTTATTTTACCATTGTCTGCAGTTATGCTTGAGTTCTGTAATTTAAAAAAAAAGGAATATAAAAATGGTACTATATTTTATATTATTATAACATTCAAATGGTTATCCTTGTTTCTGAATGCTGTATGACAGTTCGTTTTATGATTAATGACTTTTAAAGATGTTAAAAATACAGTAGTTCCCCAGTAACACGTACAGCACTGGTGATTAAAGGCATGTTTATTCATATAGGTCAGACAGTGCTTGGGTGGCCACAGGTCTGACTTCCCACATACATTGAGTAACCAATTATGTTGGTTGAGTGAAGAGCAAATAGTGGAGCCACTGAGCTAATACCACCAGTCTCTTAGGCTTTAGCCTAATAAAAGTTTACCATTTTGTCATGTTTTTTTAATATGCTTTAACATACCCCTCTGGGCTTCACAAAGCTTACCTTTGCTTTACATGCTTTCACTATGCTTTATTATACTATTTTACTGTGCTTTTACTATAGAAAACTTTTCTCAGGGATGAAACCAAATAAATGATTTATTTTTTGTTGATATGGCTGTTAACTCAAGTGGCTGGACTATTCATTTTTGTGAATTGTATTTATTTATTTGTTTATACTTATTTAACTGAGGAGATTGCAAATTATTTACAAGGTAGTCCCAGCATATTTTTGTGTTATAAATAAACAAAACTTCACAGAAGTGAAATGTATGTTAAAGAGTAAGTTGCGGGGTACCGAAAAATATAGCGTTATACGTGCCCACGTGTTGCGTCAACTGTTTAAATAATGTACCTGTCATTTTTCTTTTCATTGTTAACATTCTGACAACTTTGTACACATAGGCGGCGTTTACATGCACAGGTCATGACAGATTTCCTCATGACCGGTTTGCCGTACTTTTCAGGAAATGCGTTGCTATGCAGTTCTGATTTAGGAAAAAAAAAAAAAAACGTCCGTACCTATGCAGATTACTCAATTCATAGTCATTTAGGGGGGGGGGATATTTAAATGTCCGTGTCTGCTTACTAAGTAGGAAAAGAACGACTCTGAATATCGTGAAGAGAGCTTCATGCATTGCCATGAAGATAAAAACATTTAACAAGAGAAATTAATTCAGGTGTTGTCGCGCATATTCTGAATTACGCCACGCATTAGCTACTTGTTTGTCTGGTTACCTTTCCAACACATACACACACACACACACACACACACACACACACACACACACACACACACACACACACACACACACACACACACAAAATTATATAACATATACTTTCTACAAGTTTACTACGTAGAATTTATATTTGTGTGTGTGTGTGTTTGTGGAACATCTAAAAGTTACATTTCATTAACACTAGAACCACCTTTTACAATACATGTTTTTATTTTGAATATAACCTACAATATTCAATTGTATATATTGTAATGGATGTAGCAGGACAGGGGGGACTGCAATATAAAAATGTTTTGTTTTATGGCCGGGACAGAGTTAAAGTCTCCCTGTCAAGGTAATTGCTTTTGTTTAATTGTTTTGTTTAATTGTTAATTATCACCTGCACCTGGCAATTATTGAAAATTAGAGCCAGGTGCAGGGTATAAAAGGGAAGCAGTCAGCCTGCTCAAGGCTGTTGCTGTTGAGTGAAGAGTCCAATGGAAAGGCATAAAGGTCTGTTTAAAACATTTGGTTTTATAAAAAGTTGTATTAAAGTTTTTTGTTTTGGTGTTATGTCAGGTAAACAGCTTAGCTGTCCTGCATGTGTGTAGTGAGAGCAAGGTTTTTTGTTTGTTTTGTGTTTTGAATAAAAGTGCGCAGAAGTGCTAAAAATCAAAGTTATCTCTGGGTCACGTTTTTAAAGGGGCACAAACCCAAAGGTATGACCAGCTTGGTCACTATATCGTGCTTCAACAGAAACATTTCAATCAGAAGGCTGCAGCAGCTCAACCTGGACTCTGCTGCGAGTGACACACATGGAAGATAACTTGTATGTTGCTTTTGTTTTAGATTAAAAACTACTTTTGTTTTTACAGTTTTGTATGTATATACCTGTTTACACACTAGTTTCTTTTGAAATGTTTATTTTATTATAGTTTTTTATTTTTTGTAGTGCTTTGTGTGGAGTAGTGGTTAGGACTCTTGACCGGAGGGTTGTGGGTTCAATCCCAGGTGGGGGACACTGCTGTTGTATCCTTGAGCAAGGTACTTTTACCTGTATAAATGGGTAATTGTATGTAAAAAATAATGTGATATCTTGTAACAATTATAAGTCGCTAAGAAATAAATAATAAAAATGTGGCAAGTTAGAAAATAAACCCTTTTATGTTTAATTGTTCACATAAATACAGCATTTCAGCTGTGTAGATGTTTGATATGATGTGCTTGAATAAAACTTTTGAGTTGTATCTGAGTGTCTTTCATTTTAATATTGATGGTGTTTGAAATGTACCGGTGGTTGTAGGTATGAGTGTAACCGTGGCAGTGCTAGTGTTGCAGTAGACCATAAATGTACTGTGTGGGGGGTTGTCTGTTTTGTACGACCTTTCTGCTGGAGATGATGTGATAGTCAGAAAAACAGGACATTGACTGCTGAAACCTTGTGAGTCACAAGCATGATTCCTGCTCCAGTTTACATGGGTTTTTACAGCTATTTTTATCGTGAGAAAGTGATTGCCCTATTTTATTGCCCTTAGTCACGCTGGCAAACGGACGTTCTTTTGCTGTTTTCATGATGTATTCGTGTGACGTCACACAGTCATGACTGTAGAGTCAATTTTCAAGTGCATGTAAACCAAGCCTTGTCTGTTTTTCAAAGCGATTTGCAAAAAAAAAAAAAAAAAGCCCCATAATGCTCTCCTGTTCTGTACCACATCATGGATCGTTATTGCTGTGTTATGTTTGACAATGTGGGCAATAATGTCCGTGGACTAGAGCGGCCATTTTGAAACCAGCTTTGAAACAAACAAGTTACAAGTGTAAAAAGTTGTCGGGATGTTAACAATGAAAATAAAAATTACGGCTGTCCTTTAAACAATTGTTGCAACACGTGGGGACGTGTAACGCTATATTTTTCAGAACTCTTTAACCTAAATGTGATATGGGGGGGAGAAATCCAATAACAATAAAATACTATGTACAATGGACCTTTTCCACAAGACTGTTTTTAAAGGATTGTTCTGTTAATACCTAGTTTTAAAAACACTGTTTTAAGAGGGTTTATTCATATGTTTCCATTATCTATAACATTGTGTTTGTTTTTTTGTTTATGAACACAAAAAGGTCTCTAAGCCACATTCCTTAAACTAGTCCATAAAGTTTTTGTTAATAGGGCCCAGTACTGTAAATGACTCCATATAGTAGCAAAATATATGAAACACTAGTTAAAGAAATAACCATAAATTGACTAATCAAATGTTACAGTGGTTGGCATGTGCTTAGATTGGGAGGTCTTGGGTCTGATCCACATTGACAAAAGCTGTTCTTAACAAAACCAGAAGATGATGCTACCCCATAATACAGTATACTTTATTCCAAATGCTTTTATTAGGTAAGGTCATTAAGTATTTTGGCAACATAAATCATTCCTGGTTTTAGCATTTGTTCTACTGATAAAGTATAATTCTAATGAGGACTGTCGTGACATTGATTTGGCAATTTGATAAGCGTTGAAATAGAAGCACATGGACTGTCTATCACGGCTAATGGCTTTTGTGATGAAGTCTTTCTCCAGCTGAAAAAGGCTTGATGCAACGGACAACTATTTCAAAGCTAATAAAATAACTTCATAATTCTCATATCTGGTGCACTACCATTCCCTAGGCTGGTATCTATTCTTTCTGGCATTTCAAACATGTATTTGGAAACCAAAATGTGATTTTGTTTTTCTGCTTATTAACCAAACTGCTAACTAAGACATCATTAAAAGCATGGAAAGTGACTTAACTACCACCAGATGGACTATAAGCAATGTTTAAATCAGGACCATATATGGATGACAGATGATGACCGCATCAGGAACAAAGTCCCAAGATGAATCAATTGAGATGTTCCATTTTAAAAGCAACACAATGTGTGTTTGTTACGAGCCCTAGAATATGTGATCTATCTAAAGAATGGCAAATAACCTGGTTTTAGAAGAAACTTTTCGTTTTCTTTGTGGATTTCAGCAAAGGCTACTGATTTTACTTTGACTGGGTCCTACATTCAGAAAATCAATCTCTGATTTCTGGAATTCAATATCAGACTGACCACTTGGCTAGAAGGAAGGTAAATTCTATCTGAAGACTGTCTGAAATATCCACATTAGGGACTAGTATGAACAATTCCTGCTGCAGTGAAGCTTAGTGTCCCAGCACTATAAACCCATTCGTGCTGGAGTTGAGAGATACTGAAGATCCCTTATCAAATTACTTAATAAATAGTATTCAAAAGGTCCACACATTCCCTACACCTTTTTTAATACTAGCAACAAAAATGATTATAATCCATAAAAAGTAAATAGCAGATGCTGCTGTTAATGAAAATGTACTTTATTTGTATCACTGAGAAGGATCACTCTTTTAAGGGTCCCTAACTCTAAATTTGATCAGTTTTACAATAACATACAATCAGAACTAAAAGCAAATACTGCTGAAAGGAAGCAGCCACTTCCAGCAACTGCACACTTAATCTGTTTTACAGCATGGATTACTACACAACTGCAATTACAACAATCAAGAAGAATATAATCCTGCATCTAAGACAATACACATGCATTTTCTCAGCGATCAATGCTAAGGGCATGTCATCTCAAGTTAAAGTAACTTACTTCAATGGTAGGCTAGGCATTTACTTTTTCTAAAATGCTGCAGTAAAAAAATGATACAAATTGGCACTTATGCTTACTTCTAAAACTATTTTTAAAGTGGCAAAAGATGACTGGCAGCCCCTCAGAAGTAACACATTGCTTGTGCTTTTAGATAATTTTCACAAAGACACCAAGGTACGAAATTCCTAGTTTTGCAACAGTCCCAGGGCTCCCAGCTGTTGTTTAGCTTGTCAATCCAAAGAGTTTGCAAAAGAAAATCAGAAAACAGAGCTTAACGAAGTCTTTGTGGCTGTGCCATTTATAAGGTCATACGATTTAATTTGTATGCACATTAATAATGTATTGGCTGGGTGCTAACGTGCCTTGTTTTATTATTTATTGCTTGGTGATCCCCCAAGGTCCTCAGCCTTATAAGAAATGAAAAACATTTAGGCTTTCTTTCTATTGGTTTGTGACTAATTTATGGCATTGGCAAGGAGTCAGGTTCAAAGGCTCCAGCATCAAATATATCACTATTGGAGCCCCCAGCACGTGAGCAGGTATACCATAGGGAGCAAATTAGTGAAATAAGAGATTGGTCATAGCTTGCAGTGCAGAACTCTTGGCCTGCTTGCCTTTTTTTTTTTTCTTTTTTTTTTAAATTTTTAGTCATTGCCAATTACTTTTTATTATTTTCTCCCCAATTTGAAATGCCCAATTATTTTTAGGCTCAGCTCACCGCTACCACCCCTGCGCTGACTCGGGAGGGGTGAAGATGAACACACTCTGTCCTCCGAAGCGTGTGCCGTCAGCCGCCCGCTTCTTTACACTCTGCAGATTCACCGTGCAGCCGCCTCAGAGCTACAGCGTCGGAGGACAACGCAGCTTACAGGCAAGCCGCGGGCGCCGGCCAGACTACAGGGGTCGCTGGTGTGCGGTGAGCCGAGGACACCCTGGCCGACCTAATCCTCCCTCCCCGGACAACGCCGGCCAATTGGCGCCGCCCCTGGGAGCTCCGTCCACGGTCGGCTGTGGAATAGCCTGGACTCGAACCGGCGACGTCCAGGCTATAGAGCGCATCCTGCACTCTAGCGAGTGCTTTTACTGGATGTGCCACTCGGGAGCCCCTCTGCTTGACTTTTTTGACTGAGCCAAGAGCTTGCCATTATATTTCAGGCAAAAAAAAAGCGTCAACTCCTTCTCTCCTTTATAGACAGCCCAAGAAGAATGGTCCCATTATCTAATAATAACTAGTGGTTAATGGACATTTATATTTGGCTCTTATTTCATTAGTCCCTCAGTAATATTCTCCAGCAAGGAATACAACTGGAAACTTAGCTTGGATTAGACACCAGTTATAATACTGAACGATGTAATAGAATGTGAATCCTTAATGATACTATTTATTGTTTGAATAATTCAGTAATAATAGAAAATACATTGTATGGATCTTCCATTGTTATGCATCAATATTATATATAATGTGTGGCCCAGCTTTTGCCAAGGTGGACTTTTGCCAGCTTACTGTATACTACAAAACAAGAGAACTCAAACCACTGGAAAATACAAAACAGCACAAAGAAGATATCCACTTCGTTTACCCATTTCTTCAGTTTAATCAATGTACAATGCAGTGCCACAAAATGCTAAATATTACAATAGAAGCTAGAACAGGCACATTCTTTTTTCACATTTGCATTTGAAAATATTCCTCTGAACAGACTTGATTTGCCTTATAAATCACATTTAATTTGATATATTACAGTTCATTAATGATACTGTCCCTCTCATTATAAATAATTCAGACAATATTATAACCACGGGGAAAAAGCTACTCCAGATATTATAATATATACAATGAAACCATATTTGTTATTATCTAAACATGTTGTTTAAAGCGCTGTGTTATTTTGAGTAGCCAGCTCTTCAATCCTATTTAGACAATTGCACAGCCATCTGTGGTACAGGACACTTCTGTGCATATTCTCGTGGGGCTTCACTGTTGGTACATGCTGGGAGGGGAGCTAATTAAAGCTCATCAAGCTCACCTATGCTAATCAGGTTTCACCAGACCGTGTTGTTTTTTCCAATTCTGAACCAACCATACCAGCTGAGGTCTCATTAGAGCCCAGACACTTGCCACAGTAGGACTAAACTCCAAGTAACAGCTCTTAACAAGGGCTGATAAAAAGTTATGTATTTTTTTGTTTGTTGGTATAATAAAATAATAAAATAAATACATAATGTAACACATGAGTGATCAGTATTGATGAATGTAAGTTACAATGTGAATAACCAATAAATATTTCACAGCAGTAGTCCTAATATGGTGAAGATTAGGTGGGCTTGAACAATGAAGACGTGAAATTGAACTCCCCCTTGGAAGCCATTTAATTGCCATCAAAGCACATAAGTGGTTATAAAAATCAATGAAGTGTAAGTGTCTTTGACATCTTACCTTCAGCCAATTCTTGTGGTTCACTGCACAGAGATACAGAACGGACAGAGTGTCTCTGCTCTTATTGTCATACAGGTTCTGTTTTTATAATGTAGTACATCCGATTGTTACACTTCTGAGTCCTATAGTGTAAACACACAAGCCTCACCCTGTGTATGGGGAAAAGCTTGGCTTGCTGTCAATGGGAACATATTAAAAAAACAAGAACAAAAAAACAGCACCCAAAGGTACACCTACTGTTATGTGCATAAATAGTGCATAAGTAAGGCCCTGTGAAAATCGCGAAACTTTTCTTTAAAATTCACGGCAGTGTCACGGGTAAAGTATCATATTTTGCAAAATGTGCATGGAACTATTTTATAAATTATGTGTACAGATATTTATTATTTTTTTAAACATCAAGTATAGAGATAAATGCACTGAAATCATCAAAACTGACTCTCGGTAGTGATCTACAGTAAAGTTGCAGGATGTACAGAACAGCTTACCTCCATCGCTGTGTAAAACTCCTGCTGGATACTTCTTTACGTGATCTGCTGCAGACACTTTTAGCCTTTTTAGAGACATCCATTTTCTTGTTTACAGTGTGTTGTATTTAATTTCCCACTTAGATGTATATAGTCACATGACATATGCAGGGCAGCAGTGTGGAGTAGTGGTTAGGGCTCTGGACTGACCGGAGGGTTGTGGGTTCAATCCTGTGGGGGGGGACACTGCTGTTGTACCCTTGAGCAAGGTACTTTACCTAGATTGCTCCAGTAAAAACCCAGCTGAATAAATGGGTAATTGTATGTAAAAAGAATGTGATATCTTGTAATAATTGTAAGTCGCCCTGGATAAGGGCGTCTGCTAAGAAATGTAATAATAATAATGACATAATCACAAATAGTACAAATAGTACTCACAGGCACATAGCGGAGATGTACAGTTTTGTTAATGTGATTTTTTGTATGAAATACAAATAATAATTATGAAATAATTCATTTTTATTTCTTAAGAATATTGTAAAAATCGAGGTATTGGGCTAATTTTATGATTTCCGCGCAGTCTGTGAAATCGCGATTTATACAGGGCCCCTTGGACACAGGGCTCTGTGGTGCTTTTCCTACTATTTCAGACCAAATACCAAATAATTTATACACACAAAGACAAAGCTTTTATGCCATTAACGTAACATTATGTTTGAATAGGTTAACAATTGAAAATTGTCCACCATAATGAAATGGTTACTTCATATTTACCGACAGAGTGATGAGACAGATACTGTATGGGGAGCTCTGGCTGTAGTCCATGCTCTGAATCTCATTGTTGGCTCACATAATACTTTAAAGCTAGGATTTGAACTGGACTGTTTAGAGCCAAATATATTATAGTTAGCCAGTTTCTATTGTCTTCTATTCTACTTCAGAGTTGCAACTTGCCTTCAGCCAGAAAGTAAAATCTCAACAAGTTCACACACATAGGGAGGGTCCTTATAATCGTATCCATTATCTATGGGTTAAATATCTGTATGAAATCAACAGTTCACCGTATATACTGTATCATATCAAAAATAAATGCTATGCAGTGTGTGACAGATGGACATACATACATACACAATCAGTTCAAAAGGTTCCACTGTTTGATATATACCCTAAAAACTACCCATACTTGAGTTTATATGTTTGGTGCTGAGTTTATATATTTAAATTGTCGTTTCTTAAATAACAAATAATTTCAGTAATTATTACCTAACATGTATTACTTGGGTAGAACAAGTACAGAAAATATATTACTAAGAGCATAGGAGCTGTTTATCTCAGTACGTGTTCAGTATATTTAATTTAATTATGGAACATGCAATAGCTTTTGGTTAAATCGTATTATTTTTCACTGGATAAGCAGTTTAAGGTTGTGTGGCAGTAGAGTAGTGGCTAGAGGTGGCTGAGGAAAAAGAACGGCTACGAATACACTTTCTAATATCTGATCCTAGGACTTGGTCTGAGATGAAATTGATGTTCTTGTCTACATTTTTAATCCCTTGAAATGCAAATTAAAAATCAGCACTTTTGCCCATCGGCACTGATGACATCCAAATGGATAGCAAGATCATTAAAAGTTTTATTAAAAATGGTACTCAGTAGCCCACTTTTCCAAAGTGTGGTGATAATTTAAAATGATTAATTTCTCAAAAAAAGGCAAAAATATGTTTTGCTGCACATCTGTTAAAATCTATATTAAAATGTTATTTCAGTAAAAAAAAAATACTATATTGCTTCTAAGTTTGTGCTGGATTGTGCACCCCCTTCATGTTGTAATTGTGAAGGGAGTTAGTGCTGACCAATGAAGAAGCTGCTAGCAAATAAGGAGCTACTGACATTCGCTTTAAGAAAACCATAGCTGTTCTTTAATGCCTGTGGCGGAGTGTCCCACCCCTATATATATATGTGCACTGTTTTATTATTATTTGTTAATTAATTAATTAATTAATTAATTAATTAATTGTATTATTATTTGTTTATTTAGCAGACGCCTTTATCCAAGGCGACTTACAGAGACTAGGGTGTGTGAACTATGCATCAGCTGCAGAGTCACTTACAACTACGTCTCACCCGAAAGACGGAGCACAAGGAGGTTAAGTGACTTGCTCAGGGTCACACAATGAGTCAGTGGCGGAGGTGGGATTTAAACCGTGGGACCTCCTGGTTACAAGCCCTTTTTTTAACCACTCGACCACACAGCCCTGTATTAATGTATTATTGTTTGCGGCGTGGATGTAAAGCCGCCGCCATTATTTATTATTGTTTTGTATTTTTGATTTTAAAACCTTGTGAGGATGCGTGACTGGACCCCTGGCTCCCCGCTGAAGACACCTATAAGAAGAAAAAGAGGAACCGCCAATGTATATAGAAAAGAAGAAAAGAGTCAAAACATTTAACACAAAAGAAAAGAAAACACTTAACGTGACAAAGGGGTTAGTAAACTGTACCCTAGTGACTATGTGAAGACCCTCTGCACATTTCTGGAAATAGAAGGAACTGTATATTCGGATCATCTCAAAAGCCTAATAAAATGCTGTTAGGCATATGATTTCCATAGTTAAATCGTCAAATGGAGAAAAGCAGCCTTGGTGAAGAATAGTAATCAACACTTGAAGTATTTAATTTTTTTTAAACCTATACTAACTCATGAGACATAGTTAAATCAGTTACTGGAAGTATAATAGTAATATATTTGATGTAGTTTTGCTCATAAGAATTCCAAAAGTTCTACAAATACCAAAATAAACTGTTGATTTTAGGTAATGAATAGTTTGAGAAGCAGTATGCGCTGTCATCCAAATTGCTCAAAGCTAACAAGCAAATGAGGCCACACCCCGAAAGTTATGCCGACCAGTGGCACTAACGCAGACAGTAAAGGACAGGGCAAAGGGTGTCATAAAAATCCCATTACAGGGCAAAGGCAGTTTGCTCCCATTTCCACCGGTAAAGGTTTCCCCGTCATTAAAATCAGGCCCATTGTCTTTCTAATGAGTGAAGACACACTGGGACAAAACAAACTCATAAATGATAAAACCCTTCAGAATTATCATCTTTTACTTTTACATTTTTCAGACTTTTGTTTTAAAATGTATTAACAATACTTACAAGAACCTGTAAAATGCAGACCAGACTTAATGGATTCTAAATTGGATTCTTTGGTGTATTCCCTTGGTTTCTTTGTAACAAACCCCATGGGACAGTATATTATTTAAGAGTAATCTTTTGTATTGTTAGTGTTACCTTAAGTGACCTGTGACCCCACAGGTTTATGGTAACTCCATATAGTTTGCAGGAAATGGTTATGCAGCAGGGAGTTTAGAACTAGCAGCTTGAATACAAATGGATTCATTAGAGAAGGCACTTCATGTGCGAGTGTGTTGAATGAGCTAGCTGGAGAAGTGGAAGGTGACTTTTATACACATTTATAATGGAGCTTCACTGTAGATAGGCATTACTTTTAATGAGTAACGCACACACACACAAAAAGGTGCATTCAACCGATAAGCAAACTTCATTAACTTGTATTGTTAGGTCAATGGACATCAGCACATTAAAACCTTTGCGAATGACCAAAAACACCTGCTTTTATTTTTAATTTTTATTTTTTTTAAGACACTGCACTATTGTTTTAAGAAAAGTGACCCCTTCTTCATCAGTGTAGTTTAATTCTTTTTTAATGTTAATCTTTAGAAATACACGGGGACAGGGAGTTGGGGTGTACGGCTTATGGTTCCTTTGCAGTGCTGGAGAAAGATTCATTAATAATGAATGGCTCTTTGTCAATCTGAGAAAACAGCTTCCTGAGAAGAAAATAAGAAACAATAGCATCCTAATTACCTAGTTTATGTTCTGGCATCTTTATCACCTACTAGAATTTAATAATAATCTGATTCAATATGATTCATTTTGAGTTTATCATGGGTTATAATCTATTAGAATAATATAACCATGTGTGTGGCTGGGCGAGGAGCCTTATTCAATGAAGAGGATAATAGACACAATTTCCCATAAATATAATAAACAGAAAGCCAGTGCATCAGCCAACCCCATTATAAAACTATACTCCAGTGGTTTCAATCATCCCTGCGCATTTACTATACAAAAATACATCTATAGATTTCTAAAATGATACATTGCATGGAAAAAAAAAACAAGGGAAGAGGAAATGACTTTTCCATTTTAAATTAAAGGCCTGTACGGTATTACTGTCTTCTTTTTGTGTGTCTGTGTAATTGAATTGAGAATGTAGACGTGCCTATGATAAAATTGGGACAGATTACTGACAGCACAATAAATGTTGGCTTTCATTTACCAAACCTTTTAGTTGGTTGACCAGTTGCATGGCACTAGACAGCTACAACCTAGTATAAACAGCAAATAATGTATCTATAAATGTGTTTGCACATTTACAGTCTAAGAAAACTTATAATTACTGTATTACATTACATGAAGCTTTGCACTAGTAATGTGCAATTGAAGTTGTGTTGTAATACAGTATAATTAGGACTTTTTTTTCCAAATCTTTACCTCTCTTTAAATGTTAATTAATGTGAACTTTAATGTCTATCATCATTAACTCCCTATTTAAACCCAGTCACAACTCAACTTTTTCTCTAGCGTTTTGCTTTTTCCTCCTCCTCCTCACTTTTTTCATATGTCGCATGCCTCTGTGTCGGTCCCCTCTGGGGAGATAGTCTCACTTCCCTGACCTAGAGTTCCAGGCAGGCTCTTTGTGTGGTCAGAGGGGACCACTGGCCACACTGTTCTTTCACAGCTTATGTGCTACATCTTGCCTCATGAAAGACGGCTCTGTCTTACTTCCTCCTTTATCCTCCCGGGATGTGGCCTTCATACTCTCAGTGCTCGAGTCCCATAACTAACAGATTATTTCTGTTCTTCCAGATTCTCTTTTCTTCCTTACATCAAGGCTTTGAATGAGCCACTCGATCCTCTGAGGGTCGAACCCGGTCGCTAACTGGGACCCAGTCGGGAGGCCGAGCCTATAACGACTCTCCGAGAAGTCAGAGGACTCTATGTTTCAGGGGCCTGGAGGCCGATAGGGCCAACCTCGACTCCATAGGGAAGGCTCTCTCGGTTGGAGTCCGGCCCGTCCTTTTCTCTCTCCCCTGTCCTAGAGGCCAAGCCTCCAATCCTATGTTGCAAAAAACACTCCCTTCCTCTCGCAGCCCTGGCTCCCGCCCCATGAAGTAGTTGTTAAGCTGTCTCTGCATCCAAATAAAGAGAAAACTAGTAATTAAAGACTGGGTTTAAGATTATTTTTGTCTTTGCTACAAATCAAGGCTATTTTAAATAATGGACTTGCTATCAGTGTAAACTCCGTCATGGGTATTTTGTGCTGAAAAGAAAATCTGTCAGGACAACTCTGTTAAATGAGTGAAAATAACAAAAGCACAATGATAAACTAAGTGAATGTAAGAATGAAATGCAATTAGGATCAAAATAAGTTTAAATTCAAGCCCAAAGTATAATACAGTTATTCCTCATTAATAAAAATAACCTTTTGCAAAAGTGTGATACAAAAAACACATTTCTGTGCTTATAGTTTGATTAGTGTAGGGCACAGACTATACATCATTGAGTAGTGTAGGGCACAGACTATATACATCAGCATTAAAAAAAAAGTATTTTCAGCCAGCAGGATCTTCAATACTGCATCAGCAAACTGATTTGCATTTAACTGATCATGATTTAAGAAATACAAATACAAACTCTTGATGGTGGCCTCTATTCACAAAACTGTTTTGATTTACCTGAATTCAGTTTGATATTGCTGAAGAAACCAGCAGCAGTATATATGAATCAATGAATATCAAACTGTATGTACTCATGAAAACAGTCTTAAAATAACTTGAGTTAAAGCCTTTATTAAAGGTTTGATTCAATCAGTCTTTTTACGTGTCTCTACAGCTTTAACCACCAGTGTCCGTTCAACACTTAAAATAAACTTAATAACCACCTGCCACCTAAGACATTATATTATAGCACAGCAAGACTATGTTAAAAGTATAGCCACTAAAGGATTTTTTTGTGCACCAATTTAATTTAGATTCAGGATAGTCAGAACCTACTAAATTCTTAACGCTGATTGATCTATAATACCTTCAGAGATTAGATACATTTTCACTACAAGGTAGTTAAACATGCATTAATGTGACAAATTCTAAATAAGTACAGATATCACATGTTCCTCTAAAAACATGACACAGACATACAAAGCATTACTCAATCATCACTGCCACTGAAGATAAAGTATTTGTCATAGTCAAGTTTGTGGCATTTACATAGATAGCGCGAGACAACACTTTCATGCATTACATATGCATTAAGTCGAAACTTGTATATGTCATTTAAAACAAGGCCAACCTTTGTATAGTATTCTTCACCTAAATCCCTACAGTATACCAGCAAAAGGATAAAGACACAAAATATAGTAGGTTTTTCTTGTTTGAATTTACACAATGATGGTAAACAATATTATACTGCTTGTGTGAATAAAGAATTCAAAAGCACTTCTTTCTATGCATGCCCGGATACTCCATGGACTCCATGGTAACTGTAACCCGTAGCGATGTACTTCTAGAACATATGTCAGCTAAGCTCTGAACTAACTGCAGGCACAGTGTTCAACACTACCGCACCCCTGCCATATGACATACCACCAGGTATGCAGTAAGCTGTCTGCTGAACCAAAACTATCACTGGATGATACAAAAAGCCAAGCATGTCTTCAGATACAGAACAGCATTAAAGCTTTAAGATTCCAATTTCCATCTGATTTAAAGTCCTCCCCACCTTACTCATTAATGTTTCATTTTAAATTATTAAACATTCAACAGGAAGAACATTCATTCTTTAAATGAGTTCTCATGATAACTGCCATTGAAGACAATGTATCAATAGATTAAATATTAAGTGATGTAGGGTTTAATTATGTGTTCATGTTTTATTAATATAACTGCATTACAATATTAATTTAGTTGGAAATAAAGTGCTTGTCCAAACACATTTATTTAGATGACAACGTTACCCTTTAATTTTCCATGTACAGTTTTTATATTATAAAAATGGAACAATTGAAACCAATATTGCAGACCAATTTTCCAATAAATCTTCAAACACTATGCAGTTCACCTGGCTTTAACTGTAATCCATCACACAGTTGCATTTAAGGACACCAGGAGGTTTCCATTACTTGCTTAAAAATATATATCCTTTTAGCTGATAAAATCACTGCCCATTTTTACTCTTTTGCACAAGTGAAATGATAAAGCAAATCCTATCTCAAGCCACTGTAATTAACAATTGCGTCACTGAACAAGAAAAAAGCCATAAAAGATAAATACACTCAATCTGTGTGAGAGGTGAAAAAAAGCGATCTACTAAAAGCTATACAGCAAAAGCATGTACCTACCATAGTTGTAAAAACATATACAAAGCATGATTTTTAGTCAAGCAAATCCTCATCTTATTGCATCTTTAGATTCCGCACTTACAGCAATTTCCGAGAATAGTCTTCCCCCTCATCAATTCCAATGACTGATTGTCCTCATTTGTTGATTTAGTCAACCATTATGTTTGTGTCAGCTGTTATTATATATCTTTAATGAGCTTTGAGGCTCCTATGTTTCCATGTCACAAAGCACGAAAGTGTATGCTAATTCAAAGATAATTAACTACTTTGTTACATCTTTCTCCAAGGCAAATGACTTAAAGAAACAGCTGTAGTATAACAACCACAAACATAGACTGTATAATATTACGACATACTGGTTTTCTACTAACTTACTTTCAGCAAAGTGGAAAGCACTATACAAAAAACAAGCATCAGAGTTACAGCCCAGTACAGTAAACACACTTTCCTTTTGAGAGACAGCTGTATAAATGAGACACAGTGCCTCTGAGCTCACAACAACAAAACCAGCTGACTTCCCCTCACACAACTAAAACAGTTGGATAATGAAGCTTACCTCACCAAGGCACAGCGTACGTAAACAGAGCTTACCAGTTTCTCATATAGAAGGAAAAATGAGCGCTGCTCTGCATGGGAAGTCAAAAGAAAAGTGCACTGAATAGAGAGAGAGAGAGAGAGAGAGAGAGAGAGAGAGAGGAGAGAGAGAGAGAATCCTTCAAGAGCTTGGTCTTTGAGCCTTGTGTTTAGTTTTCTCTGTTTGGCTCCTTTTCTTAAATTCACTTCACACAGGCATCCTTCTTAATCCCCCTCGCAGGAGAAAGAGCACAGTCCTAATGATTAGAACAGACAGGATTCTCTTGGGTTTTATTGTTGCCACTGGACCACTAGCGCACATGAGACCGTGGAAAGTCTGAGTAAACAATATCCCTCCACCGTTCAGGAGACTGTCAGCAAAGTGGACAAATGCTGCTCACTGTTAGCAGGGAGAGACCACACTGATTTCCAATTAAGATAAAGAACAATATACTGAATTAGAATCAAGATTAAAAATGCAACTGCTAGTAAAACTCCTGTGTGAGAGCCACAGAAACCTTTACTAAATCTGAATGCATGTGCACATTTTGCATTTGTCTATTTATACTGTATATGTGCATGTTTAGATTATGCTGTGTGTGAATTTGGATCTAAATATAAGTGTAAATGCACAATCAGAAAAATCTAAACGAAGAAAAAGATATGATATAATGAGAATTGCAAGTGTATACAATATATAAAACTCAACAAATTGCTTTTAGTGTTAATTTCTTATCAAAGAACACTGATGTAATACTATAAAAACAAAATGAAAAACTAATCATGTAAAGTAAACGCAGGCATACAAATTTGTTAAAATGCTGCACAGCTTCAATTTGAATTTCTTAACATGGTAAAGGAGACTAGGAATGAAGACAGGAGCTGAATTCCCCAAACACATATATTTGCAGCATGTTAAACTTTGCTGTCCCTTTGAATTTCTACAGTTAACCATTTTAAAATGCATGAACTAAATGTACACAATTTGACAGCATGTACTGAAGTCTATATAAAAGCGTGCGATATCAAATGATAATCCAAGTTTTGGTTCTAAGGCTTACCTTGACTGTTGTTGCTGCTGCTGCTGCTGCTGCTACTGTTACTATGGTTCACTACAACAGCTCCTCGCCTGCGTTTGGCACTTACTAGCAAGCACTTTTTATCTATGCAGTGCAAGTCTTCCAGATTTCAAATAAAAGCTTGCTTGTCTCTTGTTTTGGCTCCCTCGTTGACGACTATTCCTGCCATTCCTTCTATATCAGGAGGGATCCGCGAGGTTTGAAGGGAAACCAATTTGTTTAGAAAAGCTTTCCTACAGAAGGCAATTCAACCTGAGAAGTGCCACTTCTGTTGCCATTGACCGGGTCATTAGGAACTTAAAGTGATGACTTGAGGGATGTGGCCCCTATGGACCATCCGGTAGGTGGAGAAATTTGTATCTCTGTCTCTATTCCCTAGACAGGCTTGCTACATAAATAAAATGAAGGCAAAACCCCCCCCTCAAAAAAACAAACCTTAATTTAGAATCTGAGTTACCACTTTTACATTTTGTTACATACTAGCTTATCATTATCAAACATGTCAATTTTTCTTGTAGATATTTAGAATTTCAGGAAAAACAATTAGAAACCAAACAGTTTCGAAAGGTTGCATAAATAAATAATTTTAAAAAAACAACCTTTAAAAAATCTATAGGTAAAAATATAGGAAAGACAATAGATTAGAGTTTACAAATCAGACTTATAATCAGACTAACAATTACAGTAGGTATTAGTTCACACTAAAAACATATGAAGTACATATGCATACACAGTGGAATCACTTTGTGAAGACCATCAAAGGGGCTGAATACAACAAAATTGTTCCCTAATAATGGGAGATCCGCAGAGTAGTACAATTCAGTTAGTTCATGGTTACAGCATCTTGACAGTAAATTGTATAGGGCTATAATTTACTGTGTGAAGGAATCCCTTGCTAATTCCTGCTCAATATTTTTCAGATAGTGAATTGATGAGGGAGCACTGTGCTGCTATTTATCAGTTTAAATTACAGTAATATTGCATTAAGCATACCATGGAAATAGCCAGAGGTAATCTTTAACTGCTTCCAACCATTATCCAGCACTTTTAATCACCTCCATGTCAGATCTGACACCACAATACACATGCAGGTACTATCACAGTCCTTCTTCTCTCCCTCCCTGCCCCATGCCCTCACTCACTCATTCATGATTTTGCATTAACCATACCTGGGAATAGTATGAAATCCCCAAAGTAGATGAGTACTAGTGCATTTGGTAAAAGAGTTGGATTTTAGATCCTTCCAGTAATTCTCAGATGTAGGAAAAGGTCAAGCCCAATTCAAAGTGTTAGAAGGCTGATACATTTTTGTTCTTTTTCTTATTCTGTTATTGGAATATGATCTGCAGCATAGCAGCGTTTCCAAGGTGTGGTTGAGAAACTGTCTCCACTTCACCCACATGAAACACAAGCCTGTTCACAATCACAGCTGACTCCCCAGACTGTTCAAAAGATCTATGGAAACTCTGCTTTACTAATCATAATGAAGTGCATTCATACTTATGTAAGTATTCTGGACTTGCCAACTTTTTCCTGGCTAAAAAGTATTATGTTAAAATCGAAGGACTATCTTAATTTCTATTGCAAGATTTACTATATATATCACAATTCTGCAAAATACCTAAAAATGATATTGGGATCACTAAAAAAACCACAAAAAAAACCAATATGTATATCATGAATGATATTAAGCTTAAAATGTATTTACTATGTTGAGTATGCAGTATACAGTATGTAAAGATGAACCCCCCCTTTGTCCAAATCATTATCCTAGAAGTGCCCCCCAACATTTTCCGTCAATATCACCGTTATATGAACTTTGCTCATGTCGGTGGAGCAATTTGCACATAAGAGATCCTACTGTATATTACTTTTTTTTTTTTTTTTTTTACCTTGATAACCTGTATAACCCATGTAAAAAAATACCAAATAAACAATTCTAAAACAGTTTTAAAAGGATTATGGCTAAATATACCACACTGTTTGTTAAGCTGATAATAATACAATATGAAGTAATATACAGTAATTAAAAAGCATTTAAAAAATATATTAAAAAATATAAAATAAAAAGGCATGCAGACTTGTATTCAATTCAAAGTAACTCAAAAAAGGTGAAACATTTTTGTTATAAACTATTGTTACAGTTCTAAAGAAGAATGAAAGCTGCTGTACCTCCATGAAGTCAATGCTTGGTAGATGAATCTCACGTAAACCTCAGCTTGGACCTAAACAAACCACCACCATCGAGCATCTCTGACACCACCCCCCGTCCCCTCCCTTTTGGTATCCCTGCTGTATGTTCAGAGTTGCATGAATCACACTGAGGAGCCTTTGGTTCAACTGAATTATTTTGTAGATGCTGCTGCTCCCATTACTGTCAAACTATTTTGTGGAAAATGCCCTACTCCCGGTTCCCCAATGCATCACAAAAAAACAAAGATGCACAAACAGATAAACATAGTGAAAGTAAACCTTGGGGATCTGGTGATGGATCACTTCATATAACTGAGTCTTATACACAGCTGGGGCACATTTAAAAAGCTTCAATGCACCATTGCCTCCTATTTAAAACCCCATTTCTCAAAAATGATTTAAAAAAAACAACTACCTGATTTGTTTCTGTGCTAATAAAAGTCTGCTTAAAGTGACAGTCAATAAAAAAGAAGATGAAAATAGGTGCAGGTTTATTAAAATTTTACATATATCCTTCTATGTTTTCTTTAATTTACTTTAAGCATTGTGAGTACAATTGTAACAGCAGAGATACATTGTTCTGAAAGCATAGCACAGCGCTGAACAATACAAAATATTCATTTTTTTTTAAAATTCACACTAGGTTTGATCAATTTCAATATTAGTATTAAATAGAATTTTAGAAAAGAACACCTGCCCCTCTATACCCCACACATTATGTGATAACTATCTTGGATAATTTAAACATCTATTAGGCATATCATGTCTTTTCCAAGCCTATGTATGAATGCACCAGATGGTTGAGAGATTGTCAGTTCACAATCACTGTGGAAAACATAGACTAATTATATAAATAAATACCCCAGGCGTGTGGCCAAACCCTTCAGTGTGCCAATGCACAAGGAGAGTCTTAAGGATTTAAAAATAATCCCTTCTTCCTTAATGTAAAGAAAATATTCTTGACGTATTATTGGACATGCTAACTGGTTTTCATCTTAAGTCTTTGGCCATTCTCTTTTTGTTCATAAAGGAAACTTCAGCTCAAACTACAGTTGGTAAATACAAGATTTCAATGGTTTTTAATAGGAATGTTTATACAGTTAATGCTACTTCTACATTACTATTACTACTACTACTAATAACAATAACAATTAATATAATTAGTACAAAATGTGCATCAAAACTGCAGGACAGACCAGCTAGAGAAAACAAAAGCCCCAGTCCAATTGAAAGGTACAATAAACAAATTTAAAAAGCAATCAATCTCATCCTGTGTCACGGTAACATCTTTTCCCTTTGTCAACAGTAAAACGAAACTGACAATGTGCTAGTGGTAGTACTGATGATGACCAGGGCTACCTGTTGAGAGGCACTTGCTATAATCACCCTGAACAACTTCTGTATATCAAAGAGGAAAACATGTGTGCTTTCAAAAACTGTAGATTTAGTTAGCGTCAGCTTTTATTTATCCACATCTAAAGAAATCCACACATTATCTACTAACACACTGGTCTTCTTATTGTATGTGTCTTTGGACTGGGCCAGTCCTGTGTGTGTATCTTGATCCCTCAAGGTTTGGCTGTACTGAACCAGCCCTATGACAAAATGGTTTACTCCCTGAAATCCATCACAAAGCTAGATTTCCTTAATTTAGGAGAATATAATATATCTTAAATCTCTGGCTGTTATGGAACCAGGTGGTCCAGGAAGGCTAATTCCATTTGAACTTCTCCACTGAGTCTATTCAGCAGGTTACAGGCTCTTCCTACCTATCACTGTACGAAGTGCCAACAGGGGTGTGGAATTATTCTTGACCATCCTGTTTGGATCTATATATATATATATATATATATATATATATATATATATATATATATATATATATATACATACAGTATATATATCCCATCACAATCATCATAATCTATCTTAAAAGTGTCTCAGTAGTTAATACTTAGTAAATATTTAATAAGCAAATATTCACATCAACAACATCAAATGGAGCACACTGTATTCATATTCATATTCCACGATGTTTCCTTGTTGAAAGTGTTTCACTATCACTGTAGCCTATATATATGCCAGTATATATTATCTTTATTTATTATACTAATTCTCTAAGCATCCTTGACCCCGCTATGTTATCTATAGTGAAGCTCACCATCACATCCTTTGTTATCGTTCTCTCTCTCATGCATCACAGAACCTTTTGTTCTTTTGACCTTTCCTTAGTGCAACTGTATTCATGTACAATACCTCCTAACAGGAGATGGCCCTGATTCTCAATGCTTTTAAGCTGATAGTCTTGTTTTTGCCTTATGCAGCATTTCATTCAAAAATCATCTTTTGGATTATCATAGATTGTATACAAACCTTATGATCTGTGATAACGAAATTTATCACTTAAAGAGCTGATAAAGACACAGAGGCTGTGCAGTGACCACAGAGCATCACACATTATACAGACCATATAATAGTTATCATAAATAACAAATATGAAATTAAATTTGACATTTAAATGTGTAGGAAATTTCGTGGTATAAAAAGATTATGTACTAAATCTTCATTGTGTGCTATGAATAATCCCACACAACCCCCTCGACACTACATGTCTCTGGAGGTTATTGGCCATCCGGCTCATTCATGGGATAATTCTTGGTAAACAATGAAGACTCCTATGGTAGAAGCCAGCTGAAATTTAGACTCTTTTCAAGCACTGTCACTGAAAAAAAACAAAACAACAAACACCGTACCACAACTTCTGGCTCAGGTCATGCCTCCTTCGGGCATTCTGCCACACGCAAAATCGATCCCAATAACCCTTTAATAAATAACTGGAGAATTAAAGAGGCAACACAGCTGGAAACTGAACTGTGTTTTAAATTGACTATCCAGGGGATCCTTTAAAGAGAATTTTGAATTAAGAGAAGATTCACTGCAATCACAACGTCTGGGAAAGTCTGCTGCTGGAGCCCGGATTGCTAGTTGCATCTTTTCAAGTGGACTTTCCAAACACTGACTGGCAGCTCCATGGGGGCGAAGGGGCATGTCAATCACTTTCACTCAAATGCTGTTTCATTCAGTATAATGTGGCTTTGATTTATTTGACCCCATCCCCACCCCCACCGCCACCCCTGCACCCTGCCCCCAACCACTTTAAATTAGCTGGAATAATGTGCCTTTACTGCAGGTCAGTCACAAAAAGTGATTCATAATGGTAAGTGACCTGGAAAAGATTTCATTGTACTGAACACTTGTGTTTGCCTTTGCAAGCAGTTCTGTGGCAACAGACCTGAGCAGCTCTATGGTCAGATTTATTTACTGGATGTCAGAAATTAGATCCTGCGATAGTGGCCTGTATGAGCTCTGTTAAAGTAATCAGAGAGACGACATTTGAAATGTAATGTTACAGACAGGAGGAGTAAAATCCACATAGAACGTGGTTGTCAATCTCCCCTTCTTTTTTCTTAACCATTATTTTATACTAAATAATAAAAATTGTAATATGTCTGCAATCTCATAAGACCTGTATCTAAATCAAGTATTGTAATTATACAGGGGTACTTGCCATTTTTTTCATTCAAAGATCCTGTTCTTTAAAATTTTTCCTTTTTTCCTTTTTAATAGGATATACCATTTTTATTTAGACAGAATTTTAGCTCAAAAACACCAACTCTTTCTACTTTTAGGCTTTTAGCACTATCGCCTTCAATAGATGAAAAATAGGTTAAAAGAAGAGGTGTTATTGTATAAAGATACTTGGGGTTAACTGCACAGAATTCTTTGATTTTCCTTTTCTTTGTGGCAGTGATGACTTCAGCTAATTCATTTCCTTTCCTTAGACCATGCTGTTATTCCTGCAGGGTTTCTAGTCATGTCTGCAGGTTCAAATGTTTTAATGCACAAAACAGATATATCTGTTCATTCATTGAAAACAGTATTTCTGAGGCATGTGCTAGGTGGTTTAAAATACAATCCAACCCTTCAAGAGAAATAGTCTTTCCACCAAAGTTAATGAAATATAACAATGTTAGAAAATAAAATCTGATTCTATAATTCCATTGGAAATTCTGACATGCACTCTAGTCTTATTTTTCTGACAAACCCATCAGTGAATTAAGCATAGAAAAAACTAAAAGCAGTGAAAAGCTGCCTTTTTGTATTATATCTAGAGTATGAATAGAAATGTATACTATATATTTTTTAATGGATACAATTATGTTTTGTGTGACTCATTTATTGTAGACTGTCCAATATGTTTTTTAAAAAAGGAAAGATATAATTCTTCCAACTTCATTCCTTACTTCATTGAATCACATTGGCCTCTCATATTTCATGTTCAAGCTCAAGGAGTTTAAGGTCTAAATTAAAAGCTAAGTGCTGTAATTGGAGACGATGGCTAAAAGGATACATCTGAGAGACACTGCTGATGGAACTACTTCCAGGTCACAAACTTAATAGAGGTTATTCTTACATGCAAAAGTAAATGACTGCTAACTCCACTCATCACATTAAAAAAAAAAAATTGCTTCAAAATATATCACATTATAATAAATACCGAAATCTTCTCACTGTATCCATTTCACAAAAATGGCTTCTTATATTTATATGTACTAATTTGACCTAATACTAGAATCTCTACTACAGTTCAAACAGAGCATATGTTGATTGAGTTACTATTTAACAAGGCATTTACATAGAATCAAAAAAGTAGACAGTATGTATTTTAAATAAATAACAAATGACAAGAAGTACATAACACTGTAATTGGGATCTGATGGGTATTCAGACTGCAACTTCAATCTTTTTTTAATTCTCCATTATTTCCTTAATATAATGAAATAAAATGTCATTATTCAGAAGCAGAATGCACTGTGTAGACAGAGGTGTACACTTGGACACTGACAGGTGATGTCTTTTGCTTGCTCTCACGACAGTCTTATGGCATGGTACTGGCAGGCTCCATAGCGTCCTACACAGCACTGCAAGCAAATCTCAACACTGACCTGACCATTGTAATTCTGTTCTGGGTCTCTGTTTAACAGAGACTGCCATTGCATTGAATAGTGAAGTAGTTTTGAGCTGTAGGCTAACGTCCACTGGGAGCCGATCACACACAATCACACACATTCACAGATATATTACATGCGATGCATTTGTAGCTTGTTTTTTGTCCCATGAGTATTCCAAGCAATTGTGATGTAAACAGACAAACTCGGTTTAACATGGGAACAGGTTATGCTCCATTTACATGTGAGATAACTTACTGTGGCATCACTTGAAAAGTAAACCCCATAGACCTCATTCCTGGTGAAAAAAAAAATAGTTTTAAACTGAAGCAATCTGAAAAAGAGATGGTCGCTGTCTTATTTACATCATTATTAAAAAAAGCCTTCTGTTGTCAATTGTGGGCTGCATAAGCCTCGGGGTATCTGCTTGTTGAAGTATTTTGTTTCATTGGTAAGAATATCTTCAAGTTTAAGATGCTGCCAAGTGCCAGAAAACAAATGGATTGAGGTCTGTTTTTCCAGCATAGATAAGAACTAAGACATGTATTTTCACAAACAACAGCAACCTCACATTTAAATAATGCTAGATTTAGATAGCATCTCATGTGATCTAATAATCACAAGGTTTTTACATTTTCAGTATGTCATTACAGAAACATATAGTTGTGTATCTTGGGCAATTGTGTAGTAACTTTAAATATTGCAAACATTATTCACTGTTTCTTGTTTTTTTATCCTTATCATCAATATTTAATACATATCCAACTGGGATACTACTTGGTCTGGTAGGACGATTTATACCAGACTCACAAATTATGTTAGAGCTCGATCGCTCAATGAATGAGAGATAAGAAACCTTGTAGCTCCAAATTGCTTATTGATTTGCAATCCAGGTCAATACTTCATGTCATGGCTGTTGGTGCCCCAAGGAAAATGAGTCTTTTGTATTTAATACGTACATGGGGGCATAACTAGTGATCTCCCTTTATCACGCTATAGTCGGGAGCCGTGATAATTAGAAGTCTGTGCTATTAGTGTTGTAGTATAAGTATTACTGTAATGGCGTTATGGGGCAAACGGGAGCCAGAGCAATGCCACTTTATAACAGATTCCGTGGTGTGAAGGTGGCGCACCGTAATCCTGTATCGATGAATCGTGATGCTTGTTTATGTGATAACGTAATAGAAATATCGTTTATATCTTTATAAAAGCACAGCATAGCTCATTGAAGTTTACCAAGTGGATGTTGAATGAAGAATAAGTATTTTATAGTTAATAAAGTTTGTATCACGTCGCTTGTAACAAATGTATGTCACCCTGGATAAGGGCATCTGTTAATAAATAATAATAATAATAATAATAATAATAATAATAATAATAATAATAATACAGTACCATTTAATACGTACAGTTTTCCTGTTCCACAGGTAGATATTTAGCACAAATCAGGTACATCCAGCACAGTAAATGACATGGTGGCATTTGTGAAGTCAGGCAAGAAGAACAGTTTCTGTTTACTTTTATTCTTCTGTGTTTTTGTAGGCACAAATGTGTAACGTATACAATCTGAATTACATTTAGCAAAAATATAAATTTGTAAAATGGAACTACTTATTAAATTGTATGGACCACAGGGGTATGTTTTGTACAAATAATAAACACCTGTTCTGTGGCAGTTAAACTTTCTTGTATTGTTTATATTTCTTGTGTATTTATGTTTGCAGACACATACAGCATTTCGAATTTTGTTTACTACGTACTTTGTTTATAAAGTTCTGATTTCCATTGTCCCTTGGAGTCCATTATAAGTGGAGTGCACCTGTATTTGGTAGAAATTAGCTGTGGTGGAGGCAAATGTTTGATTAGCTTACATTTCTGCTATGGCAGCCAGATCTCCAAAATGTTCAGTAGTTGCTTCCTAAACAATAGGTTGACATATACTTGTGCACAAAAATTTGACCCTGACCAATTCACCCCTGCGACAATTCATCCACGTGACAATTTGTCCCCAAGACAGTTTGTTCCCCTGAGATTTTGTCCCCACAACATGAATCATAATACAAGAATAGTTTGTCTATACTTTTGAGATGGTGGACTGTGTTGCTCGTTCATTTCAGCTGGCTAGTGTTGTTAATGACACCGTTTTTAGGGTTCACCTGGAGCCGGGATTATTTATGAATGTAACACCAGCACTTGACAACAGACTGCGAGAGAACCTTGTTAAGTCATGTGTTTTGTTAAAATAAGGGGTTTATTGGGGGCTCCTGTGGTGCATCCAGTAAAGGTACTTCACGTGGAGTGCAGGATGCGCCCTATAGCTTGGAGGTCGCCAGTTCAAATCCAGGCTATGTCACTGCCGACCATGGCCGGGAGTTCCCAGGGGGCGGTGCACAATTGGCCAAGCACTGCCCAGGTGGGGAGGGTTTAGGTTGGCTGGGGAATCCTTGGCTCATCGCGCATTAGCGACCCCTGTGACTGGCCGGGCGCCTGCAGGCCTGCCTGTGTGCAACTCAGAACTGCATGGTTCTCTGACACTGTAGTTCTTTAATGGCTTCATGGCAGGCTTGCAGTATGGGAAAAAAGCGGATGGCTGACGGGACATGTTTCGGAGGATGCAAGTGTGAGTCTCTCCCATCTTAGTGCGGGGGTTGCAGTGGTGAGCCGGGTTGAATATTTAGGCATTCCAAATTGGAAGAAAAATCAGGGGAAAAATAATTGTAGTTTCCAAATTTAAAAAAAATCATGCTGTTTGGACCCCAATCTCCCGCCAGCATTCTGGAGGTGCATAAAGGACAAGCAAACGTGACAGTCAACAAGTCCTTTTGCAGTGCAAATGCCGAGGCAGTTACACTTTTGTTAGTAGAAGATCTCTGGTGCTGCACCATTGGGCACCGCCCTAAGGGAAAAAGATTCAGTTGATTGCAAAGGGCCTTGTTTGCTCTGTAATCATAACTCTACTATATTTAAATATAGCAGGCGTGTCTAAATCATGGTCCTGGAGGGTCATTCTACTCCAGGTTATGTAAAAGTAAATACCAAACTACTTTTGGGCCCTGATGAAACTTTAAGTGGTTCAATTAAACAATTTTAAATTATGTTTGAAGAAGGAGCTGGAATGGAACCAAGCTGGACCAAAAATATAGCATGCTATTGCATAGTTTGACTACTATATTTTCTACCATATTTTCTACCAAATCCTACATTACATCATTTTCTGAGTGAATGTGCCAGAAGAGATTATGGTCAGTATAAAATGTTCTTGTTTAGCTCAAATAATAACAGGCATTTTTGAGGAAGGAACTGATTTAAAACATCTGCAAGCGCAAAACAGATTGCCAAAATGCATTTGCTGGTTCATTTTTTAATTTGATTACTGTTGGATCAAAACAAGGTGCACCTTGCCTCTCTTTCCATCAGCTTTGCAAACAATGAACTGTAAGCAGATATTTTCGCATGTCTTTACATCCATCATTTAGCATTTAGCAGTCTGTCAGTGGGTTAGGATATAGTGTTCAAAAGGCTACTATGTTTCAAAGTCTTTTCCATTATGAGGGATTAGTTCATTACTAATCTCATGCTTTTAGTCAGAGCAAACCCTGAAGTAACCTGTAATCTTTGCCTGTGAGTCCTTTTTGCATGTAATGTTAATCCAAATAGCCTTAGGAGATCTTTTTTTTTTTATTTGTGTTTCATGCATTTTCATCTGTTCTGTCCAAGGTTGGAAAAATTTGAAGTCACTACAATTCAGAAGATAATTGTGATAATTGTGAAGTGTTTTAATTGAAGACACTGATGGAAGTAAACTGTGCTGAAGTGTAAAACATTTGGGGATTGTGTTTATGTATTTATTTATTTGAATCCAAAAAATATATTTAAAAAAAATGCAAAGTTGAATTCACTTTGAGAACAATGTTACACAGTAATGATGAGTTTATGAATATCAGTAGGTTCTTATTTAACCAGTGGTGGATCTAAACAGCTATGTTAGGTGTCTCTATACTATATTAAACTAGCTTGTGATTTATAGAACCACTTTTAAACATTACTACTTACATGCAGTACGACCCTGGTATTAGTACAGCTGTTTTCATGTTTCAGGTAAATAACTTCTAAAATGTAATCATCTAAAAAGGTGTTTATTGCACACATTAAAAAATATCCAAGACAAGCAGCCAATGTATGATTTTCTTGTTTTTTGTTTTACTGTAGTTTCATTCAGATTTAGTGTTCATTTTATGGATATATATGGCAGCTACTCTTACAGATTTCCCACAGCTATGCAATAAAGTGAACTGATGCATTAAGTAGTTACATCCTGTGGATTTGTAAGCTCGTTCCCAGACCTAGAGGATCTGGTAAATAACTAGGTAGCTCTCCCATATGTGTGGTTTGCTGCCACAGAAATTAAATATAAGATCAAAATGGATCTTTGTACAACATTCATTTTCTGTGGTCTAACTAAGAGCTGACCTAAATCAAATATATGATCATGTTAATATTCCTGAGCTCTAAAAATAGTGTACTGTATATCAAAATACATTCAGACTTATACAGACTTATTTTATTCCTTTTAACAACATCTTTTTTGTACACCTTATTCTCTCGATTAATGCACATTAGAAGTTATGAATTGGTATTTCAAAGCAGTTGATTGCTATAGAAACAGTTTTTTCTGTGTGTTGTTGTAAGGATAGGGTCCACCTTTTAAGCAGCCTATCATGAAATGTAAAGTATGCTGATGAAAAATAAATTAAATTGTCAATGGTAACTTGTCAAATAGGCTGTGTAATGTATTATCAGTTTTACTACAATGCTGATGATAGTTCTATAGTGGATATTACACTAACTAGAACCTCCACTTTGGTGGTCCTTTAGGATCCCCTAAGGTAGAGCCTAAAAGGTCAGTGACCATATAATGAGCTTAAACTACAGTAGCAAGTGTCAGAGAAAAAGGCCCTTAAACGATAAGCTCAGCAGACAAACAAAACAAGGTCAGTGGTGTATTTATCTCTCTTGGGCTGTGATTTCTATTTTAAGCTAAATATCCTCCTGACTTTACTCCACCTAATCAATTACTGTAACAAACTGCTTGCCAGCAATACATATCTAGAGCTTTAATATTGTGCTTATCCACAGAACAATTTAAATTTCAGTCCTATTGGGTAAATATGTATCCTCTTGTCTAGCAGAATCGTTCTCAAAAAACACTACCAATGATAATCTTTTGGCTTGGACTTTCATCTTGTTAGATCAAAGAGATGTAGCAGGTTTAAACCTGCTATGCTTTTCAGATTGGAGACCTCTGATGAACATGAGGTCCTGTAGGAAGTGGTGTATTGGGGGCTCAATCAACGCTTCAGCAATGACACTCTCTTAAGGATGGGAAAATAAATTGTTGGTGTCATATTGTGAAGTCAGATTATACCACACCTATTGTAACACAGTTAACAGTTTCAGCATCCATGTCTCCAGAAAACATACAAGTCAGGAAGCATTGTAAAGCAGGAAATGTGTTCATTTCATAAAATTCTGACTGTAACGTTATTAGCATTCCTAACTGTAATGATGAAGTAATTAAATGGTACTATTTTATGGCCAGGGAGTAAGCATTATCTTGCTTATAAATGAAAATATCACTCGAGCAGTCTAATAGAAATCCTCAAATTCACAGAAAAAATTATTGGTGCTCTTACTTAGGTATTTAGCCGTAATACACTGAACACCGTGCCACTACTGATTGTTCTTCTAAATTATATGACAAAGCAATAGGGAGCCACTCATGTGTATCAGTCTCCCCGTGGTTATTGCATGCGTTAAGACAGTAAAATAAGGCCGACGTCAATGTGAAAGTGGTACAAACGCACAGCAGGGTTCACAGCATAACCCCCCTCCCCCCCCCCAGATGCTACTCTAAATAGATTATGAGGACTAGGAATTAAAAAGCAGTGGTATTTACAGTAATCAATCATCACTCTATTGGATATAACCAAGCCCAAACCAAGACACTGCACTATGAAATAAACCACAACCTTTGCAATATGACAAGATTTAGTAAAAGATTAAGACAAACATACTGTGTGATCCTAGACATCTAAGCATCTCACATAAACAACAAAAATACACACGTCAGCAACTTTTAAGGAGACTTTGATCACTATAGGGCTCAGTCATATTTCAAGACCATCTTAAGTGGTTTCTGGTGGCCTGTATAATCAGCAATCATTCTTTTAGAATCACTAAGCTTTTGATCTAGTGATGTTTTGTATGTTGTTCTCAAATGAAAAACCAATGTGTTGTACCATGTTATGTTCAGAGGGTCTATTATACTGGCCAAAGCAGTGGAATAAATAATTGTTTTAGGCCAATACAAATTTAAAGCTTTCAGTCTTGAAGTGTAGTTTTTTTAAATTTAAATTTTGAAAGCCTTTAGTGATATAAACCATACTTAAGCTAAGAACAAAATCTAATTTTAACTTCTGACCAGATGGAAGTGGGGATTAGAGCACAATGCTGCTTAGACATCTTAAGTGATTCCCAGAATGGTCTATTGAGAGTAATGTACTGTAAAAACAAAAATATATAGGGTTGGGGGTTAAAATCCTAACTGCCAGAATACATGTGGGAATGTGGCTGGGGCCTTAGTTGAATAACTGAATGATCAATTAGGCTCCAGCCACATGGCATATAAGGGGAGAAAATCCTTTGTTTGGGAGAGAGTGTTTGAAGATGAGTTAGGTGCTGTGTGCTGTGTGCTTTTGTTTTGGTCTGTGAAGGCGAATACCCAGCCGGACATTAGTATTGTTTTTTTTTTGTCGTTGTTAATAAACGTGCAACAACAGCACTTTACCTGCAGTTTCTAGCCTCTGAGTCTCATTCTTGATGCTATACTGCTACATAATTATTCACTGATTATGGCGGGTATTTGCTGCCATGGGAATAACTTACAGAGTATGCATTTTGTAAAAGTACAAATAAAATCTAACTTATCAGACAATACTTTTTCTGTCTGCTAGCAGTTACTTTATAATAAAACTGTATATAATCAATGTCCTTGTGACCTCACATTTTGGTTTATAATGTGAGACTGTGGCAAAGTGGCTGTAGTGCGCACAGTTATTTTACTTTCGTCCTTCAACGTTTCCCTTAACCACAAACAAAGGAACAGATCACCTAGCCACGTCCCCTTTTGTACCTTCAGTCACGCCCCCTCCGTTAGCGAGTGCAACCGTATCTCCTCCAATCTGCAGTTGTCACATCGCTTTTCCTCTGGAGCGATGCAGCTGTGCCCCCTTTCTAGATGGCTGACTTCCACCTAACCCTGGGAATGAATTGTCAGGCCATCCAGTTCAGGGCACTCTATTCCCTTTACACTTGTCCTTACAGTTTGGGGGGAAGATTTATCAACAAGAATTGGGTAAAATCATTATTCCTGAGCATAAAATCAAAGACAAACATTAGAATATCTTATCACACTGTTGCCACATTATGAAATGGAAATTTAAGTCAAAGCTGTGAACATTTTTCACAACCCTCTTAAATACTGAACCTTTATTCTCCTTAGCTATTAATGAAATACGTTATTGGAAGACTAAGGGGAACATTTACTAAGATTTTCTCACACGTCAGGGTGATTTTATTAAGAATATTATTAGTGAAACCATCTTTGAGTTTTTGTTGCATAGCTCGACACAATGGCAAAAATCATTCCTAAAGAAGCTCTTTCAATTGTTCCGTAGCAAACTGACATGAAAAACTGAACTGGTTTGATTTTCAATTTTGGACGCTTTTACTGCCTGCATTCAGCATTTGCAGTTGTTCTATCATTAGTATTTAGGGCATTTGTAGTTCTTTAAAGACATGTGGCACAGTGGTTCTTGATTTTTTCGGTTGCAATCTCTATCTCGTATTCTGTAATATTGGATTATCCAAACACCCCCTGGTGTTAGTTAGCTTGGATAATAGGGGTTTTACTGAAATGAAATACAAAATACACAATACATGCACACTAAAACAAGACAGCATTATAAATATATGATGAATAAGGGATACAAGATAAAAGGTATTTCAATAAATCTGTTGGGAGAGCAAACACCACAAGCCATTTCAAGTGTTTCTGCATTCATTTTTAATGAACTTCTTGTGCACTCCACACAAGTTATTTTCTGAGCACTAAAGAATCATGTTTTTATAAAATAGAAAACTACTTTGTTTAAATGGCAGTCCGTGGGAGTCATTTACAGCATGATGCTTTATCAGTAAACTGTGCTCTAATACAAGAGAGGGTTTTATTAGAAGTTTTTAAAGGTTTAGGTACAATAAATAGTAGATGTGTCACTGTTTACATTAATCGGATAAGCCCATTATTTAAGAAAAAATAGTATCAGATACATTTTCATACAAACTTGCTACACAACAACTGTCATGCTCTGCTTGAGGGATCCAACAGTCAATGAATGACCAACAGTGAAACCATGTAGGAATTGAGGTGATCTGGCAGAGCTGTAAGGAGAAGCTCTATGCCTCATTGTCCTTCATCTTTCATAAGTGTGATAAAGTGTGGGGTAAAGTGATGGAGGGCAGGTAAATAGGGCCACGCCTGGAAAGAAGCATATACCCTTTCTGACCACTGAGATAAGAAATGTAGTTCAGGGAGATAATGGCGGCGGGCTAAATGACTACATTTCCCAAGGGGCTTTGAGTGGCTAGATTACAGGAGAATGGGTTGCACCTGTGCTTAATTAATGATGAGTATTTAAACACCCTACCTGAGGGGTTCTCTGGCAATGTGGGGCTAACGTCTGTGAACAAAAGAGGAGACTGGAGTGGAGGAAAATTAATAGCGACAACTATTGTCGGTTGTGTGTATCTGTTTGAGTTTGTTTTGAAAACCAGCAAGCAGCTTAGCTGCCTGGGTGACAGTTAGGGTAAATGGCTGTTGTATTAGTAAGTTCTCCAAAAAAGGAGATAGAGTTTTATTTTGTTTTGTAATTTTTGTTTAAAAAATTGGTGACTCTGTGTCCCTTTGACAGGACACAGTAAAACTAATAAACATACAGGCCCCGCCCTGTTTAGACCTTATTTCTGTTGTCTGAGTGTAATTGCAACACCACACTAGAGGACCGCTGTGAAAGACCTGCTGAGTACTGTGGTAAATAACACCCCACGTTGCTACAATAAGGATTAAACTTTGACATTTTAAGAAAATTATGTTGGCTGTACATTTTGTTTTGAACCACTATGAAGCAGGGTGTGGAAACCCCCGGAGCACTCCTCCAAGCAGATCTGCATACATGTGGATGAAGTGAACAAAGTAGGGTAGTGGCCGTATACGTATTAGTCATATCGACTGTGTAAAGGGCAGTGTTGTGGGATGCACTGCTGTTACGGATTCTGTCCCGTCAGTGAGATGAGATGAGGTTAAAAGCTTTATAACCACAAATGCAGAGGAGTCGTCGGTTTGCCACCTGCCTCTGCGCTGTTACATCTGCTCATAAAGCTTGGCTGTGTATAAATTAAAAAAAAACCCTGTTAGCATCTTCAATACAAAGACTGATATTTCAACCATCTAATTTTGCTACAGGTTCTTTTGTTTATTTGTTTATTTTTATTAATATATACAGCAGACTATGGGGTGCCATGTGTAAAAAAGCATTAATATTTTAACATGTATTTTTTTCCAGATTTAACTTGAATCTTGTATTTTTTCCCAGATTTAACTTAAATCTTGTATTTTTCCCCAGATTTATAAATGTTGTGAAAATAAATAAATATTTTTTTTAAATGTGTACATTCAGATATAATTTATAAATCTAGTTACAAGATTTAACATTTAGCTAAATATTTAACTAAATCTTAAATCTCTTAACTTGATTTAACATTTAGCTAAATATTTAACTGGCCAGCTAAATCTGGAGTTTGTATGCAAATGAGCTCCGTCTGCTTTGTGCTTTCACGCGATATGATTGGCTCTTGTAATGCTAATCGGGACATATGCAAATTTAAGCATTACAAGAGTCAATCAAATCGCGTGAAAGCACAACTTGGACTGAGCTCATTTGCATACAAACTCCATATTTAGCTGCCAGTTAAATATTTAGCTAAATGTTAAATCTTGCCTGGACTTTCCACTCCCCCTTATGAAGTAGTGTTGGAAATGCCCCTTCATATACATGGAATATTCCAATGTAAGGGAATTGCACTATGAAAATAAACGTTAAAAGTAAAATATGGAATAACTCAATTTACAAAAAGTTGGATTATTGCGCAAATTAAATTAGTAAATGCCTCATTTTAGCACAGTGGAAAAATGGGGCCAATGTTTCCACTGTCACTGTTTTTAAGTTGGTGAGAATTCAATAACAGTAAAGCTGTTTCTGTTCTATGATTTATATGATTTTATTTTTAATTTGGACATTGATAAATGAGATCGGTCTACACATTATTCTAGCAATGACTATATTTCTTACTTCAAAGCAGTACTTATCTCCAGTACTGAAGGGAATAAATAGCTTGAAGACCTTGCTGACACCAGTTATTGGGGAGTGTGTGTTGTATAAGATCCCACTCAAGTCCTTAAATCCCTAAAGGAATGTGTCGTCTGTGCATCGTCATATATATATAAGCAGCCTGTATATATATATACAGTGCCTTGCATAAGTATTCACCCCCCTTGGACTTTTCCACATTTTGTAGTTTTACAACCTGGAATTAAAATGGATTTAATTGGGATTTTTACCATTTGATTTACACAACATACTTAACACTTTGAAGGTGCAACATGTTTTTTATTGTGACACAAAAGTTAATTAAACAAAAAAAAAAGACATTTGTTGGTTGCATAAGTATTCACCCACCTGAGTCAATACTTGGTAGAAGCACCTTTGACACCAATTACAGCTGTGAGTCTTTTTGGGTAAGTCTCTACCAGCATTGCACATCTGGATCCTGCAATTTTTGCCCATTCTTCGTGGCATAATTGCTCAAGCTCTGTCAAGTTGGATGGGGACCGTTGGTGAACAGCAATTTTCAAGTCTTGCCACAGATTCTCAATCGGATTGAGGTCTGGGCTTTGACTGGGCCATTCTAAGACATTCAGGTTCTTGTTTTTAAACCACTCCATTGTAGCTTTGGCTGTGTGTTTAGGGTCATTGTCCTGCTGGAAGGTGAACCTCCGCCCCAGTCCCAGGTCTCTTGCAGACTGAAACAGGTTTTCCTCTAGAATTTCCCTGTATTTGGCTCCATCCATCTTGCCCTCAACCCTGACCAGTTTCCCAGTCCCTGCCGATAAAAAGCATCCCCATAACATGATGCTGCCACCACCATGCTTCACCGTGGGGATGGTGTTCTCAGGGTGATGACAGTGTTGGCTTTGCGCCACACACAGCATTTTGCGCTAAGGCCAAAGAACCAGACCAGAGAACCTTTTTCCACATGTTTGCTGTGTCTCCCACATGCCTTTTGGCAAAATCCAAACAGGATTTGATATGGGTTTTTTTCAGCAATGGCTTTCTTCTCGCCACTCTTCCATAAAGCCCAGCTTATAGTTGTCCCATGGACGGTTTCTCCCATCTCAGCTGTGGATCTCTCCAGCTCCTTCAGAGTTACCATTGGCCTCTTGGTTGCTTCTCTGACTAATGCCCTCCTTACCTGGTCACTGAGTTTTGGTGGACGGCCTTCTCTAGGCAGAGTCGCGGTTGTGCCATATTCTTTCCATTTTTTAATAATGGATGTAATGGTGCTCCGGGGGATGTTCAAAGTTTGGGATATTTTTTTATAACCCAACTCTGATTGGTGCTTCTCCAGAACTTTATCCCGGACTTGTTTTGATAGCTCCTTGGTCTTCATGATGCTGTTTGTTTAGATATGCTCTCTAACAAACTCTGGGGCCTTCCAGAAACAGGTGTATTTAATCTGAGATCATGTGACACTTTAATTGCACACAGGTGGACTCCATTCAACTAATTATGTGACTTCTGAAGGCAGTTGGTTGCACCAGAGCTTATTTAGGGGTGTCACAGCAAAGGGGGTGAATACTTATGCAATCAAGACTTTTCAGTTTTTTATTTGTAAATTATTTTGAAAAATATGTCGATTTTTTTTCCCACTTCCACATTATGGACTATTCTGTGTAGATCAGTGACAAAAAAATCCAAATTAAATTCATTTTAATTCCAGGTTGTAACACTACAAAATGTGGAAAAGTCCAAGGGGGGTGAATACTTATGCAAGGCACTGTATATATATATAACTGGTTTTGGCATAGGAGATCATTGTGATAAAACATGCTTATGAGCAAGGGGATTAATAAGTGTAAACATTCTTTACTTCCTAATAAAAAGTCAAATTACCCCATACAATTTAATGTTATTTGGCCTTGATTAAGTGCTCACTTTCAGCAATAATATGAGTTTATCATTTTAAATATAATAAGAGGCAAGTGCCAAAAGATGGGATTACATTTATTCTGCCTTCTCCTATGTGAAATTTCTACTCCTATGTGAAACGTGATAGTGTATATATATATATATATATATATATATATATATATATATATATATATATATATATATATATATATATATATATATATATATAATTTATCCAGTTTAATGAAGTTTTGCACTCCAGATTGCTGTGTCATTGACTGCAGCACGCTCACAATGCTGGCAAGTAACTGTTAAATACTGTAATTACTGTAAATACTGTAATTTTGACACCAAACAGATATATTAGGTCAAGCTGATTTAAGAACGTTCTTCTATTACATGTATTCCATCTCTTTGTCCACAAAGCTTTAAAGTATATTATATACCATTGTCCTACTAGTGTGACCAAAGACTGCCCTTGAGAGACCCTCCTTAGGGGGTGAGGGAACTTTTTTTTTTTAAACAGGATGGAAAAAATATGTTGTTTTTGTGATATGGACTACATTGGGGCTTTATTGAAATTAATTTCCATTGTAACCAAAACTAGATTTGAACCCAGGCTAGAAGACATAGGCTAGTGTGTTAAGTCAAAACTGGTTTCAAAGGTATCCCAGGCTGATTTCTTTTTTGCACAACCAAGAACACTATTCATTGTTGTTTTAGTGATATCTTTGTGAATGCTTTATCAACGCCACTGCAGTATGCCCTAATATCCTACAGAGGCTTAGATTCCAGTGCCCTTAAAAATCAAAGCCAATAGCTTTTCGTTTTAATAAAGCACATTAAAGCACGTTAAGATTTCACTAAAATAAAACAAAATAAATAAATAAATAAATAAATACATAAACAAAAACACTTATAATGGAACAGAAACACTGATAATAACCTAATAACAACCTTTGAAATATCAGTCCCCATATTGAATTTGCTGAATAACTGTCGAGTTACAAGTTTAGCAGGCATTCGTCTTAGATCTTCAGCAAGGCATTGCTATACCTTTGGTCATCAGAAAACAATGCTGTGGACTTTGACCATCATTGGACACATGACTACCATGATCCTTGAAAGGAGTGGGTTTCTATGCACTAAACAAGCAATTAAAATCCTCTTTGGACAAGTTACAAATCCACAGGAATGTAACCTCCAAAGGGGATTACATTCCTGTGGAGGCAACTAAAGAATCTAGATTCTAGTATTGAAACTGCTAGGATTCATTCTTCAACTGAAGCTGAAGCCACTAACATATAATCTTCAGCACTAAAGTCTTTGAAAGATTTCATTTTGGGTCACTATTTTTGTTTCACATGATATTATTGTCACATGTTGGCAGTGCAATAACACACTTGGAGGCATTAGCTGCTGAACACAAAAGGAGCCCAACCAAGATTTGCTTAGCACACAGGCATTCCTGGGACATTCCTCCACCAGAATAAAACTGCTAACAGCTCATGGTTCTAAAACAAAAAAACAATCCACTTTCACAGGATGGCCACCCCCACTCCGGGTGGCAGACCCCTTCCATTTACAAAAGATTTCACACACAAATAGTAATACAAATCATGGAAAAGTGCAGGGCAATACTAATTTAAACATAGTAAGATAATTATTTAGTTCCTAACTGTCTTTGGGCAATAAATATACTTACCCTTTGACCTCTTTTCATTTGTGGATTCAGAAAACAGTATCTGCAAAGCTTTTGATTGTAAAAGGCCCAGAGCATTTTTAATAACCAATTATGTTTTCCACAATTTCCATTGTCTTAAATACTACACATACACTATATATATATAGACACACACACACACACACACACACACACACACACAAACACACGTTCTGGACGGCTCCTTTAACTGCTGTTAATTGAGACTGAATCTAGACTGGATTTGCTTCTATGGTATTGTTGTTTCATTTTTTACTTAGTATTTTTATAAGAAACAGTTTTATTTAAAAAAATACTTATTGTATATATATATATATATACAATTAAGTAAAATACAATTATACAATTAAGTAAAATATTGTAGATATAATATTGTGTGACAAATCTTGTATGCTTTGAATGTGTATATTTGTGGGAATGGCTGTTGTCTTGGGTACAGAAGGTCTTTTTGTGTTTCTATGCCAACAAGCACACAAATAGCAACTAATCTTTTTGTTGAAGCCGTGTGAATAGAGCCTTGGTTAATAAATGATTCTCAGCATAATAAAGTAGTTTAAGGCAGAACAACAATTAAGAGTTTAAACTTGCTCATTGTGAGATCCAGTTGGGATGATAACTGATATTACGCAGTCAGTAAGTCATAAAATACTTGAATGGAAAGAAAACATCAATTGATTTACATTCTCTTTATGTCTGACACTATAGCAGCTGCTAGCTAGTTAACATTCATGGCAATTTTGAATGGGAAAAGGGTAAAGTCGACGTGAATTGATGAAACATTTCCACAGTTTTGTTCGGTGTTTTCCAGTGTTTATTGACCCATTTTTTTTTTTTTTTATATCAGGGGTTTTTTATCTGGTTAAAACCGAAATTCAGAAGCCCTATATATAGTATATAAAATGAAGGTAACAGAGGGATGATTTGTTCCCCTCGGCTCAGAACCCTACATTCCTTTATATGACAGTTGATAAAAGTTGTAAAAAGTATATTAACAAAGTCCTGGAAGCACTGCAAAGTCCAGCCACACCTAGATACCTATGTTATTACTTTTAAGTTGTTTTTATAACAAATGCACATTGTAACATGTCACTGTTGACATTAAATTAATAGATTATAATGCAGCTTGCCAAAGCTGTGCAAAAAAGGACTTCTGGGATTCAAAAGAACCCATTAAAGCAATAAATCAAACCTGCACTGTTCTTGTTCTTTTAACTCTTTATTTGCTTTCCTTTGATTATAAAGATCACACTGTGTAATCAATATACAAATGAAAACAAACAAAAACAATACAATGATCTCTATATAGGAACATGCTTATTACAATAATACATTCTAGGCCGGTAGGTTTGTATCTTGGTTAACATAAGCCTAAAGAGTATTACATATGTTTTTTTTTTTTTGGGGGGGGGGGGCAACTAGAGCTAGCTTATGGAACTTTTTATGGAAAGCATACCATGGAAGAACTGTTTTGCTTTCCAAACAATTCACAAGTACTTTCTGAACTTATGTGGCAACAAGCTTGCGTGCATCTCAAACTAAATGCAGACAAGCTGAGGATTCAGGAAAAATGCTAGTCAAGTTCAATAGTAAAATTGTATCTAGAAAACATACAGTACAATGAAATTATGATTACTATCCACAGATGTACCAGTGATAAAGAATATTTATTTTATTTTTTTGCATTGTGTTTTAAACTGTGGCTGCTTGAGAATTTTAGTGGTGTAAGGTTAAATTATAGTCCACATCATATACAATATTGTTTGGGTTTTGGGAGCCTGCACACCGTTTGCAGAGCCAGTGAAGTGGGTAGAACTATAACAGAACTGGTTAAACAAAAGCAGGGTGAATAAAGAAGGTTTCTGACCACAAACTCTAGTTTCCCTATTAGGACTTATGACCAGAATTTAAATATACACTGCCAGTACTGGGACATTGAATGTTTTACCATTTCAGGCTGTCACCATTTCAACTCGTCATTAGTATACAATATATAATATTTAGGCTACCACTGCACTGGCGGGCTAGATTTCTCATTAAAATATGTTGCATGCCTTTGAAAATGGCATCGTTATTTATTCAGGGATGCCAAGTCTGAGTGGGGAAAAACGGGCAACATACAGTACAGCTATAGCCAAAGGTTTGCATCACCTACAATTTTACAATTAAGACATAATAATAATAAAAAATACATATATGAAGATCATTTAGATGTTTTATTTAACATCGTGCAATCAAAGAAACTACAAAATGATATCGCAAAAGTCTACCTGAAGCCATAATAGTAGTACAGTATTTCAGATTTCAAAATGTCAGATCTTTCAATTTTTGCCAGTTTTTCGTTAAGTATATGTTAACGTTAACGTGACATTATTCAGCAGGTGTCATTTGACTTCATGAAGCAGAATTAGTTCATTCTATAGGGTGATGCAAAAACTTTTGTCCTTAGCTGTACAGCTACCCTACGTTGCGTATTTGTTCAGTGTTTGCTGGAGAAAATATGAGAGTGCCAGCATTGTTGGTAAAGATCATTGTGGTAAAGTAGGATATAATGTACGTGTACAATAATTTCTCAAAAAATGACTCTATTATCCAGAAATGATGGAGCCCCTTGTACATTTAAAAAAATAAAAGGAAGCAGGTGCTGTATAGCTAGTGACTGTGAAGGATTGCCAGTGCACTTTCTACATTTCTCACTGACAGCATCAGCTAGTAAGAAAATTATGTGCATATACAGAATGTCTTGGCACGAGAATACATGTCAGTGTCAGTGTTTAACAAATCACCGAAGTGTATTGACTTAACTTTATCAGATTTCATGGAAATGGCTAAATTAAATAGTTCCATTTCTCCCAAAAGAAAGACTGTATGAACCACAATGGTCACTCCCCTGGGTATTTTATTCCAGGTGTAGAATAACACATGTGTGGTGGTTATTCTCTTTCCCTGGTGCATTGGCCTGTCACCTCTCCTGTTTCTTGATACATTCTCAACCATTTATGTTCTTATTCTCATGAAACCTCAATCTCTTTTCAAACCACAAATGAGGAATGTCCTTTTAAAAATGGATTTAACCCACTTGCCAACTTTACATTTTTTTTTAAATTTTTTTACTGCATACAGTCGTAGGGGAAGGGGAAAAATTATTTTGTAATTCGTTTTTCGTTTTACAAATTCTCGTGGTTACTTTCTAGTCATAACATGTCATGTGACCTCTTTTAACATGTTGCTATAGCTCACAATTAACCCAGCATGTTCAGCAATTTAGAACAGTTTTTTTTGGTTAGCCTGTAAACTAAAAAGTGCATTTGCTTTAATGTTACTGAGGGGGCAGAGGTTGAGGTTAAGAGGTTGCATTACGGTAAATTCCTGACCACATGATCCCCTGTCCTGCTTATTTATTTTTTTGTGACCCTGCCCTTTACTTGATCTTAAAGGATGATCTTTGACTGGTGAACTGAAGCACTCAGATACAAGAGTTTTGAGTATGCCGACATTCTAAATGTTGTGTGGGTAATTTTATGGCATAACATGGGATTCTCGTTGCATTGTGTAATCTTACCTGATACAAGTAGCTGTGGTTATGAGTAACGCTGCAGTAAATCAATGCAATTTCTGAAGCGACGATCCTGTCTGTGCTTTTTTTTTATTATTATTATTATTATTTTTTTTTTTACAAATAATTTCTGAGCCTGAAAAGCCTGTTTGTGATGATCAGAATTATTTTACAGCCATTGCGTCATGGCTACTGCTAAGTATGCAATGTTTATACATACACGCACGCACATATGTGGTTTAATTATCATTATCGTAAGTAACCCACATTTTACATAAATGTATTTAATCACATGCAGATCAGTGTAATGTAAAGCATTATTCAAATGCTGGGGGCACAGTAGAATGTACAGATCAGTGCTAAACAGTACATTTCTAATAAGATAGTGGTAATCCTTAATGATGTACCGTATAACTGGACATTTTGGCTGGTATTACATTTGCAGATTTGCTACCTTGGTAGATTTTAACGGTTTTTGAATTAGCATTTATCACTTTGCAGATTCACAAAGAAAAGTCAGTTTTGTATTTCTAATTTTAATTTAAAAAAACATTCAAATACAAGGCCAAAACTCTTGATTACTTTAAAAAAAAAAAAATAGAAATTCCAATAACACAGTGTAAAAGCATAACTGCAGATTCACAGTGTTAAAGTTTATTTAAAACACCCATTCATCCCTGTTATCTACAACTGATGTACCCCCACCCCGACACACTTCGATAGACCCGTGATTCCCCTGAACACTCTTGTTTATTCTCCTTGTTTATTCTCAGTAAAGACCACCAGAATCCACCTAGCTGATATAAAATGCAGGGTGAAGTGTCTTTACGGTTTGATTATTTTCAACAAATCTAGGGAGGCTCTTTTGTACATGCTGTATATGGCACATTTGTTTAAAAAAAGGGAGTTTTTTTTTTAAAATTAGGGTCCCTATTTTGTGTGGGTATTAGTCCTGCCGGGGTTCTCAATTCTATTCCTTCATTTAGTAAATTCAATTTTTATACCTTTTTGTGTAGTTATTTATTTGTTGTTATTTAGTGAAATGTATTTATTTCAAATTGTTACATCTGTTTTCACACAGTACTACTACTAAAGGAAGTTCTCCACAGAGCCAGCAGTGTAAGCCCATGAAAACACCACATTTCATACTACTGAGCCCTCACACCTCCAGACTACCTGACTCAACCAAGAGTGAAAGTCAGATCCCAGGTTTAAGACAACAGACTATTCACAATCTCGCTGAGCTCCCCACCAGCAGAAAACGAAAAATGAAACCTCAGCAGCATTTAATGTGCCCACCTTAACCTTAAATCCCACGCACACACACTTTTTATTTATACCAGATGAAAACCACTGTTTAAATAGGAACAGATAAAATCAACGTGTGGAGGATGCTGGAAAGCAAAAGCACATCTTACATAAGCCACCATTGTCAGCTGTTTTAATACCTTTGATTAGACAACTGTTACCACTTGAATTTCAGTTCTGTTTTACTTTTAAATATTGCATGAAACAGCAGTGAGCCGGTCCAGTTCGTCTTGGCATTAACAACAAAAAATAAACAATGAAATTAGAGTCTTTTTTTGTTGGGATTGAAGTTCCAAACTTAATTCAATGTAATAATCACATCCAAAGAAACTACTGGTATTCATAATCTTGTCAGATGTGTGTATGTGTGCATGTAAGAATTGCTGTTTAAATGCTGATTATAGTAGACTTCGTATTACTCTTAAAACTATGCCATAGTGTTAAACATGTAGTGTAAAAAAGAAATCTCTTTATATTTACAGGATCCACCGCCAAAAAAGAAAAAGCAAAGCATCAGCAATTCTGTAAACTGTTTGACAAGTTTGTATTAATCATAATGGGACCAAAAGCATGTTATCAAAGTGATCTCAGGCCCAAGCTGTGCTACCATCTGTACTTCTATTCAAAATTAAAACCAGCACCTATTTTGAAATGCAAGTAGAATAAATCAAGCAGAACATCAGACATTTTAACTCAGTATCGTATTTGTTTAAGTTTTGAAAAGTGCCACTGTCGGATTGGCTTGGCTTGCCCAGCTTGTTAAATACCATCTCCTGTTACAATTTGTCTGTGAGGCATATTAATACATGCAGAAGTTGATGCCTTCCATCAATTCAAATACCTTCTCTGCTGAAATAAAGCCAAGCTAGTTATGATTAATGGGGTATCTACTTTTGAAAACACTCTCTTTCATTAACTTTTTGAGAAAGAGCCAAGTTTTTAAAGTCTCGATTAGCCAGATCAACTGTTTGTTTATTCGATTCCTTTAAATATATATATATATATATATATATATATATATATATATATATATATATATATATATATATATATATATATATATATATATATATATATATATATATATACTATGTATGTGTTGTGCATTGTTAAGCACATGTATCCATTCGCGCTTCATAAAGATAGATTATTAAAACAAGAAGAATATTAACAGTTTACCACTCTGAATGCCAATGGGCTACAGCAACGTGTTTTGAATACAGAGACACATTGTATACTGCAACAATGTATTTTTAGGGAACAGAATCCTGTGCAATTTTGTTGGTTTCCACCACTACGATAGAATTAACTGAAACAGCATTTCTTCCTTCACTGGTTTGTGGTACCGCAATATTTTTCTATTTGCCCAAGGAATTCTTTAATTGATCCCAGATACAAAGACATTTAGTTTAAATCTGTCAAAGCCTATCTATGCTACATCATTTGTCTGATGTCAGGTTAGCATACATCCTTGGGTTCAGGTGTTGGTTCCATATGCTGTGGGAGAGGAATCTATCATTTGTATTTACACTGACTGCACCTTGACTCCATTAAATAACATGTCCTAATACACAGGAGTCATTATGCTTGGCTTTCCCTTAATCACTGTTAATTATATTTCAAACATTGAAAGGTTTACTTACAAAGGTCTAAGAAAAGAGGTTAAGGAAATAACAAACAGTGGGCATCTATTTACAGAAATTGAACTCAAATTTGAAATATCTTGGGACTTTAAACTTCACAGCTATCAACTGTTACTGACTAGCAATAGTGACACCCAAATATGTTAGGTAGCACTGTCTAGACTTTTTAAGTAATATTTTAAAATATATTAAACATTCATATTTAAAAAAAAATAAAACAACTTTTAAAATATGTTGTTAAACACATGTAATAACTAAAAAAACATAAGGACTGGACTCCTTGAAGTCAATTATTGCTATGAAATTTGATTATTATGCTACCACAACACATACTGTAGACTGGTGGACTAATTGAGTTCCAGGCTGTAAAAAACAGTGTTCTGGAAATATTGAAAACGACATCCTGCTAAATCCAGCATACTAACCCTAATTCCCTCTTCAGTGACCATACAGATTAGACTTTCCGCTGTGTCTAGGGTACAGCCTTCATATATGCTTTATGCAGGTCAGCAGGTGTTCACAGAATGCTACTAATAGAACTGGCACAGAAGAGTATCAAAGAGAAAACACACAAGAGCAATAAATGCCATTCAGACAGCTGCACCCCTGTAATGGGGGGAGGATATCCAGCAACGCACTCTGGCATAATGTCTTAGTTATGGTAACAGATTGTTCTTGATTTTTTTCTCTGGAGAGACCAATATAATCCCTTTATTCAGTCTATTTTCTATACACTTTGTATAGCAACACGTAAAAGAAGAGTATTTGTGGTGAAAGTGTTTACAGAAAATCTGTAATGACATTTTATACAGTATTGGTTTAATTTTATGGTGAACTTGGGGTGCAAATATACAATTACAATTATAATAATAATAGTACATTTAAACTAAACAGGGTGATGGTTGTTAATACTTATGTAATACTTTATGATTAAAAATTGATATCATGGGATTATTTTTTTTGTTTTCAAATTCAGAGGGTATGGTATTACAATTTTTTTTTTTCTGTCAAGGATTACATCCAAGAGAAATGGAATGTAACAATTGCACTGGTCTGGAGAAAATGTTATACTCATTTCAAGTCTGTGACCTGCCAACACCCTGTTTATCAGCACAATTTCTGATCTTTTAGATAACATATTGTGGAATTGTATTTATCTAGAAGATTTGCCATCTGTGTTTTTTGGACTTTAAAACTTAAAGTGTTTCATACTGAACACATATAGCTTACATTTTACACGATGCAATTTAAAACGTTCTGTTCTGTGTGTACCAGTTGGCCACATGATGGAACAAAATACAGTATCACTCCAGCCTTGATATATGTGTTATTTTAGTGTTGAATTGTGGACAACCACCAAATGTTTTCCTCTCCATTCACCAGTTTAGAAATACTGTATAACCTATTATTGAGACAGCCAGAACAGAATAACATGGTTTCTCTTATTTTCATACGTGTACATAATGAAATATCAAGAAGGGATAAAATACTTAAAAGTCAATCTCAGGCACCATTTTGACAAGTCTAAATCTTCCATGGTGTTGCCAATCCCTGTTACCAATACAATGCTTTGCAAGTTTTCTTGATCTCTGTACTAACAGATGTGTTTATAAAAGAGATACATAAGCCAAAAAATGGATGTAGATTTTTTAATACACATCACCTGAAACCCTGTAAGGTTATCTAGTCAGTATAGGAACTTGTTTGTTGGGTACCTCGGGATGCTGTGATGCCTATAATTAAATTGGTTGTACCCATATTTTGTTTGTGATTACGTTTAAATGACAGCAGCTTACATGGCAGTGTAACTACTAGTGGAATAAGAGCATGATTATGTGGTAATGATCTTTACCATGGTGTTACTATGTAATGGTACAAGGCAATTTTCATGTAATTCCATACTAGATAGGGTAATAGGTTTAGATCTGGAATTGTTGGTAATAGGCCAGTTAATACAAGGTAATTACATGTCATATTCATACCCTAGCAGGCCACCAGAAAACAACTTCCTGGCTATTTTATAGATGCTTCTTCATCTATCATTATCAAAGTGTATAAACATCAAAGCATGACAGAGGGTTTGTTAACATGATCCAATGGCACATCTAAGGGTGTTATGAAGCAAAAGCCGAGTTGAGCGCCTTTCACCCTATAGGCGTCATTATCTCCTTTTAATGAAGGCCCTGATGAACCGATGCCTGGGTTAACATCACAACAAGAAACTGCAATTACCAATATAAGTATCTAATGTGCACACATACTGACACCATTCATATCAGTCACAAATGCAACTGCATTATAGATGGCATTAAAATTACAGCAATGCAGCAACTGGCTATCTATATAGATGAGACCAAAGCAAAATAGCTGCTGGTCAAGGTAACCCTACTGTGTGAACTCATGCCACACACAAGCAGTCAAAGCACAAGGAAAATGATGTGTCAATGTCAAAGTAAAAAACAGCTAAGGTTCACATCCATATTAATGCCTTTTCGCTTGGATCATTAGCTGTGATTCTATAACAGGCAGTGGTAAGTTATGTGGTAAGAATGTGTTTTCCGAGGTTACAGATGTAAGCGGATAATTGAGATATTTAAATTGCAGAAAGCGCAATACACAATAAATTATGTTTTTCACTTGTAACCAACCACTGGAAAGGTCTTTCTTCTTATGATAAGTTACACAATTGTTTGGAAATGTTTCTAAATAATTTAAATACAAAAGTTTAAAACTAGTTTCACATGTCTAATTGGAGCTGCAAATTTTGACCTTAAAAGGGATGTGTGGTTTACAAATTCTCCAAAGCTCAAATACGGAAAGTAATTTATAAAAACAAAAAAAAAACTGAGATGTGACTGTAATAATAATTTTGAGTGCTGCTTTCCAGTACAGAAAGAATATAATAACTTTAAATCATACGGCTTAATGGGATAGCTGATCAACTACTGGCCCCAGGCTCTGACCCTGATACCTAGGTATATTCAAAATGCAGAAATTCCCTGCCTTGCTTTGCAAGTTCAGATCTGAACTGAGCTGCAATAATGGGATACAGACTTGTGATCTTGGATCAAAGCAACGTTGACTCAGAAGCAACAGAATTTTAATTATTTTCTGTAGGAGATTAAAGTACCTATAAATAATGATTTGCAGGGAGGACAAATCCAGAGTCCACAAGCCTTGTTCACTCTCTCATAAAACAGCAAGTCAAGTTTCTTAAAAAAAAAAATAGATAGAGCTTCTAGTAAAAGAAAGTACACTACATGGATTCCTGAACAGTAAAGGACTGTCAATTCCAGTTCCCCTGATTTTCAAAGAAAACAAAGTAAAATAACTTATTTAGGTACTGCAACATTGTAACATCGCACACTACATGTGTACCTTGCTATAATACAGTGTGATTCACAAATCCTATGAACCCCCAACCCCCTCCCCAAAAAACAACATTATTACAAAACATGTTCGAATTGAGCTCCATCATTGGCCTGATATGCGGTCCTTGATACCTGTCAGTTATGACATTCTGTCTACTTTAAACCTGAAATTCAATGTTCCATCATTTTCTTTTTCTGAAGGTGTATTGATTTTGAATCACATTGCATATACTTTTCACTATCAAGATACAGAAAGCCACAACTACAGGTAGTGGACAAAAAAATGGAATCACCTGGGTAAATGAGGGACACCTAGTATATTGAAAGCAAGGGCTTCCACACAGGTGTGGCTCATGCGTTAATTAAGCAAATAACATCCCAGCCTGCTCAGGGTCACGTATAAAAATGCTGGACAGGCCTGGTTGCCTATAATTATGGCTAGCATGGCTGCAAGAGGAGACCTCAGTGACTTTGAAAGAGGTGTGATTGTTGGGGGCACGTTTGGCAGGAGCTTCAGTGACCAAGACAGCTCAACTTGCTGATGTTTCACGAGCAACGGTGTCTAAGGTGATGTGGGCATGGAACTCCGAGGGAAAGACATCATCAGCAAAGGGCAACAGTGGGCAGAAGCACATACTCCAGGATTGTGATATCCGTGCATTAATTCGAAGTGCAAGTCAAAACAGGTGAGCAACTGCAGATCAATTGACTGCAAATTTCAACCTGGGACACGAGCAGCCAGTTTCACCAAAAACAGTCCACAGAGAACACAGAGCGGGATACCATAGTGGCCCAATGCCCTATTAAGTGACTTTACATTGATGTTTCCATTTTTTTGTCCACTACCTGTACATCCCAGGTTCAAAATGTTGGTTCCGAACGATAGAGGGTTGGCATGCTAAAGCATAGATCGCCTTACAGCTTTGAGTCAATATGTGAGCCAAGATATAGCATGCATTTGCACACAATGGATTTATTGTTACAGCCTCTTATAAGTATGTGTCAGTGACCTTTCCAAGAAAACATCACAACTCTGTCTGGACAATATCACACCTAAAGCAGACAAAGTCTTAGTCAGCCACTGCATTGCTGAAGCTGACATTCCTGGGTTAGGTTTGGCTACCCTGAGGACAATATCCAAGGATCATTACTCCCATCCAGCTATGCAGAGATTTTAAATATAAATACTGCGGCATCATTATTTCAAGCAGGATCGAACACAGCTACTTTAGCAATTTTAATCCTGCTGCATTGAACACCAAATGCTGAATCCCTCCAGCCACCTGCTCTCTCTACGGGACTATTCTTGCTTTTTATTGGCAGCAACTGGGCTTCCGCTGATAGTTCTTTTCAATGATTACCATCACATCCTGCAATTTTTACAAAACTTGTGCAAATTGGCTCAAAGATACAGGTCCTATTGGTTACATTATTTGTTATTATTTGTTTATTTAGCAGACGCCTTTATCCAAGGCGACTTACAGAGACTAGGATGTGTGAACTATGCATTAGCTGCAGAGTCACTTACAACTACGTCTCACCCGAAAGATGGAGCACAAGGAGATTAAGTGACTTGCTCAGGGTCACACAGTGAGTCAGTGGCTGAGGTGGGATTTGAACCAGGGACCTCCTGGTTACAAGCCCTTTTCTTTAACCACTGGACCACACAGCCTCCTACATACTTTACACACAAGATAATGAGACAGATGCAATAAGCTTTTGCCTTAGTGCTAAGTTTGAATCGCTTTTTTCAAAAGGCAAAATAATACTGATCTGCCAGTCTTACCCAATGCTAATGTATTAAGCAAAATACAATCATTAACAGTCTCAGAGAAAACTGAAATTAGAAGAAATGTGAGGGACTATTATATATAACAATGTAATATTTTGGCCATCACATACATTTGACTGTTTATCCTCCATGTTTATTTCCACTTAGTCACTAGAATTAAGATAAAGTTTTGACCACACAGCAGGCCTAATAGATTTGTGGAACTCCCCGAAATTTACTGCAGCTGTAATATTTATTAGAGTACGTTTTTCCCACCTCGTGGTGATAGCATTATGATTACCAGCTTCACTAGAGTGAGCTTTAACAAGCTTTAACCAGCACTTCTCATATACGTCAATGTGAAACTGTATTTCTCATCAGACGTACAGTGTACTAAGCGATACAAATGTCTTAAGTAATTTATTTATTATATCACTTTGAATGCTTAATATCTCATAAGATTATTGTATTTTGCGGATTTAGGTTATAATCTAAACCAGTGGTCCTCAAAGTAATTTGAACATGGGCATAAATGTACCCTCCCTGGCTGTTTGAGGGCATGCTGATGTATATTGCCAAATATGTGTTTTAAAACAATAATTTATATAATTGTGTAATTACCTGGATACACTATGTTAGGTGTACAAAACGCCTGATCCAGTGTAAAGATTTGATCACTGTTAACTAATGACTTTTCTGTTGCCTTTTTATGAAGCACTATTTATTATTTAATTACAAAGAGAAGGTGGTATAAACTTTAAACTGGACCAGCAATTGGTGGTTGAAAGGATGTGGTAGCGATCCTGAGCAGTGCTCCAATCTGTCACATCCCAGGTGATTGCGCAGCTTGTTTTTAACAAAATGAATCACGGAAAACATAGCTTCACATAAGCACGTGCTTGAGAATATACAAAGCATTTTTAGGCTTGAAGATACCAAACACAGGTATTGATCTCCTGGTACCTGCAGCCAAAAGTCAGCACTCTTGTTGCTGGATTTGTAGCACTGTTGCAAAGAAAGATAATTCTGAACTAAGCTCGAGCAACTCTACAGTTGCCTTATCTTAATAAAACGGTTTAATACTGGAAACAAATTCCCACACATTTTGTTGGAAAGGCGCATACAAAAATGTGAAAGCTGACTCAAACTGGAAAATGTCTGTGAAGCGACTGTCAAATATATCTTCCAGCTCTGTGATCTGGTTTGTGTACACATTGATAGGCAACTGCTCAGTTAAGCGTGGATGTTCACGTGTTACACACAACAGCTAGGGAAAATGACTAAAGTCTTTAAAAAATCACAATTTTGCCCGCGGGCATGGCTTTGAGGACCACTGATTTAAACAAACCCTTGTATCTTTCAATATGGACTTTCAGTCACAAATAACAGTTACTCACATTTCCAAGCCAATGTAGACATTTCAGCCTGCTCCATGTGGGATGCTCTGCTGGGAGAGTGTGGCAAAGTGCCCCCCCCTGTGTGTATTTTGTGTTACGTGTTGTGTGTAAATGTTGGTGTATAGTCATCGGTACACGGGATATAAACGGGTCTGTGTTTCATTTGTGATTTAAAAATGTAGATTTATATTTAGGCACGGAGGGCACAAATCACTTCACGTGCTAGTTAAAATGTAATGTGTGGTCACGGGAGTGCACTTAATTAATTCACGTGCAGTTGTATCGAGATTCCAATTGAATGATTGACTAGCAATCGAGTCTCGGTACAACTGCATAAAAACAGCATGTTTTCACTCACTCGGGGTTGGGTGTTCGAGAGTGGAGAACGGGAGAGAGAGAAGGAGAGAGAAATATTTACAAACAACTGCTATCGCGTGCTGGTAGGACCAGCACGATACTTGTTTGTTTGTTTACTCACCGTGTTTGTGTGTCTGTCCGTCCACCGTTTGTTTAATTGTTAGTCCGTTTTGTTTATATATTTATTTTGGCGAAAGTGCCGTGTCCTGTTTTTGTTTTGTGTACAAACCTTTTATTTTCTGTTTGATTATTAAACGCTGAGCGCGATCACGCGCTCAGCTTCACCAAAAACCCCAAGTCTCTGTCTGTACTGTGTTTCCTGGCTCTGCCGTGACGTCACCGCTCAGTCGTCTTTGTCACAGAGAGATTGCGAGTTGAAAAGTCATTTGTACACCTTGACCTCTCTGCTGCAATGAGTAGCTTTGTGTGTGTTTGTAAGGCACTCTGAGATGCTGTTCATGACAGTTGTATAAGTGTGAAGTTTGAGTGATTGATCAAGTGATTGGTTGTGTTGCTGTTTCATGTTCTTACCTTGCTAGGGCTAACAAAAGGGGCACTGGATATCAGTTTGCGTAACAAGATGGCCTGCACTTAAATTCCAGTACGGCAAAAATAATACAGCTACAAAACATATAATTCTTTCCATGACATGGCTGCCATCTGTTTTTTGTACTGCATATATGGATGTTGCCAGTAAAAGTATTTGAATGGATCTTTTTGACCAGGGATGTTAAACAAGCATGGGATGTGACAGAATTTTCTAATGTTGAATTCAGATAAAACAGAGGTTATGCTAAAAGGAAAAACTAAAAGGAAATGTGGGATTACATGAGCTCGACCCTTGCAGTCTCTCATCAAAACTTAAATTAGAAATTAAGAGTTCATCTTTGTTCCTGATCTATCATTTGAGACTCATATTAGGGAAGTTACTAAAGTATCTTTTTACCATTTGAGAAATATAACCACACTTAGACCAATTATTTCCGTAACTGATGCCGAGAGACTAATGCATGCCTTTGTTTCATATAGAATTGATTATTGTAATGAACTTTTTTTCTGGTGTCCAAAAACGTGTGGTATCCCGCTTGCAGCTTGTTCAGAATATCAGCGCTAGAATTCTGACTAAAACCAGGAAAAGGGAACATATTACCCCTGTTTTGGCCTCTTTACATTGGCTCCCTGACTTAGTAGTTGTATGTGCTATATACTGTACAGTGCTTTGCGATGCTTTTGTATAAAAAGTGCTATATAAATGTAATAAATATAAATATATTATATATAAACAGAAGGCCTGTGGTCGAATTAGGCAAAAAAGACATCAAACTGCAAAAGATTTTGGTGTCTAACCTTTTTTTTTTTGCTGCACATATTTCAAAATTTCAAATACAGGTCAGATGCAACTTAATTATCTGTGTTATAATAAGGATTAAATACAGGAATTTTAATTCTTGAGTGAGACATTTATTTTATTAATGCTGCAAATGCCAAATGGTTGCTTATATTAATAGCGGTGGTATAAATATGGAAATGGTACCATTCTATACACCTTCCCATCTCTGATTTCTGGTGTACACCCTTTGATTACCGACAGCTGCTCATTAAACAGCTAAGCATCCTCAAATGTTATTACCTCTTGAAAGATCATACCGTGTTGACATCAATTATGTTACTCACGTGTACCAGGTGTGTTATAAGTATTATTTTCTATGTGTTGACCAAAATAGTTTTATAAGCATTGTATATCATGCAATCAAAAATTAAAAAAAAAGATTTTCAAAGTGTTCTTTACAAAAAAAACTAAGTAGCTGTGTCTCACTATCATGCACTTTTTTTTTTTTTTTTTTAACTAAAATACAGTATCATTCCTGGGTGACTTGTCTGCTTTCTGTGCAATCTACTTAATCAGAAAACAAATTACTGTACTTCCCCTTCCTGTCCTTTCCTACAAACTAAACTACCTGCAGCACCAGGAAGTTAGAAATGTCACCTTCAAACCCCACAGTATATCAAAATAAAAATGCCCTTTTTGATGTATACAATGCTATAGGAATTAATTACGTAGCTGATATTTACAGCATGACTTACAATCTTTGTCAATCTGTAAAAACAGACAAACAAATAATATTCTATGAATCACAATACCTTTAAATCTCTTTTCAAATCATAAGCAAGTATGTAAATCAGTGCCCTGCCATATTAAAATGAGCACCCCTAAAAAAAAATGGTATTATCCAAAATACACACAAAACCTCAACACCCGTGGTATAAATATCAGCTGTCTGCATTGTGGAGCTCAGAAGGAGTATACAATATATACAATACAGTAGGTGTTTGTGATATTTCACCTTTTACACAACGTCACGCAGATTGTGCATTCTGGCTGTGTGTGAAGTGAGAGGCAGATTGCTAGAGATCTGTGCATAACATTATTGTGACGTATCGTCAGGAGAGCTGTGCTGCACATTGGCCTGCATAGGCTGGGCTACAACGGACTAGTGGCCCGACAGAAACACCTGCTTGCCTGTGCAAATGTACAGCACAGAAAGCACTGGGCCCGGCAGATGTTAGACAGACCTCAACAGTTTTTGAGGACCGTTCTCACGTGATTCCCACTTCCAACAATTAAATTTGAATAGGTGCATTTGGGTATGGAGGACGGCTGTAGATGATTTGTGGAATGATTGCATAAAGGCAACAGTAAAATATGGTGGCTGCAGTGCCATGGTCTGGGGGGCGATTTGGTTCAGTGGAAAGACCAAGTTGGTGTTCATCGAGGGATGTCTCAGTTCTGCATGTTACATTGCTATCCTTCAGGATCATCTCATAGCATTACGTGCAGAATCACCACTACCTGGAAGAGACAGGAGGGGCTGTAGCTTCTTCCCTGGACTCCTCAGTCCCAACATGAACCCTATCGAACATGTCTGGGAACACCTCGATAAACCTCCACCACTATCTGCCAATGTGAATGAACTGTGGTCAAAACTCATCTAAATATGGCCAAATCTGGATGAGACTGTAATACAGAATCTCATCGATTCCATGCCTACACGAGTTTAGACACTGCATGATGCAAAAGGCCAAGCTACCTGATACTGATGTGTTTGTTTCTGCTCAGTTTTGTGCTTGTGTCCTAGTTTGGTACAAAAAATGTCACCTCTGTTTCAAGACTGGTCATTTTAATATGGCAGAGCACTGGTACAGTATATCACCATGACCTTCAGCCAATGTTGTATCCAAATTGTATCTCAATTGGATAAGCATTTCTTTAGATGTAAGTGTGTTAGTGTGACAGCAGGTAAAGAAATACCGACAGGCATTGCCTTATTTATTCTCAGATTCTGATACTCTCAATATCGTTCATACCTTTCATGTGGATAATATAAGCTCTAGATACAGTAAACTCTACAGTGTGACATTCTACAGAGGGCACAGATTAAAAGGTTGTAAATGACCATTTAATGATGAACATAAACATAAATGTTTGACAGTGTCTCCAAGTTTAGTTTAACATCAGCTTTTGATGAATTGCATACATGTTTATTATACATAACTTAAACAACTGCATGATGACATTCTAACTAACCAGATCTGAAGATATAAAGGATCATGTATTATTGTATACTGAAAAATTCTTCTTTCACAATTTTATGAAAGCAGAATAAATTAAGCATCAGTTTCAGATACACGAGCCTCGCGTATTTCTGTAATTGTATTGACTGTGACGTTTTATTTTAAATAACATTTCTGATGTCACCTTTTTAATTTTCAACACTGAGCGCTGAATAGGTGTTATGGTGTCAGGTGTTTATAATTGCTCTAGAGATATAATACAGTCACTGCATTTACCCCCAACTCACAATGAAATTAAAAATAATTTGTTGAGATACTGTACAGTACATGTCTATTCTTGTGTGAGTGTGGGTGGTGGAAGAATGGAGCAATGACCTTTTTGGTCTGTAGGGCAAAAAAGACATCAAATGTACTTATACTGAACAGAAAATCATAAGCTGCAATGTGTGTAATACCACTAGAATGAGCCTTGGCAGGCACAATTTTGGTACAGGACTCAAGGATATGGAACAGCCCATAGGTCCTTAACTATGTATTTGGCACAGTATTAAGGTTAAGGTGAGGGTGCATAACATACAAGTTCATAATTCTAATGAATAAAAATGACTGAAAAACAAACCATAGATTCACCCACCTATTCTCTTATGCATTGTAATATGCACGTAACTTCCAGAATATATTTTCCATAAAATGTATAGAGAAATGTATATCTCTTTATAAAACAAATAAACAAAACATTGCATCAGGATTCTCTGGTATTTTGCAATTACAACATATCCGGTCCCTGTCTTCTGCTGTAATAAAGCAGCTAGAACTGAAATGAAAGGAGACACTGAAATTCAGTCATGTGTTAAAAAAAATAAAAACAAAATGTGTCAGATAGCAGCGGTGCAGCTTCCTCTCAGCAGCTCAGCAGACTGTTTGGAGGTGTTTGGAAGGCCCTGTGAGTAAACAGGAGGCATGTTCAAGCGAGATACCTTCTCTCTGAATCAGCACAGGTCATTACTACTTTACACACTTTTCTGTCTTACGTTACCACATTTTGCTATTGATTCATGTAATGCCTCCTCCACACTTCCTGACCTGGAATAAATCCAGATAATGGTATCAACATACCAACTATAGAGTACATATGGCATGTAATTTTGTCAATTAAAAAAAGAATAATCTGGAAGCCTCTTTTCAGGACTTTAAACATAAAGCACCATTTTTCCCCCCTGTTTTTGCAAAGAAGTCTAACTGTCACAAAATGAGAGCTTAGCATAACATGTTGTGCTTTTTAATTACTTTTTAGTTTTCATTTTTTATAGACCTAATGGTAATGCGAGGCCTGGTCATTAAATGTTCAGAACCTTCCTCCTACCCCCACCCATTAGAAATAACAAGAGCTAATTACATGAAAAAAGGTAAAGAGCCACCATGTTTATTAAAACATGGTATATTTACTTATCCTTTAATCATCAAAGTAGATAACTGCTTCAATGTTATCATGCAGGCTACTGACACATGAGGTCTGGAATAAGACTTCCAATGATGTGCAGTAAGAAGGACTGACTCAAATATACTGTTAGAGCTAAACATTTAGAACTAGGTCTTCAACTGCCTAACAGGTCTGTCTGTGATCCTGTGTAAGTGAACACTGTATTTTATTGTCTTCTTTTAGGCATTTGATTGATGGGACTGAGTGCTGAATGCTCCAGGTCTTTACGTGAAATGAGGCTTTAGCCACTGTGCATATCTATCTATCTATCTATCTATCTATCTATCTATCTATCTATCTATCTATCTATCTATCTATCTATCTATCTATATATATATTGTGAGGGAGTGTATGTTCCTGATGTAAGGTTGACCGCTTTAGGACACTGATTGTAAGCAACAGAATGTAAACCACCTGGATGATGAACAAAGTAAAATACAAAAAATAGTGCAGACAATACATTGGGGCATTAGGACCCTGGTAAGCCAAGCGGGACGACAACCTGAATTAATTGGTTTTGCTATTATGGGTTAATTGATTAATAGGGAGATGAATTGTTTAAAACAGGGGAAAGGTGTGTGCACAGGGTGAATGTTGGTGGGAGTTGAAGGAGAGAGAGAAACGAACAAAGAAAGACAGATACAAGACCAAAATAATCTCGGAGTGTATGTAACCCGGGGAAATCAGGAAAAGCCTGCCTCCGGTTAGACAGGGACCGTGTGAGTTGAGTTAGACCCCAAAACACGGGGTAGGTTTTCTTTTGTTTTATTTTTACAATTCTGTATTGTTTTGAGGGGGACCTCCAAATAAAGCAGCCACCCGGCATATTTTCCGTAAAAGTACTGTGTCGGGAGATTTGTTGGACTACAGCACACTTAACACGGGCAAGCTCTTCAAAGGAGGTAACGGTTTCGTTACAATATATATATATATATACACACACTGAAGACTTATTGTTATATACACTTTCACATAATTCTTTCAGAATTACGGTAATGCTTTAAGTTCATGAGAAAAAGATAAGCATCATGTTTATTAACGCTAACCCTTATTAACTGGTATTTCTGAAAAGAAAGTGCAGGTTATCTGCTGTCTGTATGTTGCCACTTATTAATTAATGTTTATTATTGTCCTTTTAATGCAAGGTGTCAAAGTTTAGACAAAGAGATTTTTAAAGTTTGCTCTCCAGTCAAATACACCACAGCTTCAAATGTTGTTTCAAATTTCAAAATGTTCAGTATTTGATCCAAAATAAAGATGAATATACAATTAACTTAAGCATGTTGCTGACTTACATTAACCGTTCATACATTACAAAACAATCGATTGGGAGACAGAAGGTTTGAAAAAGATACTGCAGTGACCATTGATGCACAAATAGAAGTAAATTATACATAACCTCAAAACACTCAATCAGAATTCTAATGTAAAACTAAGTCAAGTAAACGAACACGAAGAAGGCACTGGCCAAACATGTTTTTACTGTCGTTTTTTGTTCTTTAGTGGTAACACATATGGATTCCGATGAAGATGTAGGTCCTGAAGATAACAAGCCATGTAAAACAGTATTCACATGGAACCATCAAAACTGTAGAAAACAACCATTACTACTCAAGCTGTATTGCATAAAGTTTCCTTGAGTTGAAAAAAAAGTTGAAAAAAAAGTTCCTTTAGCATTCTACACTTTAAGTAACATTCCATTCTCAACAAATTCCAAGAGACACTTTTAATTATTTTCTTCCATCTACAGTATGCCTTAAAGATTTCCTAAAAAAAAAGAAAAAAAAGGCAATGCTATGTAACAAGGATATGTTGCAGATTACATTTTGGATTCTTTTCTTCCCTTGCACACCCCTAATTGGAACGGCTCGGACTTTTTAATTAATTTTAACTTTACATCTGGGTTTCGTCAGAGATAAGAAAGCTGCGTTCATTGAACTGTTTGCCAAACACAAATACTTACAACAAAGCCTACTGCGCCATATTAATTGATAGTCCAAAAAAAGTGAAGAAAAAAAAAGGAAAACTTTAAAGGAAATAACTTTCTAAACCACAGTTGGCATCAACAGCAAAGCAGCTGAGGTAGTGTCTGTCTTACCTGCTTCCCCATTGTGCCTGACATGGTTTCAGTCTCCTTTTGTTGGGCCTGTGATTAAGAAGAAAGTTTCACTCAGCAGTGTGGGCTTTTGGTAAAGCCTGATGTGTCTCCTACTAGTAGTGTGGTATCTGTTAAACTGTAACAGTGACTCAGGAAGCTATGTTCTGTCCAGCCTCCAGCTCACTCCCACTCGCCAGGGTGTGTGCATATGCATGTCTCTCCCAGCCAAACAGAGGAGGCTCTCTCCTCAGTCTAACAGGTTCCTTATATAGGTAAACATGCCTTAAATCCCTTGTCTTGGAGACTTGCTGGAATGAAAGCTTAACTCCTGGAGTGTGAATGGCAAAACCTTTTTTTCCAGAAAAGGGAAGTGTATTGTACCGTAAGAATGTACTGTATAGAACCTGGAAAAGCAGATACATCTTTTTTTGCAGAGTTTCAGTATTCATGGTACAATAAAGCATTCCTTTAAGAACTTTTCTTGAATGATTTTTAAGGTAAAGAAACACTATATTTCAGTCACACTTTAAAGTAAGGTTCTGGATACATTCTGAGTGTAATGCATTAATAATAGCTGTTAGATGTACATTCTTGTGTGGAGTCGTGTCTTAGTTCATACCAAAAAAAAAATAGTATCCATTTTTTTTACCCTTCAGTTTAGAAAGTACAATTATGTTTCTTCTCTGCAGCAACTCCCCACAAAATGCATACTCTTATAGAGTGTGGTAGAGCAGTGGTTGTTTGTGTTACAATGCCTTCAGATATCTCATAGTGTGTGCAAGACAAAGACATAATCTAGCACAGACAAAACTGTAAACTAAGAAGTTGAAGAAGCTACCTTCTGTATATTTAACAGCAGCTTTTACAACATGTTTTATTGAGAGTGGAGGTTTTACAATGTCATAGTGTGCTATTTTTTACTGTATACCAGAGATTTGTGTTATTTTCTGAAACACATTCCTCCAGTGAAGATTTGAAAGAAAGCCTATTTAATGACCTATACAGTGCCAGATCCTAATACTGGCAATCTTTTACCCTATATTATTCCAGCTGGGGTTTTGACCCCAGTGGTGGTTTGCAGATCCACTTATTAAAATGTTTACATGCAATAGAAATACAGTGAAGTGAGGATCATGACAAATCAGGGTTGTACATTTTAGTTCATAAAAATAGACCAAGTGTCTAGTGTCTGCAACAGCATACAAGTTAAGAGATTGGTCACTTGTGGCACATTGTTTCTCTCATGCACAGATCCAACATTTATAAATACTAGAATCCCTATTTTTTGCAACCCTTTGAGCACCATCGTCATATAATACAAAAAACATGGCTTAAAACAACAGTTGAATTACAGTACTTACAGTACAGTACGATTGGGCATACACATTGATGAGTTCTAATGATGGGGGCTGGGTGTGGTGGAAGGACAAGTCTCTAAAGGTTGTGGTGAGGTGAGAAATGAAGCCTGATTCAAATGCAATAGACTCACAGAAAGGCAGTGTTTTGTGTACTATCTTTCACAACTCAATTTACTAAACAACAATAAGGTTAAGCATAGAGGATTTCAAAAAATATCTCAATATCCCAGTGTTTCCATTTAAGAGCCACACGTTGAACCACTGTAAATAATCATAACAATGTGAAAAAAAACTGTTAATAACTTCTCAAAAAATATTTTAATAAGCATATATATGTATTTAAAATAAATAAATCACATGACTGCAATGGGCGCTGAGTGGCACAGTGCTTAAGCCAGAGCAAGTTTTTTGAGTGAATAAGTTTGGTTGTCTAAAACCACAAATTTGGAGCAATTGACAGCCTCAGCTTATGTGTTTTAAAACTCTGCTGCGTTGCTTTACCTATCATTTTTCTTCACTAATAGCATAGAATAAAAATGGCATTCAAAAATCTTAGCATAGTATCTGCGTCTTCCATTTAGGAAAATTTGAGATCTAAGAAACAATGGGAATACATAGTCGGTAAGATTTATGAGACTTTTTTGTTAGCTGTGTGTACTTTAAATGTTGACAGAGCAAATCATTGAAATCCTAAAGCAGAACCCTGCTACAAAGAGAACTTCACAGGCTCCAAAGCTATTAGGGAATTAGGTGTTGTCATCAAAGCTCACAGTGACAAACCACTAAGTGGCAACATGAAAACTAACATAAAAAGAGCCAATTATTGAAAAAAGCAGGCAGTAAGAATGTGGTATAGTGACATGACAACAATACAAAACAATATAGAAACTTTTACCTTCAGCTATTTTCTTATTACAAATCAAAGGCGGAGATTGCTTCCTGCCGCACCTCCTAATAAAACTTGCCCTAGAAAGTCCTGAACTGACCTGCTTGCCAGCCTCAAACCTTGATTTAATTTGCTCCAGCCTGTCTGTGCATGCTGTCAACACCTGGAGGAGAAATTCAGGTGTTTATGTGCGCTGTGAGGAGGCTGAGAAAGTACTGTACAATGCCAACTGATGACATTTTGGCACAGTGTGTCTTAAAGATGCAGTGGTCCATTTAGGAAGACTGATAACTTTAGGTTCATCTGCTGGGAAATTATCAGGGAACATCCACAGTCCTGTCAACACTATTCTGGTTCTAAAATCTGTTGTATAGAGAATGATTCAATTGTCATGTTCAGGGACTGAAGCTTTATTATCCGATAGTTAAGATTAAGTTAAAGGTTTGGTATAAAATTGTGATTGAAGGTTAGGATTTTTTATGTGTAGATGCAATGTAAGCATGGATGTTCCTGCAGCATCTACCTATAGGCTCAGCAACAACTCTTTTGGGATGGTCTTGGAACATTTTACCTTTGACCAAAATAATTATAACAAATGTAGAGGATACTTACTTTAAATATGTCCTTCACCTAATCTTATTAATTGTTAATTACTACCGGTTTCCCATTCTCTAAACATTAGTGAAACCAGTGAAAAACTTAAATTATTATTTTTTGTTGAAAAATATAATATTCTCAACCCAGAAGAGAATCCTGTTTTACCTACCCCCTGCACCTTTCAAAGGGTTCCAGAAACAACAAAACCTCAACCTAAAGCATAAAGGTCTCAGCCCATCCATTATTTTAATTTCATTTCATTTTCAACTTTCATAGTTTCATAGTTTCTGTGTCACATAATTTTAAGAGACAATACAGTTTCAACACAACAGATGTGGTAGAGATACAGTGAGATCATAATCAAGTGTGACAGGTTAACAGGTTGTGCGGTATGCAGCTTCTGAGAAAAAAAAGATAAAAGGATGCGATTTCTTTTAAAATGTAGGCTACATCTAATATCAAACTGAGAAAGAGATGTAATTATAAGGCAACAAAAGAAAGAGACAAATTAAATTGCTTGAACTTGCGATTTCATTTTTTTCTATTTTATTTCTTGACTATTTTTTTTCCACATTGACCTGGAATTGTTCTTGGTTTGGATTTTGTAGACTGGAATGTTAAAAGCTTTTTTTTTAAAGTGGAATCGCCGAAAATATGGACATTGTGTTCCAACAGATTTCTTGTCAATGGACTTTACATTCCCCAGTCTTCCTAACACTGTTCTGTGTGATTTTGGACCAAACGGCCGTTTATGTTTAGTACAATTTGTGTTTGTATATTGGAACTACTGTACTAAAGTAAACAGGTAGGCCAGGTATCTTTTTTTTTAACAATTTGAATACATTACTTTGCTTAGTGCTACTTTGACCATACACAATTAACTGTACAAGAAGGCAAACGTTATTACTTAATATATTATTTCATTGTGTGTTAGATTGGCATTTAAAAATAGGACTTGTGCCAATGTTTGGGAGGTTTATGTACACTAGTATGTAGAGGAGAGTATTGTCTGGCACTGGATTCCAGTACTCGAGTACTCGGTAATTGTAATGCTCAAGTACTCAAGCAATATTTTTCTCAAAGATCCCACCCCTACTATACAATGTATTTTTTAGACAATAAATTGATTGTAGCAGGATTCCAAACCATGCCATTTTCTGTAGAAGTCACCACCTTGCATAGTTACATGATCGACGAGTCATGCTCACAGAGTCTCTCTCCTTATTGGTCAAATGTTTTTTGAAAATGTTTCTCAAAGTAGAACCCCGGGCTATTCCAAGAAACATGTTTCCTTGTTTCTGGAAACATGAAAACATACAGCAGGAAACATTTTGTCTGGAAACATGTTTCTTTGTGTACGCTGGGCTTTATACGTAGATATTCTTGATTTTCATGGATTTTGAAACACGATTGTGGAATACTGCAGCTTTATTTCATGAATGCTTGGGCACTACAGAGCTGAAAACAAACTACTAAATCCCTTCAAAGCCAAAGACCTGCTGAGTAAACCTCAGCCATATTATTTTCCACATCACTCTGTTGTAAAGTACAGGCACAAATTAAAGTTACTGAAAGAACACTTACATTCATTTAAAATGGCAAATGTTTCAAAACAAATTTAAGAATCATAGCTTTTGCTCCAGTGGAAAGTTTGTACTGTTTTTTTTAAAAATCCAAATATACATTTATGTACGTTATTTCATATTAAACATCAACATTATATTTGATAAAAAAATAGCCAAGGCTCTGCTATAGAATTTTAGAACAAATCATATATTAATTCATGATTGATTTGTGCTCTACATTATTTATACAGCTAAATAAAAAGTGTATTTCCCCAATGAGACAAGTAAACCAGAATTAGTAACAAATACAAACAAATTAAAAAATAAACAAATGCAGTTGTTACAATTATAAATGCGCATATTCTGTTTTCTGTTCTTCTTTCTGGCTATTAATTTAAAGTGAATGGTGAACGCAGTAGTAATCATTCTAAAGTAAAACGTATTAGAAACAAAGCATTGTTAATAAATATTCCAATGATAAACACAGGTGAAGGAACTACAACAAAATGTATGTTGACTTGTCTTTGTTTCTTGACAAACGTTATTTAAAAAAAACCCCAAAAAACATTAAAATATATATTAACGTCCGGTTTCAGACCCCCCATTTCAGTGAACTTACCTGAGGTATTAGGTAGTCCAAGATTAGTGCTAGTGGTGTGTGAAACCAGCTGTAAAAATTGTATGAATATGACTAATGTTAGGATTGTTAGGGACTATTATTTAAAACACAACCTGGCAGTTAAAATTGCATGTCCTGAAGCATTTTACTTTGCTAATGTATATCTGGTAGACTACCAATTTTTACAGCCTTCTCTACTACCACTCCCAGCAAGGCAAACCTACTTTTAAATAGCAGTTCACTACATGCTGTTTGCTGTTCATCCCACGTAACATTATGTTGCCCTCTAGAAACCTGTAATACACAGCATGGCTCATTTACAATAGATGCTTAATGGATGATCTCTTTCAAAGAAAATGACTGACTGCAAAAAACAATGGTATGCAACCCATGATACATACAATATATAAATCAAAGAAGATTAAAGTCAAGAAAACATTTAAAACATGATAAAAAGTGGAGCTCCAATCTTAACTTGTACACTGAACTCTGGCTGTGTCAGGATGTGAGTGGGGTGGTAAGGATGCAATGTCCACAAAGAAGGTGCATTTAGAAGTGGTCCTCTTTTATTCACAAATTATCCCCACTACCAACAATGGTATTGGAGATTACAGGTCCGAAACAATAAATAACAATCACAGTCCAAGGTGCAAGCACGTGTTGTGGGGATGTGCAAGTGCAGGTGCTCCGAGTGCTGGTGCAGGTTGACGTGATGTGGCGGTGCAGGTGCTCCGAGTGCTGGTACAGGTCGACGTGATGTGGCAGTGCAGGTGCTCCGAGTGCTGGTACAGGTGGACGTGATGTGGCAGTGCATGTGCCTGGGTTGTTGTGCTGGCTCAGAGGCTTCAGCTTCTGAATCCATCGCCTTGCTAACACACAAAACAACAACAAACAACAGTGCTCCAGCTTGGTAACGTCAGTGTAAGGGGCCGTACTCACGTAGCTGCATCCCCTTTGTACTACTAAACTTCTCCCTGTGATCAGTACAGTGCCATGCTCTATCCAATCGCCACACGTAACACAGCTAATCACAATAGAGCTGTTCAGCAGTCTTAAAGCTACGCCCTTTCACCAAGATGGCCGACTTCTGGTTCTGTCCTACCATCGGCCCATCCCTGTGAAGGCGTACCACCAACCTTCCTTTGCGCCCTTCCAGGTCGGGAGGTAGATTTACAGTTCAGATTCATTCTCTCCCGATCACAGGCTGATTGATGGTTTTGTGGAGGTGGAGAAATGAGAAAACTGGGGTACATGATCGGATTTTGTCCATAGCCGCCTATTTAAGGGCAGTTGCTATTCATAAGAGATCATTCAGATGTGTCGTTAAGCCCCAGCGATTTTAGTCTATGAAGGCATGTTTTTAATGAATTGAGAGAAAGGTTAACGATTACCTCATTAGCATAAAGTTTTGTCAGATCTTGTGATTTTTCTCTTTTCTGACGTGACGGCACAAAACGTACAGTACAGTCATGTCGTATAAGGAAAACCCAAAGAAGTGACGCCACTACAGATGCAAATACAATGCAGACTGGAGCAGTTCTTTTCCAGTAAAAAAAGTAGACTTTCAGATGAACATGCTTTCTGTCTGGTTTGTTCTGAAGACATTGGAAATTCTGGAGTAAACTACCTCAAAAAGCACCTGGAAACTTCCAAGCAGATAAATCAGGCCACAGCCTCTAAAATGCAGAAATCTATAACAGGTTTTTTTTTAATCCAGCTGACCAGAAGGGCCAGAAGGTTAGAAATGCTGAAGTACTTTTTTGCCAAGCCATTTCAGAACATGGATTACTGATTGCTTTTGCAGATCATTTCACAAAACTCATAAAGTTGATGTTTCCAGATTGAAGCATTGCAAAGGAATTTTCCTGTGGCTCTTGCCGATCACCATTCGGAATCAGTTTTAATGCATGCCAAAATGGGCCCGGTAACTTTAATGGTGGACGAGAGTAACAATGTTTGCAACGACAAGGAGGTTTGCATTATGATTAGATACTTTCATCAGACTCTTAAAGTTGTGAAAACAGACCTCTTGGAAATGGAAATTTGCAATATAGCAAATGCAGAAAACCTGTTCAGTGTCATAAATTCTGTTTTTGTGAACCACCACATTCCATGGGAAAATGTAATCGGCTTCTCTTCTGACTCTGCCAATGTCAAAACCAGTAGAGGATCTGCTAGTGAACATGTTTTTATTATTTTAATGGTAGTGCAAAACGAAAAGAGGAGTACCACCAATACCAGCACTGGTGTGATGCAGACGAGCGTCAACTAATAAAACACAGAGGAACAAGGTGGCTCAGTCTGTGCCAAGCAGTAACAAGGTGCAGTAACCAGTGGGAGCCCCTTAAAGTGTAGTTTGGAAACAATTCTAAAACAGAACATCCTGGCCGAGTTCAGCAGATTAACACCTACATACATGATGAGGAATTGCAACTTTACTTTCTGTTTTTGGAACACGGGCTGCTGAAACTGCTCAAAACACAAACTGCTCAAAACACTGCTTAATCTATTTGTAAAGTCAGATGTGATAAGCAGTGCCAGTGATGTAACCATGCTGGATTTCCAAGATTTGGTTTATCAGAAAGAAAATAAGAAGTTATCAGTGGGTGTTAAAATTAAAGTTTTTTATCGCCGCTAATACAGATTTAGACAGTGCTACTCTTGACTGTGCTGGAGTCAGAAAGTTTTACTCTGCAACAGCTCAGAAACTGCTAAAAATAATTACCACTAGCAGACAAAACTCTTCAAGTCTTAAGATTGCTACATCCACCTAAAAAACTGGATTATGATGAAGATACCATTCTTAATCTACTGACACCGTTTACATATGTGACAAAGTCTGAGGACGAAAAACAAACAATCGTGAATGAGTGGAACCAGTACCGAGTGGACTCTGAACTGCGCGATTTCCAGCCAGGAGTAACCAAACTGGATGAGTGGTGGGGCAAGTGCTGGATCTTAACCAAATGGGACACAGGAAAAACGGTACCCAGCTCTTTCAAAACTCATTGCTACACTTCTGATCCTCCCTTACGATCATGTTAGTGTGGAGCGTGTTTTCTCCCTAATGCGGAGAAACAAAACTTCTTTCCGTTCCAGAATGTGCAGCAACGTTTTAACGGCTGTACTCATAACGAGAACAAATGGTCCGACCTGCTATGAACTGAAACCTTCCAAACAACTACTTGAAATGGCTATGCAAGCAACACTCCAGCAGCTGTCAAAGTAACCTTAACCAAGAAGCTGACAGGGTGGTAATAACACAGATAGGACAATTCTAGATAGTTGTTTGTAACGCTTATTAGTTATTTGGATTGTTGATTTTTGTAAAGCATTTTGAGATGCAGTAATACAGTTTTGTAAATAGCTTTGAGCTGTTAAGCAATATAAGCTGCTAGTAATGATGTTTTGAAGCCAACTATCAATATAAGCTGCATCTTAGCATTGAAATATTGGTTTATGAAAAATAGCAACTTGCGATTTGTATGCCAAACCTCCTGATTTTTAGGAGTTTGTCTCATGATCTCTGTTAGGGTGGAGTTGGCAATACTGGTATTTGTCTGCAACTTGTGATTTGTTCTGCACCATTTAATGCTTGTTATTAGGGTATAAAGGCTTTGCCTTTGTAATTGCATGTATATTAGGTTGTGTCCAGTTATTCCTTTTTTTTAATACTTTGTGCACAAGCCAATTAGTGTGTGTTTTTTTTTTGTTTGTTTTTTTGGTAACTTTTGGTAGTGTTAATTTATAGTAATTCATTGCCATGTTTTAATGATTTTACAAGAACAAATAAACATTTTATTGTGAAACTGCATTCCTGTTGTCTGCCTCTCTTGTCATAGTCTGTCTGCTCTAAGTTCCAAATGATCATATTTACAAACCTGTGTTGCTTTAGGGTTGCACTTAGTGTTGCTAGGGTCCTAGTGCCCTATAAATTTAGTCACTAAGTGGTGTAGCTGGCTACTGATTAATTTAAGCTCCGAGTGTCGTGCCGCGACAAAGAAACGGACACTGAGTGATTTCAAATCACTGATTTGACACAACATAGGATAACAGGAGGCTGTGTGGTCCAGTGGTTAAAGAAAAGGGCTTGTAACCAGGAGGTCCCCGGTTCAAATCCCACCTCAGCCACTGACACACTGTGTGACCCTGAGCAAGTCACTTAACCTCCTTGTGCTCTGTCTTTCGGATGAGATGTAATTGTAAGTGACTGTGCAGCTGATGCATAGTTCACACACCCTAGTCTCTGTAAGTCGCCTTGGATAAAGGCGTCTGCTAAATAAGCATATAATAATAGAAGAACAGTTAAATACAGTACATCATGTGTAAGTAGGATAAAACATTTTTATGTTATACGTGTATGTGGGACAGGTGAAATACGGGGGGTTATGGTTGGGGGATAAAAATAAGAGTTCTCCGACACCCCACTCCTCTAAAAGTTCACCAGCCACCACTGATTTATTATTAGTAGTAGTACTAGTAGTTATGGTGGTGAAATACAATTTATTCGTGCACAGTGGTGAAGTGTTGTCTAGGTTTGGTGCTGGCCTTAAGCGACAGCTTCAGATCGTGTTAGCCGTCTAACAAGAACAAACAAGTACAATTAGAATCGACAAAACAAACAAACACTGAACACTCACAGTACTTTTTACTCTCCTTCAGCGGTTCTCTCAAGAACCATAACAAAGGAGCAGTTTGCGCTGCCACTTCCCCTTTAGTATCTTCTGCCACGACCCCTTAGCTAGCGAGTGCAATCATTTTTCCTCCAATCCGTGATTGCCAATTCGCTTCCAATCTGGGGCAATGACTTAGTGTACTGTGGCTCCACACCCTTCCTGGATGGCCGACTTCTGACTGACCCTGGAATGAACTGTCAAACCATCCAGTCCGGGGCACACTGTTCCCTTTACACAGCGCCCTCACAGGTCGGGAGGGAGATTTATAACCAAGATTCATTCGTTCTCTGTCACAGACCCCTTTAGGTTTTTAGCCTCAGGTTAATTCCGGCATCCTGAGCATTGACCTATTAATTCCCAACAGAAGATTCTTTCAGGTTAGTAATATTAGCATTGTAGTTTTAAACTTTGCACGACATCTGATATAGGATGATTCATCTGAGTTGAGAAACAGACACCTAAACCAATTTCACATCTCGGGCAATAGTCCTACAGTGTTTTTGTCATTCTCTTCTTACTTTGCAATCCAAAAAGTTCACCTGCCAAGGTCAACAAGCGAAGAAAGCAAAATGAAACAAAAGCAAACATTTATGATTGAAGATGTTTATGCTGAGACAGCACAATCATTACAAACAAAGCAAAACAACAAGTAAACTTAGATACAAAAATAATCCATTAAGTTATCCAAAGGTTTCAATTAACAAATGTTGGCAAATCCATTTACAATTTGAACAGTTTGTTTGGAATGTACCATGGAATCTTTAATGTCCACAGTGGAGAAGATTGTGGTTTGACATATAACCTAAAGGATAGCACCCTCTACAATAAAATCATGCTGGTGCATTGGATCAGTACCAATATCAGTTTTATTATTATTATTATTATTATTATTATTATTATTATTATTATTATTATTATTATTATTTGTTTATTTAGCAGATGCCTTTATCCAAGGTGACTTACAGAGACTAGGGTGTGTGAACTATGCATCAGCTGCAGAGTCACTTACAACAACGTCTCACCTGAAAGGTGGAGCACAAGGAGGTTAAGTGACTTGCTCAAGGTCACACAGAGTCAGTGATTGAGCCGGGGTTTGAACCAGAGACCTCCTTTGCTCTGTTGTTGGTATAGTTACAGCTTTGCCTATGTTGCCTATGTTCCGATATAACATAGGACAGGACTAGACAAATAGCCTTGATATACATTTTACAGCTGGAGATGGGAGGGTGAGGGAACTTAATCTCAAATTGTACTCATACAGTACAGAGGCAAGGTGTGTCAGAGATAAAAGACCTTTGACAACAGTATCCATTGCCTTTTCTATAAACTGAAAGAATATTTGACCGAAATTCAAGATGCAAACCAATATATATAGACTATCTGCTAATCTGTTATCTGAGACTGCAGAAGAAAGGCTCGAACCAAATATGGTACAGAGAAAAAGAGTGAAACTTTTATTTCTTTCTGAGTTGATGTGCATCTTCTGATGCAGTGAGATAACAATCTACATTTCTTGGTTGTTGTAAAATGCATGTCATCACCTTCATGCCTTACCCGTTTCTCTCTACCAAACTCACTCTCTCCCACAGATACAGAATACTGTATCTCACACATTCGACCTGCAGATGACATATTCGTGCTACAGTTTACAAGGTATTAAGTGAATGACTCTCCAACACCTCTGTCAATGCTGCTCATTTAAATAACACAATATGTTGGCAGGGTCTTAATTATCTTGGACTTAGAGATCCAGTGTCAGGAGGTTAAAGCTACAGGAGAAGTAAAAGTAAAATCTTATTAAGTGAAAGATACCACTGCCAAGAAAAATAAATTAAGGAAGTATGCATGAACACAGTACACTTGTATGGTGATTACTCCACCCAACTCCCTTCAGAAAAGCTTTTAATGTCCATGGCTTGGGCTTGAAGGGCCGTAGAATTTACAAATTTAGATGCCAATTGGATTTAGATTCTATCGGGTAGTCAGGTATTTTTAAGGCTCTTGATGGATGTAGAGGTTTTTTTTAATGAGGATTGAGGAAAGAGATCCTTTAATTAGATTTTCTTTTTAGAGAAACTATCCTTTTAAAACCCTTTGTTTCATAGAAGTGTCTGTGATTACGGCATAAAAGGGAAGATCTGCACAAAAGGAGTGAATAGAAATTAACTGGATCAGAGCAGGAATATGTGCCTAATTAACGTTTTTAAAGGGTAAGTAATGCACTTTGTTTAACCTTTAGCTGTGCCATTCTTAGCATTTTACAATTGGGTAACTGCCAGAGAGTTGCTAAAGGGGCTTATTGTACCAAGCAGAGAAAAGCTAAACCTTCATCTCTTTGACTACAGAGAAGCAAGAGTTTGCAGGGCTGCATTCCTTATTATGCCACCGGAAAACTCTTTAGCAGCTCTAATGACAAAGATGCCAGTATTCTACTAATTAACTGCAGGCCATTACATATAACTAAGTGGAGTATGGGACTAGGGAAATGCAACATGCAAAGTAAAACCAAGAAGAATATTTGTGTTCATGTTGCTGTTTTGCCTCAAGGTGCCTTCATGGGAATGGAATAATCAAATACATACTGTGATCCCTGGGGCTCTTCTTTTAATCCCACTGTATGTTTCCAAATGTTGCTTCCAGGCAACACTATTATGGTAATGTGTAGATGTAGATGAGTCAGATGCCAATGTTTGAGGCATGTTACTGAAAAAAATGTAAACAAAACAGTTCACCTTTCGAATTTTAAATAAATCACAAATACACGCACACACAAACACACATGCACATACAGACATAGTTGTTTCCTTTTAATTAAATGTTTTAATCATAAAGACAGACACCAGCCTCACTTACAAAATTAGGACCATATTTATTAAAGAAATAAACAGAAATTGCTCTGCAATGAATTTTACAAGTAAAATAAATGTTTGAATGTTTTCAGAGCTATGAGACGTTATGGCCTTGCTGCCAAAAGTCTATTATGTATTTTTATTTTCATACATGCTTTTGAGACCCGTCATGCAATTGAATTCTCAAAGTTGCTGAAGAAGTGATGTGTACAGAATAGGGTTAAAGTCTCACCTAAACAAATTTCAAATGTTGGTTTGTTTTGCATGCCCTTTTCTAACTTATCATCTTCCTAATATACAGGTCTTGAACCTAGACTTCTTGACTTAGGGTCACCAGAGGATTTTTCACTGACAAATATTTCCCACTAATTTGCGCTCACCGTTTCCCAGCTGTTTTTGCTTTGGGCTCTGTGGACAATTCTTGTAAACTGATCAGCCGGCTTCTACACTACCTTTGCTTTATGAATGTTCTTAAATTCCTAATATTGTTTGCGTTATAATGGCACCATCTGAAAACTGTGGTGTACAGATTGAAAATACACTGTTGAGGTTTTATTCTGCGCCTCAATGCATGTTGCGCTTGCCTTCCTTTATTTCCTCTCCTCAACACACTCCTGTAAAAAATATGATTAAATCTCATTCCGTTTGTAAAAATAAGCCAATAATGTTAATGCTATAACACAAGTCAGAAATACTTTTGGTGATGGTAGGAGCATGAGAATGTACTGTAAATCAGGCCCAAATTGGGAAATAAATGTATATACAAATATTAAAGATTGTGATAGGAGGTGTTAGTTTTCCGCTGACAGACAGTGAGACACACGGAGGAGGTGACATTGACAACGCTGCTTAGTCACGCAGTACCAGCGTCTTAACCAGAGCTGACATTCTACCGAGGTCAAACTTAGGTTTCAAGCTATAGCTGGCAGTATTTATATGACTGCTCGGTATTTACTATTCAAACTCCAAATCTATGTTACATGGCAAACCAACTGAGAAAATTAGAGTCTTTTGTACTTCACTAGAATTTTTACATGAGCATCAGCACTGATGATGTAAAAAAACAACCAAGGACATGACCTTGGTGTCCTTATAGCTAGTGACGGCCATGCGCAGTACTTACAGTATTCGCACACATACAAACAGAAATGATCACATGATGCTACCAGCAATGGTTAAAAAAGGCTAAATAAAACACCAAACTACAAACAACAGGTGCTGTGAAGACAGCGAGCGAGTGCTACTCCACTAAACAACGGAGATCCCGCTTACAAACCTCACTCATATACTTTTATATAGGGTCTTAAATAGCTAACATAATCCTTATTGATTATACAATTAAACCAAGCCCAACCCCGGTTACACACACGTGATTGGAGGATTTCGGCCTTTACAAATCGTTGTCCGGGTAGCATGAATGATCTTAATCATTTTGCTTGTTATGGCCTTGCAGCAGCCCCAAGGTTTATTAGCTGACCCTTTTTATTGCAAGATACTCCACCAGGACTAGCCCGTCTGCTGGTTAGGGATCCACAACTGGCCAATCACCAGCTACTTTTCCCGGTAACCAAACACAGCAGGTAGGATGTCCCAGACGGAGCTTCCGGCTCTCATAATTTACAACAAAACTATTTACACAATGCGATTTACAACACACAAAACCCCCAAATGAAAAATACACAAAACAAAATCCTGCTTTTCATGCACAGGGCCTCAGTTCTGCCACACAGATACATACTGTAGTCTAAATGCTATAGTACCATAGCTGTCCCATATAATCCAGAAGCCAGTACAGTCTCTCTCACATAAAAGTATGTTTTCTAATATTTTGTAAAACCCACCTTGGAAGTTGATGTTTCATAAAATGGTATCATTTCTGACAAATATGCTATAGAGATGTTTGATAATGCATTCTTTTGTTTCGATATCTATAGAAACCACTCAAGGTTAGTCGGTGAAATTGTGTCCTCTGCTTTCAGACCCTGATCTACCTTTGACCTGCAACCTTGCACAGACTTGTTCTGAGCTGTCTGCTAGCATGACCTGTTTTGTCTGCTTATCTGAAATGATTTTGTATTTAAAGAAACACTTACCCTCCAACAAGTATTAGGACAGATAAACAAAGGCAGAACAACCTAATCCATTTACTACCAATGCTGACTGGTTGGGACACTTTGTTTGGCTGGGGTTTCACAGATTAACTTCAGGACTGAATATTTTGGTTCTTGGGAGATATTCCAGGAGAATCCTGGGGAGAGAACTGTTGTGTAGAAGTTCCCAGAGCATTTCTAACCAGACAAACCTACACTCTGCATGCCATTCACACCTCCAATTGAGAAATCAAGTGCTCTGGAGAATGAGGCATTGAACGAAAGCATAGTAATATATCAAGGTTATATATCCTCAACTTAACTCAACTTTAAAGTGTTAACATTGTATTTGATCTCCAACCCCCACACACACACCTTAAATGGAAAAGTATATTTGTTTCCAGCAAGCTGCATTCTGCTGTTTCTCTTGGGAGTGAAAGTTTCACTTTTTCCCTGGAATATTAAATTATATGAGGTTACATCAGTATATGTCACTGTGCTTCTGTAAAATCTACACTTACACTGGAAGCAATCCTAAAGCTTTGTTTGTAGAAAGACCAGAAGTTAAGTAAAATCTTACCGAAAAAAAAGATCCCATAGAAATGATCTCCCTGGGTTAAACTTTGTAGAGCAACTACTTTGAAAAAAACTCAGTCCAGATGGAGAATGCAGACATGCATTCCTTATGCTTTCAACATTCCAGGACTAGAGAGAGGCAGAGTGGTGATGATGGATACAAACAGACTGACTAACATAATCTTAAGGGGAGTATGCCGATTACCAGTTCCAGTTCTGAAAATATATTATGCTAAGAAAACATTTTTGAAGGTAACTACTCTGTATAAGATGTGCTGCAGGCTTCAAACAAATACGTCCCATTATCTATTCATATTAATTTATCAATTACCTATAATAAATGTCTTTTATAACTCACTTCTCAGTTTCCTCCATCCTCTGTTCCTCATCTACTATGCTGCGCCACCTCTGCAACTGACTGCCATTGGGGCCAAGTGAAGCTCACTTCCCAGCCTTATAGGCCCGCCTGCACCAGCAGGGCTGCCGGCAGGTTTTTGTGGGCCCTGGGCAATGGACCTCCAATGGGATCCCTACCTTAACCCCCAAATCAAAAATATTTTTCTATCAAAAAGGTTTTCATAATCAGTAGTCCGTCGCTAAACCGGACATGTATGGAGTGAGTTGTCAGATTTAAAAAAAAAATATATATATATTATATATATATATATATATATATATAATAAATCTGTACAGTAGCCTATACAGTATACAGTAGTAAAATAATAGAAGTTATGATAATGAGGCTCGACAAAACGCTTGTCAAATGAATGTCTTGATTGTTGGAAAGTATGTAGGAACTGTGCCAATTATAGAATTTAATTGGCACATTTGTATAATGGTATGCTGAGATTAGACAATAGCTTTTGGCTTTACGAAGCACTGGGGAGGATGGAAGCCAATAGGGAGTCTTTCCAGTCTCCCCCTCGAGGGAAGTGAGGCTCACTACTTAGCTTGGAAATCTGACCTTCCTCAGCAAAGGCAATCATCAGCAAGCTGGGGGAGACCTCTGGACTTCTCTTCATCTTTTGGATTCTTCTGCTGTCCTATTTTCTGTTTCCACTTGGGGGACGCAAAGCTCGTTCCTCCACAAGGGCAGCTCTCCAAAGGGAGTCAAAGGGAGACCCTGTCCTCTTTTCCAAGTTACAAGCATTTTCCTCCCCTCCTAATCCCGGAGGTTCTTCCTCCACGCAGCAGTCTTCAATAAGTTAAATTACACTGATGGCTTCATTTAATATGTTAAATCTATCATTTTATACTCAAACACTTAAGTAAAAATCCTGTTTGCATTTGGTAAATATAAACCATATTTGTAGTAAAGGTTACAATGTATTAACTCATATGTGTAAATGCAGCTGGATTACTTTAATCATGCTGTTTTCCATGTGCTTCTATATTGAATCATGTGCTTGATGTTTGCGAGGCAGTTCTATTTAGTTTTTTCTGCTAGAATATGCCAGATTTTTTCCTTTGTTGGTGATAAAACAACTAAAAACATACCTCCACCAATTAGAACAATCCATTATCAAAGGACAACCTATTTTTGGGGTTAAAAAAGACCCATTTAAACTACTGGGACCATGAAGCCTGCTAGTATAAACTTGCACACTTTATCTGATAACATCTTTACAGTCAACTGAGCTAAAAATGTTTGGCATTCTCTGACAGGCCTGGTTAACGTGATTGTCTTTTTCTCAACAAGTCACCTAAATATTACTGATACTGTGGGACACAGTGAAGTTATCAGAAATATGAGATGCCAGGAGGATGTATCCTTCTTGCCAGTTGGATAAATCATGAAGGAAGGAATTTCATATTCTACTAGTTATAAATAAAATATACCTAGCTCTTATGATTTGAAACATTCTTCTGCTTCTTTATCTAATTCGTGTTCTAAGGTCAAAGGTGTTCTGTACTTTTCAGTAACCAGGATATGATGACTGAAACAGATAATTATACAAAGTGAATCTAGGTAACAAGAGGAATACAACAAGATCATTCTGATACTTCATTCCCAAGTTGCTCTCTAAAATACTTTCATTTGTTACTAACTATTTTTGAATATGGCTTGTGCCAATTATATTCTTAAATGGTTTAGCCTTTTGGGCACTCAACAGCATCAGAAATTAGACTGTCCGTTTTTTTAAAAACTTTCTATAAAGGAGACTAGCTGCACACGCACACGCACACGCACACGCACACACACACACACACACACATATATACTGTGTGTATATGTGATCAAACCAGACAAAGGCCTGCAAATATCTGTAGCAGTAGAAGATTTTTTAATGTCCACAACAGACTCTGTTATACACCAGGAAACATAACAGAAATGAGATGTTTACAGGAAATACTTGGAGACTTCAACAACATAAAATAAAAATAAAATAAAAAACTGTACACCTGAAAGAAAAAGAACATATGTTCACTACGGAACCGAACCGGAGAGATGATAGTAAAGATAATTAAAATGTTAACAAAATAAAACAATGTGTGCTTTTTTTGTATGTTTAAGATGATATAGGAATGAAGTCTGATGTGTGACACTGTATCAAGACATGACTGAAGACAGAATAAAGAACCGAGCAGATTTTCAGTGGTGGGCTTCGTTATTATTATTATTATTATTATTATGATTATGATTTGACACAAGAATTGAGCAAAGATGGTCAAATTCATGAGTGAACAATTTAACGATACCTTAACAAGATGAATGTCCATGGGTGAAAACCATGATGCAAACCTTTGTTAAAAACAATACACAAAAGAAAGCGATTAGAGTTTCCAATTGAATACTTGAAGCCTGATTTCTTCAACCAAATTTTATGGTCAGACGAATCCAAAATATATATATATTTTTTTTTCACCAAGAAAGCAACAATATGTTTGGAAGAAGAGCGGAGAAGAATTTAAAGAAAAGTTAATGTCACAGCAACTATAAATTAGTTGGGGCTGCGCACATTACGATTGTTTTTGCTTTTGTGTTTATTAGATTAGTATTTTGGTTTTGTTACTTTTGTTATGTTTCACTTTATATTTTGTTTATTAGCCAAAGGGATGCATGTTTGTTGCTTATTTTGTATTGCTGTGTGTGTTATTTGTACTACAGCACGGGTGATTAGAGGGAGAGAATAGTCCCATTCCCCAATTCCAAATGCAGCCACAGGTGTTTTCCATTTACACCAATTAACTATCATTGATCATCCCCTATAAAAAGGGAACTGAAAGTACAGGAAGGGGGAGCATGGTTCTAGGGGGGAATCGAACAGAGGACACAAGAAGTCGGCCAACTTGACAGACAGACCTGGACAGCAACAACAGGGATTATTGGAACTCGAGAAGGAATAGAGAAGAACAAAGACACGACAGCCCGATAGAAGGAAGGTCACAAACTGATAGCAAAGCTAAGTATTCATCCTTGAATTACACCGTTGAAACGCTCTTTGATTTAAAGAAAGACTATTAGTATTATGCCGAGGACTGTGTGGTGTTTGACATTTGACTCTGAAGTAAAGATGCTTGGAAGAAAGATTTATAGCTACCGATAACAAAAGTGTTTTTTATGACGAGTTGTACTGCTTCCCTTCAAGGTGCTTCCCTTCAAGGTACCCCCCTCCACGACAACTCCCCAGAGGAGCGAACAGGCACCAACCGAGGTACGTTCTACCATCTCCCTGTACACACCTGAGACGCAAGGTCCTACCCTACTTAAGCTAAATACCAGTGGCCGGATCGGAAGACTATCTAAAATTAAGGACGGCCAACATCGGGGTGTACGTAGTGAATAACCAGGGACACGGAGGGAGTGTGGATATTTAGTGCTGTTTGTTCTTCCATTGTGTCGTGGTACTGGAGAGGGGGGATTGAGTCTGAAGGGAGCCAAATAAAAGCCTTACACCGGGGCAAACAAACTTATTAGGAGGTTCTTGGGTCAGTCACTTTCAACTTTACCTTTCCTTCTTGGCGTTTCTATTGGGACAGTGTTTGACGACTTGGATTAAGTACAGGACCCACTAACTGATTTCTAGGCCTTCTTTGGGCCCAGGAAAATATACTGGAACTATTGTCTTGCTCGGGACTGTGGTGTTGTAAACTCTTGTGTTGAGTTGAAGAACTGTATTAATATTATCCCCCTGAAGTCACAAGTAGCCTGTCTGCTAACAATGCTTTGTAGAAAGTTTTAGTGTTACTTGGTGTGCATTTTTAGGTGTTTTTAGAGAAGGTGTTTGTACTGAGAGAGGGGTGGCATATAGGTTCACACTGCAAGGTAGTCGTAGGGGGGATTTTGTGAAATGTTCTTATAAAGAAAAACTGTATTCAATTGTATAATTTCCCTGTAATAAAAAGAGAATCATTTTTACTTGTTCGTGTGGTTTCTGTACACTCACTGGGAAGGTCCAGTGGTCAGTTCGAAATCCAAACAACCGGTGGACAAAGGATTAAAAAGATAATAAAAAACACTCTCTCAGTAGAACAATTAGAACTGCCCAAATACTTTTGTCTGCGACTGTATACTACCATAAAAAATATTAGTCTCATCTCTTGTGATCAGCAGCACAGAACAAGGCTGGGGTGTGATATGAGGTCAGTAACTCTCCCAGGAACTACAGGAAGCAGGAAGGGGTCTTTGTGGTTATTGACGAGTTGGCAGTGTACAAATGCAGCTTTCTGTGAAAGTGTTTTCTTTTTTGTTTACGTTGTAAGAGGTTAGCTTTAAGACTTGAAGTTTCATCCCTGTATCCCTCTCTACCATGTAGGAATGGGCATAAAAATATTTTCCTAGTTACAAAATACTTATTTTAAAATAGAAATAGTATTTTTTTTTTTTTTTTTAGTATGGAAAACAATTTTGAAAATTATTTTCTATTTAAAATAACTTTTATACTAATTTGACTGGACAGGAAACGGGAACTATCCTGATGAACTCCCTCCTAGTCTCGGATAAACCTTTCTACTTAAAAAAAATATATATATATATATATATATATATTGCTGTGTCAAGTATAGCAATACTTCTTTAAAGATGGATGTAGATAGCAGGTGGGAAATAGGAGGCTGGTGGCCAAAACAAATGGGGAGGCAGGAAAAAGCAGAGGGCTAGGATGCCCCTTAAGCCCCCAGCAGTACTAGAACCTTATTATTGTATTCTAATTCACAAGACTTTTCATATCTTAATGTTTTACCCCAATTCGACTGTTAAACTCATTTTCTCCACTAGCCAGCAGAGAAAAGAAAACAGTAGCCCATCATCGTTTATTCTATTAAACTTAACTGTTACACACTGCCAGCGTATGTTTAAAAATGAACTGTAAACAACATTAATATAGCATTTAGATTTCGAGACCACATCACTAACATACTTTGCATACAATATTTTCTAAACAAAGTTCTTAAGGCGGGAGAAAGGCAGACAAAAATCAAGCACATCCTATCGATTTAATTTGTTAAACTTAAATAAATGACCAACAAAATAATGAAATACTGTTCTGTACACATGAAACGTATTTAATAAAAAAGAAGCAATGCAGCCAAACTTTAATTTGCGGACAAAATACATTACAATTCAAAGAAACAAACAGAAACAATACTCTATCATTTTAAAATAAATGTATTAAAATTTAACTGAATCAATCTATATTGGCATCCGCTACGTCCTTCTAAACCGTGCTTCGTTCCTTTCACTCTCGTCAGTATTAGCATCCGAGGTCATCGATGTGGGAGGGCACATGTCCGGTGATTGGCTAAAACAGGCAAAAGGGGAGGGGAGGGAGGCATGCCACCCTTGGCTATTTTTTAAACGGCTTTACTCAATGTTCCATGCAAGCCAGCTGAAGAAATGGAAGAATATGACTGGCCAATAGACGTGCTAATCATAACTACAAAGGAGACTGACTGAAGAATGTGGATTGGACGTCTGCCTCTGCGTTAAAGCTATGTATTTAGTTTTATATTACATATAAATAAATACATTAAAAATCTTATTTATTTCAGAATTTAAGTAGGCAGTGCCTCCTCGGTCTCCTCTGACGAGCCACCACTAGTAAAAGGTTTATTCCACATGGGTTTTCTCAGCCATATTAAATGAAGGAAGGTGTGTATTGTGTTGTTACAAGGTTGCCTGCATCATGACTCATTCCAGTCTGTACTGTGTGTATCCAGTTGATAGCATTTTTACTGAGCTGTTTTACAGCACATTCAGTTATAGCATGCATGAATAGAAAAAATATGTAAGTCGATGCTGACAAAGAGTAACGTTAATGCTTAAAATAATGGATGCAAATCAATTCCATATTTTTTCTGTAGGCGTCTAATTAATTAGTTGTAATTTTGTTTAATGTTTTTGTATAGCTAAGGAATTCATGATGCAGAGAACTTTATAAAGTGCCTAATTCTATCAAGATTATTATCTGAGAAACATATTGATTCTTGAATGCCCCTTTAGTGCACACTCTGGGTGTTTAATGGAGAAACAGCAACAGCCTGCTAGTTACTTTGCTCTTTTGCATCCCACATAAAAAGCAGAGTTGATCTCAGCTGGACTTTATCATTTGGAAATAATGATCTGCTATTAAAAGTGAGTAGAGATCAGACATGTTAGATTACATCACCTCATTTTAAAACCGATTGAGTGGCATTTCATTGCACTACCGGTAACACAAAAATGTAACTTAATAACTATTTACTGTCCACGATATGCTATAAATTCAACATTCCTTACTTTCCTTTATGGGGTTTCTCGTGCTTGAAGACTCAAAGACTCACCACCAGTATAGTCTTATAGTTCCCTAGTAAAAGAAAAATACCTTGATAGGAGTAAGTAATTGTTGCTCTTTTTTAAACATTATATTAATGTATTATATATATTAATGTTGGAGTCAGCTTGTTGAGAGAATTATCATATTGTCAAGTTACACTTTAGTCAGCTCTAATTTAATCATAGAATTGGCTTATAAACCACATTTCTATGCACATATATATATATATATATATATATATATATATATATATATATATATATATATATATATATATATATATAAGCTAAAATAATCACACATCATGTTTACACAGATGTTTTACCAAAAAGCGTCACCAGGGCATTGAGACATATTCAGCTCCCCGGTTGTAAACTGTGTCACAATTATTGTTAGAGCGTTGTGGTGCATCCATCCTATGAGATAGTACAGCTCCTGTGCTGTCATGTGACAAATCAAATCATTGCACAGCAGCTTATGAGATTGTACAGCCCACACTGTTAATCATAAAAAGGGTTTCCGTCAATCTTTTTTTGACAGGCTCTCCAGCAAGCAAAATACTTTGATTGAATATTGATTCAACATCAGATATCGACGTTGAAAATTGGTTGCATTTGCAGATGGAATTGACATTGAATTGTCAACGTTTATGCAACGTCGGATATCAATGTTTTTAAAAGGTGTTAATTTAAATTCTGCGAATAAAAAGCACACAGGTTAGTATAACGGTCACTGTTTTCTGAATAATTTGTCATTTTGCCTCAAAATGGTGAAAAGGGTACCTTATACAACGAAGGTTACAGCCTAAAATAGATTTTAAAACTACCACACCAGACAGTGCACTCTATACTACAGAAGTACCAAAACCGGAAAAGAATTGCCACAAAGTGACAAGATTGTGCCATTGTTGCCAAGGTCAGGAGAAACAGGAAAGTACATGCTTCAGATATTGTGCAGGAGCTAATTGAAGAATGTGGTGTTAAGGTGACAGCAGAAAACAGAATTCGCTCTGAAACACTTCGTTTTCTGTTTCTCTTGACAGCATATTTTCCAGATTAATTGTTTTGAGACTGCTTGAATAATTGTTCAAGCACATCTGGCATAATATCTACTTGAAGAGCAAAGAGTGCTCAGCTGGCTGAACAAAGACCAAAAAAGACACAATTAGGAGGTTTTCATTGTACATTTCTGTTTTTTTCTCCAGAATAAGACTTTCTAAATACAGTTTATTTTTCTTAGTAATTGAACAATGTCTGATTGAAACCATAATTTTCTTAGTAGTCAAAGTAGTAAAGGTTTATTAAAAACACAAATAAGTACTATGAAATTTGAGGGGGCCAATCCTGGGAATGAATAACAAGTGGATTTAGTCTAGCCGTGGCTATTGACCCAATGGGAGCTAACCTTTGCACCTGCCTGCCTGACCTGGTTATTCAGTTTTGAATAATGGATTATTTAAAAAAAAAAATGTAATTCCAGATTTTGCACGTTGTTTGAAAGGGGAGCCTTAGAAACAGATTAGCCATGAGTCTTACCCCTTGTCCCTATATTTTTGCTGCTGTCTTTGGATTGTTTATTTTAGTTTTGTTTTGTTTTATTTTAATAATAAAAAAAGAGATAAACCACTGTATGCACCTGCATAGCTTCAAAGAAATACTGTGTTTACCATCTCTTTCCTCAAGTCTTTGTCTCTGAAGGACGTCCATGCTCGGTCATTCAAGATGCCTACAGAGTAATATAGTTCAGTTATAAAACCAGCAAACATTCAGAGAGTTAAACCAAGACAGAGGATCTCTTAGGCTACAAAACAAAGAAGGTATGATCAGATGGAAGTTATACCTAATGTAAGTAAATTATGGTCTTCCAATTACTTTTAGGAACCACGAATATTAATTGCAAAGCTAACGGGGGCAATGGTATGGCTTTTGTTGACTGAGCCTCATTTATATATCTCTGTAACCAAAATGAAGCACTTAATTCCCATGAAACGAGTCATTTGGCTACAAAGAAAAAAGCATAATAAACAGCAGCCTGTTAACTCACACTATAGAGCATAACGGTTAAATAAGCTTTTGTATTAGCTTTTAATACCTCTGGTGACAAACATTTAAAAATGTTAGGTGGAAGTCAGCCATCTAGAAAGGGGGCACAGCTACATTTAGTCATCGCTCCAGAGGGAAAGCGATGTGGCAACCACGGATTGAAGGAGAAACGGCTGCACTCGCTAATCAAGGGGGCGTGACTGGATGTACAAATAGGGGACGTGGCTAGGTGATCAGTTCCTTTGTTTATGGTTAAGAGATGCTAAAGGACAAGCGAAATATTAGCATGAGTGTTTAGTGTTTGTTTATTTTGTCGGGTTCTAATTGTACTGTTTATTATTTATTAGATAGCTAACACGATCCTGAGCTGTCGCTTAAGGCCAGCACAAACCCGAACAACACTGCACCATTGTTCACAGATAAATTGTATTTGCACCACTAGCACTAATAGCACTCACCCTGGACTTGGACTGAACCCCATGTTTATTTAGCTGAGCAGTACACATCGTTCTGTACTGCCAATCCTCCATTTATTGTTTACTATTGGATTACAAATTCAAACTACCATTTCACCAGTACTTTGTTGTCTGTCGTTATCCCTTGGAGCTTGGAGACGCTTGGAGCTCAGTGCTTTTATTAAACAAAACGAAAATAAAAGATTTATACAAAAAAAAACACTTTCAAAACAAAAGGCACGTTGGCCAAAAGAACAAACAAATAATAACTAAAACAAAAAACAAGTATCACGCTGGAGCAAACCAGAGTGAATAGCAATTGTTTACTTTTTTATTTTATTTACCTCCTTTCTCTCTTGACTACTGTTCTCCACTCTGAACACACTTTTCATTCAGCAAAACTGCAAATCTTTTATAGTCTGGTCAAGGACTTAACTAGCTATTAATTATCTTATTACCCCTTGGCCATAGTCTACACGGGTTTATTAAGTCTGCGTGACTGTCAGCTAGTTAAATAATCAGTAGCTGACAGTCACGCATTCTCACAAGGTATTTTAAAATAAACAATAACATGGCGGATGGCACCTTGCTTGTCCAGCCACACAATAATAAAATACAAAAAATACATTGGCTTTTCGCCGTCATATATACATAAATTACAACAATAATAATAATAATAATAATAATAATAATAATAATAAACAAATATATACAAAGGGGGCAAGACACTCCGCCATACATACCCTGCCTTGTGCACAGCACACATGGCCTCAAAGGCCACCTCCCCCCTTAAAAACCCAGCAGACCATGTCCAGGTCCAGATCTTGGGGCAGGAAAAGAGGTTTCAATGGGCCCATAAGCGGCAATGTTGGCTGTGGCAATGCTGTCAGCAGTGCCAATAACGGCTCCCAGGCTGGTTCCTCCAGCCCCAGAAAATCCCAGGAGGTCAGCAGCAAACAACCTCCGGGGCTGGCATCCCCGGACAATAGTGCACGGGCAACCCCAGGCGATGCAGAGCAGGAGACCCAAGGTGAAGCAGCTTAGCGCTACCTCCACTAGAAGGAGGGTCCCTCTAAAACACTTCTCTCCTATACTTTGTGGGTCTTTAAATCCCAAAAGTAATTCCTGTTCTTACTCTACAGATTAATCCCGACCCCTATCCTCGATATACACACAGTCGTCTGCGGTTATGGCTTCCTCTTCATAGGAAAAACAAAACTCTGACCCCAATAGTGTAGACAGTCTCCATTCCTTTGGCCCATGGCCCTGCAGCAGCAGCAGTCTGGCTCCTGAGGATTTCCAGCAGAAGCACTCTGAATTCCCATGGCTTTGCAAAAGCCACAATCTCTAGCATGTGCTCCCCAAGGCATGCCCTCCTAGCCAAACCTCTGACCGAGCCTCCCTGTCAATCAGTTGCCTGGCAACACATCTACCGTCTCCCGCTGCGCATCCCAGCTGCTCCCACAGCTGCACACATGCGTGGAGGAACCAGCGACAGAGCACGCCCTGTCACAGATTGGCACAGTGATGTCTGGGCTGATAACTCTGTGTATAGCAGGATTTCGTTTGGAGTAGTTTTTTGTTAGTTTTATATTTGCCTTTGCCCTTGACCTATGTCATATGATGGTCTTTCTATGTTTATCTTATCTATGATTAGGAAAAGGATGCTTCAGCACGTATAAGGTGATACATTTTAGATGGATTTTCTACACTGTTAATACTGTTAAAATGCAACTTTAAAGATGTAATTTTGAGGAACAGTCTGTGGTCAACAGCAACACAACAAAGTATACAGAAACAAGACAAAGATAAACAATAGTAATATGAATGTGTTGCAACTTTAATTGGCTCTGTAAGATCATTGAAATGAGATGTAGTAAATGATGCAGCATCGACCCTAGGTTGATAATTACTGTCACTTTGGGTTAGAAACCTAGTCAATCAGGCTGCAGAAAGCCCTCTATCTGTTCCAAACATCGATTGCAAAGCTCCATTCTTATGTTCAGGGCTAATCTGGTGTTATTCACACAGTATAAGACAGGAATAATCATCAGATGCACAGCCCAAAGCAAAGAAAATAGTGTGCAATGCATCCAAGAGTGTGCATCTTGTCTGATAAATAATATACTGTGGTCAAAACCCCATAGTAATAACAATCCCACACGTTTTTCTTTGCTATGTGACTGTGGACTGGGCTGGCTGTATGCACTTCAGAAAGTAGTGTGTTTCACTTAGATAGCAAGGAAGGGAAGAGGAAAACAAATCTTCAGCAGCACTTGATATCCAATGCAGTGGCACTATAATGGTAATGCATGGGTTATGTTCTAAGGCTCTCGTATCACAGCTACAATTGTATGAATCAACAGTGGAAACATGCCACAATGATAACATTTGCATATTTAGCAAAGCAAAGCAACTCTATCACAGTGGGTTATACTATTACACTCAGAACCATGGCACCATGTCAGCAGTGTGTGGTCTGCTTGGATAATATTTTCAGAATTCTTCAGGACAGTACACTGTCATTATAATGGTATCCCAATTGTATTTCAAACTTTGTTAGGGATAAACAGCTGGTTACCAGCATGAAAAAAGTGCCACAGGCAGTATTACATCAATGTATCATCTCATTTCCATCAAATGAGAGTGACCACTTCCTTTGGTTTTCATATGGAAGATATTATGAACTAAATGTTGTTGAACTAGCTGTCATCACAATTAGTAATAAAGAATAAAAAATGAAACAAAATAGCTTCCAAATGATAAACATAATCTCCCCCTACTTTCAATCTTTTACAAATGCTGAAAACAGCTTTTTATTTCAATTTGTTTATGTGTTAAAGATCTTAAACGGGGTTACAAACAACATAATCTTGGTGTTGAAATCACATAGGATAAATCCTAAATATAAGTTATCTTAGTCATTTACACACACACACACACACACACACACACACACACACACACACACACACACACACACACACACACACACACACACACACACCACTAAAATTGGAGATATATCCTCAGATTCTGATACTCTCAATAACTTGTGGTAAAGCTTTTTAACCAATTGTATCACAATTTGGGTAAGTGGTTCTCTGCGTACATGTACTGTAAAACTCTCAAGCACAACATACTGGCGTGTGCCAGGAGTGTTCTGTTACTGTGTGGCTATCCGCTGATTGACAAGAGAGACACAGAGGTTAACGTTGAAACCCTGCTCAGGCGTTTTATTTACAATTTACAGGCAAGTGTAGCAGTAGGTGGTCACCACTAGGGTACCAACAATGGTAGGCCTAGTGTGGAAGGACATATACAAAAATGTACATGAAAAGAAATACAAAAAGCGCAAAACAAAAGCTGGCCAAACACCAGTCAAGTGCTGCTCCCACTGTAAGGGAGATCCCGCTCCAGGAATCTTCTCCATGACCCAACTTCAATATACTGGTGTGGGATTAAAATCCCACAAATGAATCCCTTTGTGTTCTAGATCCAGGTTACACACACGGAGGTCCTTAGTTTTGGTTCTCTAACTGTGGATTTACATGCCATAATGAGGCTTTCAGCTGGTAATGAAAGCACAGAACAAAGCACTGACTTTTCAGCTTGTTTTTACAGGCATGTGGCCAGGGTTAATTGATAATCAATGTCAATTAACACCTGGTCATCTGCTGCACATGGATTTCAATTAGGCAGGGTGGGAATTCTAACCTCCCAGCCCTGCCATATCTAACATAAACTTTATATGCTAAATGAAACACATTTTATTTACAAACAAAAAAAAACACATTATGTATTTACACATGCAGGGCCTCAGTCCAACCACATGGCCTCAGCCTAGCCACATGACCTCAGTCCAGGTTCATGGCCTCAGCTCTGCCACATGGCCTCAGTCCAGCCACATGGCCTCAGCTCTGCCACATGACCTCAGCTCTGCCACATGGCCTCAGTCCAGCCACATGGCCTCAGCTCTGCCACATGACCTCAGCCCAGCCACATGACCTCAGCTCTGCCACATGGCCTCAGTCCAGCCACATGGCCTCAGCTCTGCCACATGACCTCAGCCCAGCCACATGACCTCAGCCCAGCCACATGACCTCAGCCCAGCCACATGACCTCAGCTCTGCCACATGGCCTCAGCCCAGCCACATGACCTCAGCCCAGCCACATGACCTCAGCTCTGCCACATGACCTCAGCCCAGCTACATGACCTCAGCCCAGCCACATGACCTCAGTCCAGCCACATGACCTCAGCCCAGCCACATGACCTCAGCTCTGCCACATGGCCTCAGCCCAGCCACATGACCTCAGTCCAGCCACATGACCTCAGTCCAGCCACATGACCTCAGCCCAGCCACATGACCTCAGTCCAGCCACATGGCCTCAGCCCAGCCACATGACCTCAGTCCAGCCACATGACCTCAGCCCAGCCACATGACCTCAGCTCAGCCACATGACCTCAGCTCTGCCACATGGCCTCAGCCCAGCCACATGACCTCAGCCCAGCCACATGACCTCAGCTCTGCCACATGGCCTCAGCCCAGCCACATGGCCTCAGCTCTGCCACATGGCCTCAGCCCAGCCACATGGCCTCAGCTCTGCCACATGGCCTCAGCTGTACAGTATACTAATGATGCAAGATAGTTTGCATGTATGCATGATACAGTAGATGTAAACAAACACTGTAGTAAAAGCTTAGCAAAGTGTGATAAAGCATAGGTAAACATTCTAAACCACAGAGAGGCATGGACAATTATAGGTGAGCATTGTAAAGCTCAGAACATAGCCAACCTGGCAAACTGGTAAAAGCATAGTACTATATAACCACTATAAAAGCATGGGAAAACTGCAAAATGACTGCAAATTTACCATAGTAAACTTTAATAAGGCTCAAAGCCAGGTAAAGGCTGATTTAGAGAAACATTATCATTCAGTATTGGAGCAACAACAGCTAGAGCCACAGAGAATGACTGCAACATGGAAATGCAAAAAAAAAAAAATAAAAAAAATTATAATGACATTTGTAGCTACTGAAGCTACACAAATCATTTAAATTCAACAATATAACACTTGTCTGTGTTTGTCTGAGTATACCCGAATGAGCTCATTTTATAGTAGCTGCTGATGTCTAATGTAGTATGAAAAAGTGCAGCACCAGTGGGAAATAAGACATAAAACATTAAAAGCTTGATGTTAATGTCCAAATCAGTTTGATGATACATCGTCAGCCATGAAAAAAATCAGAAATGAAATCACCTAAATAACACTCAAGGGTGGTAAAGTAACTTATTTAATCTGGTTTCCAATTAAATTGCATACACTACTTGTGTTTATTAAAGGCAACAAAATAATGAAACTGGACAGGGTGTGAAGAAAGTGTATGATTACTCAATTGAGATGTATGGTGTAGGTTTACTTCTGTTTATAATGAACCCTCCTCCCTGTTTAGACTTAACCGCTGTTAAAGTGAATTCACTCAAGATGCTTGGTGCCTAATTATTTACTTATGTTACGGCAGCTCATAGCGCGAGTGTTATGTATGCGCTATGCGATTTGACTCGAAGTTTGATCCAATAGTGCCAAGAACAGGGGATGAAAACTGATTGAGTTTTGATTGAATTTACCCCAGTTTGTTTCCTCTCTATATAGTAGTTTATTAATATCAATTTAATAACAATAAATGTAATTGTCTGTTTCAAACTGATATTATTATTATTTATTTCTTAGCAGACACCCTTATCCTTTTTTTTATTGAGCAATCTAGGTAGTACCTTGCTCAAGGGTATAGCAGCAGTGTTCCCCACCTGGGATTGAACCCACAACCCTCCAGTCAAGAGTCCAGAGCCCTAACCACTACTCCACACTGCTGGAATTATCTCTATAAAATGCTTTAAGTAGTGGACGTTTTATTTTAACACAGTTTTAAAAATCATTTGTCTCAATAAATCAAACTATTAGGTTGTGGAGTAGTGGTTAGGGTTCTGGACTCTTGACCGGAGGGTTGTGGGTTCAATCCCAGATGGGGGTCACTGCTGCTGTACCCTTGAACAAGGTACTTTACCTAGATTGCGCCTGTTAAAACCCAACTGTATAAATGGGTAATTGTATGTAAAAAAAATAATGTACAGTACTTTTATGTAAAAATAATGTGATATCTTGTAACAATTGTAAGTCGCCCTGGATAAGGGCGTCTGCTAAGAAATAAATAATAATAATAATAAAAGGTGCATGGAGGTGGTTGTTTCTGAGTTGATGTATTTATTATGTATTATGACATCATTGACTTGCAGGGGATCTGCTGAGTTCAAAAGCGTACAAATTTGCTGTAGTTTCAAGACAAGAAGCGTAGACTGTGTTTCATACTAGACAATTTGTGAGCAGTTTTTTTTAAAGGTAGTATGGAAATGTTTTGTTTTTAAAAAAAGACACGTCATTCATGCTATTAAGCTATTCTTCTTAGGCGCAGTGCAAATAATTGCGGATGCAAAATTCAAATTGCATTGCGGCCAAGCAATTATTTTGCACTGCACCCTATGTAAGCTTAAGAGCATTACAAATTACTCAACACGCACAAATAATGATCCGCAATTATGATGATGAGGGTCTGTCACAAAGACTGCAGCAGTGTGAGTGACGTCAGACCAGAGACCGGGAGCAACACAGAACAGACAGAGGCAGTGAGGTTTTGGTGAAGCTGAGCGCGTGATCGCGCTCAGCATTTAATAATTAAACAGCACAGAAAATAAAAGGTTTGAACACAAAACACACAGGACACGGCACTTACGCCAAAATAAACAGACAAACAAAACGAACTAACACTTAACAAACGGTGCACGGAGACAAACAAACACGGTGAGTAAAACACTTATTATTATTCTTCCCCTTTATTTTACGTTCTCTCCACACCCGCTTCTCCACTCTCAACACCCAACCCCGAAAGTGAGTCAAACGTGCATCTATATATACTGTTGTGCTGGGATTCAATTACTAATTAATTATTCACTTGAATCCCAGCACGCGAATTAATTACGTGCAACCTCGTGCTCACATATTAAATACTTTAAATGCACGCAGTGATGTGCAATCCGTGCCTAAATACAATTACATCTTAAACACACGGGAAACACACACCCGTTTATATCCCGTGTACCAATGACTATACACCAACATTAACACACGCAACATGCAACATACAACACAAACTACGCGACAAGGGCGTGGCCACATTGCCACAGGGTCTCAATGAGCGCGTCGGTCTATTTAGTGGCCGCGCTTCCAGAGCTAGGAGTACAGAGAGCAGTAGGCTGTATTATTTCTGGAGCATGAAAATATAAACAAAAAAAAATGGCAGAGGAAAGGCAGCAAAGTCCCTTGGCGCACAGAAAAGAAAAGAAAAGTTTTCTGAGAAGGAGCTGAGAGTCTTTACGGCTGATCACTCAACATGAAGTTGTTTGGAAAAGCCTCAGACAACATCAATTATGCAAGTATCCTTAGTAAATGTTATGTATTGGCCAGCCCTTTTTAGCATGACATCCAAAAATTTGCCTTGCACTCTGGAAAAGGTGGATTGGGCTATCCCTCCAGACATTCCAACTGTGGTCTGAGAGGAACCAGAGGCTAAGTAGTGCAGAGAATACAGCACTTTCACATGTGCAGGGATAGCGGTCCCTAGATTAACGCTGGGGTCTAGTTTATCCCACAATTTAGATATGAGATCAAGGATGACCTGCGGAGTGAGACGATAACGCTGTAGCACTGCATTTCCGCTAAAGACCATTAAGAAATCCTTAGTTCATTATCCCTCAAGAGCTTTCATATTCAAAGTGAGAAGGTTGGAGAGTGGGACTAATTTCATTAATAGTCTAATGCCTTTTTTCCACTGTTCCACTGAGCCACGCTGGGGCCGTACCAAGCCCTCACGGTGCGGTTAAGGAGAACCTGGGTTGTTTTTCCACTGCAGAGCCGAGTCGTGCTACAGACGTCACACGCAACGAAAGACAGTTGTTATTAATTATTGATATTAATTAATTCAGTTTGCCAAAAGAAAAACAAATTATGTTCAAACAAATTATGTTCAATAAATGAATAGACCAACGGCTGTGTCTTGTATCGCTATATATTGTAAACATATTTAGGAATTTCTTTATAATCCACACATTTTACTGATTATATCAACTTACTAAAGTTCAATTAGTTCTATTGAAGGGGAAAAAAAGAAGGTTTTAAAAATATGATTTGCCAAAGATATCCTGTTTAAGGATAGTTGTTGTTTTTTCTAGTTGCTTTTTGTTTGGGTGCTTAAAAAACAGAACCTGCACGAGCGCAAGGAGAGCCGTAGTTGTATGTGTGGTACAGCTCTACAGTATTTTGTTTGACTATATTTTTGTAAATAAGTTTAGAATTGTTTATTTTTGCATTTTTTTCTTTATATGAATATAATGAGTTAAGTGTACCGTACATGCGCTTTATGACCATTTGCTTCAAATCGTCAGAAATTCGGGCATAAAACGTTCTCATTTCTGACGCACGACTCCAGATCTTCCTGAACACTTCTATCTATCCACAGAGAAATTAGAGCCTGCACTTCCTCAGCGTCCCAATGGTGTATTTTTCTCTCATCACACTCGCTGCCCACAATGTTTTTTTTTTTTTTTTTTCTGGAGTGTACTGACTGATGCAACGTAATGACGAAAACCTGGTTTCAGAGCCAGAGCTAAATCTAAAATACTGTACCCTAAAACATTAGGACAGAGGTGTTTTTAGTATCTGGGTTTTTTTGTGCAAAAAATGGGTTAAAACACACTAAAAACTATTTGCTGAGAGAATATACCAGAGTTAAGGAACAGTGGAAATTTCAAGTGTGAATATTGAACTGAGAACACTACATCTATTAACTATCCACATACTGGAAGTCAGATTTACGATAGTATTACATGTGCTATGGAAATGTCATTGTTACAGTGCATTATCCATGTGGTCTACATTACATGGGGGAGGCAAGTACACGGTGGGTTTCAAATCACAGAGGTGCAATGAATCATAATAAATATCTCATTGCAGTTATTTTTAGACAGATGAATCATCCTGGATCATCATGTAGATTTATAGGTTTACAGAATGTGTAAATCAAAATTGCATTTAGAAACAAAATTGATTCATCATTTACAGTGCCTCAGCCCTGAAGGACTGAATGGTAGAAATATATGAAAACCCATTTTGATCCCATTGTACAGAAATGTTTGATAATAATGATAAAAAAAAAAGATGTCTGAGAAATGTAATACGTTGTTTCAGTTTTGTTTTTATGAGAAAATAATGTAATGGTGAATTAATCATTTTTAACACCAACTGTAATGAAATAAATACAAAAAAGTCAGAGTAAATACAGTACATAATATGATCACCATAGAGAGAGAGAAACAAAATTGACATGGATTTATTTGAGTTTGTCATTTTAAATAGACTGAATATTTAGGGAAAACTAAACTTTATACTATGATTACAGTATATACTGTATATATAAAAAACAAAAGACGTTTCTTTACATACGAGTTGTGGAATCCATTTACACTTTGTTCTCTGGTTTCACTCTGTGGTATTAGATAATCTATACATTAGCTATCTGTAACTGTTTAATGAAATACTTCATTTACTTTCAGTGGCAATACTGGTGCATTCTGTATTTGCATTTAATTTAAGCCATGGCATGATTCAGGAGATTGAGTGCCATATTTTCAAAGCGTTTAGGAACATAAGAACATAAGAAAGGTTACAAACGAGAGGAGGCCGTAGCTTATTGATCCCGAATCTCATCAAGCAGCTTCTTGAAGGATCCCAGGGTGTCAGCTTCAACAACATTACTAGTTGGTTCCAGACTCCCACCATTCTCTGTTTAAAAAAGTGCCTCTTATTTTCTGTTCTGAATGCCCCTTTATCTAATCTGCATTCATGACCCCTGGTTTCTTTTTTCCCCTGGGTCGTTTACTCCAGTCTTTAATTAAATCAGCTGTTCACTTTACAAAACTAGCGCCAGGTTCTCTTAAACACTTTAACATTGTTGTTTTTGTTTGTTATATTTTTGAAAATATGGCCCCCTATATTTTATTTATTTACTTTATGAGCCCATATATATATATATATATTGTAAAAGATCCGACCTCTTTTCGGTTCGTTGCCCCTTTAAAACACTGACCCAGCACGCAAATGGATTTTTTTTGAAAGCGCGTTGCGGCTATTTTTAATGAAAACACACAAAACAAAATAAACAAAACAAACACCTAGCTCTTCTTTGAGCACTAACTAAAACAAAACAGGAACCTAACTTAAACAACAGGACAGCTAAGCTGTTTACCTGTAACAAAACAAACAAAAATCACACACACACAAAAAAAAGACTCGCTCTACCTTTTTTTTTTTTCTTTAAATACGGGCTGTACCCACACACCAGCACAGTCGGGCTTCTACCCTCTTCAGCAGCTGCCCCAGCAGACTGACTGCTCTCCTTAAACCGGGCACCTGGCTCCAATTTTCAATAGTAGCCAGGTGCCGGTAATGATCAATAATAAAACAATAAAACAATTAAAACAAAACAATCAAACAATTAACAAAACCAAACCCAAAATGTGCCTACGCGACATGATTTCCTGCAGGAAGGATTTAACCCTCCCTGTTGTCTCATATATATATATATATATATATATATATATATATATATATATATATATATATATATATATATATGGTCTGAGCATTCCTATTTGTTTGTGTTTCCAGCTGCCTCAATTCTCTCCTCCGCCGCCTCTGCAATGGCGTCTCTAATCAAGTATTCAAAACATAATGAGGGTTTTTTTTTTCATTCCAATCCTGTGCAGTAAAAACAAAACAGTACATTGAAATGTAAGAGGTCTTTAAACAGCCTCATGCAACTCTGGAAGTAAAAAAAACTGAGGGAAATACATTTTGTTTGAGCATATAGAACAGTTATTTAGCTTAATGTATTTTTTTTCTATTATCATCTCATATTCCATAATTAAATTCTATTAAACTTACCAGTACATGTAAAATAGGATAAGCTGTTCTTGTCCATATAAGAAGTACAACAACGTTTCTTATTGTGTATTCCTTTTAAAAGGGTCAGCTGAATATGTACAATGTATAAAAAAAAATAAATAAATAATAGACTGTTTTTTGTTAATTTATTTATTTATGTATTTATTTTTTCAGGCTGAACTGACCTTTAATAGAAACTTTCTTTGATTAAGTGCCTGCACCTTTGTGGTCTCGAAACTATATTTTATATACATACAGTATTGAGGTCCTATTAAAAGGCATTGCTGTACAAAATACTAACATTTGAGATTAGGTTTACTAATGTTACTGTTTCTTTTATGATGTCCAGTTCCCAGACATGCTTTATTAGACAAATAAGTTAATCTGCTCTTCATTGGTTAATTACATTTTCCTTAGTCTCATAGTTGGCATTTGTTTTGTTCAAAACCAAAAAAACAGTTATTGGCCTGAAGCAACAGATAAAAACTAGAGACAAAGGAAAAATGCAGAGAAATGCAATGGTATACCACATACCCATCTGTGTCTAGTCTCTGATCCAGCTTCCACGACGTTGGTTCTATTGTTCTGGTCTATGATCTGTTGGTAGAAGACACAGTAAATGATAAAGTGATTCTTACATTAAAAGGGAATTTGCAGTGAGCAAAATTAAAGAAAACAATTTAAGAAATACCTCAAAAAGAATGAGAACCATAAAAATCAACCCAAATAATCTGTAGTGTTGTTGATAGTTGCCTCATTTTTTTTATTGGTACACTAATCCATCGCGACTGCGGTGGGACCAGAGGGTGGATATGTAAAAATTTGAATAAATTAATACTGTTTTAAATACCATTATACACAGCTGTAACTGGGCTGAATGGCTTGGAAGAAGAACAGACAAAGGACGGATGGTGCTAATTATGAGAAGCACCCTGGAGACACACTGAGAAATAGAGGAAGGCAGAATACAAGATGCAGAGAGGGGATAGAGAAATTGGCAGGAATACAATAGACAGTACTTATAGCTTGTTGAAAGACTTGGCAGGGAGTTTGAGGTGCTTTCGTCCAGCAGCAGTGGACTTGAACTAGATGCTGCTGTTTATGCCGTTTAATACACTGAGAGCCTTTAGAGCCTGCAAGCTCATTTTTTAAAAACTTCCTGTCCACAGATTGAGCTTGGGGCGAAAATAAATGTGTTTTGGGACAACAGGTCCTGGTGCATCTTCAACTATTGCTATATAGTTTTAGTGGCCCTTTTTTTTCAAAAGCTTTGCTTTGCTTTCTTATGTTTTATTCTACTAAATTTAGTGTATGCTCAAATAATATTAAAGTCTGAAGCACTGACATGTTGACCTGAGATGAGATAAGGTACACTCTGGGCTGTCTTTGAATAGCTTTAAGAAATCTTTATATATCAATATGGGACCTGCCAGTTTTAGTTTAAAATAAAGCTATTGCAGGTTAGGTGATGTAAAAAAAGGAGATATGTACAGTAGGTGTATGACAGCTCTCGTATGAGAGCTTGGCTTCTTTGTACAGTGGTTATGATTTGGAGCTGAAGACCTGTGCCTTGGGTTGCTTTGTCTCTTCTGTCAATCTCTCTGCGTTGAAACTGCTCGACAGAAATCCTAAAACATGCGTCAACATACTTCAGAAACATATCCAAACATATTTGGCTTAGTAAAGATTGTGTTAATTTCTACTGCATATTCCCTAAATTATAAGTATTTGTTATTTTTATAATGTTTTTTAAAAAAAAAACTGATTTTACTCCATTGCCCTGTGGAATTGATTAATGCCCAATTCTAATGTCACATCGACAGGGCAACCAAATGACTTCCTTTCACCTGTTGAATGTAAGCAACAGATGTAACCAAGCTAATGAACCCTGACAGTGAAAGGCCATCCTTAAGTCTCCGCCTGGAATCTGTTAGATTACCCATTAGATTACATGGTTGGTTCTCAAAAGAATTGTGCAGCTCTGGAGAGAAAAACAAAATGGCATTCCATTATCATGCTAACAAGTTTTAGAACAAACATGTGCTTGGCAATTAATATAATAATAAAATATAACAAGACAGCCTATGTTCATTGCTTATAAAGCCACTAGCTGCACCAAATTAACAAGTATTACTACCCCAAAATGTAATATGACATAGAGAATTGGTAAGAGACTAGTTGCTTTTATTTTTAGGCTTAAAAATGTTACAAATATGTGCTTTTTCTTTTCTCAAAATGTTATCCTATTATATGGATTTTGTTTCTCATCACACACGTCATTAATTTGATACAGCATCATTATTAATACAATACAGTACAAAAATAAATATTAATGATATTTAAAATGTCCTGGTTTACTACATACTGCTTAGCAGACCACTAATTTAAAAGCACATTCAAGCTCGGACCATCCCATGGTAAGACCTTCCATAGTCTTGGGACATGAACCTTTCACCTTTATTACAAAAGCAGAATACAAGTTACTGCTCTGTTACTATTAGAAGTTATTTCTTGCTACATGTGTGCTTTCAGATAGGGCCTAGGGTTCATTATAAAGGCTTAGAGAAAACAACAATGGGATTGATATTAAACCAGCAGTATATAGATTCAATGCTTTTTAGATCACTAAAATAGATTCTGCTGTGTGTGAAGCCTTACACTTTCCATCTCTCTAACCCTTCCTTCATTATCACTACATTGTGACCCAGGCAGATGGAAAATAGGTGACAACTTAAGCAGTTTGAACTTGTCGTGCTGCTTTTCATGCCTTTGGAGATTTTTGGCCAGGTTCCACTACATAATCCACACATGATAAAAATCGGAATATTTAGACTCTGAAATTATAAAGGCAACTTTGCTCAAGACGACCGACCAATGTTCTTTCAATGCGCTCACAGTACAGAATGTTTTCTGCAGCCATAACAGTACATGATATTTTTTTGTTTTGTTTTCCCCAGTATCAATAATAATTCTTGTTTACTGAACTTTTTTTGTATTTGTTGTTGGTTGCTGCTGTTAAGTGTTTTATGCAATGGCTGAACAATTCTGAAGAAAAGCAAACAAATCCCACGTCACATTAGACACAACTAGTAATATTCAAAAACCATAAACCTTGCATTCCAGCTTGTTTTAAGAAACGCAAAAGTTGCAAAAATGTTGCCGCTAACACTGTAGTATTAGTGTATATTATATTAGAATCGGATTAGCGGTCGTTACAAACGGGTAAGAGGTTCTTGAATCATAAAGATTGTTTTTAGTAGTTGTGGGTAAGTTAATAACTCCATGAGTAAAGAGGTTGTCATGAATCAGGTCCCAGGTTAAAATGCCTTGTTAAATCAATTGTAAGCAATGAAAAATTACCAGCAGGATACCCATTAATGTTTTAAATAATTTGTATTATTTGTTCAGTAACGGAACATTGAAAAAAAACCCATCTAAAATACTCTCTTCTGGTTATTTTTGTACCCCTTGTAATTATTTCATTGTAATTGGTAGCATTGCCTGGCAATTGCTCAAGATTAGCAGTGATGTGTCAGTTTAATAAGTCAAAATATAGGCTACAAGTATATTTTTATTGGTTTTATGACAAAATGTGCACACTCCTAATACATATACAGATTGGTATCCTGTATTTAAAATAGTGTATTGTGGTGAGTTGTACTCGTTTTCATAATTTATATTTTTTACATTGTTACTCAAAGGTCTTTTCTCTCCTTCTTTTCACATCGGGAAAAAAAGCCTGTATTGCATATTGAAACCAAGCCCTAACCCTAATCATGCTAAAACATCTATTGGTATGCTTTACAAAAGAAAGCATGAGATATTTAATTACAGATTGTATTGGATATGGACTCTTGCAGCATTTATTATCAGTGTGTTCAGATTCTAATGAACATTTTGACTAAAAGTCTATTTCAATGTCTTCATGTTGTTTCTTTGTACTGTATATCTTGTGATGCTGTAGATACCCCCAGTAGTGCAACGTTTAGAAATACGTAATACAAATTCAACGACACTTGTTTTGTAATCTCTTTCAATGTCTTTCCATGCATTTTTACATGGGAATGCTCAAGGAAATAATTAATTCCGACAATGATTTCAATGAACCCTGCAATCTACCTGGGAGCTTTGTTGTGGTTGAGTTCTGCAGTTTAGTTAAAGTTTGGAAAACCAGGTCATACTGGGGCCAATTGTAATATTTAACTCGACCGGATTCCTGTTCAAGCTGGCCTTCCTTCCCACAAACTGATAGATAATGAAGTTCAAGCTACACTAAATAAAATAAAACAATAAGTAATAATACTTATTAACTCACCATGATTCACTATTGTTTCCTATGATAATGACAGAGAACATGGCAAAGTTGCTAGTAACCTTTATTAAAATGGAAACAATCATATCTGAAATGAGAGTGAACTATGACAAACTGTGTATCCATTGGACCCATGGGTGGCTGGATCTGAACCAGCTAGTGGTCAGTTAAAGACACCCAAACTTGACCTATACTGGATAACCCCTATATGAAAGGTTCTGAATAGGTTTAGTATGGTACTGTCTGTTTAGGTTGCTGGCACCTGATCATTTAGTAAAACCCAACCAAAGCTATAACAAATCTAGTGGGAGCAGGGCAAGTGGATTCCCCAGCCCCAGTGAAACAACAGAGTAATCCTTTAATATTACTCATGTCACATTCATTTGTGTCTGAAAGCCATTAATGAACTTCATGGACAATGACTAAGTTATTTTAAAATTAGCACTCCTGGAGCTGTTGGCTATCAGACCTAGAATAAAATAAACCAGTCTTTAAAAAGAAAGGAACATGGCCCCCCCTAGTGCTAGAATTATATATTATGCATACTGGATGTCCAGACAAGAATGATTAGAATCAGATTTAAAGTTCACCATGTTAGGGGGAAAATTATTGGGTGTTTGAAAGATTCAACAGATGCAGCTAAGAAATAATTAAAGGAATGCCCTTATCAAAGCATAATTCAATCTCGCAAGTGGAATAAAAAAAAGTGAACCCATTGACATTATATCATAGCTCACATGTACTTGTAGCTGATTAGATAAACAGCAACTCTCACAAGGACTGATATTTCTGTTTTAGTTTAAATTAATATGTGAAGACTGAATTATTAAAACTGTGAGGAAGTATCGAGTTGCTTTTGTTTAAAAATGACTAGTGCAGTGTGTAAGATAAAGTAATTTAAACACAAGTTTGGCTATGCATACTATATCATGCATTTCTTGAATGTTTCCATCTGTGGGTTGATTGTCTCAAGCATTTGTTCTCCTTGTACTGGAGATTAAAAAGTAGCTTCAAATGACATTTTTAATCCAAGCATCTCATTATTGTGACAGTTGGAGTCCGGAGCCAAAGGAAAGAGCACTTAAGGAAAGAAAAGGTCCCTGGACTGGAGTGGCCTGGACTGGATGGCCAGACAATTCATACCCAGGGTTAGGCAGAAGTCAGTCATCTAGAAAGGGGGCAGAGCTACTGTTATGTCTAATAACATTAATATTATTATTTAGTTATACATACATATATATATATATATATATATATATATATATATATATATATATATATATATATATATACAGTACTGTGCAAAAGTTTTAGGCAGGTGTGAAAAATGCTGTAAAGTAAGAATGCTTTCAAAATAGACATGTTAATAGATTATATTTATCAATTAACTAAATGCAAAGTGAGTGAACAGAAGAAAAATCTAAATCAAATCCATATTTGGTGTGACAACCCTTTGCCTTCAAAACAGCATCAATTCTTCTAGGTACACTTGCACAAAGTCAGGGATTTTGTAGGCATATAGTCAGGTGTATGATTAAACAATTATACCAAACAGGTGCTAATGATCATCAATTCAATGTGTAGGTTGAAACACAATCATTAACTGAAACAGAAACAGCTGTGTAGGAGGAATAAAACTGGGTGAGGAACAGCCAAACTCAGCTAACAAGGTGAGGTTGCTGAAGACAGTTTACTGTCAAAAGTCATACACCATGGCAAGACTGAGCACAGCAACAAGACACAAGGTAGTTATACTGCATCAGCAAGGTCTCTCCCAGGCAGACATTTCAAGGCAGACAGGGGTTTCCAGATGTGCTGTCCAAGCTCTTTTGAAGAAGCACAAAGAAACGGGCAACGTTGAGGACCGTGAGACGCAGTGGTCGCCAAGGAAACTTACTGCAGCAGATGAAAGACACATCATGCTTACTTCCCTTCGCAATCGGAAGATGTCCAGCAGTGCCATCAGCTCAGAACTGGCAGAAAACAGTGGGACCCTGGTATACCCATCTACTGTCCGGAGAAGTCTGGTCAGAAGTGGCCTTCATGGAAGACTTGCGCCAAAAAGCCATACCTCCGACGTGGAAACAAGGCCAGCGACTCAACTATGCACGAAAACACAGGAACTGGGGTGCAGAAAAATGGCAGCAGGTGCTCTGGACTGATGAGTCAAAATTTGAAATATTTGGCTGTAGCAGAATGCAGTTTGTTCACCGAAGGGCTGGAGAGCGTACATGAATGAGTGTCTGCAGGCAACAGTGAAGCATGGTGGAGGTTCCTTGCAAGTTTGGGGCTGCATTTCTGCAAATGGAGTTGGGGATTTGGTCAGAATTAATGGTCTCCTCAATGCTGAGAAGTACAGGCAGATACTTATCCATCATGCAATACCATCAGGGAGGCATCTGATTGGCCCCAAATTTATTCTGCAGCATGACAACGACCCCAAACATACAGCGAAAGTCATTAAGAACTATCTTCAGCGTAAAGAAGAACAAGGAGTCCTGGAAGTGATGGTATGGCCCCCACAGAGCCCTGGTCTCAACATCATCGAAGTCTGTCTGGGATTACATGAAGAGAGAGAAGCAACTGAGGCTGCCTAAATCCACAGAAGAACTGTGGTTAGTTCTCCAAGATGTTTGGGCCAACCTACCTGCTGAGTTCCTTCAAAACTGTGTGCAAGTGTACCTAGAAGAAATGATGCTTGATGCTGTTTTGAAGGCAAAGGGTGGTCACACCAAATATGGATTTGATTTAGATTTTTCTTCTGTTCACTCACTTTGCATTTAGTTAATTGATAAATATAATCTATTAACATGTCTATTTTTGAAAGCATTCTTACTTTACAGCAATTTTTCACACCTGCCTAAAACTTTTGCACAGTACTGTATATATATATATATATATATATACGGACACGGTGCTCTGGTTCAACAAAAGTTTCTTTATTGTTCCCGCATCACATACACGGAAGACTGTGCCTACTCCGTGAGCTAAGCTAATACTACCAGTAGGTGGCAGCAAATAACTAACACTCTTAAATCCAATACATAACATTTCCTTCCTGTTAAATGTTGTTGTCACAAATTGAATCATCTACATAACTAGAGGTAGAGGGTGGACTGCCTCATGCCTCAAGCTAGCCAGGGGATTATTCTGCCCCCTTCTTCTGGCTTGCTCTCTATACACTACTGAACTATTTTAGCATGCAAGCCTTTGTTGTTTTACTATTTATTTATTTACGCTGTGCCGATAATTAAAAAGTCAAACGGTTGGGAGCTTTCTTACTCCGAACAGGATAGCGTCTCTCGACAGCATTTGGTGACGGTTCTGCCATGTGTAAATCTTGGTTCGTTGAAGGTGGAAACAAAGGTTCTTTAGCATTGGTTTCAGCCTCAATGACCCCCTTGGAAGTTGTGTTTGCAGTTGGTGAACATGCTGTGTAAACCTCAATAGGCTCTGTCAGGGTTGGTAATATTTCTGCTGCAGGATCTTCATTCGGATGGGTGCCAACACAATCCAGTAGCTGGTCAGCATGACGTCTCCAAGACATTCCAGTTCCCACATCCACAGTATATGAGACAGGTCCAGTTTTGGCAGTAACAACTCCTGGAATCCATTTATCTCCCTTACGATATTCCCGCGCCAGCACTGCCTGACCGACTTGAAATTGTCTGTCCTTCGCACTGTTTTGTCGTTGTGCTATTTGCAACCCGATTCTTTTCAACATGTAAAGACATGTCTGGTTTTAGCAGATCCAATCGTGTGCGCAGCTTGCGTTTCAAAAACAACATTGCTGGAGATTCATCTGTTGTTGCATGAGGAGTGTTTCTATACACAAGTAAAAAATTATCTAGTTTTTTACTAGTAGTGGCACTTTCCTTCACGACTTGAGTGCATGCTTCATGGTTTGAACAAAGCGTTCAGCCAAACCATTCGTTGCTGGATGGTATGGGGCAGACCTGATATGTTTTACGCCATTGGTTTTCAAGAATGCTTCAAATTCGCTAGAGATGAACTGTGGGCCATTGTCACTTACAAGCTGTTCTGGAATACCGTAGTGACTGAATAGTCCTCTCAGAACCTGAATGGTCTTCGCCGCAGTGGTGGATTCCAGTATGAAAACTTCAGGCCACTTCGAGTGAGCATCCACCACGTTGAGAAGCATTTGTCCGTTAAAAGGACCTGCAAAATCAATGTGAATACGTTGCCATGGTCTACCTGGCCATACCCATGGGTGGAGAGGTGCACGACTTGGCATATTTTGGACACGTTGACATGATGTACAAGATTTTGCCTTCTCCTCAATTTGTGTGTCTATTCCAGGCCACCAGATGTAACTCCTTGCTATGGCCTTCATTCTGACTACTCCAGAATGTCCTTCATGTAGCATATCCAATACTCTGCTTCTTAACTTTGCAGGTATGACAACACGGATACCCACATTAAGCACCCTTGGTACACAGACAGTTCATGGCGCTTATGTAGAATGGTGTCTTTACAGCAGGGTTGGCTTCTAGCCCGCCTTTTAAGACTTGCTCTAGAATCTGAGACAGTGTAGGGTCAGTTCTAGTTTCTCTTCTCACTTCAGCACATTTCACTGGTAGCTGTTCCATTTGGTTGCAATAAAACACGTCGACTGTGTCAGGTTTGTCTTTATGTGTCACCTTCAATGGTAATCTTGACAGTCCATCAGCATTCCCAGTATTGGAGCCTTTCCTGTATTCAATGTCGTATGTATAGGCAGATAACAGTAAAGCCCAACGTTGCAGTCTGGCTGCTGCTAATGATGGAATTCCCTTCTTTGGACCAAAAATGGTTGTGAGGGGTCGGTGGTCTGTGAATAATGTGAACTTCCTGCCATATAAGTATTGGTGGAATTTCCGTACACGAATACTATTCCAAGAGCCTCCTTCTCGATTTGTGCATACTTCTGCTCAGCCTTACTGAGAGTCCTGGATGCAAACGCAATTGGTCTTTCTTCTCCACCAGGAAGGACATGAGAAATAACCGCCCCACTCCATATGGTGAAGCATCGCAAGCAAGGGTAATTGGAAGGTTTCCATCAAAGTGAGTTAAAACCTCTGATGACACTAACTGTTCCTTAGCCATCTTAAATGACTTTTCACAGTCCTTAGTCCACTGCCATTGCTTTCCTTGACACAATAACGCATTTAGTGGACTCAGAATGGTTGCTAGGTTAGGTATAAACCTACTGTAATAGTTTAACAGTCCTAGAAACGATCGCAACTGGCTCACATTTTCTGGTGCAGGCGCATCCACGATAGCTGTAACCTTTCCAGGTGACTTGTGTAAGCCCGTAGCATCAATGATGTGTCCCAGATACTCCAATGATTGTTTAAAAAACTCACACTTGTCCTTCTGAACACGCAGGCCATACTCTTCCAGGTGTTGCAAAACAGCATCCAGATTGTTAAGATGTTCAATCTCGTTTCTACCTGTGACCAGTATATCATCAAGGTAGCAATGAACACCAGACAGTCCCTGTAATATTTGGTCCATGGCCCTCTGGAACAATGCAGGAGCTGAAGCAATACCAAAAGGTAAGCGGTTGTAACAGTACCGACCTTTCTGTGTTGTAATAGTCAGGTACTTCCTAGATTGCTCTTCATTTGCAAGAAGGCGTTGGACAAATCCAACTTACTGAAGCACTGACCTCCCGCTAAAGAAGCAAACAAATCTTCGATGCGTGGGATTGGGTACTGTTCAATACACAGAGCAGGGTTTACCGTAACCTTGAAGTCACCACATAGCCTCACTGTGCCATCCTTCTTGATAACAGGTACAATCGGTGTTGCCCAATCACTGAATTGCACTGGTGACACTACTCCATTTTCTAGCAATCGGGTCAATTCAGCATCCACTTTGGGTTTGATTGCATATGGTACCGTGCGTTTTTGGCAAAACTTTGGTTTGCTGTCAGGTTTCACAATTATCTTTGCCTCAATTCCCTTCATTGTGCCAAGTTCCTTTCTGAATACAGACCTATGCTTAATCAGAACTGCTTCCAAATTGCTTGGCTGAGTTAAGGATTTTATTTCCTGCCAGTTAAGATTCATTTTCTTAATCCATTCCCTACCAAACAGAGGTGGGTAATCACCCTCAACAACATATAGCTGCAGTAGCTCCATCTGACCATTGAGTTTCACCTGTACATTAATTTTTCCACTGGGCAAAACTGCTTCTCCAGTATAAGTTTTCAACACTACGCTCGTATGTTGCAAGGGAAAATTACTTAACTTGTCTTCATACATTTTCTTTGATATCAAGGACACTGCAGCACCAGTATCCAGTTCCATTTTCAAAGGGTTTCCCTCAATTTCTGGTGTGACCCAAATATTGGCCGTTTCACCTTTAAGAGTAAGCACATTCAAAGCCAATTCGGTATCAGTGTTAGCATCATCACTTGACTCATTTACTTCCACGTACTGCACACTTTTCTTCCTCAGCTTGCTACTATGCGCGTTCCCCTTTTCATGCTTTTTCATTCTGCAAACGCGTTCTATGTGACCCTTCTTGCCACAACAACGACAATCCTTTTCTTTAAACCAGCACTCCCTTTCGCTGTGGGTATCCTTCCCGCAACGCCAGCAATTATTAACCGACTTGCTTCTCCGTGTCAACGTGGGCTTATTTATATTAGGCGAAGCGTTTAGTTGTTGAGATTCTCTAGCAGCCGTCTCCATTGATACCGCAATCTCTGCTGCTTTTTGAACGTCAATTCAGCTTCAGATAAAGACGTTTCTGGATCGCTTCCTTTCTCAAGCCACATACCAATCTATCTCTTAATGTATCATTAAGATGTGTGCCAAACTCACAGTGCTCTGTTAATTTTTTTAGCACTGCTATATACTGCACCACAGACTCACCCTCTTCTTGATTACGTCTGTGAAAACGAAACCTTTCGGCTATTACCAGAGGTTTAGGGGAAAAATGTTCCTGCAGTGTTTGTACTATTTCATTATAGCTTTTAGCACCAGGCTTTTCGGGCGCTATTAAACTCCTTAACAGGCTGTATGTCTTACCCCCGATCACACTTAATAAAGCCGCTACTCGCCTTTCTGCTGGTATGTCGTTTGCTATGAGGAAGTGTTCAAAACGTTCGATGTAAATGTTCCAGTCTTCTGTATTTTCATCGAAGCAGTCGAGTCGTCCTATGATCGCCGCCATTTCTTCCTTCTGTATGTAGTCGTCGTCACTCGTCCGGGTATTGAAAGTTATTTAGACAAACTGTAGCGAATCAATTATTGCCGGCAGCTGTCTAGTAGCTTAAAACGAATCCTTGTCGCCACTTTATGTTATGTCTAATAACATATATATATATATATATATATATATATATATATATATATATATATATACGGACACGGTGCTCTGGTTCAACAAAAGTTTCTTTATTGTTCCTGCATCACATACACGGAAGACTGCGCCTGCTCCGTGAGCTAAGCTAATACTACCAGTAGGTGGCAGCAAATAACTAACACTCTTAAATCCAATACATAACAGCTACGATACACTAAATCATCAACCCGGAAGGGAAACGACGTGGCAGCCGCAGATTGGAAGAGTGGTTGCACTAGTTAACCAAGGGGTCATGATTGACAGTACAAAAGGGGGTGTAGCAAAGTGATCTGTTCCTTGCTATGGTTAAGCTGAACCTGAAGGAAAGACCTGTGTTATTATTGTGTTTTGTTTGTTTTGTCGTTATTAAATACACTGTTTGTTGTTATTTAGATGGTTAACATGATCCAGAGCTGTTGCCAGAGGTCAGTACAAACCCGGACTACACTGCACTTTCTTTCACAAATAACCGTATTTACACCACAAGCACTTTAGCACTCACTGTGGACTTGTGTTTGTGTTTTGTGTTACATGTGGGTGTATAAGATCGGGACTATTATTTCGGGACCAACCCGTGGATTAAAACAGTGCAATACACGCCGCTGTATTGCCTATTTCTCATTGTTATTGTTTATTGCCATTTTGTCATCAGACTTTGGATTATAAAAATAAATATCATTGCACCTGGATTACCATTGTCTGTCTATTCATTGGTCACTGCTGCATTCCTGCACCTGCACACTGTTAACCACTTTGCCACAGTCCCAAAACTCTGATATATTGGAAAAGGATATCTTCTAAATCAGACCTTAAATGCCACTTTCTTGTGTGGCCTTTGAATTTGAGAAAGAACAATAGGAATTATTCAATTGGTCAACAGTGTATATGTTCCAAAAGCATATGCTAAGAACAGGGTAGGATGACAAACCCACACCACATCTTACAAATACATTTTTTACCTACCGACATTTCTTATCTTCGCTCATCTTCTTTGGTCTCTAGGCTTGATCTTGTGCAGTAAGAATGCTGTTTGTATTGTGACAATTGTAGTTCATCAGTGGATTCCAAATGTTATACTCTGTAATTTGATCAGAAGGCAGTCAGTAGTGGAGTGCACAGGAGTAGACAGCACAACTGAGAGGTTGATCTGCTATATAGGTCTGGAAACAAGATACCTAAACATTGAGGCACTCCATGGAATTCTTGGAAACATGCTCAGGGAGGATTGCAGGCCACCATTGGGGCTGCACCCAGAACCTTAAGGTGATTTACTGGACATGATCGGGCAAAAGCGGACAAGAGCTACAGTAGACCGGTTGTAAAGCACTACTTACAAAATTATTAAACAAAATACTTATTTAAGGAAGATAAATGGTGCTGATATTCCTGAAAAATGAAGGGAGGATGAAGTTTTTTTTTTTAATACTAAAGATATATAACATTTTTATTTTTATTCCATCATGGTATAAGTAAGACATAACATGACATAAAAATAACAAACTTCAGATGGACTTTGGACAATACAGATGACAGGTACTCATTTCAGAATACATATGCCGGTATATTTCCCCTTAATACAGAAATATATGTACTGAAGCCTGAACATCCCAATGTAACATAAGCAACTTAATTAGATTATTATATGGACCAGACATTTACCTAGATGCAAGACTTTGGCACTTATTTTTTTAACGCAACACAAATATGACACAGTAGCCGATATACTACATATTTAAAATATGATTGTACATGTATGGGGTTTTATTAGGCTGAATAAAGCATTGATTTCTCTTGATTAAAGAAAAACAAATATTAAGAACTAATGTTTTACATGTCATGTACATTCCAGTTCGTTATTTTTGCAAAAAGAAACCAATGAGTGACTACATTTTAAAATGTAGATTTTTAACTCATCTCTTTTAGGTAGACGGATCACAGCCTTAGCAGTAATCTTCCATTTAACTCAGCAGCATAGAATATAACTATTGCTGAGTAAATGTTTGTCACTTCTGTACATCTACATTAGATCTTTTCATAGGCGTCGGACCGTTTAAATACTTAAGCTTGCTTGCAGGGTACAAAATGTATTCAAATGAATTATCCACAAAATCCTTCAGTAAAAATACAAAAAAAGGAATACATGTAATAAATGCTATTGATTGGCACGCTTCGTTGTCTGAATTTATGAAGCCATTCAATTGTCTAACGTGTTGGTAGATTTAAACAGCTTTTCTGTTTAAACATCCCAGTTGATCAAATTTTCAAAAAAAAAGTGGCTTTACTTAATAAAAAAAAGATTTTTTAAAAGCACAGAAACCAGCTTGTGCATAGACTCTGGTTTGTTACCAAGGCAACAAAAATAAGTGCAATATTATTGAAGCAGTCAAAATTGTTCCTTTTTTCTGACGGTGAAAACTTAATGCAGCATCAAACAAAACCTATTACAGAATACCGTATACGATAAAAAAAATGCATACATATAAATACAGTCAACATTACTCCTTGCCTGGCTATTTATACATTTTCCATAGCTTATGTGTACAGGAATTTTAAAATTTTTAAACTAATTGCCTTACATTTTCCCATTGTTATATGTATGACAAAAATAATTGTCCAATAGCAGCTAAAAAATATCTGTATATCTCTAAATAACCTGAAACCACTTTAAAATAATATACAAATGGTTCCAGATATTTGAAAATATGTAATGATACCTTTAAACTTGTACAAATAAATGTAATTTAATTTAAGACATTTCAGTTTGTTTGTTTTTTATTATATCAGTTAAAGTACTCTATAGATATCTGCTCTCCATGCGTCTATAAACCCGTTTTGGGTGTCTCTAAATGGGATTATGATCTGTAACTGTGTTTTTCTTCTACTCTGTGTAATCTGAAACCAAATTAGAGAGATATCAAATACAATATTTGATATGCCAGATCTGGACAGTTACTGTAAATGAGCACTTCATGAAACTAAAGATGACAGCTAAAGCCAATGATAACCTAATTTAATTTAAAAATGATGTAAAACAAACAACATAAGCATGCCATTCCCCATCCACAAGTGTGAACGGACTCATCAAATTCAAGCGCTTTAGCTACAGTGGCATACATTCACATGTGTGTCTTTTCTGTTTTTTCTTCTCTTATCTTTTTAAAAAACAGCAAACTAGAAAGTTTGAAGGTACCCGCAACATATATTAATATTTTACACATATATCGTATTAGATATTAGCAGTTTATAATTAGAATAGTTTTATTTAATATATATATATATATATATATATATATATATATATATATATATATATATATATGGACAAACATACATTTATAACGTTCTATATTTCTGAAAATATATAATTGTAAAATGTTTGAAATAACTGGTAAATGTAGTTAACAGCTCATAGGTCAATTTATAAAATAATCACTGATGGGTCAGTATATAAAACGACCAAGGGAATATTAGTTCATTTATAGAATAGCCAGTTCATGTATAAAGGTACTGGCAAATGTATAAAGAACATAAAAGGTCAGGTAGGTTAAGTTACATTAATATGTCAAATTATGTTTCTGCTCCTAAATTTGGCAGTCTGTGTAGAGTAGGAATAAAACGTTGCAATACAAATAATTGTCAAATGTTTTATGTTTATATTTGGCGACATTTTTAACAATACTAAAACAAAAAAGAATGAATGTCAGATTCGTTTTAAATTTGACTCCAAGCTGAAACACCATTTGACACACTCATTTGACATGTAATCGTACCGAGAACACCCTCGCACGAATCACTAGTGTGCATGTAAACTGCAGGGGTTGAAATAAATGGTGTTGGTAAAAAGAAGGGTTATATCAAAGCTTGCATGTAAATTCACTTTCTGATGTGAGTGGGCAGAAGCAATTCATAAATGTCAGTGTTGAAAAACAAAAACAAAACCACAGGGAAGGGTTTTGAAACATTTGTTGTTATTTCAACATCTGTTAATGATGCAAAAGTTATAAAAGTTTAATATTGTTTTCTGCTACCATTTTTGGTAATTTTAATAAGGCATGGTCGCTGATAATATGTTAATATACCACTGTTAATTTACTGGTTTGAGTATAAAACGCTGCCTTTCAACACTCCCACATTCAACATTAATAAATATTACATGCTAATGCCAATAAAAACTAAACAAAAACAAAAAAATACCTTATATAAAAATATATATTAATCCATTTGCTTCCCATTCATCATTATGCAATATGGATGATTTAAATTGCAATTGGACAGACAAATTAATGATGACAATGAATATGCCTGGAGACCTTGTCTGTGGGTGCTGACAGCTATCCATAATGTTGTCCGACTAGCGAAAACATGATAACATCATGTAGTCTAGTGCCGCGGATAGGAAGTGGCTTGTAGGGCCCCCTCCCCCCAAAAGACAAAGCCGACAAACCACTACTGGAAAAAGAAAATGATGAATGGTTAATGCAACAACGGCAGTGGCGTTACCCCCAAAAATAGGAAAAGGGTGAATGAAAAGTAAGCAGCTGAAACACGGGCCTACCCACCGCATATGAAACGCACCGAGGGAGAACCGTCCTCTCTGGCCTGCCACGCACCCTGCAGAAACTAATTACGAACCGCACTCAGGTAAGGAGAAAAACCCTAATCACTGGTAGGAGGGAATCCATGGCTGAGGGTAGCCTTTCCTCCAGGCTCTAAAAACGTCCATCTCCCTGTTTGGGCTCGCCGCACATGGCTGAGGCCAAACAAAAAGAAGCTACACGAATGCAAGCCACACAGTTTTTATGGCTCTTGGATATGATGTGTTGATTAGTGGGCCGATGCATGACTGCAAACAGTTGGCATATCCTGCAATGTGTATACTGTACATTGGAAAAATAAAATAAGGTGACATTAAAGGGAAGAGTAGGCTACTATCCAAAGATCTACATTCAATGTGTGAAGTGATTCAGCAAAAGCCAAAATAAAATAACATTTAATGCAACTTGTGTTATAAAAAAAATCCTGACTTCTTGCCTGCAATTTGTAGCTGCCACCTTGTTTAGGGTTTTTGAAAGCTTCTTTCCTTAAATACTGCTTAGTTTACTGCATTTTTTTTTTGTTTTCACTAATAATGTGCAGCTGATTCAAAGCTGGTCAGATAAAAACAGGATAGCAAACATTTTTAGATTGCTGCAATGCTGGCCCTGGCTACCCCTGTACCATAACGTGTCCATTTTTTTATCCAGGAAATGGGAGACATATGAAGTGACAGTGAGTAACATAATGTAAGTTTTCCTGGAATTATTTTGTTAGCTCTATGCACTTTACACATGTACCTTCAAGCCGTCCCCATCAAATTAAGCAGATATTATATATAGTACAGTTTACAATACATTTTGTCTGATCTACGGAGGGACATTTACTGCAAATAAAATATAAACTGATTAAAAGAAAAGGGTGAAGTTCCAGCCCATTTCCAGTGACCTGGAGGTTGGGAATCACCTGTACTTAAAGATTTTAGTAGTTACAGAAATCAATAACTGAATCTGATGTAAAAAAAAAGTATCATGTTAAAATGCTATGTTACCTGTGCATATTTCTTGAAAATCTGTGAAGAAATCAGAAATGTGTTTAATTTTTTTTTTTAAATACGTATCTTGCTCTTATTTGAGACATCTCTAAACAACATTTTCATAGACTGAATTTCCCTAATGTGTCTTCTTTTAATTAAGCATAATACTGTGCAGCTTGAGCAGAGTTCATACAAGAGTTTCTGGCAGTGAATCTGCATTGTCAGCAGACAAGAGCTCCCAGATCTGCCACCGCTCTCTCTGCCACTCCTGCCAGTCCTGTTCCCCAATGTTCCTGTTGTTCTGGCTGTCTGTCTGACTAGAGAAGGCTTTGTTTACCTCGTTCTTGGAAATGGGTGGCACCTTTTCCACATTAAGCCTAGGCTGCTCTGTGGATGCAACCTTCAGGCCAGAGGCCTCGATGAGCGTAGGGCTTTTCTCATACTTGGGAAGTCTTTTCACAGCCTGCAGTGCTGGGGAAACGGGCTGTTGCTGCTGTTGCGTACCTGCTGAGCTTTGCCTCGAGGGGCCTGGGTAAGGTGGTGGAGGTCTGTTTTCATTCCTGTTGCTGTCCCAGTGCTTGGTATAACCTGGCTTGGGTTTGCTCTGCAACAAACAGGCTGGGTTGAGGTTCCTCTGGGGAATGTCCTCGGCGCTGCTTGAAGCTGAATGTCCCTCAGGCCTCGAGAATAAATTGTCTAAACTCAGTTGAAAGTGCTTTCTGCTCCCCTCCACCTGGGGGCTGCTGCAGGCCCTGGTAACTGGAGGATGAGTTCGGCATTCCTGGACTCCTGCTGTGGTTTGAGTGCGCCTGACTGGCTGCTTCCCATTGTCCACGAGGAGTGAAGTGGAGTCGTGGCCTTCTAGCCACTCAGAAGTCAGACTACCTTGAGAATGGTAGGAAATGTCTTGTGACGAACTGCATTCATACATGTTCGAAGGGGAGCCTTAGAAAAAAAAAAGATATATAAGTTGTGGTTTTTCTCTTAATTACAATTGCTACAATATAGATGAATGAAAACCATGTCGTCAGATATGCATGTATAAAAGGTACACATATTTGTTATAACTTTATGCAGTATTATACACTGTTCCAATAGGTTTTATAGTGTTGATACAAGAGCACTCACTTTTACAGTGTTGACACAAGGGCACTCACTTTTATAGTGTTGACACAAGAGCATTGCCCAGTGTACAGCACAATTAGCTTTGCATAGATGCTTTGTATGGAGGATACAATAAAACAATAATGCAATATAAAAACTTAAATAAACTATAGCAGTTGAACAGCTGTTTCAACAATAGTTGAAACAATTACGGCACTTTCATTTTAGACTTGGGTGTTTTAAATACAAACATTCCTCTACAATAGTGTAGTGTCATTACAAAGCTTGATGAACAGCGTACTTTACAAATGTATTTATACCTTTTTTTAACAAACACATTTGCAATGCTGTCAACAAAATGTAACCGCAAACACCTGTACCTGTCATGCCTTGATCTCTCGAACCTGGTTTCAGTGTTGAATGCCAGGCACCCCAAATATCAGTGTGGTCATCTGAAATATCTGAAGAAAATACAACCGCATTTGGTGTTTGGAATTTTAGGCTTCTCGGGTCTGGCAAAAGAAATTGTCTAAACAGAAATGTTTAGAAAGAGTCATTTTAAACCATTTTGATCAGATTTTCTTTTACATTTCAGTTAATTTTCATTAGTAAATCCTTCTGCTTCTTTTACCAAATTGTTCTTTTCCAAATGTTTCTTAAAAGTGGTTTCAGTTAAGGCTATTTATCTCCCCAAGTGAGAATTTTGTTAACAGCATTGTATAGACAGTTTGCTTATCAGGGTTAGAAACATGTTACTTGTTTGAATACACCCTCTTACTCATTGTGAAAATAGCACCAGTAATGTACAGTATTTGACAGGTAATGAGGGCAAGAAAATCCTCCACATACTTTCATTTTAAAGTCAATGGGACTGATCAAGATTACCATATTCTTCGAAATATAACACAACATTTTACACATTTTGGGAGAATATCTGTGTGTTTTAAACAGATTGTTCATTAAATGCTAGGTGCTCAGTGAAGTCAGATAGTAATATTCTATATAGTATATTATGGTGGTTTTTATCGGGTAGTATACATGGAGTGCATATCATGTGTGGTATGCAGGGAAGCATGTTAGACAGGATGCATGTTATATTGAGAAGATTACGGTGATTTACACATTGGAATGGGGCTAACACAAACCACATGACATGTATACATCTCCCCATATACACAAAGCTTAAAATACCTCATAAGTTATTTGAAGAATGTTATTTTCAAAGTCATGAAAAGCAGACCTTAAAGCTTTGTTATTTGGGCCTTAAATCGCATGAAAACATTAAAAAAAAACTTCTGGCACATTTGTACAGCAGATGTTAATCGTGTTACAAGGTGCAACAAATAGATGTAACAAAACAACCAGCAATTGTGTTTAAAAATCAGAGAAAGGGTTAGATTGTAGAAGAGTTTTATAGAACCAGTTCAAAGCCTGGTATGGAACATTACTGGGTAATGGTAACTGTTCAGCAACTACTACAGCCTATTTGTAAACATATTGGAAATATAAATATACATGACCACACCTTGAATTGGAGTTCATAACCACTGTTACACTGTTAGAAAGTGTCAAAGAACCAACCAGAAAAGTGATGTTCTTGGCCAAGTAATGAGCTACATTTCAACATGATCCAGAATTAGGGCTGTATTCTGATCACAGTGCAAATGCGAGTGCAAGTGAGAATGGCGCTTGCCCCTGAAACACACTCTGCTGAAATGGTATTCGGAAGACATGTCTTGCGCCATTACAGAGCGTCTACCCCATCGCCATGGAAGGTGTGTAATATGTTTGTTGCAGTTTGTGTATTGCACAATATTGTTAATTACTAGATTACATACTGTAAATGGAAAACTGCTGTTAAAAACGAACAAAATAAAATACAATTAGTTAACCATGGTGCAACTGCACCAACTAAAAATTCTATGTAAAATGATTTCAAAATCTAGACTCCAATAAGTATGCTGAAACAAGTCCAGATTAAGAGTACAAAAACAGGTTATGCAATAAGCTTTTTGTAAAAAATATTTTTTTATTGAACTCGAATTTTATCGTTGAAAACTTGAGCTAAGACAATGTAAAATGGTATGTGTGTCTTGTGCGGTATCTAATCCAGCTAGAATAAGCACATTTTTTGAAGTGAATATTTCCAAAAAGCGAATTTGTTGAAAGTAGAAAGGGGATATTTATATTAGGAAGTCAAAAATGACTTTTAGCAAAATGCTTACATGTCAAAGTGTTTAGTGCAGTAGTCTGTTCATGTTAAATCAGCTGTAAAACAATGAAAGCTTGTTGGTGGGCACTCGTATGATATGAACACACTCAATAGGTGTGGAGCAGGGAATCCAATTCCAGACACTTTTCCCAATCCCAGGATTTAGGAATTGATTTTTTTTTATCCCACGATTCCATTTTTTAAATAATAATAATTAATAATAATAATTGTGGTTTTGCTTTTATTAATAATTACCGGTGTGGAGGCGTAGGGTAATGCACTCACACGACAAAGGAGTTCTTCAACAAATTAATTAATAATGAAAAAACACACACAAACATTGCAAGTAAAGATAACAGTCGTGTCGCTCCAGCTCCAGCGCAGAACAAGTGAGTGATTTCACTGTCTAAAGAAGGGCGGCCCAGCTGCCTGCTCAACTCAATAATTCTGTTATTTAAAACCGTAAACGTAGATAAAACACTGAACTAAACTTACCTAGTAAATACTACACATTTTTAAAAGAAGCAACATCATATAATGACAATCTTTGAGTGTTTTTTTTTTTTAGCCCACAGACTGCAGAACCACCGCCCTGCTATATAAATAAGTAAATTAGCCATGTGTGCACTCAACAGCAGCAGCCAGCTGGGTGTGTATAGAGTTAATCTCGCCCAACAGAAACTAAACGTACACCAGTATTACCATTGAAAGGAGAAATTCAGCATTGTTGATTCGATTGCTATGTCCTAAAGTACTACAACATAGTAAAACAAAATGCGTTGTCTGCCATTACAGGACTTTTCTCGCGTACCCCCTGACGAGAGCTTGCATATCCCCAGGGGTACGCGTACCCCAGTTTGAAAACCGCTGCCCCAGAGGATACATTACAAGCTCGGAGGGAACATGATGCGGCACTTCATGTCCCGCTAGAAAATTAATTAATGCTTTCTCTCTTTCTAGGTGGACGATTTCCTGTGCCATAAATTATTGCCCTACGTGCCTCTACCTCTTAATACAGCAATCTCCCGTGTGGTGAAGCGTGGTTTACGTATTCTCTGCCACTTGCTGTTCTGACTTGCGCTGGTTGTTCTTGCTCTGTGCTACTGCCGCTCGACATGATCGCCACGTCAACATTCAAAATGGAGCCTTGTGGTGACACAAGTGCATTCTGTCTCTTAAAGGGATTGTTGCCTGGCCCTGATTGGATAGCAGATTCCCCAACCCACTCAGCATTGATTGGCTGGGCGCTGTCAGTGCGCCACTGAACGCGCTTGCATCAGAATCACACTTTTGGAGAAGCCACTCCCTGCGGGGCAGACGCCATTGACTTTAACCACTGCATTTGCAATTGCACTCATTTAATCAGAATAGGGCCCTTATTTTTTCTAGCAATACATAAGAATATCAGATTCTTTCTTAATCCTCTCTGTTTTCAACACTACCAGCTGAGAGGCCTATAGTGGGATTTTAATCAACCGCACTACAGTATGTACTCTTGTTCTGGTTGTTAACGTTAGCATAGACATGGTTACCTACCTGAAAAAGATATTCTATTTAAAATGCTTCAAACTGACATTTTCTTGGTATGTTTTGTAATATGCTGAAATGAAAAATGGCAAAATCTTGTAAACATTGGCACATATCTACAGAAGTCCCCTAACGATTTGTAAAACTTACCTATTTTAATTTAAAAGTCAAAATGTCTTAAATGTAATAGGCACTTGCCTGTATATCACCAAATCTAGTGTTTGAAGTGTACAAGTATATCCTTACCTTTCCCAGCCCGCAGCCCCGGAAACAGGTCCTTCGACTTGGACTTTAAATGTCCAACCAGTGTGTACTGCTCAGGGACCTTGAAGAGTTTATCCGAGCTGGGACTGATGTCCTCCTGTTTCTGGAACAGTAGTCTTTCTGATAGTACTGGCGAGTTATTGTCATAGGGAGACACTTCTCCACTCGATGCTTTCGAGTCTGTGGAAGAGTGTCTCTCCCCCAGGGTAAAAGGCCCGACTGACCTCATCAGATCAGGGAATCTATGGAGAAAAATGGCAATCAAACAAAGTCAATATACCCGAGTAATACATTGGTACATCCAATAATAATGAATGGTGAATTGCTATGTAGCAACCTATTTATGAACTAACAGAAAAGCCAGCTAAAACTGTTCAGCAAATCAGTGTCAGGGTTATCAACTCACAGTTGCTCATACTGTATTACTGGAATGGGGTTTAATGGAGTTTAAACATGTTTAAAAATGTTTGTGTAGCAATGTTTAGCAAATGAGATTAGGTTTTATTTTATTATTTTCTTTTTATTAGTTTATATATAGATTAATATATTCCCTAACTATTATCATGAACAACATTTGTTTACGTCTCAGTAAGTAAACTGTTAACAGTTAATAAACTAAAGAAGTTCCTTAAAATAAAGTGTGACCTTTTTTTGGGGAAACCAACAGCAATAGCTTCATTTGGGGGTTCTGATTTTCACTTTAGTTTTTCATGCAGGGAAAATGTTCAGTAACACTGAAGTTGGAGGGCTTGTTATGTGCAACATGGCGAGAGCGGATACCTTAGGATTGCTTTGTAAAAAAGAAAACTACATGTACAACTTCCATAGCGTTCTGTTCTTGTGAGTTAATGGAACTAAAAGCAGTTCAAAACATAAATGAACACAAATAAAACATTTACATTACAAGTATGATACTTTGGTAAGGTGACAAAACGTTTTTACTTTAGTTGTCATTGGTTATTTGGATGAAAGTGGTTTGTTCTGTTATACCAGGAGATGGCAGCAAAATACAACAGAATGACGTTCACATTCATTGGACCTGCACTCTCCTAAACATACAAAACATTGTTTAGAAAATAGTTTGTTGATTATTGTACATAACAACATTAGACTAGTAGACATTGGAAAGAAATACATGAAAACAATTCACAGTTTTTTTTTTGTTTTATCTGCACATTTGTGCTAAACATATGAGGGCCAACAGTAAGCTTAAGGTAACTGGAACAGTGACGTGACAGAACTAATCTATCTCTGTCTCATTTTCTCTTGGTTTGGAACTGTTGTTTGTCTGAAAACCTCTTGTGTGAATGAGCTTTCTAGAGTGTAGTTTTCTTTCTACATAAATGATTAAGTGAGACCAATTTTCAAACACTACCCACTCAAGCTTTTGGCACATAACGTTAACATTGCTTGAACTGGGAGCCCCCAGGGAATTAACATTATGCCTGCAGCAGTGTCAGATTTTGCAGCTGTATAAAGGTGGTCACCCAAGCCAGAAAGCTTGCAAGAGCTATAATGCAAAATGTCAAACAATAAAGTAGCTAACTTTGAGAAACATTTAGTATGCTCTTCTGCTCTGAGACTGTCGTACCACCAAAAGAAGTGGTTGCTTTAGTGACTATTGAATCCATCATATCAATTAGCATATGGCTATAGAATGCCTAACCTCAAGGTTTAAAGGTTTTGAAAGGCAAGTATTAGTTGCATCCATGGTAAATATTTTAGCAGTAGGTGATGTAACAATGTGAGGTGCAAGTGTTTTGTCTTTTGGAGGCTAGAACTACAATCATGAAAAGGCATCAACTTCCAGATATTAAACATAGGGGTCCTGTTGACAAAGCTCGTGAGTTATTTAAATAATAAACCGTTCATCCATATTAGGCCCAATTATCAAAACTGTTAAAATACTCATTTTTTCATGTTTCAAGTTCATTATTTCAATCTTTCAGCACTAAGCAACTTTACAGATAGACTACCCTGAGATAATTCAATAGTGTATGTGTGTACTGAAAAATGCTTACAAATGGCAGTATATATATATATATAGTATATATAGTATATATATAGTATGTATATATATGTTGGTATAATAGAATAATGTATTGGTCTGCTGTTTTGAGTTTTGAGTGTGGTTAAACCTGTATATGGGTCTGCATTGTGGAAAGAGTTAAATAACTCACAAGCTAAGTGTTTATAAATAGGGCCCAGCGTTTCAAACCAAGTAAGAATGTTTTACTCACGATGATTGTGAAGCTTTTCTACGCAGCAGATAGTCAACTACATCTGGGTCGGTCTCCAATAAGCTCATTAGCACCTCATTTTGAAGATCGGGGGGGACCTGATAGGAATGTAAAGAGGCACATTTGATAAGAAATACAGCAATCATGCATAACCCAACAGCATCAATGCTTTATTATTATTATTATTATTATTATTATTATTATTATTATTATTATTATTATTATTATTATTATTTATTTCTTAGCAGACGCCCTTATCCAGGGCGACTTACAATTGTTAGTCGCCCTGGCTTTAAGCCATCTGTCATAAATCTGCAAAGCTTCTTGCATCTACAGCACTGGGGCTAAAGCAGGACACTGGCCCTGTTTCAAAGCAGACAGAGATGTAAAACAGGCAGGACTTGAAAGAGCTCTCCACTGTTAATACTGCTTGTCACATCTACAGAACTCAATGTCATTGTTACTGGTAAGGACCAGGTAACCCCTGGGCAACTTGTCTTGTTGTGTGCCATGATCTTCTGTGTTAGAAAATGCACTAACAGCCCTCTCGTTTGGTGTTTACAGTACAGTACAGCTTTTTTATATATATTTGAAGATAACGTTTTTTTTTTAATTGGGGGTTCTTGCGCCCTGTCTTCTTTGGCAGTAACATTTTGATTATACAAACACCTCCTGCTCCCTAACTAAAGTCTGACTAATCCGTTGTATGTCATGCAGAGGTTCTCAAATTAAATACATGTTTTTGTTTGTGTTTTTTTGTACCAATGTGTTTATTACTTTCATTTTTCATGCGATAAACACTTCATTTGGTACTTGCAATGAGCAGAACTGTGTCACTTCTCCCTCCCACCACCAATCAAACTGGCATTCCTGTCAGCACTGCAAGTTACTTCAGAATGTATGCTCAACCCTGCTCATCTGGCCCTGCACAACAGCTTCTCAAAAACACCCTAAACATTTGCAGTACTTCAGAACCACTACATTCCCATGTTCACACACCTCTCTCAGTTTTAGCACAATACAGTATATATGACCTGCAAGCAAAAAATCTCTTTCCTTCCAACTGTTTTTTATTTTTTTTAACAGTGTGTCCTGACTAAAAAAACAACAAAATGGCATAAATCTGCACACAGGGGTGACACAGTATAAAGACATATCATGTTCAATATTTTCAACTGAAGAATACAAAGTGATGGTTAAGTTAGTGCAGCAGTTAATCTTGTTTCGGTCACAAACTGTGATCCACTTTTCATGATTTAAACTTTTTTTTCGAAACACTTCTGTACGAATGGGGTTAAAGAGCGATAAATCCCATAAAAATACTTAAAAAGGATTTAAACTTAGTGGAACCATAATGATTACAGCTGTGACCAAATCTGATGTGCTAGACTTAGCAGGGGGTTGACCTCAAAGTGTTGACAATGTGTTGAGTAGGAAAAGCAAGGAAAAGCATTTATTAAGTTCCCAGAAAGTTGTCAATACATTTAAGGAAAACAAATTCGGAGCTAGGTTAGCTCTGAAAAGATCTGGCTCCAGTTCAAGCTCTTATTTTTATTGCTGGCTCCAGCTAAGCTTTGTTTTAAGCCCCACCAGTTTCATTATCATGGAATTCACAGACTAAAACCCTTTATCCGATAGAGGGAAACATGATTGCTTTAAAAAATTTACAAGTATTATTAGAGATACAACAGCAGTGTGTAATGATTCCCGTGTAGCATTTACTTGAATTGGAGTGGGAAGCTGAGAGGCTTTCAGGAAGCTTTCAATAGCATTCCTGTACCTGCGATATAATACTCCAAAATCACACTCTGACATTCCCCGAATTCAATAAGCTGGCAGTGTCACACCCTCAAAAAAATTCACAAACAACATCACTGCCCCTGACACCACCACCCTCCCTCAGCAAAATGACATCACTGCCCCTGACACCACCACCCTCCCTCAGCAAAATGACATCACTGCCCCTGACACCACCATCGTCCCTCAGCAAAATGACATCACTGCCCGACACCACCACCCTCCCTCAGCAAAATGACATCACTGCCCCTGACACCACCATCGTCCCTCAGCAAAATTACATCACTGCCCCTGACACCACCATCGTCCCTCAGCAAAATTACATCACTGCCCCTGACACCACCACCCGCCCTCACAAGTCTTAAGGGATGCCACTGAATCGCTCTGTGTAATCGTGTAGGAGACGGACTGTTAAGCCAGTTAAGAAGGACTGAACTTTGCTCAGTCTGCTGCAGAATCCTCACTAAGCCATCAAAACAAGAGCTGTCTTCTTCGCCCACTGACCTTCAGTTCTCCTGAGATATTGTGGGGAACTGCTACAGTGAGGGTACTGCTGCAGTGGGGAGAAAATAAAAAGCCGTCACCCACCATGAAAAGTGCCTCGTAGTTCTGTATCATCCTCTGAACGACTCCAATGATGGCCGTGCTCTCCTCGGCCCGTGCTGAGCTCTGCACTGAGAACTCTTTGTCTGTGCTTTTCTGCTTGTGCAGGAGGTTAGGGCCGAATATTGTGGCCAAATTCAGCGATGTCATTTTGTTCCCAGTGATCTAAATCAAACCGTAGTAAAAAAAATAACATTATATAGTGAGGTATAGTTACACACTCAGTCTGTGTAATTACAGTGTGATTATTGGAACTTATTGGAAATGTCTTTGTTCAAAACTGTAAACAGCTGAGTGGTGCCTCTGTTTGCATATTCAGCCGAATTAAGGTTAAAAAGATTGTATGATTGTTAAATATCAACAATTTGTGTAAATTCTTGAAAAAAAATTCAAACATGAGAGGCTTTGTATTAAAGCAAAGGAAAAGGCCAAAGCACATTTTTTGTGAGGAATAAAATCATTTTTTAATGTTTAAAAATGGCAAGAAAATAGTGTTATTGCTATTAGAAATAAGACTAACACAATCAACAGTAATTGAATTCATTTCTTCAACATCTCAGTTAGTCAAAACAAAAGAAAATAGGCAATACTGTTCTACATATAGTTTGTTAGAAATAGTTTTCTGGTAAAAGTAGCAATTATATTGGGCAAGATTTTTTTCATTTTCATTTAACCTTTATTTTACTAGAAAAGAAGATTGAGAAAAAATTCTCATTTACAACAACGGTCTGGTCAAACATCACAGCAGCACAAAGCAAACAAATAAAACAAATAAAACATTAAAAAAAAAAAAATAACACATTAACAAGTACATACACTTGCATCAGACAATAGTGAAAAGATTCTCAAAGCTTTTTACTCCAAATCACCATTAGCGAGAAATGATCCCTATAATCTGGCCAAACCGGAAATAAAAAATCTATTGACAAATGATAGATAGATAGATAGATAGATAGATAGATAGATAGATAGATAGATAGATAGATAGACAGATAGATAGATAGATAGATAGATAGATAGATAGATAGATAGATAGATAGATAGATAGATAGGACCCAGTATTTTATCAACGCACAAAAAGGTTGTGTTGTTTTCTGGCAATAAATAAGTATAACCCATTACTGATAGTCAACACCCTCTGTGCATTTAAAACAGCATGGTGATTGGCTAATTTCTGTCTGAATGGTGCTGTTCTTTTATGGCATAAGGCTAGAGACTTGTCACTGTGTGGGAAAGTACTTGAGAATCTAAGACTTGTTTTTCTATAGTGTCATTTAAGAGGCAGCTTGATGTGACTTTTAATGCTGTAGATTAATACCATATATTAATATTTAACATCTCTGATTTCACAGAGCTAAACTAAAATAAATAAGGAGCCAATTGCCGTAAAAATGTACACCAAAAAGACTGTAAGTACTTTACATTACAAGGTATACATAGCCTTGCAATTACATTGTGATAATTACCAGAGATTCCTACTCTTACATGGTAACCACTGTATAACAACATCAATATTGATGTTATTACACATTGACACTGTAGCACAGGCCATTTGCAGTGTACACCGTTTTTCCACAAATAGTTACCAGATATTATGGCAGTTACTCAGTTATTACTGTATAATTATGTATACCCCATGATTTAAAGTGCTACTAAAAAACCTTATGGACAGTCCTTTAAACCTGTTTTATAAACTCTAGTGCCAAGAAGCTGGAACAGAACAGACAATATCAAATGTTAATGCACACACAAGTGTACCTCTTGGCCATCCTTGTCGTAGGAGTCTTCAGCGTGACTGGCCACTGTGGACAGGAACTTCAGGAGTCTGTGCAGAGTGTCACAGTTACAGGGAGGTAGAAGGTAGATGAGTAGCTGCAAGGCATTTTGCTGCTCATCTAATTCTATCACTGTGGCGAAAAAAAAAAAGCAACAAGACATTTGGCATTCTGAGTTTAATAAAACACAGGGTAATAAGTAACGTATTCCAACAGTTAGGTTAATGGATATGCAAACTGGATAGTATCTCCATACCCATGCCATCAGGTACTCACAGACAGTGTTGATGAAGGCAGTGTAGAGCTCTCTGGTAAGAAGAGGGTCAGGAATGTCTCTCAGGAATTCCTTCAGCAGGGCGGCGATGTCATGAACACTCTGCTCCTCATCAAGCAGCACATCCACACCACTGTCAAACTCCGCTCTGAGCTAGAAACCAAACGACACGGTGTCCTAAAGCTGCACAGACCCCTATTGTCCTCAGATTATTGTCCGAAGTGTCTGGTATGATATGGCATTAAGCTGTTTTCCTATGCATCTGTGGAACACAGTTCTGAGATAAAGCTATGAGAAAGAGAAGTTGACAAGTTTCAGAAACTTGGTCACCTTCCGTTGTGATTGAAAGGGTGTAGACTGCAGTTCAGCTTATCTTATAAAAAAAGAAACCAGAGTTATCAAGGCCCCTTGCAAGTTGATTGCTGTGTGGTAAAAGCATACTGAATTAGAGCAGCAGAATATGAAATCATGGTAAAGCACAGTAGAAGCCACAGTTGTAATAAAGGTAAAGCAACGCCTGTATTACTGAACATGAGCCCTGTTATAATTATCCTCTGTAAATCTATATACTGTGTGGCTTAGTGTTTTTTTACAGAGTAGCCATTAAAAGTCGTGGATTACTGGGGACCTGCAAATTGAGGTTTGTGTTCCAATTTTTTCCCTAAATAAATATAAAGAGTGCAGTAAAATATAATGGTGTAAGGCAGTTACAAAGTACAGTATAGAGACACACTGGCTTTTTCTCTGCCCTTTAAGCACGCAATTTGTTTTTTGTCATTTCTTTCATTTCTGTGCTTTCTGGTGGGGAAACACCAGTAAGAGCTTAATGAGGTGATGACAGCAAACAGCCATTTCTGAGGGACAGCAAACAGCTCAGAGGGAAGTCCAGGAGGGGTTGTAAAAGGTTGAAAAACACTTTGCCTGTTCTGTTAACCCTTGGTATATATTAGTTTTTTATTCAGGTAAATGCAGAAAATGAATTCCAGTGAGCTGAGAATGCTTGTACACGGCTAGTGCTATCCCAAAACCTCAAACAAGCCCAATGCATTAGGTTAGAGTATAAAAGTAATTACCTTTTAATAGTTTGTTGTCTAGGTATTATTTTATTTTAATAGCCTCAAAAAACCCGTTGATAATATACACTGCTACACAGTTATGGATTTTTCTCATTGTCCAAAACCTTGTCTAGAGATTTGGACTAATGTTTTTACAGTACTGGCTATGTGTATGAAAATAGTCAAAATACCTGGTCAATGGTTTACCCAGATTCTATACTGGCTTTTTTCATGTTTATGGACCTCGTAACACATCCAGACTTGAGCCAGTGCACTTTGTACCAAGTTAAAGGTACTGTACTTCAGATGTCTTACCCTTCAAGGGGATGCTAAACACACAAGGGTTGCATTAGCTTCTGATTGAATTTGCTTTATTCCAAAGCTTGTTAGCAATTCTTTGGTACCTATGATGGCATCCATACTTAATGTAATATTATACTTTCCTGTGTTGGATGCATAGAAGAAAGCTTTTTTACAGCGTATCTAGGCAATACAACACTTCATTACACATTTAAATGAATTGTTTTGTAGACAAAGTCTTACAATTGAGTTGTGAAGAGGTCACACCATGTTAATGATTTATAGATTATTCTTTCTGTTTCTTTACTCATATTTTTTCCAGCACATTTGAAAATCTATGATCTACCATTAGCTTTTACAAATGGAAAACATGGATACACATTCTATTCACGAAGAAATTGAGTTTCAGTGTAAGTACATCTTTATAAAATACTGAAATATGAACCACATCATAACAAATAGTGACATTTTGCTGACACATACCTAGTGATATTGCTGCCAATTTATTTGTAGTTGGAATGCAAACCAAACACATTTTACTAAAAGCAATGCTTTACTGAAATGCAGGTTTATTGTGTTTCTATTGAGTTGTCTGCTGTATTAAGGTCACCGTTTAGTGGAAGGATCCAAGTATAAAATGTCTATAAATGTGTTAAGTGTTTAGCTAATTATTAACAATGAATTCCTGATTAAAGCCTTTGTTACAGATCATCTAACACTGTATGGCAATAGGTTGGAATTTTTAATAACTATGTTATCATAGTTTACAACATCCTTTATAGCACCTTGTGAGTTGCATTATTGATTGTTCATAACTAAAGTGTTACCCACATTAATGTCATGTTGAATAAAAAGCATCTCCCATCACGTTCCTTATTACCTGTCTCACTCTCTTCTTTGAACTTCCTACTCTGAATATTCCTACCGTCTGAAGACCTGAAACAAAACAAAACAAAAAAAAAAGGTTTTAGAATTCAGATTCAGGTTCCGGTAAGTAAGTAAGTAAGTAAGTGGTATAATATTACACACCGTATTTTTCCAGATACTGACAACAGCTGTCCACTAGCCTGGGAACCTGTCTGTAAATGGGGTTGAGGCTGAGCTTTTTGTCCCGCTGCTTCTCCTTCTTGCTCTGAGCCTCTGCTGGCAGGGAGAGCTGCAGGGCTTCCAGCAGTCGGGACTGACTGTCATCCAGGTCTGTGATAGAATCCACAGACATTCCACCCTGGAGGACACAGCAGGAACATAAGGGAGAGAGGCAGTGCGCAGTGCACGCATTGATAACAAAACAATATGAACAAGAGCAGTTCATTTATTCCATGACCAACCTATAACTGCACTATACTTGACAGAGAATTCTACCCAGCACAGCAGGTGTGGGAGTGTGGATAGTTAGGCAGTTATTTGGCTGTCAGTAGTAATGGATGGAATGTGCAAATAAAAGCTTGATAGCTTTAAAATGTGCCTAGATCCAACACAATTTACTGAGATGGGCTGTACCAGCAGGCTCCAGATATGGCAGGTGCATCTGAAGTCAGCCAAGAAAAAGTCCTGTGTTATTACTACCAGCACTACACCTTGCATTCCATTTAATGGTTTGCAGGGCTTATGTGTATTGCGTATTCCAAATAAAAATAAGTGTAGCAGCAGGAGCAGAGCCTATAAGCCAAGCCACATCACAGGAATCCTAACACTCTTGTCTGAGGTCTCTGATAGACAGACCAGTCTTGGGCATATGTTTTCACATTTCAAATTATCTAAGGTTATCCAAGTCAATGCAAAACTGTAACTAAACCTGCAAGTAATCAAATGTTAAGCACACCTGCCAAACAGATATTGTTTGTGATTTATTACTTCACATTGCTCCATGCACTAAGATTAAGGAAACATATGGTTTTGAGATCACTGGTTTTAGAAATCAAAATACATGTTTCTTGCAATTTACAGTTGTTTGTGTGGTTAGATTATAAGTAGAGCTTCTGATTTTCGGTTTTAACCGATAAAACACCCGATACAAAAAAAATTAAATTGGTGGATAGCCAGTAAACACCAGAAAAACAGTGGAAATGGTTAATCAATTGACGTTGACTTTACCCTTTTCCCATTAAAAAATAAAACTTACTACAAAAATAATAATAAATACATTTCCCAGTGCTGCTGGGCAATGTCCCGCCTTTCTGACTTGCATCTATCATTGATTCGTTCTGAATACTTTAAACCCGCCCCAATTATTCAGTGACAGCACATTCCTACATTTCTATTGGAGACTCCGCTTGCGAGATTTAAAACGAGATTACAATCAGGATGGAGGCTTCTTCGCAGGATTTAATGCTGTATTACAGTTAAGATACAGAGGATTTAAAATAGAATTGTGGCGAAATGTACAAAAATGCCTACACACAAAAACCCCACAAGAATGTGCCCGTGACCATAGGGATTTCTTTGTGGAAGACAGCAAAGGAAAGAAGGTGCAACTTAAGTGTGCAAGTACTGTCGAGTTACTACTATACATATTTTGACAGAAAAAAAAAAAACGCTCAAGCATTTTGAAAAGTGACCGAAAACACTAATTTCATACAGTATATCAAAAACGAAAGCCCAGAAAAAACCCAAAAACGATTTACATAAAACTCGAAATAGCTACAAATAAGCACAGAAAAATACAATTAATAAAACCTGAAAAACAAAAGCCCTAATTATAAGTACTTTATGAATATATGTATGCAGTGTCACTTGTTGCTGGGTGTAAAACTTGAACAGATGGTGAATGGGCAAGGTAAAAGACAAATATTAGTGATAGTGGGAAGTGGGGTTCCTGTTTCTGAGGATTTATCAGGTGAATTCTGGGATACGTTTACATAAACTTTCTTTTTACATTACAATACTCTGTGAAAGTTAATAAAACAAATCAAGACAACAATGGAAAGTTCAGATTGCTGGCTCTAATCATACAGCATCTTTCCACAAGACAGTCCTTCTCATTTCTTGATACTGCAACAGACAAATAAATCAGAACCTTCTCTGGCTTTTTACTGGAGGAGGATCTTGCAGTAACAAAAGGAAGGAAGTATCCCAGGAAGTGTGCGGTACAGCGAGTTTATGTAACATGTAGGGTTTGACTGTTAAAGTGATTTCTGATTTCCATGGTACACATTGGGCGCAGTCCTTCTTTTTATGTGTAACTAAAAGTGACTTAAAAGTGTGTTATTTTTGACATAAACTATAATGCGTTACCACATTTAGTTACCTTTTTGAAAAAGGAACCACTGCATTTACAAGTTACTGAAAAATTGAATCTGAATACAGAAATACTTTACACCTATTCCGGTATATGTTTAAATAACTCAAAAGAAAGCAAGTTGTTCAGTCAAAATCCTTTTTTGAGTATCTCTTGTACAGAAAACTGTTTTAAGAGACAAATAGTCTCATTTCATTCACAAGTACCAAGGTACATAAACTAGGACTTCTTCTGTATAAATCATCTATCTTCCTGAAGCATAGCTTCAACGTGCTAAGCTGTAACCAGTGTGGAGCATTGAATCCAAGTTTTAATTTGAGGTGAACAGTAACTGATTCTGCATTGTAAGACCTCTTCTAAGCCAGAATCCTTTCCTCCGAGATCTGTTTGCTCAGAGGCAATGATTCTGGATCTATTATTAGTTCAGAAGGGACAAGGGCCTCGCATTGATCAGTACTTCTTACGAAGTCAGTCAAGTCAGTCGAATGAAATCCAGCGACAGGAAGCAAACCACAGTTCGCAGGATATCAGCACCCCTGTCATAGATGTGAGGAGGACTTGCATGGACACAGTTAGTGATGAACCTAATGATCCTTGTGAACCCGGTCAGACAAACCAGCGTAAGAGAGAAAAGAACCTCAACGGGCACAAGCCTGGAGTTAAATGGCCAAGAGCTTGTGAGAAAACTGCATGGGACACAGTAAACACAGATCTCTGCTTTGCATTGGAAAGGTTAAGTGGAACAGTTGAAAAGAAACTGGATAAATTTGGGGACATCATCTACGATATGGAAGCGAGAGGTTTGGAGTTGAAAAAAGGAAGGAAAAAGTACAAACTATTCCTGGAAAGTCTAGACGGCAGCAGGAGATTGAACGCTTAGTTAGAGAAAGGAGACAGCTGAGGAAGCAATGGAGAAGAGCAGAAGAAAGTCAGAAGGAGGGACTCAATCTCTTACAAAGGGTCATAAAAGATAAGCTTGCAACATTGCGCAGAGCTGAGCCTACGGAAACGCTACAAAAAGAAGGAGCGTGCGAGAACTAACTTTTATAAAGACCCATTCAAATTTGTAAAGAAGTTATTCACCAGTGAGAAGAATGGCGCACTAAAAGCATCTAAGTTTGAGCTGGAAAGATATTTGGAGGAAACGATACAGATTCAAAAAGGCAGGAGCCTATGTCAATTCCTTCAGACATCCCACCTATCAATCCACCAGAATACCAAATGGAGGACTGTGCACCTAAGTGGAAAGAAGTAGAGCAAGCTGTGAAAAAGCAAGGGCTTCATCATCTCCAGGGCCTAATGGAATTCGTACAGAGTGTACAAGAGTGCTTCAGGAGTTCTACTGAATCCTGTGGAAACTGATGAAAGTAGCATGGAAAAAACAGGTTGTACCAAGAGCATGGCGCCGAGCAGGTGGAGTCTTTATACCTAAAGAAAAGATTCTAGCAGCATCAGTCAGTTTCAGCCCTATTTCTCTATTAAACGTAGAAGGCAAGATTTTCTTCAGCATTATTGCTCAGAGATTGTCAACTTACCTATTAAAGAACTGCTTCATTGACACTTCAATACAAAAAGCGGGCATTCCAGGTTTCCCAGGATGCTTAGAACACATCAATGTGATCTGGCAACAAATTCAATCAGCTAAAAAGGAGAGGAAGGAGCTCCATGTGACATTCCTGGATTTGGCTAATGCATATGGTTCAGTGCCACATGAACTTCTTTGGGCAGCATTTGATTTTTCAGTGTACCAATGACAATAACAAATCCAGTGAAAGCCTACTTTGGAGATTTGCAATTTAGTTTTTCAACTTCAGAATTCAGCACTACATGGCAATGCCTAGAAGTTGGAATAATGGCAGGATGCACCATTTCTCCACTGGTTTTACCATGGCAATGGAAGTAATCATTAGGGCATCAAAATGGGTAGTGGGAGGAGAGCTTGGCTTCTGGAATACGACTACCACCAATTCGAGCATACATGGATGACATGACAACCATGACTACAACAGTAGCCTGCACTAATCGGTTATTGGGCAAATTAACCAATAACATTGAATGGGCACGAATGCAATTCAAGCCCACTAAATCAAGGAGCATCTCTATAATTAAAGGTAAAGTAGTAGATAAAACGTTCTTCATTAATGGTGAGGCAATACCAACAGTGTCTGAGAAGCCAGTGAAGAGCCTTGGGAGATGGTACGACGGGGATCTAAAGGACACAGTTCGTGTGGGAGAAGTTAGACAACAAGCTGTGAAGGGTTGAAGAGCATAGACAGCAGCGCTTTACCAGGCAAATTAAAACTCTGGTGCTTTCAGTTTGGCCTACTGCCAAGGTTGCTGTGGCCACTGACTGTGTACGAGGTTTCTTTGACAACAGTAGAGAAGCTGGAAGCTTTAATCAGTTCACACATCAGGAAATGGTTGGGAGTTCCACGCTGCCTCAGCAGAGTGGGACTTTATGGTAAAGGAATACTGCAGCTACCTGTCTCCGCTCTAACCGAGGAGTTTAAGTGCGCCAAGGTCCGACTGGAAATGACATTAGTAGAGTCACGCGACAAATGCGTAAGGGAGGCAGCACCTGTGTTGAAAACTGGAAGAAAGTGGGTGGCAAAGAAAGCTGTGGAGGATGCAAAGGCTGCCCTTCAAATTGGTGATATCATGGGGCAAGTTCAGCATGGAAGAGGGGTCTTGGTCTCAGTTCAGCTCCTCCTACATGGCACAAGGCAGCCCCAGCGAACGGAGGAAGCTTGTAGTCAACGAGGTGAAAAGCAGGAGGAGAGGATGAGGTGTATAAAGGCCATTTCCCAGGGCAAGCAGGAGAATGGATGAGATGGGAGAGTGTGGAACAACGCAAGATTGGCTGGCAAGACCTATGGTCAATTGAACAGAGCAGGATCAGTTTCCTTATAAGGTCAACATATGATGTTCTCCCATCACCACAGAACCTAAACCTCTGGGTAGGAGAGGATCCCTCATGTCCTTTGTGTTCATCACCTGCAACATTAAGGCACATTTTGACAGGATGTAAGGTGGCTCTTAGCCAAGGACGGTTTACTTGGCGCCATGACCAGGTGCTGCGATGTTTGGCCTTAGCATTGGAAGACAAGCGTAACATGACCAATAAGTTGCCACCTGTTCCATCAAAACATTACACACAAAAGACAACATTCCTCCGACCAGGAGAGCAACCACCAAGAAAAGGTGTTAAAACCAATCCTCGCCCAGGACAACTGGAAGCTGCTAGAGACTGGAAAATGCTGGCAGATGTTGGTCAACGGCTTATTTTTACACCTGAGATTGCCACCACAAACCTTCGACCAGATATTGTCTTGTGGTCTGGATCAGCACCCCTTGTTCACCTGGTAGAGTTAACAGTGCCATGGGAGGATGCTGTAGATGAGGCGTATGAGAGGAAGAAACTGCGGTATGCTCAACTAGCCACTGAAGCGGAACAGCGAGGATGGAGAGTCTGGGTTTACCCAGTGGAAGTGGGATGTCGAGGATTTGTGGCACACTCTACAACCCGGTTTCTCAGAGATGTCGGATTCAATGGCCAAGAGTTGCGTCGCACAGTGAAGAACTTATCTGAAGCAGCAGAGAGGAGCAGCAACTGGCTGTGGTTGAGACGGAAAGATTCTGGCTGGGGATCTCAAGCACAATAGAAAGAAAGAAAGGCTGATGTACAGGTAAGTAAGCTGGGCTGAGTTGAGTGGGGGACGGAGGGGTGATGCTGGGACGCCAGAATCACCGTCGAGCCCTCATGAGGTGTCGTGGGCTAGTCGACGAAACACCGAGGATGGAAGGTGCCCACTTGAAGACCCCAGAGATGTACCCTACTTAGCTCAATCCAGACGGTTGTCATGCTGATGCGCTGGGGAGACCGCACTATGGTTGATCCCCGGAGCCAGCATCGCAGCCGTTGTGTGTGCTGATGCGCTAGGGAGGCAAAATAAGCTGATCCCTGGAGCCAGCATTACACTTCAGCCATCAACATCAGACAGAAGGATATCTACATCATCATATGGAAGGAAGCGCAAATGGATGGAGACACATATGGATCACATTAGTTTACTGTGAAGCTACGTCTTAGTTGGTGCTTATCTTGGCGAGAGCCAAGTTCAAATCAGCATGAAGTTTTAACATCTACTCTCATGTAATGGAAATCAGAAGAGGTCAAACCAACACCTTATGGTAACAGTGAAAAGTCAATATTGTCTGTAAGTATCACAAGGCATGTCTCTCCACTCAACAGATAAAGACCACTTTTCATACAATAAATATACCGTATGCATTGTTTTACAAAAAAAGACCCCTTGGACAACGTTCCACAGTGCACAGATGCAACTTAATGTAGGTGAAGCAGTCAAATAACAATATGCAATACAACTACTGTATGACTAACCACCTACCCGTCTGCGTGTCCGAGGGGCTGCCTCAGGTGTATTAGGCGAGTTGGACTCGTTAGGTGTTTCCGATGTGGAGCTGAGAGATGAGTTACTGCTTGAGAGTTCTTTGTTTTGCCGTTTCAATCCAAACTGTAAGATGGAGGTCACCAGATCGGGGGATTCTTTCTGTTCTTCTTTCTGGGAGTCCTGTTTTTGTTTGTGGGTCCTGTCATTGGTTATCACCTGGGACAGCGGCATGCCAAAAGCTTGAGGCACAAATTCTGTTAAAACACAAGAGCAAGGGGTAAACTGTAACAAAGAATGTTATACAAAACAAAGCTAGGGTAGCTGGCACAGTAGGCAAATCTAGGTGATCACAGTCAATTTGAACCACTTAGAAATTTGTAATCCAATTGCTTTTATAGTAAATAGGGTTTTGGGCTATGGTTCCATTACTGTATAAGGCAACTGTACCAGTACATGTACATGGAGGAACAGCAGGTAAAGCAGTATCTGTGAGAACATTGATTTATTTCCTTTCTGTTACAGCTTATCCATCCACAACAAAATAACAATGCAATATTGAAGAAATTTAAGCTAGTTTTTATATTAGCAGTTTAGGTCAAGGGTTTTGGGCCTTTTTTCAACCCAATCAACAAACTTAGTAAAAATATCCATTGATGTGCACTCGGAACCCTAACAATTGTCTGATTCATGTGTAGTAGGCAGTGCTTAATTTGTGCTGGGATTTGCTGGTGCACAGCCCTGGTACCTCTGGGCTTGCCAGTGCACAGCCCCGGTACCTCTGGGCTTGCCAGTGCACAACCCCGGTACCTCTGGGCTTGCCAGTGCACAGCCCCGGCACCTCGTACGTTATGAAAATTAAAAATCTCAAAGTATGTTTTGCTCTCAAATGCATACTGTCTGTGAATTTAACATTTTAAGTCAGGCATAATATAATGCACCAAAGTTCTTGCGTGCACCAAGGATAGAGACAGTGCGCTGCCAGGGATGTTTGCATTAGTTTTTGATACTAGGCAGCTGAGGCGGAGTGTTTCTCTGCGGTTGCTCATGCAGGGGGCTGTACGGATCTGTAGCTGGAGAATATAAAAAATATATAAAAAATAAATGTAAAGTCTCTTAAATTGCTGTCATATTTTTGTTTCGTATATGATGTGGAATCAGGCCCACCGAGAGGGAGGGGAGGACGGAGAAATTTCCCGGGAACTTTTTTTTTTTTTTAATATATATAAAATATTTTAAAACAACTAGCCCTGCACAAGACCCTTTGCGTTCCCACCACCACATTAAAAAGAAAAACTCCCGTACTCCACACCAAGGTGATGTGCTTCTGTTGTGTAATGATTGTGTATCCAGGCGCTGTCAAACACTTCCTTTCACACAGTGATTTGAACTTTCGCATTTCATATTTTACTACACCAAAAAGCTGAAAAAAAGGCATAGCAATTTTATGTATTTTTTAAAGACTTTTAAAAACTTTAAAAGAACCCTAAAGTTGCACAATATATACCACAGTATGAATTATTCTATTATTAAGATCTATAATTTGCTCAAAACAACATGTTGCAGCAGTTTGTTAGAAAAATTGTATTGTGTAATATAAATAAAGTAGGCTACTTTCTTCAGCTGGTGGTAAACACACTTAGAGAATGATCCGTTATATTGCTTAAAATACAAATATATTTACCAATACTGGCTATTAGTTAAGAGTGGTTTATTTTTGGCACTGGATAAATAAAATAGTGTATAGCAACACCATTAAAATGTAGTTTATGCTAAAAACGTTTGTTATTTGATGTTAAGTAAGCTTCCAATTAATGACTATTACATGTGGAGTTTGTACAAAAAAAATATTTATTCACTTACCTAAAAAAAAAAGTTTGAATACTGTAAATAACTTAAACATAACTACTTTGAGAAAGAGTAAACTATCATCCTGCTAATTGAGACATTGAAACCTCTACGCGTCGTTGGCAGTTTCCTTCAAACCCATTATCAAAATACAGTATCGATTGAAATGATCTTCCTCAGACACTGCTAAGATTGCAAGTATCATTGCTTGGTTTAGAAGCTTGGTTTTAGACTACAGTATAAGTCGGATGAATGTAGGGGGGTGGGGGGCGGCAGCGGGACATACCAATCCTTCCCCGGGGCCCATGACGGCTCTCAGCGGCCCTGTGTGGAATATGTGATTGTAAACTTGTATCACTAGTACAGTTTCAAATAAATTTGTTATGATTTTGAATGTGCTAAGGTTTTCTGTGTTAATAATTGGGGACATTATTTCGATGCAGTATGACTCCAAATTTAACGTAGATCAACATACTTCATAAACACTAGGGTGTCATGCGATTAATTGCTGCAGTAAAAGCGTTGCCAGACATTACTGTACATGATTGTATGACCATGTACTGACAGACTCAATAGAGATGTTTTTGTTTAATAGAAAATGCCCTGCTGGGTGAAAATCAAACACTTGTTATGTTACTTCATTCCAGGTTTTACAAATGACCATATGCCCAATAACCCTTAACCCTTTTTAGACTATGTACACAATGTGTATGTTCATGATTGTTTCAAATGACTGCTACACATTCATGTGCATTTTATACACCTGAAATACATTTTCTGCTTTTAAATATTTTTCACTAGTACAAATATTTAATGTAAAATGTAAAGTTAAAGCATGTCAATGCATTTACTTTAAACATCACGGTCAAATGTGCTGCTTAAACGGAGCCGAATTATATCCAAAAAAGGATTAATATAAACCTTCTTCTTGCATTACAATTCAAGTGCTGATTAAAGTCCTTTTGTTTTACAGCAACAACAAAGATTTTTTGTTAAGTCCAAGGTAAACGCTTTAATCATTAATGTTAAAGCTATTTAAACTGTTTATCAATCCAATGCCCACAGTTTTGGTAAGAGTTTTCAAGCCTCTCTTGATTGTACTGCTGTGCTAGAATGCCAGGCATAAGTTAACAATATGGTTGGTTGCGAACAACCAGCATTCTAAAAATAGCTGCCTAGTATTCCAGCTATTTTTACAGCAAATTATTAACTACAGAAAAATACATAAAAACTCCAGTGCCACACAAACCTCTAGGCTGTGTTATTTCTTTTAAACATGCTGAGTCCAGATGTTTTATATTGCAATGCTTCCATATTCAGGCATAATTCAAACTGTAAACCTGCACTTTTCATTACCAGTTGTTGCTGTTTTGTCACATAATAATCAACATACAGTAATTCAGTTTATGAGTACTAAATGTTGTACTTTGAAAGCATGCACACAGACACAACAATACACTAGGCTAGGTAGCTTCTGGATTGCTCACAACTTACTTTTTGTCACAAAATGCCATTATTAATTATTATTATTATTATAACATTTCCCCCTTCTGTATTCTATATCTTGTTTTTTGATGATCTTTTCAAGTTTTACCACCATGCTGTTAAGTTTGCCAATAATTGCTAAATTAGATGAGGTCATAGCATCCCGTTTCATATTCTGCTAGATGTGCAGAAAAAGAAAATGTATACTTTGCGGGTGACTTATTTATGAATTTTCATTTATGGTTTTCAATAGTCTACAGTGTTAAAGGGATATGTGACTAAAATGGTCATGTTTTATAGAACCAACATATAAAACAGGAACCAAGAAACATCAGAAAAACAGAAAACTAAATAAATACAGTATATTAAAAATAAGAAATATGATTTTGGTGCTTGCAAACAGACAGCAAAGTTAGTCCCTAATACTTCAGAGAATTATAAAAGTTAAAACATCCATTGATAATGTCCTCCCGAAACATGCACATAGATAATTAAAGGCAACTACTGTATAATCATACTTTGAACTTACAGCTATGATTCATTAAAATGACGTTATCATCACATTTATCTATTATCTATTGTTCAGTTTGGTAACATTTTGCTCTTTCTAACACAAGCTGCTTACATAAACCTCAAGAGTAGAGAAACAAACACATCACATCAAAGAGTGAAATAAGAAATGTTTCAAAGCTTGCCAATTTATCCCATGTGCAAAATGTAATGCTGCAAAATAAATGAGCTGTTACTCCGAATCAGATCATTCAACACTGTTTTGAAGGGAAAGAATACACAAAATGAAGTATGTTTTTTCAATTTAGATTCATGTGTGATTTAGTAGAAATTTCAGATCTGTTTCAAAGTTTGTATTCTCTATAGACTTTTTTTTTTGGCAAACGCTGTTATTCCTTTTAAGACAACCAATAAACAGCTCCACCTACTGTATGATACATTAACAGAAAAAAGAAAAGAACAAGGGGAGTAGAATGATGTTTTCGGTCCTCTCCCAGGTTTGCTTTTAATCCGGTATGGGGCTGTGGCAGAGTGTCCCGCCCCATATATATTTGTGCACTGTATTTGTATTTTTGTTTGCGGCGCGGACAAAAGCGTTGCGTCTTTTGTTATTATTTTTTTATATTTAAAAACCCCGTGAGGATGCGTGACTGATCAGCTACTCGGCCAGAGTATAAGAACCTGCAGCTGTCAGTGCTGCGGGGTTGAGTGTAGTACAGAGGAGAGTACGGGAGAACATGGGAGAGCGAAAGAAAAACAATTGCTGTATTTAAAAATATACTTGTTTCTGTTTGTTTGGCCATTGCGCCTTTTTGTTTTGTGTTTTGTTGTTCTGTTTAAATCTTTTGTTTTGTTTTTATGAGTTAATAAATACGCTGAGTGCAGCAGCATTCAGCTTCACTCGCCCATCCACTGTTTTCGTTCAGTTACTTCCTGGTCCGTGACGTCACCACACCTCACCACTGCAAGCAGCATCCTGCCACAGGGGCATATTTATGTTTTGAAAGGTCTGTGAGAGAGATTAAAATACCTTTACACAGTTTGACTCCCCAGCAAGTCTATTTATTTTTGTTTTTTTCTTAGGTTTCCGTGACTATTTTTCTGCTTTTCTTTGAAGGATTGCAAGTATTTTTTCAAGTTCAGCACAGTCAAAGCTCCTTTTACTTTTTGCAGAAAACAGCTTCACTGTGATAAGTTAGTTAGGAATGCCCATACCTTTTTGCATACTGATTATTTGGGAGTGATGTCATATCAGATCAATATCGTGTGTCCAGCTGTCACATATCCGTCATAATCGCTTAACCGCTATCATCAAGTTCTTCAGAGATGAGTTCAGAGATTGTAGATCCCACCAAAGTTTTCATACACTATGTTGTATATACATTACTGTATAGTGTCACGTGAGCTGTTCAGTGTGTTGATATGTAAATAAATCCTGTTCGCCTGTGGGGCGTATCAACTTCAACCTCTGTCTCGATCTCCTGTCTGTCACTCAGCAGCGCATGCACGCATCCACATGGCAGATGACTACCCTGACACAAGCATTAATAACCTGCATCTTTCTAAACAAGGGATTTAGGGGAGCTCTCTAATAAAAGTTGAATCTCAAAACAATAATTGTGTGAAAATAGTAATTGTTACAGCTGTGTACAATGGTATTTAAAACAGGATTAATTTATCCGACTTTTTACATATCCACCCTTACTCTGGTCCCACAGCAGTCGGATACGTGACGGACTACACTACTAATATCAGCATAAGACACGTACTTGACTCTCGACTACGTGTTAAAGTACTGCCCTTACCTCTCCACTCAATTCAATGGGCTGGAATTCATTACAGTATGGACCAATGATGAAACTATGTATTCTGGTTCACCTGCGTCTCAAAATTGATTATTCTCTCGAGCACTGGAAAACGTTAAATATCTGGTCTAATAGCAATATTGCACTTGATTGCACAAATATGTTTGAACTGATAGCCATTTTATTTCTTTGATTTCAGTGGAGGGTTTATTCTAATATTTCTGGTCTGAGGTATGTCAGTATAAACAGCTGAGAATGTCTGAATCCTGCAACACTCGCATAGCTGCAATGTAACGGATGACAGGCTCAGTGAGGGAACAGATCACAGCTGCTAGAGGGCAAAGCTGGGAGGCTATAGTATGTCAAACTCAGCACAAGCTTTGTCCTACAAAAGGAGAATCATTGTCTGCTTGTGATGGGGGAGGACCGGAACTCCAGGTGCAGATCAGTAATAATGATATAACCACCTGAAATGTAAATACAAGTTCACTAGAATGCACTGGTGTCCCCACTCCATTCCGCATTGCGTGAGAGAATGCAAGGCACCCCCATCTTCAACTCTATTTTAATCTTCTCTCAAGTTGGTGTTCCAAAATGCAGTATGCATTTATGTACAAAACCTCTTTGTTTTTACTGTGATAGGGGAAAGTTGAATAGCACTTTATTTGCATTTAAATAATATACCTAATAATATACCAATGACTGAGTTTCTAACCCTGCACTATCCGTCACCTTTTATGAGCAACATAATCTACAAGAACTGAACTTAAAGGAATGCGTAATACATAGAAAGTTGCTGGACCTCATTTAAATGAGTCAGAAGTTAGATTATAATGATGTTTTCTTCTCAAGCCAAACCCAAATCTGGACTGTTTTAACTAAACTTGAATTGTGAAGAACAATTGATAATTATATCTTGCATATATCCTGATAAAACACTACAGTTAGAAAATAGAATTGCAGTCAGAAAATTGTGTTAAAAAAACTTAATCCATAACTTCAAAAACGCTCAATCAAAATTGTACTCAAATGCACTAAAGAAGGCAGTAGCAGAAACATTTGTTTACTTGACTTAGTTTCTTATATGTTTTCAATAAATTTTAGACGCTTATAAATCCACAAGGATCTGATTGAAATGTGATTTGTAAAATGCTGCCATAATGAATAAACAATATACTCCTTTTGAGTGGATAAGGCCAGCTGAGATGGGTCAAACTATACTGTAATTAGGGTTGCTGCACGTACAGTACATTTACTTTACCTTTGTCTTTCTTCTCTTTGGCTAAGGAATCAAGCTTCCTCCTCAATGATTTCTTGCGTTTTTGCCCATCTGAAAGGAAAACCAGTAATATAAAGTCAGCAGTATTGCTTTAAAAGGTTAAAAGGAGTGACTCTGGCAGACACTTTTCATTCCATAAATAAAAAAAGGTTCAAAGACAATCACTGATGATCTGCTGTGGAGTTCTTAGTTACAGTACAGACTTCTGACCTTCTGTGCCTAATAATACGGTTATTATAAACAGAGTGAGTCCAGCCAGAACAACTGGACAGAGGTATAACGTAAAACATTTTGAAAACCAATGGAACTAACATTGAGGTATTCTCTTTGCTTTAAGCCCCCATTTTACAGGTACTGTAAGCAAAACTGGGAAATGAAACTGGATGGGGGATGGGGAGATTGTTGTGGGTTTAGTTGTCGTCACATAAAAGTATATATTTATCATAGTCATTTACCATTATCATATTTTACCATGTCAATGTGGTCTTGAAAGCTTTATATTTTAGCCTCTATGTTGGTCCACTAAAAGGTATCACCCTTATGTTTTTTCTTTCTCATCCCTGGACCAGTATGACCAACATAACCATTGTCAATCAAATAACAGAAATCATATATAATTTCAAATCAAAACCCTTCACGTTAAATGCAGTCATGATCCTGAATAAATGATGTTGTTTTGTTTAAAAATATAGATTTATGTTTTTTGGTTTTTTTGGTTTTTTAGCAAATGCTGTAAACTTTGAACACATTAATAAAATGGTGATTGCAAAATCTAAGTAAGAGGCACAGAGTGTTGCCACAAATGCATTCCTTGAGAGCACGCCAGGCATCTTGAGTTTTGAGTGGGGGACAAACAACAGTAAACTGCTGAGCACAACAAGAATGTAATGGCTCCACAGGATGAATGCTTCTTAATTGTGATACTTTGTACTTTTTAGTCCATTTATTTTTTTTGCAATTGTAATTGTGGATAAACTAATTATCACTAATGGGATTTTAAAAACATGAAACATAGCAAAAGTATCTAATTCCAAAGAAAAGTTAGTATTTCAACAAATATTTAGTTGTAGTGAAACAAACCATCCACATACGGTCTTGTTGATTTTGCCAGTTTAAGTAAGCAACAGTATTCACTCAAACCTTTCTTTGTTATTCTGGCTATCATTCCTTGTTTTTCAAAAGTGAATTATTTCTTTATAAAATAAAAGTACAATTACAAATTTGACATTGGATACAGTAAGCACCAACACACTAGTCCTGGTGTCACAGATTATATGTTCCCCCTGAATATTTGTTCCCCCTAGGAACCAATATTCAAGAATATTTGTTCCCCCCTATTTTTAATTTTTTTGTAACAGTCATCTTTATTTGCATATAAGTCTATATCCATGCAGTCCCCTATGACAGGTCCAGTCTGACCTACAATAATACATGATAACAACCTGCAAACACTGCTCATATTTACTAGCATTATGCATGTATAATTGATCGAAAAATAGGATAAATAACAAAACATGCATGTTGGGGACAAATGTTCGCTGGTGGTAACAAATATTCGTTCCCCTTGGCAGGGCTCGAAATTAACGCCGGCCATGCGGCAATTGCCGTGAGTGTCCCTCAAAATGTATGTCTATTCATGACCATTATGGCTGCAGTGCCCTTTCTACAGCAATTAGAGAGACGCCTGCATGAGAGCCAAACAACAACATGATTGCGTAATTTGTGTGGAGTAGTTTAGAAATGTTACAATACTTACAAGTGGCAATATGTAAGTTATCCAATTACGCATATGGAGGCAGTTTGTGGCCACCTGCTATCAAATAGAGCATACAGTTATGTGCTGCTTCTCATTTCCAGTCGTGATTACTCACACCTGTTTTTCTCCCAATTTGTGAACTGTGGTATTGCTTGGCATGTCAAAAATACAGACACACTGAAATTGTAAAAGCTTGTCTTTGAATTCCTCAGGAAGCTAATGGCGCTTCTTTGAAAATGGCTGCCTGTATGTTATGGATGATTCAAGATCGGGCAGTGACGTTTTGTTTAGTCTTTTCTCTGCAGTAAGTCACGTTGCTGCTTGTGTATTCAGGCAATGATGTGTTTGTTTGTCTTTTCTCGGCAGTCAGTCACGTTTATGTTTGTGTACTCGGGTAGTCACGTCTTTTTAATACATGTATCACTACTGTACTACTGTACTGTTTTTGAGAAGCAAAAAATTGTTCAAAAAATGTGTCTTAAATTCGAAGGAATATGGTAACTTGAATATGCTTCAATTGCTGTTATCCCCTTATTTCCAAGCAGGTTTTTAAAGTTGCCCCTAAACTGGAAGAAATGAATCAGTTATAAGTGTTAAACCTTTTCTAAAATGATACAAAAGTCTTTTATGAAATTCCAACAGTAAAATGCATCATCATTTTTTTTCATTATGTATTTTATATCAGATATAGAATAACATTCAGAAAAACAACTAGAAAGAGTAAATATTAGTTGACTTCAGCACACACAGCTGTTACAACTTTCCAAAAAAAAACGAAAAAAAACCCTTCCGCCTCCTCGCATTCTGTTTCCAGTGCAAACAAGCTCTGCACACAAAAATATTATTAAACTAAGGTGAGGAAGAGTTTTCATTGAAAGAGCACTGGGTGACCTGTACAGTATTTGCTAATAATTTGCAGTTTTAGGCGTTGCAAAGTTTTGCTTTATCCATAAATACAACACAGTGACTCTGATTTCATATGTTACAGGCGGGAACAAGATTTCTGAGTTTATGTTAAACTGTGTAGAATGTATGTTATTAAAATTGAACAAAAATGGTCCCATGGATTAGCGATACAGGCCAATGTCTGGCTTCAGCGCAGGGAGCTGTGTCCTCGCAGGCTCGAATCTATAGCTCTGGCCAAAGTTTGGCATCACCCTATAGACCATGCATGCCAACAGTCCCTATATGGTCGGGACAGAACCGATTTCCTAGTAAATGTCCCGCGTCCCGATGCATAGGAAGAAAGTCCCGATATTTAAACATAGAAAAAAAGTCATTTATTCTGCACAGTAGAGTGAAAACAGTAGAGTGAAAACTGTGCTTTTTGTGCGGCTGTCACATCTGCTGATCATTAACTTACCGGTATACAAAGGTAAGAAAGCTTCATTGTGTCTATGTTTACTGTCATGGTGGTCGTGTGGTGTTGAGTTCAGGGGATACATGTATTATTGTATGATAGACCCCTCCCATGTGTATGATGCGTATAACACTAACAATATTCGGGAGAACCAATATTAATTTGCACAGGACACACACAGCCGTACCAACATAATCTTCCACCAAGCAACTACTGGTTCTAAGTGTTTTACAAATCGGCATGTTATGTTATCTTGGATGAGCAACTTCCGGGTTTAGGGTGAGCTGCTCTAGGATTTTCATTGGTGAAGTGTCTTTTTTATTCATGTGCTATTTGTGGAACACCATCCATATGTCTTGAATAACTGATGTTGCAAGAGGGTCAGATGGCCCTGTTTCTGCAGACTCCACTTCCAATTCTAAATTAAACTACAGCACATTTGAAATCAACTGTTTCCTTTCTACTGGCAGTTGTTTGCCAAGACATGCAATATATAAGTGGTTCATGACTCAGAAAGTAGGCATGGTACACATTAGTCACAACTACTGCAATGTGAACACCAATTACATCAACTGTAATTAAAAAGGCTAAATAGTCATTTAAAAAAAATATATACAGTACAGTACCTCAACTGGATAGCATACGTTCTATAGATTTTAAAATAAATATGTGGTATTTATTGGTTGTAATTCTCTTTAAATGGGGATTTTGTTCTTTTTTAATCGGGTTCGGAAAAGTGGAGCTGGCCACCAGTCTGCACAAGAGAAGCAGGCTTATAATACCTGCTGCTAGGTGCACAGTTTTCAGACTGGTGAGGCAGTCTGAGTGTTCTGTCCCCAATGGAAGAAAGGGCTCTGCCCCAAGCTGACCAGTCAATGGGAGGGCCCCTGCACAGTGTTGGAACGGCTCTCCAACGTGACATACCAGGTGAGGCTGCGGACAAGGGGCCAGGTGGTGGTCCTCCACCACAACCGCCTGGCCCCTTATCATCTCGGGATGGACACGGTTGACCCTCAGAACAGCGGGGAACACATCATGGGGCGCCAAGACAGTGCACCCCCGTCTCCGCATTCACCAGCACCAGTGGCTGAGGTTCTGGGCAATGGGACCCAGTTCAGAGCAGGCCCCCAACCAAACTGATTGAGAAGGTTGTATTGTTTCATTGTTGTTTATCACTGTATTACCATGGGTTTGGTGAATGTCTGTGTCTGTGGGGTAGTGGGTTGTCAGCATGCATGAGTGAGAGTGCTTTTGTACCGCTTGTGGCTGGCAGTGGAACGGAGACAGGACAGACAGTAAGTATAAAAACTACACAAACTAGAGATGATTTCTAAATTATTATTTTTAGTAAGAAAATAAAAAAATAGCGGGTGGTTTTACCGACGTTTATCCTATATACATTTATCTCATATTTTTGGGGTATTCGACGTTTAACAAGCTTTACCGATTAATATCGAAAAGTAGCAAGCCTAGTCAAAACCATTGTCATCAGGGGACCATTTTGTGAATCTGTACAAAATGTGGCGCAGTAAATGTGGTCTCGTTCTTGCTTTATAAGCAGTGCTTTAAGTTGACATTTTATACTATGTGGTTACCTTTGGGAATAGTTATCTGGCAGCCCAGGTCATACTCCTGCAGCAAACGATTGAATGCCACCTCCTGTAGTCTTACTCGTTCCAGCTCGGAGAGACTCTGAATGGGCACTGGCTTTAGTCTCACGCTTCGCCCAGACATGCTGTTCCAGGTAAAGTCACCCTATGAGTAAAACAAAAGAGAGACAATTAATAGGCAGTACTGACAGTAAATAATCCTCTTCAGCTGATAACACATAATTCACTTGTATAAGGAACTTAATTTAAGCAGACCACAGTTTGATAAATAACTTCAACAATTCTAAAATGGAGACTTGCTTTTATGCAATAGCTTTAAAGGCTGTAGTAAATCAGTTGCTTTTGTTTCATTGCTTTTTTGTAGTAATCTGTGGCATTGTGATGGGAAAAAACAAAACAGCGAAAAGTCTGCACTCAAAATATCTTCATTTTTATTTAATTCAAAACAAACATCTTAAAAAACATGAACATGATTCGGTCCTACCTCCCATCCTCAGCATGTATAGAGTGTTTAACCCTACCTACATTACATAGGTGATTTAAATCACTATATAATTACCAATTAAAAACAACAATCAATATAAACAACGTATTAGACCATTCATAATTAGAACAATCACTGACAATATTTATTTAATTAATGCATCGTCAAGGCAAACCATCTCTTTCCCCCTTGACGATACATTGTTATTTAATTATTTCAAAAACATCGACCAATCAATCTCCTCAAATATAAATATAAAATGTAAAAATGGAATTTAAACATTCAAGTTCAATAGTGTATTTTAAAAAAAAAATCTATCAACCCAACCAATCTTTTGCCAATCATCAGTTCAAAAGCAGACATGAGGGTAATTCAGACAAAGAAAAATATTTGAACACTGAATGCAAACATAACAACATACAGTAAGTGACCTTCATTCACTACAGTAATAATGATTATCACAAGAACATAAGAAAAGTTTGAGAATGAAAAAAGGCTATTCGGCCCATAAAGGCTCATCCCTTGTTAGCACACCATTTTCCCCTACTGAGGGGGAACTAAGTTAAAACCACAATCTTTTTTTTCTTTTTTTTTTAATGTTTCCAATGTTTTAGATCATACTGCGTTGCCTGTTAGGCTATCCCATGCATGTATACCTGTGTAAAAAAGTGCTCCCCACCTTCTGTTCTAATCTTACTTGTACTCCACTTTCACTCCTCTTGTTCTTCACTCTAAATTTGTAGTGTCTTGGGTTAACTTTATCGATACCATTTATGATTTTAAAGACTTCAATCAAGTCCCCTTTTTCCCTTCTTTGTTCTAGGCTGAAGAGATTTAATTATTTTAACCTGTCCTCATAGCTCATGTCATTAAGTCCTAGGATCAGCCATGTTGCCCTTCTCTATACCTTCTCTAGTGCAATGGTGTATTTTTTGTAGTATATATATACTGTAAAACTTCAAATAATTGCCGGGTCTCAAATACGTGCCGGGTCTGCTGGCAAATATTGTAAATAAACCCCGGGTCTCTGTCATTGCCATTGAAGCTGAGGAGCATAAGAACATAAGAACATACAAATCTCTTGGTGTATTTTAATGTGTTTGTTTTATTAACAATGTACAAGTTTGAGATTAAACAATAAATTATTTTTGATAATGACACTTATTGCTTTTATTGTTCATTTTTAAAAACATTTTAGAAGTTTGTATTATTATTATTATTATTATTATTATTATTATTATTATTATTATTATTATTATTATTATTATGCTGTAAGCGTAGCCTACACGCCTCTGCACTGATATCTACAGGGCTTTGTTTTAGTGGATTTAACTGTTGTTATTATTATTATTATTATTATTATTATTATTATTATTAACAATGGTAGATATAATTCTGTTTTAAATACAAATTTGTACTTCTGCTTGTTCATTTTCCAATGTTTTGCATACCGTATCCTTGTAAACCAGCGCATATAAAAAGACTGTAATAATGCTTTCGCTTTATACTTGAAGGTGTACAATGTGATTTTGTTATAAAACAAAACAGTTACTTAGTTCCCACTGACACACAACCTTACAACCTTTTAACAAAGTTGCTGGAATGTTTAAATTGTGTTACAATGTTGCTACAAGGTTGTGTGTTAGCGGCTTCTCAATGACCGCGTGAAGCATGTGAAGCTAGTGATCTAATATAATTGCCGGTCTCCAATACGCGCCAGGTCTGCTGGCAAATATTATAAATATTGCAATGCTCTGGTATCATCTGCCATATGTTCTGTTGTTTGAAATGTTCTTATCAGAAGTATAGGTTCTATTATTTTAGTAGAATTGCCTCACTTATTATCGCATCACATCTGACGTGTAGCGGCCTTGGCACAAAACGTTTTTCTGTACAAACATTTCTTTTCTATTTATAAATCAAACATATGTTCACTTTCATGTTTACCGACAATGTCAACTTAATCATATCAGCACTGCCAGCTCAATAAACCAGCCTGCTTCCTGTCTGCAAAGAGCCTGGTCAGGATTGCCTCTTAATGGAGTGTTAACCAATGCTTTCAATTCAATGTTACCTCTTACTAGCTTTATTAGTATTACTACTGGCCCTTCTTTTATTGTGCAGATTCTTTTCGCTCTTCACCTTTTTGTTATCATGCAAAACTCTATAGATAAACTTATGCATTCTGGTACCTTTGTAGGTCACATGGCCGGACTGCAGCTTGACCAGTGGAGTCAGTTTGAACAAACAGGAAGTGATCAGGTACCAGGAAGCAGCAGGAACTTTTTATCTATAGTGTTGTTACTGATATATCTGTATTTTTAAAAACTGAAGTATAAAATACAAGCAAAGAACCAAAAGAACTTGAATAGAATAAAGGGGGGACCAGCAATAAAATGGCTTAGGAGAGATAGGATTAACTATAAATTGTCTCTGTTGCTGTGTGCATTAATTTCTGTATTGTCTCATTTTAATATTACAGATCTAACCAGGCAATACAGTAATATCTTGACAACATTAAGTCTCATTCAAAAAGCTGAACCCAATTAGCTACATAATTATGTCAAAGTTAAAACTTGAAAAAAACCAAAAAAACCCCCAAAAACATCTATGCTTAAATGTAGGAATCATAGAATAATTTGTGAAAAACACTTTAATGGAATGCAGTTGCTTCCTATTCCAGAACAATCATTTATTCTTCAAAGGTGGTACGTACTTAGCAACCTGAATACCAAGTCTCCAATAACACTTGGTAATGCAGCTAAAACCTTTCAAATCTGAGACAATATTTGGCCACATTTGGCTGTTCTATCTTAAGTCATTCCAAAAGTTTTTTTTAAATGTCAGGTCATTTTTTTTGGTTTGTTCGCGTAACAGAGAAATTGTTTCATGTATTTGTTATTGTTACAACTTTCTTTAACTAGAGAAAATCTGTGCTGTTTTTCAATAGGTTGTTTTTCATGAGAATTCCTGTTTTATTGATATTTTGCTCAGGAGACTCCAGCTGAGATGCAAGCACTGCATTTCTTTTGAAGGACAGGTCCTGTTTGGCAGGACAATGCAGTGAGAGTATTTAAAAATAAACTGTATTTACACCTGATAAACATGCTGATGTCAGGTGTCAACACAAAGGTGATTTATGAGCAGTCTGGTTAAGGTTAGTTGATGTTTTAAGTAAATACTGCTTTCTTATTTAAGCAGAATGAAACGTCAAATGACATTTCAATACCCTGAAACAGCTGAAAAGTGTTTTTTGTGAACAAAACCCAAGTCTTCCACTTGTATTGAGTTTCCAGTGTTCTCACAACTTTGCTCTCTCTGTAGTCACAGCAATCAAAACACTCGAGTTTCACAATCTTTTAACTGCCACATTTTTAACCTTGTTTCTAATATTAAGTACACTTATTCAGCCAATACTGTTGAGCCAAGTTTTCTGGGGAAAAAACAGATGAGGCTAAAACATGTTTTAAAATATCCAACATGAAAATCCTATTCATAAATGTTAATGAAAAATACTGTAAAATGTTGCAGCTAATATGTGCCTGTCTTTAGGATCAGAACAATGTATGTCTATATCTATTACAGGTGTCGTGGCCTTTTAACATATTAGGCAGTGAACACTGTTTGGGGGCTACTCAGGTTGGAATGAAAATATACTTGTGTATGCAATACACTAACACATAGGGCCAGATGTAAGTATCTGTCTCCACTATAAATGGTATAATCCTTTTTTCAAACAAGGAAAAACACAGTATAAATTTTACAAGGAAATAGCAAGAAACAAGTTTGGTGTCCTTCTGGTAGAATTTAGATCTGTTCAATTTTTGTTTCGTAGATCTGTTCAATTTTTGTTTCGTTAGATATATTTTGAAATGTGTCTCTTCAAGAAAGTTTTAGACCTTTTTAGAACTCCCTTTCCTAACCTAACTAACGCTGATTCTAGTAAGGGACTTGTGGATTTTCTAGGTGGTAAAACAGGGGAGCAAAGCCTTTTTTTTATGAAGAATTGGCCCAACCAAGGAAAGCTGAGCAGAACAACTCTACCCTCCATCCACCCCTGGCCTCATGCCTCTTGCATTTTCTATATTGACATGATCAGCTTTGATTTATTGCTTTGTGCATCTTGTCCTCGGTACACGCAGAACAAATAAAAAACATGAAGGGAAAAATAAACCCTCACACAAACAAGATGGCATCTCAATCTCATGATATTGAAAAACATATTGGGGTCTATCCAACTAGTCTGCGGTGGCGGATTTAAACAACGCTGTTGTTTAAGTCGTTATAAGAAGGGAACTTTGTGAAAAACAAACCTCCAACACTGTCTATGCGTCTAAGAAGTATATTTTTAAAAGTTAGCAAAATTCCAGGTACGGTCTGATTTTAAAATGTAAACAATTGAACAGATCACACTATTTTTACTCTCTCTATCTTGACCTATTTCTTGTAAAGAATGTAAATTCTCAACATCCAAAGCCCTTAATGGAACATTCTTTTTTTAATTTACTCTAAATTGTAATATTATTCTATCTTATGGGACCCCCCCCCCCCACAAAAAAAAACATAACAATGCAGAAAATATCATTATTAGTTAGCTATTCAAATAAATTGTAAGGCTTTTATTAGCTTGAGTTTTGTTGTACTGCAAATAGATAAAGGTGTCTGTCAAATAAATAAACAAACAAACAAATAAATAAATAAATAAATAATAATAACAACAAACAACACTACTCAATAGATCAGCTCTTTTTTTAAACACATCATTTCAGAAACATATTATTGTTTTGCTTACCCACTAACTAGATATTTTTTATCTCCCGCCAGTCCGCCAGATTCATCACAAACTGACACAAAAAAATGAATTCTGCAGTTTACATGCAAAGCAAAGTTGTCATCAATCCGCACTCCAAGTACTTGACAAATAACCCAGCTGTCTCAGCTAAAACTCCCATAACAACCTTATTTGCCAAAATAAATCCATGCAACCCAGACTCATCTTCGGTATCTTAAATATCCTGTAAGTTACACTCAGAGGCCAATTTCTAAATTGGCCCCTGAAGCATCTCTCTATGTATGTAGAAGAAAGGACACTGCTTTATCCATCTGATTTTCATTGGAAGAAACAATAAAAAGTGGTTTAGAAAGGGGGTGATCCAATTAAAGAAAACCTCCAACTCCACCACCTCGTAGCTGGACTGTTATTTTGGAAAGTTTCCTTATTAGGAATGGGCTAAAGCATGTCGGAGGCATCGGGTAACATCCCAGAGAGTTGTAAAAAGGCAGATTTGATGGCCTCTGAGCTGAATGAAAGAGAATCCCTTAAACAAAACAGTATGTTTGGAGAGGTGGTTTCAATGGACAAGGTTAAAAAGAAACCAAAAATAAAGCAACAGCAATACTAAAACCACAATTACTATGCATATTACTACTAGTACATAATAATAACAACAACAACAACAATAATAATAATGGCAAACCTTTACACTTTCCATATAAAAGATGAATCTGGATGACATTATTTGCACGCTTGTTTTAAAACTTTATATTCATTCTTTACTGTCCTTTCCTGGGGTAGTTTTCATATTTAGGTAGTTTTTCTATATTTACTATAAACAATAGTGTGTGAGATAGACAGATTTGAAATTCATTGGTTTCTATCAGAACTATGGAAGCAAAGAGCCCTTTTTACAAAGCTAATCTTTTAAGGCTCAGGAAGTTTTGGTTCACAAATTATAACTTTTCATTATAGCTAGAGATTAGAGGCCATTTAGATTTGATGTATTTCAATATTTCATATTCTCGATACTCTCTTTTTGATGTTTTCCTTCATTATAGAAAAAAAAAAAAAAAAAAAAGTTTAAGTGCATAGGCCTACTCTATAAAAATACTTGATGTATCTTATATAAATAAAAATGTGTCCCTGATTTACAAGGTAAGATACAAAGCAATACAAGCTGTTCTAAAGCTGTTTTGAAAGCAAGGTTTTGAGGATTATTATCGTCATGTTTAAATTTCAGATCTATAAAAGCCACTCTGCTCGGAAACTCCACCAAGTTTTGACATTTATTGGTCTCCCTGTTACAGTAGACAGAGAACAACATTATAAAATAAAGCAGATTGTGATCAAAGTCACATATTGTGTTGTAAACAGAATTAGAGACAATTCATTGCCCCTTTCGCCTTTGCTTATACAATATATTTGTCAATTTTTAAGACACTTAAATAGTGATATAAACTGGAAGGGTCTTGGTAAAGACCAGCCAGTGATCATTTACAGTGCAGCAGATATTAAGCAACTTATCCAAAAATATAGCCACTCATGCAAAACAGGATGGCAGCTACTTGCTGTGGTAGAAATACTGTAGGGGTAACATATTACAAAGAATTGGTAAAAATTAGGATTCCTGTGGTCGGTTTCATGTCACGTGTCTTCTGTGAACCCTAGGTGGGTTTCCAGGTGGTTTTCCATTCATAGAATATTCTCTATGCTCCTCTGGCCAGTAAGGTAGATTCTTATACCAATGAAACTTCCACATGAGCCTCAACAGGTACGCTAAAATGAGTGAAGCTACATTACAGAATACCTTATGCTTTTTAAAGTTTCAAGGGCTACAATAAATAGTCCTCAAAACCACTTGTAATTCTGCATACTTGCCTTGCTAAACAACTTAATTTCATGGTGCACCAATAGACTTTTCAAAGGAAAGAAATCGACACATTCTAAATTCACTGATGCAGTAGGAATGCTACCAATAACATGCTTTTAAGGAATACACTAAAATACAGTATATTTAAAAAGGTACATACAGGGATCAAGCTCGACATGCAATAATTATGCAAGGATGATACAAGGATAAGGCAGGATTCTATGCAGAGAAAAATCTATGCATTTTTGTATAAAATCTGTGCTCTGAATGTTCTGAAAAAGCTTTTGTATTTCTTAATTCCAAGCCTCCCCAGTTCATTTATATAATGCTGCTATTCAAAACACCATGGCAACCTGACCACAGTTCTGCATCCATCTGTTCAACATATGTGATTAGATTTGGTACATTCTAAATGCAGCAAGTTTTATCCTACAGTAGCACCAACATATCTTCAAAATGAAACACAACTACTTAGCATGCCCACTTACCATACAGTCTCACATCCTTCTCCACTAATGTTCCAACTCAAACCACTGGTGCAGAATTTCCTTGTAAACACTCTGGGCAGACAGAGACAAGTTATTCAGTGGGACTATACGATAAATCAAAGATGCAGAAGATGCCGTTCTGAATTCTACTGGCTCGTGGAAGTGTTTTCTTTCTATCTTCTTACCATGGCCCCAGTCACGTGTTGAACTCGTAACAAATAGAATGCCTTGTAAGATTATTTCAATCTGTGGTGTGTTTGGCAGGGTTGAAAATATGGAAGAACTGATATGTAAATATAGTCTTATGACAGCAGAAGACAGTGGTGGCGCTAAAAGTCTGTTATGATATTAATCATATTAAAATTAATACAGCCCTGGGTTTTTAAAACTATCAGGCCTTAATCTGCAGTATTTCAAGTTCTAGAAAACAAAGGAAAAAAAAAGAAAAAATAAAGAATGGTTTCCAAGAGTTATTACTTAAACATATACTATTATATAAACAGAGCATGTTTATTCATTCATTTCCTGGCGAGTTTTGTATAACAAAATGAAACATTTTTCAGTAAATATCTTAAACTCTCCAATTCTCTCAAAGCAGCTCTACACACAAGGTCATGAAAGAATCAGAAAAATGGGATTGTCTATATATATATATATATATATATATATATATATATATATATATATATATATATATATATATATATATATATATATGGGCTTCAGTGAGTTACATTAAAACAATTCCATCTAGGGTTTCTGTGACGTCATAAATTAAAAATAGAAAAAATAGATTAAGAAGGTCGAGTAATTTATAAACTGTCACAGAAACCCAAGATGGAATTGTTTTCCAGTAACTCACTGAAGAGGCCCATTACAGCTTAGGTTAAAATTGTTATTGGGAGTCAGTCTGTAAAAAAACATTACTGAAGACACAAAGGTTAATCTTTTCTTTTGGAGGTATGAGTAGAAAGTCAACAATGGCCGAAGGATTACAGAACTGTTCTTTTACTAGACCTGTAATCTCCAATTATTCAGGATTAGGTTCAGATTATCTTTATTAAATCAAACTGTGGTATAAACCTGTAATACTTTACAGACAGTCTGTGAAATTATCACTTGCAGCTGTATTCAATTACAATCCCCTTTACTTCATCAATTTTGGAAACTGGCCTCTGAATCTTTATCTGTTTTACCTACCTCCTCGTGCCCTCAGAAAGTGACAATTAGGCACTAATATGAGATGTTTGCTGTCTAATGCATGCATCTGGAAACGTTGTAGTCTGATTTGTGGCCATTATTATCAGGCTATTGAAATCAAATCTATGGGGTGTGGATAGAGGTTTACTTGGCTTGCCATAAACTCTACTTGTTGATCCAAACCTCTTAAGTACTTTGGTCTAATTTTGCCGTCAGCAGCTGTAATTGAATTTAACAGCATATCCAAGGCGTTTAATAAGTAAATGTGTAGTGTAGATATCTAATCATACAAAATATTAACAACTTACATTATAATGCTGTGCACATGAGTGATTTTCATTAATGTTATATTCTCTTTATATAATTGGAGTTATGTTTAAGTGTTATCTCCATTTTAGGTAAGTAGTGTATGTACAGTTTGATAAACCTCCATTAATTGAGTAGCTGGTCCTAATAAAAAAATGCCTTTTTGTTCCAAGAGGAGTTACACAATCTGACAGTTTATAAAACACTGTATCATCTACAATTAATATTACAAGTGTGCTCTTAATATTCTCTAATAAAAAAATGCCTTTTTGTTCCAAGAGGAGTTACACAATATGACAGTTTATAAAACACTGTATCATCTGCAATTAATATTACAAGTGTGCTCTTAATATTCTCTAATAAAAAAATGCCTTTTTGTTCCAAGAGGAGTTACACAATCTGACAGTTTATAAAACACTGTATCATCTGCAATTAATATTACAAGTGTGCTCTTAATATTCTCTCTTCTAAGTTACTTCAAACAGCTGCCTCTGAAATAATCTGAAGCAAGCGTAGATTGTCTGGCACATGAGCACAGTCTAAACTAATGTAAACATTTATTTAAAGGTTATTCAGCATTAGATCTTCCAAATAGTCTGTGTGTTTGTCAATGTTTATAAATTGAGTTATTGTATTATCATTAAAACAATCATTTGCTTTCTTACAAGTGAAATATTGCCCATCACTGTGATTGCCATAGCAACCAAAAACTCTAAAGTATGAGGATGCATGTTTCTAGAAACTTGTTTCCAGACAAAAGTGTACTGGTATATGCTGGATGTTCCATGTTTCCAGAAACAAGGAACTATGTTTCTCAGAGCAGACCACGGTTCTACTTTGAGAAACATTTTCAAGAGACATTTTGCCTTTAGCCAATCAGGATAGACTCTGTGAGCATCAGTCATCGATCATGTGGCTATGCAAGATGGTGACTTCTACAGAAGATGACATGATTTGGAATCCTTCTACAATCAATTGTTTTATTTATTGATATGTACGTTGACACATTGTAGTGTCATTCTGGGTTATTTGTGGTTCTACAAGACTCAGCAGCTCCTCAAAAATGTATGGATCTATACAAATAAAACTGGGATAACTTAAATGTAGCTCATTTAAACGATTATGGTACGCTCCTCTCTCCTCATGATTCAGCGATTATAGTGCAAGCAACACTCAGGCCCAAATTTATAAAGGGGAAAAACCGACTGCAAAAAGCCACGTAATGTGTGTGTTCAGTACGGCCGCACTCATCGTCAAAATAACAACCTATTTTATAAGACTAATTAGGTAAAGCTGGCGATTCTGCAATCAACCAATTTAAATACCCCTCACTGCAAATAGTGGTGGAGAATTACACACCTCTCTCAATAAATAGCGGGTTTGGTTAACCCTGTGTGTGTAGGCTACACATTCCAAAAGAAAATGAATGGCACACAAAGACCTCAGCCTGGTACTAGCCATGGTGATGAGGATGCTCAGAAGCGAAAACTGAAATTTAACCACATGGAATTGGAGATTTTGGTACAAGCAGTACTTCTAACACATGAAGATGTGTTACAAGCTCGAAATACATCACCAGGACAAAGGAATAAAATATGGAATGTGTGGTGGCTTCTTAATAAACAAATGTACCACTTCAGAGTTTGTAGTCTAGGTTGCTTATACATTACGACGCATCATCCAGTTACTGTGCTTCACATATTAGTTCAACTTCTTATTTCGTATAGAATAATTCCAGGCATATAGACTTTTCAAACTTCAGAAACAATAAGCTTTATTTACTTACATCCATGGCAGTCTAACGGGTGGATAATCCTTCCATTGTTGTACAGCAATATGTTTAGCAACAATACAGCTGCATACAAACAGTCTTCAGTTTAACTACGACTTATATACAACTCTCCTATTTCTTATGCTTGTCTGTATTTCTTTCTCTATGTATGATTTTAAAGAATATCTGTATGGTATATAAGGTTGAAAAACTGTACTTGCTCTAGCTACAAACTAACTGTGTCATATGTCCCTCTGTCCTTTTTTTACCGTTTTCTTTCCAACTCAAATTTAACAATACTGCTTGAACCAGTATTGTTAAATACCAGAATGCCATAGTACAAAAAATAAATTCTGTAGGCATTACTAAAATAACGGTGGAGGATGAGCTCTCATTGTATATGAGACTTTTTCTTTCGTGCGCCTCGGAATATCGTTCCATCTTTTCTTAATCTCCTCCACCGTTCTTTTAATAATGCATACGCTCTAAGAAGTAAAGGCTCTCGTTAGAACCTTGCTTTGCCACTGTGGGGAGACCTTTTTAAGTGCTTCTAAGAACCTTTTTCACATGGATTCTATATTCTCTATTTGCAGACACTCTGTTTTGTCATGTAAGCTATGAAACATGTATTGGAAATTGGAGTTTGTAAAACAATACAGTACCGGTATTATAAACAGTAATTTACAAACTGACTTGATCAGAAGGGTTAAAAAATGAGCTCTTTGCAAAATGTTATTAAATGTTTCTTTGTCCTTGAAAACGATGTCTCCTTCTTTCTGCAGAAGTCTCCCACATCACCTTGCCTTTTATATAGCCTACTGTCTGACTGCGGCAAAATAACGCCTGCTTTTCAGAGTTCTTAAAATAATCAAGCAAATATTTGGCCCGCAATTACCGGCATATTAGACGGAATATTTAATAGACCCCATTTGCAAAATACCCTCCCAATTTTAGCAGTTTTGTTCAGAAACGCCCCAGAATTACATATGCATATACAGAATTACATATGTATCAAGGGCTAAAGCGCACAGAGACATTGCCCGCGCAAATCACGTCTTAATTGCGTGTTTATGCCATTGCGTGTGTTTTATAAATCCCATCCAAGAATTCAGAACCCTCAGTGCCCGTTTTATGGTCGTAAAACATGCGCAATCGTTTTATGAATCTGGGCCTCAGTGTAATAAGGCTTTTGGAGCTTGCAGCAGGAATGATCACATGCTTGAAAAAGTTTGCTGGCAATTTTTGAAGAAACATGTTTCCTTGTTTATGCAGGGCTTTAAAAAGACAGCCAGCATACTGCAGTCAACAAAGGTGAACTGTGCCAAGATCCAAAAAAACACACATCAGGGCCTTCACCAAGCACATACTGTTGTAATCAAAATAAACCTCCACATGTTAAAAAATGATTCTCCTCAACTGAAGATCCCCTGTTCAATTTAATCGATAATAATAATAATAATAATAATAATAATAATAATAATAATAATAATAATAATAATAATAATAATAATAATAATGTTTCTTTTTTTGTAACCAATATGGTAACATGCTAGAAACTAGAAGTTTATTGCTGAATATTTCTGGCCAAGAGCAAACCAGTTAGCAGGGTTTTAGCACACAGAATTTGTTGGTTTTACAGCATATTGGTTATCAGTGATTCACTTTTAAAAATGGTTGCACTAATAAGAGTAGTTCCTCCCAGTGGAAGTGCCTGCGTTTCACATCTGGTCAAGGAATGTCCCAGACTTGTTTATAGAAGAAGAACCATCTGAATCCACCCTCTTGTGATTGGCTGCAGCAGAAACAAGTTTTGCTTCTGGACTGTGTCCATTTAAAATTCCAGTGGCTATATGTGTATGACTTTCCAAATGGAATTTTAATCAAGGGAATCAAATATCATTTTTGTTCAGTAGATTTGTTTTTTTGACATATTGTTATATCTAGACTTTAGGACAGCAGGGGATTGATTTGCTTGCCTTATCGTTGTTTAAAACTAGAATTTATATCTCTGCACATGCACACAAACATACTGCCAAGTGACACGTACTATAGGCATGACACATTAACAAAGGTACATATTCAGTATACAAATGCTTTATGAGCACTGAAATACATTAGTACACATCCAATCAAATTTTGGATTTACTTTGTAACAAGGTTACAGTCATCTCATTCAATTTGCAGTCAATCTGGTAACAATATTGACCTTTCTGTAAGACTGTGTAGAATACTGGAGCAGGGATGAGCACTTACAGAGGGGATTAATGCTACACCTTTTACACCTAAACAAGATCCTTATCTCTTAACTAAAAGAACCGTTACACTAACTCAGGTCAGCAGATAATCCCTTCTAAACCTTACCAGGCTGTTTACAATCTGACCCTAGGAAAGATCACCACCATACAAACCCTCACTGTGATTCCTCATGACAAACCAAAGAAAACGGCACACTGAATTCCAGCTAATATGGTACATTACACTACTGGCTTTTGAAGTAAGTAAACGTAACAGTATTTCCTTTCCAGCAACAGCATTTCATGTGTGGTTAAACCACAAACTGCTGAGCTGCACATACACTGGTTTCAAAAAAAAACAAAAAAAAAAAACAATTGGAAGTTGTTTTCCTTCAGAAACAGATGTGCATTAAATACATATTGAATAAAAGCATACCTGGCTGTGAATTAGTTTAAAAAAGAAGTCTCCAGTTTTTCCATTAAGTCTCTGAAATCCTAGGTCAGTAAAATCGCCCTCCACAATTAAATCCTTTTTTTATACTCTTGGAGACCTTTTGTTTTTGCCTTTTGCGTAGCGGAGGTAGGCGGTCATTGGTACATTGCCAGCAGCTTTATAATTTTAAAAATGCTTGTATTAGCATTCTTATATACCACTAAGTTAAAGGAGTGGTGTCAAGAAGCCTGTTGAAGGTCCTTTATCTGTATATAGAAGTGACTCCTGGATCATTCATGGAGTATTGTGGTTAGTCAACAAATGAGGGTGGCTGAATAACTGTCAAAGGTTTATTTAATGTTATATAACAAACACAGTGTGTGGAAAAAACATGTTTAACCCTAAATTAAACAACTAAATTTGGAGAATTAATAAAAATTGTGACAGACTTGGTATAAAGGATGAAAAAGTATATGTGCAATACGTGCTAACAATGGGTCTCTATAGTATGTTAATACAATTACTAATGTAGCTATTTCTGAATTATTTATTATGATTTTATCTGTAATTCCCAGGTTTCTAAAAAACAACCACAAACGCATTGTTTTACAATAAAAGTGTTGGCAACTTACCCAGGGTAATTTCACTGTTCTGTTAACATCTTAACAACAAACCTTCCGTGAACAAGCCTGCTAACATCAATTAGGCTTGAATGTTTCTAGAAATGGTCTTAATGTGTTTAAAGTGCTGACAGCAATCTTATACCCCTTTCACACAGACGAGTTATGATGGAATTGCCTTTACCGTCACAGAGCCGTCATATTTTATGCCATCTCTGAACCACCTCCCGAAGTGGTTCAGAGACGGCACTGAACCGTCTTAACTGCTTGTGTGAAATGCCATGCCGGCACTGAAGAGCTGTAGTGGGCATGGATGAAAGTCAACATCCCACGTGACTGTATACTGGACGTGTTGGGTATATTTGTCGTTGGTGTTACGCGCTTTTATTTTTTTCAAATACAATGGCTGATCAAGAACGAGGTAGAAATTGGTGTCTGGAATAAGTTAAGGAATTGTTAACTTTAAGGGCTGACGAGGAGGTGAATTCACAAATAGAAGGGACGGTGCGTAATGTTGTAATTTATGGGCGAAACGCTGTTTCCATCTTTTGACCGACAGGTTTGAAATTTGTACTCACATGATCCCTTTGGCTGTGTGAAAGGGTTCTGATGGTATTATACCGGCATAGATTGTGCAATTTCGTGTTGTGTGAAATGGGTATTAAAAAAAAAAAAGTAATGTCTCAGAGACAGCTCAGTAGTGGCATTTGTGTGTGAAAGGGGGCTTTAGATGATATAAAAAGTCCAAAATATATAGGCTTATATATATTTTTTGCCTCATCTGGCAGTTTTCAAGGTTAATAAGCACACATTACTTGTACTTAAGATTCCCACTGGTATTTTCATTAATTAAGGGGCCAAGTCAATGATGATGAGCTCACAGGTTACAGATGCTAAGAGCGTTTAAGGCTGGTTAAAGTGTCTGCTGCTCTGTACTTTTATTATTACACCAGGAGATAGCAGGGCACACCTTGAGTCCCAAGGGGTCCCATGTGGCCAGCAAGCCTTATTGAGAGGCACACATCTCGATCCATTCAGAGTAGTTGGCCTATATTTTTTAAATAAAATCCTGTCTGTATTCAGATGTTTTTATATATATATATATACAACTCATTAGAGTTTAATCTCTTTATAGTTATGTAATCTGACAACAGCACACTATAGTTTTTTGGTTTTTTTTCATGAGAAAAAGGATAATTTAGGTCAAAAATAGAGCTGTCTAGCAACATTACTGACAATATGAAAATGATGTGCAAAACACACCATTCTTTTATATATATAGGACCCATGCACCTCAGGTGTTTTTCAGGATACTGAGTTTAATTCAAAAGCATTATATCATTTAAAACTGAATTTAATCCTTACTAAATTATATAATAAACAATTGTCTTGTTTATCACATCGTTATGCTTTTACCACTGTATGGTACTGCATACTGGAGTATTATTCAGTGGAAACACAGTCCGTCTTCCATTCCTGAGTTTTTTTCTGCAGGTTGATAACTAAGCTCACCATCAGGTCCAAATTCACAAGTAAGAGGCCTTATTTGGAAACACCTTTCTTAGAGCTACATTCCATAGATTTCTACTTTTAAGCGTTACTGTTTACAACTTAAAAACATGGCATCTGGTTCAGAAATAAAAAAATGGAACGCTTTTTACATCTTTCCCTCTTTAACCAACCGCCATGCCAATCATTTTATTGAATATGAAGAGCATTTTACATTTCAGGTAGAAAGCCAACAGTAACTACTGGAATTCTACAAAGAAGGTTACAGACCCTTACAGCTGAAGCAAACTGTTCATATTACTAGCTTTTACAAGGAATGTTTTATGAGAAGCACTAAACCAACAGTTAATAAATTTCTTATGTGAAGTCAACCCAGTGCTATCCACATTTGTATGCAACTACAATGTCATCTACACAAGTCAAAAACAGTGTAATGCTTGCATTTATTGACACCAATTTTAAGTTTTTAGCATGAACTGAGTAAGTCCTACTTTTTTCCATTTGAGGCCTTACGGACTTATAATAAATTGACAGAATGATTTAGCAAAGAGCTGATTACTGTAGATACAAGAGAACTTGGGATCTATCAGCTTTTTACTGGAGTTCTAGATTTATTATGTTCTCTTGCCAACTAACAGCAGCTTTTAGCATACAACATCCATACACATTCCCCAAGTGAATTCATTAGTTAGAGAGTCTCATTGCTACTTGTAGAAAAGGGATGCAACAATAACTGTGATTCAACAATAAATGTGAGTTTCTCTGAGACTCTGGTATTTATAAACTAGTCAGTACCCACAGTCTTTCTTTGCAAAGCCACAATACAATGATAGCACTGATTCGACGTGACGATATGTGTAACTGAACACAATGTGTGCTACTGCTGCCACTGCTCAGTGTCGCTTTTATAAGTGCTGTTCCTCCCAGAAAATGACTTGTGGAGCCTAGTAATAGTTTAGCAGTACTTCCAAAAATAAATTCAAATTTAACCCAGAACCAGTGTGGACCACAAAATGGCCCTGTTTATTAATGTATGAACTGTACCACTCCTGTGAGCTGTCAACAGGCAGCCATCACCACAGCTGCAGATCAAGACATCTGTGTCACAATAAACTCGGTTTTCCTCTTTACGAGTTTCGGATCTCCTTACTGATAAGGAGGTACTGTATGTGAACTCAATTTGGGGGTTTTATTCTGCTTTTATTTATGGTCATTACTGATGCATTCAATTGGCAATGCAGGGACAATATATTTGTAGCAAATTATCAACAAAAAAATCTGTCTTTCTGTTGTTCCAAAGAATACAAGAACATTTTGCACATGTAGAAATAACAGACTAATATGCGTTTCCTTTCTTTCCCATTCACATGCTGAAATAGTTTGACTTTCCATAGCAACTCTGTTTAATACACATTTGCACTGGAAGGCACGTTTTAAACCGTCTTAAAGCTACAGTAGCAATATATTTAAGTGTACATTATTATTATTATTATTATTATTATTATTACGCATAGTACAATATCAAACCTCTTTCAAAGTCTTGCTTACCCAAGTGACTACAACTGACTGCGTATTATAGAATACTGTACATGTCAGCTATAGTATTAGGATAACAAATGAATCTGTCATGGTAAGGCCAAATCATTTTGACACAGAGTAAGTATATGCTACATCGCACAGGCATTTCTATTTTTTGTCCAAACCCTGCATGCAAGTCACTAGAATATACCCAGATGTATACCATGCAAACGATAGGTTTACAAACCATTATTAAAATAAATTTTAGGCTTTTTGTGTTTACCTATAGTTACATATTATTATTATTATTTGTTTATTTAGCAGACGCCTTTATCCAAGGCGACATACAGAGACTAGGGTGTGTGAACTATGAATCAGCTGCAGAGTCACTTACAATTACATCTCACCCGAAAGACGGAGCACAAGGAGGTTAAGTGACTTGCTCAGGGACACACAATGTGGGATGTGAACCGGATGTGCTCAGGGACACACAATGTGGGATTTGAACCAGGCACCTCCTGGTTACAAGCCTGTTTCTTTAACCACTGGACCACACAGCCTCCTTACCTTAGTATTTATTTCTTAGCCGACACCCTTATCTAGGGCGACTTACAATTGTTACAAGATATCTCATTATTTTTACATACAATTACCCATTTATACAGTTGGGCTTTTACTAGAGCAATCTAGGTAAAGTACCTAGCTCAAGGGTACAGCAGTAGTGTCCCCCACCTGGGATTGAACCCACGACCCTCCAGTCAAGAGTCCTGAACCCTAACCACTACTCCACACTGCTGCCGATTTACACTTTACATAGTGTGTATCATATTTGTAATAGTGCTTGTTTACATTATGATTGGCTGTTTGCCAAATAAATATACTTTAACTTAACCCTAATGGCTCTGCATGGCCGAACCCCAGCTGGCTTCTGTTTTCTGAGTATTGAAACAAGCATGAATTTACAAATACAATATACCCTTATATGGAGATCAGTAGAGACACATCCATCCAGTTCTATCCTTCATAATTTATGTTAGTGCATTACCTCACTGCTTCAGAGAGTTGTCGCCATACAGCAGCTGTATCCTTGAAGCCAGTTTTCAACTACAGTGGGTGGTCATTAGAGATCAGTATGGTTATCTGACATTTATTATAAATCCCTTTGTTGCATCATGTCCCTCTTATCCCAACATGAAAGCCAAATGAAACTGGGAAATTTGACACACACCGATTTTCAATTTTCGCCGTACTATTTTTGGAAAGGAGAAAATTAGGGGGATGGTATGTATGTGTTTTCAATTCGGCACTTTTTTTTTACCATCCAATTTGCAAGTTTCAAATATAACCCAGCTAATGGTCATTAAGACAATGTTAGAATACAATAAATACATCATAGAAGGGCTGAGAAGGGTAGATTTGGAAATTCTTGCAAAATGGTTAGAGTTTAGATTCCTCTTTTCATCTCATTCCTAACAATAGCTATGTTTCCATCAACAAGACGAACACATTTCTAGCAAACTTGCAAAATTCCGCACAAAAGTATATGTAAATCTCATCATACAAAAACAGGTTTCCATCAATCTGGATTCTAGTGAACAAACAGCTGTAAGTAATGACTTCACAAGTCATTCAAGGAACAGGAGCAAGGGCTGCAAGGAATAAGCCCTGGGACTTGAAATGGATTGGGACTTGAGAAGGAACTATGTGCTTGAGACTTCAGGTTTCCCCTTGGCCCGCGGAGAGCTGCCCTCACGGAGGTGAGACTGAATCGATCGGCCTCCAAGGCTGGGAAGCAAGCATTACTTACTTTCTAATCACCCTGTATATTGGTTTTTCCATGGGGGACGTATCAGATATTACTGAAGAACAACAGATACCACACCAAATAGAAATAAAATAAATATATTTAAAATAACTGACCACCAAAATCTGATATGACTGAAGAACTGGAGCATTTCACTCTTGGGACAAGGGAGACCTCTAGCGACAGAAACGGCAACTGCTCGACTTGCCACAGTGAGCTTGATTTGTGACAGTGAGCTTGTAGTAGACTTCAGTTGGGAGTTTATGGCTGCTGCTAAAGGAGAAAAAAAATGTCGCTGAATTAATTTCCTGGTCGAGCTGCAGCAGATTGCATAAAGAGCATTAAAGATAGAACGAGATGACATGAGCGTGGAAAAATTGGGAACTGCAGTGCCGGGTGCGCGCGGTGAAAGCAAGGATAGGACAATCAATCCCACGGTTCAATGGAATGAATACAGTCGTCAGCATAACGAGCACGACTGTAATGAAATATTTTAGTAAGAATGAATGTGTTGCTACTAATTCTGGAGCCTGAACGGATCACGGAGCCGAGCAAGCAAAGCAAGCAGGATAGGACAAACAATCCCATGATTCAATCGTACTATGCCAAGATTCAATGCATGCAGCATGACACCATCATTGGAGCCAACTCCAATGGTGTAGGTAAACAAGCATTACACAGATAGCAGAAACTGACCTTTGTATGTAAATGAGGACACTCCCCTAAAGCTCAGCCCATGTCCAGCGTTATCGCTGACTTGTCGGATGGGCCCTAAAACATAGGTGGGCAAAGTCTGTTTGCCCACATGTGCGTCTGATTTTGGTGAGCTAACTGTCCGCAAAATAGTTTTGTGATTGCCTTAGGGGTTTGCGAACTTTGCTAAATAGGGCGCAGTGTGTTCTGATTATCGAGTGTATAGATGATTTTTCCCAGTCCTTGAAAAAATATTATAAGATCGTGGTAGTCGAACTCTCTCAAATGTCATTCGCTTTATTATAGCTCCAGCACTCAGCAGTCTGTAATTACTATTTAGAAGCCGCAGTGTCAACATGGGTAACGCTTTGCAACTGTAGAGAAAACAATCCCTTTGACTACCGTGCAGTAAAATGATACCTCAATGGCTCTAGGTTTGGCAAATATCAGCTTTATCCTATCCTAGTCATTACACAAAGGTTTTACAAACCAGAAATGATGCATTGGTAGATGCATTGGTATATGTGTCTTGAATCCTATCTCAAGTAGCCTACCCTTTTTGCAAATGTTCCAGTTTTGACACTCTAGATGGTGGGAATGGACAGTTTGGGTGGGCTCATTCACATTAGGTTAAACATATTTTGAAAACCTCCTATATTGTGGAGATTGGTCAGCAACTACATTGTGGGTTGGGGAGGTGAAGTGCTGATTTAATGAAAACTAAATTGCACCTTAAATGCCTTGTTATGCACCCACCTTGCTATTAAAAGGTGTGGCTCTTTGAAAGGTTGCCAGCAGAGCTGTTCTTTCCTATGATTGTGGGTCTGCCATATGGACATCTATCCAAAGGACAAGAAATTACATTAGATCACAGCTGGCTGGAGTATTTGTGTCTCACTTACTAACCACCAATCAATCCAGCCCTTCGGTTTCATTTAGCACCAAGTTGGTCCAATGCCAATGAATATTGATGCCGGATGTTAAATTCTGCTTAGCTGTCAATGTATACACAACTCCCTTCGGATGCACAAGCAAACAAACGTTTTAGAAAAGTATCCACCCTTGTTAAATGACACTTTAATTCCCATTACAGAGAGGCCGTTCAAATGGGGGTCACTTCACACCAGATAACATAGCTATCAAAATGGAACCTCTGCTGTGCAACTTACAGTATAGGAATGCTTACTATGTAGCAGCAGGACTGTGAAACATGTAACCACTATGAATATGGATTGCCTTTCCTGGCACGACTTTCATAAAGTTACTAATTCAATGGAAGTTATGTCAGGTGATTTGATAGCTAGTTTGAGGAGAGTTTGTGAGACTAACTAATGACTGTTTCTTGGAGTGAGTTCCAAGATGAAGGGGAGTTAACAGAAGACTCCTTAACCCCCACAAACTAATTGTCTCCAAGGACTTAATTTGCACAAAAATCATATCTCATGGGCTTTGACTTGCAGTGTTTATTTATTTATTTATTTATTAAACATGATTTTGTAACCAAATTGTTCTTTTTACAGAATAACATTTCTTGTTTTGCTTGAAAAAACATCTTTGCAAATTTACAAATACTTAAATCTTAGCTAAAGTGCTCTGTAAACTAAAATTCTCATACTGTAAGGTTATATCACTGGGATAACTTTTACTGCGTAAATGACAACAAATATCTACCATTATTAGTTTGGCCAGTTCATACACAAAAACATACTGCAGACTTATACTACAGTATCGTAGAACTTAAGCAAGGTTACAGTGTCAACACACAGCATATTACTGAAACATATTAATGATGCAGTGCATTTTTGTAAGGATGGGCATGTTTATTTTTAGGTGAAATGCCATAACCTCTACACCTATCCTCGTATTCAGTTTCCTGTGTGGCTGTGACAAGGGTTCATTGGCTTTTGCCTTTTCTGGTATAAGTTAAAAACGCATGAATGTTACTCAGAGCAAAACAGAACCATTAATAACAGTAACAGTATTACTATTATCTACTTTCAGATACTTATTTATTATCCTTGCAGTAAACTTCCCAGCAGTTTGGTTGGAAGTGCTTGGTTGAAAAAAACAGCACTATTTAATACAGAAAAGCTGTAAGGGCCTGTCCTGAGAGATAGAGTCACAATAAAATGTAAGCCCGGATCACTGTCTCTGCAGACTGCTTGTCTAGACGAGAATGGCCTTATAACTTTCATGCACGTACTGTCTTGAGTGGTTTAAAGACAAACGTAAAACATGGCCTCCTGGGGAGGAAGTGAACCCTGTTCTCAAAAAGCTTCCAGCACTGTCACTGCAGCACATGAACTCATTGGGCATTCGGTGTACTGACTGTGGTGGTATTTTTGCATCAGTTAGGAAGCGGTAGCCCCTCTCTGTGACAGTTATGTATAAACCATAACCATCATTATGATTTAATCTGTTAATGGTGGATGATTAGTAGCGAGATGTGTGAAAAGTGGGCAGGATGGAAAGGTAACTACAACAAATATAAAGGAAAATAGAATTAGATTAGGTAAGGAAGATCTTTAGATAGCGGTGTGATTTATTTATTTTTTATTCCATGGGGATAATTCGTCCAAAAATATTTCTTGCTGTTTTAGTTTGCGACTGTTGTCCTTGCAGGGCACAGAGCTAGTAATGTTTATCACCAAAAAGGAAACTGTTGATTTGCAGGGGTGTGCATAAAACAAAACTATGATTACTATGCAGCCAATGGCACAAGATTTGTTTTTACTGCAGTGCATTAAGAAACAAAACTACCGGGACAATAAAATTCAAAGGAGCAGGAAGGAAATTAAGTCAGTCCCTGGCCGGATGTGAAAATAAATTCAGCTTCAAAAGCACTTACACAGGAAGCAACACATGTTGTATTTGGCTCCACTGTCTCAATTAAAACTGATACTCTTCATATCCTTATTAAGATATGATGTGGTGATGAATGTGCTTGTCACTTACTACTGCATTGATGTCTCCAAATCCTTCATTGTATCATTGTTAATCATATAAGAAATCACAGTACAAATCTGTCAACATTGCACTACATCTTATCCCGTGTAGAGAACCCTAAAGTTAAACAATACATTTAAAAACGTTTTAAAGAAGTCCCAGAGGATGATCTTCATTTTGTGATTTGTAGTAGGTTTATATATATATCTTGGGACAGGTGAAATGGTGTCTCGTATTATAAAATATGCCATTTCATACAGTTTGACCAGCTGTGCAGTTCTCCTACTGCTCGAGATAACATTGCTTATACAATAAGAGATACCCTACACACAATGTATTAGTTCTCAAGAAAATGAAATCTGTCATCAACACCCCTCCCTCCTCAACCAGTTCAGCAAAGGAGATGTGTTTAAGATCACAAAGGTCATCTGTCTGTCCTTGAAATGTGGCAGAACATGCAGCACGTAGTCAATGTGTGTCAAGATGAATGAAGAGTGAACAGACACTGTAGAAAGAAGGATAGGTCAGCATAAAGCAAGGTAGCAATGCTGCTTTCAGAGTTTACAAGGGCAAATACCTCCACAACGTGAATACTAAAAGGTACCGAATACATTGGTAAATAACTTGGCAGGTAATGTGAAAGCATTATACCTTAATAAATGCAGCCCATGTGTTTATGTCATGCATTTCCTCTGATTTTAAGCTTAACCATGTGTTTTACCATGCTTACTTGTCTTGTACTCAATGTGCCTGTATGACAAATTGATAGGCTCAATTTTACCATGGTACTGTACATCACAGAAATAATGGGGTCTCTTACCATAACATTTCCTTGATAATAAACTGCAACCCCACACCACTTAGACTATAACATATTGAAGACATAGACGCATGATATTTATTAATGCATTAGTTTTAGTTTTATGCTTTTATGTCTATTTGAAATGAATAATATTTGTTTGCAAAACAAAAACAAGATGGATCTAAATGTGATACAGCATGTGGTTGATATCAAGCAATCAGATTCAAACTGTAACTGTACTTCCCTCCCATTAACAGCCCTGTTTCATAAAGCACAGTTCAAATTCACTGGGTTTATTTTTTACTGTATCCTAGACCCCACTGTACACAAACATTTTTAATAGGAGGAAGTTGAGGTAGCTTAGCGCATTATGACAATAGCACTACTTCCTGTTGAGGCATTTTTCTGTACATTTTAATTGCAAGAATGACAAAAGCTTGCTCAACCGAGCTGTGAAACTGGAGGTGTTTAACAGCAAGGAAAAATCATGGGGTCGCTTTGTAACATTTCTACATAAGATAATAACACAGTGAAATGAGGTCTGCAAAATATCAGGTTTGTAGATTGTAATGTGCTGGCATTAAGAGCCACACAGGTCACTAAAGTATGAGTACAGATTTCAAGCCACTGAATCACAGTAGCAGGGCACCTTGGTCTTTCCAGTTCCAGCCATGTCATTCAGTGTTCACCAATTGGGCCCCTGATCAAGTATTTTCCATTACATTGCCCAAGGAACTTCACTATCACATCACTACTAACCTGCTGGAGCTAAGTATACCAATGTGTGCTCCAGGGAAAACAAAACAAAAAATCCAGTGATAAACACCCTGCCAAGCAACGTTTCTTGTTTTATAGGGCATATCAAATCAAAACATTACGCCATGCCAGATAGGGTCTTCAGTGTAACTGCTACAGTTTAATCAGAAAAGATTCTTTAAAAAAAATAATTAATACGGGTATTGGTTTTCAACAAAATGTGTGAGGAAAGCCATTTCCATCTATGTTGTCCCTCAGTGGAACTCACCTAAATAATCTGATAATCTGGCTTTTGTAATTTAAAAAGGAAGAATGTCAAAACGTATCTGAAGATTGGCGGTTTGTGATTCAGGAAGCCCCATTGGTTCTCAGGACTCTGTGGCTGCCACTCCTCTGCCTGGGAGGCACTGAGCCTGTAGGAATTGCTTAAGAGAAACAACATCTGACAGCCAAAGCCAAATCACGGAAAGGGTTTCTTAAAGACAGCATATGAGTTGTTCAAAATAAGAAATATAAACACAAAAACACAGCACACATGCGTTATGTTTTATGTGGGTTTTACTGATAGTTTCCAGTGCTCCAGCAGCTCAATGTTTTCATAATGGCAAAACATTAGTACCTGCATAAATACTGTAACAACATATAATGTACAGAAGTTACAAACAGTTTTTTTTTAAAATCAAACTAAGCATTCCTTTTTGTTATTATTTTGTCTCCCTGTTTTTGGTGATGCAACAGTGCATGCCCGCGTCACTCATTGTTTTCTGTGTTACGAATCAATCACTGATTAACACCAACGCAATTCAGTAATACCCACCTCAAGAGATAGTGTCCTGCGATAGCATCCTTGGTCTCTGACCCCTGGAACCAGGATTAGTTTCAAAACTGCATTCAACAGCTTCCGTGAAAGCTAATTCTCAAGGGATTAGCCTGAGGTCCTTTTTAGAACATTACACACAGCCAACACCAGTCGTCTGTGGGATTCATCTTCAAACCTAGTGAACTATAAATACAAATTTGATTGGGCACTGGTGCTGTATGTATCTTTTTAAACTGACCCCTTTTAAAATACACTAAAAAAAATAAATAAAATTTAAAAACACAATATAGGTCAGCACAACCTGGTACAACTCACTGATTTTGCTTTGGATATGAAGACTGGAGCACAATCTCCGTACAACAGCGGGACCTCCCAAGATAATAGCAGTGGAAGTCACACAATGTGGAGAATATGGACAGACATATGCTCTATTCAACTGATTTAAACAGCAGCAGATTTAAATATTACTCTGGAGGTACATAAAGACCTGTTCTGGTTTTGCAGGCACCCCTGACATTCACAAGATTTTGTTGACGTAGACTATGATTGCATTAATAAAAAAGGAGAAACAATTTTGCTTCTGCAGTACTGATTGCATTATGTTCCTGTCCCATTTATTGTAATAGAATAATAAGCCAAGCCTTCAAAGCTTGCCAGAAGCTCAGGCAAATCATTCCAAACCCATGTCATACCACCAATCGCTGTGTCTCAACAGTAACACAAGCAGCAAATAAAAAAGGCATTTTGAGACTGACAATTCAAGGTCATAATAATGATGTTATTGTGGGTTAGAGTTGAATATTGCATTGGTTCGATTATGAAAAGAACTGACTTACACAGTGGTACTACATATAAGGAAATACGATATGGCTAAGTATTCATTTTGTTTAAAACATAGTACATTACTATAATGCTACAGAAAGGTTACAATGGCATGATATTGCTGTAGAAGGATTTACTGTAGCTTTGAATAACTTTTTATTTATTAAATGCAACAGTGTGAATATTTTTTTTTTTACTATATTTACTGGATCTCATTTTGCAATCTCTCTTGATGTTTACTTGACAACCCTCTTTCGTGGAATAACAACGGCACTCTATGAATGTTAACGGATGTTAACACACTATGGGCAGCAGTGTGGAGTAGTGGTTAGGACTCTGGACTCTTGACCCAAGCGTGGTGGGTTCGATCCCAGGTGGGGGACACTGTTGCTGTACCCTTGAGCTAGGTACTTGTAACAATTGTAAGTCGCCCTGGATAAGGGCGTCTGCTAAGAAATAAATAAATAAGTAATAATAATAGAGTGTCATATCACTTCCTAAAGCTTTGGATTGAATTGGGCTCCGGAACACTCATACTGTGGCCCAATGTTGTGGAATTCAATTTTTTTGGACATTTGATTGACCACAAGTAAGAAAGAAAATTTTCAAAGTCATAGTGCATAATTAGTACAATTCACTTATCACCTTTTGGGGATGTTAAAGGGTTACAGAATACCATGTAGGGTTTGTCAAGAAGCATTACTTTAATTTTTTTTTTCTTGTATTCACACATCATAGGTTATACAGTAAATAGGCTGTGAAAAGCTAAAGTGTTTCTCAAATGTTACTCTGGAATATTCCACTCAAAAGGAGGGTTTGATTTATGAGTGTCACAGTTTATCAAAGTCCTGTTTTTTTTGTTCTCACAAGAGCACTATGAGCTATATTATTATTATTATTATTATTATTATTATTATTATTATTATTTATTTATTTATTTATTTATTTATTTATTTCTTAGCAGTCGCCCTTATCCAGGGTGACTTACAACAGTACAAAATATCACAGTACAAAGTATCATATTGTAATGTATCACATTTCAGAATATCACATTACAGACAACAGCAGTTGCAAAGTACAACAAAATCAGTAGAAAAGATCAAATTCAAATAAGAGCAAAAAATAGAGAATACAGTAAATAATTCCATGTAAGAGCAGGTTCAACTAAGAGCAGTTGACTTGTAATAAAAACATTTGTTTATACAAGTCCAGCATGCAGTTGCTCGTCCGTTTTGCCTTGCACTTCGTATTAATGCATGGATATCACGATCCTGGAGTATGCGTTTCCTCCCACTGTTGCCCTTTGCTGATGATGTCTTTCCCTCGGAGTTCCATGCCGACATCACCTTAGACACTGTTGCTCGTGAAACATCAGCAAGTTGAGCTGTTTTGGTCACTGAAGCGCCTACCAAACGTGCCCCAACAATCACCCCTCTTTCAAAGTCACTGAGGTCTCCTCTTGCAGCCATGCTACCCATAATTACAGGCAACCAGGCCTGTCCAGCATTTTTATACATGACCCTAAGCATGCTGGGATGTTATTTGCATGAGCCACACCTGTGTGGAAGCCCTTGCTTTCAATATACTTGGTGTCCCTCATTTACCCAGGTGTTTCCATTTTTTTGTCCACTACCTGTAGTTCTAATTAAGAGCAGTGGTAGAATACGGCAAGGCATGGATCAGTGGTGGATCTTAATACTGTCACCATTTACAATATTAACATGAGCAATCAGTTACTCTAGGTATACAGAGTTGTATTTAGTACATCAAAGAAAAAATGTCCTTCTTGGCACCTGTGTTATAGGTCACATGGTCTGATTGCAACTAGACCACTGAAGTCACAGGATGCGATTTAAGGAACCATGAAGCAGCAGTAACTTTTAATCTGTAAGTCAAATATTACATTTATGTAAAACCTAAACTAAATATAAACTGAGGATAAAAAAGACTCTAGAAAATGGGGACCAGTGATATTGCCGGTGGTTAATGCATAAATCCAGTGTATTCTTGGAACAGTATTCGGTAGTGGTGGGAAGTATTTATAAAGCTATTCCTACAGCTGACAGGCATATTATCCTGTTTTGCTTTTCTAACAACATTTTCTTTTAGCCAAGACTAAAGATCCTACTCGGTATTTGTTTCCCACAGAGCTGTATTCTGTTTAATACCTTGTTTTTAAAAATGGATATTGCTACATGTGAACCTTGACTGAAACTTCAGACATTTCTAGAATTAGGTTCTGTATTATCATATTGAAATTTCGAGCACCTTATAGACAATACTATCATAACATCAAAGGGTATGAATACTGTTGACTTGAAAAAAATAAATAATTGTAGATATTTATTTATGTAACTTTTTTTCCTCATCCACAAAATCAAAACTTCAAAAGATTTTGCCTATAAATATTTGTTTTTCTAGAAATGATAAATTTCTATTCCATGTAAATTTTTGACTATATATATATATATATATATTCAGCTCAGTTCAGCTTTCTGTCACAGCACTAGGGTCCTTAGTGACAGGCTTCATCTGCTGTAATAACATTCTTCAGGAGTGACTCAGTGCGATTGAAAAAAACATTCCCACTCCTCAGATTGGAGTAGATTCTTGTTTCCCACAGTTAGTTCATCAAAGAAAGCACTGCCTTCACTGCTTTAATCCACTGAGATCATTCTAGCGCTCATTGTTGCTTTGCAGGCACCCTGTTTTTATTTTAGCCCGGCACGTACTGCATAACAAATTACGAACTGCTTTCTAAGATACACATATATGGAACTATTAGGGTTTAATGATATAGGTAGAACTAGATGTTCTTAAGTGCAATAGCGATTAGTATTTGAGTATTGGTCAATTATGTGACAAATGATTAGAATATACGTTTTTACCAATCGGCTAGATATTTAACGGTTGAGTGTTTTATAGTTGTGGATAATGGCTAAGGTTAGCATTACATGGTAGTACCGAGACAATTTTATAGTTACATTTCTTTTACAGTTAGTTTACCCTTTTATGAGAATGTAAGCAAATCAGTATCAAGTATCTGGATAACATGTTAAATGAGGAAAGCTATGTTAATACATTTTGAATGAACCATATAATCCCAGTAAAATAAAGTTACTCAGCAAAAAAAAAAAAAATACTTGCTTTAAAATCCTGTTTGTTAATAGAGGAATGCCAAAGTAATCTTAAGCTTTTTCTGAAACCATACAGTGAAAATTACACTCTTTGTGGATTTCAAAGCTTAAAAAAAGCACATAGAAAATGACATGATATTGACAAATAATCACTGACATTTCCAGTAGAAGAGTGTCAAAACCACTATTATATTTGATATGATATGTGGATTTCTTAAGCTGAGTTGAAAAAATGACAAAAACAGTCTGAAATAGGAAATGTGGTAGGTACCCTTATTTATAAGTGTTTACTGTGTCATTTTACACTATTACCATGCTTTTCTCATGGTTATACTATGCAATTACTATAGTTTATCATGTTTTTTAATTTGCTTTACCATACCTCTCTGGCAGGGCCACAACCAGAGCTGACATTCTACCGAGGTCAAACTTAGGTTTCAAGTTATAGCTGGCAGTATTTATATGACTGCTTGAGTCTTTTGTACACTGCTATTCTTTTACTATCATAAACATTGATAGGGGTAATTCTGTCACTTGTTTCACAGCTAACGCTTTGAACAAATATGTAAACTTGACTTTAGCAGAATGACTGATACAACTACTACAACTAAACTGGTCAGGTTTATATAGTTTGTTCAGCTCAATTCCCCACGCAAAGACTTGGCAATGTTTATCTTTCCTGTCCATTAAAGTTGGCATGACCTTATCTAAGCATGGATTTTTGCCAAACATAGTAAGGCTTTTCATAAAACAAGGATGTTATTTGTATATTTTCCCACCATGAAAAGCCACATCAGGTGAATAATAATGCAGGTGAATACCTAGAAGAATCATAAGGTCTTTCCATAACCTTAGAAGCAACATTATAGAGAGTGCAAAATGTGACAGTCATGTATGTTTAGTTTCACATGGGAATAGCCCTGTTGTTTTTAATAAACTATCTGTGTATACAGTACACCTGCATAGAAATGTAGCATTTTCACTACACTCAACACTTACGTAACGCCTAGGTCAAGAATATGCTACCAACTCCTAATATAAACAGAATGGTACCTGCTAAACAAGTTTACCAAGAAGATAAAATGACAAACCTGGACGTTGTTCAGTGTAAGAAAGGCAACGTTAATAGAAATTGTCCAGAGAGCAAATTTGATTAATTTGCATTCCTGTTTAATGCCAGGTTCCCAAAGCATCAGGAATGGGTTCTTTAAATAAGTGTCTTCTATTAAGATTTGGGAAACAGCTTAATAATGACTGTCTGAAAATAAAGTTTGTGGGAAAATATCAAGAAATGGTTTAAAATAGGGCAGCAAGAACATAAATCTGATAGAAGTTTAGACAAGTATTACTGTACCCCTGGGCTACGTCTTTAATGATATCATAGTTTGACATCTGTACAGTTTATTAGCTTATTGCCTTATTACTGTAAAAGCAATTTCTTGCGGGGCACCATTTCTGCTGTGAAATGATTTTACAGACCAGAGCCGACATTGATAAAATCTCAGATGTAACTAGGCTATTTTTGATAATCCTGTGTATAAAACTGTGGAATAACCTGTGTAGATTATAACAGTTTATTTTTGTAGAACATTTTGTCTTTACATATTTTTTTAAAACAAAAAAACAAAGATATATAGAAAAAAAGCAAACATCAATTTTTACAGAAACTGAAAGTCTTTCATATTCATATATAGAAGAGCCATCAATGGTACAAACATTTACCACTGCCCTCCACACGCTAACAAACATATACTGTACCACACCAGACATCATCATCTATTCTCTTTATGGGCTGATTCTCTTTATGCATTAAATTATAACATATCCAGTGTTTTAATAGATATCTGTAAATTACCCAACCCAAATATATCCAGGTCTTTGTCAATTATATTATCCATGTCTCCATTATATTCACCACACATAATTAATCAATTTTAACACTCAATCAGTGACAATCATTGTAAAAAAAAAAGGTTGCATCGCGTACAATGCTGCAAAACAAGTCTCATCTAAACAGCCATTCTTCTGATCTTACCTGCATTACATATATCTACAGCAAAGGAGAATCAGCAACTGCAGCTCAGGAGAAGCTCAGGTCAACCTTAACACATTAGGTGCATCAAAACAATTAGTAAGGTATTTTATGATGACACATTATTAATTATTATTGTGTGTTTTTGTTTTTCCCATAACACTTTTCGGTTACATGTCAATACGGAGTCAATAGAGATGCAATAGGGAAATGTTACCATATGGAAATTATAATTATTATTCCCAAACTTAATAGCAAATGTCTGCCATTGTTGTGCTTTTATGTCAAAAGTAATGTTTATTGCACCGAGAAGCCATCAAAATAAATCCTAACAAACATGCTCAACATACAGTACAGAACGGAAATGAGCACACCATTGCAATGGCTGTCCAATTGCAAAGGCACACCCCAATTGCATGTCTATGGTTGTTTACTAACCAATAGACATTACATGGATTTTGCATATCAAGTAAATACGTATATTCCAAGCAAAATAAAGCGCTACCATTTTACCACCAGTGCTCTTTTCATTAGCTCCGGGATAGGCTGTCATTCACTGTATGCTGGGACCTTTTGAATGTACTGCAGCTGTGTAACAGGATCCAAGCAATAAATACAATACAATACAATACAACTGTAAAGACCACTTTTGGCATCATGACAGCCAGGGGGGTGTTTGCGTTTAAAGTATATCGTATTACAATTATACATTAGGCTACCTGTCAAACAGCTCTAGGCTTCGGAACTAACAGGTCTAATGTTGGTAAATGATCTTTTTTATGCTGGAATGTACCCCTCATTACACTATAGAATCTCTTTGCCTCAGGTCCTGAAAAACTAAAAGCTGGCAGTACATTATGTGTTTATGTTGTAAACCAGTATGTGAGGTTGCTGTATTGTAACAGTTTGTTCTTTGTCCTACGCTGCTTATATATGTTGTACCCCTTTGACAACAAAAAGGTTCATCGCAGCTTAAAGCATTTTTTATGTGAAATCCTGTACAGTATGTTATACAAACATGATATTCTATAAAAGCAGAAAGGGAGAAAGGGAGCAGGTCACAGACAGGGGGTCTACAGGAAAACTACTGTACACACCACATAGCAATGATGCCAGTATAACGTAGTGATGTGGAAACATCCTTACAAATTGTATCAAAATTAGAACTGCTGCAGAAATAGAAATGTCGAAAAAGTCTCCCTGCAGAAGAATTCTTGCCATGATAACCTTAAACAGTGAAGTTAAAAAAAAAATACAATTGGAACAATTGTGATATCAGTTTATTTAGCAGATATCAGTCCACAGCATTATCTAAGATAACAATCCTTATATACTTTAATAGCAGACTGGTCCTGATATGGCAACATGGTACTGCAATGGATTAAGTGTGCGATGCTTCACACTGCTGTGATACAAACAATATGTCAGCATATGAGATGGTTACCATTGTGCTACCATTCTAATTGACCAACAGCTGACCATGTGCTGGTATTGCCCCTTAGAAATGAACTTCAGTGGAACTGCTTTGCTATTGAAGATCTTCAGCTCTTGACTGGGAAAACGAATGTACTCCGTCATACATTATTATCTTTTCTCTGTCAATGCAGAGAGAAGCAAACAACATGCATCTGTGACTTCCAGAAACTTTTCAATAAGAAATGAAGTAATGCTTACTGTAAAAGGCTTTTCTTTGTTTGTGTATGGATATATGTGTGTATTGCATGTGCTTGAAATGCTCCAAAGAGTAGTAATATCTAGATTGGTCCTCACACAGTAGTAATATCTAGAGATAAACCCTCATACAGCAGTAATATCTACAGATAGACCCTCACACAGTAGTAATATCTAGAGATAAACCCTCATACAGCAGTAATATCTACAGATAGACCCTCACACAGTAGTAATATCTAGCGATAGACCCCAATACAGTAGTAATACCTAGAGATAGACCCTCATATAGTAGGTTTTCTGCAGATGTGAACAGACTCAGCTGCAAATCCCTCTTGCCCTGGCAATACAACACTGAAAGAGCTGAAATAATTTATATATATATATATATATATATATATATATATATATATATATATATATATATATATATATATATAATATGCCAAACATTTACAGTGAAGCTAAAGAAAATGTATAGATGCACTAACTGGGAATAAAAAAAAAGAAATGAAAAAAAAGAAGCCTGTCTAGTTCCACTACAGTATTGGAGTCTGGAGATCAGGAGCCATCTGATTACTTGTCTCTAAATTATCCCTCGGAAAATCATCAGTGCAGAGGAACTTGAAAGAACATTTTTATCTTTTGTTGAACTTGGCAAAGGAAATGATAAAGTATTGTATCCTAAAGTCCCTGATCTACACTTTGAAAGAAAACAACAAAGCTATTCAGAATCACAAAGATGTCCTCCCAGACAGTGGATTTGAAAAGGAAGTCGGTAGGGGAAAGAATAAAACAGTATTCTGTGGAACCCACTCCAACTACACTAATGCTAAGATGGCTGTCAACTAAACAGAGAAGTTGCTTTTGTTTATTTAGATTTCACGATTGAGTATTTCATGCTATGGATGAATAACCCACGCTAATATTTTCATTAAGGAGTTGAGAATCAGTGAAACATGGTCTGCGGTATTCTCTATGGTCAATGCTACCATTTTTGTCCAATCTCCCCACCAGTTTTATCATTTTCCATATAAAAGTACGGCATTTGACTTGCATCGGGCACATTTTACAGGATAATGTCTTTCATTTGAGCATGGCATTGCAGTAGTACCTGCATGTGACTCATGTTCAGACCAAGCTGAAACACAGGGAATCTGTACCTTGGGCCTTATTGTTGTAAATGGAGATGCAAGCTGTTATGTAACGATTTGATGCAGTTTAACTGTGATCAGTTGGTTAGGAGTAGGCCTGCTATTATTCAATTTAATTCTTTTTTGCCAAATTGATGAATAATGTTGACATTTATTATAGAAAGAATTTACCGTTTTTTCAATCTTTATTTTTCAATTCAAGCAGAGAATGGGAGAAATTGCCCTTTATGCTTAAAAAAACAGACTTTTTATACCACTGAGAAACGTCTCATTTAGAGAAACCCCTTTATCATATTCAACATGCAACAAAACCATGGTTACCAATATTCTAATTGAAATAACGTTTGGTCACAGCTGAGCTATACCTTGTAAAGATAAAGATCCTACACAAATTTACAAATTGTCTCAAATAAACCGTAGAAAAAGCAGCATATAAAAGTGTACTACACAGATTTTTATAGCATAAATTTACTATTAAAAATAATATGCACAGAACAAAACATTAGATAGTTGAACCTAACTAACTTCCCCTCTCCTGCTTCAGCACAGCTGCACTCGTCACTGGAAGGTAAGGCAGACAGGCCCGCTTCGTCCTGTTGTGGAAACTTCAGACATCGGTCAGGGGATTGTGCACAATATTCATTGTTTTCCTCTTGCGCCCCATTTTCAAATCAAATTAGTAACTGTCACCGTATACCTATAGCAAAAGCTTACCTACACCTTAAGTAGGCGCTTTGAATGACAGGCGCTGCAGCTGGCAAATGAAAGTGCACAGTCGGTGCAGGTCTTGATGATTGACAGTCATTTAAACAAATGAGAGCATTCTAGCGCTGCTTCAGTCAACAAGATCTGTCAGAAGAGGGTGAAATGACATTGACAGTGAAACTACAGTACTAACGGACCACTGAGATGACTGACAGCGACCCCTAGCCATTCAGAGAGGAATGGAGATGGGACAGACAGAAAGTATAAAAACTACACAAACGAGAGATGATTTCTAAATGATTACTTTTGGTAAGAAAATAAATATCGAGTGGTTTTACCGACGTTTATCCTATATAAATTTATACTCATATTTTTGGGGAATTTGACGTTTAACGAGCTTTACTGAAATATCAAAAAGTAGCAAGCCTAGTTATGAGCATGAAATCAGCAAGCACAAGGTGCCATGCAATAGAACACACAAAGCCAAGACCACTTCCGGGTGACAAACGCCTGGAGAGATCATAGGATTTAATGTATCAGAGCTGCAGAGACACCACCAAAGAGCATGTGCCTATGTGTCTACACAGGTAATCACCTCCATGATGACACTTCATCTCTAGTTCAATCTATTTTTTCAACTGCCAAAGTAAGAATGAAGATGAAGCAATACTGACTTCCTAAAAAAGTGCCACTTACTAACTTGGTGACACTGATGTGCAGGAAGTAGAACTGCATTGTATTATACTGGCTATGCCACAGCTGGGCACTGTCACCCCATCCTATGAGAACCCATGGATCAAAGTGACAAACTGTGGTACCCAACCCGGTTTTGTTTAGTCTAACGCTTTCAACCATCATGATAGAAGCCAAGCCTTCCCCTGGGTGCTTAAGAATGAAACCTAGAATGAGTTAACTGTTTGGTTAACAGTTTTAGATTTTAGGAGTCAAAGGGGTCAAGGTAGCCTAAGGGCTAGTAGCCTAAGAATGTGAGTAATAGAATCCTGGGCATAAATCCATTCATCGACTTTATGTGTCTCTCTGTGTGTCAGTCCCTCCCGGCAGTTAAACTGGACGCAAGCAGGACTCCTACTAAAACAAGAGGTTGCATTTTTAAATGGGATTTACAGGATAATGTAAACTTGTTCTCCCTGAGATACCACTGCAGTCACAGCTGAGATAAAGACTGTTTGTCATTTGACTTAGAAGTATTTGTGATTTATGTTTCCCTTCAATTGTGTTAACTGAGTTCTGATATCAATTTACAGTAAAACCAATTGTAGGGAGCATCCAGGAAAAAAAGAAAAATGTATAATTTGAATATCACATTTCAGAAGCAGATAAGTACAAGGCATCAACAAGCACAATGCTACAAATGAATTTCCCATATCGTGGTTTTAACTCCATATGTCTGTTGATTGAAATGATATGTCATTGTATTTAAATTCAGGTACTGAGACTGCACACATATTGCCACTTCTTCCCAAACCTGGAAAATTAACAATATTATTCATCACATTTCGTATCTATGCATACTAGCTAATAACACATTCGCTAACAGAACACAGAAGGTTCACAGAAAGGTTATGACAACTAATTCAAACTCGGTGGGTGGGTCATTCCTCAAATATTGATTCAGCCCAAAATTCCAAACAGGAAAAGCTTCTTTTTTTAATTCAAAACCCACCTTTATGATTTGAACCAGGACATTGTCTGCATTCCAGCAATGAGGAAGCGTGTATTATGTGGCACCACATTAAGAAAAACGCAGTGCTGTAAAGCACATGGATGTCAGAACTATCTGTATTTCCCGCTTCACTTTTCTATGTCATCTGGTGCTTTGGGGCTTACTCTCTGTACTAAATTACCTGGAAAAGCAGATAACATTGCTCCTATTATGCAGGCCGTGAATACCCTGTCACAACATAATTATTGAGCTAAGTGTTCAACAAATCTGTTCTATTCCCTTGAATATAACAGAAAATACCCATACATAGAAAACCATAAAAATGGGATGTAGACCTTCAAAAATAGCCTAGCCATAGTGAGAAACATATTTACATGGTATTCTCAAAGAGAGTTAGATAACAATTTATTTTCAGCATGGAACTAATCTTCTTTTATGTGCAGACTCTGTTCAGACACAGCACCCAAAATATCCCCTTACATAGAACTGGTGAGCAAATCGTTACTATGTAAAGAATATTAACTAACACAGATCTGTTTAAACCATAAAGCAAGCAACTGCTATCAGATTTTTTTCTATACTTGTATGATTCAGAAGAGGATTATTTTAGTGGCTAACTTGGTTATTGTGCTAACTTTTTAACTATGGTGTGGGGGTGGGGGTGGGGAATTCACTGACACACAGGAGGCTTTCTTTGAAACGCCACTTATCACCACAAGGAGGCACTGTTGCACTGTTACTACCAGCAATGGTAAAAGTGTTTGGCAGTCCACTCTCGGCACACACGCAAGTGCCCAAAATAATAATCAAAAATAAAAGGTACAAAGAAAAAGAGAAAATAAAACACTGTAATACAAACTGCAAAATAAAGGTGCCGCGTTCTGCAGCATCCCCCACCTCCGCTAGACCATTCGGCTTGGGTCTTCAGTCTATACCTTTGCTACTCCCTCTCTATACTTTTACAGGGGTTGCCTAAGTTCCCCCCGCTATCTACATGTCCCTTCTTGGGGAAGTAAATAATAATTTGCTTCCCGCTTTCAATAGCGGCTGCCTTCCTTAGTCGTGCTGGCTTGGCTCGGTCTCTCGCTCCAGCCGCTGGCGTTCTCTCACCGAGCTTGTTTACACCGGACTCCAATGTCACTGTGTATCTCCTGAAAGTGCCAAGCCAAAAGAATATTTTATCAGTCGAGCAACGCCCCTAAGGCCCGCCTCCTGACCATTCAGAGAGAGGTAGAGGCAACACACCCTCTCCCAACCTCCCTGTGTCACTGCCATGATTGACAGGGGGATTCCACGGGGCTCCTGAGCTCCTCCTGCAGGATCATGCTGCGTCAGACAGCCAGCAGAGACTCTGCCCTGTTACATATGGGTTCAGCAATCTCTGCAAGTTGCTTAAACTCTGACTGTAAAGAGACAGTTCAGGGTGATTAATGGGATGTCATCGTAACAAGCAAGTGGCGGTGAAATATGGTAAGCAGATTGTTACACACAATTATGTACTGTACCATGGTGCACAAGGTGCATGAAAAAGCACCCTCTGGGATACAAAGAGCACTTTAGTGCCAGAGTCAAGCAGCAAAGGCTTTACAGTGTTCTGACATTTTGCAGGCGTGTTATAGATAACTTCTAGGTGGCTACATACATTCCACAAACACGCTCCCTGAAATTCCACAGGGCTCTTTCAATGATGTTTATGCAATTAGGAAGAAAAAAAAAAGACTGCACAATTTTGTTTAGGGAAGGAATATAGAAATGATTAAAAAAAATACTGCATAAAGCTATTAAAAAAAAACATTGTGTGTTCAAATGCAAAAGTTCATGAAATGTATTTTGACTCTCCATGTTAAGGCCGCCCACAGCCTTAGCTGTTAAACATGTTTGTCTGCCACTAAAAACATGATAATCTCCTTAATGGGAAGACACATATATTCCATTGATTATTTGAAGAGTTCACATTACGTTAAAGTAAATGTTTTGAAACAAGTACAGTAAGAACAAATACAGTAGCCAGTTGGAGTCTCAGGATTGTAAAAAAAAAAACCTAAACAGAAGAATGTTTACCTTTGTGACAGGGTACCCCTGCCCCTGTGTTTATTTATATTATTTTGTATTATTATTATTGTAATGTACTGGTTTGTGTTTATTTAAAACAATGTTTTGGTATTGTTGTTTTACAGCATGGATGGGGTTTCAATTCCCCATCCAGGTCGTGAGCATGCGTGGTCAGCAGCTAATGATTTATCGACCACTCATTTCACAAATCCTGTGCAGAAAATGGTTGAGGGATAAACGATGTAACTGTTAGCCAATGAATCCCTCGACCACGATATAAAAAGCTTTTGCTGACTGGGGTTGGGGTTGTTAAGAGGTGAAACTGAAAAGTAAGAACTACAAATATAATAACAATTGTTACTTGTGCTGGCTTTACACCAGCGCGATACTTGTTTGTTTCCGTGTTTGGTGTCTGTTTTGGCCAACGTGCCTTTTGTTTTGCATACCAGTGTTTTTTTTGTTTTGTGTAAACCTTTTATTTGTATTTAAAAAATACGCGCTCAGCGTTTCAACACGTAGTACTGGTGTCTGGGTTTCTTCTTGGTCTGACATCACCACCAAGCCACAACCTTCTAATTGTCAAGATTTGCAGATGGACTAACAGCTTGCAGACAGCTTAACCTTGCATTGAACAGACTCTTTGTTAAGAAGCTTCCATTGTGCTTACTGGATTGCCCTTTGTGTCGTCACACTAATGTAACTGCCTGTTCTTAATTATTTTGTCACTGCTAGATGTTTTTTTACTGTATATGAATTCAATACTCAAATCATATCAGCCCTACTGACACCATCTACTGTTTCCATTACTGCTCAGCCTCTCTTGGCCATGTAAATTACTGGTGACCATTGAAGGCGTCTTGTTCCGCCTGGAGATTTCTTAATAAATCTACCGCAAGTTTGACTTTTTTAACAATTTTTTCAAGAATGACTTACTAATGGTACAATGTGTTCATTTTGTAGTTATCAAAAGGGTTATAACATGACGACATAGGGTTTTACACAGAGTGGTGAGTGTATGAATCGGTTACCAAGCAATGTGATTGATGCTGAATCATTTAAATCCTTTAAGACCGAACTTGACAAAGTCTCAATCAGTCAATCAGCTACTAGGAACCAGACACGCAATGACGGGTCTATTGGCCACATTTTCTTATGAATACTGCATGCTGGATATACCAGTTCCTGAAAACAAAAGTAGCTTGACTGTTGATTGAACTAACAATTGAAAATATTTGCAGAGGGATAATAAGGGATCTGCAAACATCCTAGAGAGTACAGTAGCAAGGAGGCTGTGTGGTCCAGTGGTTAAAGAAACAGGCTTGTAACCAGGAGGTCCATGGTTCAAATCCCACCTCAGCCACTGACTCATTGTATGACCCTGAGCAAGTCACTTAACCTCCTTGTGCTCTGTCTTTTGGGTGAGACGTAATTGTAAGTGACTCTGCAGCTGATGCATAGTTCACACACCCTAGTCTCTGTAAGTCGCCTTGGATAAAGGCGTCTGCTAAATAAACAAATAATAATAATAAAGTAGCAGTGTACTGTATGCAAATCAGGTGCTCTTCTGGTCAACATTTGAAAACAGTATTGTAAGTTTTATTTATATGAGTGTAACACGTTAAATGCACCAATCTCCCTCTCCCTTTCACAAAACACCAGAAGAATGTTTCACACAGTATCTGAAATGGAACTGTCCCTCTGCATGAATACATGGACATTTTATGCCATGATATGTAGATTTCTCACATGCAACACTAATGGACCATCATTTTTTCTCTCCAGTTTTTAATAGTGCCTAGTGTTGCACAAGTGAGAGGTTAATAGTTCAGAAGATGGTGCACCTGATGTACTGAGAGATTAGACATGACTCTACAGGCCTCAGGGGTACTTTAAACATTTTAGTTTTATAAAGTAACCAGGATAAAGTTAATCTACACAACAAGAATGCATTAGGTAAGAAAGCTCAGGTATAGCCCTTTAGGGAACATAGCATTATATTACTTAACTATTTGGTTACAATTGTGTTTTTTGAGTTAATTAAAGGCTGGTGTAAACAGATTTAAAAGTCCACTGTTTCCTGATAGTTTATCACTGCCTTTGCCACAGGTCATCCTCACACCCATCAACTACCAGTCTGCAACATGAGAGTCAGGCAGTGCATTCGGGTTGCTTTGGCACAGACAGCAGCTACTAATGAAAATAAGTTTGCAAAAAAAAAAAACTGCTTCTGCGGAAACGGCAAGTGGTCAGTCTTCTTTATCATTTACAAAACCAAACACAAATGCAAATTATATACTAGATTATAAGTGTCACAAACTAAAACTAATGTCAGCTGTTCTTCAAGAACCTGAAAGTAAGGATAAGTTTCAAATTAAAAACTTCAAGAGATGGTTGGCAAAGGGATCTAATCTCCAGCAAATGCATTTCTAACTTTAATAACAAAAAACATTATTCCCACAAGTGTCAGATAGTGACAAAAAAAGATAAATAATTGCACAATTGCAAACGTGTTAATCTAACAGCCATGAAAGGATTCTGCAGGTTCAGTAGTAATCTAATCATTTCTACTTATTACTTTTTAAAGTCATTATTTCAAATTGCAAAGTTGCCACTCCTGGTAGTAAACAGATTATTAAAATATTATTTCTTTTAAGTAGCACATCTGTCATTTGTAGAATATTACTATGGTTCTAAAACTAGGAATTTCAAAAAAATTGTGCTTGTTTGTTTTCTTCCTCTAGCTGGTGCTATGCATTTAATTGACACGTTTTGTAATTGAACATGCTTTCATTAAACTTACAATGCTTTACTTTTAATACAGTGATTTAACATATAAGACTTCTGAGGGTCTTGTAATGCTAAACATGTAGGAACTAGCAAGTTGCATTCCCACAAGCAATTCTGGATGTGGAAGCAATTACTTTGAGCACACCGGTAACCCTTCTATTGACCTCCCACCCTCTCCCTCATTGTGTTCACTTTGTGTGTGACACCTTTCTTAAAGTATTCTAAATATTTCTTCTGCCTTACATTAAACACTGGTACGTGATCTACTCAATCAGAGCAGTAAGTAAACTAACATGTTGGGTGGTTTTGATGTAATCCATGCAATATAAACATGAATTATTCTACTCCAGCTTTGCAAACCATGGATAACCTTAGATATGCACAGGAAGTACAGAAAGTACAGAGAAGTGGGAGGGATCCAAAAAGCCACAAAATCTATACAAACTAAAGCAAGCCATCGCAATCAACTGCATTCACTTATCATATAAAATCAACACTTTCTGGGATACACTCAATAACTTGTGCTGAAGACCTTACAAGTTCGATCAAAACCAGCTAGCAGGTTCTCTGCATATAACAATAACTCTTTGGGGTAGATTAACTCTAAAGTTAATGCTGGTGTGCGTTCTGAGAAGCTATGAAAATTGAGCAGCATTCCAATTTGCGTTTTCTCTTACGTAACATCAAATCAAACATTTTCTGAAATTGAAGCTGCCGCAAAATGTGAGGTGAGATATATTGCAGGGATGTTTTATCTGTTGGAGCGAACTGAAGTTACAATTTTCATGGATCAACCAACTGTTAATGAAATAAACACAGGCATTAGAAGCATGCAAACAACAGAAGGGAAGAAAACATGTAGCAACATATGTACTGTACATATTTAGAATATAGAAGTATACTAGCCCTTTATTGTTTTTGTGACTATAGGCTAGATAGCTTTTACAGTTTAGAACAATAATAGGTCTCAAGAGCATAAAAAAGATGAATAACAAATGCTGGTAGATCTCTTTTTTTTTGGAAAAGCTAAAGGTGAAACACTGGCTGAAGGCAAAGATGTAGCCTACAGTTGGAACTTTATATGTATATGAAATATTTCTTATACAAAGCCTACACACTCTAAAATGTTACTTGCAGTCACTCAACAATGGAGTGTAACACTTATTACAGATTAACGGTGTTAGTAAAACCTGTCTAACCTCATTTATATGTTGTGTTAATGATTTTTTAACGCAATGCTGGTTCTACAACGCTTGAATGAATGTGTTTTTTTATACCATGTGTTTTTCGTCTGTTGTGATAAGCAATAAAAGAAGAAGCGAAAGAGAAGTTGCGGGCTTCTTGCTTTTGAGTCCAGATAAGTGTAGTTTATTGAAGATAAAAGTGCTGAGTTGCAAAGTTACATACAACCAGACATCTTAAAGGTTACATGGTGACAACAGTTTGCAGGCATCCTCTCTCCAAGCACGGATCAGAGCAATAAAAAGAACATTTCAGTATTCTCAGTTTAAATGCAGTCTTTCAGTGACATCATGATTTTTCTTTAAACCAATCAGACAAAGACACAAATCTCTTATTACTTGGATAATTGTCCATTGTCCTAACCCTAACTTTCAAGCATCTGGTTCAATCCAGTTTCTCTTTGAATTAGCTAGTTTTTATAACCCACCTAAGAAAACCTGTTTTATATTTAGTCTGTAAATATGTTTAACAATGTGTTGGTACCTCTAACACAAAAACAATGAACCACCCTAAATGGCAAATGCCTTTCATGTTAGGTCAGCAGTGTGGAGTAGTGGTTAGGGCTCTGGACTCTTGAGCAGAGGGTTGTGGGTTCAATCCCAGGTGGGGGACACTGCTGTTGTACCTTTGAGCAAGGTACTTTACCTAGATTGCTCCAGTAAAAACCCAACTGTATAAATGGATAATTGTATGTAAAAATAATGTGTAAAAAAAATAATGTAATTGTATGTAAAAAATAATGTGATATCTTGTAACAATTGTAAGTCGCCCTGGATAAGGGCATCTGCTAAGAAACATAATAATAACTGGACACCAAAGGAGAGGCCAATGCCTATTTCATATTGTCTTGGAGCCTTTTACTAGCAAGGTCAAAAGTGACCAGAAAGATCTTTATCAACTTACTGTCTGACTAGGAATTTAACCAGAATCTGACTTAATCTTTAACCCATTCTGTGAGTTGTATTCGAAGACCAAAAATTAATTTATATCTAAATAAAATGTTCCAACAACGTCTTTATGAAGTATACTTCAAAACCATGATTATACTTTTGTTCACTGAGCAATTTGCAACTGATTTTATACAATAAAAAATTAAGTATAAACCTTTAAAACTTGACATTAGTGAGAACTTTAAAAAAGCAGACGTGTGTGCCAACATCGAGAACAATCAGGACCAAAGCAATAGCAGACTGCTGTGTTCGTTTCACTTTTAAAGTATACCTATTATCACTTGCTGTATTCAGGTGAACAACACAGTGAGGGGATATTAAACAATGGGCAATACCCTTCAAATATTCATATCTGAAAAAACAAATCATGTAAACCACAAAAAACAGTATTTGAATACAGTGCACTCCATTTACAAGAATCACATTCGCCCTGGGTGATTTGAGTCCTATAAGCGGATGATTCTTAAAAGTGGACTAATATGATTACTGTGGTGAAGTGCTGCAGAATCAATTTATTAGTTTGAGAATGAAAGCTTTGTTCCCTGCAGTGTAACGGGTTGACCAGTAGATGTCATGAGTTCCCCACATGTATGCACAGGGACCACACAAAGTATTGTTTAGTTAAGTTAGTGCTCCAACTGAAAGCTAGGTTTATTTATTTTGTTTGTTTGTTTTAATAGAGGTTGTTTCCCCACCGCACTGTAACAAAAATAAAACCAACACCGGTTTTAAACTGTAAATCAAGACTGCCCTCAGCCACATCACATTACAATTAACAAAAGCGCCTCTGTGTGTCAGCATACAAATTTCAATGGTGCTCAAATCACTGAGGACAATACAGCAAAACAAGTCCTCGTGGGTAAGAAATTTGTTATATGATCATGATTATGTTTACTCAGGGCTGCAGAATATATTTTAAGTGCCGCAAGACTTTATTCTCTCATACGTGATTCTCAGCCACTTTCTTATAAGTATTGTAGAAACTCAGTACACTGCAGTAAATAAGCAGTTTTGGAAAAAAACAAAGACAATGTTAAGTCTTCTAGGTGTTGTTTTGCAAGCGGTGACTTTCGCTTTAACTTTTAAAACTCAGCCAATTAATTTTGGGGTGCCAGTGCACCAAGGGTTATGCACATATTACTCAGGCACCATAAAAGCCACCTATGGCTTGTTTAAAAGTACTGATTCGGGGCTTTCCAAAGACGTATTCAGTGTGTGTATGTGGTACTTCTAGCCGGAACTACGATCGCCTGAAGTTAAGCCTCTCATCATGTGACAGAGTAAACAGCTTAGGTTTCGTTTTGAGCCTGTTGCTCCGTCATTGTAGCAGCTAGACTGAAACGGGCGGTATCGTTGGAAAGCTTAGAAGCTCAGCCCCCGACCCACCTGTTCATTCATTTCATATTGAGGTTCAATGGTGCAGTGTTTTTCACCATCTATGATTACAATATATATAGCAGTGACCAAACATGATTTTTTGGAAAAGTGTTATAGTATGCCTGATCCTGCTGCAATAATATGCATAATATGAAAGGAAATTTTGTGGCCTTTCATTTGATATGTTACATGCATGCAGTACAAACCAGCAGTTAAACATACATAAATAAAAACAGTGAAAAACAGGCAGAAATAGGGCTGAGTGTAAAGAGTTAAAAAAAAGAAATGGACCGCTGGTTAGAAAGGAAAGCACCTTTTCTTCTGCTGCGTGCAAAAACACATCAAGCAATGGCAAAAGCAATGGAGAGTGCTCTGTCTCACAGTGAAGAATAGCTGTTTGGTCTCCTAAAAGCAGCTTATTTTAAAGCAACATCAGTGTAAATGATGATGCAGTAAAATATATATAGTTTTTATATGCAAAAGTGTCTTTTTTTTGCCATTCCCCCTAAAATTTTGGAATCCCCATTGGCTGCAGCATAGGAAATCCCCAGCACACAAAAATGAAATTCAAGCCCTGAGCTATGATGTCACCAAATGCATTCTTGTGGCTCCTCTGACACCTGTTTTGCATTACCGAGCAGCTTTTTGGTTTATGGTGCAGATACGTTTATTGGCATGAGGTCATCTTCAAGTCTATGTAAATTCTACCTGGGTCACTTTTAATCACATACAAGTTTAACCCTTTCTGGGTACATTTCTAAAGATTCTATGAATGGTACCAAATATGCATGTTTTACTTAAGGAATAGCAAGGCATACCTATTTGAAATGCAGTGCCTCATGCAGTTTTTACAAACAGTACTTAAATAGCCTATGTTAGAGCATTCAGATATACACCCAAATTGTATATCTCAAAATCTATAAGGCTTACATGTTCAATGAGACTTTTGGCACACCTTCCTAATAGCTCTTTTCCTTTCTGGATGAAGAATGTGTACAGTACCTGAGCTAGATGTAAAACAGGATATGCATCCAATTAGTGGCAGAGCCATCACATTTTTATTTGTTCTTCAGGATTAACATACAGAACCGAATAACATACAATATATTATATATCCCCTCCCACCTCTCCCCTCCCCCGGCAACCTGTCAACTTCCCTGAACCCATAGATATTTAAAAAAAAGTGAAAAATGCAGTGTACAACCACAGCACATAGAGCTCATTCAAACTGTTGCAGAGTCCAACAGCAAGGATATTAAATAAACATTTAATCTTGGCAAAGAGAAATCTACCTGCATAGCTGGTATCCAAAAACACTGCTATTTGTGTAATGTATTGTACCTAGCTTTGCCAGAATGTAACTGATTTACCACAACCTGTTTGTTGAGTTAGTTCCACTAGTAAAATAAAATAATATTACATTCTTCTAAAGTACTGTATTTTTTCTAAAACGCAGACCCAGAAGTTTTGCATCCTCTGAAGGTAGGAGAGAAGTAATGAAGGTATGCCCCTACCTTGACGTGCATCAGTTGGAGGGTTAGATGTGGAACACTGCTATGAATCAATGCTTTAGCAACAGCTGGTCTACAGGTAACATACATTAAACAGGATGATTCTTCAAAGAGACCAGTACAGTCAGGAGGTCTCTTCAATAGTTCCGTTCAATGTTAAATATGCCAATAACTTGTGAAATGTGTGTTTGGTTGACTACTTTGTTGGTGTTCAAGAATAAATCAATGACAAGCTTTCTGGCATCATCTGCATTCTGCATTCTAGATTTTTAAGGGGAACATCCAGGATTGGGTAATGTATAAATGTTGAGCGTTGGTAAATATGCTGAGTATTTAAATATTTGATCAAGAGTCCAGATGGCGGGAGCCAATGCTGGCAGTGTTCTGTATAAACCTGCCTCTTCTTTTAAATATGCTCAAGCTGGAGGCAATTAATTAATCGTTTTCTCCTAATTCTTACCCCCTATTGTACACCTTTAATAAAAGCACTCCTCAGTGGTGACTGGATTCATAACAAGCGCCGTTGGTATGGCAAACAGGATATACAGTGTGTCAACACTCAATTGCTGTCATGAAAACCCAACATATCGGAGCGCAGATGCCACCCTGACTGACACCAACAAAACGAACTGCAGGAAACGAAAACTCTGTCTTGAACTTTTCGTTACTCATCATGCAATGGGTTAGTTTTTTAATGCAAACTATCACCTCTACTAGTAACACTTTACAAAACAAAGAAAAAGACACTTTCTTTGAATACAGTAACGTCATTTAACGGGTTAACATGTTTAGTACAGTTATAAACTTTGCTTTTTGACAAGATTTACAAATAGGCCAACGGGAATAATAATTAAATAAATATCCTTCTACTTCTACTGAATAAAAAAAAAACTTTGTAAACGTTCGTGAACATTTGACAAAATGCACGTTATGAATTATGATACAGTATTAACAACGGTTTCTTTGAAACGCAAAAACTGTAAAGAAAAAAAACGTGCTAAATACATAGTAAAAGAAAGTAATGTATTAGTAATGTATTATAATGAATTTACCGGTACTGACTTATTTTCTTTACTTATTTCTTATTTTCTACCAAGAACATGCACTTTCGCAAACTGTATCAAAATAGTACTTACTATGTAAGAAAGTTGTCTGTCAAAGAATACAGAGTCCCCCATGCTTGCAGTTAAATAATTTCCACATAGAACTGGAATTGGGCTCCTCCAAATAAAATATGTAGTAACAAAGCAATGCAACCCTTATAAAGTCTTAGAAATTAGCCTGAAACGTAAATAGAAAAATAGAAATAGAAAAAAATAAAATAAAAAATAAAAAATCACAAATTCAGAATCCACGAAAGGGCGTCTTGTAAGATCGGAAAAGAAAACATTGCACTTTGTAAGTTAACAGCACTACTGCTGGTACAATGCATGTGAAATACGTAAACCAGGGCAAACCCGCATTCTGTCAAACTCGGTTTTGCATAGTTCAGAACCAAATATTAGCTGTCGAAGCTCTCTGCAGCCTGTAGCCTAGAGTAGCTAGCTGACTGAATAGAACTAGAAGGAAGATAATTATGTTAAGCAAAGGCGGGGCACAGTCCGGGTTCTCAGTGACGACGACAGCCAGATTCATACGGTGGTACAACTTCCAAACTACTGGCTTTGTACTGGAAATCTCTTTCAAAGAGCAATAAACTAGTATGTCATCTTAGTAAACGTATATACTATGTGATACATTTTCAATTTTAAATATTACAGTGTTACCATATATATCCAAACCCAGAGTCCTAAACGCATAAAATTCAAGACAAAACAAAACTAAAATCTTACATTCTACAAATGTAATTTTCTCCAAATATTAGTTAATATAACTATGATATATAAGAAAGAAAATCCTGATTTAACATCCAGACCAACACAAAGCTGTATTTGTATTTAGTTGATTAAGCTGTTTTGGTACGACTTTGATGTACGCAAGCACACTACAAACAGGACTTAAGAACAAGTTTATGTAATTTGTCTGCAAACATTCAACTTATTACAAATGGGTTTTGTGGTGGGGTGATATGATGTTAGTTTAGATAACATCATGTTATCTAAACTTGTATTTAAATATACAAGTTTAGCTCACAAAGTAAAATCAGATGGAGAACTCAACAGCACTTTCCACTCATAAACAAAATATTAAACCAAAAGTCAGGCAAACCTGTTGCTTAAGCTAGTTTTAGAGGAGCACACTAGCCAGCCATGACATTTCTTACTTACTGGACCCTTAACGACGACTGGTTTCACAGGCCTCGATTAACACTAATCTTGGTGAACCTAACCTCAAAGATATCAAAGATTAGTGTGAATCAGGTCTGTTAAACCATTGGTCGTACACATTCCATAGCTAAGTTTTGTGTTTGAAATATAATTTCATGATATTTGTTTACAACTAACAGATTAGCCTTCTTCACACATTGTTACCATTACATTAAATTCCTCGCATAACAGTTTTAGCTGTTGTGTGACACAAGTGTCGGCCAACCTTCTTGTCACCTTGTTATTTTGTCACTACTTGTAGCTGCAGGAGGGTCATAAGTGAATTTTCAAGCTTTGTTATAGTTAGTCCCAAATAAAGTGGTTCACCTGTTATGCTGATAACATTTTGTAGGAAACATTTAAGCTGATATTTTAACAGATCATTGTGCTGAAGACCATTTGTTCTTTGCTTTTTTTAAAATAAAAAAGTAAAGCCAGACCATACAAGCAAGGTTAACTTGCTACACAGCATGGGAAAAAGGTACCAGGAAGGAATTTTCTAAATCAAAAGAAAAACAACAAGAACAAATCAATATTTAGTACACATAAGAGTACCAGTGCTAATGTTGCTAATGATGACAAGAAACCCAAAAAGAAAATGGATGTGATAAAGCCTTGGGACAGAAGGGAGTAGCCATTTTATATCTAAATTGATCATCTTTAAACGATTGAGTCTGAGTCTGCAGGGCTGTGTAGCTGGGCCTCTAAGGTTGGAAAGTGAGCTTCACTTCCCCCCAGAGAGAGACTGTTGCAGAGGTGGCACAGCAAAGTGGAGAAGGAAGGGGTTTAAAATAGGTAGACTGACAGATATTCTGGTGTGACAGGAGCATATGGGTGCCACCACTAGCTTTCGGTAGGCATTGCCTGTGACCTGTGGGGTGAATCTGGTTTGTACTTCTGTCAGTTAACCTACTGTATAAAAGTGGGTAAGAACGGGCACCTTATCCTATCTCAATTGGACAATCCAGGGTACATAATTTTCAGGTAGTTTGATTTTGTACTATATCATAGATTTTTTTTTTTTTTTTTTTAATTAATTATTTTTCTTGGTGTTCAAGCTGACTGCCTTAGCAATCGTATTTATTTCAAGGTCATGGATTTTATTTGTTATAAAGCGTGTTTCTTCACTAAGAAGAAAGGGAGGGCTGGAGGGAGGGCTGGAGGGAGGACAGCGATTATCAAATGTGTTATGCAAGCACAGGTGAGAACACTGAATGCTGGAATGGAATGCAAGACTAAAATGTAGCTGGAAATGTGAAGGCAAAGGAGTTAAAGAATAAACAACCGAGCTACCTGCGTCCAAAGAAGCATATGACAAAATAGGGAACAGCAGTGGAAGAGACAAACACAATCTGACCTATCGTTTCCATCTGCATTAACAGCGTTTAATACATTGGTGCTAGGGCATTTGTAATGTTGGTATCCGGCCAGGTGTTACTTGTTGAGGGTGTATGCACTGACCAAAAAAAAAAAAAAAAGGTTTAATTAAATAAAGGTGTGTAGGCATATTTGTTTTATCTAGACTGTTGAAAAAGCATCAACAATTTACAACAGTTACACAAACATCGAACTTCAGAAAAACAGATGTAATGCCTTCTTTAAAGCTTTGTCTGTTCTGGAATGTAGTTCAATAACTCCATTCTAGAAGCGCAGAAATAATAAAAATAAAAAAATCTGTTTCGTGAGGTGCAAGGCAATATTCTTCTTTTTTTTTAAATCACTTTACTGAATATAACATATTTTTATGGTTTCTTTTTAAGTTAATATGCTTCACTTTATCTGGAACCTTTTCACACCACAGTGCAACTAGGGCAGCAGTGTGGAGTAGTGGTTAGGGCTCTAGACTCTTGACCGGAGGGTCGTGGGTTCAATCCGAGGTGGGGGACACTGCTGCTGTACCCTTGAGCAAGGTACTTTACCTAGATTGCTCCAGTAAAAACCCAACTGTATAAATGGGTAATTGTATGTAAAAATAATGTGATATCTTGTAACAATAAGGTGGGATAGCTAAATATATGGCATTGAATTTAACTCCCAGGTAAAAAAAAAAAAGAATTATCAGGTAAGTTTAGTCACCAATAATCTAGAACCTTTTGCAATTACAACTAGTGAGAAGAAGTAAGGAGCTCTGCAGGTTGCCTGTCCCAATTACTAAACTCTAAAAGATAATTCAGAACAGAGCTCCTAAAGGTAAAAGAAGCCAGTTACTCTGGTGTATGTTAAAAACAACTGTGGTGGTAATAAAGGCAGATTTTTTTCCATTTTTACTGGATTGTTTTTCTTGTTAATTTTAAGGCACAAGCCCAGCTATGGATCACAGCGCAACAAAGTGAAAAGTGGAATCTGAAGGGTTTTGCAAGAGCAGTGGATCAGTCTTTTAGATGACATTACTGCTTGGGAATGCAGCTCCAATCTGGCCCAATGGGAACAGGACCCCGCAAGTTTATTATTGCAGCATTCTTAGCTGACCATCTTTACAGGAAATGTTCTCAAAGCAGAGCCAGGGATGTGAGGTGAGGTAAGAAGTATGCTCGTCATATGACATTGTTTTGCGCAATTACGTCCTTTACTATAACATACTGTATATGCATGTTCTACTGCAGTGCAAGCACCTTAAATGAAGTATTGAACCAGGCAGAGAAGAGCAGTAATATAAACATGATACTTAATACAATTTCAATTTTTTTAACCCATAAAGAAAATTATATATATATATATATATATATATATATATATATATATATATATATATATATATATATATACAGTACTGTGCAAAAGTTTTAGGCAGGTGTGAAAAAATGCTGTAAAGTAAGAATGCTTTCAAAAATAGACATGTTAATAGTTTATATTTATCATTTAACTAAACGCAAAGTGAGTGAACAGAAGAAAAATCTAAATCAAATCCATATTTGGTGTGACCACCCTTTGCCTTCAAAACAGCATCAATTCTTCTAGGTACACTTGCACAAAGTCAGGGATTTTGTAGGCATATAGTCAGGTGTATGATTAAACAATTATACCAAACAGGTGCTAATGATCATCAATTCAATATGTTGGTTGAAACACAATCATTAACTGAAACAGAAACAGCTGTGTAGGAGGAATAAAACTGGGTGAGGAACAGCCAAACTCAGCTAACAAGGTGAGGTTGCTGAAGACAGTTTACTGTCAAAAGTCATACACCATGGCAAGACTGAGCACAGCAACAAGACATAAGGTAGTTATACTGCATCAGCAAGGTCTCTCCCAGGCAGAAATTTCAAGGCAGACAGGGGTTTCCAGATGTGCTGTCCAAGCTCTTTTGAAGAAGCACAAAGAAACGGGCAACGTTGAGGACCGCAGACGCAGTGGTTGGCCAAGGAAACTTACTGCAGCAGATGAAAGACAAATCATGCTTACTTCCCTTCGCAATCGGAAGATGTCCAGCAGTGCCATCAGTTCAGAACTGGCAGAAAACAGTGGGACCCTGGTACACCCATCTACTGTCCGGAGAAGTCTGGTCAGAAGTGGCCTTCATGGAAGACTTAGGCCAAAAGCCATACCTCGGCGTGGAAACAAGGCCAAGCGACTCAACTATGCACGAAAACACAGGAACTGGGGTGCAGAAAAATGGCAGCAGGTGCTCTGGACTGATGAGTCAAAATTTGAAATATTTGGCTGTAGCAGAAGGCAGTTTGTTCGCCGAAGGGCTGGAGAGCGGTACACGAATGAGTGTCTGCAGGCAACAGTGAAGCATGGTGGAGGTTCCTTGCAAGTTTGGGGCTGCATTTCTGCAAATGGAGTTGGGGATTTGGTCAGAATTAATGGTCTCCTCAATGCTGAGAAGTACAGGCAGATACTTATCCATCATGCAATACCATCAGGGAGGGATCTGATTGGCCCCAAATGTATTCTGCAGCATGACAACGACCCCAAACATACAGCGAAAGTCATTAAGAACTATCTTCAGCGTAAAGAAGAACAAGGAGTCCTGGAAGTGATGGTATGGCCCCCACAGAGCCCTGATCTCAACATCATCGAGTCTGTCTGGGATTACATGAAGAGAGAGAAGCAACTGAGGCTGCCTAAATCCACAGAAGAACTGTGGTTAGTTCTCCAAGATGTTTGGGCCAACCTACCTGCCGAGTTCTTTCAAAAACTGTGTGCAAGTGTACCTAGAAGTATTGATGCTGTTTTGAAGGCAAAGGGTGGTCACATCAAATATTGATTTGATGTAGATTTTTCTTCTGTTCACTCACTTTGCATTTTGTTAATTGATAAATATAAACTATTAACATGTCTATTTTTGAAAGCATTCTTACTTTACAGCAATTTTTCACACCTGCCTAAAACTTTTGCACAGTACTGTAAATATATATATATATATATATATATATATATATATATATATATATATATATATATATATACTGTAGTAAATATGCATTTGAATACATTTTTATTATAAATTACATGGATTAATTTGATTGCCTGTTATCTGTTTTTGAAGTATGGGCTTCACTGTCACAATGGGAAGTCTAAACGTTAGTGCTCCTGCAAAAAAATATTATTATAAAAAAGTATACTTTTCCTCATGCAAACGACAGCACTAATTTGCAATAAATACTATACTGCTGAGTCACAGATCTATTTACAACTATGTATATGATAATACCATTGGCACTACCACTACATTGAGAAACAGACACTGCCGTAGCTGAGCATTAGCTCTGATTTGGGAAGCAGGTGTTGGCACAGGGCTGCTGTATTTAAAGCCTATTAAAGAGTATTTGTGTCACTTTTCTACAAATAGTTCTCCTTTACCTTGTATTGGCTCCTAATAGGTTAAACATACATGGTACATGTACACATATGTATGGCTAACAATCTACTAACTACTGAATGTAGAACATTATGTAATGCAGTCCCTACTTCCTGCTCGTTATTTCACTACCTGACTGATGCAATATAGTTAGGGCTTCTGTTTTTCATTTTTTATTAATTAAATTTTTTCTGTGATTATTTTTTTAGCTATTTTCGAGTTTTATGAAAATCGTTGTTTTTATTTCGGGGCTTTCGCTTTTTATATACTGTGAAATTATTGTTTTTGGTTACTTTCAAATATGCTTGGGCTTTTTTTCTGTCACAATATGCAAAGTAGTAACTCGACAGTACTTGCACACTTGAGTTGTACCTTTGCTGTCTTTCACGAAATCCTTATGGTCATTTGCACATTTGCAATTCTCTTTAAAATTCTCCCTGCGTGGCTGTAATATAGTTTTATATCCTGCGAACAAGCCTTCTAATTGTAATCTCATTTTAAATCTTGCAAGCGACTTCTCCAATAGAAATGTAAGGACTTGCTGCCATTCAGTAGTTGGGGTGGGTTTAAAGTATTTAGAACGAATCATTGCAAGATAGTCAGGAAGGAGGAACATTGCCCAAGTGTACTGGAAATAGTTTGTTTTTGTATTTTTGAAGTATTTTATTTTTTATTTTTTTAATGAGAAATGGGTGAAGTCAACATTAATTGAATAACCATTTCCAGTGTTTTTTCGGTGTTTTAGTGGTTTTTATCAGTTAAATCCGAAAATCTGAAGCCCTAAATATACTGTACTGTCAACATGTCCTGATGGTGAATTAACCACATTTCTGAAATAACGAGGAGGATGACAAATATATGACTGCATTCATATCTACTGGATTTAGACATCAAAAATAGATATGAAATGTTTATAATCACTGGCTTGCATTTTCTCAGCAGCCTCTTTTCATTATGATAAATAAATGTACTATAAACCAAAACGGTTAAAACAGGAAAAAGGTTTAGAGGCAAGTGTATTAAGCTGCTGGTTTGGACATATTTGTGTTGTCTCTTGAATGATGTTTGAAAATAGATTTATATCTGAAGCTGTTAACAGGGTGGAATTTGTAAGAAATTAGTTTGTAAGAATTTTTTTTTTTTTTAAACTACGGTACTTAAAACTAAGTTAAAACTTAATTGAGTTCCTTTTATTATTGTTCTGTGTGGTAATTGAGCAAATTATAAGAAAACAAATGGCAATTATCAAAATTGTTTATAAAGGGAATAATGGAAGATGAAACATGGCTTCACTTGGATTGCAATATTGCAACCATAAAACCTGTGATATAACCACAAATGATGATATCTGTCTGTTATATATATATATATTATAGTTCAACAAACTTGATAGCAAAGCACTTTTTCACTTTCTGTGTTTGAGTTAACAAAACGAGGCCTGGATATTTACCAGATTCAAACACAATAAAACTGGGCAGTACTATTGTTAAAAGGCTTGGACTGCTCAACAGCACAGTTTTAAAAATTAGAATGGTAAAGTTACAAAATATTGTGAAACCTTAGCAACTTGAGATTGTTGCACACCAGCTGCATTCTTTAAAAACTGAACACATTCTCCATGGTCAGGAAACTCTTTACTTGAGCCAGTTTGCTTAGGAATCATAAAATCGGTATTGCCCATAGAAATGTAAAACAAAACAAAACAAAACTATGATGTATCATCTTCAGTTAGTCTCATCAACAGGCACCTTTCAGTTCAAACTTCAAACAATCAAATTTATTATAAAGTACCTCATTCATAGCGACAAGTGAAGTGAACCAAATAACCAAAGACAGATACTTTAGTCAATATGTAATGTTTAGGTGATGACAAGATATTGTTATGGAATTGCTCTGTTTGAATTATTATTATGCCCAAGCACCATACTTTAAAAACGTGGCTTGTCTACAGAGCTGAATTCTGAATAAGGGTGAAGCTGGGTGGATTAGCAAAGGGGTACTCGGCTGTTCACCTTTAGGTCACTGGTTCATTTCAAGTGCAGGACAGCTGTGATCAAATATCATTTGCTGTATTATGGCTGTTCAGTTGTGTGGCAGAGCAGGGCTCTGCCTTTGGAAATACTGGCAGGGATGGAGTTAAATTCTCCTCCCTGCCCAGGTTGATTGCATCAGGTGGGAGCAATCAACCAATTAATTATCCAATTAAATACTCAGCCACCTGGCATAAAAGGAGGCCTCAGCATCCCATTTGAAGAAGAAGAAGAAGAAGAAGAAGAAGAAGAAGAAGAAGAAGAAGAAGAAGAAGAAGAAGAAGAAGAAGAAGAAGAAGAAGAAGAAGAAGAAGAAGAAGAAGAAGAAGAAGAAGAAGAAGAAGAAGAAGGAGGAGGAGGAGGAGGAGGAGGAGGAGGAGGAGGAGGAGGAGGAGTTTTTTTTCTGTGTGTGCTGTTTTTTCTTCATTTTTGGCAATCTAGTGAAGGCAACGCCCAGCCTGGAAGCCTTATTTTTGTAAGTTTTGTTTTGGGTTAATTGTCTGTGTGTTGAAACCCTTTTTTTTGGCCTTCGTGCCTGTTTATTTTGTATTTTTTGTATATTAAAAGCTTTATTTTTGAACTTTCACACTGTCTCTGAGTCTCAACCTCTGTCATCCTGCCACAAGTTGCCTAAATAATTTTTTTTTAAAAATCTCTGATCTGAATCCAGTTCGTGAAACATTTTCTCTTTACATTTATTCAATGATGGCAAATGCTGTAATTAATCAAGGCAGCAAGCTAATCTCCAGCATAGATTTGGTGCAAAGTAAACTTAGCGTACCTGCCCTTAAAAACAAAACAAAAACAAACACATGGAAAATGTGTGTTTTCTTATCTCAATAATTAGCAGCTATTGTGCACAAAAAAAAAACTCCTGCAAACCTGAATTTGCTGTACTGACCTGCGACTAGTTGGACATCATAAACATCAAGCATATTAGGCACCCTCATTACCAGAACTGTTGTCCATCAAATGGCTGGCCTCTCATTTGTCATTCGATAAACAACACGTCTAATGATCAGCGAGAAAGGGCTTTATATATTACCTCAATCCATTCATCCCCAATGTACGTCCGAGTTCGCCTCCTCCTCAGCCTCCACCTGTTTTTCAGCTTTGTGTACGGGGGAGGGCAGCTATCCTGCTCCCCTGCCCATGGCTTCCCTATAGTCAGCCTCTCCACTATCAGCAAACTAAATGGGCAGGGGTTCCTGGAAGGTCGAGGCCAAAGATGTAATGAAAATATGAATAACATAGTATTTGTTGTCTAAGCTTTAATTCATATTGTTGTCTATCACATGGGTTTTCCTTACTGAAAAACAGTGTAACTGTGTGGGGTTTTAAACATTCATATACATCACATATGTGATGTGTGTCAGAGGTGGGGAGGGAGGGGGGCACCATCTGCATGGTTTAAACCCTCTCTATATAAAAAAAAAAAAAAAAAGAAGCCATACTGTTTCCTAACCTGTGCCATAAATCATTGTTTATTGTGACTAGGGCAATAGCCAGGCAAAGATACACACTTTCAGCCCCCATAGTGAACCTAAGATTTATTTTACTTCCTCCCTTCTAAGGGGACATCAACTTTCCTCCTCATCCTAGCAAGGCCCCTGTGTCTGGCACAAGTAAGAAATATTACAGTGTTACGAAACGGGTCCTGGTAGTGTCAGGGTACAGATGTACAAGAAGCACAGATGCAGAATTTAGACTTACTGTGTACTGTGATTAGTCCAATCTTTAAAAAAAAGTGCTGCGACTACATCTTTATAATTTATTCAACTACCTTTTTTGTACTGATGGATTAGGTTTCTCATGACTGACCGTGGCATAAATCTTCAGTAGTTTAACATGCTTATAAGAAAACCTTAATCCAAAACGAAGACAGAACTTTAGCTGGAGTAATGCCATCTTTATATAAACAGGTGCAGACAGTACATGTAAACACTGGCTCTGGTCCATAAACTATAAACTATGCAGTCATTTTATAGGTCTCCTTTTGCAACATTTACAGCATATTGTTCTACTATATGCATGCCTTACGTTATACCTTATTTCATTATGTTCAAAAATCTCCATGAGTATAAAAATAAATATTATTAAACCTTTAGATTGAAACTCACAACCCTATTGGCTAATACAGTGTCACATGACCAAAAATAGTTTGTGCTATTGCCCACAAACCAGCCTGGGGGGCTGGAAAATTCGACAAACCTGGAGGTGAAGGAGAAGAACCGTCATGGCTGTGCGAATAACAAGGGTGAGCGACGGGAGATCCCCACGTGTTGACCGCGTGTAGACCCAGGTTAGGGTAGGGATTAATTAATTTAGGGGATTTTTAACCCCTCTCAAATGTATTTAGTTTATGTAGGGAGGCGGCTCCTGGAGCAGGACCTCCTTTCTAGCGGCAGTGCCTGTGTTGTTATTAAAGCTGTACCCCTGTGCAGTGAGCCAACACCCACTGCTCTGTGTCTATTATTCAGTGATGACCCATGCAGGTAACATCGCCCTGTTATCTTTTTGCATTACTCAAGGAGGATCAGGTGGTTAAGACTCAACTCCAATTACTATTTGTATACTAATTGGCTTCAGTTGTAAAATCTGAGATCGATCCACCCACACCTTTCCCTTAACACTAGACCCTCCTAAACTCACCCCATTCTCACACAGCCACACAAATCTTCCCTTTATAAGCAGCCGCTAATCAAACAGGTATTGGTTTGAGTAAACAGGCAAGCTTGGTTTTAATTTTGAAATAATCTTGGAATATCCAAATGAATACCGTATACACTAGAGATTTTTTTTAAAGAGCAGTTGTTATATTAATCTATTTTATATGTTTAAAACTAGTTTATGTATGTTTTTATTTTTTTTATTTAAAAAAGGCTCTATTTTTAATTTTTAATTAGTGCTGACATTGTCCTGAGTACATAATGTGCTAAATATTCTTAATTACAAAACACCAAATACAGCTGATTGTTAATGATTATATTTTCTACCATTAACAGATCACTGGTTTAACATTCTGTGATAACTGTACCTGGGTATAAGATACAATACTATGGGCTAGATTATCATTCCAAATCATTATTAGGTACTTTTTTCTGAAAAGAAAACACAACAACTGCAAACAATCTAAGACTACTTCAAATGTTTAAGTTTTTCGTAGTGTACTTTTCTCCCTGGAGTTAGCTTTGATAATCCAGTCTTATTTGTCAATAGGAGAGTGAAATCTTCATTAATTGATGGCCCCTCGTTCATTAAATGCTGCTTTCATGCCACATTAAATAGTTACTCAGTACTTATATTGGACACACATTTGAACTATGATCTGTGACCCATTCCTCACATCTCAGCACTGGTAATATAAACTTGTGTTCAAAAATCCAAAACAACGGACCATTTCTGAGAAACCGTTGACAAGAAATGTACAAGCTGTGTTTTGTAAATCTTTATGTAGTTTCAAATGAAATCCACATCTGCTAAAGGCATTTTAAACTAAATAGCCACTGTTGGCATTTCAGTAAGAAAAAGATACAGAATGTGCAGCCTAAGCCCCAGTGAATATGAATGCCTGCCTGGTACACTTTCTTCAGAGAAGTCCTACTGTAAAGCAACATGCATTAGGCTACATTCTCAAAATCTCTATTAGTGTTATTTTTGTCTGAATGGAAAGGAACAAATTACAATTATAATGACAATTCTAAAAGCAATAAGAAACAACTTCAGACGACTCGCAGGCCCCTAAATTGAATGCCTGAGTTGTTTATTTCTGATTTTGTAACTTTATTGTTTTTACTATCAAAAAGATTGTGCTAATGATGATAAAAAATAGCTTTGAGGCGTTCTCCTCATTAAATACAAGAACACCCCCGCCTCATTCCTGTTGAGATCAAAGCTCAGGCTTTAATTGTCTTTTAAACTTCCCTGGTTTAGGGATAATAACAGGAGCAGCATGCAAAACAAAACAATCTGATTTTATACGAGGCAGTGAGTGTCATACTATCGCAGTGATTTATGAATTATTTTATAAGGTTCCCATCAAATAACTCCTCAGCATTTACAGTAAACCTCCTGGTTTCTCTTATAAGGGTCTGAAATGGTATTTTTGCACATATGTGTTTACCCTGGTTTGCCATGTTTAGTAATATGCTTTACCATACTTTTCTATTCTTTACAATGCTTACATATCCTTTACCATGCTTTCACTATGATTTATTACACTTTGCTATAGTTTTACTATGATAAACTTTTAGATGGTTATGCAAAAGGTCCTGTAGGTTATGGGAAAATAAGAATGTAGTCCTTGTTTAAACGTAAATGTTGATAGAACATCTGTGATACCTTTCTGAAGCATTAGTATTACAATTACACACAAAGCTCAGTGCAAATTACTGTCCAATTCAATAAGTAATGATTAGGTGTATTGGACCAGTAATCACAGGAACCATTATAATACACTGAGCCAAAACAAAATATAAAAGTAAATTGTATTCACAAAAGGTGAGGCAACATGCATAAATAGTGGTAGAATTGTGTTTTAATGGGCTGGCAGCCGTATGATATATGAAAGTATTTACCTCTGCCGTAAATGTAAAGTGATGGAATGTTTTTCACAGGGTAAGAGTTTATTGTATTGCTGCCAACAGCTTACGCAGAAAGCCTAATTTACAAGGTTTTCCTTATTTGAAAGACACTTTGAGAACTTGAGAACTTGCATTGCTGATGATGCAGGATGTTCTGTGCCGCTATTGGCAACATTCAGGGCTCTGGATTTGATAAGCTAACATGTCTGTAAAGTCTCATTTACCAGAGTATAGGCGTGCAGGAAATGACAGACTACCTAGAGGGGGGCTGCAGTATCGTACCTGTTTGTGGATAAAGAGGACATTTTATCTGATCCCTTAAGGATCATTCCACACCAAATATTGTGGTTATTGTGCTATGCTGTGCTAGTGAGAACTCCTAAACTGATGTAGTGCTTGCCTTCAAATTCTCCAGATTATCTGTCAACGACTAAGTGTGCAGTGCCAAAGTGCTTCAGAGTACTTAGTTATGAGCTCCAAAAGTGCACATCAAGCCAGAGGGATTCTTCTTTAAAAACTTCCAGGTACTTGCAAAATCAAATGAATACGAAACAGTTAGGCGAGGAAGATCCTAAAATGTGTTCCATTTGGTGTGGAGTGAACCACTGGACCTTTCCACTCAGATAAATCAGCTACTCGTGTATCCAGACCACAGGGCTAATAGAAGCGTATATATATATATATATATATATATATATATATATATATATATATATATATATATATATATATATATATATATATTACATGGACGAAGGCTATATTTGCATTCTGAGCCATTCGAAAAATAATAATGCATAATACTGCAGTAGTGATGACAAAATGGCATAATCGTCTAGAAGATTATACTTGACCTTTGACACTTTCAAACAAAATGTCCCGTTTTAAGTCACTCGCCAACACCCACAATCCGTGGTTTTGGCACTTTTAACAAATCTGTCTCTGTGAAGATTTACAATCGTCCTCCACCAACGAAGCGAATGAGACCAATTATCTTCGACTGACAGTGACTAAAATAAAATAAAAGGCATACCCCATTGAAACACCTTTTCCTTAAAAATATGTTATTTTTTGCAGTTCAACATCTACCCAGTTTAATTCACCATTCCTGAATTATCAAAAAATAATTATATTTAAGATTCTTTAATATTGACTTAATTTACGTTATTATTATTAATTAAATTCACTTGCAATTTGAACCTTAAAACCCGTTCATTGTCTTTTTATTTATCACAGATAATATCCATATATTATAAAAAATAATAGATGGGCTTCAGTTAAAGGAAAATAATTCCATCTTGGGTTTCTGTGACAGTTTAAAAACTACTCGACCTAACAGTCGCGTAGTTTATGACGTCACATAAACCCTAGATGGAATTATTTTCTTGTCTCACTGAAGCCCATCTATTATTCTATATATATATATATATATATATATATATATATATATATATATAGATATCAATCCTTAAATTCTAGATGCTGCTAAATTTCTGGCCACAGCTGTAAGTACTTCGAAGAACACTGAGCATTACTGTGCTCCTCTTCAGTTTCAGTTGAATGGCTGAGAAAAAAAAAAAAAAATAGCAAACCACACAGCTTGGTGTTCGTAGTGGTCATAGTAAAGACCAGAATGTTCAAATATTTTTTTAAGTAATCCCTCAGGCATGGAGCCTGTGTTTATATTTTTGCGATGTGTCATATTTGCACTTACAAGCTTAAAAGACCAAAGAGGTCTGCCAACAATTCCATGCATCTCTCCTCACATGCAAGTCCATCTCAACTTGTTCCAGTACCAAAGTGGGGATGCCATTTGCAATCAGACGTGAAACCTTAATACCACCACCTCACTGTTTCATTTGAATGCAGATGATTGACTAACTTCCTCATCAAACGGTTGTGGAGAGACCAATTTCTGGCAGTCTGCAATCCTAACTGGGGTTTACAAGACTCTCACTTGTACACAAGAGTCTCATGTCTAGATCTGCTGCAGACAGAATCAGACAGGACTTACTTGAAATAACTTTTAACGGGAAAAAATGAAGACTAGGCATAAATACAGTGGTTTTTGTGAAAAATAAGCAGCAGTGGGCCAATATGAGACAACACAAAGGCTCAGGTAAGGGATACGTTTATACAACAACTGAACAAAAATGTGCTACATATTGTGATCGAGCTGCACTCTCCCACATCCGTTGCCCCTTTAAAAATAGACCCAGGACACACAGACTGGAGGCTTTAAGCACTTTTGTGCAATTTTAATATTTACAAAAATAAATAAAACGAAAATACACACCTAGCTCTTTTTGAGCACTAACTAAACACAAACTGGAACTCTAAACTAAAAACCGGACAGCTAGGCTGTTTACCGGCTAAAAACAAAACACACAGTTTTACAAATACGTTTCACAACAAAAAGGCTTCACATAGTTCCTTTAAACACTACGACACACAGTCGGGCTCTGCACACAGCAGCCCTGACGAGACTGGCTGCTCTCTTTAAATACCCTGCACCAGGCTCTAATTTACAATGACAGCCAGGTACAGGGGATAATTAATAATAAAACAATAATACAATTAGAATTAAACAATTAAACAAACAATAAACATATGTTTTTATGCAGGGAAGATTTTAACCCCCTCCCTGCTGTGTTACAGTATAAAATATGTAATATAACAAATATTGCTATATGCATAATTATTATGTTCTCAAATATATTTATGTCTCTCTGGTGTAAAATGTAATGAAAGTGGGTCCTAGAGCAAGAAGGATAGTTTGTATGAAAAGAGAGTTCAATACCTGTTTCTTTTCCAAGCAGCTGTGTGAAAAAATGAACACTCAGCACAGCCCCAAGACTGACTGGAAAACAGGACCTTATTTGTCCCTGGCTAGAGTGTGGTCAACATTCCTAAACAAACAGCAATGCAACCAGGGATCACCATGACTTCATGCAGAGTTCTGAGGGCCTCCTTTCCTCCTGAAACATTATAAAAGAGTGCCTGTGTGAACTAACATATCATACCACAAGGCCGGGAACAAGGCTTCTGTTCCCTTAAACTTACAGTAATAAAAACAATTGTTAAAAAAGTGACACTGTATATATATATATATATATATATATATATATATATATATATATATATATATATATATATATATATATATAGTATTGCTAAATGCTGCACTTTTACGAACTACACTGTCATTATAAAAGAAATTGCTATTGGCAAGTTTTTTTTATTGATTGGTGCACTCTGACTGGTACACTTGAGTGACAGTGAATGATAGCTCCACCAATTAAAACGTTTCCACGCAAGGTCACCCAATGGAGACTGTATCTGAGGAATTTACTGCTGTGAAAACAGATCCAAATCACTGAGCAGAGAAAACACACACATTTCTGAAATCTGCCAAGCTGTATATCTTTTAACTGGGGACTTTTTCGCCCTTTCTTTCTTTTAAACAAGCATGTGTGTTTAAGACGTTTATCTTATTAAATGTCAAAGAAAAGGCTTGGATAACAAGCCTTGAAATGGAAGAACTTCACCTCCTTAAGATGCCAGAGTTTAATCATGGTAAAAGGTCCTTTAGTTTACATTTAGTTCACAAGAAGCTGACCCAATAGGTGGATCTGGAATTAGGGTTCTTCTAGTTTAGCATGAAATTACTGCTCTAAGAATTTTGAAATACAGTACTGCTGATGAGAAATAAAACCACCCTTATAAAAGTTTTCCATAGTAAAAGCATAGCAAAGTGTAATAAAACATAGTGAAAGGCAAAGCACACTAAAAACATGGCAAACTATGGTGTACAGTATGGTAAATGCATAGTGTAACCCCGACAAGCATGGGGATAAAACTGCAAAATGGCCTTGCTAGGACAGGGACTTCTACCAGAAAATGGTTTGACGGACACTTTACGCAGTATTGAAAAACAGCTTTTCAGAGGTTAAAGATTGAACTTGAACATAGAGATATTTTATTTTGGTGACTGTGTAGGTAACACTTTCTTTATTGGAAACCACATTTAGCTAGTTATTTATGTATGTAATTATGTATGTAAAGTATGTATTTATTTACACAGCTTGGTCCATCTGTCAGTGAATATGCTGCAAGAAAAGGACAAAAAAGGCATTTCTGTCATCAGCTGATAAATTAATCCAAGCCCATGACACTGTTTAAAAAATGTATGCTTACTAAAATCTGTTTTTTTAGCAGATTCCATGGATAGCAGTCTGCTGGGTTTCATTTCTGGAGAACAATCCTGTCAACAGAGTAAAACCACAAAAGCACTGCATGCAGCGCTGTGCCTGAACGCTGTGCCTGAACGCTGTGCCTGAACGCTGTGCCTGAACACTGTGCCTGAACGCTGTGCCTGCAGCGCTGTGCCTGAACGCTGTGCCTGAACACTGTGCCTGAACGTTGTGCCTGAACACTGTGCCTGAACGCTGTGCATGCAGCGCTGTGCCTGAACGCTGTGCCTGAACACTGTGCCTGAACGTTGTGCCTGAACACTGTGCCTGAACGCTGTGCATGCAGCGCTGTGCCTGAACGCTGTGCCTGAACACTGTGCCTGAACATTGTGCCTGAACACTGTGCCTGAACGCTGTGCATGCAGCGCTGTGCCTGAACGCTGTGTCTGAACACTGTGCCTGAACGTTGTGCCTGAACACTGTGCCTGAACGCTGTGCATGCAGTGCTGTGCCTGAACGCTGTGCCTGAACACTGTGCCTGAACGTTGTGCCTGAACACTGTGCCTGAACACTGTGCCTGAACGTTGTGCCTGAACACTGTGCCTGAACGCTGTGCATGCAGCGCTGTGCCTGAACCCTGTGCCTGAACACTGTGCCTGAACGTTGTGCCTGAACACTGTGCCTGAACGCTGTGCATGCAGCGCTGTGCCTGAACGCTGTGCCTGAACGCTGTGCCTGAACGTTGTGCCTGAACACTGTGCCTGAACGCTGTGCATGCAGCGCTGTGCCTGAACGCTGTGCCTGAACACTGTGCCTGAATGCTGTGCATGCAGCGCTGTGCCTGAACGCTGTGCCTGAACACTGTGCCTGAACGTTGTGCCTGAACACTGTGCCTGAACGCTGTGCATGCAGCGCTGTGCCTGAACGCTGTGCCTGAACACTGTGCCTGAACGCTGTGCCTGAACGTTGTGCCTGAACACTGTGCCTGAACGCTGTGCATGCAGTGCTGTGCCTGAACGCTGTGCCTGAACGTTGTGCCTGAACGCTGTGCCTGAACGCTGTGCCTGAACGCTGTGCATGCAGCGCTGTGCCTGAACGCTGTGCCTGAACACTGTGCCTGAACGCTGTGCCTGAACGCTGTGCCTGAACACTGTGCCTGAACGCTGTGCATGCAGCGCTGTGCCTGAACGCTGTGCCTGAACACTGTGCCTGAACGCTGTGCCTGAACACTGTGCCTGAACGCTGTGCATGCAGCGCTGTGCCTGAACGCTGTGCCTGAACGCTGTGCCTGAACACTGTGCATGCAGCGCTGTGCCTGAACACTGTGCCTGAACGCTGTGCCTGAACACTGTGCCTGAACGCTGTGCATGCAGCGCTGTGCCTGAACGCTGTGCCTGAACACTGTGCATGCAGCGCTGTGCCTGAACGCTGTGCCTGAACACTGTACCTGAACGCTGTGCCTGAACGCTGTGCCTGAACACTGTGCCTGAACGTTGTGCCTGAACACTGTGCCTGAACGCTGTGCATGCAGCGCTGTGCCTGAACGCTGTGCCTGAACACTGTGCCTGAACATTGTGCCTGAACACTGTGCCTGAACGCTGTGCATGCAGCGCTGTGCCTGAACGCTGTGCCTGAACACTGTGCCTGAACGTTGTGCCTGAACACTGTGCCTGAACGCTGTGCATGCAGCGCTGTGCCTGAACGCTGTGCCTGAACACTGTGCCTGAACGCTGTGCCTGAACGTTGTGCCTGAACACTGTGCCTGAACGCTGTGCATGCAGTGCTGTGCCTGAACGCTGTGCCTGAACGCTGTGCCTGAACGTTGTGCCTGAACGCTGTGCCTGAACGCTGTGCCTGAACGCTGTGCATGCAGCGCTGTGCCTGAACGCTGTGCCTGAACACTGTGCCTGAACGCTGTGCCTGAACGCTGTGCCTGAACACTGTGCCTGAACGCTGTGCATGCAGCGCTGTGCCTGAACGCTGTGCCTGAACACTGTGCCTGAACGCTGTGCCTGAACACTGTGCCTGAACGCTGTGCATGCAGCGCTGTGCCTGAACGCTGTGCCTGAACGCTGTGCCTGAACACTGTGCATGCAGCGCTGTGCCTGAACACTGTGCCTGAACGCTGTGCCTGAACACTGTGCCTGAACGCTGTGCATGCAGCGCTGTGCCTGAACGCTGTGCCTGAACACTGTGCATGCAGCGCTGTGCCTGAACGCTGTGCCTGAACACTGTACCTGAACGCTGTGCCTGAACGCTGTGCATGCAGCGCTGTGCCTGAACGCTGTGCCTGAACACTGTACATGCAGCGCTGTGCCTGAACACTGTGCCTGAACGCTGTGCATGCAGCACTGTGCCTGAACACTGTGCCTGAACGCTGTGCATGCAGCACTGTGCCTGAACGCTGTGCCTGAACACTGTGCCTGAACGCTGTGCATGCAGCGCTGTGCCTGAACGCTGTGCCTGAACGCTGTGCCTGAACACTGTGCCTGAACGCTGTGCATGCAGCACTGTGCCTGAACGCTGTGCCTGAACAATGTGCCTGAACGCTGTGCATGCAGCGCTGTGCCTGAACGCTGTGCCTGAACGCTGTGCCTGAACACTGTGCCTGAACGCTGTGTCTGAGCGCTGTGCCTGAACGCTGTGCCTGAACGCTGTGCATGCAGCGCTGTGCCTGAACGCTGTGCCTGAACACTGTGCCTGAACGTTGTGCCTGAACACTGTGCCTGAACGCTGTGCATGCAGCGCTGTGCCTGAACGCTGTGCCTGAACACTGTGCCTGAACGCTGTGCATGCAGCGCTGTGCCTGAACGCTGTGCCTGAACACTGTGCCTGAACGCTGTGCCTGAACACTGTGCCTGAACGCTGTGCATGCAGCGCTGTGCCTGAACGCTGTGCCTGAACACTGTGCCTGAACGCTGTGCCTGAACGTTGTGCCTGAACACTGTGCCTGAACGCTGTGCATGCAGTGCAGTGCCTGAACGCTGTGCCTGAATGCTGTGCCTGAACGTTGTGCCTGAACACTGTGCCTGAACGCTGTGCCTGCAGCGCTGTGCCTGAACGCTGTGCCTGAACGCTGTGCCTGAACGCTGTGCATGCAGCGCTGTGCCTGAACGCTGTGCCTGAACACTGTGCCTGAACGCTGTGCATGCAGCGCTGTGCCTGAACGCTGTGCCTGAACACTGTGCCTGAACGCTGTGCCTGAACGTTGTGCCTGAACACTGTGCCTGAACGCTGTGCATGCAGTGCTGTGCCTGAACGCTGTGCATGCAGCGCTGTGCCTGAACGCTGTGCCTGAACGCTGTGCCTGAACACTGTGCATGCAGCGCTGTGCCTGAACACTGTGCCTGAACGCTGTGCCTGAACACTGTGCCTGAACGCTGTGCATGCAGCGCTGTGCCTGAACGCTGCGCCTGAACGCTGTGCCTGAACACTGTGCATGCAGCGCTGTGCCTGAACGCTGTGCCTGAACACTGTGCCTGAACGCTGTGCCTGAACGCTGTGCATGCAGCGCTGTGCCTGAACGCTGTGCCTGAACACTGTGCATGCAGCGCTGTGCCTGAACACTGTGCCTGAACGCTGTGCATGCAGCACTGTGCCTGAACACTGTGCCTGAACGCTGTGCATGCAGCACTGTGCCTGAACGCTGTGCCTGAACACTGTGCCTGAACGCTGTGCATGCAGCTCTGTGCCTGAACGCTGTGCCTGAACACTGTGCCTGAACGCTGTGCATGCAGCACTGTGCCTGAACGCTGTGCCTGAACACTGTGCCTGAACGCTGTGCATGCAGCGCTGTGCCTGAACGCTGTGCCTGAACGCTGTGCCTGAACACTGTGCCTGAACGCTGTGCCTGAGCGCTGTGCCTGAACGCTGTGCCTGAACACTGTGCCTGAACGCTGTGCATGCAGCACTGTGCCTGAACGCTGTGCCTGAACGCTGTGCCTGAACACTGTGCATGCAGCGCTGTGCCTGAACGCTGTGCCTGAACACTGTACCTGAACGCTGTGCCTGAACGCTGTGCATGCAGCGCTGTGCCTGAACGCTGTGCCTGAACACTGTGCATGCAGCGCTGTGCCTGAACACTGTGCCTGAACGCTGTGCATGCAGCACTGTGCCTGAACACTGTGCCTGAACGCTGTGCATGCAGCACTGTGCCTGAACGCTGTGCATGCAGCGCTGTGCCTGAACGCTGTGCCTGAACGCTGTGCCTGAACACTGTGCCTGAACGCTGTGCATGCAGCACTGTGCCTGAACGCTGTGCCTGAACACTGTGCCTGAACGCTGTGCATGCAGCGCTGTGCCTGAACGCTGCGCCTGAACGCTGTGCCTGAACGTTGTGCCTGAACACTGTGCCTGAACGCTGTGCCTGAACGCTGTGCATGCAGCGCTGTGCCTGAACGCTGTGCCTGAACACTGTGCCTGAACGTTGTGCCTGAACACTGTGCCTGAACGCTGTGCATGCAGCGCTGTGCCTGAACGCTGTGCCTGAACACTGTGCCTGAACGCTGTGCATGCAGCGCTGTGCCTGAACGCTGTGCCTGAACACTGTGCCTGAACGTTGTGCCTGAACACTGTGCCTGAACGCTGTGCATGCAGCGCTGTGCCTGAACGCTGTGCCTGAACACTGTGCCTGAACGCTGTGCCTGAACGTTGTGCCTGAACACTGTGCCTGAACACTGTGCCTGCAGCGCTGTGCCTGAACGCTGTGCCTGAACGCTGTGCATGCAGCGCTGTGCCTGAACGCTGTGCCTGAACACTGTGCCTGAACGCTGTGCATGCAGCGCTGTGCCTGAACGCTGTGCCTGAACGCCTTGCCTGAACACTGTGCCTGAACGCTGTGCATGCAGCGCTGTGCCTGAATGCTGTGCCTGAACACTGTGCCTGAACGCTGTGCCTGAACACTGTGCCTGAACGCTGTGCATGCAGCGCTGTGCCTGAACGCTGTGCCTGAACGCTGTGCCTGAACACTGTGCATGCAGCGCTGTGCCTGAACACTGTGCCTGAACGCTGTGCCTGAACACTGTGCCTGAACGCTGTGCATGCAGCGCTGTGCCTGAACGCTGCGCCTGAACGCTGTGCCTGAACACTGTGCATGCAGCGCTGTGCCTGAACGCTGTGCCTGAACACTGTGCCTGAACGCTGTGCCTGAACGCTGTGCATGCAGCGCTGTGCCTGAACGCTGTGCCTGAACACTGTGCATGCAGCGCTGTGCCTGAACACTGTGCCTGAACGCTGTGCATGCAGCACTGTGCCTGAACACTGTGCCTGAACGCTGTGCATGCAGCACTGTGCCTGAACGCTGTGCCTGAACACTGTGCCTGAACGCTGTGCATGCAGCGCTGTGCCTGAACGCTGTGCCTGAACACTGTGCCTGAACGCTGTGCATGCAGCACTGTGCCTGAACGCTGTGCCTGAACACTGTGCCTGAACGCTGTGCATGCAGCGCTGTGCCTGAACGCTGTGCCTGAACGCTGTGCCTGAACACTGTGCCTGAACGCTGTGCCTGAGCGCTGTGCCTGAACGCTGTGCCTGAACACTGTGCCTGAACGCTGTGCATGCAGCGCTGTGCCTGAACGCTGTGCCTGAACACTGTGCCTGAACGCTGTGCCTGAACACTGTGCCTGAACGCTGTGCCTGAACACTGTGCCTGAACGCTGTGTCTGAACGCTGTGCCTGAACGCTGTGCATGCAGCGCTGTGCCTGAACGCTGTGCATGCAGCGCTGTGCCTGAACGCTGTGCCTGAACACTGTGCCTGAACGCTGTGCATGCAGCGCTGTGCCTGAACGTTGTGCCTGAACACTGTGCCTGAACGCTGTGCATGCAGCGCTGTGCCTGAATGCTGTGCCTGAATGCTATGCCTGAACACTGTGCCTGAACGCTGTGCCTGAGCGCTGTGCCTGAACGCTGTGCCTGAAACCCAAGACACAGAGTGACAGTGGAACACACTGAAAAGAGTATTAGTGTGGCTGCATTGAAAGTCAAGTGAGCTGATCCCCATTTGTATAGGTGGGTAAAACACAGGCACATAAATTGACTCGCTTCACCTTGACACTGTTCATATACTTCAAATGTTTTATTTGTATTGTCTATTTGTGTCGACGGAATTTAACAATATTTTAAACATGCATTCATATGGTAAGTTCTGTAAGTGCTCTTCAGTTACAGTCAAAATGATTTACAAAATGCATAGAAAAAAAGAAACAGCAAAAATCATTTCTCATTTCTTATGCAGTTTTCACCATGAACCTGCAGTCAGTTTATATCATACTGAACTGTGTGCTGATAAGAATGAACAAAACGCATGTTTTTTTCTGAGTAGGAGCAAGTCAGGTATCATGAGTGAATCTTCTCCAAGGGTATTGGTAACTGCAACCTACCACCCAGTCAAAGACCTGACAACACTTAGCTGAAACATTTGGGTTATTTATCGATCATGTTCCGGATACTTTTGTCCAGACTGTTCCATGCCATAAGGACACTGTAGCTAAATGCTGATCGGCCAACCCAGGACCTTCTGCATGCCTAGACCATAATATAGCATGGTAGATTATTTTTGTCAGCCATTATACGATGGGCAGGTTGGTTTGATGTTACCAGGCCAGAAGAGAGCAGGTTACTTAAAGGCACAGTAACCAATTAGTAAAAAATCATTACACTGCAAGATAATCATTAGAGTACAACCCAATACATGGTGCTAATCTACTTTATTTAAATGCATAGAGAACAATTAGAATAATGCTCCTTTATAAAGCTATAGTCAAGACAGTCAGTTAAACTTTTCAACTCTTCTTGGCTTGAGGTTTTTTATTTTAAAAACTGGTGAAATTGACTGCAAATGATCACACTGCCATCTCCTGTCAGCCTGTCAGTACGAATATGATCCACTGTAGGTAGGAGCCAAGACTCTTGCTGCATAACGTATGTGACTAGAAACATTGTTCAGCCCTCTGATTGGCTGAACAGAGTCTTGAATTCAATATACAGTGCACATGTGAATGACTTGCTAATAACCTCAGACCTATAGGGTTCATATAACTGTACCCCACCTCTCGTATCAGTTTTCTGTAACATATTATATTTGTAGCATCTGACTTCCTGTAAATAAACTGGAATAATGTGATTTGTTTATTTATTTCTTGGTTGGTTTATGGATCGCACACAGTTCCCCCTGGTGGCCATAGTAGTCGGAACAGAAACATCACATTTTGATTATCTGTAGATAACAAGAGAAATTGTGTTTTTTTAAACTGTCTGCAATACCGACTGGGTGAGTTTACCTCACAAAAGGAGTTTGATCAGATTATCAAACTTTAAATACCATTAATGTTGTTAGTATAACATATCTTAGTTTGTTACATTATTAATGATTTATTTTACTTGATGGCTGAAAAGGTTATCTTTATGTAAATAAAGCTGCTCCATATGACTTTGTTCTGCTTATCTCTTTGTCACCCACCTGTTTTTACCTTAACTTCTAGTTATCAAAATTTAATTAGAAAAACAAAAACTTCTTGCTTGTTAAGTAAACACAAATCCCACGTGATCTCTGTGTCTGTTTTCTACTGCCTTCAATGTTTTTTTTTTATTTTTTTTTTTATTTATTTTATTGTTCTAGTTAGTTAGGTATTGATTGGGTCTATGAAAAATGGAAGGTACCATGCAAATTGATGAAAGACTACAGGTTACTCCTTTAAAAGCAAATACCATTAGATCTATTTGTCATTAAAAAAAAAAAATAAAAAAAAAAATAGTGGACTACAATCCAGACCTAAGTATTCATCAATCATGCATCAACTACATGTTTTAAACAATAGAATGCTATAAACTACTAAAAGGCATTACCCTTGTAAATGTTCCCCACATTAAAAGCATAGTAAAGTGTAATAAAGCACAGTGAAATCATGATAAGGCATAGTTAAGTGTGGTAAAGACCAGCAAGATTTGGTATGGTAAAGCATATTTTAAAAATAGCAAATCAGGGTATGCTATGGTAAATGTATAGTACAACTATAGGAAAAGCATGGTAAAACTGCAAAAATACAGTGGTAAACTTTTATAAGGGTAGTATTATGACAGTGAGAGGCTATTGTATATTAAATTACTAAAAGCACATAATGAAACAAACAAACAAACAATAAATAAATAAATAAAGATTCATAAGAAATTTAAAAAAGAAAAGGCAAATTAAAAATATATAATTTAATAACCCCCAGGTAATAAATGATTGCCTGTGATAATGTCAGCAGATCTGTTTTTAAACAGGGCAGGATCTGCCTCAAATCCATTTATGTGCAGTTCTTCAGCACGCCGAGGGAAAAACAAATCAAAAACAAAGCTTGCATGACAGCGCATGATTAATTGTCTGATGGTAAATGACCATTTGTTGTAGCACTCTGAGAGCCGTCCTCGAGCAATGCTCAAATGGCTGATTTATAACTCTGAAGCATGCAGATTATTTAATGTGACACGCGTTGAGGGAATGATTAAGATACCTGTCACAACACTAAACACAACCCTTCTTCAGCTGGGTGTGTGATCTTGAACACCTTTTGATACATTTTTGGTTGTTATTGCTGTTCTTTCAAGGTAGTTCAGATTGGATTCTTTCCTGCTTACACACACACACACAAATATTTTCTTTAAAACTGATAAATTAGTTTAGCTCACCTGTATAACACATAGAAACAGGAATGTCATACAAATCATTACATCGGTCAGGGTTCTGTTACAATAGGAATATACAGTAAATGTAGTGATATGTACATTTTTACGAATAATGATTCATGTATTTATTTTGATACAGTACATACCAGGGGCATTGAGACAAGTGGGAGAGGGGGGTGTCTCAGAGAAAAATTTGTTTGGACAAGTATCAAAAAGCAAACTGAGAGGTTCTGGCTGCTCAAACTGTGCAAAATGATATCTCTCGTGATATAAGACACCCTGCACATGATGTATTAACTGATGAAAATCGCAGAAACAGATTGTACTCAGTAATGATTATTAAACAGAAACGGGAGTTTATTTATGATTTTTTTTTTTTTAAATCTAAAAAATCTAAATTAAAAAGTACAAAAAAATTCTTATGGAGCAAAGAAATACGACGTTGTGTGCTTTGTCAAGCGTTGATGTAATACGCTGTTTGAGAAAGCAGCACTTGAGTTTATTCTGGCTCTTTACATCATTGCACATCATATTATTATATATTATATTATATTATATTATATTATAAACTTCTTAAGCAGAAAAAACCCAGCGCAGTAACATACAGTACTTAATGCTTAAGAAAAAGAAAGTTTTTTTTTAGTTTTCGTTTTGTTTTTTCTAAACAAAAAATAAATGTTACCAATACAAGTTCACGGCGATTTTGCTCATTGCCATGCTCTCCTGTGCTTTACCATGCATTGAATGTGCTTCACAAAGATTTGAATAATCTACTGTAGTAAACACTTATAAGAGAACTACTTCAGCTCTCATTTGTGAGAATGTCTTTGAGATGAACGGAAAGCAATTGGCAATGCCTTATTAACTTGACCTTTGTGCACTGGTACTCCTGTTCTTGTCAGCTAGACTATCATGTAGCACATGAATGTCAGATCCATATGAATTCATCCTACTGCAACCAGTAAATAACAAGCAAGAACCCCTGCATTCTGTTAAGTGTGCCTCAGTCTTGATGTCCTAAGAAAGTACATTGGACTAAAGGTCAGAGAAAAGTGCTCAGTTTAGCTAGATTTGTTCCAGCTGCTAAGAGACAGCAAGCCGGCAGGATACTGTGCTGCAAAGCAAAAAAAAAAAAAAAAAAATACAAATCATATACTGCAGCATGACACTTAAAGCAGCAGTGTACAGCAGGCATATTAAATGCATAAACTTAAAAATATTATTCCATATCTAAACTGTTCAAGATTTACCAGATGTGTTTTAAGCAGGCACTTTATTCTAGTGCACATGAAGCAGCACTTACAGACAATGCATATACTGCTCTCTCGTCTGGGGTCTATGTTGAGCATTAGACTGCAATACAAATAGAAAAATAGAACAGATTGAGATATTGGGTTTCATTTTTTTGTTAAAAGTGGCCGATCTAAAGACCACCACACTTCAAATCTGTATTTGGCATTTTGGTGTTTTGCCTACACAATACAATACAAATAGTGGGACAGTGACATTCAGATCCGCCACTCTTGTTTAGAAGGTACTATATTTCTGAAATTTGTAAATGACCAGACTTTATTAAATGACCAGACTTTATTATGCTGTTTGTATCTGAAACACATTCGCAGCCAGCAGGGAAAGTGTATGTTTCATTAGAATGCTGTTCGAGAGTAACTGCAGCTGGCTGTTTCTCATTGCTTTGGCTAAGTGGGCTGGCTGCAGTGTTCTTGTACTTCTTTCCGGGTCCTTCCTTTGTAGGTCCACATCATTCCTTCTAGATGGCTGTCCATAAACCATCCAGTGAAAACAAGCCTTGAAACTTGAGTCACGACACGCTGCTTCACAGATGTGCGTGCGTGTGTGTGGATGAGTGCGTCACTGGCCATGTCCAGCTAAGAGCTTTTACAATCTAAAGCTGTCTGAATGTGATAGAAGGCTCTTCTTTGTAGACAGAACCATTTCAGGCTAAGGCTAGAAATGAATTAAAAATATTTTTGCTTGAGCTGTGTATACTGTATGCTGAAATGCTTTCTTATATTACAAAATGCACATTTATACTGATGGCTTCCATTTGGTCTACACAAGTGGGTGATTTTAATGTCAACATGCCACTTTGAACTCCTGCCACTGGAAATGCATTTCTAAGAAATCTGAAGGATGGTGTTTTGAGTGTCCATGTGAAAGTGCTCCCAATTATCTTGACAATGGAAATTTCAATGACAAACAGCATACACACTTGAGCTATTACCCGTGTAGGAACCATGAAAACGAACTTTATTCCACAAATCATGTAAGTAAGTGGTAGTTTCACAGGCCATTTGTTAATTCAAAATGTCGACCAGAAAAATCTGTAAACCTTGTTTTTTTGTTTTGTTTTAAAAATAATTTAGTCGTTGCCAATTATTTTATTATTTTCTCCCCAATTTGAAATGGCCAATTATTTTTAGGCTCAGCTCAGCGCTACCACACCTGCGCTGACTCGGGAGGGCGAAGACAAACACACGTTGTCCTCCGAAGCGTGTCGTCAGCCGACCGCTTTTTTTCACACAGCAGACTCACCATGTAGCCACCCAAGAGCAACAGCGTCGGAGGACAACACAGCTCTCGGGCAGTTTACAGGCAAGCCCGCAGGCGCCTGGCCAGGCTACAGGGGTCGCTGGTGCGTGGTGAGACGAGGACACCCTGGCCGACCTAACCCCCTCCCCCCCCCGGGTGACGTGCGACCAATTGAACGCCGCCCCCTGGAAGCTCCTGTCCTCAGTCATCAAAGGAATAGCCTGGACTCGAACTCACGACGTCCAGGCTATAGGGCACATCCTGCACTCCACGTGGAGCGCCTTTACTGGATGAGCCACTCGGGAACCCCTCTGTAAACCTTGTTAAATATCTTCTTAGGGCCCTTTATGACCCTTCTCATCATTTGGTGGCTCTACCTTCACAACAGCATTATAAACTGCCCAGTCTGTACTGAACACTACACTAGTACAAAGACTGCCATACAGCAGCCACATGTTGAACTATTCCACTAGAGAATCAGAAGTCTTTATTTCAAACAACCTGTGTGTTGTGACATGTTCTGAGAATTTAAACAGGAAGAGGATCATTAATTTTATGGGCCTCAGTTCCAGGAAACTGGACGTTTGAATTTCACTCTCTCCAGCTCTGAGGAGCGTTGAAATACCTTAGTGCAGAGCTACTAGAACAATGCTTCATTTCTAGAAAAGGTATGCGTGAAAAAAAAGTGATGTGACGTTTAGTTTTGGAAACCAAGATGACAACAACAATTCATGTCAGTTATGTAGCTCACTGATCTAATTTTTTATGGATACTGGTGTGCACTGTAGCATATATTATTTCATCAGCTCTTAGGATTTTGCAATTTATTGCTATACATTTACAGAACTATATCACACTGGTTGATACTAGGTTTTATAATACTTTTCCATCCTAATTACTATTCTTTCAGTATGCTTCATTACACTATAAAATGTTTAAATCGGCTTGGTAGCAACAGAACAATACAGTTTAAGAAAACTATGATTATTATACTATTTTTTGTCTTCGAGTTCTCTTCAGGTACAAATCATCACCGTTTGAGCATGGTGCCAGCCTCCAAACTGGCTGCCATAATTCACCAGCAAACATTGCACATACTGTACTGGCCTTTTTCTGATATTTATCTTTGAATATCAAAATGGACAGGGTAAATATATCATTCTGGTTTGTGAAACTAAACATAACATTATTTTTGCCAAATTTTATATAACATTTTTAGTAATACTGAAGAATACAGGGATCTCTTTATTTTCTACATTTATTTTAACCACAAATTGGCTACCATGTACACTGCAAGAGAGTATCATAACCACTGGGCAAACGAGCCAGGCTTGTCCACAGGTGTGGTTAGAGATAGTTTAACCGCGTCTCACCCACAGGGTCACAGTCTGTAACTGCAGTGTATCACACAACCCTTCTTGTTACACTCTTCACCCTTACATTACCCTCTGTGATTGGCAGCAGTCTATTTATGAGATCGGGGTCTAGGCACATAAAGCAGCTCTTACAGACAGTTCTAGCCGATTTAAAAATACCCAGTTTCACTTGAGAGGAATTTCACATGGGTTATATGAGACTTTTCATAATCTCTGTCTTTGAGAATGATCAATCCTTTGATCAACAAGGTCTTCTCCTGGGTGTGTGACAAAGCTTACTCTCTCCATGTAACTTAGACACTTTTAGTTTGGGATCTTCAACACTGTCCTTAGCGGATGCAGCACAATGACAGCATAGGGCATGTTTGAACAGGGTGCTACCTGTGCATTTATTTGTGTCGGTGTCCCTTCACAGAAGGTTTGTCGTCTTTATCACAACAAAACAAATACAGAATAAACAAACACAAATCCTAGCTCCTTGTTTGGAGCTCTACATAACTTAAATAACCGGTATCTCCCAGGCCCCTCACTATCACAGTCAGGTGGCTAACCCAGTTACTGATTTTAAAATAACAAAAGACCAAGCATACATTTAACTCACTTTCTTTTTATGAGTTCAGTATACCAGACTATCTGTAAGTCTTTACCATAACACAGCCAACTCTTTGTCTGTGTAACCAGTGATTTTATACCTAAGTTAATAATCGACAGGTACGTCTATGTTGCCCATTCCCAGCCAATGATGTCTTGTTTCACCCAGAAGTATTCTGGGAGATGTAGTCTTTCCTTACATTTCTGGGTATACACTTCTCATTATTCGGGGTTCGATACATCTCCCCTCTACAACTTTACCCCATACCTTACCACAGGTCGTATAGTATAAAAAACAGTGCTAAAAGTAACTTTCATCTCAGTGTTTCGGCCATTTTAAGTTTATTCAATTAACATGATTTTTTATAGATTAGATGTAGATTTTAAAGTGTTACTGAACAGGCTGTTGGGTTTAAAACACATTACTTCTCTTAGTTTTCTGCTTTGTTGTACATATTTCTACAATATCTTTTTCAGCATAATCATGATCGTTTTGATATACTTATTAACATATCCCTGGTCAGTTTTGACTAGTTATTTTCACTTTACATTGGTTATGCATTGGGCCTTCCCATCAAAATGTCTTCTGAATTCACAGAAAAGAAACAGGAGATTTCACTGCCCAGGCTATACAGTTTTCTGTGTGACAATGTCTTATGCACATTTTGAGTACAAACATGGAGGTACACCCCCTGTACACCTTGCATCTTGCACTCTAACCTGACAGGCGTCTGTAAAGTGGATGTTGTGATTATATGGGGTTTGTCATGCATATTCATAAACCAGTTCCCGCCCCTATAAACTTGTGCTGGACCGAGAATCCTAAAAATATCTAGATTGATGAGAGCCATTTTGATAACTATTAGACATGAAGTGCTCGTCCCAAAGGTCTTTATGAGTGTAGTGTGAATTCCAAAGCAAAGTACACGAGGATGATGCAAGTACTGAAAATTACTACAGAAATGAGTGCACATTTACTGTACCACAGTAAAGGCAATTTTTTCAGACAATCAATTAAGTAAACATTTAAACTGCATGGATATTTATTACAGGATCTTCCCTTGTCCTGGCCCACCCACCACTGTTGACCCACAGTCGTTTTGGACATATTTATCACATTAGCAATGCCGCAGATGCTTGTCATAACCCTCTCTTCCATTTTTGACCGTATCTAATTGATTGCCCCAGAAACGGTGACAACAGCGGATCTGAAATATGTTTGAAAGGAGAAAAAAGATCTTTACACAAGCTGTCACTTTTTTTTTAAATCAATTTTGAACAGTAAATGACCTGGTGAAACATTACATAGGAATCAAATTCTGAAATGTTAACCTTTCATAACTGATGGCCTTCAAAATGCATTTGTGCATTGTGCTTCACTCAAGAGGACCCTGTTTGAAAGAGTCAGAATTGACAATGGGACAGCATATAATCAATCAGAAAAAAAAAAAATTAGAAGCAGCCTATTTCCCATAATCTTATTACTTCACTGAAAACAGTAACCAAGCAACCACTTTTACTCAAGGACAATCACAGTGGTCTGTATTATAAAATAACACAAAGCAAACAGTGCCCCCTGGTGACAATAGAACTTAAACTACACAAAACATCTTTTTTTGTGTGGTTAATTACTACAAAGTGACTACATTTCCTTTTCAAACTGGGCTAAAGCTGTTACTCTTTATTTTATCTGGTACAGTGTTTGTGCTATTATTTTGTTTTAATCCTAAAATTCTACAACGGTTTTGAACTCCCTGATACAAGGCCCCTCTTAAATTATTATGGTACTGTTTATCAATTTGAGCAGGGGGAGAGCTTGGTCTGGAGGAGCTGATTCTGGATTAATACCAAGCTTCATTTTAGGTTTGGCCAGCCTTTCCTCTCCTCCCCTTAGTTCAGATCTGTACAGTACTTGAATCAGCAGATGTACTGAATTTAGAATGTTCTGGTGCACAAAATGAGGTGCTGCTATAGCAACAATAAAACAAAAACGAGTTTAAATCAAGTAAGACGCACATTTCAGCAAATACCTTCGTCAATGCAATACTTTTGAGTTTGTAATTGAGCGTTATAGACTTTCTGTATACTGTAACATGTCGCACACTTTTTTTCTGAATATAACATTCACCCGTGTATCACAAGCACTGTGTATAATACGCATGACTGAGCAGCCTTGGGTAACCCTTGTCGGCACACTGTAGGTATACTACACATATCTTGTATAACAAGCACCTACCAAAAATGCCATGGTATACTCACATTAAACAGAACGGTACAGAATTGAACATCAAGTTATAAATCAGTAAAAATACAGAACTTACCATTTTGGACAAAGATAAATAATTCAGTACATCTGGTTTTGTTACAGTTTTACAATACAACCCATTTAAGGAAATTATTAACTCTAACAAGCATGCACTTACAGACGTGATTTAAAGAAAGTGTATACTTATGTGATGTTTAGCTTTCTGACAGTTATGTCATATGAGATAGTAGTAAACCTTTAAACAGAAATATGATTCAAGGGAAAGCTTCACAGCTTTTGCAAAATACATATAAGTACAGCCTGAAACGTTCATTGACCCCACCTCATTTCTCAAGATTGATTTCTACCTTTCTTCAGCTTTCTGCAAACCTTATGGGATCTGAACTTTTACTCAGTCCAATCCTGCAAATTTTCATAATTTGAAGTTAATGCCGAACAAACATGGAGCTAGTAAATCTTCTCATGGAAGAAACAAAGTACAGGTGAGTATTAGTTTTCTTACCAAAAACGAGGGCATTCAATTTTAGTTCATCCAGCCCCAGAAATCTGACAATGAATCAACTCTTAGTTCTTTTGTTTTCTTTAATTGCATTTGCGCATGAATACCCATGGTCCAAGCTTAATACCCATGGCCCATGCTTCCAGCTGTTATATGTCAGCATGAAAGGTTCTAGTATCTATTGTATCATCTATGTACATCAATCAATCACTCCTGGTATGCAGATCACTGATCATCATGCCAAATTTCGGTCTTGACCCTTGACCATCAACCTGGCCAAATAGTCTTTACCTTTTACTTAACCACCAGTCTCTGTTTTATTTCAATCAGAGATTCTTTGACGCATCAAGGTTCCATGCTCACTCACCTTAGTAAGCAGAGTCAAATGCTTTGTTTTATATATCCAGTTAATACAGATCTGACTGCCTGGTCTTGATCTTGCACAAACACCCAGGAGTGAAGAAACCTGATGAGTGTGCAGGACCGCTTTACAGGCCCATACATGTTTGCATTTTATTGACTGCTGTTATAAAGTTCAACATTTGACTCATTCAGTGCATAGTACCATAATCCAATTAGCAGTATCTTATTATTTATTTCCTGTTTCCTGATGATTTTTTTTTTGTGGAAGTGGTCAGTTATGAGACGTTATTTGTCAGTTACTCAGTTAATTACAAAATTATTACTGGGTTTAGATTTGTTTGTTTTTAAAGCAGATTACAACATTTTAAAAACTTTTTTTTTTCGCAAATTCAAAGCAAAGCTCACTAACTGTCCATTTTGTCCACTAGGTGGTAATACTGAGCCAATTGGCAACAGACTGGAGGAAGAGAGACCAGCAGAGCACATTGCCTTTATCTTTTTATACTCACTGTTGCAGATCACCTCACTTTTTAACCAAACAGTATAGAATATACTGTCTGGTTTCACAAACTTTGATTTAGACCCTTTGTGTAAATTCACATTCATAGGTACCACATAAATTAGCTTAAAATGAATTGTTTTGTGTACTATTCCTTTACATTTTATGATGTAAAGGTTCTTACTGCAATTATTCCAATATTGTGGAGCTTGTTCGGTGTTTTTGATATTAGTTTCGACATGCTTCGAGTGTGAGTTCAGGAGCTTCTCTTTCAGTTTTAGTTGCAATAAGAACAATAATTGCATCAGACATCATAAAATGATAATGGGGCAGTTAACAACAACAAAAAATACTTTCAAGCTATTTGCTCACTACTGTTCTTAATCTGGACTTTCAGTGTGTTAAGAAGTTAATGATAATGTCCCTGTTCTTGTCTTGCTCCATCAAAGTGGAAAAACCTTCCTGCTGAAAAAAAGGTCCTCCATTTCCCAGTCGGCTGAATGAAGGGTCACCTTGGCTGCTTGGTGGAATCGTAATTGAGTCCGGCCGAAAAGAACTGACTGCCCCTGCCTCCTAGGTCTTCATGTCTTTAATGATTGGTAACTCCAAAACCATCATATCAGTGAATCTGTACAGTAAGTTTTTAAAATCGGTCAGTATTTGTCTCCCGAAAAAAGGCGTCTACTACAGTTTTTAATTATGTTTAACAGTATAACAGGATTTAATGGAACATTGTTTTCATGTTCATGAGATTTTATGTTTAGCTCGTGTTAATTTAATCGAACCCTGTATCAGATGTTCCACCACAAGGGTAAAAAGATTGGGTGGGGGTTATGGGAATGCACTATGATACTGCATACTTTTTATTTTTGTTCTTCATTATAAAAACCTAATTAACATTTGCTTAAAACACCCTGCAGAGATCCTATTCATCAATACACAACACCTGTTTTAAGCAATCTTTTTTGACAGCTTTAATTAGGCTGTTATCATTTTACATGTTTACCCTGAGCATTGTAAGTCTGTTAGTGTAAGTAGTGTAGCTTCAAATGTCATTTAAATTGCTTTTTTTCCTCTTAGTATTTGATGGTGTTTGTTATCATTCTGAGTGGTTCTGGGTTCTCTTGCTGTGCTATTGAGTTATTACCATGCTTCTCTAAATCTGCTTTAACTTGCCTGTGTGCTTGTCTGGAACATCCTGAGTACAGGGTGTATCAGCCTTCCTCATTAAAACCGTGTGAAACTTTTCAAATGTCAGCCCAGCCTGCTCTCTCTGCCAATATATTGAGTAGATGGGACTGTGCTTCAAGGGAAGACTATTTGTAGACATTTCTTTTTTTCATTTAACGTAACCTACTGTAGATGAATGAATGCTTAATATTTAAAAGTTGACAGTGATGAACTTGCATAGTAATTGTCCATGATCAGATGTACCATTTCATTTGATAACTCCATTGGTTTATTTTTGGCTCAGTGATCTGTATGAATTTGTGTGGAACCAGCTTGGGTTGCTTTTCTATATAAATGAGGACCGAACAGGGATTAACATAATTACACAACATGTGTCTATCCATAGAAGGATCAGAAATCTAAACACTTACAGGCAAGCAAATCCAAACAATTTACCAGTCTCTAAGGGCTCTGCCTCCCTATTGCTGAATCGTACACACCTTTAGTTAAATTTCTCCTTAGTTTTTCCCTTAAGTGTTCCCTGAGTTTAAGGCTGTTGCAGAAAACAGCTTAACACATTTAAGTCAATACCCTAGTGCAGTTAACTGATGTTAACTTCCTCCATCACCTCTCTTTTGAGGTCCACAATCGGCCTCTTTCCTCATCAACCAGAGCAAGTTGCTACTTTCTCTGCCCCCTCGGATAGAGCCTTAACTAAAATCACTTCCGTTTTCAGTTCGGCCACGACATATCCCCCTATATATAAGCACTGAAACTATGTAATAAGTGATCTTAAGACAGTCTGTCTGTAAAGTCATTTAGTGCTGAAAGAGTTAAGCAAAACCCATCCAGAAATTATCCCAAAACTGCCAAAAAAATGAGTCAGTGAGTTCATTGGAATATGCCAGCTGGTTTATTGTTTCCCTGCTTAAAACAGTAAAAATCAACACTGTAGCTTTATGTAATCAAAGTTGGTACATGATACTTTTAATTCCATTAAATCAAATCTAGTACTCAGCTTCTGTAATTTAGTTAATCTCTGCAAAGTTTGATATTTGTTTTCTGGCACTTAACCTCAGTAAAAATAAGTAATTTTAACATATTAGAATTTGCAGTTACAGAAGCTGCAGACATTAGCGTCAGAATTTTTTATAAAACAAACAAAATCAAAATTAGGCATACAGATTATTGGTGGAAAATGTAAACCTAGAATAAACCACTGAGGTATGCACATGAACCATTTTCAATCCAAATCAATGCCCAAACTAGTGTTCAATTTTGTATGAAAATATAATTCATTGGTGTTGGTCTAATATCAGAGTTTAGCCTGAGCGATCGTCTGTATTGTGAAACAGATGTTTCTCATTTCCTTTAGCCCTACATAACTGTGACCCAAAAAGGTTTGTGGCAAATGGTATAGCTCAGAACTAATACAGGTGTTTTGCATACAAATACATTTTGCAATAGCTGTTATATTCAGCATAGGTCTAATGTGCTGTGTAAGGTAGGCAACAAAATATGAAGACTTATGAAAATTGTGATTAGGTGACTGTTCCCTTGTGTCATGTTACAGTGGCACAGGTTTGCAGTTGCAGTGGGCAGTGCCTCCCTCAGGCTATTTATTTTCATGCAGGGTAACCGTCACCCAGCCCCACACAAGCAGTTATACTGCAAGCCAGTGCCACCGAAATATAAGACAGGGGACAACTCATCGGATCACAGGCACATATATGCAGACATAAATATACTGTATATATATATATATATATATATATATATATATATATATATATATATATATATATATATATATATATATATACAGTACTGTGCAAAAGTTTTAGGCAGGTATGAAAAAATGCTGTAAAGTAAGAATGTTTTCAAAAATAGACATGTTAATAGATTATATTTATCAATTAACTAAATGCAAAGTGAGTGAACAGAAGAAAAATCTAAATCAAATCCATATTTGGTGTGACCACCCTTTGCCTTCAAAACAGCATCAATTCTTCTAGGTACACTTGCACAAAGTCAGGGATTTTGTAGGCATATAGTCAGGTGTATGATTAAACAATTATACCAAACAGGTGCTAATGATCATCAATTCAATATGTAGGTTGAAACACAATCATTAACTGAAACAGAAACAGCTGTGTAGGAGGAATAAAACTGGGTGAGGAACAGCCAAACTCAGCTAACAAGGTGAGGTTGCTGAAGACAGTTTACTGTCAAAAGTCATACACCATGGCAAGACTGAGCACAGCAACAAGACACAAGGTAGTTCTACTGCTTCAGCAAGGTCTCTCCCAGGCAGAAATTTCAAGGCAGACAGGGGTTTCCAGATGTGCTGTCCAAGCTCTTTTGAAGAAGCACAAAGAAACGGGCAACGTTGAGGACCGTAGACGCAGTGGTCGGCCAAGGAAACTTACTGCAGCAGATGAAAGACACATCATGCTTACGTCCCTTCACAATCGGAAGATGTCCAGCAGTGCCATCAGCTCAGAACTGGCAGAAAACAGTGGGACCCTGGTACACCCATCTACTGTCCGAGAAGTCTGGTCAGAAGTGACCTTCATGGAAGACTTGCGGCCAAAAGCCATACCTCCGACATGGAAACAAGGCCAAGCGACTCAACTATGCACGAAAACACAGGAACTGGGGTGCAGAAAAATGGCAGCAGGTGCTCTGGACTGATGAGTCAAAATTTGAAATATTTGACTGTAGCAGAAGGCAGTTTGTTCGCCGAAGGGCTGGAGAGCGTACACGAATGAGTGTCTGCAGGCAACAGTGAAGCATGGTGGAGGTTCCTTGCAAGTTTGGGGCTGCATTTCTGCAAATGGAGTTGGGGATTTGGTCAGAATTAATGGTCTCCTCAATGCTGAGAAGTACAGGCAGATACTTATCCATCATGCAATACCATCAGGGAGGCATATGATTGGCCCCAAATTTATTCTGCAGCATGACAACGACCCCAAACATACAGCGAAAGTCATTAAGAACTATCTTCAGCGTAAAGAAGAACAAGGAGTCCTGGAAGTGATGGTATGGCCCCCACAGAGCCCTGATCTCAACATCATCGAGTCTGTCTGGGATTACATGAAGAGAGAGAAGCAACTGAGGCTGCCTAAATCCACAGAAGAACTGTGGTTAGTTCTCCAAGATGTTTGGGCCAACCTACCTGCCAAGTTCCTTCAAAAACTGTGTGCAAGTGTACCTAAAAGAATTGATGCTTGATGCTGTTTTGAAGGCAAAGGGTGGTCACACCAAATATGGATTTGATTTAGATTTTTCTTCTGTTCACTCACTTTGCATTTAGTTAATTGATAAATATAATCTATTAACATGTCTATTTTTGAAAGCATTCTTACTTTACAGCATTTTTTCACCCCTGCCTAAAACTTTTGCACAGTACTGTATATATATATATATATATGCAAAACACAGTGCATTTTGACACACAATATCAACTCACACACATCATGATTTCAGGGGTGTTATGTGCTAAGGAGTTAGAATTTTTTTTTATTTTATTTAAACTTTTAAACACCTCGAGCAGTACAACGGAGCATTTCTAATAATGCCAATTCTGTACACCTTGTTACGACGCCCTGTCCAGCCTTGGCACCAATCGTGCACTTGTTAAACAGACACACTGCATTACCATAATCATTTTAAGGCAATATCACGATGTGGTTCCAATCCCCAAGTTGCAGCACTACATCTCATATTGGCTAGCTTGAGCTTTGTGGCAGTAAAAATGCATTATGTGTTGAACCGTACTATTTGGGTGAAAATGCCACAGTAAAATAAATTTTCTGCAGCTTTGGAATACATCGGAGAATAGTAACACACAACAGATATGACTCATGTTGGCTCCCTCATTGAGGCAAATGAAAAAAGCAACATCGTGTTTTTTATTTATGTGCTTTGGCAGAATCTTGCTGCAATGGACTTCATGTACTTTTCCTCAAAAGAAAAAAAATAGCAATTATCTATTCCAATTTGAAGACAATCCATTCACCCCTTTTGTAGTAATGCAAATTGCAAAGATGCATAAAGGAGGGCTGGCATTAATCTATGGAGATTGGCCCTGTAAGGAATCATTATGAATTGATGTTTATTTGAAAGGCAATGTATTCATTCATGTGTTAGCACATTTTCATTCATTTGTACGCAGTAGGCTAACAATGACAGGCATATCCTTTTTCACCAGAAGTGGCACTATAACAATAGGACATTGTGTCTTTAGTGCCCTCGGGTACCCACTTTACTTGTGTCTTTCTACATTATAAAGACATGAGGATTTTAGATATTACAGTACATTTGTCCTAAAATCCTCATTGTTCAATTATTTACTTTTTTCTTTACACAACGCAGCCAAATTGTGCTAAATGGATTTTTCCACAGCTTGCAAAAAACAAAATCTTAGAAGAGGAAAACCATACTGCTTGAAAAATATCTTTTGCTATCTCAATGCCACATTTTCTGAAAGAATGAATAAAATCAATTAAGAGTATGTGGGCCAGCCGTTTGGGCAAAGCACAACATATAGGGTTGAGCAAATTTGTAAGTCTGTCTTGCCATTCTAGGTATTTGTATAGATTTTGACATACAGATGATTACAGTAATTTGTACTCAAGTCTTTAACGTTGCTAATAGTTAGGAATTTGAAGGCTGCAAGGGGTCAATAGGAAGGTCAAAGGTCAAACGAATACTGTAAAAAAAAAAAAAAAGTGGCATATGAATGATCCATTTCATCCCAGCATCAATTCATAGTAATTACTGTTGGGACCAATCTTCATAGATTAGCCAGTCCTTTGTAGCTTTAGTCATCAGGACCAACAACAACTTCAGCCTTTAAATGTATATGTCACAGGCTATTCCACTGCCGGCCGTGTACGGGAGTTCCCAGGGGGCGACGCAATATTGGCTGAGCGCCACCTGGGTGGGGAGGGCTTAGGTTGGCCAGGGTGTCCTCCGCTCACCCCACACCTCCTGTAGTCTGACGACAGGTTTGAATATTGCCAGATCTATGCAACTGGTAAAAATGGCTATTGACAAACCTATGATCAAGACTAATACATATTGTCAACATGATCTAGTAATTACGAGTGCCTTCTCTGACTGCATTTCAAAACATATGGCAACAAATCATACATACCAGGCTTATCCAGTTCCTTGGAAATGGATTCCCATATCTTGCCTTTCAAGTCTGTATCTGGACCATGTGCATTGAAGCTGTTCTCTGCTCAATGCCCTAGTTGATGCACACGCCTGTCTCGTCGCCTCTGGTGTCAAAGGTATTTATCAAAAGTATAGGTTCTATTTATTTTGACGCATTGCTGCACAGTTCCGCTTGCCACACCGAGTCTGGTGGGTAGCAGCCTTTACTGGAAGTAAGATTTAAGACCTGCGCTGCAGAGATAAATATACCTTGTGGTCAAGCGAACAAAACTAGAAGCTAGGGTGTCATTAAAAGGCAATGCAAGAAAAAGAAAATGGTACATGTTTAAATGAAAACAAATTCCAGGATATGTTGCAACAGAATGATGACTAATACAGATGTAAATTTGCTTTTATACAGGAAAACCACAAAGAAAAATAAAACAGGCATTTTACTAATGGCATAATGCCCTAATTCATAAACAATTACCAAGAATTACCTTTGATCTTTAAAAAAAAGTTTCGCTAGAAAAATGCCTTGGAAAGGGGAAAACTGAGGAGTACAATCAGGTCAAAACAGAGGACTGAAAACTAATCTGTAGCAGGCACTGCTGCCATAGATACTGTAGGAATGACGGGTCAAGCAAAGAGCTATATTGGTAGCTCATCCTCAGAATACCCAACAAGCACAGACCTATAAACCTGTTTTTGAGGTGCTTGACAAGGGTGAAATGCAGTACCATACCCTGGGATCTTCAAAACCTCCATGGGTCATTCAAAACCTACATTGAGAGAACTGACGAACTGGGAAGATATTGCATATTATACAAGGTCTTACAATTTGTCAGCTACACTTGAGACTGAAGTATTCTGATCAGATCATTACATCCAAACTGATAACCACAATATTAGGACACTGCTACAAACGTTTGTACAAAAAAAGTTTTGATTTGCAGTCATCTGTAACCTATGCATATACTTCTGTATTTGTTTAAAAACTGGTTTGCAGTGACAGTTTTCAGCTAACCATTAAGTTCATTTTCATTTTTTAATTTTAGGTTTAAGTATTCAATCCCGCTTCAAAACATGCATCTGCTCCCAGTAACCTTGTCTTAACTGTTCTACCTTTTGTTCCATGCCATGTTCAGCTTTAACTGCATTCCTGTTGCAAACTCACCACGACTGCTTTTCAACATGCAAAGCTGGTGAACAAGAAAGAAACAACCCTAATTACAATAAACAGTTGCAGGCTCACATACTGGTGTGCCACCTACCCAACCCGCATTCATGTTAGGTTCCTATTTTGTTATATTTTGCTATATAACAGTAGGTTTTGTTATTCGAACTAATGCATCACTCACATGGAACAGTTACAGAAAGCCAGTTTGCAACAAAACATGCAGCCAAAGAGTTTCTAAACTCCTTTAAAATCACACCATGTCCTGAAGCAGTTATCCATAATTGGTTGTTTTTGTTTTTGTAGTAAGCCGATGAGCATTGAACAAAGAGTGCTGATAAAATCTGTACCAGTATGTCTTTCAGAAGCCAATGTGGGGATGCCTCCTTCAGTGTGAAAACATTGGCACTACACTTTCAATAAGCGGAATGCTAATATAGGAACACAAACCCGCAGAATATGATATAGAGAATGCATTAGACAACATCGTCTGAGGTGGCAGAGAAATGAAAAACTCACAGAATTTTTGAAAAGCATCAACTTTGTTGGCACCTCTTGGTTTTCATTTTTACAGGGTTATATATCCAGGGAGCTATACAGTACATTATATAACTACGCTGCCAAAAGGACTACATCCAAGCATGTAATACATTCTAATTTTAAACCAAGAACAATGTAGTCAGTTAAGTTTTATTATTATTATTATTATTATTATTATTATTATTATTATTATTATTATTATTATTATTATTATTATTATTATTATTATTATTATTTCTTATGTACAGCAGTTTGGCTGCTGTACATTTTCAAGAACTCCAGACACTAAGATATAGCTGTTGAACCAACATTGGATTTTGCTTGAATCCATTATGTCTCCTTCTCCAAATGTTCTGAATCAGAGAGACATTTTCCTTCCAAAAGTCAGCCTGGTGCAACAGCGTTTTCACACACTCAAAAGCTACAAATCACCTCACACAGCAGTAGTGTTTTAAAAAAATTAAAATAAACAAACTCCTTGGGCCCTGGTTGCCATATAGGAAATACTCTGGCACACCAACATAAAATGAATCAACTTCTGTAATAAAATAATAACACCACTACAAAGAGAACTGGATTTTTTTTCAAGGAATTTAATCATAAATATAGTTAGCTGGAGGTACTGGATCATTTTGTATGATCACAATGGAAAATACAGCTGTTGGATGATGGTTTTACTCAACTAAGTGGTTACCCTTTGTGACTGAACATAGGCTGGTTACAACTTTTGAGCCTTTTCAGTAATATGTGTCAATGACAAGAGGTCCTGTCACGAACATATTGTTAAACACAAAGATTCCACACCCTCCAGCAATTGACAGATGACAATAGGTTAAGTGAGCGAGCGGCTCATGGCAGGGTGTTCAGCGAGCGAGTGACTCATAGTGCAGTTGTGAACGAGCAAAGTGAGAGAGACGCTTTCAGGGAGGTCTAACTTGCGACATTCCCACTCAGAGAATTTTTTTTAATGTTGACTTTAAAATCTGCAGTTTCCTGCGACTTAGAAAGCACATTTTTACATTCAGATACCACAAAACATCTGTAGATTTTTCATTATGTCACAAAAAAACCTCACTCCCAAATACTACTATGCTGAAGAGCCTTCCCTGTTTCCTTAACACTGTGCTCAGTTAACTAATTTGCTTGGCAGACTCAAGATACAACCAATTACAAGCTACAGGTAGTGGACAAAAAAATGGAAACACCTGGATAAATGAGGGGCACCAAGTATATTTAAAGAATGGGCTTCCACACAGATGTGGTCATGCGTTAATTAAGCAAATAAAATCCCAGCATGCTTAGGATCATGTATAAAAATGCTGGACAGGCCTGGTTGCCTATAATTATGGCTGCAAGATGAGACCTCAGTGACTTTGAAAGAGGGGTGATTGTCGGGGCGCGTTTGGCAGGAGCTTCAGTGACCAAGACAGTTCAACATGCTGATGTTTCACGTGCAACGGTGTCTAGGTGATGTCGGCATGGAACTCCGAGGGAAAGACATCATCAGCAAAGGGCAACAGTAGGCGGAAGCACATACTCCAGGATCGTGATATCCGTGCATTATTTCGAAGTGCAAGGCAAAACAGGTGAGCAACTGCAGATCAATTGACTGCAAATTTCAACCTGGGGCGCGAGCAGCCAGTTTCATCAAAAACGGTCCGCCGAAAACTCCACAGAGCAGGATATCATAGTGGCCCAACGCCCTATTAAGTGACTTTACATTGGTGTTTCCATTTTTTGTCCACTACCTGTATATGCAAACAGTGAATTTCTTTGTGATGTTTTATGTTGTATCACTGTAACACCTATACATAGAACATACGTGAGTCAAACAGTTATAGCTGGAAATTCAGAGGAATTAAAAAAGAATACAAGTAAGATAAATGCACATACCAGACAAACCAGGTGCAAACTAACACAAATTCCTTCAGTGGCCACATTTAAACCATTATTTTATGCAACACATTAGATATATGCAAACTGAGTATCACTGCATTAGGGATGGTGATCAAACCATTGGTGGCTGTACCCTCTTGCACCTGATTTGGATTTAGGGCAAACAACAAGTGAAAGATTACAAGTGACCTATTTGATAAGGTACAGTGAGAGAAAATGAGTTTCAGATGCCTTCTGTCATGGATTCATAGACTGAAACTTTTATAACTCTAAAAAGCATCTAGAAACCCTTTTGAGTCTAAACAAATTTACTTTAATATATTTAGAACAAATTCCTACCGCAGAACTCGCTTGAAATAAGCACTATCATTGTAAGCAAGATGGATCTGTATTCCTGGTAAAGTGTTTTAAAAAACTAAGTGGTCTTAAAAATATGTGTGGTACAGTTTGCTTATGAACTTGCTGGGTAAAGGACTGAAAAACACAGCATTTAAACATACTGTACAGTATCCCATGCTTCTCAGCTCTGCTGCAGTATGTGGTAGTAATCTCAAGTGTAATATAAACCAGATACCAGCGCTGTTAATTTATGAAGTCAAAGCTTAGTCTTTCTATTATTGTTTTTCAAATAATCAATTTTAGCTTTTAAGTAAACCAGGTTCAATGCATGTCAAGGATAGATGGTCAACCACAACACATTCATCTTTTGGGCAACAGAACTATGTAACTTTGATTATTTCCCTATGGTAAATTTTGTTGGGGGGGGATTAAGATTAAAGTCATCTTTTCTGAGATATTTATGTAACGCAGACAAAACCCAACAAAAAATCAGTGTGTACTGCTCAAGGGGTGGTTTTACATCATTTGAACTCTCTCCTGTCTTAAAGGCCCTTGCAAGGTATATCTGTGCATGCCGATCAGAGTGTTTGAAGATTCCAAAGAGGTTTTGACAGTGGGTGGGAGAGCCCTTATCTTGAAAATGTATGATCTGGGTCATAGGCCATGAAAACGATCTTCCTGTGTGGAGGGTTTAAATATAAATGAAAACAGAGAGACAGGGAGGTACATAGGAGGCTCATTATATATATATATATATATATATATATATATATATATATATATATATATATATATATATATATATATATGAGTTTACTTTGGATAGCTGTATGAATGCTGTTTAAATCCATCTAATAATGTTGTACTTTTACCCTGGTGGTGATTGCAATAATCTAACCATTGAGCAAATGGTTTGAGGAGAATGACAATTCAGGCATCTTCCTTGGCCATCGCAATCCCTGGTTTCCAATCCAGTTGAGCATGTTTGTGACGACTCTGAACAATGAATCCATCACCACGATCCTCTCCTACACAAATTGTATGATATATAAATGCCTGAATACTGTATATATATATACTGTATATATATATATAATTCACCTATAATATATATTATAGGTGAATTAGGTGACTCGTGTTTAAGTTATTTTATTCAGCAGATATTCACCCATACCATAGGAATAGCTCCAGTTATTTAACCAGTTCATTGTCTTGTGTAGCAGTTCCTTTACTATGATGTGTGGCGTTTTCATCAACCTTAAATGGTGAGTGTCTTTTCCCTTTAAATTTTATTCAAAATAGCGTCCCTAGTTTACCACCTGAATTTTATGTTGTTGCAAGCTTGTACATTAATAATTATTTTTAGATTTAATTTAAACAAAAGCATGGTTGATAAAACCGTCAGAGGTGAACTTTGAAGGGAAATCCAATATTAACAATAAGCCTGGCTGTTCAAAAACAATTTGCAACAATGGGTGGAACATAGTTAGGCAATTCACAAAATAATAACAGATAATAGACTGCAGAGAATTGCAAGACAATAATTACATCGAGGGGTTTTCTGACATTATAAAACACAATAGTGATTTATAAAATATAAAATTACTTTCTTGCAATTCTGCAGACCGCATTTTATTCATTACTAATACATACCATATGTTAAAATGTTGATTAAATGAGAAACACAGGTGTTTTGCTAACTGAATACATTTTATTAATTTTTGCAGTTTAAACTGTGAACATTTAATACGTATAAGCTAATGAGCTTTGTAGTTTTATAAACTACATGTAATATTTGTGATGTTACAAATATACTACTCTGGCTATTTTTTTTGCAGAGGCTGAATTTAGAGTCATTAATACAGATTGAAATACTATTATTCCAGTTATTCCAATTATAATACACAGCCATCTATTATTGTCATTTTTACATGTAAACCTGCTCTGGATGTTCTGCTTATATAGGCTACTGAGTTGCTTGTTAATTTTTCCAAATTAGTTCCAAACCAATCTTAAACCACGACAGCAAGCCAAACAGCTCAACAGCTTGTTGTGTGCTGCAAGGATAAGACCAACATGTTTTTTTTTTCTCTGCCATGCGTTGCTATAACAAACCTAATGGATTCTGTTGATGTTAAGATCTTAACTGTCTACGGTCAAGTGCTCACTTCAGCTGGCACAACCATTAAACTGTGGCAGCAATACACACAATATTATAAAAAAAAACACTGGCTAAGAGTGAGAAATGCAATGTTTTGGCTGCCCTCCACACATATTTATAGCATTTTATATTATGAGTGATCCTTGCAGTATATTTGGGCAAAACAAGAAAAATATAATTGTACGGGACAGTTGGAAATACCAATATCCCAGATTTCCTATACAGTATAGTTAGTTTTTTCTTCTCTACATTTGTGCTCTACACTGCTTATTCTAATACAAACATACATCTAAATACATTTAGTACAACATCCTGTGCAGTATGTCTTCTCAATTTGACAGTTCAGTTACATGTGCCCGAACTTAATTTGCCATTTAGGGGGGCATTTAATAAAAAAAAAGAGACACAACAAAGTCTAGCTACTGATATTGCTGGGATCCATTTCATATAACTGTGAATCAGGGCAGAACTACTATCGTCCTTAAAGTGATTGTAGCTGAGGAGATAGTTCCATAAATCCTAGAGGTTTTGCACTTCCATTAGAAACATAGGTCTCAAGTGTACCACTTTGAAAGAAACACAAGCTATAGCATGTTTCCATGCCTTACTCGTAGGAAATCTATTACACTTTCTAGGCCATTTTACCTCAGCAATGTCTTCTGGGCAAAATCATGGTTACATGTCAGTCAGTAGGAGTAGCAGCTGGTGGTTAATGACAAGGAAGAAGCCGTTGAAGAGTGGGGATCATTTTACCCTACAGGTGAAATCACCAAGGAAGTGTAACACTATCTGAAAGCATGGCTAGCAAAAAGACATTTCTTCAACCTAGTTTTGTTCCAGATATCATATTAAAAAATGCATAGTTACTATAACACATTTATTTGAGACCTATATACGAATCAATGTGGAAATATCTTGTTATCTACAATAATTGAAAGTAAACTGAATTCTTATTTGTGAAAGACTTGCATATTATTTTACAAAGAGAACTCATTACTATTATTTTATGATGAACTTACGCTTCCTGGAGGGAATGTTGCCAAGGCATTGGGATCAATTTCAAAAAGTGTGACTTCTGAATGCCAGCATGGCAGAGGTGACCTCAGTTGAAAAACAATGGATATTCTAAGGAACATAGTTTTATGATTCTGATTAGATGTGACCAGAACAGATTCTTGTAAGCCATGAAGCTCTTCTTTATTGTTGTTTTCCAGTGTTTTTTTTTAAATTTTTTTTAACTCATTTATGTTTGTAAATGTGTATTGTGTACTCTGATGTGAATTGTTCAAGACTGAAAAGAAAAGAAACCACAAAATATCTAAATGACTTAATAAACACTACCATATGGTATATACTTCATGGTGGATTCAAATATGCTGCAGACTGTCATATTTAGGACTTAAGTATTGTTATTTTATTTTTTGGGGGGATATTTTTAGATGAATATCCTGTTTACAGTATCAGCATGCTGGAGCCAAATGAAATTAGCCTAAAGCTAAAAACAAGAACCATAGGTCCATAATCTCCAGATCCATCTTTGCAGGAGTCCATATCAATCCAACTTACAAGCTAAAAGATCTTAGGCAGTCATTTTTTGGCAAGCAACAGTTTTAATGTTGAAATCATATTTTGTGTAGAGGTTAGGTTCAGCTGACTTTAATAAAACAGAACAATTTATTTAACTTTATTTTATTTATCTTTTCCAGCCATTGTGTTACCAGCAATGATACAGCAGCTTTTTTTTGTTATAGTCAATATAAAACAAACTCAAAAACTGTGTGTGTACTTGTAACATGGAGAGCCCTGTTGCTGGTTCTTGCGCGGATGTGTGTACCTGGGGAACAGGAGACGCGTTGCTAGGCAACTAATTGAGCAGTTAGGCTCGCCTGGCACTGAGCTGATCAGGAGGTCCGATTGGCTGGGGCCATGCCGGGAGGCTGCGAAAGCTCAAAAGGCATCACAGCTCGAGGTTACTGCATGGCCATAGTCGTACAGACGGGTTGTAAGTGAAAGCTTGCTGTGTTGACATCAAGGAGGAGAGCGTCCGCTCCATGGAGAGAACTACTACACAAAGACTGTGCTCGTGAAGGCATTGCCCAGCTGAGGCCGTTTGAAAAGGTCGCTGGAAGAGGCCGGAGTAGGATGCCGGGACTCCGGGAGCCCAAAAGTAGGTCAGTTTAGGGGATGTTGCTCCCAAACAGTATAGAGGGTTTGTGTAGTGTAGTAGGTTCCTGGAGCGGGACGTTCCTTTTAGTGGGACTAGCGTTCGCTTTGTGTGGCAAAGTTCTTTTGTTTTCTTTATTAAATCTGACACTAGGGCTACCATTGCTGGTACCCTAGTGGCAGCACATCAAAACCAAAGCCTATCTCCACATCGGAGAACTAACTAAACTTCTTCCAGTTTCCTAAATTAAATTACCAGACAGCTAATCCGTTTACTGGTTTTAAACCAAACTGTGTTTCACACAAGTATTTTAAACTCACTCAACAGTGTTTTCTCTTTTTAGCAGGCGCTGGGTCTACATGCAGGTATCAGCCTGGAGTCCGGCCCACTACTTCTTCTTCTTCTTTTTAGCGGTTGTTGGCGCATGCCATCTAAATGGCGATGATGAGCACCCTCTATCTTTATATATGTACATATAGTTCTTCCCTTATATCTTCTACAGTTTCCCTATGCGTTTTATACATTTTAATATACATTTATGTTTCTCCACTTGTTTTTCTCTCACTTCTACCTTCAAAATATAATTTACTCTTGCTACTTCAATTTCTATATCCCTTAACTTTCTATTTAATATGTTTCTTTGCTGATCATATGTATTGCATTTCATGAATATATGTTCCACTGTTTCTTGTTCCCCACAATTATTGCATAACCTACAAATGTAGCTAATAGCTATTAACTTACTGTGTTTTACTTCCTTTGGTCATCAGATTGTGGAAATAATTTACTTTCCAAGCGACAGGTGGTGCTGTGGGCTGCTAAACTGCTAAAAGTGATACTTCTTTTAATAAACTAGCTCTCTTTGAGATGATCCGATTCAGTACAGTATTCACATAAAATGGGTTGGTCTCATTGAAAAAGTGGGCAATGAAGACAATGGACTAAAGGTTGCTTTGTTAATACATGATCTCTCTACTGGAATTCAGTTGGACTGAGATTAACCCATAGAGAGATATATAGATAAAAAGAACACAGAGGTACTACAGGTAAAACTTTAGGGGTGAGTCTGACAAGACAAGCAATTTAAACTGCCAGTATTTCTACAATTTCACTTCTGGTTACAAGCCCTTTTCTTTAACCACTGGACCACACAGCCTCTGATTCTTATAAGCGGCTGATTCTTAAAAAATGACCAATATAATTACAATTAGCAAAAGCGTGCCTCCGCATATCAGCAGTTTAAATACAGTATACAAATGTCAATGGTGCTCAATCACTGAGGACAATACATCAAAACAATCAAAACAAGTCCTCGTGGGTAAGCAGCTTGTTATATGATCACGATTATGTTTACTAAAGGCTGCAGAATCCTATTTTACTACAGTATACTTGAGAAGTGATCGTCTCGTGAGAGTGCCTAGTTTAACTGCCGTGTGGTGCTACATGTAATGGCCTTTGAATTAAAATGACATTACGGTAGAGTATTTTATTCAGTAACAGAGAACACAAAAAATACCTGTACAATGCAGTAGCGCGTCTTTTTTTTTCCTGCCATGTCGACAGACATATACTGCATGACTTGCTTTTTTTCTACTGGGAGTCGCTGTGGACCAGGGATTATACCGCACACACTGTGTACGTGCCTAATCACGCGAGATGTGATCAAATTCAAATTCAGAAACAGCTGTATTGGTTGTACACGTCATTGCACTTGATGCAGTATCGTATTACATGTAGTCAGTTTCCCCCGAAATTATTCTTGCAAGCGGAGTATTTTAGCATGGTTAGTATAGGAATGATTTGGTCCCAGTGGTTTTGATCACTATATGCGGTTGATTCTTATATCAGTAATTCTTATAAATGGAGTGCACTATATTACACAGTACACCATGAAATATTGAACAAGCACAGCAACAGTATCAGGACACTATAGTTCTACAAATATTAGGAGGCAAATACTGGCTATATTGGAAGGTAGTGGATACAGAAAATGAAGTCTTATGCAAGTGTACTCATAGATTCAAATGCATTTGGTCTTTGTTATTTAATTAGGGTTTACTAATCTAATTTCCAAGGATGGCCCTGAAAGACAGCAACTGCAATATCACACAAACCACACTCAGTTAGTTACTAACAAGTGACAATCAAATTGTTAAAATTACAAAATGGTGCATATTTCAAAATAAAATCTCCAGCACTACCAACTTAGTTGGTTGAATTGGTAGCTGTAATAAAGCAAGCATGGGTAACATATTTCTTTATTTGACAAATGTGTGGGGAAATAAACATTTGCAGACTGTGTATTTTCCTTTAGGTCATGTATTACATACTAATAAGCAGTTGATAATGAGCATTAATATTCACAGATCACACAGAAGCAATACTGTCCATTCATTAGCTGCAACTGGAAGTCTTTCAGAAGTAATTTAGTGCTACAAAAGCCACTTAAAATAAATACATTTGCATAATCACTAAGCATGTGGCTGGTAAAATAGCCAGGGGACTCTGAACCAACTTCAGTGCATTTATTAAGGCAAATTTATTGCAGTTGTAGGTATTTGCCCTTGCTTCAGCCGAGACCTGGTCATAAACCAGATTTAGAAAAGGAAGCGCTTGTAATGGTGCATCAGAAACAGGCTTTGGGCTTATATTTGCTAATGACATTTACATTCTAGTGTTGATAACACTGTGCATGAGTGAAAGGGTATATTCCTATAAATTAATTTTATGTTGAGAGTTTTTGAACCAAAGCATTCCAGTGTGTGAGGATGTCAAAACATGTTTTTTTTTTTAAAGCAATGTTACATCTTTTGAAACGTGACTAACAGTAGGGGAAAAAAAACACATACAAAAAGACAACATGACGAACCTTATGGGCCATAAAAACACAAAAAGGTATGAACATGTGAAAAATGGACAATTATTTTGATATTACGGGCTTGTTCAAATAACTTATTTTCTTAATAATTTATCCATACTTCTAATTAGCATTCATCACATACAGTTGAACATTTCCTGTAAAATGTTATAAGTATAACAAGCAATATAACATTTATATTTTGCTTAGTTCCAATTGAGATTAAATATGTACTTTCTAAACGTCCTTACAACTATTAGGTCCATTTCTATAAGGCAAAGGGGGAGAAAAGATATTAGTTCTTCAATGTTTTCTTAAGCACAATCGTTCACTTTAAGTACATCAAAGTAGTAAGGATGGAAACATAGCTCATCTAAAATGTTATGTCTTCTAGTCCTCAGTGGCTAGATAATGCTGCCTGATAAAATTAAAACAGTGACCTTAAACCTTGGTCACAATCTACTGCAACCATTTTTACATTTAATAATAATATAATAATATAATAATATCTTTATTTTTATACAGCGCCTTTCATAGTGGATCACCATCACAAAGCACTTTACAGAGGTAGGCTGTGAACTGTGCTTTATATGCAGAGTCACTTAAATAGAACATTGATTTAACATCTCATCCGCAGGATGACTTTTCAATATGACTAAAACCTGGATTAAATCTTAAGTATATCACCACTTGTTATGATACTGTGTATAGAGACATTATTTCAATGGTGTGCCATGCAGGTTTAATCTGATCCAGATCCAGGATCAAGAAGCTCACCTCTCAAAGTGCAGATCGTTATTCTTATCATACAGTTTAGACTGTTGTGAACAACTGTACTCTTGTTAACGTATGAGCAGTGTATGGTTGATCTGCACTGCCTGTAATATTGTCATGAATCGGCTGTGTGAGGGCACCAAGCATTGTCCTGCAATAGTGTTTATTTTCCGAAAGTCTTGTAGCAGCCTGTTTCGCTGTGATAATTGAGCTCAGCATTGTCTGATGATAAAACTTGAAAAACATTCTCTAGCATCCAGCACTACATGTAAAACAAAGCAGAGCAAGGAATATTATAACTTAACATAGTTATGCCAATAGGTCTATCAATAAACAAGCCATATTATAACATTTTGTACATGTTATTGTTTGTGTTTGTTTAGCACTTCCCTTTAATAAGCTGCATGTTGGCATTATAGGTACTGTACAGCATTGAGCAGATATATCCCACTGGAACTGGTTCTGCCATTTGGTGCTACTTGTGTTTGTACTTAATAAATGCTCAGTTAGTAAATATTCTATATTTTATATTGAAACACCTGTCAAGTTTTGTGTGTTTACTATTACAAAAACAGTAACTTAACTGCTACGCTCAGCAGTAATTCTTTACCTTTGACCCCCACTATTAAACAAAGTTAGGCGCCCCTGAACAGTAGCATATATAATGAAAATAACAACTGCCATTGGCTGAACTGTAGCAGCATCTCTTCATACAGGCAGTAGGTAAAGCAGACAAATAGAGAATGAAAATACAAGGATACATGATGAGGTTGTACTACATGGGATAACCAAGGCAGTTACAATGCTTTTCCCTACAGTGAAGACACAGTAAATAGTACATCACATACTAACCAATTATGTACCTTGCATTATTCATCATTAGGGCCAGTGATTTCTGGATATTGACAAAATTGCAGTGTTTTTCTTCCGAAATTACCTTTCATTTCCAAAATCACTTGATACTTCCGATTTCACCCCTTTGCGCTTCGTCCATTTGAGCCGTTCACTTTCCAGTGGACCATCTGTGTGCTCTAATAAAAAAGCTGTTCTGCAAAGCCCTACTCAGGCATGCTTGTTACAGAGACCACCTTATCGACCACGGCGTTGAACGCCCGACATTACCGCCGGAACCCATTGTAGCAAGATGGAATACTTGGTTCAAAGCCGTGAAGTATCACTGCCATCGTGTGGAGTACTACAAAGGGTTCGTTGCTCAGGAAATCGAAGTGCACGATGTGACTGCTGTCTTAGAGGAGCTAAGTGTTTTACTGCAGAGAGAATCGCTTGTGGCAGATTTAAATTTTGTCCAAGGTCATGCTGGCTATATTTACTCTAATCATTTTTTACATTCTTGTCCTTTTACATTATTTTGTTTTTTTCTTTTCTGTTTAATAAGAAGGCATTGGCTGAAATGTATGTCTGATTGACTGTGTTTTACCACAGCAATGACTGAGTGATTGAAGCTCTTTTTTATGGTACTATAATATAACTGTTGAGTATGCACAACATGTGCAGTATCCTTTGATTTTTCTGATTCTATCCAGCTGATGCCTTTTTTTGTTATTTAGTATTTCAGTAATAGTTTTCTGGATGTTGAACATCTGTGTTGTCTTACCTAATTTAAGACGTACAATATACCCAGTGTAGGAGTTACAGCACTGTTACAGTGTGAAAAGAGGATTTAAAAATATGTTTGTCCATTTGAGAGATACCACACATAGTTAATATCAATCCTGGAGGAATCATTTGGATGGGATCTTAAACTGTCAGAACATTCACAACCACAGGTCAATGGTGCATGGGCTTACATTTGTAATTTTTCCAACAAATCCAATATCCTGTATTGGTATTACAATATCTATTCCATTCACTGTTGTATTTAAAACCTTGAAAAGTAGAAACAAATATTTTAAACATAAATGTGTAAATCTTTCTTGATTGTAAAAGCTCTTCAAAAATTCATCTCATCTTGCAAATGAGACAGAAAGCAACCTTTACTTAGCCTTCTTAGCTTTTATTCTTTATAAATCCCTCAATCAAGACACATTTGACACAGGTTAGGCAGTCAGAATAACAAGTAGCAAATTCACAGTTAACATGACATCGATCAGCAGATATTTAAAGACTTCCAATACATATAAATGCAGATTAATTACTGTTTCTAAGATCAGCATTTTAAAATCGTACATATGTTGTCAATTAGATTTGTAGCGATGAGGCACGGGATGTGATCATTGTGAAACTGTGACCATGACATCATTCTTATTATATTTTCTTTGGCTTCTCGTGTCTGCTCTGTGTATCCTCATCTCCTGAAGTTGTTTTGTTTTTTCTATCCACCACCAACTGCATGTTAGCAGCTTAGACCCATCAAGTATTATCAAGCCCTCAATCTGACACTAAAAGAGAATTTATGCTGGGAAAGATCCAAATTTAATTCAAGCAAAAGACTGAATTAGCTAGATTAGGCATCTGACAGGACTTCAGCAGCAAGAGGAGTAGATGCTAATCCTGCTCATTCACAGTTTTAAAATATCTGTCTTTCATGCTTTGCATTTGTATTATTCATTTCTCTGTATAAATTATTATGGATTTTCTTATCGTTACTGCATCTTGTAAAGCGCTTTGTGATGGTGGTGCACTATGAAAGGCGCTCTATAAAATAAAGATTGATTGATTGATTGATTGATTGATTGTTTGGTTTGCATGTGTCATTGTGTCTTTGGGGACATTACTGTAATATGCTCCCTATTCCTATCACCCTCAAGTGAAATCCACACAATGAAGAAAATTTAACCAAATCACTGCACTGTGTTTGAAAGTTTCAAACTGTTAAAGGTGCTATTGGCCAGTTTCATATGAAATCTGTTGCATGGTTAAACAGGCAGAAAGACCCATAGCTCTTAAAGCAAAAACATTACAACCATCTGCAGTACATAAACCACCAGGTACAAACCAACCACAAGATTTAGGGATTGGGGATTAAAACGTTTATAAAATGAATAATAACCTTTCTCCAAAAGGTCCTCCAATATTGTTTTTATAAAAAGAAATAAGTATGTTGTTGTTATGTTTGCTTTGGGGAACCCATCTGCACTTTATATACATTATAGATCAACTGTGAATACATTTACACCCTGTGGTTAGCAAAATAACTATATGATTAGATTTCTTCAATAAAAGCCAGGAAAAATTCAGCATATAAGAAGTCTGCATGGAAATGTAGCCGCCATGCTAAATCACAGTCATGCTCTTTTCAACTCAGACAGAACTTTCAAACAGTCTATACTGTTGTTATTTCCTAAATCAACTGGAAACAGATGGCATAGAAAAAAACAGTGCCAGTAATTTTTTTCACATCCTAAATGACATTGTTTTTAATTATGATTTATCATTTTATGATGGCCAAGGTAAACAAGAAAAGCGATATGTACCAATTTACACAACACCGCTAATCCAACCTCCAACATGTTTTCCCAAATATGAACTGGAATATTATTCCAATGGAACGAGTCTGTATTGGATAACAAAGACACCTTATGTTACCAATATGTATCTTATCTCAATAATACACATCTCATGGGTTGTGCAAACATTCTGAAACTACTTTCTGAGATCCGCTGAACAAACCTTGTATCATCCTAATAAAGACTTAGTTCTGACATATTTAGTTTACCTTGCTAAAATTAGAAATACTTCTGTTTGATTTATGAGTTTATACTGTTTACAGTTATGATCTACAAAAGAACAAATAATATGGTCTGTTTCCCTGTGAAAACACAGGGACACACAGATTATAAGCCAATATCTTTTACTTGTGTAGCTTTCAACATGCCACCAAAATAGGTGCAGTGGGTACTTCTGTGGTTCTCTTAACAGTTCTGCTTTTAAAGTCTGCTCTTTAACTGTGTCAAGTTCTTAACAATTATTCAAACTAAATGAAGTAAAGAACTCCACAGTGCCCTTATACAAAGTCATCTACTTACGACCTCTAATAACATTTGAAATAGAAAAAGGGGCTTGTGTGGGAGCTTGTTGTTGGTTCAGAAGCTGCTTGATTTGAGCCGAGAAGGTCATTTAACTACCTTTGTGGAAAAAGTCCTTTCCAGTGGTTGTGTTGTTCATAGCATCAACAGCACTTTCATTTTTTTCTTCTCATTTTCAGAAAAACCTTTCATGAGACTCCATAGCTTCTTTCATTTCCAGTAAACTCAAAATGCGTTGCAGCGTGTCATAGTGATGTTGTATGTTATAATCTTTTATAACTGCAACCGTTGCACTGCAAATCAGACATATTGCCTTGCCGTCAAAATTATTAATTGAAAGGGGGCTCCTGAGTGGCGCATCTGGTAAAGGCGCTCTACGTGGAGTGCAGGATGCGCCCTATAGCCTGGGGGTCGCCGGTTTGAGTCCAGGCTATTCCACTGCTGACCGTGGATGGGAGTTCCCAGGGGCGGCGCAATTAGTCGGCGCCGCCGGGGGCCTTAGGTCAGCCAGGGTGTCCTCGGCTCACCGCGCACCAGCGACCCATATAGACTGGCCGGGCGTCTGCGGGCTTTCCTGTAATCTGCCCAGAGCTGCGTTGTCCTCCGACACTGTAGCTCTGAGTTGGCTGCATGGCGGGCCTGCTGAGTGAAAAGAAGTGGTCGGCTGACAGCACACATTTCGGAGGACAGCATGTGTTCATCTCCCTGAGTCAGCGCAGGGGTGGTAGCAGTGAGTTGAGCCTAAAATACAATTGGATATTTCAAATAAGCCATGCTAAAGCTCACAGGGAATTATATTAAATTTCCCACACAGAGGACAGGTTTACAGGATGTGCTATTGATTGTACTCACATAGCACTGTTACCCAGATCCATGGAGCCTCAATATTTCTCAAGTAAGCAGAACCAAAAGAAGAATTTGCCATTGCACAACATGACTTTTATTGTACAGTATATGCATTAAAAGAGAAATCAGACAAGGAATACATGTTAAAATTAAAAGGTAAGCAGTGCAGTTTCATTTTACGTTGACTCTGCCTGTCCCTTGCTGAGTGCTGTGTCTGCTGATCGCTCATTTTCAGTCAGTGTAAGCCACCTCCACCTTCACAAAAAGCTACCGACCAAAAGATACGCCTGGACTGCTGGGGCTTTTGATATCACGGTGGTCACGGGTAAGTCTCTGATATTATCGTGCACATTAAATTATCGCTCACAATACATGTAGTGTGCATGGTATGGGTATGTAAATTAGCCAAATACTGTACACGTATTTTAATGCATTCTCTGTTAGTAAACAGGGCAGTAAATTTAGATTTATCATACACATTAGGCAAGAGGAAGAAATGAAGACTGCACACTCTCCAAAATTGGTAATTATGTGCATCAATGCCTTTTTTTCGTTTAGCATTCTGTTCTGTAAGTTTAATAAAGTATCAGTATTAAACTGTCTAATTTTTGTGTTGAGGTAGGTGATGCACCTAGGAAACACTGTACGCTGCTTTCTATTCAATGTATATTAAAAAAATGTAAGAGAAAGACAGAAATACACATTTTAGGTGCAGAGGTACAAGGAAGCATGTGTTACTGGGTAGCTAGCATTGTGAGGCTCGAAATGGATCAATTATGTTAATTCATGGTGATCAATAATAGATTAATTCTTGCATATTTATGTTGACTACAACAAATCTTATTTTTCCCTCAAAAACTAACGACAGTGAAGTCATCAGTTTTAACAGTACGACATAATCAGTACACTTCTCCGATTGTTGTCAGCCAATTAGTTTCAGCTTTCCCTGACTGTTAGGATGTGCCAAGTGGCCAAAGATGGTATTGCAGGGAAGCACACGGACAACAGAAGTTTCGTTGCAAACTTTTTTTTTCCCTTTATTTTTCAAATGGTCCAAGAACTGAACTGAACAAAAGCATATCAAAACAAAATTTCAAAGAAAAAAATAACTTTTACAAAATAAAATAAAATAAAAAAACCTCCTAAATGCAGGATGATGAAACTGTTTTTAGCAGTAAAACAGTAAAGAGATATATTACTTTGTATAGCCAGGACACTCATGCAGCACCTCCCCCCCCTCCCCCTCTCCCTCTCTCCCTCTCTCTCCTCTCCCTCTCCCTCTCTCTCTCTCGCTCTCTCTCTCCCTCTCTCTCCTCTCCCTCTCCTCTCTCTCTCTCTCTCTCTCTCTCTCTCTCCCTCTCCCTCTCCCTCTCCCTCTCCTCTCTCTCTCTCTCTCTCTCTCTCCTCTCTCTCTCTCTCTCTCCCTCTCCCTCTCCTCTCCCTCTCTCTCTCCTCTCCCTCTCCCCTCTCCCTCTCTCGCTCTCTCTCTCTCGCTCTCCTCTCCCTCTCTCTCTCTCTCTCTCTCTCTCTCTCTCTCCCTCTCCCTCTCCTCTCTCTCTCTCTCTCTCTCTCTCTCTCTCTCTCTCTCTCTCTCTCTCTCTCTCTCTCTCTCTCTCTCTCTCTCTCTCTCTCTCAACCCTCCTCCTCTTACTCTAGCACAGCCTCCCTTTTATACTCAAGCTGAAATCACTCCTCCCCTTAGAAGAAACCAAAAATGTAACTTTAATTAACTTTAAAATCCATTTCTATATTATTAACACCTCTATTATATAACTATATCACCAAGTTATCTAAAAAAAAAATCACTAGGTTTAATATCACTTATTTTAATATAAAATGTATAATTTTATTTTTTATATAAATCACAACACCCCTTACTTTAATCATGGCATGGTCTGCCCTTCAATTACACACCGGCATCCTTTAAATTTGGCTTGCGCCTTGCAAGCAGGCTTTACGGTAAAAACGAGGTATCATCTACCCCTCACAAACATGGTGCCTCATTGTACTGCTCGACTCACCCAAACATGGCGACGCCCAAGCACCACACTGATGCTAACAAACACCATTTACAAACAAACAAGTAAGTATTTGCTCTTAGTCTTAATCTCCAATTTAAAATTTAATTTTACTGGCCTAGACAATTTAGGTTACTGAATAACAAACTACGCATTTCTCTGTGAATGTGCACCTTCACCAGGAAACGCGCACTGAGCATTCAGCACCGCTTTAACCTAACTTTATTTATGTTTGTCTTTCTCTTTTTTTTTTCTATCCTGGAATCCACCCGCGGCCACCTACAACCCCACAGGTAAGTCAGTACTTTATATATATATATATATATATATATATATATATATATATATATATATATATATATATATATATATATATATACTTTATGCAATTGCAAATGTAAAACAATTCGTATGCATTTAAATAAAACAATACAGTATTATTATTTTCATTGTGTTCTTAAGAAACAGTCCCGCTTTGCTCCACAATTCCTTTAAAACACGTTCACTTGTTAAAAGCTTTATTTTTTATAAGGGATGGGACGTGAACCATCACACTGACATACAAAGGCTGCAGTTTTCATCATGGTGACAACAAATGTTGTCTGCTGTTGTTGACAGTTCTTACATATCTTTTATCCTTATTTTAGGTACCTGATGTGAAAATGCACAAACACAGCTATCCATCTCTTGGTTCTACTCTCCAGATGCACTGGACATTAATTTAATATATTCATCTATTATCTACAGATACTTCAATGCCTCTATGTAGGAAAACTGTTGCAAAAATTTCCCTAAATAATATTATAATAAGAACTAATTGATTACCTTACTAGTTTTCTTGGCTTTGGAGTAAGGTGGGAAATGAATCCTCATGTTGATATTTTTAGAGAACATTATTCTTTCATTTGTCTTATAATGAGAAACGCTTTCTCATTAAGAAAGGCATTTTTGTCTGAGTAATTCCTTTTGACAAATTACACTTGACACATGTTATTCTAAAATGAACATGCTACGTGCAAAATTAGCAAGCATGTAACAGGAAGTTACTCAGATTCAAAGTGGTCTTTCAGAGTTCATGAAGCTCTCACTAAAAGACCAGTGTTGCAAATATGAGTCATTTGTATGATTATCATCGGCAGTGCGTGAGTCTTTCGTTTGGGGAGGCTATTCCACACTTTTCCCCCTGCATGTATGTATAAGATACACACACATATATTTAAGACTTGCATTATTTTTTTTTTATTATTCTGTTACTAGTGAGTCTGAATACTAAGTTTCATTCATTGTGTTGAGTTTGAAAAATAGTCGGACTGACAAACACAAATAAAAGCTGTAAACCGGATTCATTCTCATGTGTCTTTTTGAGAACTTGTATAATAATTTATAGCACAAAACAGACCTCGAAACCACTCAGGGATGCTACACATATATTTGACATTTGTTTTTTTTTCAACATAAGGCGACCAAATAAATGAAGTTTATTATAAATACTGACTATTAAGCTTCTAAACACACACTTACTATCATACTTATAATCAAGGGGCATTCAACGTATTTCATAAGGTATATTTGCACAAAAAACTGCATTCTTACTGTAAACTTTCAAATATCTATATGGAGCTCAGATCGGCAGGAAGAATGGACGTTAAACCTGCCAAGCATTGTCTCCTCGAATTACATTGAAATCCAACTAAATCCTGTATTTTGGACCTTGTTGATACTGCAACAGGACCAGCATAGGCTTGTTTACCTGTGTATCATCTTCATCAGAATATTAAAACTTGTTTTATTTTTAGAGTACAGTAAGCAGACTGATGCGGTTTTCTGCTTTCCTTGCATTCACTTTTTCAGAAGTTCAAAAGACCCCGTTTTCATGGAAAATGGAGTGAAGGACTGGAAAAATCTAAAGAAGAAACATTTGTAATTTGTTCAAACAGTTGAATGAAGTATGTTCTGACTGTAGCTTCACAGTTATCAAATTCTCACAAAACAGTGGTGTGTGAAAACAGACAGTATGCTGAAAATATTTTGCCACAAGTTCTTTAAAATCAGATTCGGATCAAGCTGTTCGAATAAATGTAGAAATTGTGAAGAGGATGTTCCAGGCAAGGGAATGAGCGAAAAGGATTCAGAGTTTTCGTTGGCTGCCTCCTGCAGCGGTATGGGGGGCTCAGATCAGTGGGAAGAATTGACGTTAAGCCAGCCAAGCATTGTCTCCTCCAATGACATTGAATACTACTCAGAGAAAGCAGATGCTGAACGGTGTATCGATATGCACAGTAAACTACTGGTACAAAATGGACGAAACAAGAAGTACCAGGTTCTTCAAACATAATGCTAAAGAAGACCAGTAGAAGAGATTCCTTCATTGTTTTTTGGACGGTGTGGACAGTTTAGACATGGGCGATAGTCCATTTTAAAGAGCCATTGTCACTCGAATCAAAATAACAAAATGAACAGTGTGGGCAGATACGCAGCTTTTACATGTAACTCATTTCAAGGTGCTTTAAGTTGTTACGTACTACTTACATGAATTCAAAAGTGTGAATTACTCCACACAAAACAAAGAGCTCCTTCTGATGCCCTTTTTTATCAATTATTGAGTAAAGGGATTTGATATCATAAAAACAAAGTACAGACCATTTTTAAAGTGAGTTCTACGAAAAGTGATATTTCCGTGATGTCTGTCACATAATGCATAAATTGTGTATATATCTTTTTTAAATGCCAAATGACTGTAATGAAAGAGCCGGGCTCCTTATTGAAACATCATGAAACCTGTTAATTATGCAGTTTCAGAGGATTTGCCACTTAATGTGATAACTTTTAAGGTACAGTATTGTTCATTACTGATGACTGAATGAGCTGAGGCAAGCAGTGCCGAATGCATGCAAGTTGGATGATAGTTGGATGATTATTATATGTTTCTAAGAATTTGACTTTCAAGAATCAATGTTTAACAAAGCAGGTCCATTTTAATGAATATGCTTGGAATCAATGTTGCCCAAGTTTAAGGCCTGGCCTAGTATTGAGCAATGAGCAGATATACAAGACTTGCTACCAGGGTTCCATATTTTGGCTCCTTAGCAGAGAGAAGATGGTTGCAGTTAACATAAGCAGTGCATTTTTAAGGAATGACTTATGACAGACCAAAGAAGTATAACTTAACCTAGCTATCCATGAATGTGGGGTTGCAAGCTTCTCTAGGTACACAAAACAGAAGGGTCTTTTATTTATGTCTGAATCCCTAAATTGAAACCCGAACTGTTGAAAGACATCATGGCCACTGTTTCCCACAGTAAAAAAAAAAAAAAAAACAACTTGTCAGGTGACGTCAGCAACCACTTGAGTTTAAATTCTCTATTAATATACAAAGAACTTACTTGACCTGCTTTGGTACTTTTGTAATGTCAATGCCCCTTCCTAACATCTGAGGCACAAAGGCTCTTTGGGTTCTGGTCAAGGCAGGAATTCTTGCTCCATGTGTACCTATTATTCAATCGTTTTCACAATCTGTTAATAGAGGTGGTTATACTGAAGTTGCCTCCAAAGGGCAATACATTATTTCCTAATCTATCCCTACCTTATTCTGTGTGTGTTTCCCAGATGTGGTAAAACTTCCTAATGTTCTGCATGTGTTTAGATAGTCTCCCTGCAGTGCCATTGTTTTCCCACACCCAGTTTATATTAAATTAAGTTATAATAAAGACATATCATTTTCTGTCACACAACTGGTTAATTGTCTAATTATTTCTCTTTAAAAACATTTTATTGCAGGACTGTAAGAGTTAAGCTACTCTATAGAGCCAAGGTTCAACATAATTAAACCTCTACTGACAGATCTTTCAGATTGTTTTAATAGGCAGTCCCTCCTTTTTATTTTAAACTGCAGAGCATCTAAAGTTCAACCTTTATCTTTAAGATGCTTATACATTAAAAGGAAGTGCACGGTTCGCCATGCACTTTACATTACTATGACTTCATCCATGAGTCCGAGACATTCACATTTCTTAATAGCAGCCCCAAGACTATAAACTGCCCTTTCTCAGACCTTTTTTTTTCTGTATTTAATGTAGGGGTAAAAAAAAAAACCACCTACTGGAATTAGTACAGAGTTAAAAACTGCACCCTTCACTGGTTAGATCAGCGGTGTTACAGGCAAATTTGACTCTTCCAGTCCATTCCATTGTAGGTCTCTGGTTGGAACAAATTCCTGGAAAGCAACGGACTGAAAGAGCCAAGGCTGCCTGCACCCCTGGTTTACATCAACAGTTAATCTTCAACAAGATACCATAGTTTTAGACACAAACATTTGGTTACAAAACTTTTTTTGTTTTTAAGACGACCGTAAATACAGTTATAAAAGAGCATAAGGTTCATGCCGAGTATGCAGAGTGGTAAGAAACCTAAAATCTCAGTCACGTGCCTAACTACAAATATCTTTTGTTGTTCCCTATATCCCCTGGTACCGTGTTCCACAAGCAATACCTCCCCTAGTTAGTTAGTGCCTGAAGAGAGATATTGAATTTGCTGATCTACATCTCAGGTGAATTTCTTTTCCCATTAGGCTTTTATTTACATAACCTTGCAAACCCTAAGTTATTATACCTTTTAAAATGAAAAAAATGTATTTTCAGTTTAAAGTTTCTAAACATAGTAAGACAAATTCAGGTAGTATCCTCTATAGATATTAATTTTTTCCACAGACTTCCAAGTATGTTTACTGCATTAATGATTAATTTATGGTGGCTGCTGTTCTACATTACAGTGTTTGAGAGGCACTGTTATAAACAACAGCAAAAACAAAACAATGGCAAAAGTGTATAATAACTGTATTGCAAAAACAAAGCAACCCCATACAATTGGTGAGACAGACATATAAAGACAGACAGAGAGACAGACAGACAGGGATAGAAAGACAAACAGACCTTTAAAGACAGACAGACTATATCCGTTATAAGCAATTATAAACAATAGCACAAAAAATGACAAAAGTGTATTATTAATAAAATGTTTATAATCACGTATATCAGATCCCTAAACTAAAGTGTTACCAAATAAACAGTACATGCTGCCAATTATTTTATACATGTATATTGCTTGCACATTGTTGTGCACTTCAAAGTGGATCCTTCCACAGAAATCACTTAAATGAACGTCACCATGATGCTTTTTCATTCACCTTGTCAGGCAATCTGGTTCACAACACACCAAAAATAGATTCCATTAATCTGTGATAATTCAAAATGTTCGCATAACTCATAATCTTAAATGGACCATGTGAGAGGGGAGGGATTTGGACTGACCGTCAGGTGCATGCGGAGCCTGTCGGGGTTTGTATTCTCCGTGTATTCCCACGCTGTCAGGCAATGTGTTATGACGGGACTCAGCTGTGAGGAAATTGGCTGACGTTCTGTCATTGGCTGGGGGTGGGACTACAGGGTGAATGAATTAATAAAAGGCGCTGTTTGTATCCTCTCTGGCTCATGCAGGAAACATAGTGGAGCGTGACTTCATGGCCGAATCCTGAACAGTCAGAGGCTCTGGAGCAGCGACTCGGAGAGACGGAGTGGCAGTTCAGCGCGAGGCTAACAGACTCGGGGTGCAAGCAAGGCACACGGGTTCATTTATTGGAAGACTATTTTAGGTAGCGAGTTTAGCGGGACTGAGCCGTCCCACAGTATACGAGAGGGTGTAAAGCAGTGCCTGTTCCTCGGGGCTCCCACTGCTAGAGGGAGCAACAAGCAGCGGAAAAAAAACCTGCACACTTTATTTTGTAGTTTTTCCTTAAAGTATTTTGTTTTCCTTTTTCCTTTCGCCTTTTTACGTATTGTTCTTTTGGATTACACACCTGTGTGTTGTATGAAGACGGGGCACAATACCATTGTTGGTAGAGTGTCCCGAACTGTAACAAACCACCTGCCAACTGAGCGCAAACTAATAAATCTGGGCGCCTGTGCTGGCGTTTCATATTTGAAATTTGTGTCTGTCTTGTGTCTTCCCACACCCTACTACAGACCATATATGGATTTTCAATGATACTAAGCAGCTTACTGCACAGGAAAGTCAGAGGTACCTTCATTTGTGAAGTTAATCCAGTGTTAATGACTTTTTATTATGTTTTGTGTACATCAAGATGTGAAGCAGAACTGCTTTCATTAGAATGAATAATGACATTCACTTTCATTCCTAAAGTGTTGATAGTTTGAGTTGACTTTTTTCCTTTTCTGTACCTTCCTCAGCTGAAACCTCTGCCAACACAATCATTTTGGGGCATATGTGATAATGCATTCTAAAAACAGATACATACAAAGTATGGCCTTCCTCCTTCAATTGAAAGGGCTTTTTTTAAAAAAAATGGGTTTAGATTGGTTTCCAAAGTTTAGAAAAAACAGGGGATTGCTGTGGTTACCATTTAATCAAACCTAAGAAAAAGTCCTTCTACCCTGCTTCCCCTATCAATGATTATCAGATGAGGGCCCTGGCTGCAAGGTAACGAGCCAGCCACCATATCAAGTCAGTGACAATATGGGAGGAATGTTGATATAGAATAACAATCGAAACAAAAAAAATATATCAAATCACATTTCCATACCAATTACATACTCCCAAAATAATGGGCTTAAAAAAGCAATGTAGAGAGGTTGATAACAGAGAACCAGTGTATAGGTACACATGAAAGATACCAGAGACCTGTTTTCTGTGCTGTAATGACATGGCATGACCTATTTAATTTAATGAAGCTACAATCATACATTCGATAATTTAACCTACTTCCTATTTTCCCTTAATTCTTAAATTACATTTATTTTCCTATTGCACATGATATTTAGATGAAGGGCCCCTCTCAACACAAGAAAATCTTTTGTTTTTTCTGCTGCTACAGACTAGAACCTATTACCCGCAGGACTTAGATCTGACATCTCATGGGAGGAGGGGACGACAGATCTGTGCTGACTATCTGACGCATGCATGGTTCTGCAGGAAGGGGGCTGCAGCCTTGTAAGATCTGACTGTCAATCATGGCAATGACACAGAGTGGTTAGGATGAAGGTGTGTTGGCTTTCCCTCTCTCTGAGTGTTTGAGAGGCGGGCCTTGGGGGTTGCTTGGCCCATAAGAACTGCGCTTGGTTGTGCATTTGGGGGGGCCATGACCAGGGAAACCCAGTGACGCTAGCTGAGGAGGCGAGCGTAAACAAACACCAAGAGTGAGAGAATAAAATCAGGCAAGCATGGCTGAGGAAGACAGCCAGCCTTAAATAAATTATTTATAAAAATATATGGTTACGTACCCGAGGGGACGTGTGTAGTGATAGGGGAACCTTGGCCACCCCAGTGTATAGTGCACAGTGAAGCGTAGGGTGGAAACCCGAGCTGACCGGCATAGCGGCAGTGGGGGCACTACGTAAGCAGCACTTTTGTTTTGTAGTTTTATTACTGCGTTTTATTTTCCCTTTTTCATTTCGCCTTTGGTTTTCATTGTTATTTTTGAGCACCTGTGAGTGCGCCTGCATTTACCTGTGTTGGTAACCTGTGGTCCTGATTACTGTTGCCGGAATACAGGCCACAGACAACAGCGTCCTCTGTGGGCTAAAATAAATTAAAAAAAGAAAATAAATAAAACTGGGCACCTGTGCTGTGTTTTCAAGTACCATCTTCTGTCTCCCGTGTCAGTGAATACCCCCACCCTTCCACAGTGTACTTTGTGTATTGTCTTGTCATTATGTGTTTTTATTATTTTTATTTTCGAAACCTGTAAATCTGCTACTGTTTTTCCTAGCACGCCTTTGAAAACAAGCTACCTGAAGCTCATATGGCATTCCTACATAAAGTTAATTTTACAAAAAAAATAATACGGTTGGTACTGTAAAAAGGGAGATCATATACTGCCAGAAACGCTGGCAAAATGAACATCAGATTGTAAACAAAACTGTGGGGTCTTCTCACTCTTCTAGATCATGTTCCAAGATAACTCCTTCCTCTTGATGTACAGTCCACACAAGCACACCGAAGCCTGGCATTTTCTTAGAGCAACGAATAGTCTACAAACATGATTTGTGTTTAATGTATGTGTGTGACAGAGACAGAATTACTCTTAGTGTCAGATCTCCTTCCCGACCTGTGAGGGCGCTGAGTAAAGGGAACAGAGTACCATGGACTAGATGGCCCGACAGTTCATTCACAGGCTTAGGCAGAAGTCGGCCATCTAGAAAGGGGACTGAGCTACGGTACACTAAATCATTGACCCAGAAGGTTAATGGTGTGGCATCCGCGGATTGGAGGAGCGGGTGCGCTCATTAACCAAGGGGTCATGGTAGACGGTATATAAAGGGGACATAGTGAGGTGATCTGTTCCTTTGTAAATGGTTAGAACAAACCTAAAAGGAGAAAGACTGGAGAAAACGTGAGTTTTTTGTTTGTTTGTACTGTTGTGTCTAAAAACGGTTTGTTTATTGTGATTAGACTGCTAACACGATCCGGAGCTATTGCCAAAGGCCAGCACCAAACCAGACAACATCACTGCGCTTGTATAACGGAGAACTTAATTGCACCACAAGCACTAATTCACTCACTAAAGGACTTGTGTATGTGATTTGTGTTTCGTGTGGGTGTATAAAGAACGGGACTATTATTTCGGGACAAACTCAGGGGTTATAAATAAAGTAATACACGCAACTGTATTATTAGCATCATTTATTGTTTACTGTTTGTTTTTCTGTCAGGCACTGGAATTACAAATCATTAAACAACATTGCACCTGGATTCTAATTGTCTGTCTGTTTATTGATCACCTGCACCTGCACACTGTTAACCACTTTGCCACAATATGTTACAAATAACAAACTACTTATGGTAAATTATGTAATTATTGGATAATTAAACAGACAATTCTTTTTACTATAATTGACTTAAATACATGTTCCTAAATGCAGGAATTATGCTAGGAAATGATACCATTAAGACACATCTCAAGGTCAATTAATACAGATTTATGAATCAGACAAACAATATGCTAATGAGAACAGTGGTCTCACGTCCAAATATAACGTTGTAACGAGTGATGGTTTTTGACGATAAATGGCATTTAAGCATCACCTGATGAAATACTGTCATTTTAAACACTATTACTGGCACGATAAAGGAGATGCTAAGTTTTATGCATACGGGCCATCATGCTTAAACCACCAGATGAATAAACTATCACAATTATGAATAGAAAAAACAATTAACCCAATTGAACTTCCACACAAGAAACTCATAGCTGTCAAGCCACAGAAATTAAACATATTTTACATCATTTTATTTTTTTCTCTGTACTTTGGCTTGTTAGAATATGTAATCTGTGTAACTGCCAGAAAGAAGCTTTGTGACACTGGAGGGTTAAAACATTAAAAACCAAAAACTCTGCTTAACATTCCTGTGGTGACAGCTTCCTCTTGTTGTTTTTGCATTATAGAAAGAAAAAAAACTGCTAGTAATTTCAATTAAGTAAGTGTTAAACTAATCAGATGTGATATAATAATGCAACATAGAAGTAAGTTATCTTGGCTTGTTGTCCAATCCAGTTTATGAGCCTTACAAAGCAGTGGACAATGCCTTTCGCCATGCTCCCCTCAGCAGCAGATGTAGCAGAATTCCACAAAGCAGCAGTAATAGTTGCTAATGATTTTGTATCTGTGATGCAACAAACTAAAACATCTGTACATCAGGAGTTGGATTCAGCTTATAGAGAAAGTGGAAAAAACAGGCAGAAGCTAATTTTGTATTTGAATAACTCTCAAGTTATTATTATTTATTTATTTATTTAGCAGACACCTTTATCCAAGGCAACTTACAGAGACTAGGGTGTGTGAACTATGCATCAGCTGCAGAGTCACTTACAATTACATCTCACCCGAAAGACGGAGCACAAGGAGGTTAAGTGACTTGCTCAGGGTCACACAATGAGTCAGTGGCTGAGATGGGATATAAACCCGGGACCTCCTGGTTACAAGCCCTTTTCTTTAACCACTGGACCACACAGCTTCCTCATGTATTATTTATTATAGTTGTACTCTTAATATGTTACTTAAATGTACCAGCAAATGTGTTCCAAACTGCACTGAAAGTAACATTTCCTTAAAGTATGTTATACATTTGTTGCGGTGAGGTGGGGTCACAGGGAACCTTTTGTGTATCTTGAAGAATTTAGTGAACCAGTCTAGCTATAAGGCTAGATCCGCCCCTGTTAATCACTAATTGATTGACTGTGTTCACTGTTAAATAAAACCAAAATCCTACAAGTTATATTCTACTTTTTTGTGTGTTTTTTGTGCGATGGGTTAAGGGGTAAGTAGATTTTTAAGAAGGACAAGTAGATTTTTCAAAAATTGCACATGCATGCACAGTTACATTGAATTGCTTGTTTTGTGTGTCTGAGAAGAAAATACATTTTAATGGTAATTTAGGAGTAATGTATGTGTCACACAATAAGCTAAATTTATATAAAATAGCTAGTTTCACAGATCCCGATCAACACTAGTCTTGGACAACCTTACCTAAGGTAAGTATTAGTTAGTCCTTGATTAGTGCTAATCAGGGTCTGTGAAACCAGCCACAAGCGTGAATAACTTTTTTGTATTTAGAGTTTCTGAGTTTTTTTTGTTGTTGTTTTTTCACTCATTCAAAATCCAGTGACAGAATGTACGGGTAAATTGCACTGCATTGCTAAGCAGATACAGAGTTTGATCTTAAGAATGTAGCTGTTTAATTTAGGTTTAAACTTTTCCATAAATTGTGTACATGTTATTAGGGATGTTACGGTATCAAATTTTGTCAGTATGGTAACCGTGAAAAAATATACCACAGTTATCGTCATACCGCGGTATCAACTCGAGGAGACGGCAACATCTTTTCAATACCGGTTATAATACAAATTATACAAATGCCTGTAGCATCTTAGACTTAGTTATATTGTAGTAAACAGACTTTTTGATTCTCTGCATTGGAGTGTGCTTACTGCGTTTCTCTTGTAACAGCTGCTGTTACTTCTTTGGTTTGGTAAATTAATAGGCAGTGATGAAAAGTTACACTGCCTTGTTCTTGCTGATATTTTCGAGTATTTGTGTTTCATTTACTGACAATCACGTTTGCTAGCAATCATTGTTTAGTAGGGCGGTTTATATTAAATATGACGTCACTTATTTAATAGCCTACTCGGATAATCTCATGCAGTTTTCAGAACTTGAGAAGTCTGTGTTCATTAGTTAGTTCTAATGAACACAGTGGCTCACCGATGGACAAACGGTGAATAAAAAAGCGAGTCCATATCACCTTAAACCGTGTGAACTCTGTAATCATGGTATAGAAAAATGGTTGCAGTTTCAAAACCGTTTATACCGCGGTTTACCGTAAAACCGGTATACCGTGACATCCCTACATGTTATACAACCTGAATGCTCTATGAACGTATATAGAGTACTGTGGATATTATATGCATGAGGATGACCATAAAAAAGCGTATTCATCAATCCTTATTTATGGGATAACTACAGTACTCCGTGCATGTTCATGGTGTATTCTCCTTATCTTCCCTCATCATTCTAGTCTTGCATCAAATTTAATCCTTAGACTTTGGAGTCAGGAATAGATATGAGGATTTGAATAATAATAATAATAATAATAATAATAATAATAATAATAATAATAATAATAATAATAACAACTTTAATTTAAATATAGTGCCATTCACACCGAAGTGTCCCAAGGCGCTACACAACCAAAATGTCCAAGATACAATTTATAAACATTGTAAACTTAAATACAAACAAGATAAAAGCAAACTTGTCCAAACACACTGATAAACAGTGTAAGCATAAAAACAAGATACAAAATCTCAATTCATATTTCAAAACCTAGGAAGCCTTAGAAGAGAAGACAGCCACAAAGAGGTAAGTTTTGAGAGTTTTAAACTGAGAAACTGAACTAGAATTTCGAATGCAACTGGGCAGAGAATTCCATAAAGAAGGCACAATGCAGCTAAAGCTACACCCACCAAGAGTAATACATTTAGGTGAAATGCAGCAGAATCTTGGAAGTGACACAGGAACAGACAGGTAGCTAATGCAAACGAGCAAGAAGAGGAGTAATGTGTTCAGTCCATATGCTGCCCTTCAAGATTCTAGCTGCTGGGTTTTGTACCAACCACAAACTACTGATAGAGCAAGCAAGAAGATCAGCAAAAAGGGCATTGCAATAATTGCAGTAGGAGGCTGTGTGGTCCAGTGGTTAAAGAAAAGGGCCAGAAGGTCCCCGGTTCAAATCCCACCTCAGCCACTGACTCATTGTGTGACCCTGAGCAAGTCACTTAACCTCCTTGTGCTCTGTCTTTCGGGTGAGACGTAATTGTAAGTGACTCTGCAGCTGATGCATAGTTCACACACCCTAGTTGGATAAAGGCATCTGCATAGTTCACACACCCGAGTTGGATAAAGGCATCTGCTAAATAAACAAATAATAATAATAACAATCTAAGCAAGAAGTGACAAAGGCATGAACAAGGATCTCAGCATCCCTGGGAGACATGAAAGGACAGATTCTAGAAATTTTCTTGAGGTGGAAGAACTCTGCCTTCACCACTGTAGAGGTGTGTCAAACGATAACCTAGTCTAACTGAACAACCAAACTTCGGACCACCGAGGAAGCATTAAGGGAACAACTAAAAGAACAAGAAAACCCAGAGAGAGAGAGTAAAGCTGGGGTTTAGACCCTACCACCAGCAACTCAGTTTTGTTAGCATTTAATTTCAATTACTTGACATTCATGCTTCTACACCAACCAGACATGCAGATAGAACCACTCCAGTAGTAGAAGAAATCTGTTTCTAATCTTTTTCATTACCGAAACACGAAAGGTCTGGGGGATCCATACATTACGAGTAGAACTAGGAGTTAGGATAGTAGGCTTATTTCGCCTCCTTAAAGGAGATTTGCCATACAGTTTAGACAAACACACGATTAAAGCCAAACATCCACAAAAAAAAATCCTTGTCTATCTGTCCTTCTCATCTGCCGATAACACAGTCAGGGAAGATTTAATTAGCAGCAGAGACAGTTGCATGTAGTAGATGTTAGTAAGAGTCCCATTCACAGCAGTAATTAGCAGCACAGGCAAAAAAATGATATACCTCAAGCTGTTCACGGAGAACAAACCTAGAGCCAGTATTCCCCATATTATCCAATATATTCAAATGTTATTTACAGTACATCTGAATCCCTGAGAAAAGAGCTTTCTCTAATCCTGGGTATTTTACAAAAAAAGATTGCTTTAGACTGGTGACATAGATCATGTGTACCAGACGATTTCTTTAGAAGATTCAACCAATGTTAGTCAAAGTCATTTTTGTTCTTTAAATAAACATGTGGCCTTTTTTTTAAAATGTTTTGACAAGGCTATTTCGAAGTTAACTTTTTTTTTAGGCATTGTATTGCTTTAACCTTTCTTCCAGGTACCTTTTTTCGATGCCTTGTGGTTTTGTGCTTGCTCTGCAACATAAGCCAGGCCTAAAATGTAAACCCCGTTGACATTTCTCAATCTGTATCTCATCAATAAACAGCCCACCAGAATCAAGATGACCCAGCAAAGCCACTTTTTTTTCACAACTTTGTTTCAAGCTCCTTTTATCTCTTTTGAAACCAACAGCCTTAATACTGCCCACAGGCATCTGCTGTTAGTGTTTTTTTTTTGCATCCTTTTAGTGTAAAGACATGTCAAACTGGGTTTCAGCTATAAACAACAATGTAATGGAACCACCATCGGAACCAAACCTCTCTAGATTCTCTTAAATATTAAGCCAACATACTTAAAGTGTGAATCATTGTGGCCCTCTAGAAGGCTCTCGAATGTCTAACTGGCTTAATATGGATAGGTTAATAATTTGTTTTTGGTAAGCTGTTCATGAAAGTGTTTAGTGATTGTTCCCAAAGCACTAAAACAGCTTAACACTATGGAAATACAACGTAAACACGCATACTAGCATTACAAAACTATTCTGGTCTATACTAACAACCTATTTCAACTTATATCCTTTGGAGGGATGTTGTTGAAGGGGGATTTTAGGATCAAAAAGCCCACTGTGAATTTTTTAACCCTGTTTTTCTCCTTTTTTTAGAATGTCCAATAATGTTCCCTCGCTGCAGCAACACCCCAAAACAGATCTTTACACCCAACTATTACTCCCTGGAGGACAAGGATCAGCCCTGCAGGTCATCGATTACAGAGCTACAGCTTTGCACTGCCATGACTGCACTCCCCTGACCATGATTCAGTCGTGCCTTTACCAGGTGATCCATTCCGGGACCCCAAGTTGATAGTTCAAGTGAGTCTATTAAAAAGCTGGCCAAGCAGAAAAATGTTGTATAAACTCTCCTATACTTCAGTTTACAAAGTACAAAATGCAAATACTCCTGAAATCTCCTAAAACCAGTAACATTCAAAAGTATAGATACAGGCGATAAAAAAAAAAAATACACTTCACTGTCAAATTGCTATGGCAGGGATACGTACGGTTTTGTTTTGTTTTGTTTATTCTTACCTTGGTCCAATAACAGTGGTGTTGCTATGATGGAAAAAAAATTTAAACAAACGGTTTGCTCCAATGTTCTGTGTTTTGAAATGGCTCTTAATACTGCCCTAACCTTATGTATGGCCACTGGTGTGATATTTATCATTTCCTTTGTGTGTGTGCATAAGCATTTCTGTGGCTTTGGATTAGATTTGGATGTCATCCCAGTTTAATTTTAAAATGGTATACAGTATGTTTACATGGTTGTCCTTTGAAAGGAAACAGAAACCTTATGAGAGTACATTATTTCTGCCAGGAGCTTGGTTTTCCATGTTTACTTGCAGAGCGGACTAGAGCAATTGATTACTTTATTTTTCTTAAATCATATTTCTTAATTATTTGATCAATAAATTACTTCTTTACAAATGACATTCATACTTTATTTATAAATACTAAAATAAATTCAACGATAGAAGAAGCCTTTTTCAAGAAATGTTAGTTTATTTTATTATTTCTAAATTCAGCAGTATTGTGTGTTATGGGTGATAGTTAAGGAATTGCATAATCTAAATAATCTATCAAAATATTATACTTATATTTAAAAAAATGCCATTGTGCATCTCATAAGCTACATTCAAAAGGGCTTGTCTAGGTTTGTAGATCTTGTATTATTAGTTGGCTAGATAACAATACCATTTTTAAATACTGCTTCTTAGTCTTATTGTTTTATCAATTGTTCAGAGGAAATCTTGAATAGATAGACAGATAGAGAAGTTGTCATTTTATGCTGCTGGTTTTGGAAGCCTTTTTGGAAGTATTTACTGCCACTAAATACTACAGTTGAAACAACAAGCACTGATATCTAGCATTGAATAACTTTAGCATACTCGGTGATCTTGAATGAATATTTTTCTTACCAGATCTTGCATTCATTTAAATCCAACAATGGGCTAATCGCACGGTAACAAATTATGCCACATTGCTAAGCAGATGTCAAGCTCCTATATCAGCTATTAAATGTAGATTTAAACATACTTTCTTTCCAAACATTGTACTTACTATTTAAACAGAATACTTAATAAACATATTAAAGGTGGTTTACTTGTTATCTCATTGTGTGTGTGTGTGGGGGGGTGCATGTCAGCATGGAAGATATGGCCAACCTAGTGCTAAAGATAAGCGTCTTCATGCTCCAAATATGACAACTTACTGTCCAACACCCCTTTTATTAAATTTTATATGTTTGCAGGACCTAAAAATAGATTAAAGATAAAATATGAAGTGCTGCCTGCTACAGCTGTCAGGTGAAGGCATCTGTTGGTAAGATTTATGTTTACAATTTAACTGAACATGGATATGTTTATAAAGGCTTTTGGCACTCATAATGAAACATTCCTTTTCTCCAACATCTGGAGGTGGTAGGTCGGTGCCAATTTGGTATGATTAACATTGTTCCATGAGTCAAACCGTGTACATTCAAGGGACAAACTGAAGAACCATCATCTTCCTGAGATAGAAATGCACTTCCGTATCTCCTGTAATCCTATAGAAAATAACATATTCAGAAATGCATATTGGACTACATCAAAACAAATATCAAATAACATATTCAGAAATACATATCGGACTACATCAAAACAAATATCAAATAACGTATTCAGAAATGCATATTGGACTACATTAAAACAAATATTAAATAACATATTCAGAAATGCATATTGGACTACATCAAAACAAATATTAAATAACGTATTCAGAAATGCATATTGGACTATATGTGCATACATATATATTATAAATGCAATATACAAGCTGATAAACATACCTCAAGTCCGTCTGATAAATCACTGAAATCTAAGCAACGAGCTGAGCTCTCCGTTTAGATCAATCAATAAGCCCTAAGCTTATAGTCCTTAAGATCATAGCATGGAATCCCACTGTTGAAGCATATTTTAATATAAAATACTGCCCTGATAATAATTCTAGTAGTTATATTATCTTTGAAAATGAATTGATCTGAAGTTAGTTTAGAATCTTTTACCAGACACATTTTTATGAAGCTCATGTTACAGTGTAGCGATTCTGATAGTTGCAATTCTGAGTAACCAAAAATAAAGCAAGTATTAACTTACGTAGTTAAAAAAATAAACTTCATTAAATTAGTAGTAGTGGTTACAAATTTAGCACAATATATAAAGGAATCCCTTTTGTGCTATGAGGGAATCTTAACAGAAACATTTAACAAATAATTACACTAAACCATCCGTGAGGAAACAAAAAACCAGAGACGACTAGTACAATGGTCCAGTTACATCTGTTGTAAACCCAGTTGGCCATGATTCGGTAAGCAAAATTGGAAAGTTTCTGTAATATCATTCTAAAATCTTAGAAAGTCATTAAAAACACTCTTTTTAATGCAATGCAGGTTTATTTATTGGTATGTTCTTATAGTGCGTGCTACATGAAATATTAGCATAGCCCCTTTTTAATTATCATATAATGAAACCCACTGGTGTGGCACTTGGAAGTTTGTAGTAAACCCTTGTCAAAATGAAAAACGACAGGGTGAAAAGATTTTTTTTTTCCCGGAATAATAGTGCGACAATCACAGCTCTGTTTCGTTGTATATATATATATATATATATATATATATATATATATATATATATATATATATATATATATGAAACCAGAAGAGTCCATTATTTAACAAAATAGCACTAATTGCTTAAGCACTGTTGAATGACATGTGTGACTACTACTATTTAGTTTTTCCCATGCTTTTGACATTGCATATATCATGTTTGTTCTTTATCATTCTTGTCTGTGCTTTATCATTCTTTCACTATACTTTAGTAACACTTGGTAAAGATCAAAGACTTACAGAATTGACTGTAAACCATAGTAAATGTAAAGCTTTACCTGACTTTGATATGTCATTGCCTTAGCGCTGCCTACCAGTGTTTGCAGTACAAATTGCAAAAACGTTCTGATGCCAGAACATGATGCTATTATCACTGCACTGACTTTCATACTGTGGTCGATTCATCTTTACTCCATTTATAAAGAAAAGACAACCAGAATCTCACACTAGTGGGTAGTGTATTGATGGCCATCATAATAGAAATCTAGCAAGTGCATGAAAAAAGCTGTGCCACATGAAGCCACATGAAGCTATCTTATATGCCACGTCATAAGATTCATGAATGAGCTGAATTCTTTGCAGTGTAATACACCATTCTTCCGAATTTGTTATACAAAATGCCATCAAATACATTTTATTTTATACAGTTCCGGACTTTCTTCCAGGCCAGCAAATGAATACTGTTGGCTCTCTGTTAATCTGTCTCTCTGCCACTGTAAATACACATCAAGGTGGGAAGAATGAATCCTATCAGAAAGCTCTTCAATTATAGCTTGTTTATTACTGTGTGTGCTTTTTGCCTTTCAGTTTTTGGATCGTATGTAGGAAAATGTCAGTCAAATACATCTCATTTCCTGAAGTGAGTCAGATTGTCTGCAGAAGAAGAGAGAGCATAATTTAAAAAAAAAGATATGAGAGAGCGATACTGTTTTAAAGTAGTTAATTGAAAACTTCTACAAACCTCTTGTCCCATGACGCAATCAATGCAATGCAATTACACAAGCAAAAGCGCAGCAGTGCGCTCCTTCTGCCCGTAAGTGTAAACAAACTGTTAAAAAGGGGGGAGGGGGGGAGAAATTACCTTTTTTGGCCAGTCCACATTGTTTTTTTTCTGGCAGTCTGCTGTCATATGTCTGGCTGAGACGATAGCCAAACATGTGTAATCAAACACAACTCTTGATTCATATCCACCAAACACAGGAAACCTTTAATAAGGGTTTAGACCAATCTTTCTAGAAATTTGACTTGCTTCACTTGAAGAGTGAAATGATACCAAAAAATATGTATTTACCAACAGGCCAAGAAAAAGCTTTCCAATTAAGATAGAGCCTGTGTTGCACATTGTGACAAACTGTAACTATCAAGGGGTGTGTATTTGAAAAAAAAAAAAAAACCCTAACAAACAACATATTTGAATTAAAAAAATGACTTCCTAAAAGCAAGAGGAAGACATTCTGAAATCTTTCCAACTTCCTCTGATCTGTCTGCAACTATACCTCCCCCAAAGAAAACACCCCACCCCATAGATGTTTCCTTATTGAATACCTTGCTGTAATTCAGTGCTCGAATACTCCAACTCTGAGTTACCCATACTCCCATACTGGCTCAAGGCCCCTCCCAGAAATGTGACATGTTGTTCTCCTTTCAATCACCCTCTTTTTATAATGGTACATTCAGCTTGCACAGCCATTGCGAGATTATAAATAGCATACAGCTGAGGTCAAGGTAATTAGAGTTACATTCAAAATAACTTAAAGCAGCATTCATGTACATACACTAATCTGGGTTGTTAGGAAGGAATGCACTGTTCAAAAAAAACCAAGAAAAATACAGACCTGGAGGGGAGAAAACTTTACTGGCAAAGATGGAAGTTGCAAAGCAAGAAAGAAACAAATATCATGATTGTATAAAGAACAACAGAGTACCCTAATACACACATTATGCGATCAGTGGTAGCAAATGAGTTGCAACAGAGTACTTCACACTTGAAGTGTGGATCTCATGGATCTGCCTTGACATTTATTGAACCAGATGTTACTGTATGTGATTCATCAAGTCTATGGCATTGTAAGTCAGGCGCTGGGTTCAGCGTGTAAAGTGTGCATTTTATGGTAACTTTTTTTTTTGGTCGCTGTGTAGTCTGTAAAATAGACCCTAATTAAATAGTAAGTAGCTTCAGTATTACATTGTCATTGATTCTTACTGTCTCCTTATCTTGTTTTGTGTGTTTTTACAGACATCAGAAGCTGCTTTTTAATTCTAGTTGGCAGTCTAGTGCACAGCTACAGTTAATGCCTGCCATGCAAAATGAAACTAGAGCCAGAGCAGCATTTCATTAGATTGGGCTGACTCCTTACTACTATAAAGACACTTTGTCTATGCCTGGCAACTCGAACTGAAGAGCAGTTTGGAATCAGGTCAAAGCACCTTAACACAGACACAAGAAACAAACATTTGATAAATTGCAATTGCAATGCATATGAGATTAGGGTTTATACTGGGTAAACTCTCGTCATTGCCATTGACTCTGTGTATGTCCTTCGATTCAAAGAAATGGATGAGATATTTATTTTATGAGCAAAACCTCCACAATTTTTAATAAGGACATATTCAACCAGTCATTCTTGTTGCCAGATAATAAATACCCCCCTTGGGAAAAGAAGCGCCAAAGAAGCAAAGGATTAGGGTTTTGCTCTATAGTTTAAAATAATTAACAAGCAAGGGCGGGTCATGAGCCCTATAACTCATATAAATACATCAAATCATATTAATACTGCATCTTTATAGCTCCAAAAAGCTGATTTTATCTGCCAGTAAGTATGCACTGCCATGTTCCATCCTAAAATGGCACACAGTTCATGGAAGTAGCCCCCCCCCTTATTATTATAGGAGGGTGTGGGCCTGTCTTTCCAATGGCATAAAAGGATGAAAATTATTTTTTTGGGATTTCGGCCTTCTTAGTAGGAAAAGAAAAAACAAATATCAATAGTAAAACCTACAGCCATCTGAAATCAATTTCTCTAACCAGCCAACGAATATTTTTATAAAAACACGTAAAAGTGAAAGGTACTTTGAATAAGCAGCTACCATTTTCAGTTCTATATGTGAAAGGTTCAGGTTAATTCAGGAATCAATGTATATACGGGATATATTTTTCCTCTCAAGAAGAAAGAGGCCCACCATAGTCCCTGGGTACTAGTGCAATTGGTTTGTCTGGGGGATGGAGATTTCCTGTTCCGAAAATAACTTTCTTGTTTGTGTTAGGCAATTTTTATTATCTGTAAGTTTGGGATCTAATGTATGATATCAGATGGCTTTTTTGGGCCTTATAACAGATTATAAATAATAATAATAAAAGGTATCGTCATAATCATCTTCTAATAACAATAACAAAAACAGTAATCAACCATCCAGTTCAGATCAGCTGGTTTGTATTAGATTTTTCCATCTGCTATATCACAATGAAACATAGGCACAAGTATAGAATATCCCTCCTAAACTTCCTCTCCCTGCTTTAAATCTCCACTTACAGTTTCAAGAGAGGTCTTTACAAGCAGTCACCTGTTTTGTTTTGAGCTTTCTCAAAAGCAGTTGAAGTGCATTGGTTTACAGATAGCTCCCAGCCTTTCACCAAAGGTTTTTAAGACAATTAAGAGACACTTTCTTACATAAAACGTGAATGTGAATCTCTCAACTTCCAGCCTTGCAAAAGTAAAACAAACAATGGACAATATGAATTTGATGGATTTCCTTAGTGCAGCCAGGAACTAACATAGGAACAGCATTCCATACCAAGTGACAACACTTAGCAGTGTCAAGAACGAAACTTATTTCAGACTGGGAAAAACAAAATGCCTGTGGTCACTTAGACTCCATCAATAAATGTCTTACCTGTGGCCTGAAAGTGTCCCACCACCTAGCCTATGTGTGGCTATACTTTTTCCATATGGGTATCCCTTACAGAGTTTATACACATGAAGGAGCACTGCTAAGCTGGTATCTGTTCTAACAGGGCCAAACAGACACAGCGTTTGTAAATAAAATATTTCAGTAAATAACTATTCTATTTTTAACTGGGTTTTTTAGTGTTATTTTTTGTATTTTGTTTTTTTCAATTTCTGTTTTGATTGCTCCAGCACTGTTTTTGTAATCATTCATATTCTTAATACTGGCTTTGGGCTTGCTTGGTGAATCCTAACTTCAGAGCATTAACCTCCTGCTTTCATTAAATTATGTGACAATATGACCTTTCAACTCACCCAGTCCCACCAACAAAGCAAATGGGGCTAGCAGAGTTGAAAGGTCACGGAGTTGATTGGAATCAGGAAGTCTGTTCCTTGACTGGCAGTTAGGCAGTTCTTCAAATAATCTCTAATCAAGCTCAGACAGGTAAAGAGATATGGAGAAGTATAACTCAATACTGGAGCAACAAAACAACTCAGCCCTGAAGGTCAACGCATACTTTCTTATTCCAATTACATGCAAGTATATCCTATATGCATATGTTACAAGATACATACTACTGTATAGTAGGGACCAATGTCAAATAGGGGCCAATGTCATATCACCAGAACTGATTCATTAAAATAAATAAAAAAAGGAAAATCACAATTCTACTTGAAATCAAAACTGTATGATATATTACTACAGTCTATTATCTGTCAGTGGCACGTGACCTGCAGTTTTGTTCAGCTTCATATATACTATATCGTTCTCTTATCAAAATCACGCCTAACACTGAGAACAGCAGGTGTGATTGTTGACCGGTGCTAATTTCTAACGGCGACATAATGCTTTACATGAAACTATTAAATACTTTTCCTTAAAAGTAAACCAATGTATTCTGGAAAAGTAGTCTAAGGATTAAACACTACAGTCCTACCTCTGACTTCCATACGATGTATGAGTGTGAGCTTGACTGTTGCAACTTTTTCTGAAGCCACTTTCTTGGAGAGAAGATGGTACTGGTGCTTCCAGGTGGGGTAAGAGCAGGACTCCTTGCCAGGAATGGTACATCCCATGCAGTATTCCTCTTCACGCCTTTTATGTCATAATCAAACAGAAAATTTGAGGACGGCGAGGTTTCTGTGGGGGTGCATGGGCTGGAGAAAGAGGAGAGAGGCTGCTTTAACTTCAGCGATTTGCAGCGCAATCCCAGCTTGGATGTTGCAAGGCATTCGGCTGAACTCTGTGGGGTTAAGTGGCTTGAGATGCTGCCTGCTTCTCTTGAACCCATGCAGGACAATCGCGTGTTTTCATACACATCAAAAATTGCTTCTGCATCATTCCCATAGTTCCTTATTATAGCTGGATCCAAGCTCCGTGTCTGGCGCAACCTTCTTTTGGTGATCGTTTTGGATGCTGGAGAAGAGCAGGAGAAAACGCTGTTCAGTATCCCTTGAGCAGACATATCAGAAATAGTATTTTGATTGATATAAACACTCACATAAATGTCCTCTTTTTAAAATGCGACATTTAGCTGCACTGCTTTAAAAAAAAAAAAAAATCTTCACATTCAGGCATCAAATTCCATTCCCTGCGCATAGCACTGTTAAACACTTGTTGCACGGCATTGTTTCAAGCTGAAGTGCTAAATAATGCTAAACAAAACATCGCGGCTTGTTCTGTGTCCTACGGTTTTGTTCTGTGTCCTACGGTTTGTATGCAGTACGTAAGTCTATATCAGAGAAAAAGTGAGTTGCAATGTGGGGAGGTTGGAGTTTGGCGAGTTTCACAACCCTGAGCCCACTCGCGTCACTCCAAAACAGCACAGCCCCGCTCCATCCCGTTTACAATTTCTTGAGCACGCAGTGAGTTATGCAGTCAGTGTAGTCGCCAAAGAACACTCCACAGTATTCAGCATCAAGATCGTCCTGCACCTGATTTTGTTAGAAAAGCAAATCCTGGATAGGACTTTCTGAAACCAAAGCTTTGAAAAGTTATTTATTTATTTTTTTTGCCACTTTAGTGGAAACAGGGTTAGATTTTACAATAGAAAAAAGGATGTCAAAACAGAGTACACTATACAATCATTTTAAACGACAGCAATACACGCTGCCTTTCAGATCGATATATGGGTTAGTGTTTGGTGGGATACGTATGTACATCTTACACCTCTCGATAAGTAAAACCTCGTAACACCAGCATTAATTTGTATCTGCTTGTCAATTGTCAATGTAGCTTCTGCTGTTTAGTAAATGCGCATTTGTTACAAATCAAACATAATAAAATCTGTATATAAGCTATTTTATGACATATCCGATATGAAGGATTGCTGTACAATGGTTGCCTACATTTAATTCAGAGTATTCATGAGTATATATGTTATAGTTCCATGGAAATATGTATTCAATAACTTAACCAGTTGCCTTATTATAAAACTTGTAGGAAAAAAAAAATCTTTGGAAAACCCTTAGATTTAAATTTTAAAAAATAAATATGTTTATTTATAGTTTTTAAGCCTATTTTTAAATGTGTTGTAGAAAAAAGGGACACAAACATTGCACTGGGAAAACAAGCTTTAATAAATTATTATTTATTTCTTAGCAGACACCCTTATCCAGGGCAACTTACAATTGTTACAAGATATCACATTGTTTTTACATACAATTACCCATTTATACAGTGGGATTTTAATGGAGCAATCAAAGTAAAGTGCCTTGCTCAAAGGTATAGCAGCAGTATCCCCCCACCTGGGATTGAACCCACAACCCTCTGATCAAGAGTCCAGAGCCCTAACCATTACTCCACACTGCTGAATTGGATTACTTAATCTAATTTTTTTTTTAGTAAAAAAAAAAAAAAAAAAAAAAAATCTATATCCTCTATGTCTGAGAGTACTTCCCATGGGAACATCTCAGGAAGGGAACGTTTCTGATAAACAGAGCTACCAACCAGAACTGCTTTACTCTGATAACAGGACAGCGGTTATCAGCAACCTACAAACAGAAAGCGGAAACTGTGAGATAACTGTTTGTCATTTGATGTTTGTTTTTTATTCTGCTGTAGGATATTAGCTGTATTTTCCAGCAAAGTATCAAGTAATAATAATAATAATAATAATAATAAGAAGAAGAAGAAGAAGAAGAAGAAGAAGAAGAAGAAGAAGAAGAAGAAGAAGAAGAAGAAGAAGAAGAATATAAGAAGGATAATATATTTATATATATATATATATATATATATATATATATATATATATATATATATATATATATATATATATATATATATATATAATTATTATTATTTATTTCTTAGCAGACACCCTTATCCAGGGTGACTTACAGTCAAAAATACATTTCAAGAATCACAGTACAAGTATTAATACAATTAAGAGCAAGATAAAATACAATGACTTTGGTTCTAGCAAGTACAAGTATATGACAAAATACGATTCAATAGCAGAGCAGATAACAGTGTCAGTGATAGTTACATCAGGATATAATTAAATTCAAAATACTACAGATTAAATGACACTTGACAGATTACAGTACTCTAAAGTACATGATTAAATGAAGTAAAATAGGGAGCAGATAAGAGCAAGTAAAGCGCATTTAAGGAAGCGTGATAAGTGTCCAGAGGGAAAAGAGGAGTTTCTACAGGTGCTGTCTGAAGAGGTGAGTCTTGAGGAGGCGGTGGAAGATGGTCAGGGACTGGGCAGTCCTGATTAATATATAAAGAAGAAAGTTTGTGTGTCTGTCTGTTCCTTTATGCATTCAGACCCCGCAGGAGCCAGTGCAACCAAACTTTGCATGGCCTCCTCTTTCATCCAGGGGAAGGTCGAGGGCTATGTTTGGATCCAAAATATTGATCCTTGGGGTACTTTATTTAGTAACCCCATTGCTGGATCACTACAGTAGCCATGTATCTCAAATTAAAGAAACCCACAAAAACAAAAAATAAAAAAATAAAAAGAACAAAAATTAAAAAAAAAAATGGCAAAAAAATAAACAAATAAATAAAGTTAAAAAAGGGAAAGGGGTCCGAGCGCATTGTACGACACCCAAGATCACTAACTTACAGGAAACCATAAGGCTACCGTTCCCCAATTTGTCATGCATGAAATATTGAAATATTGAATTTCCTCGGGCAACGCCGGGTACTTCAGCTAGTATCCTATAAAACAACAGCAGTACAGTATTAGCTAGTATTCAATAATTAGAAAAAGTGCACATTCATATGTCCCCATGGTACATGGTCAGACAGATTTATGAACTGTCCATGGTGACCCCCCTATTTACAGGGCTGTCACTACAAATAATCCCAGTCTACCCTCTTATGCCTGTCTCCTTCTTCTCCCCCACCCCCAGTGTGGATGTGTGTGTGACTTTTACTGTGTGTTACACACAGTATCACAACACCACATTAACACATCTATTTCACTCCTGAGATGCACAAGATCAGCCTATTGTTTTGTCTGTGGAAACTACCATCAACATTTCTTAATTTATTTTCAGAATGAAATACTAACTGATCCCTTTTATATAGTTCAAAGATTTCCCAGGCAAAAAAAAAACAAACAATAAACAAACACAAAAAAACCCATCTGTTCTGAAAAACAAAGACAGCTGGGATTTTTGTTTATTTATTAGAAAATCAGTTGCAAACAGACATGACTGGGAATGTGTCATTATATAGAACTTTCATGTTGTGTTGGAGTCACTGCTTACTGTGGGCCATCCTGTCAATGAGATACTGTAGTAATGTCAAGGTTACATGGTTTGATTGTATGATCTCTTATAAGGACATGTATTGGTTTACCAGCCTTTTGGTATTCTCCTGTTTCGTAAGGAGTACAGTACTGTAATTGTATAGGTATTTTTCACAAGAATTCATAGCTCAGCAGTGAAATCTACTTAATTTATCCAAAGAACTGGGAAAACGAGCAGTAGCAAGGGTGATTTCCTGGCCTCAAACAGGCTCCAGGTCTCTTGAGGGTGAGAGAGATTCAGTCTCTAGCACATCCTTGATGTCTATTTTTGCCTGCAAAGTTGTGGAGTTTTGGGACATGGACTATTACTGTTAATTAATTAGAGCCTTTTTTTATTTTATTTGTACTGGATACAAAAAGTATTGTGAATTAACCAACAGCATGCAGTTCTTTTGAAATTATTGTATTTTGACAAATTATTTAGAAAGGAGCCAGTCCTGATTACTAATTTGTGGCCATCGTCTCTGCCTTCCTCTTACTCTGACACCTCTCTAACCTGTCAAATGTGCTTATGTGTCACACTGCGGGGTGCAGAAAGTTTAGACATCATCACAACCTTGGAACAGCCAGTGTCATAGGGAATAGTGCTGCCACACACTGTTTCATTGGATATTAGAGTAACATGAAACAACGATCATAGTTTACAGCAAAGGTGTTTGTAACTAAAGTGCCAGTTCATATGAATAAAGGTTGGTTTATAATTAACTACACTGGGAATGTGTTTTAATTGCGTCATTGTGTTACCTGTGTCTTTTTCTATGCCAGAACCAAAACTCATTACTCTCCTTCAGCTGAATAAGCTACAACCACCCCAAGCAACTTTATGTCAGTGCAGTTGATGTTTACTTTGTTGGGAATTATTTTTTTTATTGTTAATTAAATGTCATCCCATTTCAGTATTGGTGTCCTGGTTTGGATGGTTTGCATTTTTATTCCTACTACTGCTTCCTTTTAGATTACCTTCAGTTATTGGTGAGTATAGTATAGTGCAGCCACTTGCCTTGAGAACCACTGACTGTGGTGAATTCATTTTACTAAAAAAGAAAAAGGCATTCAAATGTTTGATAGACATGGAATCTCTGTAAGTGCCAAGTCTTACTTAGGAGGCAAGAAAAGTGCTTATTAGTAAGCCTTTTTCCATAGCCCTGGAATGAGGCTCATATCTCACTCCCTTTTACTGTCATATCAAAGTAATGGAACATTTATAAACAAATACAAATACCTCTTAATGAACTATTAAAAAAAAAAAACTATGTACAAAATATTTCAAGGCTTTTTTAGATGGGGATATGCTGACTGGCATTTACTGTGGTGTCATTCACATTTAGAGGATAAACCACAAAGCATTAAGCAAATGCTTCAGAATAGGGTTTATCTCTGAATATTGCTGTACATGTCATTAGTTAATCAAGCTGGACATTGGACATTCTGAGTAACAGACATTGATGCAGTTTAATTAGAGGTGGATGAAGAATGGTCCTTGACAGCGTTGATTTATTTAGATTATTTCATCCAACTCCTCTGTGTCCTGTTGAATTGTTATTTCTTTATGAAAACAAATTATTGAGGCCATAAAAGTAAACTGTCATCAGTAATACAAATAGAAAATGACTAGTGACTTGTTATTACTCTAGTCGTGCTGGTGCTGTACAGTCCCCTAGTTTACATACATGCAGTTAGTATATTACCAAAAATGTGGTATATTTGCACTGGTCGCTTCTACTTTAGAATTGTTGCCCTCAACAATTATATTTTAATTGCAGCCTTCAATTTTGTGGAAGCTAATATTATATAATATTCATGAGGGTTCATTACAAGTAATGCTGATATGAACCCTCCCAGATTCTTTGCCTGTGGCAATTTTCCATTAGTGTCACTTTTTACAATTAATGGGCAGGTTCTCCAAAGTAAAATATGGGGCATCATGACCCCCATCAAGGAATGTTTTATAGGAGCATTCCTAAACGGAATGAACTGTATAGCCAAACATTCTGCTTTCTGTTTTGCCATCCGTATCCAGTAATTGGCTTCATACTGCTTGCTCTTCACAGTCAGTTTTGTCAGGAAACAAATGACCGTTGTAGTGCTGCTGTACTACTTTGTGTTTTCCTGGTTGAATGGGTACAGTATTTGTATTCGAATACTGTAGAGCTCTTAGAAACAAGCAGACCTATTACAAATAGCAGGTGACTAAGGTTGCTATTTAAGGCGACTTAAATACTAAGCTACTGCACAGGAATAGAATTTGTGTGATTTGTTCCATACTGTACCACCTTCATTGTGATGTAGACAAAGCTATTGTTATGTAAGATTTATTCCAGGCCAGGTCTATTCCTAAATAACACTTTGACGGTTTATTGTGTTGGAATTGTCATCTTTTGCTGCTTGACTTTCTTCATAAATTAGGCTTAATTAGTTTCAATATCTTTTTTATGTGAGAATGGACACCTTGGTAATTGGTTTCAGATGTTCTTTTATATCAAAATCCGCTTGAAATAATTTACTGTATACTGGATGCAGGAGTTTACCTGAATCTCAGTCTAAATTAACTGTAAAGGGAGATGCATCTATTTATAGTTGACCATTTCAGCAAAGAAACAAATCTGTAAATTGTATTCCCATAAAAAGCTACACTGGAAACTACATAATGTGGGTTCAGATAGGGCTATTATGGAAGACTATTTGTGCAAAAATTTAAAATAAATGAATGAGATACATGAATAAATGGGCAAAATGTATAAATAAATCAATAAGCAAATAAATGTGTATTATTCTGCATTCTACTGCCAGTTACATTTATACATAGCTTTTTACATTTTCACTGCAACTTTTTTTATGTTCAATTATTCCCCCCGCCGATCCCACGACCAAACCAGTTTCCTCTTTACACCCAGTAACTCAATAGCGGATGGCAGCAAGCTACCGGCCTCTGGTGGACAATGGCCAGCCCTGCAGGTGTCCACCTGAGCTCGCTAGGCACCTGGCAGGTAGGGTCTGCTGCGGTGCAATGATGAGAAACAATCCCTTCCAGTTTTGCCTCCCTAACCTGCGTGAGCACAAGAGTCAGTGCAGATCAGTGACTTCCCACAGCCAGGGCGCGAACCTGCACACACGTGATTGTATGACTTAGAGTGCCATCACGCAGCCATGCTTTTACACAGAAATATATTTATTTATTTTGGCATAAATATCCTCCATATCCTATTGCCTATATTGCAGGAATTAAATAGGAAGAGTAATTCCTATTTCCATTGTTGTGGCAGGAAAACGGGCTTCAACCAGTAGAGTAAAAATTAAGTCTATAAAATTAGCACACAAAAAAAATGCACAGCAAAACAAAGCCATGTGAGAATATTGTTAGGCTAATGAAAGGCGAGGAAATATTTCTAATGCTAAGGTTTTAAATCCATGTTTTTTTAACATCCACTTCCCACCCATAACTATAAAACACTCAATATGGGGTACATTTTAAACTAACAAGTAGTAATACAAGTGCAATATCTACAGTGGCCTTTAATGTTGCTCCTGAAAAGGTTGGAGTGACCCCAAACAGATGCTTAGTTTTGGGTGTTCCTGTTGCCTTCCTCTTAGCTGTTCATATATATGTAAATCCTACTGTTTCAAAGCTGCCTGGGTTAAAACGGTGAGCCTTTCAGGTAATGATACACTTCATACATAATCCCTGGAATTCAAGACAATATTTGAAGGATTTGCATGACATATAAATTGGTCAACTGAAATTAAGTATGTTGCCAATAACATGTGAAGGAGATTGCTGTCATTTTTCCCTTTTGCACAGAAATTCCAGAGATGGACATTTTTAAATCGTGAATTATCAGACAGTTCTGCTTTTTCGTTTATTTTTGTGGTCTATTCTGACTTACAAGTTGAAATAACAAGTACTGTCACCAATACCATTGAGTTTGCTTTACCTTATTTCTGTTCTTGTAGTGTCCTATAAATCCTTAAAAAAAAACACTTTCTTTACTGACGTCCTTTAAGGCTGCTATTTATTTCTTATACTAATTATACTGTTACTTTTTTCCACTAGTCTACCCCTGAAATTTGCCTTATAATTAACTTGACAGATTATATTGACACTAATTGGGTGACGCAATAACAGTATAGGTATAATAAGAACATTTTTTAGTTAAATCATTTTGTTGGTTTCTCCACGCCAAAAGTAAATTTGATTGAATTACATATTTTTATATATTTATCAGTATAAAGGATATCATCTACATTTTCCTAATATTTTTATTTCTGTTTAATATCCTATGGTGTGTGTTCTGTATGATTCTTTATTATTATGTGCAACACCTACTAACTATTCCAGCAAACATCCTTTCTGGAAAGACTACTTCAGGTGGATTGTGTGGAAGTGAGGTGAGGAAGCCTATTAGTGTTAAGCTGTGTATTGAAGCCTGTGCAATGCTAGCTTCAGTAAGCTGTAAACAGAAACAACAACAACAGAGGAACATACAGAACATAACAGCATAATAGACAGGTACTACAGATACAGAATGTATACAGTCCCTTAAGGTGAGATATTTAGCTTTACTGGTAATGTTTTTTTTTATTTAATTTTTTTTACACAATTGAACCTGTAATAATGTATACAGTTCACAGGGTGAGAGCCAGGGCTGGAGTGAAAGGTTGTTACTTGGAGAGGTAGTTTGAGGAGTGGCCTCAGGGGATAGGATCGGAAAGGAAAGAGGTTCCCGACTGGCGGGAGCCTTCTTGGCCAGAGGAGAGAGAGAGCGTCCTCGAAGGCAGGCTGTTCAGCAGCCGCGGGAACCAGAAAACATATAAGATAGATTGGCTCAGCGGAGCCCACGACAGGCTCTGTGGAGCGGCAGTCATGTAGGAGGAATAGGCTCTTGCACTGAAAAACCTGGAAAAGGAATGATATGGAAATAGATTCCAGTCTCAATTTGAGTAAGAGAAAGAGTAGGAGCTGCTAAAGGATAGAGTGTGTGGCCGGGGGTCCCCTCTGACTGATATGGTGAGAACCCCCCCTCAGCGGAGGCGTGGATGGCAGCGGCCATAGAGGTCGGGGAAGTGAGCCTCACTTACCCCAAAGTTTGGACCCCGGCTCCCGCATAACCCCACACCCATGGGACAAACAATAGTTCACGTGCCAATGCATAACATTTATGAAAGGAGGAAAAAAAGACAAACAAGATGGATTAGTTTTTTTGTTTTGTTTTTTTGGACAAAAGAATGGGTAGAGTGAAATTATGTGTTTACCTGCCGCACAGTGGAGAGGAACCCCCCCATTAGGGGGGAAAACCCGGCGCATCAGGTAGTCCCCACTCCAGGCATGCTAACAATTTTTTGGTGAGCTGCAGCTATATCGGCAACAGATGTGCGTATGTATGATTCTACTGCTGAGGAGGACCAGCGCCCTCAAGTCTTAATTAGATGCTGATTGGTGTTGGCTTTTGCTGCTGAGGTGGCTGCTCCAATTCTAAAGGAGTGAGGAGTGTAGAACTGAGGAGAAAGGCCTGCTTTGGAGATGAGAGAGGCAAGGGAACCAATGTCTTGTAACTACTGCACGGGAGGAGCTGGTGAACAGTGGATCCAACATGAGGAAAGACTTCTTGCTGTAGATGTATCTAGACATGGAGGTGTAGGGACATAAAGGAGAATTAATCTTCGACAGCTGTATAAATTAACCCTGATGAAGTTGATCTGTCTTAGAGAAGTGGAGCATAATTAGGAAATGAGAATCTGGAACTAAGGTGATGTCGTTGGAACAGATGCTGAGAGAAGGGACGCTGGAAAGGGATGGGACTGTATATTTGGAGCATCTGAAGAATCCAAAGAAAGCAGTTAAGCACATGACTTCCATGAGGAGATCGAAGGGGTTGAAACAGCCTTTTCGCAAGATTGATATGAGCGACTGTAGAATATCCGAAGATATAGGAAGTCGAGATGGGGAAGTAGGAGGTGAGCTCTTAGATATGCCACGGCGCATCAGGCGGATTGCTGGAATGACCAGAAGAATCGGAGAGGACACTGACATTACACGGTAATGGAACTGAATTCCGGAGATGTAAGATTTGATTGTGGAAACGGAGAGGTGTAGAATGTCTCGTGTGAAGATGATAAAGGCTAGGATCCAGTCTTGATTAAAGGGAACTGGCTGAATTTTTTTTTTGCACAGAAGGAGGAGAAAGAAGACCAGCCCGTAAAGTAGGATGATCCTGCTGATGGAGCTAGGGCAGCAGACATGTCATTTCTAGCAGATTGAAGAAGGTTGAAGACAGGAGAGCTCACAGGTATACTAGGTGCTGGTATTGTGGAACTTGGGGAGGTGCTGGAAATGCTGTGGGAACCAACTGCTGAAATCTGGTGATCTGTAGGCGAGAAAGAGCATCAGCTGCATTATTATGTGAACCGGGAATGTAACGGGCTTGAATGAAGAAATTAAAAGACACTGAAATCCAAATGAGGCGAAGTAGTAACTGCATTATAAGGGGAGACGAAGATCTTCCTTTATTGATGATATGGACTGCAGATTTATTTTCGTTAAAGAACTTAATAGATTTTCTTGACCATCAGTGGCCCCAGATGTGAGCAGCTGCGATGATGGGATACAGTTTCAGAAAAGCTGTAGCTTTGAGGCGGGGAGAAAGATTCTGAATTTCAGGTGGCCATTCGCTAGAGAACCATTCAGTCCCTAGGTAACCCCTGAATCCTATTATTATTATTATTATTATTATTATTATTATTATTATTATTATTATTATTATTATTATTATTATTTATTTCTTAGCAGACGCCCTTATCCAGGGCGACTTACAGTCGTCAACAATTACATTTCAAGAATCACAGTGCAATCCTAAGAATGAAGCATCAGTAAAGAGATTCAGATCATGAGGAGCTGAAATCAGGTCTTCATAAAACAGAGACAGGCTGTTCCAATGATGAATTAAAGTAGCCCACATCTTAACATCCTTTCTTGCTTCGCTGAGAGCAGAGATCTGCTGAAGTGGTGATCTGTAACAGTGTGCGGTGGACTGTCGCCAGTAGTGTGCTGAAGGACGAGAAAAAGCTTTGGAGCAAGTAGGAAAATTGCTCTAAATCATCTGAGTTGGACGAGAAAATGAGAAGACGAAGTTTAGACATTAATAAAAAGAGAAAGTTTAAGCACGTTTGATGGAGTCTGAGCAATTGCTAGAAAAGAGAAACACTAGATGAGAAAACGAACTGAAAACGCTAGACAGCGAGCTGTGTGAGATTCAGACTTAAATAGGAAATAGGAGAAGATTGACAGGGAAAGCAGGGTAGAGCCCCAGATCTACACCTATAGGCTATCACCTATAGGCTATCACAACTTTGGATTTTGAAAATTACAGTAACTGTCAGCCCCCTGAACTAATGCCTCGTTTCCACTAGCCACATTTAGACAGCCAGTCTGTCTGAGTCCAGGGCATTGCCACTTACGCTGAGGCGCACCTCAGCGTGTCCCAAACTGGTCTGAGAAGGTACAGTTTCATATCTTATGCCCGACAAGTCCCAACTGGTCCAGGCGGAAGTATCATTACGTAGCATGTTATGCAATATCAGTGTGTTTTTGGATTTCATGACAACAATGGCGGTCGCTAGCGAGTCAAGAGCTGTGAGAAAAGAAAATATTTCTTTACCTTGGGATGCAGAGGAAATGAAAGCACTTTTGAATATTTAGTCAGAAAGTTCTATTCAGGAGCAATTATTGGGTGCAGTGCAAAATCCTAGTTTTTGACAAATGCAGCAGACAATGGGAACTGAAAGGACGGCAATCAGTGTCGTGACAAAATGAAAACTTAAAATAGCATAAAAAAAAGTGAAGTTCACCAACAACAAAAGTGGCAACAGCAGAAAACTTTCAAATACTTTGAGCTAATGGACAACTCATTGGGATGCCTGGCGTGGCGCAAATACTTCCTAGGTTAGCTGTACCTGAGAAAATGCAGTGGAAAGCAGGCAGCCATTTTTAGGTACCTAAACGTGGCAAGTGCAAACGGGGCAGAAGTTATAGTCCTCTATACACAGCCATCTTAATTTTCTTTTATTATTGAAATAGTCAGTGACAGATGGATCTTAAATGATTGTCCCACGCTAGATAAAGGTTTTGTTAAGTCCCACAGAATCTCACTGAAATGTCTTACATTTTTATTTTCTAAGGACATACTGTATGGTAACAGTTTGCTGAATTGTAGCTTCTTTACTCACTATTTGGGTTCTGGATGCAATGTGTTCTTGTGCCCTTACAGTATTATTAGCCTATAAAACAGTCGATTTTAATTGTAAGAGTTCTCATTATTGGGATCATAGTAATGTAATTAAATTCAATGCAAACTAATTGCCTGTGCTTGGTAAGCAAATGTATTAGTGCAGAGGTTGATGAATGGCACTTTTAGGATTGTTTAGAACATCACAGGTCTGCGGGGTTGAGTGGGTTTCACTTGGACACCTCGATATGTGGATATGAGCTTGATAGGAGTTGTCAGCTCGAGTTTCATTTTCAAGCTGAGCTCTGGTGGCCCCTGCTGGATGTAGGGAGGCTGCTTTCCGAAAAAAGATTTGATTGACTAATGAGAACGCTTCTGTGCGTTATCATCCCTTGATTCGCTACAATATCAATATCAAATAACACCCACCTGTAAGAAGTTTTATGTTTATATTACTACTAACTAGAGAGCATTGTTTGTCATACACCAAGGCCTACAGCAAAACATTTGATCTTATATTAGTGTTGATTATTATGGCTTGGTATGGCTTATAAGAACTACCAGGTACTCTTTTAGCCAAATAAAAGGTTGGACAGCTCTGGTCTGTAAGATACTACTAAACTTGTCTTGGGATGACATTGTATATTATAGAATAACAGGCCTCAGTGAGTTTCTATAACACTGACAATTTGGAAGTTGCCAGCTTAAATGACTTATACGATTGAGTAGTAGGTGTGGCGGGTAGACTAACTCATTCAAGCACCCCTTAAAGAAATGCTTAAATATACTGTAAGAATTTTAAAAAGCATTCCAGAGTCTAGGCAGATGCAAAAGAAGAAAAAAAACAAATAGTGGAAATAACTAGGGAACTTAAATGGTAGAATTTAACAATGTTTAGGTCATGGAATACACATTTCATAAACAAAGATCCTGCACTTTGTTCTACAAAACAAGGAAAACAATCACTATCTCCCCTGGGCACCAGTTATACCTCTCCAATGAAAGTGGTTAATTTAGGTATTATTCCAGAAAATGTTTAGTTCAGCCAAGTGTATCTTGATGTAGAAATGAATTAACAAAAACAAAATGACAAAACTTGTATAAAGCAAACCACACTAACATGTTCTTGCTTTGATGAAGGCCAGTAATTGAGTGCAAAAGATATACAACATGACTGTATCTACTAACTAAGAGTAAACATAGATGATAAACTGACTGTATTTTTATATAATGTTTAAAAAGTGCAGATAGCATTAAACATACTTGGCAAATAACACTGTCTATTCTAAGAGTTATTTGTCATTGCCATAACCTATAAATAAAACTGTTAGCTTTATTTAAACCAGTAATTATCCTTTTCTATCTGGATGTTTTGAGAAAAGAAATGGAAGAACAGATACACCTTGGTTAAAAATATGAAACTATAGTCATGTAAGATATGAAAACCTATTTTCCTATGTAGCCATTTAATAAGCTACAAGAGACGTGCATTTTAGTTTAGTTTTATGAATGTTTAACATGCATTGCATGGTGTGGCTTTGATCTTGTACTCCATCAGATTGTCTTGATTAAACTATACAGCATTAGAACACACTTCCTGCCATCTATTATTCTTTATAGTCTTTTTTTTAAAAAAATGTAGTTGTTGCCAATTATTTGTATTGTTTCCTCCCAATTTAGAATGTCCAATTATTTTTTAAGCTCAGCTCACCGCTACCACCCTTGGCTGACTCGGGAGGCGAAGATGAACACTGCAGCTGTCCACCATGCAGCCACCCAGAGCTACAGAGTCGGAGGACAACGCAGCTCTGGGCAGCTTACAGGCAAGCCCGCAGGTGTCCGGCCAGACCACAGTGAGCCGAGGAAACCCTGGCCGACCTAAGCCCTCCCCACCCCGGCGGTGCTTTCGGCCAATTGTGTGCCACCCCTGTGAGCTCCGTCCACGGTCGGCAAAGGAACAGCCTGGACTCGAACCGCCGATGTCCAGGCTATAGGGTGCATCCTGCACTCCACGCAGAGCGCCTTTACCGGATGTGCCACTCGGGAGACCCTATTCTTTATAGTCTTTAATATATTTGCATACAGTATGTGTTGTAGTTTTAATTGTTAGGTTAGGGGTATGGGAGAGATTATACAACTACAGTTACTAGACAATCAATTTCTACCAGATTTTCTCAGCCCAATAATGACTGCAAAAATGTACTTCAAGTCCTACACGAATCTTACTACATATTTCACAAGACCATCGCTCATTTAAACAGCCAGCATGCTATTGTTTCAGTTCCTTGCCTGACAAAGACAACAGAGCATCAGAAGTAAAACGAACAAGAATTAATAGTGCAGCTTATGATCAATTTCCTGTTTGGGATATAACCTCAAACTTCAAATGAACTCCCACTTCCTTAGACAAACAAAATTAAAGTGTGGGTTATATCAAAATATATTGTGCTGATATTGCTATTACCTGATACATTAACATTCACTGCCCTATAGCCCTAATATTAAACTGAACTATTTATCATATAGTAAGTTAGTAAATAACACCTGGGAATAATAAAACAAACACTGATTGTGGCATTGTGTGCTAAACCATTGGCTCTAAAACATCACCTCAGTTGTTTGTGATTTGAAAACTCAAAATAACATCTAATCATTTCCAAATGCTTTAGTGTTTTTCTGGCAGTGGGGAGGGTGTTCTGGATTTTTTGGTGGTTAATTTCAACGCAATAATTCACAGCAATGCTCCAGTTGACACATAAGCTCCATGAAAATATATAAACATATTTGTAGTAATGAAAACATGTCAAAAAATGTGGCTGTTAAACACAAACAAAAGTGTATAAAAACAAGCTTATATTAAATTAACTATTAAAAATGAGCCACTGGGATTAGAAGCAACTTGCCAGGACACAGGTTTTTCTTTATTAATTCTAGTTATGCTATTTATTTTATAAGCCAGTTCGGTCGGTAAAGTGATTTACAGCAGTTCAAAAGGGATTTTTTCTTTATTACACATCACCTGTTAGTACTGATAGCAGTGTTGTTGGGGGAGCGTCATGAAAGCTGTATTTAAAACACAACCATATAGTATCTGTAATGCACTACATTAAATATTTAAAAATATTTAAATACATAATACTGTATAAACAGCAGCTAATGCAATTAAAGAAATTATATACAACAGACTAGTTAAACCAGAGAGGGCCCTGTTCAGATTAATGATTTATCACATTCTGTCTTTGTTTTATGTCATTGACACTTACATTTCTTCAAAAAATTAAAATAATCCTTTGATAAAAAATGGAGACAGCGGTATGTGTTTTACACCACCCACTCATGTCAGAATCATGTTACTGAAGTTTCTACAGCTGCTAGTAACAGCATGCATTTCATTATGAAAGCATGGTTCGGATGACAGGTCAATTCGGTTGTACCATACTATGGTTTGGATTAGTGGGATTACCTAAAAAGGTTCTTAAATTAAAAGACCGTTTGGAGTAACAGAGAACACATTAAAGCATACAAAAATGTAATTCAAGTGCTGCTTCAAGCATCTGAACATGTTGATATTTGTCTATTTTAGCACTGATTGAAACAAAAATAAAAGATGTATTCATAGAAAGCTTTAAAAAAATCCACTTATTCCCTTGCCATATAAACACTGCAACCCAACTGAAGGCATAAACCTTACACTTTAGTTTTTAGTTAAAGCTGTCATTGACTCTCCAGGCTATTTAAAATAAATAAATAAAAAAAAACCACAACAACTAAAAATGTATGTTTAAAAAGAACACACATTTAATGTGATTACTGAAAACCTCAAGGTTTGTAGCACATGGTGTAACAAAAATTTGCTACCAAGAACATTTGCATGTTTACTGTATATATATATGTATATATATATATATATATATATAAACATTATTTTTTTTATGGGCCAACACTTTTTTTCACAGTAAGCGAATGTTGATGTTACATCAAAAAAGCCATTTTGTGCTTAATAATGGGTTGTTTGATAGGCCAAACTTTGAGGAATTATTAAAAATCCTAAAATTCTAATGAATTATTCTTCCAATAAGAACAATTCAAAGTTAAAATATCAGACTGAACCCAGAAAGTGTGCTGGAGACTTAAATCATAACATTACAGGTCAAACTGGTTTGTTTACTTTGCGCCTAAAAGCGCAAAGGCGTTTAGTCCCTTTCACACTGGCATACTCTACCCGATTTAAGCCTTCACGTTACTTTGTCCGCTTACGAACGGCCGTAATGCATTTTGTCTAGCCCGACCCGGGTCAACCCGACTACGCCCCAGGTACGTGGTTTCATACTATTTGGGATTGTGAACCTGGTGGTCACAACCAAAGACAGGACTCATGTAGGAGCACTACTGTGCAAGTAGCTTTATATTCGTGGTAATACGGTAACCCAAACCGGAAACTACCAAATCAAAGCTATTTGAAAACGGGTAGTCCCCATATCTAGTTCCAGGATATATTATTATTAGGTGATGCTGCAGACCTCCACTCGGGTAAAAATTCCACTTGGTGCAAAATAAACTTCGGTAAAACAAACGTCTAAAAATGGTGCTGTACTCTGTAGCAAATTGACATTTATTTGAGGACTACACACACCAGAGGACTATATTATTCAAAATGATTTGCGCACAAAAAACAAGTCCCGACCTTCCCTTTTCTTTCAGTTTCAATAGGCGTCTCTCGTCAATGCCTGTTTAAAAATAAGTGTTCTACGGAGCTCGCGAAGGTTCTTTTCTCACACTTTACCGTGTTTCCATGTGTACTGTTGTATCCTAACATTAGCTCCAGTTTAGGAGCAGGATTGATTTAATAAAGAGCGGCGCAGAATAGGTTAAAGAGCGGGGGGGTTCCGATTCCTCCACTCTTGTTCGCCATGATGAACAAATGAACTCTCGGGGAATGAAATTTAAATTTCACAAAGGAGAGAAAGTCCTCTGCTTCGAACCAGATCCGACAAAGGCCAAAGTGCTTTACGATGCTAAGGTGGGGTGTTCAGACCTTTGTTTTTGAATATATTTGATTTAATAAGATTACGTCTTCGATTACCAGGTCATTTACAGCCATTTTACATTTTTAATTTATTCATTTTTAAAAAATAATAATAAAGAATAGAATCATACGTCGTTTTAGCCTTTGTCCAGAAATGTGAAACTGAGTTGCGTAATTTTTATTTTTTACAAAATGCTAGAAATGTACGAGTATTTACGTAATGTCCAGTTGGTGTTCGCATTTCCTTTTACTTTTGGTTGTTATTTGTTTTTTTTTTTATTTTTGTTTTTTTTTTTATTTTTTTGCCCAGGCCAAAGACCTCCGCCAATCGTACACTGTACTCTGGGCGGTACAGAGAAATCGGCACTGGGACTGAGCGAGCTTTTTTAAAATGTAATGGTCTGATAAATGTTGCATATAATTCCTATTTTGTATTACAAAGCACGGTAAATATTATATATTTTGTGTGTGTGTGTGTGTGTGTGTGTATATATATATATATATATATATATATATATATATATATATATATATATATATATATACACACACACACACAAATACATATGTTCGTTTATTTTGTGTGAAACACAGTCCTGAATTATGTTCACATAATTGTTTAGCTGTCTTCATGGTTAAGTCTGTATCAACGCCCAACGAAACATAAATACGAAGAAACGCAAATTCTTCATTAGTTTAGACAGAAAAAATTATGGAGTGTCAAAAAACAAAACCTGTACGTTTCTTTCCCCGACTGTTGCGAAGCACTTTACTCAGATTCAAACTTGACCCCGGGAAGTAATTTTAAAATGCCTAGCGATAGTGGTAAGACGTACGTCACACTACATTTTTTTTCCATACAACTTAAGAATGCGTTTCCAACTGCGATGAAACTCATTAACAATAACATTACGTAGCAACATTTATGAGAGTATTTATTAGATTGTTTGTGTGTATGCAAAAATGTACTGACGTGTTTGCTTACATCTTCAGATGGAACTTGTTAACATTATTTAGCGTAATTTATTGGGATTGTGGGTATATATGTATCAGTCCATATGTACTATGATACTATAACCTCATTGGCACTTAGTACAGTAGACTAAGTCTGTAGTGGTATATTATTGCCTTAAGGTAAACAGTTTGTTCAAAAGCATATTCCCTGCCTTGTTAAAGAGTAAACTGTTGTACTTGGTTTTGACCCTGGCAGGCATACTAAAACAGGACATGTTTTACTTTAACATGTGATCTTATTTTTCAACAGGTTGTAGATGTTGTCAGTGGAAAAGATGAAAAGGGTAGGAAAGTGCCAGAGTATCTAATTCACTTTAATGGTTGGAACAGAAGGTAAGCTGCATTCATTGTTTTTATATAATCTCAAACCCCAGTGCACTACAGCGGCCATTTTGAAAAGAGCTTGGAAACAGACTTTTTAAAGTTATAAGTGTAAAAAGTTGTCGGGTTGTTAACAATGACAAGAAAAATTACAGGTATGTTATTTAAACAGTTGTAGCAACACGGGCGGACGTATAACACTATATTTCGGAACCCCGCTACTTACTCTAAGCTGGGAGTAATTTCATTGCCTTTAACTGGTAAGTGAGATGCTGTTTCTAAATGAAAATGTTTATTTATCAGCATACATACTATAAATCATGCATGCATTCTGCTCTCTTTGCCCTGCATTTTACAATGCTGCCTTGCTTAATTCAGGAGTCAAATGTTTCACTCATGGGTTTATGTGTCTTTATATATACACTTCTACCTCCCAAAGTTTAAACAAAAGTAGGGCTCAATTAGAACAGTCCAGGTACTCTCTATTGTGCCTGTTTTCAATTTTATCGTAAATTTCTTGTTCCTTTCAGTTGGGATAGATGGGCAGCAGAGGATCATGTCCTTCGTGACACGGATGAAAACCGCACATTACAACGTAAACTGGCCAGAAAAGCTGTGGCTCGCATGTAAGGAGAAAGCATAGTGCATATTATTTGACAACTTTTGATGTTTGTTTAAAAAAATAAATAAGTAAAATAAGATTTCTAGTGATTGTGTGTTGATTCTGAACTGCAGATAAAAGCAGATTAAATGTTTGGGATATATTTCGGTTTGTAATGTGCAATGAAGTAGTGCCATCCACCTGTGTTGGCCACATCTTGTGCTCTAAATGAGTCTTCTATAGAACTGTATAAGACTACTTTTGTTGTTTTTGGGTCCCTGAAGAGTAGAAAGTGCTAATCTGAAATGCAAACACATTCTGTTTGATAGATAGGAATGAGATCAATTTATTTTATTTTTCTGGCACAATAGTAAAGTTGAACTCTCCCAGACTCCTAGGCATCAGTCAGAAAAACATTACTTTATTTTTAATTAAATCATTGGAAAGGAAGTGCTGATTTCCTATTTGTTGTGTTTTCTGGACCAATCCCACATAAACTTTGAGATCTGAAAGCCTGCATTGTAAACTCCTAAAACAGATCAATCTCATGTATTTGGGGGGTGCAGTGTTTTTTAATGTGTGCTGTATGAATACTAGTTCACTTTGACCTGGTTATCCAACATTTTTCATTTGTCAAAATTGAAATATGACTGATTTCAGATATTAATGTTGCAAATACGTCATTGCAAATCATGTTTGTTTAAGATAAATAAGGATGTATTCTTTATATAAAAAAAAGCTGTTTAGTGTCTAAACACATGTACCATGATAATATTAATAATGCACAAAAAACTCAATTTATGTTTTAAAGCTAACACTCTGACTTGTTTCACTTAACTGTTAATTAATTGCCACATCTATTTTGTTATTTTCTGAATTCCATCAAGATTACAATTATTGCAGAAGTGTTATTTTTAATAGGAGACTCATCTCTTTTTCTTTTTGCCCTCTACTACAAACTTTATTTGCAGCAGACTTTTTATGGCAATATTTTTTCACAATGTAGAATGTACTGACCGTCATTAAGTGTCGCAGTAATGATGCTGCTATATTTTAGTTCTAGTGGTTTCACTCCTTAGAGCTACCTGGGTATAGCATAAAACAAGGCAGGTGGAAAGTTTATTAATGGAGATGCACCCTCAAAATGAGACTGAGCCAGCTGTGAGGTGGAGAAAGGGGAAATGATGGGAGAATGAAGCAAGATGACAGTGTAACTAATGAAAGTCAACTTAGGGTTATTAACAGTGTAGTGTAAAAAAGCTCTTGCCACTTTTACCATGCTCACACTGCTTCTTCAGGAAATAAAATAAAACAAAGTTTTACCAACTTACCACCCTATTTATTTTTATTCCAGCATTACCCGAACCACACTTTCTTTTTATTTGGCCTATGCTTGCTTGTTCCTTGGCACTACATTTTCCAAGTTTCAAGTTAATACAACATGCAGTAATTCAGGGATACAGTAAAGTGCACATTTATGAATCCATCGGCAAACATTAAAACTGCTACCACCGATTGTCACCGATACGTCACAGATTGTTTTAGTTGATGAAACTTGTAAACACGATGTATTGAAAGTTCACGTATGTTAAGATTATTTAAAAATCATATTTATAGCCACTACAAGAATTTTTTTTTGTCGGTTGTTGAAGTTTGAGTATTGTTTTAAATAACTGTACTGTACGTAAAAATTCAACTTTATAAGAACTTATTATTTATATACACGTGTACATACTTGAACTGGGACACTGTGCTTTTCACTGGACTGGGTTTGGTTATCCTTGGTGCTAAAAGTGAATGGCATTGTAATGCTTTGTTACAGGAGGAGAAAGGGAAGAAGGAAGCGACGCTGTCGTCTGCCTGGTGTTGACTCTGTGTTAAAAACTCTTCCTGAAGAGGAAAAAGAGGAAAATGATGACAATTGTAAGTTTCTTTTTTTGCTAGCATGGCAGTGTCCTCTACTGCGCTTCAATTACCCTACATTTCTATTGCAATCTGGCTATCCTAGTTGAAACAAAAACACTGGGACTGTTGGATTTCTTTCTATAGCCTGCATTAAGAAACATTTTACAGTGTATTTGTCATTGCAGAAGATTACTTTTTTTTTCTTCATAAATGTACAGTTCAAAACATGTACTTGCAACAATTAAAACAGAACCTTTTATCAGTTACTACATTATTATTGATGGTCCCTTTCGTTGTAACTAAGAAGCACAAGAATGATAAACTCCTAACAATTCATAATTGGAAGGGAATGCAAACCTTGATAGATTGTAGTGGGGAAAAAGTCACAGTGCTCACATTTTAGTTATCGCTGATTAAAACTTCCCTTGAAGAGCTTTGAAGCGTGTCAAACTGACTACTGTATGTTGAGAATAGGTCATGTTGTTCCATGAGATTACATTTGTATTCCACTTGTGATACCCTAGGGATAGGGGGATTAATTCTGTATATATTTTAATAAAATGGCATGCCAGGTTACATTATTGTTTAACATTGAAAGTAGACAAACTCTACCTTAGCATCCTCATGAGGAGGGCTTGTATATTTTGGAAACCAGCCACTGCTGCAACAAATGTATCTTAAACCATTTCAGATGTTGACATATTTTATGGAAACTCCCTGGACAAAATGAGTATCCTGCCAGGTTATTCCACACTAAATTAACTGCATTTTTGGATCTTCCCCACCTCACCCCCCTCAGATTATTTCACATATTGGAGATACCTAGTATTGTTTCAGGAAGAATCCCAAAAGATTGCCTCAACTGTCACTATGTTTGGAGTTATGGGTTTATAATGGGAGGTGCCTGTGGTGGATGAAAACGAGCACTGAAAAGGTGCCATGTTTGAGTGCTCCAAACTTTCGCGATATCGTCTTGATATTCGTTTCACACACACACTGGTCTTCTGATTTAATAACGTATCAGCATATTACCTATTGGTGGCTGTGGATGTTCATGCAATGGAGCCAAATGTAGAAAAAAGTACTATGATGGCAATAAAAATGTTACATATTGTACTTGCGAGAACTCCTGAACCACTGTAATTCTCCATGTTATCTAACAACAACAAAGAAGAAATATATATGCAATGTCAGTGTTACAGGGTAATTCATGGTTATCGAGTTATGAGTAAGGCTTTCTTGTCTCCCCCCCCATTGCCATGTAATGTGAAGTATTACATTATGTTCTGAAAGAATAGTGTAAATAAATACACTAAATGTTTGCCTTTTTGACCTACTACCTGTTACTGTTCAGTACGTTTAGGAATCTGGCAGCCTGTTTAATTTGCTCCTGGTAAATAACTGAATACACTGTGGGTCATTTCATGTGTGTGCTATTTTTACATTTATTTATGTTTTATTTTATTTTGTTTGATAATTTACTGATGGCAGTGGCAGCGTTTGTCCCACGGTGGCCCCATGCAAAGCTTGATTTTCGGGGGCCCCTATTCCCTATTCTTACCAGTAATACTGCGCTATGACACCATGACATTCAAACAGGGCAACAATGACACAATGAAATGTATTGCATTTTACTACAGCAGTCGCAAAATGGCAAATGTGGTGCCCAATCAATATCTCTCCTAGTTCAGTCAAAAATTCTTGCAACATTGTAGAAAGAAGTTTTTTTATTAATTTTATTTTCAGGAAGAAAAGCTTCTCTCCCTTGACGCTACTGTGACAGGCACAGTCAGTCAAAAGCAGATGCAAGTCAATAATAATGAGGTTAGGATACAGGTCCAGTAAATTTCCCTTGTAGATGTAGTTGAGGCGAGGACGATATATTGGCTGGAAACAGATTTATTTGAATTGGTTTCCGGGTTCATTCAAACACATAGCCTGACATGTGTGAGACACCGATACATGCATTCCCCTTAGGTTTGCAGCACTGACGGCATGCGCAAGCAAACTTTGTTTTCAGTGTGTTGAAATTAGTTAATTTTTAAATGTCTTGCTGTTTTTAGGTTAAATCATGGGTGACATGATTGCTGATAAACTTGCGCACGGCTTTAAATCCCTACACGTTGTATTTTTTCTGTTTGTAGTATAGAGATAAAAAGATCGGTAAAATGGCTAATAAGTTATTCTTTCTGGTGCTGACTTGAGGTGAATATAAGTTTAATAGTAACTGAGCCACGACAACAGGGGCCCGCGTGTGCCTAAAACTGCTACTGACCGATGGTGAAAATAGAGTCTTTAAAAGGTGGACATAAACGACAGATTCTTCAATTTTAACATTTACTGTTGCTCAGGTAAGCATTTAAATATTTAGGAACATTTGTTGTATAATAACTGAGAAATGATACATTTTAAATGTGACAACACATTTTTTTCTGCATTAATAGATCTTATGTTTAATTGTGAAATACCTATTTTTAGACTGAACTAAGCTATTGTTTATCATTAAAAACATACAGCTCAGATTATGAGCCACGAGAGCGGACATCAGGCCAGAAATGGAATCACTTCAGCATCCCAGAACTCAAAAGGGACAGCAGATACATACATAGGGCAGCAGTGTGGAGTAGTGGTTAGGGCTCTGGACTCTTGACCGGAGGGTCGTGGGTTCAATCCCAGGTGGGGGACATTGCTGCTGTACCCTCGAGTAAGGTACTTTACCTAGATTGCTCCAGTAAAAGCCCAACTGTATAAATGGGTAATTGTATGTAAAAATAATGTGTAAAAAATAATGTAATTGTATGTAAAAAATAATGTGATATCTTTTAACAATTGTAAGTCACCCTGGATAAGGGCATCTGCTAAGAAAATAATAATAATAATAATAATAATAATAATAATACATGATGTGCTTTTAATATGTCAAAGCTAATCTGTGTTTTTAATTTATTTAATTTTTTTTTTAAATATAATAAAATAATCATGGGCCAACTACGGTCCCTCCAAGATTTTCTTTTAGTTAGCAACTGTGGCTAACGTAACAAAACAAAAAAAACTTAAGCCACACCAAAGAATGTTAAAGAAAATTGTAAAACTTTTATTGTACACAGTACAATGAACAGAATGATCTACATGTGATCCTTTGTCTCATTGGCATAACTAAATAAGCTGAATATGAAAATAGACTTTGAAAGGTTAATATTTAAAATGTTAAGTTATTAATGCAAATAAACACATCTGTAAAACCAAAGACATGTAGAATGTGGTAACCATTTTAAAAATAAATAATCCTGCTTCATGGTGCCCCAAGTCTTAAGTAACACTCTTGTCATTATAGCAACCACTCACGTAACAGACTTATTTTTCCTCTGGAGCAGAAAGATTTGATATTGTTTTTAAATTCTTAAAAGGTATTGTTTGTGCTCAAAATTGTAGCCATATTGTAATACTCAACTGTAGTACGTCATTTGCAAGGCTACTATTTTGGCACGGTAATTTTAGTACATTTATGGGCGAGGTGTGGCAAAAAACTAAGAATTCACGGAAAGGTCACCAATTAATGTAGTTTTAACGATGTCAACATACACACGCTTTTAAACGGTACACCAAAACCAATAATATAAGACCATTGCTTTTGACGAGTTTAAATGTTACTTTACAGTACATATTTGTTTATTTAGCAGACGCCTTTAGCCAAGGCGACTTACAGAGACTCGGGTGTGTGAACTATGCATCAGCTGCAGAGTCACTTACAGCTACGTCTCACCCGAAAGACGGAGCACAAGGAGGTTAAGTGACTTGCTCAGGATCACACAATGAGTCAGTGGCTGAGGTGGGATTTGAACCGGGGACCTCCTGGTTACAAGCCCTTTTCTTTAACCACTGTACCATACAGCCTCCTTACATACATACTTTAGACTCCGGCATCATTTCTGGTCGGTGTCGAGGGTCTCCGACCTTGTGCTACAAGTTGGAATTACGTCATCTGTACAATCTTTTTTGTAACAGGCATACAGCCTTAACAAATCGTCAACCCTTTCACCTGTCATTCTAAAATACTTAAAATATCCCTGTCACATACAGTGTTACGTAGGCAAGCTAATGTGTTTTCATTGGACAAAATTAAACGAAACGGTGTATTCATCTAGCAGCACATGTTTAAAGTAAACATGCTGGCATAGTCTTACGCCAGTGTACTTTTCAAAGCCTTTGCCACCGTTGTGAACTGGGTGAAAATTTGTTGAGCCACGCAGGAAAAACTTTCGCTAGTGGCGTGTGGCTAGCAGGAGTGTAGGCTAGCAATGTGTGCAATCAGGCTCCTGCTAAATCTGTTAACTGATCAAACTTCTTGTAAGTTATCCAACCAGAAATCAATCTCGCCTGTCTTTTTTAGGTCTTTAATTTATTTACCTGTTAAGAGATCCAGGAAGCCATAAAGGGAAAGCAGTATATCTTAACCAGTTAACAGCATGTTTAGCATGGTCATTGCTGGCACGTGATTATTTTGTTGTATTTAATTATTTTATTTATTTATTTATTTTTTCAAAAACAAAACCAGACTGTCATAGAAAGACCTTTTTGTATTGCATGTACTGCAGATGCTGTACATGTTTAACTGACCACAGTTTGCTCTTCCATCAGTTATTTGCTTTCTAGATACATGTAAACCGTTAAATTGATAAATTTTCACAAAAATACCATTAGAGTACAAAAATTCTTTGTTTATTTATTTATTTATTTTTTTATATAAAGTATACAGTGTGCCAAGTAGAAAGTTACAATTGTCTTTTTTTTGTTCCACACTTGTAAGAAAACATAGCTCTGTGACATATTAACAGCACAAGTTTGTATCTGTTCTCCCTTTTGAGTTCTTGGGTGCTGAAAGGTTGCCATTTCTGGTCTGGCATCCACTTTGGGGCTCGTAATTCAGTAACCAATTACCCTGTAACCATGACATTGCATATATAGTGTTTGTTAGATAACCGGTGTCTGTTTCTGCCTGATACAGATGGTCACTCCAAAATGCCTCCTGCTTTCCAACACTGGCCCAGTTTGTAAGGGAAATGTTATGTATAGGGTTTTTTTTTTTTTTTTTTTTTTGCTGTTGTGAGCCTATTTTGTGCTATATGGCATGAAATAAGAGTCTAAAATGGTGTTTTTTTCTTTCTTTTTTCCTTTCATTCCATATTTATTTTTTGAAGGGATGTTGAAGTGTTTATTCAAGTTAAATTTGATTGCTTGTTCAGCTCACTCCAACAGCTACTGTAAAAAAGGCACAGCAAACCGCAGTAATGTTATACTTCATCAAAATGTATCTTTGGGCACTTTATGTCTGCTTTATGTAGCTTGTTGTTTTTCCTGAAATACACACAACAATAATGTTTAACTTAAACTACTGTGTGGCATTCATTGTTTTGTAGTTTAATGTTAATTGTTTTCTCAACCTATTCTTACTTGTCCGAGCACTTATATGACCATAAATGTGGAAAAACTCTTATCCAGGGTTGGCCAATGGCCGGAAAAACCGTAGGAGACTATACTAGACCAACCAAATGGGTTTGTTCCTGATCCCCGTGACAACACAGTATGCAAAGCAATGTTCCCATGTTATGATAGATCGTGGATGAAACTAAGCTGTTGCAAATGAAAAATAATGAAAATAGTAATTGAACTATGTAATCGTTAGAGGTAAGAAGCTACTCCTGTGATCTTAAGGATTATACAGAAAATGAAATGATCCCTGTTTAGTATCTACAGCTTTGGTTTATTTAAATGTTTCAAATGTGTTTATACATTTAAAAAAATAAATAACTCCACACAGAACCACAGACTGCTGTTTAGGAAAAATAATTACATTTAACACAGCAGAGCAGAAACCAGTCCTGTTCCTTGGTATGCCCTTGAGCCCAGTCAAGAAATGCATCCTCCCATTTTTTATTTTTTTTTGGTTAGCTCTGTAATGCTGATGTCTACACTATTGTATCTACCACATATCCAGAGTAGCTCCTGAAGACATTTGCATTATTGATCTGGTTCATGAAGCGCTTACATTTTTGTGTTGCCGAAAATTGTATTGACATTGCCAACATCAAATATGCAGTCTCTTTATAGATGTCACGTGGCATCTTGAAATTTATGAAAATGTTGTTACATAGAAAAGCAACACCTTGAATCTACAATTATTACACTGTAAATAGTCACAGGTTTGCAAGGACCTTTAACCTAAAGCGACTTGAGCAGTAGTGACACCCCAATTCGGCATTAAGAATTACTAAAATGAATGTATTTACATTTTGCAAACGGTGCTAACTAACGTATGCAACTCCCCCACCTGCCCGTTAAGGGCAAGGATTTACTTTTGTTTTGAACACGGTTTTCAAATTTACGGCTGTTGCTTATTTATAAAAATTCTGATGTATTGTTTTCCAGGCCATTGCAGTTTCTATCATGAGAATTGTTTTTTGTGGTATTCATAGCTGCTGCTTTGCTTTCTGATTTAATTAAGTAGCTCTCCTGCTTAAAGGTTTCATAATTGGTAGTGGGAAAGACTGGGTGTTTTTAAAGCCAGAAAAAGCATACCAAGAATATAGGAAAGTAAAAAAAGAGAATTATCCAAAAGCCCAGTAAGAACATAGTTCTGTCAAGTTTTAAAATAACTTTTCTACTTTTTCTATTATAGCTTTAATTTCGTCTTCTGAAGACAGTGATGAGGACGATTCTGATGACGACAAATCATTAAAAAGTGAGGAGAGTGATCTTGAAGAAACTGCAGAAATGGTAATGAGTGATAAACAGTTGTGAAATTAAGAATTTCACAAAGCTATGAAGAAATCTTGCATAACAGACATTCACTTAATGTCTGTTATGCAAGAATTAATGTTAGACAAAGAGAAGGAGAGATGATACCTTTTATTGGACTATCTAAACAATTGAACACAAGCTTTCAAGACATCAGAGGTCTCTTCATGTGAAAGTAGAAAGTTAAAAGTTTGGATTAATTGAATTTAAAGTTTTCTTCTTTGATTTGCTATCAAGGGTACAAGTGTGCTCCACAGTGACCATTTGACCTGACACTCACAAACACATACATTAAGTTGAGTGCCCTAGTAAAGGCACAACAATGTGGTGTGCAGAGTGAGTCATGCAGTCAAGGGAGTGCATTTTCAGGTTCTGGCTGTGCAAAGTTGCCATCGTGTTTGTGAGTCACAGATGGCAGGGGTCAAGTCACCTCACCACACTGCAGCGGACATAATTGGAAAGTCTAAGTAATACTGGCTTTTATTTTACCAGCTAGAAGTGATTGGTGTTCCTCCACCACCATCCCAAAACAAAATTAAGATTTGAAGACATTATTATTGTTTTCTAGTCCGTGAAGCAAATACCAGATTTCATTGGGGGCCTTGGTTGAGTTTGACACCTCTGTTCTAAACACATGGAATTTCATAGACACCTTGTCAAAACATTTGTCTACTATTACAGTATATTCAAATTTAGGAATACAGCTATGGCCAAATGTTTTGCATCACACTATAGAATTAACTAATTTTGTTTCATAGTCAAATGAAACCTGCTGAAATAATGTTACGTTAACATATTGAATTACATAGCACTTTGTAGTTTTCCATATATTTAACAAAAAACTTGTAATTCAGAGCAATTAGTATTTAATTGGTTTTATCTTTTAAAGGCTGTGTTGTGGATAAATGTGAATTATTTTATTTGGCTAGAATGACTTGGTGACAACTGACCAGCCAACAACTCAATTACATTTGAGGCACCTTCAAGAAATAGCCATTTTATATTTCATTTTGAATATTCTCTGCATCTTATTTGCGACTTTATTACTTTTATAGAGTTTAACCTTTTAAATGCTGTGCCTTGTCATGGTATAATCTGCATCATTTGCACATGCATGCATGGTATTATCAGTTGCAGTTTTGTATTTCTGGAATTTAGGTGGGGAAATGGTTGTGGAATTCCCAGTTGTTTTCTTCATAGTATGATAACCAGGGATCCTAGTTTTCCGCAATTAAAATTGAGTCCCCCGTCACGTTATGTGATACACAAAGTACTACTGAATAACAGTTAACACAGAAAGTATTTATTGGTACACTTTCAAATTCAAAGGAAGTTAGCTCACCAGAGTGTCATCAATCAAACAAACATATTATTTTAATTTTAAACATTACAAATACATCTGTGTAGTAATAATGACAACCAGAAAATAGTATTCATATTAGTTTATCTTGAGTTGTTGTCACCGGGATGGCTATTGCCAAACTGATCTTTAGGGGTGATTTTGAATGCGACACTGACAGTATACCTCGTTCAACCTTGACCTATGTACACCAGAAGCAGTTTTATTAAACAAGTGTATTTGCTAAATTTAAAGTAGAATTGCTTGTGTTGATGATTTATATATAAGTATATTGATTTGGTTATCAAACAACCAAACAAAGCCTTGCATGTTTTTTGCCCGGCCCCAAGTGTAAAACTAAAAATTCTCGACAGAATAGAAAATCTGTGTTATTCCGCAGCAAACGGATTCCTAGGATCCCTGATAACTGATGGTCCTGGATAGGCAAAGATAAACTGAGTTTGTATACTGTGGGGTTCGTTGCTGCACTTGGTGATAAATACCCAGTTTCCCTTTGAATAGATGAGAATAGATAGCATTTAGTATCTTCAGGAACTAACACTTATATTTTTGTGTTGCTTTTATCTAACTGAGTGTGGTACAACTCTTTTTCCTGTTAAGAACGAGGATCAGTTCATACTTGGACAGGTTAGTCCATCCATTGCCCAGCTGATCCATCTGGATCAGTCCCTCAGAAATCCATGGCAAGGGCCTATTGTAAGTGTACTTTAGTGTTTAATAGATCTTACTTTCTCCCAAAAAAGGCCAATGTCCATTTGCAGTAACTCACAACATTTCCTTCCCCTAATCCTGTAGAAAGAAGAACAAGACATTCACCCGAAAAAGGACATGGAGGATAAAGCAATAAACATAGAAATCCCTGAGGTCTTGAAGAAGAAGCTGGAAGATGATTGTTACTACATTAACAAGAGAAAAAAGGTAATGGACCAAATGCATAGTATAATGCTTGAAAGGGAAATGGAACTCCTGTGTTATAAAAAGAACCTCTGCTTCAGAAAAACAGGTAAGTGTTGCCAAAGGATTAGTTTATACAGACTTCTGGGGAAAAAAACAAGATGGGACATTATCTATTCCTGTCTACTTAAGATGTTTGGTAAGCTCATCTTTTTTGTTTGACAGCCAGTGATTGTTAGTAATTTAATTTCAGTTCCATTAAACATAACTTCTATTTTCAGTGTACTTTAGTGGTTGTTGTATATTTCATTATACAGTTGAGGTTTCAGAAGCTCTGTGCTATTAGGCCTTCACCAGGACCGAGGTATTGTAAAATATGAGCAATTTTCAAAGAATTTGTCTAGCCTTGCTTCCTCTGACTTTTTTATTTATGTCTGAGGTTTTTGCAATTCCTGGTTAGGAATAGTAATTTTACTGTAGCTATAACAATATTATTGAGAACAGTAGCAGGACAAATTTCAGTTTGCCAGTCCTAGTGCATATGAAAAGCATGATGCCATTGGGCTAGTGTTAAAGGGATATGACTGTAGATGAATCACAGCGTACAAATCACGTTCTAGTTTGAAATTGAAGAAATAATGAACTATAGTTCACTACTGAAACCTGAAACGGAAATCGAGACGAGGATAGCACTGGATGGTGTCTCAAAGACTTGAGATTTGTTTCCAGCAGTTCCACCATTTCTTTCAAAAGAAATGTTGCCCAGTTATATATCAGGCAATACTGTACAAAATGAACATGATCATTGTAATACACTAACATTTCTTTGCTTGGATAGAAGGGTGGTTTCATAAGCCTTACAAGTGGAAATGAAAGTAGCTCCAGACCAACTAATATTTGATAACAATACACATTTTGAACATTTTATTTAACACTGATGTAAGTTGTGAGAACATGCCATTTTTTAATGTGCAGTATAATCAGTAACATAATTGTCAACCCAAAACTGGTAGTAGTCAGTTTCATCAAATCCTGAACAGTGAAACAGATGAGCTCTGTTTCACCACACATGTTGGACTATAATCAAAGTTTACCTGTAAAAAGGCAAGTAATGGGGTTTTTTGTTTCCTACTGTTTTTAATTTTTTATTTTTTATTTCAGGGCTTCCTCATCCTTAAACCTTGTGGTCTTTTAAAAAGACAAAAAGGAAGTGTAGCTCAGTGACTGCAGAATAGTCAGCAAAAGGAAAAAAAAAACAACTTCTTGAATTTTTCAACAAAATAATTTGGTGTATGAAATTCATATTTATTTATGCTGGGCTCTGTCTTTCTACCTTTAACAGCTGGTGAAACTTCCTTGCCAGATGAACATTGTCAACATCTTGGAGTCCTACGTGAAACATTTTGCAATTAATGCAGCTTTTTCAGCAAATGAAAGGTGTCGGCATCATCTGACTACCTCGCAGATTAATTTAAATCCTCATTATGTCCCACCAGAAAAGAAGTAAGTTCCGGTTCTGTAGTGAACAGACACTCCTCACCTCCTGGAGTGTTACATTTTGTGCATGAGGGATTGCAACAGTGCAGTTGAATTATAAGGATGTAAAAGAAGTCTGCTATTAAGCATTATGTGCAAAATCCAGAAGATGGCACTGCTTTTCATATAGTCACATCTCCCGAGTGGTTCCGTTACTGGATGAGCCACTGGGGACCCCAAGAAATGACATTTGAGCATTAAAAAATAACTAGTGCTATCTGTACAAATGCATATATATGCAAAGCTGAAAAATCCAATATTAGAAAAGCAATTCATTGGTGCATCATGGGGAATCAGTGGGGAATGATGTAAAGAGAATTGTATGCTGTTTAAAGTCACAGTTAATTATGTATGAACAGAGACGGTAACAAAGGAAGCTGAATTTTAAGCAGATATTGAGCTTTGATAATGATATTACACTTCTCAAACTGAACTTTAGCTCTCATTCTCATAGAATATTTATTGAAAATAAACTCAACTGTGCTTGTTAGTCACTCGCACAGCCATGGTGCTTTGTTAACCTACTTTTAATTATCCTGACAGCCATGCCTACACACCTGATTTGAAATTGACAAGCAATTCATCTGTGTTATTAAACTGGCATAATCCAATGTTTGCTAAGCAACCACTGAAATATAATTAGCTATCTCTGTTCAGACTAATCGACCTGCAGTACATCCTTTTATTCCTCCTAAGGAAAGAACAGAAAACCTCTTTTTAGCACACTTAGTACGGCACAGAATATAGGAATACAAGAAAGTGTCAAACAACTTTTAATTAAATATATGAGAATGTAGTTTGAGTAGTGTAAGTATTTCTCAGATTTAAACTATTCTGAGAATTGGCTTTTACACCTTGAACAGTTGAAAATGAAACACAAATTTGATTAAGTTAATCAATTAGTTGATTAAAAAAAATCAACTAAAAAAAAAAAAAAAAAAAAAAAAAAAAACTTCCTGAAAACATTAATGTTGTGGGTATTTCCTTTAATGTTGTGTCATGTCCAAACTGCAACATGTTTGTTTACACAAAGTTTAAAGTTACTGTAAATTAGTGACTTTTTTGTTTTTTCCCAGATGGGGAGGGTGCTGTACTTGATAATTTTGTGACCGCTTAATTTTTGATTTTTAAACTAGGTCGATTGCTATACTAAATGGCTGCTTCCTTCCTACAGTGTTGAACTTTGTAAAGAAATGGTGGATGGTTTGCGGATTACCTTTGACTTCACACTTCCAATGATCCTGCTGTACCCTTATGAACATGCCCAGTTCAAGAAGGTGACCTCTTCCAAGTTCTTTCTACCAATCAAAGACAACTCTGCCAGTTCCAGCAGGTAAACTTAAATGGACACTATGGGGAATTTAACTGTCACTCTTTAGGTAGAGTGCTGTAATACAAATGGGGTTATTTCCATTGAAGGAACAGAATGACTGAAATCTGACCTGTTTTTAAATTGTACCGTGTTCAAAAATAATCATTTTGACATTTGCAGTGTGTTAGAAATGTTGCTGAAGAGCACATATTCAAAGCACAGAAGTCCTAAGTCCTTAAAATGTTTACAGAAAAACTTTGATTTTTAAAAAGCAATTCAATTGGTGGTATTCTATTATAAACAGTCACACAATGATATGAAAGCACTACCAGACTTGCATACGTAATCCAAAATCATAATTTTTTATTTTAATGTAATTGATACAGTGTGTTGTTTACTAGCCCCCAAATCAATATGTGTGTTTATACAAAATAGATGGATTTCTTTCTTGTTTTTGAACCATTTGACCCTCAACTGTGATCTAGAATGGAAAGGGAAAGGCTGAAGTTCCTGTCGATTTTTGTGAATGCAGGACTTGTCACATATTTATGCGTACAGAATCAATCAATCTTTATTTTATATAGCACCTTTCATAGTGGACCACCATCACAAAGCATAGAAGATGCAGTAACAACAAGAACATCCATGATACTTTACTTTAAATACAGAGAACTGCATAATACGTGCTATATGGTAAAAAAAATACATTGAATACAGCGGAAAGTTCATTAAACATCTATCCACGATCTATGGCATTCTTCTTGACCACCTTCAGAAGATGAAGAGATTGGAGTTATCAAGGCCTCTGGTGATGAGCAGATCCAGGGTGTGTCCGCGGGTGTGAGTGGGGACGTTGACAGACGTTGACAGATTGAGAGTCCAAGACAGTCTAGAATCGTGTTGAAGTCGGTCACTAGTGGGGAGGAAGGCAAGACAACATGAATGTTGAAGTCACCTAGGAGTAGGATTTTGTCCGTAGAAGTGCAGACGAGGGAGAGGAATTCTAAAAACTCGTCAATAAAAGCAGAGTTGCTCTTAGGTGGACAGTAGATAACAACAAGGGTGAGGAACATGGCTGAGGGGAGCTTGATGGCGAGATGCTTAAATGAAGAAAAGGCAGGCATAGAAAGAACTGAGGAAGTGAGCACAGAATTTGCAGTGACAGCAGTGCCCCCGCCTCGGCCAGTGAGGCGAGGTTTGTCAAAGAGGGAATAGCCCTTTGGGGTGGCTAGATGCAGCGAGTGCATGTCGTTTACAGAATGCCAGGTTTCAGCTAAACAGAGATGCTCAAGATTGGTATTGGTTATAAGTTCGCTGAGAAGAGTGAGCGACAATTGAAAAAGGAGATTTTCAGGTTTGTAGCAGGCCGCGTAGGGGGAGAAGGAGTTAGTAAGGGGATATGCAGCAGGTACTTACCAGTGTTCATTCTGGGAGTCGAGAATGAGTGAGCTCGCTTTCTCCAGGTGATCCAGACTTCAGGTGTGAAGGTAGGACTGAGGCCACTAGTAGCCATTGGTAGGGATTTGGAAAAGGTCCTCACTCAGACTGCCACAGCTCAGACTGCCCTTTGACGTGTGGCCCTTAACTGGCTGGCACTTAGAACAGCTGGCATTCTAAGACACCGTTTGCCAAGTTATACTATCCTGTAGGCCTGGAGCCGTATACTCAACACAATATTCTAATCAACCTTACGATTCAACACAGCCCAGCACAGTTTATAAAACTTAAATTACAATTGTTAAAGTCAGGAATAGTTACTCCAGCAACAACGATTTAACTATCAAATTAAATACAATCCACTTACCTGGTTGTATATGGAGTCGCCCAGAAGCAGCACTGGAGTTCAGAAAATGAGCAGACACACAGCAAGGCAAACTAAAAACAAGTAGATGTATATTGTCTACGTTTTCCTGATACTAATGGCTGTAATGTTAAATTTACAGCTGTCATTGTTGAGGCAAATTCTTTTAAATGTATTAAACCATTTGAAATTTGGCCTCCTGCCTTTTTTTGAAGTTCTGTAAACCTCAGGTACTCACCCCCCTCCCCAGACAACACTGAAATCTAAAGCTGATTGAGCTGGCTTCCCAGCTTAATTTCATGATATTGAGGATTAACACACTAATACTGTCATGGCCTGAGCTGTGTGTCAGCCTGACTCGTTTTTATCTATGTGCTGATCAAGGCAGATGTGACCTATAGTTATCAGTGCCGCAGATGAGCTGTATCTCCCTGCACTTGCCCTAGATGGAGAGTATGCAGATTTAAAACTACAACTAATAGGAGGCTGTGTGGTCCAGTGGTTAAAGAAAAGGGCCTGTAATCAGGAGGTCCCCGGTTCAAATCCCACCTCAGCCACTGACTCATTGTGCGACCCTGAGCAAGTCACTTAACCTCCTTGTGCTCCGTCTTTCGGGTGAGACGTAATTGTAAGTGACTCTGCAGCTGATGCATAGTTCACACACCATAGTCTCTATAAGTCGCCTTGGATAAAGGCGTCTCCTAAATAAACAAATAATAATAATACAAAGAGGGTCAGCTCTGAATGTATTTATTTTTCAGTCATGTCCAAAAAAATGTAATTCAAACAAAGGGATCTAATCTTTCAAATACAAACTTACATTTAAAATCCATTGTTTATTAGCACCGGAAAGGCTGTACTGCATGTAGAATTCCCGGCTTGGAATATGTCCTTGAATTGACCCTACTTAGATATTGACAAAAGCAATTGGTTGACTCCACAAATCATCTGTTTCTCTGATAGTCAGTCCCTGTGTACTGCTATCGGTTTGATAAATTGCCTGAATAAATGCTGAGGTGCGTGTGAATTTAAAAATAGAACAGAAAAAAAAAGAGTTTTTGTCCAGGGGGGAAAGCAATGTAATAACTTAATGGGGGTAGAGGGAAGAATGGCTGTTTTGTAAATTAAAAATATTTTTTGGTCTGGATGTAGGTTTAATAAACTGCCGTGGTTATTTAAGCCGTGAAGTTTGTGACTGGTGAGTTTCCAGAGCTATTGGAGGACTGGAATGGTCACTTAACTATTGCAGCACTAAATAACAGAAAGACTATGGCCCTGTCCCCACTATGCCGTTAAATCATATTAGTTGCCTCTTAACCGGCTTAATACGGTTAGCGTCTACACTGTGCAGTGTTTAATTCATACTCGAGACCACCTCGGGGTAGTCTCGAGTCTGGTTCTAAATGAGAATGCATCTGGTTCTAAATGAGAACGACTATCAATTCACATTTATGATGAAATGTCTACTTGCATGCAAGAAGCAGGCTTTGAAAGAACATAACAGGAGCAGGAGCCTTGCAACTTGCCTTTCGAGACCATTGCTGCCTTCTCCATCGCTGATACCTTGTGTTTAAGAAACAAACCCATAAATTTCATGCTAAGCAACGCTATGTCTTCCATATTTGCAAGACAGTGGTGGTGGGATCATATTAAGCCCCACAGTCTCTTGTGCTGCTAGGAACTGTAACCAAACTATTTCAGTAGAGTTTGTACGCATTAAGCCCAAGTAAACATGAAACAGTGTTTTAGTGTGGACGATTTGAGCTAGATTGATTAAAACGTTTGAGTACGGTTCTCAAGATTGGTTATGTAGTGTGGACAGGGCCTAAGACTCCTTTAACACTTTAGGACCGAGCAACTGGCTTATTAGTCAGAAGTATTATAAATTGTAAGCCATGCTTCTTTTTTACAAATAAATGATTTAATTGTTTGGGACAGTAAACCATGTAAATATCCAAGTGTGCTGTAGAATAGTGTACAGACAGGGGTATGTTAACTCTTAAAGGGCTCTGTTTTATGTTCCATTTACCTGTCTTAACTTGAGCACTTTGGTTGGGGAAGTGCAGTGCTGGCAGATTTTTATCCGTGCCAAAGACACTTTTCATTTGCTGTCCATGTGACTTACGGTTTTCTGGCAATTTGTCAACTGTGTTTCTTTGACCTAAAGTGCAACTGAGAAGATGGTCTTTTATACCAGAAGAGACCTGGGCCAGATTTATTCTTTAGATTTGACTGTGTTCCATGTGATTAAATATTCTGAGCTTGTCAAATGTGTCCGTTGATATTGTTGAGACTTCTGAAAAGATGGAATATTTTATAAACTGAACATTTTGATTTGCTGAGGGGGTTTAATGATTTATGATTTTTTTTTTTTTTGCAGGAGCCTTGAAGAGCTGTCTCCCAGTCCCCCTCCTCTGCACCCCTCCACACCCCAGTCCACGGATAGCCAGCCCACAGTGAGCGAAGTCTCCACGCCCAAGCGCAAGAAAGCAGAGCCCGAAGCCCTGCAGCCACTACGGAGATCGACGAGACACGCATCTGGGGGAGACCGGCTCTCCGAAAGCAGTGCCTCCCCACAGCCCAAGCGCCGTCATGCAGAGACCCCCGCTCCACTGCCAAAGCTGTTCCTGCATTTAGACAAAAGTATGTATGCAAGCTAAGAGCTTAATTCTGTTTGAAATGTAATGGAAGTGTGGGTCTTGTACAGCATTTACAGGAGACAAGATGTGACTTTTAAATCAATTTTTTTTTAAATTGAATATCGATCAGGTAATGATTGACAATAATAAAACGTTGAGAATATGCATATATTGTAGGCTTGACCCAATGTTCAAGTACAACTGAAAATGTGTTATTAATGTAATGTATACATGAGGCTCCTAATAGGACACTAGAGCAATTAATGGTTTGATCTCTCATTTTAAAATAGAATACTAAATGCACTTGTGGCACATGTCTATCCCTGTTGAAGAATGTCATTATCATTGTTATTAACTCTGACTTGATGTATGTGGGTTTTTTTTTCCTGCAAAAAAAGCTAAGCATGCAGAATTTAATGAAACACACCCTTGCATTCTGTACCACAAAGGGCTTGGACATACATTTGAATTGAATATACCTGTGGTTGGTTTTAGATCTAATTATTAGGGCTTCATTTCACCGGATAAAGAAGATTGGAGGGGCTGTGGTGGGTTTGGTGCTCTGCTAGGATTGTCCCCTGATGTACGTTTTAATTGAAAGCCGTCGGGCAGTTTCTTCCTGTGTCTCTCTTCAGAGACAAATACTGTGGGGAGTAGTGTATCCTTCAGTCCTTCAGTTATGCAAGAAATTTACCATAACCGTCAGTGAAGGGCCACTGAAAATTCAGCTACTTGTCAGCCTCGGCCTTTAGTAGGGTTTAATAATGTTAAAGATTAAAACCCCATGGCACTGTGTACCAAAAAAGGCTATTTCTTCTTTATCTCTTTCTACATTGGATTGTACAAAGACCTGAAGTCTGACCAACTTAAAGGATGTAGTTTGAGGTTTATTTTTGCACAAAGTTTTGCATCACCCTATAGAATTAACCATTTTTGCTTTATAAAACCGAATGAAAACTGCTGAATAATGTTACGTTAACATTATTAAATTGCATACTGCTTTGTAGTTTTCCATATAATTAATGAATAATAAAAGTAAAAAATGTGACATGAAATACTGTACTACTATTCTGGGTACCGGTAGACTTGCAATATATTTTTGTATTTTCTATGATTACTTGATAAATAAAATATTTAAAGTATTTGATAAATAAAGTATTTGGGGCACTGCTTGTCCAGTTGTGGTAAAACTTGGTTACAACATCCTTTAGCATAGTTATTGAGTATCAGTCTGTGGGTTTATGTTAGTCTCTATCAGTTAGTAATGTCACACTTGCCTTTTTAAAGATACATGCCGCAGTGGATATCGGTCATAGTGATTTACTTTTTCATGAGAGCTCTATCTTTGTACATATAGTCATTCCTGGGGATGAACTGTATCTCAGGAACTTACTTTTTCTTGCAGAAACTCCTGTTCACAGCGGCTCCTCTTCTCCTCTTACACTGACTCCAAGCAAAGAGGGAAGCTCAATGTTATCGGGACGGGAAGGGAGGAGAAATAATGAACTAAATGAGGTAAAGTGTGGAATAAAATGAGCTAGAATTGTTTATTAGGTCATCTGGAAGTTGTCGTGCCTTTCTGCAATCACATTTAGCATCATCTGTGAATTAAATGTATTGTATACATAAGGTAAAGTGCTACTGCATTTGAAAACGGGTGGGGTGGTCCAACATGTGAAAAACATAGAATAAAAGAACTGACCTTGGATGAAAATATTATGAATGCAAAATGACTCGCTGACTGTTTTTGTTCACACACAAAGCTTGGGGTATTCTTGTAATCTTAAATTGATGTTGAGTGGTCCAGTGGTTAAAGAAAAGGGCTTGTAACCAGGAAGTCCCCAGTTCAAATCCCACCTCAGCCACTGACTCATTGTGTGACCCTGAGCAAGTCACTTAACCTCCTTGTGCTCCGTCTTTCGGGTGAGACGTAGTTGTAAGTGACTGCAGCTGATGCACAGTTCACACACCCTAGTCTCTGTAAGTCGCCTTGGATAAAGGCGTCTGCTAAATAAACAAATAATAATAATAATAAAAGTAAATCTTCCCCCCCCTCTGTTTAGGTGCTGTGTTGGAAACTGACCCCTGACAATTATCCACAGAGTGATCAGCCCCCTCCTCCATCATACATGTATGGATCACAACATCTGCTCCGCCTCTTTGGTACGTGTGTATAAAATATATATTCTATTCCAGGAACTCCTGTAACCATGCTTGGAATCTCCCTGGACACTTGGACTAGTGCTTCTGATTTTTGGTGTTTTACCCCAACTTTTATACTCTCCTTTTAAGAATTCAGTTGACACTTGTTAAGCCATTCGTGTATCTCAATCACAACTGAGAAATGCATTAATAGTAAATTGATTTAATTTTTTTTTTTTTCTTCTGTGAAAGAACAAATGGGCTTTTAAATCTTAAGTCTTACATTTTTCATTTAAAAGCAGACGCGACATCATTTAATGTAAATAGTTACCCATAATGTTTTGCAATACTGTGTGCAGCATAAAATACTTTATTTTTCATTATAGCTTTAATAAAGATCAGTTGCTTATTAACATGCTGCTATCTCGTTTGTACTTTCTGCTTGTAGATTAAAAATGAAGGCTTGGATGATTTTTTAAAAGCCCATTTAGTTGTTTCACAGAAGAAAAAAAAAACATGTACATTAAATCAATTTTACCATTAACGTGTTTTTCACTTGTGATTTGAGATACACAAATGCTTAACGGGTATCAGATGAATTCTTAGGAGAATAAAACACCAGAAATTTAAATTTTATAATGTTTTATCTTTGTTTTGTGTTAATACTTGTCAGCTGTTCACATCAAATTGTATCTTGTGTGGGTTTAGAAAAACTAAACAAATGTTGTTTGTTTTCAGTTAAGCTTCCAGAAATCCTGGGAAAGATGCACATTCCTGACAAAAATCTGAAGGCTTTAGTGAAGCATCTGGAGTTGTTCCTCAGGTAACATTTAACATGTATTAATAACTATGACTTTACGGTCCCAATAAAAATGAGCTGTATCTACTCTTTACATTTCTGCATCCATTTAATCTGTCTCTATCTATCCATCCTGAGCAGTAGTGTTATACAGAAGACTCTTGATTTTTAGTCCGTTTACAAGGGTGCACTACAGTTTCCAGAATTCATTAAGATTCAGTTGAGCGTTAGTATGAATGTTCAATCTAATACTTTGTTAATCATAATCAATCTTGATTAATCACTCTGCAGTATAGTACTCTGCTTTGAATGATAATGTGACTTTAGTCTGTCTCAGCCACAATACGTTGCTACACAGTTAATGGTATTACTCCCATGTATGCCTCTAATACAGTGTTGATGAGCAGTGCAGTAAAGTAGCTTGTTTGCAAGTTGGTGTTTCAATTCATTGATTTGATAAATGAACAACATTAGAAATCCCAGGTTGAGGCTTCTATAAGGGAACGCCATCCACAAAATTAATTACTTTAGTAGCCAAATTGCATTTTACGTTGTCTTGAAATATTTAGAGATACAGTGGTCTCCAACTAAGAGAAACACCCCTTAGGAAGCAAGCGAAGTGTTCTCTAACATGGAGTTAGCCACCATACACAATATGAATCGATAAATATGTATTACTTGTCATGACACACGTGCATCAACATGAAATGAACTGAATAAGTAATCTGTTTCCCCACAAAGGTGTTCCCTTAGACGAAGTATTCTCTTAGGAGGTGTTCCTATACATGGAGACTACTGTGTCTGTAAATAATTTGCAGATATCTTTAAATGCATTTCATTGTATATTTTGTAGGGCTGGCGACAGGCTGGCTGGTGTTAGTGTTTATTAGACTCTGCTGTGGGCACTCCAATTCATTATTATCTGTATACTGACTGAGAAGATGGCTCAAAGACGAGTACTGAATATGGAAGAAGTGCTTGAACTGTTACAAGATTTAGCTGAAGGAGATTCTGATGGCGGGGTGAGTGATAACGACAGCGATGCATCCTGGACTGTCGAAACCAGCAGTTCCGACAGTGAAAGTGAGGACACCAAGCCGGATTTACCTGCAGGTCAAACACAAGAAGTGCCGACCAGGATGAGAGGGAGACGGAGACGGAGAGGTTGTGGCCAAGGCAGTGGCAGTGGCAGTGGCAGATCCAGATCCAGTAATGGAGAAACAGCAGCTGTCCCGGTGGCTCCTCCTGCATCTGCCACTTCAGCACTGCGGACAACTACACCTGCTGCATCAGCTTCTCCAAGTGCAATTCAGGAGATGGGCAAAGATGGGACAGTTTGGAAAATTATAAATCCCAGTGATGAGGCTTTGAGAAAGTGCACATCAGAAAATCCAGCGCTGTACCTTGGTCTCCCTCCTTCAAGGAAACATTGTCACGGAATCGCTTTTGGAAAATCATGAGATTTATATGTTTTGATTTGAGAACAAGAGCAGCCCGACTTATTACAAACAAATTTGCTTTGGCATCAGAGGTCTGGGACAGCTTCAATAAAAATATAATTGCCTGCTATAAGCCTGGACCTAACATCACCGTGGATGAGCAGCTGTTTCCCACAAAGGCATGCTGTTACATGGCCAACAAACCAGACAAGTTTGGCATCAAATTCTGGCTTGCAGCTGGCGTGGATTCCAAATACCTTGTAAATGGTTTTCTCTACCTGGGAAAGGACAAAACACGCCCTGCTGGTGTGAGACAGGGAGACTGTGCTGTGCTGAGGCTGATTGAGTCGTACATGGGCAAAGGAAGAAATGTCACCACTGACAGTTGTTTTTTTTTACCTCTCTCCATTTGGCCAGGGAGTTGAAGAAAAAAAACCCCACCTTGGTAGGGACTGAACAAGGCAAGACAAGAGCTACCACCATCAGCTCAAGCCGTGCGAGCCCTCCTGCACTCCACTACACTCCTCATGCAGAACAACTGTGCCACCCTGAGGTGTGTACCGGTGTAAAAAACCAAAAAAAAAAGTGCTTATTCTAAGCTCTCTGCACAAATTAGTGACCATCGGGACTAAACAAAAGCCAGAGACTGTTGCATTTTACAACAGAACGAAGTACAGTGTGGATATACTGGATCAAATGGCACGGCTGCATTCTGTCAAAGGTGGTACTTGCAGGTGGCCTGTGGCTGTTTTTTTTATAATGTTTTGGACCTGGCAGCCATCAACGCTTTGGTTTTGTGCAAGGAGTGCACCGGCAACACAATCACATTTTGCAGCTAGCCCTGGAGCTACCGCAGAAATATTTTGATAATAGACACGAAAGCTGGTAAATGCCCATCAACCTTCAGCCAGCCCTGCGCCCACTGGCACACGGAATAAAAGACCATGCCAGATTGCTGCACCCGTTGTGAAAAGGCAGTCTGTGGCAAATGCACTGGTACAGTTGAAAAGCGTATTTTCTGTGTAGATTGCACTTAGAAAGCTGTACTAGAGCTCTGAACAGACAAACAGGGCCTTTGAACTCTGTTTCACTCAAAGCACTTTCTCGTTGTATAGGTAATGTTACATTTTTGTTTTTATGCTATTTTAAGTAGTTATTTGTTTTATAATTATGTGCTTACAGTTTACACAAGTTTATTGTGTAAAATTTATTTTATTACAGTTTCATGTTTATGTATGTGCTCTTTTTGAAAAATAAGAAGTTTAATTTTCAATGTAAATACGATGTTTCTGCTCTGAAAATTATGTATGATATTCATAAATAAAAAATATTAAGTTGTATCCGATTGTTTTGTTTTTCATTTTCATATCAAAGCCATTTTAAAATGGAGCCGCACATTTTGCGGGTGCGGCGGTTGTATGTAGTCTGAAATCTCGGCGGTTCTAGTGTTAAACATATCTCAATGTTTTTTTTAGATATCTTAACATGATTTAGAGATCTTAAAATAATTAATTATAAGATCTATCTATACATTTATTTGAGATATCTCTAAATGATCATTTGGCTTGCCATACAGATCTGACAGACTTCTAGCTAGACAATGCTTCTATACCCAAGACTGCACTAGTTATTGATTCACAAGGAACAGTCTTCAAAGGGATGCTTCTCTGGGCCATTCTGGTGAACAGATTTAGCTCCAGAACACCTAACACCTGTTGCATTGGAATCATAGTGCCTTACACCCTATTGCTTGTGCTATGGCATGTGCTTCTATTATGCATATACCAATAGATTATATCTTAGAAATTGGTGGTGAAGGCCCAGTTCTGCATTCTTTGTTTTCTCTGTAAAACCAGTTTCATCTGAATTGGAGACAATGACTCAAATCACTCTGCTTTACAGCTATGCTTTCCTATTGGATTTTTAACTAGGCCTATAATTTGAGACCAACTAGAAAAAATTAAATAATGCCGTTGTACACTAGTCCATATGTTTAATTCCAGGAAGGGGAACTGCATGATTTTTTTTTTTTAGGAGAAAGTAAAATTATGTGCTTAGTAGGAAAAGCTGTGGTATAGCCAAATATTTCATTTCTAAAAATATACAGATAAGTGGGACAGCATCACCAGTGGAGCAAGAATTGATTTTCCAAGTCATGGTTTTTAACCTTCCTAGAGGCAACTTGGAGTGCCCTGAATTTAAAAAGGGATCGAAGAGCAGCGTTCCGTTTTAGTGTTTTAGTTTATAACACAATGAGAAAATGCTCCACCGGGCAATGAAACACAGCAGGACATTGTAAACTTATCTCTTTGCTAGGCCTAAACTTCATGTTTACTTTGGTATGTTCTACAAAAACGTGATTGATTGTAAATTATATGAATAATGACGTCAATATGTAATTTTTCAGGCTATGATGTGGCATTTTATTTATTTATTTTAGCTAACTAATTATGTTTTAATAACGTTACTTCACATATTAACAATAAAGATTGTGGTGTTTTTTTTTTTTAGTCCTTTTGGAGCATGTAAAATGATAAACTATTTTTTTGTTTTTATTTATTGTACTTCATTTTTACAATTGGGTTTATAATGTAATTTGGAGATATATGCACACACACACACACACACACACACAGTGCCTTGCAAAAGTATTCAGACCCCTGACCAATTCTCTCATATTACTGAATTACAAATGGTACATTGAAATTTCGTTCTGTTTTGATTTTATTTTAAAATACTGAAACTCAAAATCAATTATTGTAAGGTGACATTGGTTTTATGTTGGGAAATATTTTTAAGAAAAATAAAAAACTGAAATATCTTGCTTGCATAAGTATTCAACCCCTGTGCTGTGGAAGCTCCCGGTATACACCGATGAAAGAAATTGCCCTAACGAGGACACAATTACCTTACCATTAGCCTCCACCTGTGAACCATTAAAGTTGCTGTCACATTTTCTGGATAAAAACCCCACTGTTGAAGGATCATTGGTCAGGCTGTGAATCTGAAGGAAAATGAAGACCAAAGAGCATTCTACAGAAGTTAGAGATAAAGTAATACAAATGCATAGATTAGGGAAAGGGTACAAAATAATATCCAAGTGTTTGGATATCCCAGTGAGCACAGTTGGATCAATAATCAGGAAGTGGAAGCTGCATCACACCACCCAGGCACTGCCAAGAAAAGGCATCCCTCAAAACTCAGCGCTCAAACAAGAAGGAGACTTGTGAGAGAAGCCACAGAGAGGCCAACAATCACTTTGAAGGAGCTACAGAGTTCAGTGGCTGGGAGTGGAGTAATGGTGCACCAGTCAACCATATCAAGAGCTCTGCATAACACTGGCCTGTATGGGAGGGTGGCAAGAAAGAAGCCGTTACTCAAAAAGTACCATCTGAAAGCACGTCTGGAGTTTGTCAGAAAGCATGAGAGTGTCCCAGCTGCGATGTGGGAAAAGGTTTTGTGGTCCGATGAGACCCAGATAGAGCTTTATGGCCAAAACTCAAAGCCCTATGTGGCGCAAACCTAACACTGCCCATGCCTCAAGACACACCATCCCTACAGTGAATTATGGTGGTGGCAGCATCATGCTGTGGGGATGCTTCTCATCAGCAGGGACTGGGCATCTTGTTAAAATTGAAGGAAGAATGGATCGAGCAAAATACAGGGAAATACTACAAGAGAACCTGCTTCAGTCCACTAAAAAAACTGAAGCTTGGGAGGAAATTCACCTTTCAGCAGGACAATGATCCCAAGCACAAGGCCAAAGCAGCATTGGAGTGGCTCAAGAACAAAAAGGTGAATGTCCTACAGTGGCCCAGTCAAAGTCCTGATCTCAATCCCATTGAAAATCTGTGGCACTATTTGAAAATTGCGGTCCACAAGCATCGTCCAACCAACCTGAACAACCTGGAGCAAATCTGCCAAGAAGAATGGGCCAAAATCATTTAAAGCTGTTATTGCAGCGAAAGGTGGCTCTACCAAATATTAATGTGTGGGGGTTGAATACTTATGCAAGCAAGATATTTCAGTTTTTTATTTTTCTTAAAAATATTTCCCAACATAAAACCAATGTCACCTTACAATAATTGATTTTGAGTTTCAGTGTTTTAAAATAAAATATCAAACAGAACGAAATTTCAATGTACCATTTGTAGTTCAGTAATATGAGAGAATTGGTCTTTTGTAAGGCACTATATATATATATATATATATATATATATATATATATATATATATATATATATATATATATATATATATATATATATGCATGACCCCAAGTCTTGATGGAGAGGGGCTTCAGAGCTGTGTTGTGTTGAAGACAGCCCTCAGGAATAGACTGGCAAGTGACAAACTGAATCCCCTTCTTGTCCTAAGAGTTGAGGGACGTCACTGGAAGGAGTTTGATTATGGGAAGGCCCTGGCAAAGTTCAGACATGACAAGGAAAGAAGGATTTTCTGCAAAACAACTGAAATGTTACAACTAACTTGAATTATGCAACTGTTTAAGAGCTGAAAACAATTAAAGGTCTAATTAAGGTAATAATCAGTTCAATTAAGAGCCTGGTTAAGTAATTGAGAGCTCAGTTGGAATGAAAACCAATAGTGGGTCCACAGGACCGGGGTTGAAAACCACTGTGGGAGACTCTGGTGTGGTGTAGCTCTGGAACAGTGAGAATATTCTAAAGGTGTTTCATTGCTTTTTTTAATATTTATAAAATTATTTTATTTTATTTATTTATTTATTTATTTATTTCTATTTTATTTTATTTATTTATTTATTTTATTGTCTCAATCCTAACAACCAGCCACCGATAGATCCATCTCCTGTTCATCCTCCTCTCTTAGCTGTCATGATTTCTCCTCTTTTTCTTTCCACACTCTCCCACCACAAACACAGTTTACTGCTTGACCACCTTGACTCTCCTGCGGTTGCTCCTCCTGCTCTCTCTTCTTTCTCTCCTCTCTCCATTGCTTATGTCTCTGGCCTACTGTTGAAATCAACTACTGCCCTGTGCCCCCTGGACCCCTGGTCGACTAACCTTGTCGGTCTCTGTGCTTCTGATCTTGCTCCTTCCATTATGCACACTCGCAGCCTGTCCCTAGACTCAGGCTCAGTTCCTGCTGCCCTTAAGCTTGCCTGAGTTACAAAAAAAAAAACGGTACTCAAAAAACCCTTCCTCCACCAGGCTGTCTTACCTAATTCCGGTCCCATCTCCAGTCTCCCTTTTCTCTCCAAAACTCCAAAAAAGGGCTGTAGGCAGCCAGCGGATGAAACCTCTCACGTACAACAAAATGCTTGAATCTGCAGTCTGGTCTCCAGCCGCATCACAGTACTGAAACTGCTCTGCTCCAGATTGTAAACAATCTCCTGCTTAATACTGATGCTGCTACTCTCTCTACTTGTCCTTCTTGTCTTAAAAGCCGCTTTTGACACCATAGATCATAGCATTCTTCTTGACCGCTTTCAGGAGTATGCTGGGATCTCTGGAACCTGTCTCTCCTGGAAGTCCTTTTACTTATCCTGGCGCATGTTTTCTATGCTGGCTGCAGTGGTTTCGCAAACCCAGTCACTTGTGGTGTCCCTCAAGGGTCTGTTCTTGGGCCTCTTCTCTTCAACATCTACATGCTTCTTTGGGTCACCAACACAGCCTCATGTTTCATTCATATGCTGATGACACCCAGCTCTACTTAAAACTCGACCCTGGAAGCCCCACTGCCATGGTCCGGCTCTTGGCTTGCATTCAAGACATCGAGGCCTGTATGTCTGCCAATTTTCTTTAGCTTAACACTAGCAAATCTGAACTCCTTCTAGTAGGATCTAAAACTCAACTTATGAATCTCAATATAGCTGCTCTGAACCTCGGAAACTGTCTGCTGCTGCCTTCCCCCACTGTCGAAGCCTTGGTGTACTTCTTGACAGCAACCTCTCCTTCTGACCCACTATGTCTGAAGGATTTCCTGCTGACCCACTATGTCCCTGCCTGCAAGCTGAGGTCTTCTGACTGGCCTGCTTGTTATCCCTCCACACTTGGAGAACGCTGGTTTAGCTTCATGGCTACGACTCTCTGGAACTCTCTCCCAGCTTTGGTGCATGATACTCCCACCGTCGCTTGCTGTAAATCAACTCTCAAGACCCACTTGTTCTCTTGCTTTCCATGCTCATTAACCCTGATATCTGTTATTAGCAGTTGTGTTGTTGCTACTTTTTTTTTCTCTCTCTCGCATCCACTTTTTTTTTTTCATGTATTATGCATTTTTTTGTTTGTTTGTTTTTTACTCTATCTTGTAAAGCGCTTTGTGATAGTGGTCCACTATGAAAGGCGCTATATAAAAGATAGATTGATTGATTGATAGATACAATTCTATGTGACGCAAAACTTTTTGCCACAGCTGTACACAGTGAAGGTATCAATATATAAATATTGCAATCTAATGCGAGCGATCCCTGTTTTCTCAAGTACTGATGGAAATGACACAAAGCAATACCACCACCCAACTCAGATTTAAACACTGTTGCATAGCTACAGGCTACAACCCCAACCAGATTTACATTGAAACTATTTGCTGCACTTTCTGGAGATGCACTTAGTATGCATTTTAAGTGTTTCAGGGCTAGCACATCTGACAAAGTTACTAGCATAAAAATGAAAGTAAAAGAAAATTATCTTGAATTGATGTAATGGGATTATGTATTATCGCTAAACCATTGTGCATAAATATTTCATTTCTTTAGCAGATCAAAGGTTAGGATAGTTTCAAAATTATCATCCACCTGTATGCATGCGTGATTTCGACTGAGTGAATTTCCACTCTGATATTAGGGTGAGTGAAGCAGGCGTTTGGCGATTTCTGCCTATGGAGAAGCTAACTAAAAACCTGTGTTTTGATTTTATTTATTTATTTATTTATTTATTTATTTATTTATTTATTTGCAGGTTTTTGGCAGAGTTCCATGAGGATTTCTTTCCCGAATCTGCATGTATGTATTCAAGCGTCAGAGGCCCACTACAGTATGAAACACCCACGGGCGATCTACTGATTCAGAAATCAATAATGGAAACAGATCGGAAATTTTCGCTTAATGCACGATACATTACAGCTTTTTTGCCCTGTCGCTAACAGCTGAAGAATTAGAGGACTTTGAATGACCTTCATAAAGCCAAGAGGCCTAGTACCTTCATAAAAAAACTGCTGCTTGGAAGTGATATACAGTGGTGGTGAAGATTGGAACCACATTTGATCTTTTGTCGTTTCTCTTTTGCACTGCATCCCTTTTTTGTCTGAGCCTTGCATTGACATTTTAATGCTAAATGACTGCATTCCTCTACATGGTGTAGCTGTTCAGTTTTATTTTTGGGCAGAAAATGTGGACAAGCATTACTGTAAATATGCTGTTCATTGTTTCATTATTTAATGTTTTTGGTGGAAGTTTTACGTTGTTTTAAATACAGCTCCATGGAGTAGAACCACTTGTTCGTAATGGTTTAATGTAAAAACTATTTCATTTTCAATAGGAACTTGACTATAATATGAAAAAAAAACTTATTCCAGAAGTATGTTACTTTCTTAAATAAACTCGCCTTCACATTGGTTGTTTTGCAGTACAACATCTCTTCTGTTAGACATAAAAACAAGCAAGAGTCACAATTAGTGACTTCTAGTATGTGAATAAGTAACACAGACTACAGGGCAGGAATTTCTTGATTGCATAACTGGTCCTTTTTTATTTCTCTAAAATATTTACGTATTTGGAACAAATATGTCTACAAAATGGTTGGACGTGACTGATCTGTGATGTTGCCCTCTTGCATTAGTGCTGTTTTTCAGACTGGCATTGAAATGCTTTGATCCTCTTGCAGCTGCTGAGCACATGGAAGACAACACTTCACATAAATGAGCCAGTGAGATACAGAATATAGAGCATTAGAGTGGCACTGGTAACAGACTAATACATAAATGATAAATGCATCTCTGTGTCAGTTACATGCACTGTATTTTGGTATGTACTTTGCTTGTATAGAGAAGCTGCAGAGTAGTTGGTACAACATTATTGTGAAGTGTATGCATTTATTTTTTTTCTTTCACCTGTCAGTGTTAGGATGAGGTCCCTGCTGAAATGGACTAATTGTCTGCATCCACAAGGAGGGTTGTTGCTGTGTTTGTTGTTGTTGTTGTTGTTGTTAATACCATTATAAAACATGGTTAACGATAATTTTGGTGTTTTACAGTCTTGTACACAGTTGAGGTACGAGACCTTTGTACAATAAGATTGCCTGTGTATAAGATTGAACTGCTAACCTATTTTTAAAAACAAACTCTGCCACCAGTACAAGAACAAAACAATGTAAATATCAAAACAAACAACAGTGGCCTGCAGATTAAGTTTTATCTACAGAAGACAAGGAGAAATTTGTGGAACAGCAGAATACAAGAACTCTTAGAAAATAATAAGCAACATAAATTTAGTAAGAAATTACGTCAGCTACATGCCCTAAGCAGAGGAAATCATCCAACAGCACCCTCCAAAAAAGCCAAGAAACTTTTCTACTTAAATTCTTTGTAATAATATATGTAGTGTCCCCCACCCAAAAAGATGTTAATAAAATAAAAATAATAAGTTTAATAGGCATTGTTAATTGTTTTAAATTATATTTTCCAATGTTCTTCTCAACACTTCTTCAGTTGTTAAACACTGCTAGCTCTAACATTTCTGTCTGGCATGTCACCACATATTATAACAAATAATAATATCTCTGGCTTTGGTGACATTGATGAATCACTTGAGCTAACACTCTTATTATTTATGTTGCCAGAAACCCTCAATATAATTACAGCCTCATTATGCACAGCACAGTTGGGTGTATATTATTATTATTATTATTATTATTATTATTATTATTATTATTATTATTATTATAATTACATCCACCTCAAGTTGCTAGATTAATCCATACTGGACCCCTTAAGGTAGGGTTCAGAATTCTACACGGACCCTCTATACAACGTTGCCAATAATTCGCTCTTGCACAGTACAGTGCCTCAATGTTCGACCCAACCTAAAAGAAAAGTGCTGTTATTGTATTGGAGCGGCAGTGTGGAGAAGTGGTTAGGGCTGTGGACTCTTGACCGGAGGGCTGTGGGTTCAATCCCGGGGGGGACGGGACACTGCTGCTGTACCCTTGAGCAAGGTACTTTACCTAGATTGCTCCAGTAAAAACCCAACTGTATAAATGGGTAATTGTATGTAAAAAAATGTGTAAAAAATAATGTAATTGTATGGTAAAAAAAAAAAAAAAAAAGTGATATCTTGTAACAATTGTAAGTCGCCCTGGATAAGGGTGTCTGCTAAGAAATTAATAATAATATTGTAGTAATTGGATGTGAAGATCAATATGGTAATCCTTTATTTATTCCAAGCCAACATTTTGTGCTATCATCTTGGCATTTTAAACAACGACTGTATTTAATCTGCCACAAACAACAAGAATACAGTCAATCTTTGATTTTTATGTAAAGATTCACTTTAGTTTTGCAACTGTGGAGAGGTAATAACAGGCAAATCTGATTTCATCTACATATTATGTAAATAATTAAGTGTGCAGTACAGCTATGGCCAAATGTTTTGCAGCACCCTATAGAATTAAACTAATTTTGCGTTATAAAGTCGAATGAAACCTGTTGAATAATGTTACGTTAACATACTGAATTACATACAGAAAAACATTACGAAACATAATGGTTCCAGTAGACTCTTGCAGTATCATTTTGTAGTTTCTTTGATTACATGTTAAATAAAATATATATAAATTATTCTCCTAGTTTTCTCATTCTCATAAAATTCTAGAGGATACAACATTTTTGGCCATAGCATTTTATAGTTTAACAAAACATTTATTGTAATAAAATACTAAATCTAAACACAAGAGATGGCTTATAGTATGTATTTTACTTTTACTTTTTTCTCTTTATAACTGAACCATTGAGATTTGTATTGTAACTTTTGTATTGTTTAGAAAAGCTTTTTTTTTTTAATTGAATTTTATGCAGCCTTACATCTTCATTGTCATTAACGTGAGGTGTGAAACTCTAATGCACTGTAAAAGTGTAGTCCAGGAAACCTGATATGCTTTTAATGCACAGAGTTCTGCACATGTCTCTTTTCTGAGTGCATCTGTAGCATTAACAAGCAAGTGGTTGAAGAAGCCACAACATCATTACTATTTTTGAATGAATAACTCTCTTCCGGTCAGGTAAGGGTCAGAAACCTGTTTCTGCAGTGATACATCTAGTGTAATTTTGTTATAGAAATGGAGTCGCTGACAAAAGTGTTGGCACCCTGTTCTTATTATACTAGAATTCAATGTAACAGATTAAGGAAAAGCATTTAGTAAATGTTAACCACTTTTTAATAAATCAGAAAGCAAAATACACAATTTCTAGTAATTTAACAAATACTCTTAATCAAAAAACAAAAATGCATTTCATTTAAAGTATTCGTTCATGACAAGTATTGTCACACCTGCTTTAGTATTTTGTGTGTCCTCCTTTTGCTTTTATTGCAGCTTTCAGATGTTTATAATCATTCTTAACCAGTATGTTACATCTTGTTTGTGAAATCTGGTCACATTCTGTCTGGCGTATTTCCTTCAGCTCAGACAGATTGGATACACAATGCTTAGCTACAGCTTTTTTCTAAAGCATTTCTATTGGATTGAGATCTGATGATTTGCAAAGGACATTCCAGAACTTTTATCTTTTAGTTTTCTTTAAGAATTCCAGAGTTGACAGTCGTATTCTTTGGGATGTTGTCGTGTTGGAAAATAAACTGTCTGTCAATCAGCCTACAAGCAGGTGTTATTGTACTTTTGTAGAATGTTTTTGGTACATGGATGCATTCATTTGATCTTCAACCTCATGAATGTCTCCAGTCCCTGAACTGCTAAAACACCGAACCACCTCCATGCTTAACTGTAGGTACAAGGTTTTCTTCATTGAAGGCTTTCCCTTTTTTTTTTCTTCAAACATACTGTGGTCCATTTTTGGAAAAACTTTCTATTTTAGTCTCATCAGACCAGAGAATTTTATTGAATACTTCAGATTCCTTTTCTTATTGCTTGGCACATTTTAGGCGGTTTGTTTCATGAATTTTCTTTAAATGTGGAATGCAACGAGGTCTACATGCATACAACCCTTCTGTGTACAAGTGCCTTTCTAGTTCTTTCTATTATGTCTGATTCGTTAAGTCCTTGGCTGTTAATCTTGGATTTTTTTAATTTTATTTGTTAATTTTGCTGTTCTGACTATTCTACCTGCTGTGCCCATCATTTTCTTTGGACGCCTACTTCTTTCAGGCGTTTCATTTGAATTTGTTCTGTGGTTCTTCTTGATTATTGCTCTGATTGTGGATTTTGGTATTCCATATTTCTTTTGATACTGTTCTGTGGCCATTTCCTTTTGTTTTATGAGTGTTTTTCTCAAATGTGAACCCGACTCGTTTGTCTTGACCATTATCTGCTGTATTGTCAAAATTTTGTTCTTTAATAGATGTTGGAAACAATGACCTTTTTCTGACTATTGACTTTATAATGCAGCTTTGTTACTGTGTAAATGGTTTTCAATCAACGAATATATTTTTTAATCAGTTAAGTTACATTTTTACAGACTTAAGATAAAGGTGTCACTACTTAAACAAATATTTGAAATTGTTTAAGTGCTATATATATATATATATATATATATATATATATATATATATATATATATATATATATATATATATATAGTTAAACTACCAGAAATTGTGTGTATTTGCTGTTTTGTCATATTAATTAGTGGGTAATGTTCACTAAATGCTTGTATTTAACATGTTTTCTTGAGTCTTATATTAAGTGTAGGGGGCCAATACTTTTGTCTACGACGGTACATGACCATCACAGCATATTGTTTCTTTTCATTCACACTTTTATGATTTATATCTATTGGGAGCCAATGTATACAAAGGTCAGATGGAAAACATGGTGTAATTTAAAAAAAAAAACAACACATTTGAGTAAGTCTGAGTTAAGGTGTTTAAGAGTTAAGAGCTATTCTTCAGTTCTAGTTTTCTGCAAAATATTAGCTAATAGGTTATATCATCCAAAGTGTCTTTATAAAAATAACAGCCAGGGCCACCTAGGGATCTACTAGTTCAGATCCAGTTTCCCTTTTTAGTTGCACTGCGTTGCACTAGATGATGCTGGAGTTTGTATTCATCATTTCTCTTTGTGTCAGTCCCATTTATTATGTGGTGTGGAATAAGAGCAAATGGATTTTGTTAATAGTGGTAATACACCTCCCAGATAGAATCGTTGTTTGGAGTCTGGTCACATCATACCTAATAATGGCTAATTACTACGGGCTGAGACTTGAGTGCTTTTTCACTCTGAAGTAGCTGCCCTCCTGCTAGGCTTGCAGTTTCTCCGTTACTTCTGAAGGGTTACTAGTGGGTCTGTCACTGAGTAGTTTTACATGGTAGAGCTGCCAAGAGCACTTTAATGGACTCCACCATCTCAAGTTTGATAAATAATTAATCCCAGGACCATTTTTTTTATTGCGGATCCATTTAATATTTCACAAGTACATGATCATTTCATTAGGTGCACAAGTATTGTATTTGTAGGTACATTGTAACTGTAGAATATGAGGTGTACTATGCTAGAAAAACCACAATGTTAAATAGTTACACATCAAGCTGGATCTAATATTAAAACGATCACATGGAAGTTTTTTTTTTTTTTTTAATTTACCAGACATGTTCTCTGCAATGTCCAAAGTAAAAACGATAAATGAGAAACTAGACAAATGTTTTAGCAAGTGCCTTCATTTGTGTAATGCTATGAGTTTTACCTTATCTACAATGAAGTGTTTTTGAAGTTGTGGATTCATGTGTATTTAAAAATGTGAATGTGTTGTACCTCACAGTATTGATTTATGCAAATGAAAGGAAATGAATTTTACACTTCGTATTCATGTACTTAGTAATATATTAAATGTGTTCTCCCTTTTACTTGCCATCATAGAGCTGTTATATCAAGATAATGATGACACTCCATTCTCTAAAAGGTTAATGATTTATGTTACATGAAGCCGTAAAACGTACATGTTTGCCTTTATTAAATGCCTATTAAGGCACCATTTGTTTTGGTCCTATAGAGCTATTTCTGTTAATTCATAATTAGTTTATATAACTTGTTTTCTAAATATATTTAAATAGGGACTTTGTAAATTAATTCAAGTTTGTTTGTTTAGTCCACTTGCTGTTTGTTACTCGCGGACCAGAATTCTATTGGTTTCACATTGCACATTTAAAACGCGCTGTTTACTTGAGCGAAAGTTCTCTTTAGAAAAACATTTTCCATCATGGAGAATACAGGTACTGTACGTGCTGTACTTTTGCTTTTCATGTGATTTCGAGCATATCTAGTTTTAATGTAGGTCTGCCGCTTTTTATTTCACTTTTATTCGGCAAGTGGAGGGCTTTGTTCAAAGCCCTTTTTAAGCACTCGGAAAACACAGGAAAAGTCTTTGTTTTTGTGTGTTTCCAGTTGTTCCTTGATGTATACATCAGCCCATACTTAAAGCATAGCCTCTGTTTCAGCAGTACTCCAGGTCATCCCTCGCAAAGACATATTCCAAGTAGCTTTTCAAACGTGTTTGAGCGAAAATGCTGGACACTTTGTCACTTCCACAGTTTGGTTCGTTGTTTGGAGCAGTTTGTTTCCAAGTGAACCTGAATGCGTCTGCTTTCACAATGCAAAAAGTTTTGGGGGAGCAATGTCACAAACATACCGATTTCGCTTTCAGACGAACCGAGACCACCTTTTCTAGTGATCTCGGTTCGTTTGGTTTGATTCGCATACCTGCTGCGATTTACGTCACTGTCAGAGGTTTCACGTATAGGTCCAAACGAACCGAACCACACTTCAATCGACATCAAACAGTCAAACTAACTTGCTGTGAAAGGCCCTTAAGAGTCTGAGACTTCTTGACACACCTTCACCGGAACCATATACTGTTTAAATGGGGCCAGCAAACAGCACTGCAAGGTCCAATACATCTTACAGATATTGTACAAACTTATTTGTGGACATGATACTGGCACTTTCTTTAACACTGTGATCAGCTTGTTTCTACTGTCGTTTCTACTATTCAATGTGAGACGATAATTATTCCAATGGAAATTCTCTACCTGTAATCGAAAGTGCTACTGGTTGTGATTTTATTCATTTATTTATTTTTATCGGTTTATACTGTGGCTTCTAATATAATAAACTGTTATGAGATTGAAACAATATAGCTAATTGCAGTCTGAGATAAAAAATACATTCCAATTTAAAATATCTTGCTATACTGTCCTGCATTACATGCCGATGCATTGATTTAAGCCTTGGATAGATACTCTCACTTGTGTTTACATTAAGTGATTAAGGTTTCCTGAGAGAGAACCCATCTATCTTCTATATATAATTTTATTCTTTGCACACATCTGCATCAGTTGAAGGCCTACGCACAGTGTCATTTGATTAATGCAATAATGTGTGCAGGCCAGTGGTTATCTCTCCTTCAGGAGCGTGCATGGCCCCATATGCTTCTCAGAAATTTGTGCTGTTACTTGTAGCGAGACTTAAATATTATGTAATTTCTCTTAAGCATTTCCAAGGAATTTAACTAACTAGTTCACAGTGAGAATTGTATGTCTGTCCTATAGTTGTATCATTTGACCATTAATATACTGCATGCTGTATATGCAAAGCCTTCCAGATGTCTTGGCAAACTAAAACAGAGTTATATAATGCAAAGAAATATTAAGAGATTTAAAGTAGTGCAACTCCTAACAATTTGGGGGTAACTAGGTTGTTTTACTGTATTGGTCGGTGTCAAGAATCCATTTTAACACAACTATTGTTTGGCAACTCCAATTGGCCTGTCCATTTCCAGTTTTCCCCCATCAATTTCTGAATCTTAAAAAAAAAAAAGAAAACACCTCAAAATGTAGAACCTGAAGGCTACTGCAGTACAGGAAAAGTAAATTAAAGTTTGTAAATGGAAAACTGCACAACACTTAATAACATTTACAGTCAAATTAAGCATTAACCTAAATATGTAAAATCAAAAGACATTAATTAACAATAATGGCACATTTAAATTACTGTTTCAAGTTTATTAAAACAGGTACAGGTCATACTAACTTTAATGTTGCAAAGATAAAAATAGATAAATAGTTTTATTAAGTGTTGTGTGTTTCCTTTTCATCTTAAATAGAGCCAGTACCAGCACTGTAAACTGCACACACAATACAAATATTCTGGCACTCTAGGACCATATTTTATATTTCATCTACTGCTGAAAGGCTTCAGTTTACTTTTATTTATTACTATTGGCAATGTGTGCCATATTAAACACAGGGAGACAGGCTATTATTGCAAATTTACATTGTCAAAGCAATTCAACAAGATGTAGTGTATATGAACAACATGCTAATTGAACACAGTATTAGTTAAATGACCCAATCTAAGGACAGAGAGAGAGAGAGGTGTTTTCCATTGTGATAACGACCATGTAAATGGAGTAATTGGTAGATACCTTGGTTTCTTAAAACAAAACGTAACAGGCATTTTATAGCTAAATAATCTTATTTTAGGTGGTGCATCGGGCTGATCCACTAGCCTCAAGCCTTTCATCCCTGCATGTCTGGGGTAACAAGGAAGTGTGCAGGTCAGGATTGAGGTCATACTCCCAGAGCTGTGAGGGCAAGCCCACAGCCAATGCAATGCCATTTTGTTAATGCCTTCAATTCTCAGAATTGTGTTGACTTTATCTTATTTTGCTTTTTAGTTCTGTCACATTTAGCTTGTTTTAAGCCTGGTCAGGCTGACGTTGTGTTTCCAACATCCCTCATTATTTTACTGACCACAATATAGTGGTGCACTTAGCTGCAACTGACTGACCAATGTGGCATTGGAAAGGTTATGGGCTTGGGCCACCCTGTCCAAAAAGTAAACCTTTTGGTCAAAGTTGATTTTAAATGAAGTAACTCTTTTCATTGTAATTACTAAATGTCATATTGTAGCTAATCAGTCATCATTATGTTCATTTAACAAAGCAGGGATGATGAATTAAAACCCAGTTAATCCCTGGTAAATGACCTTCCCATCCACTGGTAATTACTCAGATAATTATTCACAAAAGATAGCTCTTATGAACTGAAACATGGCTGAACTACTGACTCTCATTACAGTATAATGGAGGGTGTGAACCTTTGAGAATACATATACTGTGTGAAGGCAAAAGTTAGTTTGTCTACAGATTTGTCTACAATATATCTATTTTAACCTAAATACTACAAGCATACAGACTGAATACCCAATGCATATAAAATAGACACACATCATTATTTATTAAGCTGGAAACAAAACGGGTGGTATCTGCTATCCATGGTATCAGGTGCTGGTCTGTTACTGCAGTCTCAGTTCAGCAGCACTAGGCTTAGGAGAAACTGTTGGGTTACACTTTACATTGTGTCTCTAATTATGGTGTATTTAGTTAGTAAATACATGTGCACCTAAATAAACTGGGGGCAAGTAGTTTTTGCAGAAAATATTGAATTTCATTTAGCTAAGAGGAGGGAGGACAAATACAGTTGAGACTGATTTACTTAAGAAAATAGAAGTTATACAATCAAATGGCTCCTGTTCTATGCCTGTATGCAAAGTGTAGGGTTTTCCCTTAATAATCTGTTTATGTAAGGTGTGTGTTTTGTTGTTGTGTGTAGTTTTTTTTTTTTTTTTACATTTTGACCACTTTTTTAAACTTTTAAATTGCATTCCCTGCCTCAAGATGGCTTCCCATGTACCCGCATGGACATCTCAGAACTACATTTCCCATCATCCTCCTGCGATTTTACTGCAATGCTCTTTTTGCTGGGTTACCAGAGCATACCTTTTCATGGTTACAGCTTGTTTAAAATGCAGCGGTGCAGGTGCTTAGCAAAAAAAAAAAAAGAAACGTGACCACATAACTCCTTTGCTTCCTTCTCTACATTGACTTCCAGTAAGATGGAGTTGATTTATAATATCCTACTTTTTGACTTATAAAACACTACATGGCCTGGCACCTGATTATCTAAAAGAGCTTTTGTCCCTGTATGTACCTAGATGTGCTTTAAGGTCGGCTGATTCTGGTCTTCTGTACCTCCCAAAGATTAAGACAAAAAGGAAAGGAGAAAGAGCTTTCAGTTACAATGCTCCCAGATTGTGGAATAAACTACCATCTGACATGATTAAAGGTACGCCACTGTAATACAGTATTTGCCTTTGCTTGAAATGTCTTCTAAACACCTGAGGTCACTCACAAATTTCCTCCATCTTGTAAGCACCAAATAAAACAAAAGAACATGGACAACAGCACATCACGTAAAGTATTCTCCATGTTGGGCATGATGAAAAAAGTTTTTCCAGAGAGAATTTCTGTTCTAGTAATCAGCAAGAGAGCCGAGTGTGTTTGGAAAGTGTCATGTGAAACCAATAGAACTCTAGTCTAGATGAAGCTGCAAGCGAACCAAACAAGCAAATGTGAATGCACTCTAAAAGAAACTCAAGTTTGCTTGAATTTTTCTGGTCTGAAATGAACCAAAGCAAACCTGAAAAAAATGCTTTGTTTGCAAGTGAACCATGATTCAAATCACTTGCCGTTTAAATTAAACCTGCAATTTCCAAATCAAGCAGTGTACTTTCAAACTAAAAGTCACAGAACAAATGGTTTATTGTTCATTGTTATGTAAATCCTAGATCTAGTGGATTTTTGTTTCCTTTGTATCTGGTATTCCCTTGGCTAATCAGTTGTTCTAGCGACCGACCTGCATGGATTGTGTTTTGCTGTTGGCACTCGGAAGAAACTAGCGATTTTGGCAAGTACAATTGAATGCTTGTTGCTGATTTAACTTCATTAGCTGGTTGAAGGAATTAATTTTCTAAAGTGAAGTGAATTTAGATAGTGTGTAAACTGGACCAGCTCTTGACCTGCAGGACAGCATAAATAGACAAACAGTGTTTTAGAACGCCAGCCGTTCTAAGAGCCAGCCGTCAAAGGGCCACACCTCCAAGGGCAGTCTGAGCTTTGGCAGTCAGAGCGAGGACAGGTACAACGAGGACCTTTTCCAAATCCCTACTAATGGCTACTAGAGGCCTCATTCCAACTCTTAACATTAGCTGTATTTAAGTAACATTATAAAGGTGGTGTTGTTTTAATTAGGTGATCTACTGTTTGTGATTAGTACCAGGCGAGAGTGGTTACATTGAATAGAGGTTAATTTGCAATTTGATTGGTTTCCACACACCGTTTTGTAGTTGTGTGATCCCATTGAAGTGCATTGAAACTATTGTATTGCTTAAGTATTGTCTTTAGCGCAGCTTAGAATAATAGACAGGTAGCCTATCTGTGTGCCAGCACGAAGTGGCAGCCAACCGAACAGCCTCTCTACCAAAGAGCTGGGAGTCTAGCAAGGCGAGACCTGCGAGGAGAGGCTGTTGGAAACCTCTCTAAATCTGACCTCCTTTTCCTCCCCTCCTCATCTTCCCCCTACAATGATCTCTCTATCTCCATTCCTCTGGAATCTACCACGCTCTCTCCCTCCTCCATAGCCAAGAACCACGGAGTAACCCTGGACCACTGCCTCTCCTACTCCCAGCACATTTCCACTCTAGCACGCACCTGCCGTTTCTTCCTGACCAACATACGAAGAATCTGACTCTTCCTCACCAACTACTCCACGCAACTCCTCGTCCAGGCCCTGGTACTCTCCCGCCTAGACTACTGCAACTCCCTCCTGGCTGGCCTCCCTGCGTCCGCCACCTGTCCACTCCAGCTCATCCAGAACTCCGCTGCTTGCCTGGTGTTCTCTCTGCCTTGCTTCTCCCACACTACTCCACTGCTCCGCTCACTCCACTGGCTCCCGATCACCACTCGCATCCAGTTCAAGACTCTTGTACTCTCCTACTGATGCTTTGACCAGACTGCACTCGGCTACCTCCAGACAATCATCTCTCCCTACACCCCCACCCAACCTCTCCACTCTGCCTTCACTAGAAGACTGGCTGTACCTCCTCTACACTCCCCTGCCACTCCTTCTCCACCCTCGCCCCCGCAGTGGTGGAATGACCTTTCTATGGATCTCAGGATTGCCCAGTCCCTGACCACCTTCCGGTGCCTCCTCAAGACACACCTCTTCAGACAACACCTGTAAAACTCAACTCTTCCCTTCTGGACTATGTAGCACTGCCTTAAATGCACTTTAATTTGCACTTATCTGCTCCCTATTTTACTGTATTTAATCCTGCACTTAACTCAATCTGTAGTATTTTGTATTTCACTTGCACTCGTATCTAACCCTGATATAACTATCAACACTGTTATCTGCTCTTGAACTGCCCCGATATCAAATTGTACTGTGTTTTGTATTTGCTCTTATTAGGACTGAAGTCATTGTATTTTGTATCTTGTATCTTATAATTGTACTGTAATTCTTTATGTATTTTTTGGATGCAACTTTGCCTGCTGATTAGCATTAAACTTTTAATATAATGCCTAAACAACAGAAGAACTATAAATTGAATAGTGATGTAAGGTCTATAATAATAGCTCTTCACAAAGAAAGCAGCAGTCAAAGGAATATTACAGACAAAAGCTCTAGGGTGTAGGGATGTTAAAACTTTAGGATTAAATACATTTAAACAATTAAACCTCAACACATTGGGAATTTCTGTAACTACATGTAATTAAAAAAAGCCATCTCGAGAATTCCACCAATATATTAAAATCCCTTGTGCAGTCTGACAGACATTGCAGCATTTTGAGGAACATAACAGTTTAACCCCTCTTGCAAGGTCAAGAGGGTACACCATGAAAATATTGTACTGTAGTTAATCCATGAATGAGGATAGCCAAATAACCCTAAAGCCCCCGAAGTGTCACATGGGTTGTTTATGGCAATCCTAACTTAGATATTTGCCAATGCAAATATTGAACAAACACCTTGTTTCTGGGTAGAAGAAAAGCCTGGGGCTCACTAGTGTTTTTTTAATTTTTATTCTGGACTTATTACAGAAATTCTGCATATCTCAGAGTCAAGATAAAATATGTAAAATAGGTAAAATTTGCTAGTGATATTATGCAGACTCGGAGGGAAAAGTATTCTTTTAAGCTGTCTGTTGTAATATTAATCAAAAGGCACTTTTTAGTTTCTACGAGCTGTCCACTATTCTAGGAATACTGTATATGTAAATATAATTTTTGTATCAATTGGAAGTTGCTTTACTTGTATTTCAGTATAATAACAACATTCTCAGTCTTTTTTTTTCATATAGCTGTCCTGTCCCAGCTGATTGTAGGCTTTCTATTGGCATTATGGGAAATATTATCCAGCACTCAAATAATTTCATTTTTATGAGCGCTTTATACTGCTATGCTTTAAAAAAAAAAAAAAAAACGCTAATGCTAAGAAGGCACACAGCACATTACAGTATCTAATTTCTAATGCGTAGAATTCTGAAGTACACGTGGCCACAAGGTATTGATTTTTTTTTCCTTTGCCTTTTAGGATGTTTACTTCAGTGCTGCTCTACAAACTTAATCTTACCCTGAAAAGAGAAAGCAGAAGCTGCTGTCTACAAGGCTGTGCTGAGAAGCTTACTCTTTGCCTCTTTTTCTTATCATGGAATGGAATCAACTGCAAGATAGAGACATGGAATTAGAGGAAAATCAACCTTCAGCCTGTGAAGTCAAGATCACGGACGAGCCGACTGAAGACCAGCTGGAGTGAGTTCATATACCTACTGCACCGTTACTGTGCCTATGCTAAGAAATGCATTTCGATGCAATTTAACATGTATATTAGAAACTAATCTTATTGGGTTACTTTTGGTGACACCTCGCATTTTTAAGTGTTATAACAGAAAACAGGTCGATTTTTTACTCGGCAGAACTTAACAGAAAATATTTGTATTAGTTAAGATAACTAATAAATAGTTTGTGTCAGTGAAAACAAATAAAATTATGAATAGATATACGTGTTCGTATATCTATTCATATATCTAATAGATAGATAGGTAGATAGATTATATTACTGGTCTATAGTCTGGAGTGGAGTCACTTTTCCTTGACCTCTCTCTCACTACAGGTTTGTAAAAATTCTAAGAAACATTTTTTTGTAATTTGATATGTCTTCATAGTATTATTATTTTATATAACTTATTAATCTGAAATCTTTGGGCAATTTTCACTTTGTAAAAGCAATGTTGCACACTCAGTGCCAGACTATCAAATATCACAAAATGTAATTTGAAAAAGTACAGATTTGTCAAAGTTCCTTCTGATACATTATTGGAAATTGTTATTTCGTTCTGATTTGGTCATGAACTCGACATCCAATTTGTGAAATGTGTGGGGGTGATATCCTGAGACGATGCAGCTGAAACTGGTCCCTGTAAGCGTCCCAGTTTCTTTGCAGATGCAGTAAACATACATGCAGTACTTACTGAGCATTTTATTGCATTGCATATTGCGTGCATGTTGAACATAATCAAGGCCATTTGTTCTGTAATTAAGTTTTTTCTACTTCATTGGATGCTGACTGAAGAACAGGAGTGACTGGTGTCTTTACACTTGTGATATGGATTTGTTATTATAAGCCTGTAAACACAGGTGTAATTTACACAGGGGCTAGAAGAGGGACATGTCCCCCTCACTTTGCAGCAGTATTAAAGTCTCCACTAGGACCCAGCAGAAATGGCAACTGAAGCAGCACTGGCACATATTAAATTATGGGCGATCTCAAGCGGAGAGGAGAAAGCGGAGCCCAGTAGTAAAGGAACTGTTTCTACAAGTTATTATTATTATTTAGTTTATTTGTAAAATTAAACTCTGATACCATTTCCGATGTCTGTGGTCTCAATACTATAAAATATTTTCTATTTGAACATTGGGATCTTATTGTCGTAGAGTGGCAGTGAAATGCCCCCTCCTGTCCTCTGAAGAGGGAGATCACCACCACAAAGGCGCCAAACTGAATTAAATTAACATGTATTTGTAATTGTATTACTATATGCCCCAGCTACAGAAACTGACCACCCACCCACACCCCATTTTTAAACTAAAGGAATGCCACTGGCCTCATAAATCATAAAATTGCGTCTATTACAACTTCTGTGTAATGCGTCTACTACAATAGCCCAAGGGGCCAAATTGCCCAAACACCTACACTGCATAGCACACATCTATATGTAAATGATCTGTCCTTAACTTGAATACAGTAGTTAATTTGTTTTGCATATGCTATCCCTGATGTGTGCTATAACTGTAAAAAAAGTTTCAGACAGGAGATCTGACAGGAGGTGCTTGGTTGGCAGGTGCTTCTGTATCCAAGACCGCACAAATTACAGATGTATTTATAAGGAATAGTCTCAAAATTGATACATAATTCAAAAACAATTCTGACAAGCAGTGATTGCTGAAAATGTTCACCCCATCATCCCTGAAGGAATTACTGGTGAATAATCCATTAAAGACTTATTGCTTAAGAAACTTGCTTTGGTTTCAGTGCTCTCCTGGTTGCCGTGGTGACCCGCTATACCCATTGACAGCATTATGGCAGTATTAAAACTCAAGCGGTGAAGAGAGGTTATATTATATACATGTTTATTTATGCATTACCAGTCCAAAACCAACAAGAGACATGCATTATTGTGATAATATTTTTCACTTGTAAGTTAACAAACAAATAACTTTTTTTTCCCCCTGCACACCTCGCTTCTCCCACTAAATGCAAATATGAGCTTCAAATAAAATACAGTACCATCAAATTCACCATAATGTGTGCGAGTGTAACAGGCAGGCAGTGTTTTGTGATTCGCTGCTGTTACAGATTCTGTTGATGAGGTGTTGTTAAAAGTTGCTGGTTCATGCCCAGCCTTTCGTCTTATTACACACTGTTTCATATAGGAAAATGTGAGACCTATGAAATGATACAAACAAAATGGCCTCACCACATAAATGAGATCTCCTCGTGCTTAAAAATATATAAAAATGCCAATACCTTAAGTAAAGGGCAAAAGTATTTTAATGCATTGATGTGCCTGTAAGCAGATTGGTAAAATAAAAACTGGTAACAGCAGACATACTGCATTTTTAAGTGACAGTGATTACATTTTGACCTTTCAAGCTTACCATCTTTATATTGATTTTCTCCTGCATTACAGATAATTGCTGGTTACACTGAATGCAATCCTCCCTCTGCACCAGAGATGGAAGTTTTGAGGTATTTGCCCAGATATCATATGTCTGGGATGCAATAACAGGAAACATTATCTCTTTCATTGTGCATATACAGTAGACTACAAATGGGTTCTGTTACTCATAGAAAACAAAACATGTTTATAAGTGGCTGCAAATGAGACAAAGGTTAGGAAGTACAATGGTCATGCAAGGTAAATGTTGAACAACATGAACAACTTTGTTGACAGGACTGAAAGAATGCTTTATGTACTTTCTAGGGGACTGTGACGTCTGTTTATCAAATCGGTTTACTCCAGGGTGTAGATGTCACTGTTTCTTCATGAAAACACATTTAGGTAGATTTCAATACAGTCTTCAGAGTAACTTCTCACTGGTTTATTAATAAGCATTGTATATGTCATAGGCACTTGTATTTATTTATTTATTTTGGCATTTCTGTACACACAGCTGTTCTTTCAGCTCCACAAGCTCATGTAGTGAGCAATGATCTTATACCCCTGTTTAAATCAATTAAAACAAAAACTGAGAATTGTCCTGCTCCCAACAATGGCAACACAAGACACAAAGTAAGTTTAAAAAAAAAAAAAAAGATTAGTACAAAATTGGAAAACAGCAGGGAAAATCAATATTGCATTGCACTAACACCCTGTAAATAAATGTAGCAGCAACAAAATAGGCATATTAATCAGTACAAATATTATAATAGACCAACTGTATGTTTGTATATGTACTGTAGGAGTGGTGACACCAATACACTCCCAAACACGTAATTAAATTCCTTAGTGGTTTTTAGATTGGCTATGGTGTCTCTTTACAATCTGGAAGCACCAGATTCAATATATAGTTAATAAGTATCAATCCATTATCTGTTTATACTGAACTGATTTAATTTGCTGGTACCCCCACATCCATGTTCAATATCATGTGACTTAGAATGATCAGCTTATCTAGGTCACAGGAAAAGAGAGAAAGGCTAATAGGTGGATACTGTACGTTTTAGAGAAATCCATAACAAAATAAACAGTGATGGATCTTTCTAATAATGCTAGTAGCTTGCTAATAAAGGGAATCGGATGATGCACCTCCTGGTGGTAAACACCCATATAATTAACCTACAGTTAAATACTTAATTACATTGCTGCTGGATTATTTCATTAGACCCCTGTATGTCTATATTTCCATTATTCTCACGACATCTATCTTCCAGTCTTTAATTTTACTTCATGTAAAGTTCTATATACATCTATATTTTCCCACCTTTCACAACGTCTGACTAACCTGTAACCTCATGAGAATCTGCTTTTCCACTCCAGCCTGCAACCCTAGGTCCCCCTGACATTGTAGTACAAACAGATTAGATAAAGCTTGCTGCGAGAGAATATTTTAGTATGAGCTGTAATCGCAGCCTGTTGTTTGTTTAACACCTTACTGCACTGTATTATACAAGGCTAGAATGAAGTCCCCTGAGGAATGTCCACTCATGCTGTGACACATGCAAGAGATGTAGAGTACTGGATGTCTTGTACTGGCACCGAAAAACCCTTGGGAGCACATTGGGTTAGTTAATTATCATAGTAAATTGACTAGGAGTGTTAACATCACTGATTGATACAATGCTGAAGGAATGAGGTCTCAAACACAATTATAGGCAGCACTCCCTACCCTCAATTGCTGAAGCACTTTGGAGCGGAAATGCCATATACACTGCCTTAATACTTTATTAAGACCTGTCAACCCAATTGTATCTGGCATCGCCTTGAATTGGAGATGCTAATTAAGTTGATCATGTAATGAGACATGTGATCTTTGCAGCATTATAGACCTGTAGAAGCAGCACAATTGCAAACAGTCTACCAAAAAGACAAAGATCAAAAGCATTTGTATGATATTGGATGCATTTAGAGCAGGCACCACAGTGGCAAAAATTGTCTGTTGGTAAGCTTTACCAAGACATTATTCATCAGAGTCTATCAGCAATGGCAAAACAATGGGAAACCGGTCACCAAGAGACGGCAGTGGCCGTGAACTGTAATTCATCATCACGATCCTCTGCATTACTGTCTGACTGGTGTGAATAACTGAGTGGGAGATATATCTATAAAGCTCTGTATGATTGGTAGAAACCAATGCAATTGCACTTTAAAGTGTGTTTAGTTTGTAAACCCCAGCACTACCACCTCTAAAAACCTCTATGTAATTGGAAATGATGGCATTGAGTCTATAATCTACATCAGCACCTGGCATGCTGTTGAATGGAATAATAATGCATCCATTGAAATCTAACATCAGAAAAAACTGATTTTGTGCTTGGCATCGGGTGGTTTGATTGAGTTAAGTTCTTTGAAAATGGGCTCCCGAGTGGAGTGCAGAATGCACCCTATAGCCTGGACATTGCTGGTTTGAGTCCAGGCTATTCCATTGACGACCGTGTACGGGAGCTCCCAGGGGGCGGCGCACACTGGCGCGCGCCGCCTGGGGGCTTAAGTCGGCCAGGGTGTCCTCAGCTCACTGCTCACCAGCGACTCCTGTAGACTGGCTGGGCACCTGCGAGCTTGCTTGTAAGCTGCCCAGACCTGTGTTGTCCTCCAACGCTGTAGCTCTGGGTTGGCTGCATAGCGGGCCTGCAGAGTGAAAAGAAGCAGTCGTCTTCGCCGCTCCCGAGTCAGCGCAGAGGTGGTAGCGATTCTTTGAAAATGAAGGATGCTTGGTTTGAGAAACTTAACATTCATTTAACTTTCTTATTTTAGCGTTCTTATTTTAACCTTAAAGAGTAAGTAGTTATATGAGTTATATAAGAGTAAGAGTTATATGGCTCCACTTGTTGCTACAACTGTTTAAATAATGTAATTTAAACAGTTGTAGCAACTCGTGGGGATGTATTACTCTATATTTAATCTTTAAGGACATCAGTTGGTACTGGTGTTTTTCCCTGTTAGTGGTTTCTAAGGAAACCCTTGTTCACTTCCGCTAGATTTACTATTTGCCTCTTGGGCAGTGAAAGTACAGACAGTACATTTAAAATGTACTGTCAATGTGGCTCAACTGTGAATTTGAGAATTATTAAATTGTGCAAAAACAAGTAATCCCTGTACAAAGCCATACACCACTAATTGAATGTCTGTCAGTGGTATTGGTGTTAAAGTAGTTCCAGTCACAGTTCTGAAGGTATGATTTATGCTTCACCGGCAACTCATAGAAAGCTAATTTGATGCAATGGAAGTACTGTACACTGAGATGGATTGTGATCCACTGCCCTTTAAATTTTACATACAATGCTTTGAATTGCTATACCTTTTTAGACATAATTAAATGGCTGTGTACATTTTTCATAAAGGTTTCTTAAAGATCCCCTACTTTTGTTTTTTTATTATGAGACCATCCGTGGATATCTAACAGGACATTGACATGGGCAAGTACACATATATTTATATATATGTGTGTGTGTGTGTGTGTGTGGAGATAGATCGATGTATGCTACACTCAGTCAGGATTCAATCAATCTCCGAAAAAAATAACCATTTTCCGATTTGAGCATTTACAAATGATCAAAGAACAAAATAAAATGTTATTTCAGTCTGAGCAAATTATTTTGATCAAATTGCGAAATGAAAAATATTGTAGCGGTATCAAGGACGCAAGACAAGGTTTCAAGGCTAAACTTTTTATTTGTTTTAGCCTTAATAATCGCTTTTACAAAGATGCTGTCAGTCACATCTCACGCTTCTACAAGTCGGCTTTCTCTTCTCTCTAGATCTTTCTCTCTCTAGCTCTTTCTCTCTCTAGCTCTGTTCTCCTTCTCTCAGTCTGACCCTGGGATCCAGCTCTCAGCTCCTTTTATAGGAGAGCTGGAGGGAGGCTGTGCCCGTTCCAGCCAATCCAGAACGTTCACCTTACCCTGCTGGAAGGTTCCAGAATGACAGTTGTATGGAAATCCCCCAGCCCAGGTGCCTCAGTCTGGTGATCGAGAGCTGGAGGGAGGCTGTGCCCATTCCAGCCAATCCAGAACGTTCACCTTACCCTGCTGGAAGGTTCCAGAATGACAGTTGTATGGAAATCCCCCAGCCCAGGTGCCTAAGTCTGGTGATCGGAACACTCTAGATGAAAGGGGGCGGGGCCCTAGCCTGACCGCGGGTAACCTCTCTGGATAGAAAAGTACAGGTTTAGTTCTGCCGTTCATTCCAGCGCACTGACCATGCCCCCGACCCGTGGGGTGTGCTCTTCCGGGTTAACAAGCAGTCAGCCCGCCTCGGGACCTGCCGTTACGATATGAAACAAGCGAAGAACAAGGCATAACAGACGAGACAGCTTCTTCAGTCTTCGGTCTTCCGCTCTACAGTCGAATTGAATTTCAATTGTCTGATACTTCATTCCTAATTTGGACGAAGTACCCAAGAAATCAAATTTTCTCTTCGTACAGCAGCAGAAGCTGATTTTCATGCAAGGCTTCATTTTTTGTCAAACAAAGAAGTGCTTCTGTGTGTGTAAGGGAGTTCAGTGCAATTCTAAATGCCACAGCAGCAAGCCTTGCAAAAACAAATACAGTGATTTTTATGTTTCTAAATCTAAATTGTGATTTTTTTTTTTTTTTAAATGAGCTCTCATTATGTTTTCTTTATATGTATCGAATTTGATTGAACTGCTTTAATTTTACCTGACTATTATTACCTAAACAATCAAAACACTGTTTTAAAATGAGCCCAGTGGAGTTCTCAATATGGTTTATTTTGAAAATGTCATCTCAAATAAAAACCTTTTAAGAAGGGTTTCTTGCTGTCAAAAAGCAGTCTGTGTTTATTCCGTAGGCGTGGCACTGTCTGGTGCTGAATGGGGTCTGCAAAAGTTCACCCCTTCCTCTGATTTATGAGAATATTAAACATTTAAGAAGCTTGCTTTCTTTCTTTCTTTCTTTCTTTCTTTCTTTCTTTCTTTCTTTTAAAAAACAGTTATTAGACAAATGTGGATTGACATTTGATTTTGCAGTTTATATACGGTGTATACAGTAGTCTTACAATATTATTATTATTAATTTCTTAGCAGACACCCTTATCCAGGGCAACTTACAATTATTCCAAGATATCACATTGATTAAAACAATCAATTTTTTATTGTGTTCATTTTTTCCTCTTAAACTGTATTTTCTAAATAACAAGACGAGACACTACAAACGTTATGTCAAACTTGCTTGAAGTTTAATGTTTGAGGTCACTACAGTATCCTCCTAAATTGCTTACCAGGACCCCTTTGCAAATGAGGCCATGGTCTCTACTGGATAACATCCTGCATAAATAATAACTATATAAATAATGATCATAATGTGGCCAGGTGATCAAAGAGGAGCTGGGAGACAGCTCCAAGGGCTCGGTTTAGACACAGGGCTGTGAGTAGCAGGTTGTGCCCTCTGACCTGCACCGAGATACTGTAGCCTTTGCTTGGGTGCTAGTTTACGTTGGCTTAGTTTTTATTTCTTTGTTTACATCTTTTGTTTGTTTTTGTTGTTAATAAAAGTGTGTTTAAAGCACTCTGAACTGCAGTCTCCAGTGTTTGCTACAATGCTACCCTTCCACACCTCCTAATGCATTTCTGAGATTGGTAACACTTCACAATTCATCAAAATTGGTAACATTGTAATTACCTGCTACAATTAAATTGTAATAACAACTATGTGTAAATACAATGGCAATATGGACAACTATATGACTATTGTTACTGTTTCCATCATATACTACTTAGACTATGTATAGCTACTTTATTAGGAAATACCACTAGGGAGTGCTAGGGAAAGGGAAAGTCTGACTGGCAGTGCAATACTTGAAGCCTATCACAGTTAGCTATCAGTATAGTGACTGATGGGTGGCTGATTCATTTGTCTACTTTATCTAGTTTCTATCCTAAGGTACCGATAAACCTTGGACTACCTAATGTAATGTAGCTAAACAGAATGCTTCATCTCCTTTCGTGCAACAGTAAAAATTATATTTTATTGAAGAGAAAACAGGTTCTGGAGGGGATATCATTTAACTGTATTTGCAAACATGAATGTATTGTGGCCCACGGTTTTGTAAAGCTTCAAGGCCTGTTAGAAGAATGTTGCTGTTAGATGAAATCTCACTGAAAGCTTGTGTAACTGCTTTGGATTTAAACTACATTAAGAAGGCAGCAGTGTGGAGTAGTGGTTAGGGCTCTGGACTCTTGACCGGAGGGCTGTGGGTTCAGTCCCAGGTGGGGGACACTGCTGCTGTACCCTTGAGCAAAGTACTTTACCTAGATTGCTCCAGTAAAAACCCAACTATATAAATGGGTAATTGTATGTAACAAATAATGTGTTATCTGTATAATGTGATATCTTGTAACAATTGTAAGTGGCCCTGGATAAGGGTGTCTGCTAAGAAATAAATAATAATAATAAAAGGTAAAATGTAGAACCACCCTCAGTCAGATTAAACACAATATAGTTCTACATTGTATCATTTCAGTACTATAGACTGAGTAACTCAAGGTTGAATTACACATGGCAATGATACAGTTGGAGCAGTAAGTACAGTACAATATAAAACCAAGCATGCTACATGGCACATCTACGGGCAGGGAGTCAGAAGGTCAACATAATGAACAATGAAATTAATATGAATTTTGAATAGGGTTGATCGACTGCTAAGGGATCTGTAGCCTAATGCTATAAAATCAAGTGCACTTTGAAGTTAGGACCACCAGATCGAAACCATAATTCAATAATGTGTAACACAAGTTACTTATTTATAAAAAAAAAAATGGTATTTGACACATGAAAAAATATGTCACAGCCTCCTGAGCAGAACACAAGGCACTATGCTCAAATAGATGATGTTATTATAACTGAATAGTGACTGCAAAAAACATCATAACAACATTGGCAAGAATGGCTAAAATATCAATCCCGATTCCCTTCACTTTCTAAAAACTCAGGTACTCTGCTTAATAACCAAAAACTTACCCATGGACTTCAGGCATCGCACAATTAGGGATAATATGGGAAAAGCAAAAAAAAAAAAAAAATACATCTTACCTGAAGTAATAATAAAAATAAAAAAAATAGTAAAATAATGTAAACATTCCAACTAGACATCTTTGTCTTTGCTTTTGTAGTATTAATAAATATTGCATACTGATAATAAGCTTGCTCAATGTCAATCCTTGTAGCTTTATCTATCTTTCAATTCATCTGTGCTCTCAAGTCACTTTTTGGAAAAAAATCTCTCACAATAATCCAGTAAATAAAAACTTTAAATATTAGTTTGTATAAAGAAGTAATCATTCCTTTTTTAAGTAGCCTGTACATATAATGGTTAGAAATCAATTCTAATCTGATATTCATTCTCCTCCTAATATTCATCCAAGCCCAGGAAGGAAGCCACTTTGATAACCAGACATTTCTATAACACTATTGACCAAAGTTTCATTAAGCTTGTGAAAGTGGGGCAACGCTTATTTTAAGCCTCTTTTCATACATTTTGCCAGATTCTTGTAATAATGGATTTGAAACTACTGTATGCAAGCCCAGATGCCGAGGGCTAGAAATGGTTCTCCTCAGTTAATAAACTTGGAAAATAATAGACTTAAATCTGAATCAAGGTTCAAGGTTGTGACCCACATAATTGTAATTTTATGGACTGAATATTTTTTCAAACTCAAATTCTGCTTATCCCAATTTATATGAACATTCAGTTCTCAAACATGGAGAACTAAGTATCACTCGAGCCCCATACAAGGATTGATTAAACAATTAGAAAGACTTGCAATTTGAAGCACGCACATTTGCGTGCATAATTAGTTTGTTATGCTTAATGGACCCCTGTGGCCTAAATAAATCAAATGCAGTAATAATTAAATAATAATGTGCATCAAGATCTCTATGCTTGTTGAATCAGTCCTGTGCTGGCTGCCCATGGTGACTTATTGACGAGTCTTCATTCTTCAAGGTTCAAGAGATCCAGTACAGGGAGAGACAGGTGGCCCATTTGATAAAGTTCAGTGACTTCACAATGGAATAAAAAAAAATGCATTTAAAGACTCCAGTCATTCTTAACAAATTCTACCAACAAAGAATTTCTCCTTTGTATAGCCTTTTAATAACGTATCTTTGTACCCATTCAAAATTATTTTTTTGTGTCTATACAACATTACTACCAGAGTGGAATTCTAATAAATTGTCCACTTCCTGCTCAGGTGTTTTGCTCCCTTAATTTTTACTTGTAATTAGGTCCTTGTGAGTTTAGTGTCCCTGGAAGGTGAGATAAATTGACACTGTTACTGTGTCAGGTTTTGTCTTATTAGATTAGATTTCATGGGTCTCATCAAATTGTGCCAGTGTGTTGTGGTTTTGTGCTATAGATAAGTTTTATTGAGGGCTAACCTGACACCCCCAAGCCATTTCTGAACTTGGTACCGGCAGGAATCGAACCCTGCTGGCATGATTAACCTTTCTGAATGGCCGTGTTTTTAATTGGGGACTCCCTGTGGACCCTTGCCATTTAACATGTGAAATGAACATGATTTAGACCCAGGGGAGAACAGCCCTAAGAGATAGTAAATTAGGCTGTTGTATCACCTTGTACCCTCACTAAGTAATTCTGGCAGCTTTTAGAGTTACTGTCTAAAGGCTGACATGAGATACACTGTATACAGCTAATTCTAGTCTGTCCTTAAGACCATAAACATTAAAAGCAACTAGTCTGTCCTTAAGACCATAAACATTAAAAGCAACTTGCCAAGCAAAAACATTGAGAATGCTGGTTTATTTTTGTTAATGTTGACATTTGTATTATTTGAAAAACGTTCTTTTAACTATGCACCACACACCAGCCTGTTGTTTATAGTGAAGACATTCACTTTGGTTTCAAGCATGGAATGTTTTCTGTGAATTTGAGGCATGTGAAACAAAGTTCGAGACTTTTTTTGGTAACCATTTGATGCTTTTAATGTTTTTGTTGCTGGTGTTTATTTGTTTTTGCCCTCTGTACATGCATATGCTGTTAAAGAAGTTTCCATACTGAAGCCCATACACATTTACAAAAAAAAACCCTTCAAAGCAGTAGCACCGTAAAAGAAATTTAATCCAGTCAATAATAATAATAATAATAAAAATGCATACAAATAAAACAATAAGAAGTTAAAATGGCAATATAGACAAATGTCATGCATACAAACTTTTGGGCTAATGCCTGCAACATAACACAAAAGAGGATCATTTTAACTGTTCTTAAAGTGCATTTCAATTACAGAGAATTCAAAGGAACGTCCACCAGACACAGATAAGTGATTAAATCAAACTACTTTCAGCTTATAATGTAAAGCCCTTATACCTCTCATGACAATGCTTTTTTTAATTGTATCTATATTAGTAATATATTACAATTTACAGATCAATGAAACGTATCACAAAGAAAGGGTTTCTTAACACAGAGAAAACAGCATTGCTCTAGGTGTGTCACCAACAATAGACTTTCACAAACTGTGAATGCATAACTAATAATAGTGAATATCAATATTACAATAATAATTGCTCAATGACGTGACCTTGACAACATCACCTCTCATGCATTCATTTTCACAGATTTTAATCCTTTTGTGTAGCAGGTTTTGGTTAAAATGCCCTACTTCCCTATTTTCTGTTTATCTGTGAAAGCATGCACCCTACCGGTATAATCAGATGGATTTAGCTTAAGAGCGATTTTATATAATCCCTTATTGTAATCAGATAGGCGTTTATTTCTCAGAAATGAGGATGCTGACCCTCTCAGCTCATGCACATACCTCTGATGATGTATTGGTAGGTTATGCTGTGCCAAAGTTTATTTATACCTAGGGGGAAATGTTCTGAAAAAGATCTGCATTATAACTTTATTGTGAATCATCCATCACTGGATCCATATTCAATAACTAGAGCAATATATTTGACCACTGTCCAGAAGACTGAAGTATTATTAAAGATGGTTGGTTGAAATAAGCATTGATCTGCCACAGGTCATTTTATTCTTTTTAAGTGGTGTGGCAGGTGGCAGGTACCAGGATACGCTGGGATTATTTACATGTGGATAAATGCAGTGTCAAGCTTAGAGTTTTAATATTATCCAAGGTTTTTTGTTGAAAGAGCAGTTGTGCCAAATATGTTCAGTCAAACCCTCATGCTGACATGTCAGCATGTATACTAGTTATGGTACCGATTTATTATTGATGTGGGCAGTTTCAGATTAAGTATATTATGAAAGTCTTAGTAAAACAAAGCACAATAGGGGCTGACATTTTTAATGTAACAGGTACAACTATTACAAAAATGATATACTTGACTTGTCCATTTTAATCTCCATAGCATTCTCTGAAATCATCCCCATACTTTCCAGACCCTGGATACTCACATAAAACAGGACCTGGCCATAATACACTGATAGGCTTGGATTAGAACATATATCCCTGTGTTATCTTTATTTTTTTTATTTATTACTAATCCTGTTAATTATGCTGTGTCTCTGTCTATATTAATTACCATGAACTACTCCAGAAGAAAGTAGCTTTTGAAGAGGCTTCTCAAAGCTGAAAGAGGAAATGTGATGGAATTATGTCAGTGTTATACATAGGGTACACTTTCGTCAATTGATTTTTCATCATGACTTGATCATCGTCGTCGCACAGTGGCTGTGTTTAGCTGCTACAGCCTTCATCAACATTCGGTTGGAGAAGTGAAATAAAGATTTACTGTAATTGAATGCTTTCAGACAGACAAATGAAAATATATATTTAAAAAAACCATGTTACATTAAGATCAACAATAGTGATTACTGTTGTTTAACAGCTGCTCATTATTTAAAAAAATGATTTCACAGCTAGACTTTTATCAAAAGTACATAAGAAAGTTTACAAATGAGAGAAGGCCATTCGGCCCATCTTGCTTGTTTGGTTGTTAGTAACTTATTGATCCCAGGATCTCATCAAGCAGCTTCTTGAAGGATCCCAGGGTGTCGGCTTCAACAACATTACTGAGGAGTTGGTTCCAGACCCCCACAATTCTCTGTGAAAAAAGTGCCTCCTATTTTCTGTTTTGAATGCCCCTTTATCTAATCTCCATTTGTGACCCCTGGTCCTTGTTTCTTTTTTCAGGTCAAAGAAGTCCCCTGGGTCGACATTGTCAATACCTTTTAGAATTTTGAATGCTTGAATCAGATCACTGTGTAGTCTTTGTTCAAGACTGAATAGATTCAATTCTTTTAGCCTGTCTGCATACGACATGCCTTCTAAACCCGGGTTAATTCTAATCGCTCTTCTTTGCACTCTTTCTAGAGCAGCAATATCCTTTTTGTAACGAGGTGACCAGAACTGAACACAGTTCAGTTTTAACATTACTTCCCTTGATTTAAATTCAACACTTTTCACAATATATCCGAGCATCTTGTTGGCCTTTTTTATAGCTTCCCCACATTGTCTCGATGAAGACATTTTCTCAGTCAACATAATCCTAGGTCTTTTGCATAGATTCCTTCTTCAATTTCAGTATCTCCCATAAGATATTTATAATGCACATTTTTATTGCCTGCGTGCAGTACCTTACACTTTTCTCTATTAAATGCCATTTGTCATGTGTCTGCCCAGTTCTGAATGCTGTCTATATCATTTTGAATGACCTTTGCTGCTGCAAGAGTGTTTGCCACTCCTCCTATTTTTGTGTCGTCTGCAAATTGAACAAGTTTGCTTACTATACCAGAATCTAAATCATTACTGTAGATTAGGAATAGCAGTGGACCTAATACTGATCCCTGTGGTACTCCACTAGTTACCTCGCTCCATTGTATAATTAATTAGTATAAGTGGCATTTTTTCTGTCACAGAATGGTCAATCAACTTCTGAATCCAACTGGAATAACTGCAATGACATTAAAATAATATTGTCTCGAGGGTGGATGGGGATAGGCCAACTTAAAAACGTCCCAGGCCCAAAAATGTCTGTGGGCGGCCCTGCTTGTAGTTACCACGTAAGAGCAGAACACAATAGCAGTTACCCAGTAAATACAATGTTATTACATTATCTAATGTGCTTTTGTATAAACTATTTTCTTCAGATGTAGCAGAATATGCATTACGTCATTCCAAAAAAAAGGTGCCTAAAAACACAAACCTTAAATTCTGCACAAATTTACAGTTATTCTGCACAATTTTTTTTGTAATATGGCAGTCTAATCTGAAAAACTTGGACAATCGGCAACGTCAGTTTATGGAGGCATGTTACTGAATGGCACAATAGTGCCGATTCATTTATAGTGGTGCTAACTTAATTCTGCTGTTGCTTTAACATATCCCAGTGTGCTTTTCTCCAGTTACTCAAATGACTTTATTTAAAATAGATGCCTATTTCTGTAATACTTCATCAACCTAAGTTTACACATCGACTGACAAATGACAAATTAAACAAGACATAAACTTTCAGAAATATTCTTAATTCTCTATTGAATTTAAATCACTGATGTTCTGCACAAAACTTCAAAAAAGGCATGGCGTAGCGTATTTTGTCCGTCTCCTTCATGTTGACACTTGCTGTATCCAGTTAGCAAGTTGCTCCAATATTTTTTTATTTTATTTAAGTTATATATTGACTAGCCTCCGCTATCCTGTGGTCCATTGTTTCATTTCTCTATTTAGTAGCTTATTAATATATTTGTGGGGGTGGGCATGCAACTTTGGGGGTGCCAATGCTACTGGTGTGTGTTGAGCTTTGATTCTGCATTCCATGTGCAGGTTACATTTTAGTGCAGATTCGTCTGAGGAATATTGTTATGTACTGTACACCTATGATAGCTGCTTGGCAGGGTTTTGTTAACAGTCCATTGTCGTGTAGTATTCCAATTCTGCTATATTGGTAATGAATGTGCAGGTAGTTTTGCGAGGCACAAACACATTTGCAAATTGAGCAATAAAGCATTTTCCAACTTCGCGCAACTGTTTTGTGCCGTGTTGGAAAATCTCAATTTTTGTGCAAAAGCACTAATTTTTGCAAGGCACTAATTTTGCGAAGGGATTGCGCGTCGCTTTGAAGAGCTGGGCCTCGATGTACTCATGTGTGATACTGGCATCGTGATTTTCAAAAGGGGCAAAATAAGAACGAGGTCACAAAATGATTTTTAAAGCCTGATTTAATGTAATCACATCACTTGAATTATATTGTTAAAGCGTCAACAAGTGACCCAAATCAGCTTTTAGAAATCACTTTGCAACCTAGTTCTTATTTCTCCCCTTTTGAAAATCATGGTGTATAAGTGTGATACTGGAACTCACTTTAACAGTAGACAAGTAAGCATCTTTCTGTCCAATGATCAGAATGTTAAAAAAAATACAAACAACAATAAACCTCCCATTCATTTGTAGTGCTTTGCTCCGTTGGACTATAAAGTTGGACGGCTAAGCAGTTTCCCCACCACATAAAAACAAAACACTCGGTTTAACAAATTACACACAAGTACTCACTACAATGACTGCTTGGAACCAGCACACTCAGCCCTCTGCTCCTTTCTACTCAGCAGTCCCGAATTAACAAACTGTGAGGCTTATATGCCCCACAGTAACAAGTATGGGCAGCTGGCTCTAATTTACAATTATTATGCCAACTGCCAAAACAATTAACAATTAAATACACATGTTTGGCAGGGAGGATTTTTACCCCCCTCCCTGCTCTGCTACAGAAAATAATTTGGATCTTTTATTTAACATCATGTAATCAAAGAAACTACAAAATTATATCGCAAAAGTCTACCGGAATCCATAATAGTAGTACAGTATATTGAAAAACTACAAAGCAGTATGTAATTCAATATGTTCACATTATTCAACAGGTTTCATTCGACTTCATGAAGCAAAATTTGTGAATTCTAATGGGTGATGCCAAACTTTTGGCCATAACTGTATATAGATAAATCAAACAAATGAAAAGTTTTGTGTTTTTTTTGGAGTTAAATGATTACAAAATCATGTATTCCAGAACATTTCGGACAAAAGTCCTTCTTCAGCTTTGTAGAAAGAAACTTGTATATATTTTTACTCTCCAGCATTGAATACGAAACAGTTATTTGATGATAGATCTCTCAACATTTGCTGTGTATAAATACTGTGCATAAATAAATTCTATCTAGAGCTTGATCAGTATCCTGTTGGATCTAGATTCTCTTGTATAATGTATATGTACGGGGGTGAAAATCGTTTTAAAAATGTGGGCTAAACTGTTTTGAAAGTTTAGCACCAGAGAGCCCTCAACGTTCCACATACACAAACCTTCTCTCATGTGGGTGGGTCATGTGAGTAGTCCAGACCCAATGAGAAACTGCCATGTATGGTTGCTAAAAAAATGTTTTTTTAAACGGAATGTAATTTTGCTGGTGCTATATGAGGTACCCTGGCACTAGAATCTAGCACCATTGTGCCAAATTTGCACCCCTGATGTAGCATATCGATGTAGGATAATGAATCATTGCTGATTGATTTCAGACTGAGGGGCAGTAAATACATTGTAGTTTAAACAACATACAGTATATGGTATGTTTCCCCAAATAAAATATGAATGATGTCCGTGTAAGTGATTTGTATAGGGACAACAACAATGGAGGGGAACTATCCAAAGTGGGTGAAGGGTTGTTGGTTGTATTAGATTGAATTAATAAGCATTGCTCATTCAATTGAAGAACAATATATACAGTGTTGATTTGTGTGTTTCAAAGTGCAGCTGTTGCTTGAAAAATAAACAGCAGAGCTTTCCTCTGGAAAGTTCTTGACCCCGTCAAGCTATGCACTTATACATGCAAATTCAACATTTATGTAAAAATATGTCCTGGGTAATTGAAAACGGGTGACAACTTGTCAATACAAAACTTGTACAATGCTTAAAATGGAAATGTATAAGCTTTTCAATATTAATAAGATTATAATCTGAATGTAGGTTAATGCTGAATGCATTATGCAGGAGGCGTCATATTTGTTATTTTTAACATTTTTCAGACAGGTGTGTGCTGTTCCTCTTTTTTGGGTATTGTTGTCAACAGTTTATGAAAACTATATGTTTTTGTAGTCAATTAAACTACGCTTTGTACTTGAAATAAGCTTAATAGCACCATCTGTTACTGAGCTGAAAATGAATAGAAAGTGTTCCTGTGTTAGCACAGGGGAGAGCTCTTTTTATCTAAAAATAATCTTCATTTTAGTTGGTTAGAGGCACATACTAGTTTCCCATGTATGTACTATGCCTAACAGTTTACTTTTATCATGGTATACTGCAGTAAACTTCTTTGTACTACTGTATATACAATAGATAAGAACATTGTTTCTCAAATTTAGCCACCAGGGTGATTTTGTGCGGTGACAGTAGACCCCAAATAACCCCCTCAGTAGAACTCCAGAGCAGCCCCTCTCCAGATCATCTCTTTGGTATTGGTAACTGCTATACAGCTTTTACTCATCATGTTGTCATAGTTTGGATGGGTAGTATTTGTATTTCCCCTACGGCATTACTTTCTATTGCCCAATATAGTATTAAGTGCAGCTACCACATTGTTTGGCTTGAGAACAGTAAGGTAAGGAATTTTGCATGCCTTCTGATTTGTAAGTTTGCCCCCCATTTTAAAATAGTGTAGTAGCAATAAACAAGCCCAAGACATAATTTAATGGCTCCTAACTCATTTAAGTAATTTTGAGCATGTTTTTGTTTTCTAAAATGAATTGGCACCATACCTTTATTCACAGCCACCCTGGTGTTACATGTTCTTGCTACAGGACTGCAGGTAACCAGGTACCCACAAGGTTCATCTGTCGGTTTCTTAACTGCGCTGCCATATGGCTTGTGCTAGCTGAAGCAAAGCCACCGTTGTACTTGTGTTTTGCTGGAACATGGCAGGGTTTACATTTTGCTTCCAAGTTACAAAACTGAACTCAAACATATATTTTCTTTTTTCCCCACTTTTTTCTTTTTAAACTGGGAGTCAGCTGGTAGCTTTTTAATAGCTGTATTGTGCATACTAAAAGCTTGAAAAGTGACAAAATAGAACCAGTCACCTAGTTTGAGGCACATTTAGAAGCACAGCAGATTGCCACAGCATGTAAATCACACCAGCTGCCTTTCAGATGCCATCAGACTGCTCTCAGTCTGTGCAACAAGAAAGCTTAGTGACCTATAGCAGGTCAGAACAGTGCCTTTGGATACAAATTTTAAATTTAACAACACTTCTCATTGGTTTCTGCCTGTTCTTATTTCTACAGAAATCAACATGGAACACAACATAAGACTGCTTATAATAGCAACAGCAATTATTAATATCCAGGGGAATTAATAAGTAGCTGTGGTTAATAGCTTTCAGGATTCACCTTCAAGCCACCAAGGATTCTTTTTTTTAAATACAAAACAGCACATTTTAAACTTAATGAATTATCTTCTTAATGAATTGTGTTTGTTTAAACACAAGTAATTACCTGTTATACTCTATCAACTGGGTTCAGTAATATTCTCTGATTCTTAACAGCCTTAATACAGTAGGACAGAGCTTAACTGGTTAGTTATTATGATCTGTCCTGAAGATAGAATACTGATATTTTCAAATGAGCAAATTACTAAATTAACTTCTGGGGCTGATTTCACACAGATAAAGCAAAACCAGGAAGGGGTAAGTTCTTTTAAAACAAAAGTGTGTTTTTATAATACAATGAAATTGCACAAAGCACAAATGGGAGCAACACACATTTTAATGGACTACTTTGCTCAGCTAAAACAAAGCTAGACAGACCCTTCCATGTATTCCATTGATGAAGTGTAGTGAATTGCCAGCAAGGGCTGGTGGATTGGATTTTAGTTTGATTGAAACTATAAATAGCTTCCATTTTAATTAAGAGATTGTTCTGAATATTATTCAACATGGAGGTCATAGAATATCGTGATCTGAAATGTACAGGGAGGTTTGGCACCTGTAAGCATCATGTTCTGAAATTCTCTTGTTAACTGTTTTCAGCAGTTGGTCCAGAAATTCGCGTGTAAGGTAGCATCCCTTAGACACTCTATTGATGTTTAATTTATCACCCTTTAAAGGTGATACCCACTGGACATGTAACAGGTACAGTATTGTTGCATCTATTAAAGAAATGCCAGTTCTCATTATGTAAGAATGTGTACTGTCCATGCAACTCTAAAGAGTTGTTTTTAAGGTTTAAATGCAGACTTAGTTTAGTTATACAACATAAACGTACTAGGGATCATGCTAGTCTCACTGTAATCAATCATTAATGAACTTTTGTACCCAAAGGGATGACAGCCATTGAGCTGCAAAATAGTGTGTGCATCAGAGCAGCTTTTCAATTAGCATTTCTAATAAACAGTACAAAAAATGAACATAATATATATAAACATGTAATGAAACCATAAATTATTCAACTTCCTAAATAACCTGTACAATGGCTTATTGACAAACTTCTTGTTTGTAAAGTGCAAAGACTTATTTGTGCTTGAATCGTGTGTGTGAGGGAGTTTTTCTTTTACTACAAACTTAATGCACTCAAGCAGTGAAAAATAAAATAAGGCGCAGACATCTAACACCCATCAAACAGATACAGGAGCTGTCCAAGGTGCTGAAAATTAATTCTGAAAAGAGCAAAAAGCAGTATGTATTAAATGTTGCACATATTGCAGTATATAGTTCCACAGTCCAAATTTAAATCCCAGCAGTCCTTTAGTACATTTGTTTGTACTCCATAACTCATGTGGGGCAGTGATAAGGAGCTGGACATCTGGAAAGAAAAAATGTGCAAGCCTTCTCCAAGGATTTTTATGCCATTTTTATATGCTCCTGTTTTAGCCGCACATAGGTGTTTATCAAAGGTATTTGGAACATGTCTTTGTTCTCTACTGTCTTGGCTTCTCATTACTTCTGTGGATGCAACATTAAGACAGAATGATCAGATTTTTTTTGGTACTTCCTTGCAGAAATGACTTTAATAATTTAAAGTGGCTGGGCTGGGACCTTAATAAGCCACTTGGTATGTGTTATACCCTAGTTATCTCATCTTGTTTTCTTGTTTTAGAGTCTGGTGTCTTTTTAAAAATGTCCTTGTGGATTTAGGGTTAAAATGTGACTCCATGTATTCTGGAACAGTTCAGGCTTTTTAACTCACACCCCAATGCATTCTAGTAAGTGTAGTGCTGTTGTGAAATGTACCTGAGACAGTTAAAAGTACCAGAATGCATTGTGATGTGAGTTGAAAAGCCTGAGCTGTCCCAAACTGTCCTAGTTTATATAGAGTTATATGGACGCCAGATGCAACGTGCATTAGACTGATAAAAAATTTTACATGTCTTCCCTTTAAAAAGCAGTGCAGATATAACAGACCATTGGCATAACTGCTGGTGATGAGTGAATACAATTGTGGGTTTATTTAAAAACTGAGGTTTTAGAGTAAGGAATGCATATAAATCGGTTTAAGCCATCTGGAACTTGCTTCCCCGGAATGAAATAGGAATATAAGCTGTAGCTTAATGTGAGTTCCGGTGTTTTGTGTTACAGAGCAGTTGGAGTACATGTCATTTTCATGGGTGTTTACTGTGGTGTTCTTTTTAGCATCATATCAAAGCAGGGACTGAATAAATTGAGTTTTCCTTCCACCAGACAGCACACCACTTGAAGGATTGTGTGATGGCCCTGTGAGTTATGAGCAGGGATAGTTTTCTGCAATAAAAAAGAAAAATCTGCAAAAACATAGAAAATCCGTGTTTTTCTGTGTTATCATAGAAAATCCACATTTTTCCATGTTATTCTGCAGCAAACAGATTCCTAGGATCCCTGGTTATGAGGTAATAATGATTTATTTTTGTTTATTTCCTCCTTTTGCTGGGATTATGAATGGCTGTTTACAGAAGTAGTCATGGACATGGTATGATTGAGTGCTGTTTAAAGCAAAGGGGTGCATTGTTAATGAAGAGTAAAAGACTAGCAGAGAACTTTGTTCATTTAATGAAGGACTATCTGCACTGATATTTCCAAAATACAACCAGTAGTGATTGAACTGGTTGCAGCTAATAAGCATGTATTTGTATTTAAAAACATGCCATCTGCTACTTCAATAGGTTAATAAATAAATAAATAAATAAATAAATAAATAATCCCAGTTTGCTTGTCTTCCCTTCCAGGAAATCTGTTAAACTTGCTCTTCCTGGGTCATTTCACCTCATTGTCTTCAGGGTCAAGCTTCTTAATGGCTGCAAGGCATGTCCCTCATTTGGGGAAGCAGCTGGTTGTTTGCTAACATGAAATGCATCCTGAAGGAGTAGGGATAATTTTGCACTCCAGGTAAAAGGACCATGCAATTGTAAGACTGCAATCGCGATTTATTTAACTTAGTGCAGTTACAGATTTGGGTGAAATTGTATCCTGCAACAGTGACACTGTCGACTCCCTGTGCAGCAAGTATTAAGATCCCAACCTGACACCACTTAAAGCCCAATGTGCAGCGAAGACAGTTTCATGTCTCAGGGTGGGTCCTAATACATTGTACACAGCGAGTCAATCTACAGCGTGGGTGGAGGTTAAATGGACTTCACCGAAGTCAAAGTCAAAATAGTCTGGTCATAATATTTTGAAAAATTATAAGGTTTTACAAGAAAGCTGTTATGCTAATGAGGGGTAAAAGCCTTGGGGCTGAATGAGCAACAATACTTATGAACTACAAGAACTACTAAACTCTATTAAGGTTAGTAGGTCACTCAACATACAAACCTTGGTTATCACCTTTATCAGGGAGGTGATGGAGGAGAAGAGGGTTGAGGTAGCAGAGTCTACAGAGAGTTGGGAGAAGGAGAAAAAACATATCCATTTTTTTCTAATCTTGCCTGGGTTTCCCTTTTATTTGTTGATTTAGCAGACACCTTTATCCAAGGCAACTTACAGAGACTAGGGTGTGTGAAGTATGCATCAACTGTCACTTACAACAACTTCTCACCCGAAAAACGGAGCACAAGGAGGTTAAGTGACTTGCTCAAGGTCACACAGTGAGTCACTGAGTGAGCTGGGATTTGAACTGGGGGACCTCCTGGTTACAAGCCCTTTTCTTTAGTCACTGGACCATACAGCCTCCTATACCCTTGCCACATTCTGCTCCAAACCCTCTTTTCTGCACTACCTGCTACTCCAGTGCTGGCTTGTTCTGTCTCACCGACACTGGATCAGCATAGAATGAACAGTCATTCCTGTGAATGCATCACAGACTTTTAGACGTGTTCTGATTATATTTCTGGCACCATTTCACAGCCATATGGTGCCCATGGGGGATATTTAATTTTTCAAATCAAAATTTTGAGCCAGTAATGTGACCTTTGTTGCTTTTGTGACTCGAAAGATTTCTATTTGTTGTATTTGATTCCCCATTGATCTATTGAACCAAGATACCCAAAATCTTGCATTTTAGCAAACAGTATAACCAACTGAAAACTATGACTGCACAGTTGCAAGAGGGTATGCTGTAACATGCACAGTCTGACATATTGTTTTCAGTCAGGAAAACAGAAACAAAATAAAAACAAACTCAGCAAATAAAAGTGATCAAGCATTTTGCAAAAACAAAATACATATAATAAACTGAATGGCTCTTGTCATACTGCAGTTCACCCATAAGTCAAAATGTAATAATTTATTGAGGGCAAAAAACAACAGCTTAGCAATCGACAATGCAATAGAGCATGACAGACAATTGTGCTACGTTCTTTTAATTTAGTTTCTTTTAGCTATACTGAATATATCTTGTTCATTGAAAGAGTAAAATTATGGATGAAAAAAATTATATACTACCAGTGTTAAATGCATACCACCCTCCCACACACTTTGCAAACCATGCATTTATCCAATTCCAACCACTTTGCAAGACATTAAGAAGCTGCAGGGAAGGTTTGGGGATTTATATAGATTGGAAGTGATTCTCAGTGACAGACAGACAAGACGTTGATGTAAAATAAAAATAAAAAGTCTTAATTAGTTTCAGATAACAAAGCAAAATAGGCTTCTGCTCCAATATGAGACCACATGTAATTTTTAGTCTTCACAAACATATAGTGTTTTTCTTTCACTACCTGGTTTACAGTCATACAGTAACTTCATCTGACAGTTAAAAATGAAATTAATATAATAAAAGTTCAGGGATGATATACTATATGAAAATACACTTTAGAAAAGTTCGGATGACTCATTGTGAGGGGGTGAAAACCCTCACGTGTACTTAGTGGGCATTTATGTGATTTATTGTTTTCATTATAAAATGTACCGGTACTAGTTTTCATTCCCTTCCATGTTCTAAAGTATAAATGCTCAGAATTATTCCACCAGCTACATCAATACCATTATTATCTTTATTATCTTTATTTTCACATTTAAATGTGTTAACTTTATTGCTTTATACATGTTGAATAGTGTTAAATGTGTGTGGTATCTGAACCCAGGAAAGGGTTAATTTTAGCCTTGTTTCCCACGTGAGAATGTAGAGTAAAATGTGGGCTTTGATTGGTGGGCCAGTTCATTCATGAAATATTCAATTGGTTTCAATGATGCAGGTGTGTGCATATAAAAGGCTGCCCCTGGCCTGTAAGTGAAGTCCTGCAGAGACGTGTTGGGGAAGCTCCAGTGGGTTGCTGACAAAAGCAACCAAAAGTGGGACTGTGTTTAAAAATAATTTTTTTTGTTTATTTTTGTTAAATGAAAGTGCTTAAGAGCCGTACTGTTTCAACAGCTACCTCATTTCTTGTTTTACCTGATCACTTGTGCCAAACTCTTACACTATATAAATGCAATACACACTAGAATATTAAAAATAAACAACAACTTTAAACTAACAGTAAAGGTGCACAAAGCACAACATAAATACTAAAGTATTTAGGATGTTTTGGAGATAACAGTCCTTCAGCTAAAATGCGATAGAGTCCAGTGGACTCAATGGACTCATGTCCTAAATGTCCGAAATACTTTTATATTTATGTTGTACTCTGTGCTCCTTTACTATTACTTTAAAGTATTCTTTTGTTGTATAGCTATAACTGCAGTGTGTACAAAGATGAAAAAGTTTTCTTGTGCATGTACACAAAAGTTTTAAATTGTTCAATTATATATATATATATAATTTCAGGACCTTTTGGACAAACGTCCTCCTTCAGCTGTGTAGAAAGAAGAGTAAACGCAGCACAGTAAACTTGTTATTTTTTTTCAAAAATTATATGGATGATGTCATGATTGTAAGAATAGAAAATTAATTCCAAAGTTCCTAGTTCTTCACTTTCTGTTGGTTTCCTAGCAGCATGTGTTCCATAGCACTGACTGGTGATGTCTTCAGCAGTGTGATTATCATTGTTGAATAGTGGTGTTGATTTGAATGCTTCGTAAAAATTCCACAAAGCAGTCTGCCAACCACATTTTAGGCGCTGTCCGCACTACATAACCGATCATGTTTTTGTTTGTGTAACATATTCTTTGTATCCTTTCAATGATATCATTACTACGGAACCTCTAAAACTGCGGATTCTCTGTACATTCAGTACAGAGAATCCGCAATATGGATGATTTAAATTGCAATTGAACAGACGATTTAATGATGATAATGAATTTGGCCAGAGACCTTGTCCGTGGGTGCTGACAGCGAAAACACGGTGACATGATTTAGTCTAGTGCCACAGATAGGAAGTGGCATGTAGGGCCCCCTCCCCCCAAAAGCCGCCAAACCACGACTGGAAAAAAGAAAATGATGACTTGTTAATGCAACAACTGTAGTGGCGCAATGCTACCTACCCCCAAAAGGATAAATGAAAAGTAAGCAGCTAAAACATGGGCCTGCCCCCGCGCAGGAAATGAAACGAGGGAGAACCCGGCCCCTCCAGCCTGCCATGCACCCTGCAGAAACTAAATACGAACTGCTTGGCACTCAGATAAGGAAAAACCCTACTTGCTGGTAGGAGGAAACCTTAGGGAATCCTTGGCTGAGGGTAGCCCTTCCTCCAGGCTCTAAAGATGGCCATCTCCCTGTTTGGCCTTGCGTGTGTGGAGGCCAAACAAAAAGAAGCGACATGAATGCAAACCACACAGAGTTTATGGAGCTTGGATATGATGTGTTGATTAGTGGGTGGATTCACCTTCCAAAAATACAATCAAGATTTTCCATTACTGTGCCACACAAACATCACATTTCTCTTCCAGCACATCAAACACATGTTTTTGTGTCCTTCATAAACAAAAACAAATTCCCAAAAAAGAAAGAAAAAAGCTGAAATGGTTATGATAGTTTTAAATATGTGTATACTTGGAAAGTACACAATACATAACTTGTCTCACTCCAGGTGTGTTATGATTCCAACTTTTCTAATTAGCTTTTCCAATTCATATATAATTCTATGTCAACATGGAAAAAAACATGGCTGTTCTGGTTTTAGACCTGACCTGACCTACCCAGTGGTGAAGTGAACCCACCTACTGTACCAGTTAAGAAGTATGTGCTGGAAAGCCTTGTCAGAACATGGGCCAGGTAAGGGCATAGGTCAGGTAAGGGCACGGTGGTGACCTTACCTGACAATTTCCCGTCTTTCACTGAATTATCAGCTCTTACCGTCAAGTCAAATGTAGTTTTTTTTTCTGGTGTGTGTGTGTGTCATATATATATATATATATATATATATATATATATATATATATATATATATATATATATATATATATATATATATATACTGTTTATTAAAGTAGCAGCTTGAATCTAGTCTTCTCTTTTCCTTTTTTTTAATGGCTTTGTAAGTTTTTAGTGTGGTGGCTGTACCATGCACCAGAGGACAGCTGTTTGTGCATTGATCCCTCTCTTGTCTGATGAGGCAGTGGCCTGGAATTTGATGTTCATGATTACTGAAGCAGAAGAAACTCGTTTGCTCTTCCCTAGGGCAATTGCCACTGACTCTCTCAGCAACAGCCAATGTGTTAATATTTATCCTGAGTTTATCCAGAGAAGCACAGCTGCACAGGGCAAATCTACCACCAGTGTTACAGAGGATGCGAAGCCAAAACACTTGGCTTGGAGAGGAATAAGTGACCAAAACAAAAAGTATTTTGCAGGGAGTAATTCAGTCAAGGCTGCGACACACTCTCAGCAATGGATCTGTACAACAGTCAGTTGGGAGTCTTCACAGTCATTCAGTAAGTACAACATTGCAATGAAATGGCAGTATTGGCTTTGAATTCAAAGATCTGGAAGCTAGCTAAAGAACAAAAACAAGCATCTGTGCCATGTTTTAGCACAAGTGACAGCTTTGACATTTCCGTGCATAGAGTGCATGTGTTTAGTGTTAAATCAGCTATGCTTGTTTGAGCAAAGTTTATCAATGTCAGTTTACTGAAGGGAAGAATTATTTACCAAAATATTATAGGAATTGCTGTAGGCATGTGTTTAAGAGTGCGTGTAGGCATGTGTTTAAGCTTAATTTGAAATATGTAATCTGATTCAGAAAAGATGTTAAGTATACCTATAATGTGGCATCTATGCCCATTTTATTTAAATTCAATTTATCAAAACAAATGTATATTCTTTAAATAACGCATGAGTTAAAGATTTGTGAAAGAGTCTAATTTTCTTTATTTGTATATGTACATGTCATGCAAGGTATAACATCCTTTTTGGACATGACTGTGTAAATGTACACTGTATTTACATCAGATATATATATATATATATATATATATATATATATATATATATATATATATATATATATATATACAGTACTGTGCAAAAGTTTTAGGCAGGTGTGAAAAAATGCTGTAAAGTAAGAATGCTTTCAAAAATAGACATGTTAATAGATTATATTTATCAATTAACTAAATGCAAAGTGAGTGAACAGAAGAAAAATCTAAATCAAATCCATATTTGGTGTGACCACCCTTTGCCTTCAAAACAGCATCAATTCTTCTAGGTACACTTGCACAAAGTCAGGGATTTTGTAGGCATATAGTCAGGTGTATGATTAAACAATTATACCAAACAGGTGCTAATGATCATCAATTCAATATGTAGGTTGAAACACAATCATTAACTGAAACAGAAACAGCTGTGTGGGAGGAATAAAACTGGGTGAGGAACAGCCAAACTCTGCTAACAAGGTGAGGTTGCTGAAGACAGTTTACTGTCAAAAGTCATACACCATGGCAAAACTGAGCACAGCAACAAGACACAAGGTAGTTATATTGCATCAGCAAGGTCTCTCCCAGGCAGAAATTTCAAGGCAGACAGGGGTTTCCAGATGTGCTGTCCAAGCTCTTTTGAAGAAGCACAAAGAAACGGGCAACGTTGAGGACAGTAGATGCAGTGGTCGGCCAAGAAACTTACTGCAGCAGATGAAAGACACATCATGCTTACTTCCCTTCGCAATCGGAAGATGTCCAGCAGTGCCATCAGCTCAGAACTGGCAGAAAACAGTGGGACCCTGGTACACCCATCTACTGTCCGAGAAGTCTGGTCAGAAGTGGCCTTCATGGAAGACTTGCGGCCAAAAAGCCATAACTCCGATGTGGAAACAAGGCCAAGCGACTCAACTATGCACGAAAACACAGGAACTGGGGTGCAGAAAAATGGCAGCAGGTGCTCTGGACTGATGAGTCAAAATTTGAAATATTTGGCTGTAGCAGAAGGCAGTTTGTTGCCGAAGGGCTGGAGAGCGTACAGAATGAGTGTCTGCAGGCAACAGTGAAGCATGGTGGAGGTTCCTTGCAAGTTTGGGGCTGCATTTCTGCAAATGGAGTTGGGGATTTGGTCAGAATTAATGGTCTCCTCAATGCTGAGAAGTACAGGCAGATGCTTATCCATCATGCAATACCATCAGGGAGGCATCTGATTGGCCCCAAATTTATTCTGCAGCATGACAACGACCCCAAACATACAGCGAAGTCATTAAGAACTATCTTCAGCGTAAAGAAGAACAAGGAGTCCTGGAAGTGATGGTATGGCCCCCACAGAGCCCTGATCTCAACATCATCGAGTCTGTCTGGGATTACATGAAGAGAGAGAAGCAACTGAGGCTGCCTAAATCCACAGAAGAACTGTGGTTAGTTCTCCAAGATGTTTGGGCCAACCTACCTGCCGAGTTCCTTCAAAACTGTGTGCAAGTGTACCTAGAAGAATTGATGCTTGATGCTGTTTGAAGGCAAAGGGTGGTCACACCAAATATTGATTTGATGTAGATTTTTCTTCTGTTCACTCACTTTTGCATTTAGTTAATTGATAAATATAATCTATTAACATGTCTATTTTTGAAAGCATTCTTACTTTACAGCATTTTTTCACACCTGCCTAAAACTTTTGCACAGTACTGTATATATATATATATATATATATATATATATATATATTTATATATTTAATATGTCTGCCAAGTAGTTTATATATGTATTACATACTTATATATTACAAGAAAGTTCCAGTTAATTCTGTTATCTATTGATGTTGTAGTGCCTTGTATTTGCTGTTTTTCTGAAGGGCACTGTTGGGATAGGTGAGGAGTGCCAGGGATAGTATTAAGCAAATGCACTTTTACATTTCATGAGTCAACATGTATGTAAGTCTTCGCTGGAGTGTCCTACATTATTGTTTAGTTTTCTACTTTCCATAGTTCAGTATGAAATGCTGCTCAGTTATATAAAATATTGTACACAAAAGCATTATTTCAGTTATTATTGTAGCACACAAGAAGTTTCAAGATTAACAGGAAGCTCTGTTGCTTCTGTAGTATACTTGTAGGTGAAAGAGTAGTTCTGGTCCACTTCAATTGGGGAGGCATATGACTTATTGTTATGTTACACTTGGCACTTACTCCGCTAATTAGTGCTAAACCAAATATTATCGTCTTGGCAATATTCAGAATTAACCCTTGAGTGTTAGTGCTCACTTTAGTGTACTTTCTCATTCACTAACTTGGCACACTTATGCACTAACTCAAGTGTTCCAACAGTTTTACTGCAGAATGGATTAAATGTGCAACAAAAATATCAAAGCCCTGAATTACAAAATACTGGCATTTGAAATGTCCTTGTTTGGTACAAATACACATTGGGACATACTTTTAGACCAGTTTTTTAAAAGGAAAAAAATACTGACACCAAAAGTATTGGACATCTCGACTAGTCCAGCCAAGGCTAATTCTTTTTTTTTTTAGATAGAGAATATACGGTAATTGAAAACAGCTAATCCACTATTAAACCTACTTACAATTTTTTTTTTCACATACTATTTTGTTCTTATATTAATAAGCATCAGCACCATCAAGCACACAGCAGTGCTGAAATAAAACAAAGGGAAATTTGACCCAGGAACAGATCAAAAGATGGTGCTGACTCTAAAAAGACACAATGGACTATGTTACATGTTTCAATGGCAGGGAACTAGAACTGAAGAGCACCTTAAAATACACTTATCAATAAAAACATATACAAAATCAATTCAAATCGCAATATGATCCATTATGGAAAGGGAACAGTAAATAAAACCTAAAAATAAATCAATCTGAATCTACTTACTCTTTTTTTAATGTTTCAAAATTAGAAACAAACAACTTGAAAGTGGACCTTGAGTTATATATAGAATTACAAAAAATGTGAAATAAAAGGTAAATAAAGTGACTTAAACGCCTAAAAATCTGGTCCATACTGTAGCTTCATCTTTCTTCAATTTCAGGGATGGATTATGCTAAATAATGAACTATAAATATATGTTCATCATGGCCCCTCTGAAGTTCAATGAAGAATTCTACATGTCTCTGCCGTGGATTTGTATAGACATGGGCTGTGAACTGAAGCTTTTTAATTATAGAAGCTCCTCTAAACACAAAATGTCAGCACACTTGTTCAATTTCATCTAAAATGCAAACAAGCTATCTGTTTGATACATCCATTTCAGAGAGAAATAATTGAGTCAGACTCATTGAGAAGGAAAATTCATGATAGTAATTGCTTCTGTCACTTTCCATTCACTGCATAGCGCTATAGGCAGACAATATTGATGAATTACGCAAGCTTTCAAAAACATTTGGGGATGTTCTATTAAATGGACCTGAGCTATCAGTGTTTTCTATGACGACTTTAATTTCTTTGGCTGTTTGGTCACAGTTGTAAGTTCTTAGTTAAATATGGATGGAATGTTTCTGTATAACATTTACATTGTCTCCAATTGCACTGTTATTATACTGCAGTGACACATTGCAGCAATGCAGCAACATGTTTAAGTACAAAATGGAAATGATGGTGGTAGTTAGTGTTCTTTGTAATTACACTGTATTTACACATTTGGTTGTGTATTCACAATGCAATTACTATGTAATCACACATACCTTCACAGTCTAGTTACAGTGTTGTTGGAGAAATGTAAAAGTGTTACCAACAGTTCAAAAATGTTTTTTCCCCCTTATAGCAAACACTCAATCATACATGTATCATAAGGTTCAGCTATAAGAAACTGAAGTCCAGTAGTGAGACATTTCACTTCAGTTAATCCCTTTATCAGTGATTTGTCAAAACTCTGATGTACATCATCTTTTTTTTTTTTTAAAGAAGCCTACAACAGTCTAGAAAATGTTTATGAATATGAAACCAAATCTAATACTTTGTTGTGGTACTAATAACATAAGCAATGCTGTATTGTTGTATAGAGTGAAAAACAGAATTCTGTAATAACATCTTACACTGCTTCTTTTTGGACTAAAGATTTGAAACTTTGAAATGCTATTTAATTTAATATTTACAATATGGGTGAATTAAACATATTTTCAAATCCAGGTCCTAGGTAGGAAAGTGCATACTAGACATTTTTAATAATCTCATTAAAGCAATCAGTGAATGTTTGCAGAATTGCAGTTCTGGGAAAATATTAATAATATTAAAGAATAACTTTTAAATTAAAATTCTGACTGCAGGGGAACAGGGACATGTAGACAGGAGAACAGTGTTATAGAAGCAAAGAAGAATGACTGTCCCTTGGCTGTGTTAAGAAAAAAACCAATGAATTTAACAAATAACAAGAAGAATGTCTGTATTTCTAAAATCTGCTTATGCTGATTAATTCTACAACTTTGCTGAGCACACATCAAACATGATAACGTAATTAGCTCATGAGTATGAAGTGCTTTAAAGATTGATGGTATACAATCTGCATGACAATTTACAGAAACTTCCACGATTTGTGCAGCAGCATATTCTTTATGCTTTGTCTTTTATGAAGTTTCATATCACTTAAACACTGAGAGACACATTTAAAGTTGTTAAAATTAAAGCTATTAGGTCTTCAGTTAAGTCTTAAGTAACCAATGTATAGCTTTTATTATTTATTTTATTCACAACTGTTAATGCAGTTTCCACTTTCAGTAGTTCACCCCCAAACTTATATATAAAAAAAAGTTTACTGCACTGTGTTTACTTTTCTTTCTACACAGCTGAAGAAGGGCTTTTGTCTAAAATATCCTGAAGTAAATTATTTTGTAATCATTTAAAACTCTTGTGTACCTCCAAAAAAAAATAATTAATTGTTTTCATTTTTGTACACTGCATCTTTGTTAAAACATACACAGGGCAGCAGTGTGGAGTAGTGGTTAGGGCTCTGGACTCTTGACCGGAGGGTCGTGGGTTCAATCCCTGGTCGGGGACACTGCTGCTGTACCCTTGAGCAAGGTACTTTTACCTAGATTGCTCCAGTAAAAACCCTACTGTATAAATGGGTAATTGTATGTAAAAATAATGTGATATCTTGTAACAATTGTAAGTCGCCCTGGATAAGGGCGTCTGCTAAGAAATAAATAATAATAATAATAATATAGTAAATATGGACTGGAGAGGAGGACTATTGTAGAAAATTATTGACCTCAGGGAAGACTATTGTTACTGACAGGGGGCTATAATGCCCGAAGCCGCACCCTGGAGGTAACAATAGTCTTCTTGAGGGGCATTTAATTTTCCACTATGGCTGAGTCTGCAGTACATATATAATATGTGAATCAGTCAAGAAAATAAGAGAGGCAAGGTTGGATAGTAAATACGACTTTATATATTTAGTTTAAATATAGCTGATACAGCATACATAAATAAATATTGACTTATATATTGCGTTTAAATATAGCTGATACAGCATAAGTAAATAAATAAATAACAAAAAATGTTTTGAAGTTCATACTGTGTAGTTAGCAAAGTTTTTCTTCGTCTCTGTCAGGTTTGCGACTGCTGCATAATCCAGTTTATATCCCGCCTGTCATATTTGTTTTCATCGAGTTGAATTTGTTTGAATTTCAGAAAGTCAGAAAACAGTGATGTTTTAATCACCATTTTAGTGTTTGGAGCATCTTTATTTTGTAGTATGTTATGTAGTTCAGTATTCGTTGTTCAGCCATTTTATCTTGGGGAAAAAGGCGATCCTTTGAAAAGGGGCTGGACTGATAGTGATGTAAACCAATCACATGACAGATAGAGACTATTGACCGTTGGTTTAAGGATGAAAGGGCAATAGTTCAATATATTTGTCCTCCTATAATGAGGTATATATATATATATATATATATATATATATATATATATATATATAATATATATATATATATATATATATATATAATATTGTAGCGATCTCCGAAATGGGGAAAGTGAGACAGGAATTCAGGGGCTAACTCAATTTTATTTGCCAACACCGAACTGATTAACAGGCAACTGAGGGCTGCTCTGTTATAGGACTCTTTGGTTGCTATCAGCTGCAGCCACGCTCTCTAGTCCCTATTCTCCCTCATTCTATATTCAGCTGCTATCAGCTGCAGCCACACTCTCTAATCCAGTTCTCTCTCTTTTATTATCTCTCAGCACTGTTCTGTTTGTCTCTAGAGATTGGACGCAAGACAGTGGATACCTCCCCTGTTCTAGCACCCCTCCAATCCCTGCTGCTCTCTTAAAGCGTGACCCCCTATTTGGGAGGGTGCTGCTGTCGTCCCCAGATTGGCTCTCCAGTTCCGCCGCCGCTACTAATATATATATATATATATATATATATATAAACAGCTTGGAAAATTAGCAACCTCTGAGAAAGGTCTGGAGGAAAAGCCATTTTCACCAGAGAGAAACAGTAGTAGTATTATTAATATCTACCTGTCCAATCCCTTATAAAAGTTTACCACAGCAAATTGCAACATGACACTTGTCCTATGGTTATACTATGGATTTACTATACTCACTTGCTTAAACATGCTTTATAATATGTAGCCAATTTTATTTTTACTGATAAGCCCCCCCCCCCTCCCCCACCCACTTCATTGTTATGAGGGAGCCTGTGCTAGTTGGCGAGAACAGGATAGGATTATATTTTTTTTAAATCTGATATTTTTAGAATAGCTCCTCATTTTTTAAACACTGCCATACATAGAGACACATGTATCTTTAAAATTTAAATATAAGCCTTAAGCACTCGGCTAATTCAATACAAATCGCTGCATGTTCACATATTTCTGTAGGCAGTTGGCACAGAACATGGAAACAATGAATTGGAGATTTTTCTGAACACATTTTAAAGATTTAAGCTTGTGTGTAACATGACAGCCAATGGTCAGAATGGTTACCCATATGAAAATGTTCTATAATAATTCTATAAAGTTCTATAGAGTTTTTATAGATACCGGTTATTCTATAGAAATTCTGTAAGTTTTCTAGAGGTTTTATAGAATGGTGCTACGTTTTATAGAGGTTTTATAGCACTTTCTATAGAAATTTTATATAATTTGTATCGATAGAATTTTTATAGAACATCTTTGTAGGGGAAGAGTTCAGCACTTTTATATTTTCTCACAACATTCAAAAAGGATAACATGACCATAACAGGAATGCTTTACAATACTGGCAATGCAATAAAAGGAGGTTACTGTATACCATTATCATTATAATTCATGTATGAGAAATGAACCAACCTGGATACTTATCTACCCCTTTTGGAAATGAAAGTCCAAACAAATTTGAATTGGAAAACATTGAAGGGGTACAGATACTATATTCACTCCTTGGACAGTCACTAATGGTATGTTCTGTAGCCCCAGATTTGTTTAAACAGGCTACATAATACAAACACACATTTGTTTTTATGTATTTATTTGTTTGTTTGTTTGTTTATTTGTTGTTTTGTTTGTTTACTTATTGTGTATAACCTTAATTCATATTTATACATCAGGCGGGTGTATATTTGCAAAATGGGAATGTAATAGGATTATAAATTATGATCCTATTTTGAATGTCACAAGTCAACTTTCATGCAACCCTTCCTGTTATACAAAGTTTAAACTATTTGTGATCTGGTGCCTACAGGCTTGCCCACTAGCACATGTATATGAAATTAAAACACAATACATGATGCATTGGGCATTTGTATGTAGCCTTAGCTAATCAACAAACCCATACATTGTTTGGTCATTGATTCAAACATTACCAAATGAATCTCTCATTGCAACTTAAACAGAATAATTTATACGAAGGCCGATCTGATATCCGGACCAAACATTACAATCGGGTCGGTTTGTGTGGCTTATAAACCTTCTGCAAGATTTCTATAGGATATTATTATGTAGGAATGCGTAGTGATCGGACTGTGTATAATAGTGGGGTTAATACTCCATTGAGAAGGTGCTAACAAGTGTCCTACACTTTCAGGGTTTGCATGGGTTATATAATTAACATTGGAATGCCCCAAATGCACTCACAAAGTGCTGTTAAATAAATATTATTATTACCTCTGGGGGTGACTAATGGCCCCCAATGATTGAGCTTCTATAGCTCACCTGGTAGGTTATTCTGCACCTTATTATTTTTTGACTTTTTTTCTGAATTCATTCTTTTTAACCTTTATCCCAGGGTACTATACCCACTGTGCTGAGTTTAATAAACCGACTTGACATATACATCACCGGAGATAGTGTAGGATTCAATAAGATTCCCTTCATGTAACTGTACAGGTATCTGTTGGCTATATGTGCTGCATGCCATAGGATAACAAACAAATTAGTACCCGCTATCATTTACTATCTAGCACTGCTGCTGTAGTTTGATTTTGTTCTAAAAGTGTGTGCAATGGGAGGTGTTTTTCAATAACGCACTCACTTATATCTTCCAATATCAGGTGGGTATTCAGTGGGATTTAAAGTCAATACAGCACCTGTTTTCAGAGAAGTAATGCAATTGCCCTTCCTCGCAGACTCTGGGGAGTAAGTGATTGTAATACAGTATATGACACAATATTTCATTATTTTTGTACTGTCAGTACAACTTTATCCCAATGGTTCTGGTTCACATGAAGAATGTTTAGAAGACTCTGCCTTTGTTGAATCATAAAACCTAATCCTCACTGCCCTGGTTTGTTTAGTCAATTTCAGTGGATGTGGCTCGCGTTCCAAATGAATATGACCTTGTTTTGACTTTTTTTGTGTTGGTCTTGTGATTGGGGTGAGAAGGCTGTGTAGATTAAGTCTGATATTTTAGGACATCCAAGCAATGTTACATTTGTCCAAGCCCTTTAACTAAGCCCACTGTACAGGTAGTGTATCTATGCTCTATAGGGTGGTGGTCAGAATCCTGGCAGTAAAGTGTAGATTATGAATTTCTGTAAAAAAAATAAAATTAAGCTGCTGAACATATAGTCAAAGAATAGTTTGCAGTTGTATCCAGTGGTAATTAGTATTCTTCTTGGATCACTAACTGCTTCTTAGTTGTTCACAATGTGCCAGCAGACCCCTGCAGAAAAAAGACCTTATTACACTTTCTGAATTCAAGCTTTTCTTTATCTCATGGTTTCTGCTCTGCTATCTTTCTTCCTTGTCAAATAATGCTTCATTATGAGATACACACACATATATACACACATATATAATATATATATATCTCCCTCATGAATCTAGTGTTCACACTGACCCAGACAAGCTTAACTAGCCTGTTTACTGTACGAATATGCCCTAAATACAGAAGAACATACTGTAATAAAAGAGGGCATCTTTCAGGCTGTCAATGCTCGCCCATTTTCTAAAAGCTAATCAACCTTGAAACCTCATTCAGATGGCTCTTAAAGAATCAGCAACAACAAAATGGCTTGACAACCCACAGATCTTTAGAATTGGGGATGTTTTCTTGTTTCGAAAATTGAAAAGCAGAAAATCCTTGTTTAAAATCACAGCTTAATCACTGACCTAATTCAAGTCCATGTTCCTCTCTTATCTCTGTCCAAGTTGGTTGTAAAATAGGACACAAGCAGCAGGAATCTTGGAAACTTGTGTTAAAGGTGATGCCTCACTCGTATGGCCTGTAATTTCAGCAGCACATTCCTCATTATGACAGCGCATTTTCATAAGTTTATGTACAAGAAAGGTTTCTTCACAGTTTATTTACAATATTTCCTTTTCAGTGTTTGTTTATTTTTTCAGCAGTTATTTATGACCACCCATCACATTCCAGAAATGAACACAAAGCATGAAACAAATCTCTAAACACAAAAGCCCAATTACAAATACACGATTAACTTATAGACAAGGCAGCACTCTTCTCTCTCTTGCCATACACCAGACATTACATTTCCTCTGGGGAAAGAGTTGTTATACATGCGTATCTTCATCAGTCTGGGAAGAGCAGATCTCTCGTCAGTCAGAGATATTAAGGGTAATAAATTGATTATCTTCAGTATTGAGCACCTGGAAGTGAAAGGTTGGAAGGTCTACCCACTTAATAGTTAGCACTGTTAAGTTAAACTTGTGGTGTACTTTTTATATAAACATTTCTGAAACCTAATGAGCCATGGCAGTTTAATATACAAACCATGGTGAATAGTGTCTAAAGTAACAGGCATAAATCACTATATTAACCTTACTGGTATGTGCTGTTGAGGGTTTGTTTCCCCCAGTGCTGATGTTTAACATTGCCATCTGGAATTATGTTATTGATGGAGTCGTTTACCAATTTGTCAGCTACATGTAAAGCCTTCTGCGTTGCTGTATAGAATTTCTCACTTTGCTGAATTTCTTAGAAATGACTGTGACCCTCTGTTGAAAAAGGGGCACATTAAAACACTAACATTACAATTAGGTCATGCTACCTTATTATGGCAAACATGCCATAATAAAACATTTGCTTTTTATGTAACATAGGAAAGATTTTTACAAAAGTGAGAGCCAGATTATTCTGTGGTCTGCTTACTCACTGCTGTGTACTAGATAATGTTGGCTCTTACAAATATAAAGACTGATTTAGCCTACATTATGGAAGGCAACTAGAACTGAAGTCAACGTTCTTTGACAGAATGTAATTTGAAGTTACTCTCTCATTGGTACCATTGAAGGACTGGACAGGCTGGCCAAGATTTCCTAAATACTCAATTACAGTATAAAGATCTTAACTCAAGTTATAAATAAATAAAATATAATAAATACAACATACAATTAATTAAAAAAAACACCAAAAATATAGTTTGTAATGTATCTGAAAATCAAGCAAACATATATATTTTTTACCTAATATGATACTTGATATCATTTGGTTTAAAGCTCTGAATCTCCTCTTTCGAACGGTGTACCGCAAGCAGGGCTGTCTCTCACAGTGCCTGAGTAAAAAGAGTTAAAGGGCCAGGGTGCCGGCGGGATATTTAAGATTGGGTGGACCCTAAAGAAGATAAATAAAAATAGATGTTTGCTATTATATGTATTTCTTTGAAAAATACACATGTGAGACCAGCATAGCAAAAGGAAATGCTCAAAGGTATGGTTTAGGGCTGGGTTTCCCAATCCTGGTCCTGGGGGACCCCTGTGTCCTGCTGGTTTTCATTCCAACTGATCTCTCAATTACTTATTTGGACCCTTAATTCAACTATTTATTAGCTTAATTAGTCATTTTAATTGTTTTCAGCTTCTAAACAGTTGGAGATTTCAAGTTAAATACAATTTTATAAGTAACTTGAAATCGGCAACTTTTTAGGAGCTGAGAACAATTAAAAAGGTCTAATTAAGCACATTATTAGTTCAATTAAGGGTTTGATTAAGTAATTGAGAACTCAGTTGGAATGAAAACCAGCAGACACAGGGTCCCCCAGGACCAGGATTGGAAAATCATTTCTTTAGCTGTAATTCCTTTAAAGAATGTTAGGAGGTAAAAGGTTAATTAATCTCTAATGGAATGTGGTATTAAATGTGATACCAAAGTGCACACAGCACTTTTAATAAGATGCATTTGTCACAGGGGCTTGTTTCGTCTGGAGGATTGAAATGTTGCAAGTGAGGGGAAAGGAGGGGTGACGGGATGGGTGGTATTGCTAATAGGATTATTTGCAGAAGGAGAATTCTCTTCTGCGATCAAGTTATTTGGAGGGTGGACAGAGGGCAGTAATTGCTTTATACTCTGATGGTTATCAAGTGCCCTTGAGCCATATTTGTATTTCTAAGGTAATAAATTCCAACAGCACAGAACTATTACAGCTGCAAACTGTCAGTCCTCAATAGTCAACTATTACAGCTTTTCCCCTGTCAGTCCTCGTTTACTTCAGTTTTTTTATATCTTACACACATGGAGGCAAGATTATAGCACTATTTATTCCGGAAGATGTTTTTTTACACTTGGATATTAAAATATTTTAATTAAACCTTCTTCATAGACTGTATCACTTGCTGCGCGGAGTGAATCATTTCAAGAGTTACCAGTATTATCACCCTATTGAATTGATTTCGGTTTTCCTATCAGAAACAGTTTTAATTACTGTTGTGTTTAAGAAAAGACAAGTGAAGTGGACCTTATTTGGAATCTGTTGGGTAACCCATATGTATTAAAGGGTTTCTTGTTCTCTAAATAATGATTTGCTAAATATAGGCTTGTGGCTTCAGCTTTTTTCCTTCTTAATAGGTAACATAATTTACTATTACAACAACTTCCCCTTAAAAACATATCTTTTGGACTTTCACTTACAAGAATCTTTTAAAGGCAAAGATGTATTTGGTTTGTCAATTTAAATTAGATTTTGATGACCCCTGTCAATTTTAATAACAGTTTCTGAAAATGTTAAACTCCTTTTTCCCCTAATGATGCCAGTGATCGATGCAAGAGGGCTGTCATTGTTACTAAATATACTTACAGGTACTGGATCCTCAAAGGACTAGCAACGGAAACATGAATTAAGTAAATATAACCTTAAAATGCAGCAGTATTTGCTTTGCTTGCCTCCGGTTCTATTTTCATCGTGTATGCTTTGTTTTAGATTTCCTGGTTGCAGGAATCATGAGAGAGTGGTGTAAAAATAGGAGACACAGCGATTGCCTTTTCACAAGAAACTCCCTTTCAATTAATTAGATTTGAATTAATGCATTACTTTCTCATCTTTTAAATTGTATTTTCTACTCCAAGTTTGCTCACTGGAGCTAAGGCTCTCTGACACTCTACTTTCAGAGTTAGAACAGATTCTAGAAAACAGTAATGCACTACAGTTCCCTAATGCGCTGAGATTGGGTTTCATTCTTACTATTTGCTACATTTTAGCATGATGGTAAAAACAAGGTGAACATTCAGAAGACAGAGGAGCACAATGGATTCTTGGGAATAAAATAGATAGGTCGTGTAGGTCTATTTTTTGAGACACAGTACAAACCAACAGGGGGCAACAAGGTGTTCATTACACTGACATTATTGCACACAGCAGATGTAATTAGGCCCACACATACAGCAGGCTGAGGATCTCGCATTACATGTGGGCAGGTTCAGACTGTCAGCATAATGAACTCCTTGGCGTTTAATATTGGTTTTTTTTAAAAATGATTTGTCTCAAACCTTTAGTTTTACCACTGAACTTTTAATTAAATTGTTTTACAAAGTATCATAGATTAAGAAGTTCCCTTAGTTCTACCAGGATGATTGGCCATTAAATGTTATGCAACGTGCAAAGGTTTTGTTGAACTCTTGTATTTGATATATACTGGAAGTCTCAGCTGTGCAGTTTTGAAACATGTTTAATTTTAAAACATAATATCTGATACTACACTGTTAAAGAAATCTCTTCTGCAAGCCATGCTTTTAGATCGTGTTGTACTTCCTTGCTCACTTAACCAACCAACAGCTTCCGCTATTGACGGTAATCCTTTTAGCCGGTAAACTGCTTTAGACATCGCTGAAGTGAAATTAACCCAAGAAGTGCAATTGCAAAACATTCCCTGAAAATAAGGCATGACAACTGAGTACTTCCTTTACTGAACGTAGTACCAGACACCATGTTTTAAAATAAAAATACATGTTTTCAATAACCTGTGTTTCTTTCAAAACTGCATGACCTATGTAGCTAAAAGAAGTGCAAAACAGGTAGGATTTATTGAAATGAATGGAAAGGCATGGGCAGGATGCAAACCAGTAACCTCACGGTTAAAAAATAAATGTCTTACCAACTAAAGAGCAAGCGCTGTGGTCAAGATGTATGTAGGTGTCTTAGAACAGCTCTGACAAAGCCAAGCTTTATCACAATTTGAAAGGGGTACGGCAGTGGGTGCCTGTGAACATGTGGTTTGCAGTGCTCAGGTGTACAGGTGATGTAGGTGCTCCAACAACGACAGACACAAAGTTATGATTCAAACTACACTTTGAATTGTGTTTCTTCTTGGTTTGAAACCGTCAAATAATAAGGCTGGCTCTACCCAACAATGGGTATTGCCAGCATATAACAAAAGGGGTTGCAGTCCCGAAATTATTATTATTATTATTATTATTATTATTTATTTCTTAGCCGACGCCTTTATCCAGGGCGGCTTACAATTGTTACAAGATATCACATTATCTTTACATACAATTAACCATTTATACAGTTGGGTTTTTACTGGAGCAATCTAGGTAAAGTACCTTGCTCAAGGGTACAGCAGCAGTGCCCCCACCTGGGATTGAACCCACAACACTCTGGTCAAGAGTCCAGAGCCCTAACCACTACTCTACACTGGTAAAAGAGACACAAAAACACGTCCCCAGACTGTGTGTGCTCTCTGTGCAGGTACGATGCTTTCAGCAGTGGTGGGGTATATTTACAGGTGCGGTCCGGGCTTAGCGCTGGCTTTGTATTAGCTGTCTGACAAAGACAAATACAGACAGTTCATCAATAGAATTAGATGCTCCACTCACATTTCCACAGTCCTTGTTTCCTCCCATTAAGCACAACAAAGGAACTGATTACCGCGTCACGTCCCCTTAAAGTACCCTAAGCACTGTCCCCTCTGATAGCTAGTTCAGTCACGACTCATCCAATTCATGACTGACACTTCGCTCATCACTTTGGTTTCATTTGACTTTATGAAGCAAAATTTGTTAATTGATGAAAAACTTTTGGCCATAGCTGTACTTCCAATTCCACCTGTAGCCCTCCAGTGTACACTCGAGCGCATTTGGAATTCCTGACCAGTAGGGGGCACTGTAATGTAGTGAGGTAAAGCAGTCTGCCATTTTTTTTTCTAGAGCCAGGACCAGTACAGTGCTCTCCATAGGATTCCCTGCCAAGATGTGAAATTTAGCACAGCCAGAACACAAAGCCACACTCCCCTGATAGAATGACTCACCCTTCACACCACAGCATTGTGCCTTTACCAGGTTGGGGTTCTTTAGTAATGGGAAACATCTCAGAATACTACTGCTGATTGGTATAAATGCCGTTTGAAGCATCAGATTGGGAAGAGGACAGCTCCTCCTGGATTGTGATACCTGAAATGAAGTTTATAAAATATACCCTCATAACTCACACACTGATTGCAAGTACAGAGCAAAACAGTTTAACCAGAACAGTGAGCAGCTAGTACAGCAGTTGAATAACTGAGAAAACTAAATATTTTAGAAATGACAATGGTAAAGAACTACAGTATGGCCACTATTTAATCAAAACTGGTTTACAAGTGTTTTCTATTAGGTTAAACAGAGCTTCGAAAACTGAGAAGAAAAGTGTGTAACATTCTCAAAAATAGTTAAAAGAAAAAAGGCTTTGTGAACAGCAAATTCAAAATATGCTTATAAAAAGTCCTTAACAAAACATTCCTTCAATCCTCAAAGTTTTGTGAATATTTGGTGTCCCTTTCCACTGTATACCACTAATCTACTGATAACTATATATTACAGTAGATAACCGATCACATCAAGATAGCAAGGACTGACTGCTGTAGTTTATGCAGGACTTTGTTTCTTGTTTGTATTTGACTTCTCTGGATCAACTTGTGATTCCTTTTAAACGGAACCATAATCCCTTTCAGAGCAATGCTTAAATGTACCCAATTCAGTATTTTAACACAATTTAAGAACAACTTCTTTACTGTATATGTGGCCTGTCTTCTTGTGTCTTGACCACTAAAGCAGCAAAAATAAACAGACTGACAGGATATTTCCTTGCCTGAAGCAAGTCATTCTGCTAGAACACTACATCAGCTTGCTTCTGCTCAGTATCTCTGGTTCTGCCTTTCACACCACTAAACCTCCTCTTCCCTTATTTTTTTATTTTTTTTGTCACCAGTTACAAATCAGGGGAAAATAATTTTTAAAAAAAAGAAGAGAGACTAATCTTCCCAGTGCAGTCGGGGAAACACAAGGCATCTAAGAACATTTATCAGCAGTGATTCACACACAGCCCACCCCTTCATCCTTCCAACCCCCTCCGTCCCTCTTCAAAGCTGTTACCGCACGGCTTCAGCTCATTATTCCACAGTGATGAAAACTAAATGAAGGTGGCTTTATGCAGCTGATGGGAGCTCTGTTTGAGGCACACTAGCATGAGCACATATATTCGAAATCCTACTCTAGGGTGGTTGAATGTCTTCTACATACGCTGGGACAGACTGATGCTTCTAAAACACAGAAATCCTAACAGAGGGATATTATTCCTTCCTCTTGTTGCCTAATTCTATCTTGCTTTTAAGAAATTTACACCATGAAGCTGGAGTAAATAAAAATTTAAATTACAAAACACACTACTGCCTGCTGCACGCATGGATGTGTTTAGCTTTGTGAAGATTGCAAAGCTGTCAGGGTAAGTGTGCTTATTATGTGTATTACCTTATTGTGTTTACTGACAGTGTATTCATGCTGTTCGGGGGATGAACAGCATTTGATCAGCCACAAAATATTGTGTGGGGGTAAGCAGAGAGAAAATTAAATAAAAGGGGCTTTGATAACAGAGGGAAGCTCTCAGTCTAGAGAAGTGACAGCTTTAAAGGTGTTGTGCATGATTTCTAAAAGACAGATAACTCATTTGTGACTAATAAGATCTTCATTTTGGCAATGCATTGAGAGTTCGGCTCTAATGAATATAGTACAATGTAGCTGGGGATTGGGAGACGGGAGATGCTGCAAGATAAAGGGGGCTTTTGTGCTTGCTGGTGGTGAAGAACAGTTCACTCTGCTCAACTTAATTAAGTACTCTGTGCAAGAATCTTTATCAGCTAGATTTTAAGTGATTACCCCAGTCAAGGTACACCTCAGGTACCAAATAACCACAATGCTGATATCGTGCAATAATACCACCAGGCAGATACCATCTTGTTATTCAAAGAGAGATTTAATAAAGCGTATGATGAAAAATAACACTAATTATGATGTACACAACTGTTAGACTCTTGTGTGATACATATTGATATTACAAATTACAACTGTAATCAGTATAATACATGCAATATGTAGAACATTTAAATACATATTTGATCCCTAAACAATGACTATGATTCTTTCTAAATGATTGTTGTATTAAGTTAATCAGATAGTGTATAGTATTACCAGGGTATGTCTCCAGTGCTTTGGTGGTGTCTTGTCCTGTAATTATGTTTTAATCTGTACATTCTGGGTTGTATGACTGGCTTACAAACTCCAGCTATACAGTAAGCATCTTGCTTCCTTTGGATTTTACAATGTTGGGCTTTATGCATTTGTGTGTACTACGGAAATTAGACTGTTGATTGTCTGAAATGTGACTTCCTGTGTAGAATGCTATGCCTTAATGGAAAACTACCAAAAGCAACTAGTTAAAGCCAGCACACCTCTTGCTCATAAAAGGCATTCTGAAACGTGCAGTCAGGCAGCATTTGCTGTATCCTTTTTTCAAAATTCCTTTTTGCTTTTGTCCTCAGAGAATGTTGTTAGATAACAATAACTATATTATACGAACAACATAGCAATATATGTATTTGTAACAATTATTGCTGTTGGTGCAAACAGGCTTCAAGGTTAGTTTGGGAAATCTCTGTCTATTTAAAACATGAAGATGGTTGTTTTGTTACTTTTTTTTTTTTTTTTACAAACTGGCTTTCGTATCGATATAATATACATTATTTTGACAATATCCTCTAATGACTAAGTGAACTGTTGGCGTAAGGTTGGTGTGGGATCTAACTACATAGTTTTCTGAAGTGGTTTGTTCTTTTGAAGAAGTGGTGTTTTTCTAGACCTAGCTAACTGTAGCACTCCACTAAACAAAATCCCATGCGGAAGCAGTGTTTTTTTCCAGTCAACCTGCAAATCTGACTGAACTACAGACAGTGTTTATTCCATCATGAACCTACACAGAGGACTGTAAAATTAAATATATAATATGTTTTTGTAAATGATACAAAGATAAATACATTATCTGAAAATCAAATGAACTGAAGTATGATCTCATAAATGCGTGATTTTATTACAAACTTAACACAAGAACAAATGGAACTGAGATTGAGTAAACTGAGTAAAATTTGTGTTTTGCAAAACTTGTTTTCCTTCTTTGTCCACAATAACAACAAATGATTCCCACACCGCAGACTTGCATTTTTTTGTGAGCTTTTGTTCATGGAATTTGCTTTCTTAAGTTTCTTTCACAAACTTCATAAACAAATCCATTACTCCAACTTTTAAGAATGATCAAAAATAAACACCTTCGATATGGGTCACGTGTCTGCTACTGCGCTCTGAAAGCCATGTTACATACCACTGGGGGAAGCCAATCCATGCAACAGGAATTATAAACAATGATTTTTAGTACCAAAGAGAGCCTCTTTAATAGTAATCGACAGTTTGTGTATTACTGAGTAAACAAAATCGGACCCGACCCGACCCGACCCGAGTGTTGCGTGACAATTTTTCATCCGAAAACCTGTTCGGTACGGGTTGGGTCTTGGGTCCTCGTGTCCGGGTAGACAGTGAAGACCTCTACTTCAAGGTCTGATTATTCAGTCATGCTAGACACAAGTCTTTTCTGAAGATGATGTTTAGAAATGCTTAACTTGCAGGATTTTCTGGATTTCTCTCTGGGTAATCTTCCTAAGGGATTTACTTTTTGATCACAGAAAAAAAGGTTCAGTGAGAGGATGTAATATTACAGAATATCCAGCAGTACACATAGTGCTTCTTGATATTAATAAAGATCAAGAGATTTAGAGATGATGCTTCATGTAAAACTTAAGCTGGAGGTTATAAGGTAAAATAAAAATGCAGTTAAACTAAAATGTACTTCAAAGATAATAACTAAGAGGCCTAATGGATCCAGGTCAATCAACTTTGTTACTTTGTAATATGGGTTTTATGACTATAACTTGTGGACGCTGCCAAAGATTTGTTGTGTTTATTTGGATTAATTGATTCATTATCAATATTGAAATGTTCCTCCCGTCGCCCATCTAAAAATAAGTTTAGACGGGCGACGGGAATGAGATTTACGGTGTTGCTACATTGCTTTCAGTTCTAGTAAACAAACTCACACTTTACATTACCATGTAGCATAAGTAACCACGTAATTACTATTATAAATTGTGCAAACATGTTTTTTCATTTTTTTTTTTTAAATAAAGCTGATAGTTGGCAAATAAAGAATATAATATTATATAAGAAACTTTACCCAACTGGCTGCAGAAATAAAATGAATTGAATAATCCATTCTGTATTGATAACATGTTTAAACTCCTATTACATTTACCAGTACCAACACCAGAGTTCAAATACCAGAGTAATAAAATACGGTTGTCCCGCGTTATACCGAGCCCCATTATAATGCCACCCTCACATACCGCCAGCTATTCTCTCTGAACAAATGTAACCAATATAAAACAGTGCTATTTGTACCCGTTATATCGCACCCCGCTGTCAGCCACCTGCCAACTTCCCCAGCCAAGCAAACGTAAATATAAGCATTGTAGTTTCCCTCATTGTAGCGCCAGTGAAATAATCATGGCCAATTAAAACAACAAAGTTATGCAGTTAACCTTGTCGTGGTTACTGAACGTTCATACCAATGTCATCAACACTCCCAATCCTAAAGCAAAACAGAAAGTACAACATGGCGAGTCGACCCTACATTTAACACCAGAGCAAAAGAAACAAATCTGCATGTATGCATCTGAAAATAAGACATCGCAAGACATCGCAAATGTTTTCTCACCTAAGTGAGGCATACTGTTAATCGAACTTTTTTCCCCTTAACAGTGTGGAGTATGGTGTGTAGATAAGTGGAAAAAAGATCCTCATTTAAATGCATGAAACTCTGAGGCACTGACATTTTTCAATTTTATGTCAATTTTTTTGTTAAGTATATGGATAACTACAAAGTGGCGTGTCATTCAATATGTTAACATAACATTATTCAGCAGGTTTCATTCGACTTCATGAAGCAAAATAAGTTCATTCTATAGGGTGATGCAAAACATTTGGCCATAGCTGTAGACCTCAATTTGAAGTGTGAGGTGCTATTTTTGCTCTCACAATACAATACAGGGCCATACTGTAACTCATGTTTATTCTGAAGGAGAAAATTCCATGTCAAGTAAGTTCTAATCAAGGTTCAGTAAACGATTTAGTGTGAAAGGTACACTCATTCCTATTATCAACCCTTGGGTCTATTCAGTAGATCTAAACATTAGCAGCTCTTAATGCCCCTACCCTTCACATTTATAGAAAAAAGAATTGCACTAAAGAAGAAGTTAGATGTATTCATTTTGCTTCTAAGCATTTATTGTGGTTTATATTTCATTACAGATGATTTATAGCTGTCACATAAGACATCAGGGGTAGAGAAAAACACCTGCTAATTTACATACAGTATCTACTATATCAAACTACTAAGCAATACAGTCCAAGGTCTCTTAAATACTGTAGTTTTGTAACATTAATGTGGATGTTTATCCTTTCTAAAACAATTTCTACACCAGACACTGTCAATATATAGAAAATACAAAGTAGTTCAAATTCTTGTATGTGCCAAATGCTTGGCATAAATGTATTTTCTTCTATGGTACAACATTTATTTAGTCATCAGAATCCACAACTACTGCATGCATGGCTGCTAGTTTTTATAATGTAATTTCCATCTGTGAAATGTACTAGACACAGTACTCAATGAATCAGAACCAATAGACAGACTTGTGTTCAATAATTGGTACTGCCACCAAACATAAACTAATATATACATATAGAGAGAGAGAATTGCCATGTGAAATGAAAATGAATGTATAGAACTAACCTCAAATACTTTTAGTATTAATATCATCCTAAAGTTTTATCAGATTTGATCATAATCTGCACATAATATATCTCGATGTATTTAATATATCTCCAAGCAGTATATTCAAAGAGAAAAAAAGTTCTAAAATCCTTAATATGCAACAATGACAGAGGACATAGATGAACAGATATCTTAGCTCACCTAAGCAATGCGATCACGTTTCTGAGCGATGGGACTGCAATTTGTTACCTCTGGCTAATTGCAGAGAACAATTTCTACCGTTCAGCCAAGCACCCACTTAAGGGGGGTTTGATTTGGAGTGGGCTTTGACTGTAAAATGTACAGGGAATTAAATTAAGAGACGTGATTACACAGTGAGCTATTGTACTAGCTTGTCAGCTGAGTTAGAATATTGCAATAGGCTTTCAGTATTCTCACAATGCAAGATCTATAAGTCAAATGACAATATACCCTGCCAACATATTGTATAACTTAAATGAGCAGTGGGAGGAATATTTATCAGCAGGGACAAAAGTAGGGTGATGTTATCACTCAGCTGTTCACTGGATACATTACCTTGTAACATAGTAGTACTAATTGCAGTGGATGTTGTTGAGTGTTTGGGACAGTTGCTGTCTGATGCACGCCCCTGGAAACTGAATGATGCAGCACTATGATGTACTAACCTTGCCTCAAAATACTATACAAATCCAATACTTCGAGTGTAATAATAAGTTTAAAGATGTTTGTCTTTGGACCCAAATTTATGTAACATTAATTGCGCTCTAAAAAAAAAACAAACACATAAAAACATTACAGGATTATGTAGGCTTGTATGATAGAAATGGTTGTTAAAACCAGCCCTTAATAAATAAACTTTAAAAGATTATGTGTCTATCCAGGGATTTGAAAGATTTAGCTTCTAACCCACAGAGATACTGTAAAGTACATTATGTCTTGAGAATTAATAGGAATTTTTAAGGTTTTCAGGTGAAGCTTTTAAAATGAATTTATTTCTATATGTTTCATGAAGTGTTCCAAAGTGGGGGCCTACATGATATTAAGGAACCACCGTCAATGTCGGAATCCTGAAGTATATACTGGAGCTCATAAGTCCTGCTTCATCCGAGGCCCATAATGAATGTGATCTACCGTCTCAATAGATCAGAATATATTTATACAGCACCACAACAGCACAGTGTCCCATAATACAGTATAATGCAAGGATATAAGTTGAGCTCTGGACCAACAAGGCAGGTGCACCTGTCATTTCTTTCGTACCTGGTGTTTTTTTTTTTTGTTGTTATGATTTTCCCTATTGTTTCTTATGCAACTGGTTTCCCTGACACGGAAAAGCAAAAAACTACTTTACCCAAATTAAATTTAAATTAAGGAAGTCCAATATCATTGCTAATCTGTGTCTGTGAAACCAGCTGACGATGACCTGTACACATTTTCATGATTCTAAGTCATGTCTCAAGACTTGTCATGTTCATGGCCTTTGCCTCATACCTAATAACAGTCTCTGCTTAAATAAAGATAAACTAATTTTAGGAGTTTGTCATCTACTGTATACTGCGTGGACAATGGTAAAAGTATTAAAACTGGCCCTGAAACTTCCTACCTAATCTTTGAGCCTTTAGTTAATATAACAGTAACAGCTTACTCAGGAAATTAAAAAGGGATTGTGCATGCATCAGAACGGTAGTGATGGGTTAATTCCCCAAATCACACCATTAAGAGTGAATGTAATATTAAGACTAAGAGGTGAAGAAATTATCTATTCTGTTTTTAGAGGCACACATATGTGAAAGAGACTCCCATACACTGTTAAAGTAATCTTGGTAGACAAGGACCCCTTTTTTCTAAACATGCAATTTTATTTTGTTGTTGTAGTTGGTTACCTAATTTACCCCAGAAGTTATATCTAATCCACACTTAAAATAAAATAAAATAGATTCTGCTTGCATGTGGTTTATTTTATTTAGAAACATTTTCATATATGATGTATATTTTTTATTTTTTTTACAATTCTGGCAATTCTTGGTACTGTCTAGAACAAATGTATATATTTCGTTCACACTTTACATTAAGTGTCTGTAATTACTGCGTATTTACATAGTAGATACTTAGTAAATACAGGTGTATGTACACACAGTTACACTGTTATTATGCATAGTTACAATGTACTTAACATTAGGGTTAGGGTTATGTTTAGAGTTAGGGTTAAGGTTAGGATTATATCATGCAAAAAGATTTGCACATTAAGTACTGTCAGTTACAAACAGGTGTTACAAAGTTTCCTATATGTTCTAGCGGGATCTGAATTCAGTGCTTAAGGGATGGAAGACCAAGTTATCAGTGTCCTCTCCCACTTGTATCTAGTTATTGTCTTAATGTTTGAAAAATGGTTTGAATTCTTAGGCTGGACCATATTCCTTTTTTTTATTATTGCTAAAAGTGAAAAACCAAAAAAAAAAAAAAGAAAAAAGAAAAACAGCTAATATTACTAAACCAAAATTAAATAACTCCTGTGTTCTGTCAGTATATTTAGTTAGCAAGGGGTCTGGTTGTATACCATGCTCCAGTATTGGTTGGAGGTAATGTATATTTTTTTGCCAAAATCTGCCCCCAGAAATGATGTATCTGTTTCAAGTTTAAGTAACTCGGGTATCTGTAATTGAATTACCACCTAGAGTTAGTTACTTCACTTCTTATTCTTGCATCTTCTGTTTAAACTCCAACTCAGTGTACAATACAGGATGGTTTACACATCAGTAAGTGCACAGCCCGGGTAATCTGTATGATTTATTGGTTTGTGTGCATTCTAACACTTAGTCATGAACTCCCAATTCTGCTCTTATGTAACAGGTTTTTAAGGATTTTTAAATTACAAGAAGAGCTTGGCTGTAGAAGAACATTAGCTTGTCACAATATTTCCCATTCTAGCTAACGTGTCCCTTTTCGACAGGATTAGTGGCTTGGCAAGCTGCATCTGGGCTCCAAAAATGTAATTAAGCAAAAAGATAAACGAACGGCAAAACATGTCGCTCGTCCCAGTAGAAACATGCTCCATGGAAGCTTTAATATTTCTAGGAAAATCAAGAATTCTTAATGCTTCTTAGTTTTAGTTTTTTTTCCCATTATCAGTTTGGGGAAGCCTCAGAAATCACACTTGTCAATAGACCTGCTAAGCAAAGCGACCTTAATACACGAGGCTATAATCCGAAGCCAGTTATAGTACAAGGTTTAAATATCAAAAGTTCCTCTCCATTTCCTGTGGTAGGAGCTCCCAAGTTGGTGCTCAGAAGAAGAACCACCAACAGCTCTTAACTGAAGTCCCTCTAGTACTGTATCTTCGCTTCGCCAAAGGCAGCCACGGTTCATATTAGAGCTTTGTGATTACTTTGTAATTCTGTGTTCAGTGAATTGCTCTGAGTTTAAAATTATCTTTATTTTTTCTTTCATTCGGACCAGCACTGTATCCTGTAATATTATTTTATTATGTTTAATTGCATTTAGAAGCATTCGGCTTTTGAAACTAATAATAATAATAATATTAATAATAGAAATATTGCAATTGCAATATATTATATTTTATTCGTATTTGATTCCTTGCTAAGCTCCAGTATCATCCTGCAGACACATGCTGTTGCCCAGTGACTACTATTGACATACTATGAAACTAGGTCTTGTTCTGACAAAGCAGCTATGGGGAGAAATGAAGTAACTAACTGTAGGTGGTAATTAAATTACAGATACCACGCTGAGTTACTTAAAATTGAGACAGATACTTTATTATGTTAAATAAAAGATCAAAGTTATCTTCATATAGTTGTTTTATTTAATTTTGTCTCAATCCTAAAATTCTAAGTGATGCAACTGTTTTGGCCACCACTGTACCCTCCAACCAATGCTGAGGCATGGCTGGTATACACTAACAATGCAGATTTGCCTAAAATCAACATTACTTATTTAAACATTCAAAGTGCAGAAAAGAAAGATGTATTAAAGATGTTATTGTTCATATTCACACTTAATGTTGGTTCAAGGCTGGTTCTTAGAAACCCATTCCTCCAGGCTGCACATTCATGACAATGCCCTAGATGTATAATTATAGGAACATTGAAAACTCGACTGAATTATGATGAGCCACATGTCATACACTTCTGCTCTAATCAGAATAATCAGTGGTGGGTCAGACAGAAAATTAGAAACACCTAACCTACTCTATCACTGTTGTAAGGCCACCATGTTTAGCCACTAAATCAATTGGATACATTTACAGTATCAAGGCCTTTACAACAAAATGGAAATGTGCACAATTATGTTAAAGGAAAAACAACCTGCCAGTGCTTCATATCTAGTAACTAATATCTTGGGTGCACTTTTGAATCCTTAAGTGATTGTAACTAAATTTTAAAATTAACAGTTTTATTTTACTTTAACAAAAATGGAGCAAATTGCATTTGGTTGTAAAGACCTTAAAAAAAACTTGGCCAATGCATCTAAAATGGTTGAAAGGTTCCCGAGGGATGCATGACCATTGCGCATTCTTATACTTTCAGGGTAATTGGGGATGAAAATCTGCAACAAAGTCTGTTCTTCATAATGGCCCGTATCAACACTGTTTTGTGTCGTCATGAATCTGAGGCATATGCCAACCATGTGTCCTGTTTTATGTCATTATTATTATTATTATTTGTTTATTTAGCAGACGCCTTTATCCAAGGCGACTTACAGAGACTAGGGTGTGTGAACTATGCATCAGCTGCAGAGTCACTTACAACTACATCTCAAGCCCTTTTCTTTAACCACTGGACCACATCGCATATTTGCTATCTTGCTCATCGACAACAGGGATATGCACCTTTTATATATATATAGAGGATACTGAATGATCGTTTGTGGTATGCGGTTTTTATTCACCGCAGGAGGATGTCCCAGTAAATTACGAGCCGCGACAGGGGCGAGTGGTTTTTGTAAGGACATCCTTAGGGGGACTAAAATCCACCAGGAACTATCTTTCAGTATTCTGTTTATACCACACGTATATATTTAAAATAAATAGCAATACAATGTGTACATTTTTTATATTAATTCAATGAATTCAGGGATAACAGACTATGCATCGACATGGATTAATTCCAGACCATGTTTATGGCCTCTTCGCAACCCATCTTCAGATAGAACCTCAAGCTCAGTCTGTCAATGTGCAGCCTCTCTGTTGTTTCCAATTCCTACCTTTACCAGTGTTAATGAAAGGGCTACAGGCTGCTCAGATAAGTCAGGCACTAGCAGATCGGTAACTGGCATTTCTTGTCTAAGCTCGTTCTCAAGGAAATCGTTGTCCAAATCAAAACAACAATGGAAATTTGAAATTATTTCAGATATTTTAAAGGTGTTATAAAGCACATATTGGTGGCAGTATTATTTGAACTGCTGAAGCGCAGCTCCATCCTGAATTTCAGCAGCACACCACTGGATTGGAATGTAAACAAAGACACGTTAAAAACTAGTCCTGTTAAGCACAACTCGCATGTTATCCCACTCGAGCAGATCATAAAAATGTATCCCACGTTAGATATAACCACGCTTGTTGTATAAATTGAAGAATACTTAAAAGGAATATTATTTGCATACCAAATGAATCAGTCATTTACACTAACTTGATCATAACTGTTGTATTGTCCAAACCTTGTCATACTTATACAGATGTATATGGTTAGATCATTATTTTCTGCACTTCCCAAACATGTGTTAAGGTAATAAGCCTGAGAAATGTTTCTCCTTTGGTAAAGCAAGTGGTGCTTGAAAAGTAGTTTTGTTTGCACATCATTATTATTAGCCTGTTGGGAATGCATTCCCTGTGCATTTTTCATTTAAAGAATTTGCTTATAGAGGGAAAAATCTAGCTGCAGGCATTTCATGTGTTAGATGATTCTTCTGCTAATACACACTTCATATGAATTTATCAGGACTGGAGGGACCTTTGGTAACAGCCAGCGACATTTCAACCTGTTGCATGCTTTGTTGATGGTTTTTAAATTTTTCAGCTATAATAAAATATACAGCCAATGTTATTTATAAGTTTTTCAGTTATGTAAAAAAAAGAAATGTTATTCAAACACATCAGTTAATGATTTGAGTAAAAAAAATGGATGATTTATTTAAGATTGCCTTCAATGTTTCTGGAATCCTAATGGATGGCACCTGCAGGGAAGAGGTCATTCAATGTGACATTTAACTCACCTGCTTTCTGTATGGACTCTGTCTATAACTGTTTCATTTAACTGTTTGCTTTGCCCCTTCAGAGATTTTTTTCTATGCACCCCAGTAAACATACAATATTAAAAAAAAAGATTCTTAAAATAGAATATTGCATGTAAAATGATAGCAGGCTCCACACAGGCAGCAGCTTCGTGCTCAAAGGACAAATAAACAGTTAAGGACCACACCAAAGCAAAACAAAATTATAAAAATCTCTCTGTGCTAAATTCCAGTCTACCTCTCGCTCTCACTGAGACAGCCTCTGTCACTCACGCACACAACTACGCTCAGGCATGCACTCCTATTTATCTCTTCACATTAAAACCACGCCCTCCATCCGCCTTCACCAATCCCGGGCATGCCATTCGGACCCCAATCTCCCGCCAGTATTCTGGGGGTACAAATGCATGTCCAGGATTGGTGAACCCGGACAGACTGGCAACCAACCCCCCCACTCCCCCTCCACTAGCTAGTGGCGTGGCACAGCAAAACATTTAAATAACCGACTAATGTTTAATAAAGTTATAATATATATTTAAGATGGATACATTATTACAATCACTATTTGTAATTGTATTAACATAAATACATAGTCACTTATTCTCGTTCTTCATTCCACATTTAAACGTAAGGACATGGAGGATTTAACAGCCCATTTAATTGTTTCACAACCAAACCCCGTAAATTAAACTGAGTGTACTATTATTACAGTATTGTTATTACAGTATACCTTTTATTTAGATCACTGACTGGTTTTACTAGTAGACACACCCTTGGTGCTTTTAATCTACGATCATTGAAACGCATTTCAATTTGTTTCTGTTTGGGAAATAAAAGGTATACTGTATTAACAATACTACAATAATAACACTAATAAAATCACTTTAATTTACAGTGTTTTGCTGTGAAACAACTAAATGGGCTTAAGTCCTTACTTTCGCATTTAAAATCAGATTAAAGAATGAGAAAATGAGGGTGTAACATTTTAATAAGTGACTAGTCTTTATTAATGATAATGCACTTACAAATATTCCTATTATAACTTTATTATAACTGTATAAAAGATGTATTTAATAAAATGTTTCACACTAGTTTGTCCATTTTCTACATTCTGCTTGCAGCAAAACCCATAAATTACAAACTAAAAGCTAAGGCCCCCATTTATAAACTGCAGGTGTATCTAAATCTAGTTTTTATTTTTATTTTTATTTTTATTTTATTTGTGAACAAATGTATTTGATATTAAAACCCACCGCTGCTGCATTTTCAAATGAAGGAGGGCTGGGCGATAGAGTAGCTGAGCTACGAAAGGTCTGAAATGACACAAGCTCTGTGGATGGGGATTGGTCAGATTAAACATCCCTGCTTAGTATTTTACAGTCAGACATCCCCCTAATAACCTCGTCATACCCCTCTAGGGTGGCGTGCCCCACAGTTTGACAGTTCCTTAGGGCAATTGACACAGCTGACACAATAGTCATTACCTGCTTGATAACTGTCCACAGCAAAAAGCTCCCTGAGAAGATGAGTGGGACTTAACAAAAGGCAAAGTTAATTAGCTCATATTGTGTGGAAGTCTCTATGTTGTGTGTAAAAAATACATGTAATCATGCCACTCATCTACAGATCCAGTGAAAACATTAGAATACGTCTACACACACAACTCCAAAAGCCCAGTTCTGGGTTTAGTTAAATTGGTCTCTCTCTCTCTCTCTCTCTCTCTCTCTCTCTCTCTCTCTCTCTCTCTCTCTCTCTCTCTCTCTCTCTCTCTCTCTCTCTCTCCTTGTTTATCAGAGCAATCACTCTTCTATGAAAAAAGACGTATCCATAGCAACTAAGATACTAATCTTTTCAGAAGCAAAGCAGTGACAAGCCTACCTTTGTAAGAAAAAAGTAAAAGCATAGCAAAGTGTAATAAATAATAATAAAAACATAAAGTAGTACTGTAGCTTGAAAACGAGAAGTAAACTGGGACATTTTCTGGTAATTTGTTGGATATGAAATATAAGGGTTTATTGGCCAGAACTAACCCCATCACTGGGAGCTGTGTGTTTGTATATGAAGACATATTTTAGTTTGTTTTTACTGGATCATACAACGGCTGCCACGACATACACAATTTTCAAAGCTTAGCAGGTATTTACTGGTTTAACAATGGCTGCAAATCTGATTGGCTTAATATGACTCATAAAGGTTTATTATAGAAATAATTGCTATTTGGACAGTCATACCATTTCATTACTTTACCACTCATTGTTTTGTTCTTCAATTTCCATTTCTACAGATGTATATACTTGTTTAATGAAAATAAGCAGTGCTCTTCAATTGTAATTGTTAAATGGAAAATTCATTGATAACTTCAAGCACTCTAGTCTAGAGGTTACAAAAATGATCTAGAATTTAAAAAGCAAAATGCACTTTCCGCATATAATTACTTAACAAACTTAAACAGGGTGAAACAGAATATTTATTTTTACATTTTAATACAAAGGAAAAACAAACTTAACTGTACATTTACACAAAATCCACTTTGAAAGTTTACCCCTTATGTGACACTAATTAAGGCATTAACAAAAATGTTTGTCTACTTGACTACCAAACATCAAATTAGTGTCAGTCAAGAACAGTTTAGGTGAGGCTTCAAAGGGGACCATTGAACTTCATAGCTTACCTTCTTAACTTATAGCCAAGGACTCCTTGATCTGTATTGTGGTTACCCCTAACTGTGCACCTCAAACAGCACATTCAGACTTCAGAGGAAACTGCCATATCTATCAGCATGTTAAATGACCTCATGAAAAGATAACCTTCCTTCAAGCATTTGGGTTTCAATTTTAAATTCCATCTGTACGTGAAGAACATTTTTCCAATATTAATAGCCAGGGCAGGAGACTTTGAACCATAATTTATCACAAATGTAAATATGCCTGAGCGTGTTCGCATATGTAAAATAAACCATTTTGCAGGAGCTTGTACATACAGCACCTTGCCAGATGCACGATAAAGGATGTGTTTTTTAAATGTGGTTGTGTTTACAAAGATTTAGAAAACAGCACATTATGTGTAATAATATTCGCACTGTTTGCTAACACTGTATGGGTATGTTTGTATCCTGTGTATTGCTTTGATGCTGGTTTGCCACAACAACACTGAGAAGTACTCTTTCTCTTGTTGTTCATGAGAAAAGCAATCAAGAAAAAAATGTATGCATACCACCTGAGATATTAATCTTTTCAGAATCTAGTGTTCTGCTTGTCTTGGTAAAAAAATGTGGTAAAAGCATAGCAAAGTGTAATAAATCATAGCAAAAGATGGAAAAGTGAGGTTGCATTTCAGAAGATCATTTATTTAAATACGGGCAACTATGTTCTTGTTTTAATTATACCAGAAAGTTGTTAATGTCACCTTCGTAGATGTGCTGTTAAGTGCTTCTCACTGCAATTAGAAACTAGTTGTCTCACTAGAGGGAGCTCATAGTAGGCCTGATCTATAGGAGCATTTTGACTGCAGTAAAGTGACCAGCTTTTAGGACATGATACAGTAATGTCATAGTTTAAATACATTCTATTTATTGTTTGAATTATGTATGAAAGCACAAATAAAATAAAATGGAAATTGGAATTATATTATTATTATAATGTAGTGCCTTTTATCATGAATTACACCATGACACTTCACAATAAAAACTTAAAAAAATAATAAAGCAATATCATGATGGAATCTATCAAAATACTTTCCAATAAAATCAAGTAGAGTCTGGGTTTTGTTTTAGAAAAAAAATAACAAAATCCAGACCACTCCCACGTCATGACATACATCCATAGGTTTACTAAAGTTTTGAAGGGTACTGATATTTCATATTGGGAAGTCTGCACATTTCTCTGGTGAAAATGCATTTTAAAAGTACCCAGTGATTTATGTATGTATCTATTTATTTATTGTGATTGCGATCACCTGTGTGACCTCAGGATTTTATTTTTTATCAATAAACTTCAAATTACTTTCCCATTTCCCATTTCAAAATCTCCAATATAAACAGAGCTAGACAACAGGATGAGAGTATTGATCATTTCTGTGGTAGCTTGATTTAATCATTTTAAATTCATGTTGCTATATATAGCAACCTTAGATTGTATTTTCCTCAAAAAATAACAGCTTTCTTTCATAGTTTAGCGTTCAGAAATTCAAATAAACAGGCTACATTCCCTGTTCATTGCACATTTCATATATTTTTTTAATACGTTGATGAAAGCCAGCCCAGTTCAGGGACTTTTCCAGTTCATTGTATATTATTGTCTATTTGTCCTTCAGAAGTGCCAATCAAAAAATGAAGGCGCTGATTGCAAGTCCTGCAGTGGAATTGACAGAACAACCAAGGTTGACTTAACCCCTGGTGTAGCTTTAAGTGATTTCCACCTTTCAAAATAAAACAAAGTTTATTCCTCATTTAAACATTTGTATTAGAGGCTGTGAAATATATTAACTATAAGTATGAATGGGCAGCTGGCCATTTAAATGTATTTCACTGACATATAATAAAAGATGTTGAGCTACATTGCTTTAAATGGCCGACTGCAATAATTATAGAAATCCATTCTGTAAGCTGCAAGATACATTTATGGAATTTACTGACAGCCTATTGAAAGCCTTTTATTAACTATACATCAAAGTGGTTGCCAATAGATTTACATACTTAAGAACCTATAGGGAATGACAGCTTATTATTTTAAGAGCATGTATTAATAACAGCCTGTTTGGTCTAAACGTCATATGTTATTATTCAGTATCTGAGAATGCCATATGCTTTAGCTGATGGAAGTAATATAAAAACGTTTCAAGTTGTTAATAAAAAGATATTCAGTAATTAGTTATGTGTGTATTTCCCTTTGTTTCATATGGTGATTTACAGCAGTTACATGTAAACATAATAAGTAAAACAATATATATATATATATATATATATATATATATATATATATATATATATATATATATATATATATATATATATATATTGGGGCCAAGTAATAATCTCTACATTACAGCAAGAATTACTTATTTTATATGTGTCTGGGTTCGTGTTTTCCTTTGGGTTGCCTCATTGTAAAGAAGGAAGAGGTCACCACAATGTTGGTGATAGCAGCAATATACCCAACTAGCCCACAATCCTTGATTACTGAGCTAAGTTTATCAGCACTTACTGTACCCTGAGTGTCTTGAACCTGTAAAAACAAATAGCTTTTTAGTAAAACCCTTCTTCCAATGTAAGCTTTGGGTAGAGGTTAGGCCTTTCATGTTCCATTATTTGAATCAGTTCTATATAACAATAACATGAACTATGTTTCCTTTGTTGGCTGTGATTTCTGGAATATCTTTTTTTTTCATTTGCTTTTTGATTTAGTTCAGAACGATTGCATAGACAGAAATCATTGAAAACTTTAAACCTGACCAAGCTCCCTGTTGATCAGAAAAGCACTCTATGATTGTAGTGCTCCTATTCCTGACAAAAATCCACTTCACCCTGTCCCTTTTATGATGACGTCAGTTTACAACAAACTTCAAAGTGCTGTGACAGTGGGGGTCATTTCATGAGAATTAAAGAGGGGCTATGCTAATATTTCGGGTGCCACTCATTATAAGAACCAATCTATGAATTAAACATGTGTTGCATTAAATTAAACAGGTTGTTTATAACAACTTTGTAAGATGTTAGAATGATATTACTGAAACATTCAAATGTTACTTACCTAATTGTGGCCACCTGGGTGTGCAACAGGTGCAACTGGATCATTCCATTTGCCATCCTTGCTTTTTTTCTATTTCCAAGGATGGTTAAATGGAATAACTTTTTTGTATTTTTTATTATGTACTATTAATATGTGTTTCATGTGGTTACCCCTCCTCAGCAACTCTCTCAGCAGTATCAGTAGCTTCACTGTAATATGAATTTGAAGTTAAAACACAAAGTGTCTGATAAACATATATGATTCTTAACTCCAAAATAAATAAAATCTCCAAAGACAAGCAGTTCCTTTCAATTATAATAAGATAAGTACCTTTGAATTATAATTAGAAAAGTACCTCGGTATTAAAATCGCTTTTAACAGTAGTATTCAATGTTATGGTCTCGAGGACTGTAAACTCAGCTTATAATGATTGAGCAACACAGAGAGTTTGACTTTCTGCTGAGATTTCAGTAGTTTATCAGCAACAGCCTGGAGGAGTGTATATCTCATATTATTAACTATGTATTGTATTTTCGTTTATATTTATTTTTAAAAAATGCACAGTCTAAACAGATAAACCTGTTTTGAGAGAATTCAGAGAAGCATGTTGTGAAATTCTTGAAAATGTACTTTTGACAGTCAAGGGGTAGCACTGATGTTGCTCTGTGCCCGATCACTTGTTGGTATGCTTTTGTGCTGTTTTTGATTGTTTCATTGGTCTTTGCGTTATTTGTTCTAAAGTTGTGTGATACACATTTCTTAACATGAGATGTGTAACGGAATTAAAGGAGATAAGAAAGTTTATTTCTTTCTCACTAAGATGATCACCCTTTAAGTTGTCACTGGAATTTGATGAATTTTGACCCTGGGGAAGTGGGTTAAGTGATATCAAATTTTGTATTTTTTATTTTTATTTTACTGGTATGGGCAAAAGCAAAGATTTGATGCTGGCATCATATGCAGCTTATTACTGTATTGGTCAACAAACAATGTTGTATCATATTCAAGCGCTCTGGATATTTTGAAGGTCAGAGTAAAAATTCCTTTAATAATACAATAGTGTCTATTTAAATTATGTAAACTGTTGCAAATCTAAATATCTCTTATCTTTAACTTTGTATTAATTCACCTGTGGTTTCCCCCTACGGTGATTTATAGACCAACTTATTAGCATTACTACAGATAATATAAATTAATTGAAATCAGGTTTGTGAAAAATCAGATTAATACATTTTTGATCGGCAGTCTTAAGGTTCAAATTGATGCCATTATGTACTGTATAAAAGGTCAAAGACATTGATTGAGGGATATAGTTTGTCCTGTAGACAACAATGGCAAAAGCATATTGTTTAAACTTTCATCCGCATATACCATATACTGAGTAAGCTGAAGTGTTTTGTGTGTGTGAGAATATATTGTGCTTATCAATTGGTGTGTCCTTGTTAATTGCTTTTGGCTTGCCGTGCTGGACTAATGATGGAGAATGATCTATATTATTAATACAAAGCAGATTTTGGTGCAGAGTGAATTCCCTGAAGGAAGCAACTTATGCATGACAGCTCTAAGATGGGCAGAACAACCAGCCGGCTCCAAGCAATAATCAATCACACCCGAGACAGAGCCTTTTACTGAACAGTTCTTACTGTGATGCTAAGAAAGTAATCTCATGGGGAAATGTATGTAACACCATGCAACTTATAAGAAATAACATTTCAAATAAACTAAATTGTGCCTTCATCAGTGTACTGATTAAAACTGTACAGTATGCAGTGGAATTATTATACCAGCTAGGAGGCGGTGGCCTAATAAGATGTAGGTAGATATAGGTGTGAAACTGTGTGAAAGATGGGGAAGGGTGGTAACTGGCGGAGATTTAACAAAGCTACAAGAAAAGTGGAAGGTTACATTTACCTTTTAGGTGGTGCAGTTCTGCAATCCTTGGCCTCTGAGACAGCCTACATACCATTTACAGAGAACAATAAAAAAATGAATGTACAGTATATATAATATATTTGAATAGCTGTTAATAAAATCAAATATAGTTAGCAGTATAATGAAAAAATATATATTGTTCATGCATACATGCAAACTACACATACAAATATGATACAATATCTTTGGTGATCTATAATTTATTATAAGAATCAATATATATATATTCCAACATTGATCATTCATCCTGCACCCCATTGCTTAAAGAAACTGGTCATGCATTAACAAACTGGGTCTCCAGTTGCATTTATTTTTCAAGCTAATTGTTTTTTGCAATGCAATTAACCGCATGAGTGGTTCCAGGTTTGTGCTTCACATTTGGTCTGTTTTAGTGTTGCTTGCCATTCAGGTCTATGGCAGCTCAATGAGATGAAAAGTCAATCTAATAAGATACATCAATAAATGCTATTGTGTCTTGCTGCAGAGAAAGACATTCTGCTGTACAGTTTAGTAACATGTTTGGGGAATATTGTGTTTTGTGAAATGAGATTTTACTTTTTCAGACCTGTGAATTAAATGTATTTTATTGACCTACTGTACCAATCTTTTGTTGGGTGGGCACCTAAGATGGTGCATTATATACAGTATATACCCATCATGGGCCCTGCAAGATTGGGTTACATTTTAAAATAGCTCCTAGGCAGGACGGGCTTTCCAATACTGCATGGTTTGTATCAGTTTCCCTGTTTTTCTGTGTAAAAGTTACATCCTGTACAGCCCAAATCAGTGAAAATATTTTTTTTTTCGATGTTTACAATTGTTTTATTTTTTTTCATGTGTACCTAACTGTGTATAGATTCTGCCTGGGTGCTTATTTGCCATTTTACATGCTGCTGTTGCTTGAATTTTATGAAGTAATATTAGCAAGCAAGGGAATGGATTCGCCCATCACTGTTTGCTCTCCAGGTGTTATATATTGGCTTGCAATGGCATTGTACAATATTACTATTATTTTATGATCCTAGATTTATTTATTTATTTATTTATTTTTAAAACCCCTCATCGAATGAATTTCCCTTTTCAAGCCCTCTAGGTGGTGTAACCAGTTGATAGAGCTGTAGGTATCTTTAATGGGTAAATAATATATAGCTCAATTACTCTCCATTGGGCTTCTGATTCATAGTAGGTGCAATTTAATGTATGGGAATATGACATGCTGTTGAGAAAACCCTGCAATTAAAATAAGTAGTGTCCCTCATCATTTCTATGGCATTAGCTATCAAATTCCATGCTAATTGACAATCTGCTTGCAATAAAGTATCATTTCTTCTTACTTGTTTAATATACTATGGGAAATTTCTGTAAAATTGTCTATTAAAAATTCTGATTAGATAATTTTTAGACCCTAACTACGCTTCATTTGTGGGGTTTTGTGCACAGCGCAACACTAATATGTTTCCCCGCCTCAATTCAGAAAAATGTAAATGTATATGAAGTATACACATTCCATACTGACTTGTTGTGCACTTGTTGTAAACATTCTTGATTTTAATGCTGTATTTATATTCTACAAGCTGTGACCCATTTAGTATCTCAGCATTTTAGTAACAAAATAATAATAATAATTATAATGCCACTGGGAGCTTTATCATCTGTATACCTATATCTCTTAAAGCTCCTTAAAGGTAGCAAACTAGAATGCTGCTTCTGTAGTTGCAAAACTGCAGGGGTTACTCTGTAGCTGATGAGAGTAAGCAGGAGCTGGATAAACCCTAATTGAGGATGCAGCGTGCATTTCATTGTTAGCTATTCTCCTCAGGTTTCAGATAAATGCATCCTGCTCTCAGGAGACCATGAGCTGTGCATTTCCAATGGCTGTTTCACACTGAATCTTGGTTCCAATGAAACAGAGACCAGCCTGGCATTTAAAAGAAAGACAGTGTTATGCTGCATAGATGAATTTGTCCATTCCGGAATGAAAGCATCAGTGTATGGACTGAATGACTGAACCGCGTCATTTCAGAACTCTTTCAGTTAAGGTATTACCCTCTCATGGGGATTTGTTTGTCGGGGGCTTGGCAGCAGATCATGTTTCCAATGGAATTACGTGTGCAATTTCTGACAGCTGCCTGATATTTGCCAAATGACCGGTTGAAGAACTTAGACCAAGCATTCTAAAGGGGCTGGTGTGTGCAGTGTGCTCTGCCTGAACTGGGCAATGCACTACAATTAATTTAGCAAAGGAGCATCTCTCCCAGGCTGGTCTGTACAGGACTACTGTATTTTAAGGGGCAACTTTAACAGACGCTTTGTTGTAGCTAAAGTGCTGCTTCACTTGGTGGGTGGAAAACAAAGAATAAAGACCTTCAGGAAATCACTGACTGAAGAGAAGAAAAAAAAAACACTGAAGGTAAGCATTGTCATTAGATGCAAGGGGTAGTGCTTTGGTTTCTTCAGAATAATACTTTTTCTGTTTGGGCTGCAAAGATTTAAAAAGCAATTGTTTCCATGCAAAGGAAAGATGTTTGCTGGGAGCAGCATGTTGTATTCCAGTAACAGGAGATCTATACCCTCTGCAGGCTATTTTTACACTGGTTAGTAGTAGTACTGTTTAATTATTGATACAAATGTACTCGAATTGCACCAGCATTCCTATCCAAAAAGAAAGTTCAGAACATTATTTTGGTTTGTGCATTATTTGTTCTATACAGATTATACTTCATAACCCTATTATATTACCCTTCATATTACCCTTACCCTATTAAGATTAATGGAATAATGTATGTTTTAAGCATTAAAATAGTCAGACATAAAGCCTGCTTAAACCTTGGATTTACATGTTTTTTCTTTAATGCATGAATGTAGTAATATACACGAAAGTGTTTTCATGTTATTGCATATTAGACATATAACATATACAGTCCCTTTTTTTCAGCCCTAAACCATTTTCATAAAATATGCACCAAAGCATATTAAAATTACAAAAGAAAAAAATGCAGTATTGTTTTGACATAAGAAAACTTATGTTAGCACCACAGAAATACAGTATTTACCAAGACTGTCTGTTCAGATTCACTGCAGTACTTCAGCAGATTTCAATGGCACAGATAACTCTAACAGCGCACGATGTAAAGATGGGGTTGTCAGTGGTGCAGCACATGCCTGAGTCATCACAATACCTGCACTGAAAGCAAATTGAAAGATTCAATGATATCTGATAGTGAGGGAAACATTTTTAATGCAGGTGTTTTCCCATTCCAGTAATAGCTGTACATATTCATTAGACTCCACAGTACAGAGTAACTGTAGTGTATGGATATTTCCTGACCTGAGGAAGATAAATGACACTGTGCACTAAATCACTTTTTTACCTTCTATTAGTTTACTACAGTAGTTACTGAATTAAATGTACAGCTGTATTATCTAGTATTTATGTTATATAGTTGAACTATGGGGTACTGCTAAGGCTATTGTTTTATTTAAAAAATGAAAGGAAATATGTTACAAGTGAGTGACAGTATCAGATATAATAGGTTGGGGTCTGTTGCTGGAGTGTTACAGATCATTCAGCAAAACTGTTGACATCCATCCTTTTAGACAAATGCCCTTGCTGAATATAGCTCTAGTAAAACACACTGGATGAGCAATACCAAAGGGTTGAAAAAAAACAGATTACCAGCGTTATTTCTTGCCCTGTTCTGTAATGACATTTCATAACATATTTCCAGAGGCACAGTGTGGGTTGAAATATAGTATTTGTCTAATGCGTTCAGGGTGTGTCAAGCTATGTCTGGATGTTTGATTGTTTAGCTTCACTGAGCTATATCACAGTGTGCATATACTGCAGCAGGTAGTGGCAGGAGCATGTCTGTTTAGTTCACAGTGTCCGACTGTGTGGAAAAAAGGGCTGACAAAAGGTGGAGGTCAGAAGGTGGTCAGAGTGTGTTCGTCGCAGAGTACAAAGGACTATGTACGTATGTAGTAAACTTGTTCACATTACAGCTTTGATTACATTTGTAGTCTGGTAGTTATATCAGAAGAATTATCTTGTTCTCTAAATTTAGTGGATTAGGCCAGTAAAAACATTAGAGTGATAGTAAATGTGTAACAAGGCAGACTCTGGACACAAACTGGCAACCTCACACAACATAAGCAAGCTTCTTAACATTAACCACTATTCAAAAGAGCCAGGGTCATTTACAAGTGTGGTTTTAGAATTTTTAACTTCACCTCACTGGCAGGGGTCAGAATATGGAACAGCAGTGCCTGTTACACTCCCCTTAACATAGGTAGTCAACTGGGGGCAATCATTGAAATCTGGGTCACATCAGCAATGTAATAAGATGGGGTTAGGCACGAACCGACAACCACACACACCACAAGATAGTGTCTTAACCACTATGCAAAAGAGACAGGCTTGCCTGCAGGTGTGGTTATACAGCCTTTAACCTTATCTCTGACAGGGAACAGAATCTTTAACATCAGGACATCACACAACATTGCCTGTTACACATGTATTAAGGTCACATGCATTTATTGGCATGCCAGTTCTTTATAAATACAGCTAAAGCGCCCCACTTCCCAGTGATGTTTCAGGTCATCAAGCATGTGCAGTGCCATGTGCTTATATTGTAAATAAAACAGAAAGCTAAAATGAATGATCAGAGACATTCCCAGTAGGCAATTTGTTTCTCCTTTGGTTTTTCAGCTGAGGGGTTAGATACAATGCGATTTGTAGGACTGAATTTGCAGTTTTTTGCATGTGTGTTTTTGCCAAAATGTAAATCTTAATAGGAGAGGCCGGGATTCATTTACTTATCAGTTGGGTGGAACTGAAGCTTCAAGATTGATTTGGTCTCCTCCTTAAATCAATTTAATTAAATAACATCATTTTCAGACTAATTTCATCTGGGAAATGTGCACAGCTGGGAGATGACCTTAAAAACCAGAGGTCTGAACTTAAGCATATTTCACACTTGACGTGGTTGGTACAGTATTTTATACAAAGCACTGAAGCACGTGTTGCTGTAAAGATTGAGTAAGCCAGATCCATACCATTCTTCAGAGCAGAAAAAAATATGATGGCACCAGATAGAGGCACTTTTTCATTTTACTCCAGGCTTTAATTAACAATTATATGAAAGAATGCAAATACATGTTGTTGTTTTATGATGCAATAATGAACTAAAATCATATAAAACCTCAATATTGGAGCCTTGGCGCTGACAAAAGTAATTTGTAGTATGATTAAGTGTAGATCAAACCTTGTGTGGCTAGCTAAAGTGCAGTGGTGGTGCCAGTCTCTGTGTTTATATTTCTTTCAGGCACTGAAAAAAAAGCTGAATCATGTCAGTGTGACACATCAACCACAGACAGGGTCGTTACATCATGAATATGTCTTAGTTCTGCTTGACTATGCCACCAGGTATCCAAAAGCAATACCTCTCAGAAACACAGCATCTAAAATGACAGCAAAAAAACTTGTACAAATGTTCACCCAAGTAGGTATACCGAACGAAATACTGACTGACCAAGGGACCCCGTTTGTATCGAACTTGATGAAAGACCTGTGTGATCTTTTAAAAAGCAGACCAATACGCACATCAGTTTATCACCCCCAGACCGAAGGGCTTGTGGAATGTTTTAACAAAAAGTTAAAAAATATGTTAAAGAAAGTAAAAGGACAGAAAAGATTGGGACTTGCTGCTTCCTTATCTCATGTTCACTTTTTGGGAAGTACTGCAATCATCCACAGGGTTTTCCCCATTTGTATTGTTATATGGGCGTCAATCCAGGGGAACTATGGGAGGACTAAACTAATAATGTTAAAAATAGTGTTGAACATGTAATGAATATGGGAGAAAGAATTAACAAAAAAAGCACATCTCGAGAAAGCAGCAAGCAGCACAGTCCTGACAGTACAATAAATAAGCCCAGATCAGGTCATTTCAGCCAAGGGATAGAGTTTTAGTTTTGGTGCTCACTCCAGAAAGTAAATTATTTGCAAGGTGGCAGGGACCTTATGAAATAATCGAAGCGACCCACTTTATTTTACAGATAGATGCCTCCGATGTAGGTCTTGGAGCATTGTTGTCGCAATGTGTGGGTGGAGAAGAACACCCGGTACTGTACCTTAGCTGCAAATTAAACTTTTGACTACAACTGTATATATATATATATATATATATATATATATATATATATATATATATATATATATACTGTATATATGTATATATATAGCAACATTAAAATGTTGTCAGTGAATGTTTAAGACCAATGATTTGTTTTATATCAGCAATTGTTGTTACTGTCATGCGAGTCAGACTTACTGTAGACTTTGATTGGCACTGTAGCATTATTAAGCATAGTTCACCTCAAGCTATTGTGTGTTTTTATATAAAGGGACTGACAAATCCTTTCGGAGCGATTCATTTGTTCATTTTAATTAGTTTTGAAATTGCTACATGCCTAACTTGTCTAATTTTGTTATGCTGCTTTTACTGTTGAAGACAATATTTAATTACCTTCACCTAATATAACAGTTTGAAAACACGCTTTGTGGTTATTTAATCCATAATCTGGGTTTTGGTGCGATATTTTAAAGGGTAATTTCTGGTTCTGAGTTCTGTTACTCTAATTTTGAAATGTAAGTTTCTTTGTATCAGAATCCTTTTGGTATTATCTGTGCCGGTAGAAACCAATAGCTTGTGAAACGGTAACAGCCTGACGGTAAAGTGTATCTGCAAGGACAGCTTTCAGTTCTATGTCATAAGTATGCTCACCATTTAGGCCTTGCAAAACAAATACAATGTGTAACACATACTGATATTGGGCATTAGTCGACTCGTCAGTGACCAATGACAAGCATCCAGACTGTTTTATCAATTCCATAATCTCAAATCAGGGACAAAGCCAAGGGTTTCATGCTCTTATTTACACTGCTAGTTATAGCTATTATACAACATGAGTTTGTCTTTTCTTGTTTTAAGGTCCTGGATTGCAATTTAAAAAATGTGCTGCTTTCGCTCAGTGTTTGACTCCTACCAAATCATCCATTCAGCTCAGTGACAGGTTGCTGTTGCTATGCTCTTAATTGTCTTATTTATTAAGTTTGTTTATCAACACTGTATCATAATAATTTATTACAAGATAATAACAGTTGGCACCCCACTTATCATATTATACAGTATAGTATATACAACATATCATTGTGATACTAGCTATACTGGATAGATTTAAGACTGGTAATATTTTTATTTTAATGTGAATAATAACTACGGTCCATAATTGCTCCAGAATTACTGTAATTAGACCCCATAGTCTTTAAATTTGTACATAGATTATTTACTGGAGAAGTAATTACAGAAGTAACCAGGGGACCAATCAAATGTTACAATGTTATCTGTGTCTGATTGATTGCTGCTCTCTGTTATGGGTCTAAGCTTTTAATAACATAATATACACAACTATACACTTACAACCTATTTTGCTGACAGCATCACTGGTCTTTCATTTTTTCAAATCATGTTTTTAGTTTGTAGTAATCCATTAATATCTTTTGCATTAAGCAAAGGGAGATGTTTACCCAGCTAAAAGGCTGATGCATGCAATCTGTTTGATAATTGGGTTTTGTATCATTTTGTTTTTCACATTCCTTTAGAGGCTGTAATCAACACAAACATGGCTATATAATGGAATGTTATCTTTCAATCCATTTGAACTACGAGGCCATGCCACACTGGTGTGTTGATAGCATTTCTAAATGACTGGTTTAAATGAAGGTTTTAGCTGTTATGTATCACCAATCAAACAGCAGCTATAGCTCTTCAGTACAATACCTCATGAAACAAGTATCAGTCACACGTTTGGGGAGTACAGTAACATTTAACAATAATGTGTACCTGTTAAGGTTCTCTTTCCAGACACGAAAAGTCACGAAATGAGGAAACATTTTATGAGAAAATATGACACACATAATTACATTTAGTTACATTCAAAAAAATGACTATGGCTAATGCATATCATGGAAATCTGAAAGTGCTTCAATTTGTCAAAGTTTTGATTTGGTCCGGGCCTTAGTATAGAAAATCAAAAAAATAATTAAAACACGAGAATAGGGTTTGCCCTTTTTTTACCACTTTTATTATTACATGGCTCACTTTTAAGATAAAAACAGAAAATCAAATTAATTACGAACAAAATAATCTATGGACATAATCTGATTTACTAATTTCTGACAAGTAGTATTCAAAGATTGGTTTATATTGTTCTACTCACTATTAAATGAGCGGAATTTGGGGAAAATGTAGGAAGTACCTGACTATAAAAATGTTTTAATAGTAAATAGAACTCCCATAAAACGTCTTTACCATCTGGTGTGTATTTATTAATTCTAAAGCTTACTATATATACTTATTATGCCAGAACCCTGGTTCCGAGTTAAGGACGGGGCATACACCCTGTCACATTTTGTTCTAAAACTCTGCAAACAGCCTGTAAGGGAATGCTGTAGATTAGATGGTACATTATTGGTATTATTCAAATAAAATAATCTGTTTCATTCATTAGTATTACAGGTATTTGATATAAAAAGGATGGCGTAACCTTAATTTACATTTCTCAATGGCAACTTCACTAGCCTGTCTGCAGTGCACTGACATAATAAAACACATTTTGTATATTACCTTGCCGCATGGCTTTGTGTTGGGAGAGAGCCTTAGACATGGCATTTGTGGGGGTATACAGCTTTAATTCACTTGAGTGTTACTTTAATGTGCCACAAAGTGATTTGAAAAGCGATGAAAATGTATATAAGCAGCATGTGCCCACTTTATGCACAGTTGAGTTTCATTGTGTAAACAAAACAATATCAGATTGATTGTCAGTGCCAATATGGTGTCCCTATTGAGCTGAACGGACTGCAGTTTTTACAGACTCAATAGTAAATCATATTTAAGTACAGTTTGTTTGAAAGACTCACAAATTACCCAGCCACTCAGCAACATTTAGAGTTTTCAGTTCATTAATTCTGCAGGGTCGAAACTATACCGCCCATCAATGATTTAGTTATAAATGTGGCAGTTAAGTCATCAATTATTGATGTCTGGTTCTGGAGTACAATTTCAGTGTCTGTATATAGTTATAGTTGCATTATAGTTCAGTGGCCTAGCCACAGGTGGGCCTGGGGGGGCCATAGCCCATCCAGTTCACACACATGCCCACCAAAATCTGTGCCTATGTGAATGCCAAGTTTAAATACATTTATAAAAAAATATAATAAACGTCAACTGTGCACCCCGAAGGCGGGTGTTTAAGTCAAATAAGAAAAAAAGCAATACAGCTTTTTTGTTTGGGGATTTTTTGTCAAATGAAATGTTTTTTGCAATTATTGTGCACAGTGTGTTTGTTTCTGTAGGTTATATTTGTAGTGTGCAACTACTGTTATAAACTGCAAAAAAAATGTTCGCCTTGCTTCACTCAGCACCATACATTTTCAGTTTTGGCTACTTTGTGCTGTTCAAACCCCAGGGAGATATTTGATGTATTCAGAGTTTTAATTGATTTAAATCATGTTTTTAATGTAAACTGTTTCCTGTGACGTCAGACCTTTGGTACTTGCCCGTCCACCCGAAGTTGGGGCCCACCCAAATTTCCATTCCAAGCTACGCCAGTTATAGTTACATGCGGCGATGTGAGTGATTATGAAAAGATATTAGAATACTCAAGAGGCTTGAGTGTAAAAAAGAAAGTCAATTTAATCACAAAACAATATGGACTTTTCAAATCCCAGAGCAGATAAAGAAGCTAATTTTGAAGTGGAATCTTCTAAACATGTAAGTGTGATATACTTAAAATGATATTTTGATGACTTTTTTCTAGTGCTGGTGATTCTTAACTCTAGCTATATACTGGACTGTTATCTTGAAAGCTCTGTGTTTCTAGGGTTGCTACAGGGATATGTGGAGAAAGCAGGAAAGATGAGATAAGAAAACCATTTATATTTGTTCACAAGCCACCTGATAAACCATCCTTGTTGGTGCTATACAACCATGTATTATTTTATGCGTTTTAATCTTACATTTTTTATAACAGTGTGACTACATAATGCTTTTAAAGGCGGGCTTAAATCAATTATTTTTTAAGAGTACAAAAAAGGGATTCAGTCTGGATATTTTAAAACAATTCTGTTGCTGCTCATGAGTGAAGTTCCTGTTTGAAAATACATTTGTTTTGTTGTCTAATTAATTTAATTCAATGAATTCTCAATTAATCAAAAGCCATGGCAGTGCATACTTTGTAATACTTTATCCCTGGAATATTGACTGGGAGTATAATAGCAATCCTAGTCATGTGGAAGAGTCTGATAGTTTGTTTTTCCTTTTTTTGTGCCTGTAAATAAACACACACATTATATCTTCTAAAATGTATCTCACATTTATATACTTTAATGTAACTGCAGGAAAAAATGAATTAATGAAACATGTACAATGAAAATGTGTGTATTTGTGAGTGATAACAGTAAAATAACAAGACATTTTTGAAAACATTGAATTGGAATGTTGGGCTTTTTCTGTGGGTGCTTCACTTTTTACATTAAGAGCAAAATGACTTTTTAGATTTCATTAATGAAAATAACATAAGTATAGTAATAATAATAATAATAATAATAATAATAATAATAATAATAATAATAATAATAATAATAATAATAACAACCATAACATGCACTATGTCAGGTAAAAAATGATCTATGTATGATAAGTTATCCGGAAACTTTACTAGGACAACCCACAGTAAATCAATGCTGTTTTTTTTTGTTTGTTTTTTTGCCAAGAGTTTGGTTTTGTGTCTGTCACAGTGATGTATTTCTTCCATTCATCTGAAACCGCTTCTGCTGTTATCTAAAATACAAACGTGATGTCTGTGACTCCAGATGATCATCCTCACAGCTGAAGCCTTCAGCATATCTTGCATGATGCCACATTTACTCTATGAGTAAGAAATACCACATAGAGGAAAAGTGGTACAGTATTTCTTACATCTACTAGGGGCAGTGTTGCAGGGGAACTATTTAACGATTGCACGCTTATGTACCTGGTGTACTTATACTATAGAGCCTTAACCGCTGGGGTCAGAATCTGTAACAACTGCCTGTTTCCTAAACACATATTTTATGCAACGTATGTTACATTGATGGGTAAGATTTCCTGATATCGTGCAAGTATTTTGATATCAAAGTCTTCAAAAACACAGAAAAATAATAACACAATTGCAATATCAAACATATATAGACGTTAACAGATATTTACATATGAAAAACAATAGCTTACTTTAACTTAGCGGTGCTTTGCTTCACAATATCCATGAAGCAAAACAAGGTCTTGTTATATTGTTTTACTATTCCATCATCAGCCACCTCAAAACCGAAATATTTCTATACTTCACTGCGCACAGACTTGCATTATTTTGAGATCTGTTTTGATGTTTTAAAAGTACATCTCATTTATAATACTGAAAGTTGACATTTTAAAACGACTCTTATTTGAATAAAGTAGACCGAGGGGTGATTCAATCAACCTTTACAGCTCTTATGTATTTACACAGTATGTTTTAAAATAAAAACTTGTTATACATAGTGGTATCCCCAGTGTGTGCCCTGTAAAACCACAGAACAGGGAAATAGCGCAGATCATAAAGGTTATGGGGGCTTGCTTATCCTATCAATTTCTCCACCTTAACTTATTTAAACCTCAAAGAAACTCACCTGGCTGTTTCCAACTCCCTGTTGCAACTTCATCCTCCAACTGCCCAACCTGCTGACCTGGCAGATCAGATCAGTTCCTCTTTCACAGGCGGGTGATTGAGATGCAGGACTAGCGGGCACATCTATAAGCCCTAACATCACACATACACCAAAAAATATCCATGATCCAGACATTGAATTATTGAGGGCTCAAACAATAATCGCAGTGTTGCTTACTAATCAAGAGGCACAGTGCAATAGATAATAAATAAGTGTCTGTCTCAGTCTGGTGCTGACTTGACTGCAGGGTTCCTTCTCCTTTAAGTAGACAGCTTCATCTTCAAAGCATGCCAGGTAAGGTAAGACTGACAGAAATTTACTCCAGACAGCCGCCAATGGACAACAATGACAAAACTGGAGTGAAAAGTGATGAATGAAGCGGCGATTAAAAATGAAATGTATTTTCATAAAGTGACAGATCCTGCTACATCTCTTGTCATGTTATAAGTGACAGGCAGCTTGGCTATGGAAACTGAGTGTATACTGCAGAATACCAAAGAGGGAATGCTTGCTGTACAGCAATTGACTCTGAAGATCAAAGGATCTATTCTGTGTGCTCTCCTCTCAAAATGGTATTTCTTTGGTTGTTTTCAGAACACTTACAAATGATTATAGAAAAATGCTGGAAAACCTTTACCTACAAAATAGGGCTTATTTATCTCTTTTAAATGGATGTATATGTTGTGTGTGTGTAGATATATATAATGTATTATTATACATTATTATTATTATTGCTGTTGTTGCTGTTGTTGTTTTCCAAACAATAAAACATCATATTCATAGAGTGCCTATGAATATAGTCAGATGCAGGCATAACGGTATTGGCATTTCTTGACTAACCTCATTCTTAAGGACATTGGGGTCCAAATCAAAGCAACAATAGAAATCTGAAATGATTTCAGACATGTTAAAGTTGTTATAAAACACGTATTGGTGGCAGTATTGTGTGAACTACCGAAGCACATCTTTGTCCTGAATTTCAGAAGTACACCAGTAGATTGGAATATAAGCAAAGACACATTCGAAGACAATGAGAGTATGTCTAATGTTAAGTCAGTCTTGCTAAAGCCATATGGCTGAAGCTGCATCCACACTGGACGAGAGCGATGTGAGCGCATAGTTTAGATGTCACTGCAGTCGAATAGGATTATCCTTCCACACCAGCAGCGAGCGATGTCACTAAAATAGAACCTGCTTTTATTTTCTTTATCGTCGCGCGATTGGAATGAAACGAACCAATCAGAAGCAAGGTTAACACCCTTGACACACGTCAAACACACGCCTCATAACACGTCACACCTGAAAACAAGTTAATCATTTTATGTACCAGTAGTCATGACTTGCTGGTGGTGCATTTAGTAGCACAGACATTTTCTTTCCGATTATGCAAGTTGCATAAAAATAGGTTTATTAATAAACAAAAATAAACCGGACCATACATGCAGTCTGTATATCCAGCATATAAATGAAAACTGAGCACTTTTGTTGACTTTTAAAAATGACACAAAAAAGGTTCCACATTCACACAACTTGAACATGTGACCTAATTTTAAGCTATGGCTTTTTTTTTGGTTTGTTGTTTGGTTTTATGATAAATAATGCTTTGTTCACTAAATTGTTCTGTGGCACAAATCTGTGACAAGAAGAATGTATTTACATAAGCATAAAGTGAACATATGCATAAAGAGAGTCACCAAACAAACAAAAATATTATCAAGGTCCTACTATTCTATACGTTGTAAAACAAAGCCAGCAACACGTATGTATTCTACGTGACACATCCCAACATTACCAAGCTCATAGTTTGATTATGAGCCATATCTGTTCACCGGACTGTTTTAAAAGGAAAAACTAAATAAAAGTCTTGATCTTGCCATGGCACACAACCTTGTTTTGTGTATAATTATTCATAAGCAAATTAAGTCAGAGACGGCTCAAACACTCACCCATGATCTGATGCGTCAGTCTTTTGACACTTTTGTGATGAAAGACATTGCTGATTTGTACCATGTGACTGATTTGTACCATATCTACTGCATGCTGTACTTTATAATGTACATAGTCTTGTCAGGGCAACTTCTCGCAACCAATAAAGTTCACAATAGACAGTTTTAAGTTAAAAACTCGTGACTGAAGGCATTAAGGATACCAAGATGGAATATACCTTGTTTTTTTGGAAAATATGTAAATGTTTATACGTTGTCTCAGGGGAGACTTCATTATCCGATTAACATCTAATTAACACTTAGCTTTAAATGTGATGTTATTTAATTACATGATGAAAATATAAATCTTGTTAAAAAAAGCGTAACATTCATCCACACTTTAATGACTCACAATTTCAGATGATGATACTTTTGATTTATCTGAGGCAATTAACCTATAACTCTGTTACGGCTGGTTTCACAATCCCTGATTAACACTACTCTTGGAGTACCCAGTGAAGGTATGATAGTCCCAGATTAGGGATTTGTGAAGCCAGCCATTTAATATTTTGAAGTGTAAAATAAACTACTTAGTTTATTGCGACTGCTTGATGGAAATCAGTGGTTTATTAACTCTAGTGTAACGGTTTGTATTTGTTATAATAATTAGAAACCTTGTCTTAAATAGAATCTTCAGTAGAGCCAGTTAATGACACTAGTTCTATTGAACTTCAATTCCCTCAATTTTAAAGTTTGTGTAATTGATTGTTTTAAACAGCAACCTGGCCGAATTGTGTGTGTGTGTCTATGTGTGGCTGAAATCAGCAACAGTGTACATGTTCACACAGGGTGTTACTCAATCATCCAGGGGAATAAAATGCACCAGCCTAGTTTGCATATGCAAATCATAAGACAAATGCAATTAAAAAAAGCCAGTGGTTATCTAGTAGAAAGATTCTAAAGGAATTCATGCATTATTTTTATTTTCTTTTGGGGCATTCGGTAGGAAATTATGTTTTTTGTATGGATTCATTCTTAGAAGATTAGACTATAATTCCCTGCTGAAAAGTTACAGCTGAATGGCATAAGAAAATCCAGTTCTAGAGAAAGTAAAAATGTTGTTTCTTAATTAAAGATTAGAAGCTGTTTCCTAAACTTTTTTTTTTTTTTTTTTGAGATATGACTGTTTAGCAAAAGTGTCACATTTTCTGGCAAGGGTAAAATATATAAAGCTTCTTTTGGTATATATTTATTCTAAGTACAGTACAAAGTCATGTTTGCTTCCTGTTGTTAAATATGAATACTTAGACTTGTGATTTAAATCTGTCATTTAAATCTATCATTTACTGTGTGACCTCACCAAGAACCCTCAAACTGCAGCAAAAACAACATACAACTAGCATCCATCATAAAAAATAAAAGATGTTGATAAGACCTTAGAAATTGCCAATGTGTTAAATGCATTAGATCTAAGATGAAAAAGTAAGTAGAATCTGAAACCTTGCTGAAAAGTATTGTTCTTTGATAATTTTAAATGAATTGATAACTTGAATGCATTTATAATCTTATACAGAACAAACAAAAAACAAGCCAAACATTTAATTTCCTTAAATACATTTACATAGAGATGTTTTAATCATTGAAACATGATATACAATTAAAAAAGCAAGGCAAACTGAAATCAAAGACACACCAGCCTAAATTGTATGATAGATCCATGGGATAGATTGATGGATAGAGCCATGGGAGCTTTAATATCTACAAAATAGACCTAATTGTAATGTCTAATGTCTGGCTGTAAAGTAAGACTACCCCCAACTCAGATACCAACACCACAGCCTGTAACACCTGCTATTCCCTGGAGATTACCCACCTGAGCACTGACCAGACCCAGCTCAGCATGGCTATGGAGAGAGCTGACGAGAGCTGAATCCAAATTGCTATGGCTCCAGGTTGCTGTACTAGGTTGACCATTTCATGCCATGCTGTGCTTTTTTTATCATGGCATACATAGTGGGGCCACTTTATTCGAAACTGATAGTAAATAAAGTAGGCATATCATGAAATGTCACTGTGGTGGCTCACTTAACTGAGAACTATGAAAAGGCACGTCTGCCTTCCCCCGCAAATGGAGCTAGGCTCTTTTAACACAGCAGACAGCATGTTGGTTTTGATCCTCATTGGAAACTTCGGTACAGAAATGCTTTCTGTACCCTCCCAGAATTTCCCTGCATGTAGTATAAAAAGGTTTGAGAGCAGTTAGATATCCATACAAAGGTAGAATAAAAGTATCCTATTCTAAAAGCAGCAGGACTAAGGTTCCAGACAGTTACTACAACTGGGAAATAAAGACTGACTGTGTTGAGCACTATACATTGTTCTACAGTGCATGTTGCTTATACAAAAAATGCCATAAAGGGGAAAAGAGGATTTAAATAAACGGTATGTTACTGACATGTATCTAGTCAAATGATTTGGTAGAACCATATGGAAATGCTTACGGATGGAGACCTCAATTTGAAATGTTACGGTTATTTCTGTGTGTTGTTCACAATTACATGGTGGCTTATGGTACAATGACCATTGTCTTGCAATATAAATATAGGATGTTTTTTTTTTCTAAGTGGATGTTTCTTTTTTTTTTATGTTGCAGCCACAGGAACAAATCTGCAGGTTGGCCCCCACCATCCGGGACCTGGAGCTCTTCACAGGGGCCACCCTATGGATGGGAGATGGCGACAAATAGAGAAGGCAGAGACTGCTACATCAAGTAAGTGGGAGAGAAGCAGCAGCTACAGATGTTTAGAAGCTACTGCAGTATGTAATTATTCCTCACACGTCACTGCCTACCACTTGTGCTCCTGCTGTTGTGTATGTAGCATACTGATGTGTTGCATTGACTGGTGAGGAGAGCAAGGAGGGAAAAAAAGAAACTGCGTTACATTTCGTCAGCTTCAACACTGCTATGCATTTTATAGAAAGCTGTGGAGGAATATCCTGTATATTAGCCGTAACTGTTTTAAAATGAAAACATGTGACTGCCTTGATATAAATGAAATCCAAACATGATGTGAGGTGCTGTATTACTGTAGGAATGCCAACTGAGACTGTAGTGCACTGGATGTTTCACACAGAGTGCCAGGTACAGTAGATAAAATCCTGTTGATGCTGCATTGTGTTGTAGTACTCTGTGTTGGTCCCTGTTGGTTTTTTCATTGATGTTGTTGCTGTTTGTTTTTTGTGTAGTTTTTAAGTTCTCTTGAAGTTTCTATTATTTCTAGTTCTAAAAATAATATTTAGCAGGAATGCAGGAGCTACAACTACTACAAAAAACACTGTATACTGTTATTTAAAGTTAAAGTAATATGTACAGTTTAACTGTGTGTATATATATATATATATATATATATATATATATATATATATATATATATATATATATATATATATATATATATATATATATATATCTCATGAAGGCCATTTGATTTTGGTATTTTGACACATATTTTAAGACTGTATGACATTGCCTTGAAGGTTACATCTGTGATATAATCTGCAGATATGTGCACAAAGTATCTTCATTATTACTGCAGAACTATTTTTGGATCACTACTCGGCAGCCCAGATTATATTTTTAAACGGGAATAGAGCTGACCAAAATGGTTGGACATCTTAGATTATCCCGCAGCTTTTTAGGCCAACAAAACAGTTGAAAAATGGCCCATCCACTGTTAAATTAGGAATAAACAATCAGGATGATCCTCCTTTCAGACCAGGGTGGTGGAATAGAATAAATGCTTTACATATTTTTGTTTTAATCTAAAATGTTATGAGTTTCTGAAAGAAACACCTTCATTTTCTTAATAAAATGTCAGTGAAGCAATGGGCCTCATGCAATTAAAGCTTCTGGCGCACTGGTGTGTCTTTGCTGGATGTTGCAAGAGATCTATTTTCAGTCTAGGAACAGCACAGGACTCAGTCTTGCATGGAAATGGATACTATACTGGTGTACATGTCCCAAATTACTGAGGCAGAATCTTGCTGACTGATTGGGATTTGTGTGACTCAGCAGAGTAACAGAGTCACTCATCCGTTCAAGGTAATTTTCTTGCTTATTCCAAGATGAGCAGATTTTGTTTGCAAAATAAATTAGCCAAGCAGCTACTCTTGGGTTTAATTTCACCATGACAACAGGTCTGAAAAGAATCTCACCTCAATGTGATCTGCTGGTCTGAAATTAAAGGCTTCATAATAATAATAATAATAATAATAATAATAATAATAATATAAGATGCAATGTATACCTGATAATTAGTTTGGAGATGTTCTTGTGACATTTATAACCAGGAGAGTAAAGTTTAGGTAGCAGTGCTGTCTAATATGCTGTTAACTGTTTACTCAGGTTGTATGTCTCACAATGCTGACAACTTAATTTAGTAAACATTGAATTACATTGATTGGGGTTTTGTGTTTTTTTAGTTGGTATTTATTTATTCAAAGCTTTTTCTCTCAATTTCTGGTTGTATTTCTGCCAGGGAGGGCAGTATAGTGGCAGTTGTGAACTCTATAGAGAACCTCGACAGGAAACGCAAGCTAATATTAATGGTGTATTGCATGAGGCAGAAAACTTTTCACAACCTCTGACCTGGTCAGTAAAGTGACAATCTTAATACTCAAGACATATGGGAATATCAATGTAATTAGTCTACATTGCAAAAGGCTTTATAGCGGATTGAAATACAAGTGTGGGTGGGCTCTTGAGATTTAACCAGTTTTCTAATTAAAAATTAAAACAGGAATGAATTGGTATACCAACTGTCCAGCTTGAATTGGTCCTTTACTTTTTGGAACATCTTATTAGTTACTTTCTGTTCCAGTTTGGAATTGTAATTCAGAAATGTTTTGTCCTTTTTTTTTTTTTTAGTGTGCACAATTGACTTCAGTTGGCCTGACAAGAAGTATTCTAAAGCCGGGCTTACACTGCACGATTTTTGCAATCGGGGCACGCAGCGCCACTCACACTAACCGATTGATCTAAGATTTCTCACTGTAGATCGGGGGGTTGCAAGCTACACACACTACACGAGACATCTTGTCGCGTACTGCGCCTATTTTCATTGCAGAATCGTAGACATCATTCGGGAGAATCATGGACTCAAGCGAGGAGGCGACCACTGTTGTCTGTGCATTGTTTTGCACAAAAAAAGAAGAAAACGCGGAGAAGATCCATTTGGACGCGCAGTTGGCTTATGTAGATTTTGCTATTAATATTTCTCTGATATGAAAACATTAAATACTAGAAAAATATTCTCATTAAAAAAATATTTTACTTGCTTCCAAACTGGTTTCACTATGACGGTGCACAAGCATGGCTTTAAGAATTCAAGATTCTTTAAAATCCATTTCTGCCTGGAAGTGAGGTATTTTGCCCCACTCCCACTGTGTGTGAAGAGGTTTCGGCAGCTTTTCCTATTTTGTCCGCAGATAGGATGCTTTTGTTTGGACTTCTACCACTGACAAAAATAATTATAAATACATATTACAGTATAATGCTTCATATTCCTATAACTGAAAGCATGCAGTCATGCATTTTGAATATGTAAGTACTACGTGTGTATAATAGGACCGTGGATATTGCTAATTTCATACTCTGCAAATTCCAGCACGAGAATTTATACTTCAGGGCCATAGACTGCTGCAGAAATGTTCAATATTGTGATAAAAAAAACAAAAACAAAACAACATTTATAACAGTTATAACATTATAGTAATGTCAATATTTATTTCCTTGACGTCTGTGCTCTGAACCGAGTCGAGGTGCATCCAAAATAACAAAATCGAATCTGTTCAAAAAGCGCAACACTCGCTCGTAGTACAAAATATAGATTAAAAGATTGGCGTGGGAGATTGGCCGTCAAGCGATTTTCATCAGAATACCAAATTCTGATGAATAATTTGAAGACTTTTATAAATATTTTGTACTACGAGCAAGTGTTGCGCTTTTGAACAGACTCTACAACTATTGTGGCTACTACAAGTTTGTTAAGGTTTAAATATCCAACAACGTAATCTAATTTCTCTCTATTTCACCACACAGACGCGCACCCCTCCTCCTCGTATTTGATTAGATTAGCAATACAAGCATACAGCAGGGGTCTGAAAGGGATATCGAGTGACTGTAGTCTAGAAATGGATTGCCATAAGATCACACACTACCACACATAGTATCTGCTTCGGCGTTAACAAGTGATAACAATTATTTACTTAGGTACCTGAAGTTCCAAAGCAATTTCCCTCCATCTTTGCTCCTTCAATGAGCGATCATGATAGGAAATGTCACTTATATCAAAGAGACACGGGTATTCCTGCCAGATCTCCAACATCCTTTCCTCTATTTTGAAGCTCCACACCTCGGGGCACAGCCTTTCTCTTCGTCGTCATTGCTGCTAGCTTGTCCTATTGGCTACTGGCAGCATTCGTCAAGAAATCGGCCCGTAGCCCCGCACACATTTCACTAATTGCTTTGTCGGGGATTAAAGTTTTCTGACATGTTAGAAATTTGTCAGGACGTCGTAAGAGCGTCGGGAGATCGCAGACGCCGTTATCGGGGCATCGTAGACCCTCTCACACTTATCGATCGTTTTGTCCCCGACAACCTCATTTTGTCCCAGATTTTAAGAAATTAGTCACCGACTCCTCAGCTCGTCGGCGATCAGCAAAAGTAGTGTAAGCCCGGTTTAAGACATAAATTTCGGTGAGCCTGAGAGCATGGCCGCAGCTAGCTATGAGGACACCGAGGTTGTGTCCTCGGTTGTTTTTTTGCATCGTAAATGCTGATGCTCATGTAAAAATTCTGGTAAAGTACAAGAGACTCCTTAATTTTGTTGGTTTTCCATGTAACATAGATTTGGAGTTTGAATAGTAAATACCAAGCAGTCATATAAATACTGCCAGCTATAGCTTGAAACCTAAGCTTGACCTTGGTAGAATGGCAGCTCTGGTTATGGCCCTACCTATCCAAAGAAACATATTGTCTAAGTGATAATGTTTTACGAACATGCATTACTTATGAATCACCATAAAGATTTTAGTAGTTTGCTGATATTGAGATCTTTCCTTTTAATATATTTTCAGTAGGCAGATATTAATTGAAACAGAAATAAACTTATTCAAAATTGCAAAACAGGAATGTCGTTTCCTTCAGTTGCAATATTTACATTACTGAATTCCAATCCATGGTATGAACAGTTTCTAGAGAAAATCACCCTAAAGCCTGTCCTAATAACAACATATAATCATTTTAACTGTGATTAGAGGAAATATTTATAGGTATCTGATTTTAATTAGGCTGTGATGTTTACTCCATCTATTCAATAACTGATGGGATCTATAATATATTTGCAGTGATTTGAAAAACTGGATCCAGAATTATTACTATCCTGAAACCCAGGAACTTAAAGTATGATTTGTGCTATTTACAAAGCACACTAACCATTTTATTACACAGGCTCCTGCATAAGTTCCTGAACAAATGAAAGCATGCCATATGAGGCTGTGTGGTCCAGTGGTTAAAGAAAAGGGCTCGTAACCAGGAGGTCCCTGGTTCAAATCCCACCTCAGCCACTGACTCATTGTGTGACCCTGAGCAAGTCACTTAACCTCCTTGTGCTCCGTCTTTCGGGTGAGACGTAATTGTAAGTGACTCTGCAGGTGATGCATAGTTCACACACCCTAGTCTCTGTAAGTCGCCTTGGATAAAGGCGTCTGCTAAATAAACAAATAACAAATAATTATAGTACTAGTTTAGCTGTTACAATATATTTTTTTATTTGGTTTTCTACTAAATAAGCACAAAAAAGGTTGTTAAAACATATAGTTGATAGCAATAATAAATGGTAAATTACAAATACAGTCCACACAATAAATTTGACAATTCAGTATTGTATGGACAATAAAATGCTATTCATGAATGGCTCCCTTGTATTTTGCTAAAAATATATTTCATTTCCTTCTGTCCGACATTAGAAGACCTTCTAAATTTAATACAGATACTGTAGAACCCGCCCCCGCCCCAAGGATAAAAAATCTATTAATTTAAAGGTTACCTGTGTAGAATTTTAAAACTATGCTTACAGAATTCACATGGTAATATCGAACAATGCATGTTAAAACCATATATATTAATAATTAAACATGCTGTATTTACTGTAAATCCACCACGTTTAGCTCAGGTTTGCAGTAGTGCTGTGTAGAGCAGAGTATATTGTAGGTGATCTACATTGTATACTGCACTGCTAGTTTATTGTATTTCATTGTACTAAGTTACTGTCTAAAATACTGCATTTTATACAGTGCTTTCTCATTAAAATGTCAGTAAAATTACAGGTACATTATTTAAACAGTTGTAGCAACACGTGGGGACGTAGAAAGCTATGTTTTTCAGAACCCTGCTACTTTGTAAGATGTTAGATGATATTACAGAAACGTTCCAATTTTACTTACCTAATCGTGGCCGTAAGGGTTTACAACAGACGTAATTGGAGTGTTCTACTGGTCTTCTCCGCTTATTTTTTATATCTCCAAGGATGGTTAAATGTAATTATTTGTTAATTGTTTCTATTAAGATTACCTCATAGCCCAAAAGAGATTCCTGTGCTAAAGTTATGCCAACATGCTACCACTAATACTAATTGAATGAAGTTTATTTTTTTAAACTGTGAAAGTTAATATGTGAATCACTACACTGTAACATGAACTTCATAAAAAAAAGTGTTTGATAAAAGATATACAGTAAAATACTTAACTTCAAATCAATACATTTTTCAAAGAAAGGCTATAACTATAACAATACGATATTTGTTATGTATATGAGTATATTTGTATTAAAATATTTTTTAACGGCAGCATTCGATGCTATGATCTTCGGGACTACAAGCTCAGAATGTAATGATTGACCTAAACGGAGAGCTCTGCTTATTGCCACGATTTTATATGTATAAAATGTACAGTATAAACAGTTTAACTTGTTTTGAGATTATTTAGAGAAATCTGTTGTGAAATTGCTAACAATGTACTTTCGATTTAAGGGAATTTGTCCCTTAAATTGGACACATTTTGACCTATGTAGCAATGCTAATCATACCAAATTGGTACTGGCCTAATGCGCATTTCCAAAAATCTAGAAAACTGTAATATGATGACGGTATGATGACATCACAAATCTAGAAAAAGAACGTTCCATTCTGGGTGCCAAAAGTTGTTGTAAACCTAGCCTTTGTAGGTTTGTAGCCAGGTGACTACAAATACACTGAAAGAGTGTTAGTATGGTATTGCACTGATACATCTGACCTGCTAAACATTAACTTAGGGTCGCCATGCCAGAACAAGTCTATTGCTTGAATGATGCTATTATTCTGAGCCTTAATAATCAGCAATTCTGTCCTTATACGAAACGTATGGTTATTATCACAGAAAATCTGTTACACTGGAAATGTAATTTGTCCAAATTTAAACAAAACTGTGGCAGGTGTTTGTGTCCAACCTATGTATGTATATATAGGAGGCAGTGTGGTCCAGTGGTTAAAGTCCAGGACTTGTAACCAGAAGGTCACCGGTTCAAATCCCACCTCTACCACTGACTGACTCACTGTATGACCCTGAGCAAGTCACTTAACCTCCTTGTGCTCCATCCTGCAGATGAGATGTTAAATCAATGTCCTATTGTAAGTGACTCTGCATATAACGCACAGTCCACAGCCTACCTCTGTAAAGCACTTTGTGATGATGGCATACATGTCAACCCCTAAGTGTTGAGACCTCTTCTGAAAAACCTTGTGATTCATGAAAAACCTTAACCTAGAGCACTAGATTTATTTATTTTTTGGGGGGGCGGAGTTGTTGGTAACGGTGACACAGACGGATCAAGAATTTTGCACATGGCTGACAGCTATGCCACTGACCTAGACTTAAGGGCTATGCACACCGGGAGTGAAGCAAACGACACGAATACAGCACGAGTACATAAAAAAAAAATTAAAAACCCACTACTGTAGCTAGTCATGAAAAGAAAATACTGCCTGCTTTTGCTCCTTTTGTGGAGACAAAATAAAATAAATAAGACAAAGAAATTGTCTGGGTACACCACACACACACCACACAAAAAATGACATTTAACAGTGAAGGTTTATATGTGATCTGGTTTAACATGTAAATCATTCAAAAAGAATACATTAAGGTAAAAAAAAAAGTTTTAGACATACCATCAATTTCCAATTGTATTGTTATTGCTTATCATATGGTGTCTTTCTTTGCATTGTCTTTATAACCACTGACACTGGCATCATAAAGAACATTATATTTTTCGACTTTAATAATTAAATTCTCATTGATGTCCATTTCTCTATTATTTCTGTGTTACTTTCTGCGTGAACAAGACAATAACATTCTGACAGCCTCTCCTTTGACTGTCCGAGTAATGAATGACGTGTTGTGTACAGAAACATAGAAGGCTTGGGCAGACAAACCGTCGGTTTGAGACAACAAGGCAATTCTATCTTTGGAGTAAGGGGGGGAGTTTGCGTAGCAGCTACAGGAATATAGAATGGTGATGTACACCTCTTCATGGTGACCCCCCCCCTGAAAAAAAAAAAGATGAAATAATACTCTTGGACAGTTGTATTGGATTTTATTGGATTTACCGCTGTATCATGTATAAAGGGTTTCGCAACCTTGCAAACAATAACAAACTTGAGACACACAAAATTGTGAAACCTTGAGTCTTCACATCCATGTGGTGGTCCACTATGAAAGGCTCTATATAAAAATAAAGGTAGTATAGTGTCGGGTCTCGCGGACCCGCTGAATGGGGCTTGTTGCTGTTGCAGCCTGGTTCCAACCAGGTCCGCTCTTTCCCACCTGCAGACTCCATATAAGCTGCAACCTGCTTGCTGACAGTGAGAGTGCTGAGAGAGTGACAGCAGCAAGAGGTAAAGACTGTTTTCGAGGTAAAACAACGGCACTTATAAGTGCCAATCCATTTCTACAATAAACAGCCTTTCCAGGGCCAAAGAAATCTTTAGAAGTGTTTCCTTTCTTCCCACTGGAACCCACTACACACCACCGCCACATTATTATGTTATTATTATTAAGTATGAATGCACTATAAAGTATAAAAGAAACTAAAACTGTGCTATACAGTACATCTTATTACATTTCTAAAAAGCTTGTTTTGGAAAATAAGACATGCAGTGCTTCGGTTTTGAAACAGAAAAAGATTTCATATTGATATGACATTTCTGTGCCCATTTAAATCAGAACATGGGAGATGAATCAGTAATTTCACCGGATTTCAGCGCCTCTTTAGTTACTTTGAGGGCTTGATCAAATACATTGTGCTCTTCAGAACAGTCATGAACGATTATTTGTTCCTTTTCACAAGCAGTCGGAACTTGCATCAGGATTAAGACGGCAAATTATAAACTGCCTCTTCAGGCTGCACATCTTTAATTAACCAGTGAAATGGTAAAGCACTTGGGATTTATTTTAATGAAAGGTGCTATACAAAATAAATAAATATTATTATTATTATTATTATTATTATTATTATTATTATTATTATTATTATTATTATTAAATGTTGGCACCGGAGTCAGACACACAGGATAGAAAATAAATATAAATTAACAAGAAATAATAATAATAATAATAATAATAATAATAATAATGTTTTTCACTTATGATGACTTTCTGGACAGTCTTAATCAACTGCATCCTTCTGTCAATATCTAGATTCAAGGGAATACAAATGGCTTAGTTGTTATGAGATGCAGCTACACGCCAATATTCAGTAGAGCTGTAGGACCAGAATTATAAACAAGCAATTAGATTTTTAACCTCAAAGCACCAATTTACTTGCAGAAGCAGAAATAAATTAAGGCTGATGTTTGCCAACTGAGGCTAATTTCTTAATAAAAAGTAAAAAAAGAAAAGAAAATGCAGGGTCATCAGATTATAAATTTTAGTAGTAGTATTAAAAGTCTACAACCTACACCAAATGATTTAAAAAAAACACTGTAACATTATAGGAATGCCAATAAGACTAAATCTTTACACAGGAAAATTACACAAATGATAAACCCTTTCATCTGTTCAGGCTTTCAAGATGGCGTGCTTATTACACTTTCATCCAAGCTTCTCTGGATTGAATCATCATCCCAAATGTTGATTAGAGCAAATGTTTCTTCATCACTGCTGTAATTTGGCTCATGGTGTGTCTCAATCAACAGAAATATGGCTAAACAGGATAAACAGAAAATGTTCCTTGTGGAAGTGAAACCTTCACGCAGGTGTGGCTGTTTGTTACTTCGTCCACTATATGAACTCCTATCCTGAGGTGGGTTGCTGCTGACCCGGGTACAACCCACTATGAGGGATTGTGACCTGGGCAGCCAGAATCCAGGTCGGGACTCGGGTAGGAGTGCTAATGTGAAAGGGGTTTTAGTCTCCCATCCAGTTGGTGGTGCTGTATCCTGTTCTCTTACTGCTGTGGTGCTGGAGGTCTTGTTGACTAGTAATAGTTTTTTAGTATGTGTGTTGGCTGGGTGTTCATGGATGTCAAGTCTCAATGTTTACCCGGGAAACTCACGGTTTTTCACAATTTTGAGTCTCACGGCCGTGCAATGGATTGTCAAGTTTGTGCATATTGTTTGCGAGACTGCGAAACCTTTATGATACAGCGGTAAATCCAATACAAATATCCAAGCGTATATATTCCTATAGCTGCTACGCATACTCTCCCCTTACTCCAAAGATAGAATTGCCTTGTTGTCTCAAACTGACGATTTGTCTGCGTGAGCCTCTATGTTTCTGTACACAACACGTCATTAGTCGGACAGAGTCGAAGGAGAGTCTGTCGGACTATCTCACTGTCTCGTTCACGCAGAAATTAACACAGAAATAAAAGAGAAGTGGACATCAATGAGAATTGAATTATTAAATTCGAAAATTGTAATGTTCTTTATGATGTCAGTGTCAGTGGTTGTAAAGACAATACAAAGAAAGATGCCATATGGTAAGCAATAACAATACAATTAGAAATTGATGGTATGTCTATCTCTCTTTAATTCTCCTTAATTTTATTCAAAGTGACGAGGAGTGCCACACACTGGTTTCGTATTTCTGTAAAATGACGCTTCTTTTTTTTTAATAATGTTGACCAATAATAATAATCACATTCAAACACACACTCTAACTGACGATTTTATTAAAACTGAAAATCAATAAAAAGTATATTAAACTAAGTTTCTCAGTGTTTACAAAGAAATATGTGTAGATGTATTGTTTTTGAATGATTTACATGTTAAACCAGATCACATATAAACATGCACTGACTAGGTAGTTTTTTTTTTTTTTTTTTTTAATGTACTCGTGCTGTATTCGTGTCGTTTGCTTCGCTCCCGGTGTGCATAGCCCCTAGCGTCACCAGCTACTAGCCATGTTATATATCAGAAACAATAGTTGATGAGTAAGGGTCAAAATAGAAAACAATAACTGCAACCAATTAATGACGCGTGTTCAAGAATGATTTTATAAGCCCCTATCTAGCTGTCCTTCAAGGGGCACATTTGGAACATTAATAAAAGATTTTGTGATGGATGTCTGTTGGATTTTCAGTTCATCAGGGCGCACTTTATACATGATTGTTTTAAGGTAAGTTTTTGGAGCAGCATACTAAAAAAAAAAAAAAAAAAAAAGCTTAAACCATGTTAATCATTTTAAAATGTGAAACAGGATATGAAGCTCAGTTCAATTTTCGAAGCACTTTGAGAATTCCATGCTTTGATTTAAAACACTTGCCGTTTCTATGAAATCATTTATCTTCAGTATATGCAGTGTGGGCTGATACAATCAGAGAATGGCAATTGGATTTCTCCCCCATTGTTTTAGAATAATTAGTTTTAGGCTTTATCAAATAACAGGTTAGGCAACTGAGTCAGCAATAGTTCATTTAAAACAGTAGAATCCTTTCCTCTTTTTGGCCAGATTATCCTTGCAATGCTGGGACAAGGTCATACTACAGATTTAAAAAAAAAGAAAAACTGAATTGAAAAACACTGGATCAGGAATGAATTCTCTTAGGCCCTGTCCACACTACATAACCGATCTCGAGAACCGTACTCAAAACCGCTCTAATTAATCCAGCTCAAAGCGTCCACACTGAAGTACCGTTTCATGTTTAGTCAGACTTATTACGTCCACACACCATTAGAATAGTTCAGTTACAATTCCCAGCAGCGCAACGAACCGTGGAAATTAATACGATAGTATCCCACCATGCACTGTATTTTATTTTAAAATAATGTGTTATGCCCCATATTAACAGAGGTCCATATTGCATAAATGAAATATAAGAAGTATTGTGGAAAAAGTAAATCCGAACACACACACACACACACAAGTAGGGCTTGAAGTTTTCAGGTTTTATTTTTAATCAGGTGAAGTCCCTTTAAACAAGTTGAGCTGATTCTGTTTTATAATTAAACTCAGAAAAGTTGTTAATTACAAAACAATCTTTGTTTTTACCTTCATATCTTGCCTGAGCCTAATTCTGGTCCTCTTAATTTTATTTCAAGCAGAGCTGACAAATTACGTAATTTGTTCATCCCCGATGCTACTTTTAACTCGCATTTCATTTTTGCAGTCGCCTAATTTAACGTTGTGTTTTTGTTATTTTCCCCACTAATTTAACAGAGCTGTCCTGACAGCTTTTTTGAAGCATAAAAATGAATACCTAGTGCGGAGTGAACACTGATAGCAAGTCCTTCAGGCGCCTGCTCTGAGTATTTCGCCAAACATACCACAAAGCATTTTGGGATATTGGAGGATACACAAAAAATGTAGTTTGGTATTACAGCGTCCACACTCCTGATAAACCGCACTACCTGATGCGATCTAATTAGAACCGGACTTGAGACTACCTCCTGAGGTGGTCTCGAGTCCGGTTCTCGAGTATGGTATTAAATGCTGCGTAGTGTGGACGCAAACCGTATTTAGCACTTTTAAGCCGGCTTAAATGCAACTAATACGGTTTAAAGGCATAGTGTGGACAGGGCCTTAATACATGAATTCTGAAGTCTTGTGAGGTGCAAGCAATCACACCATAGTATGCACCCAACATGGCATCTGTCGTGCTTTACTGCTGTGCTGTACAACTAAGCTGTCAAGCACATTATCACATAGAAATTAAAACTAAGCATAAGGCCATTCTGAATCATTTCCCTTTTTTTTGTCATATTCCTTCCACACAATGCCACATGCTGTAGTAAGAGTGTTGCATTGGTTGCTACCTGTACATATCCCCCAATGGGATTTTAAAATACAACTGAAGACTGTGCAATACAGTTGTACCTTCTGGTGGGTTCCTTTTTCGTTTCGCAATATGAATAACTTATTCTTTTATCATTTCTCAGTTCAAGCTGTGGGTTCGGTCTTACATTTCTATAGATGAAAGCTTGGTAGGTTCTATCTTTTAAATGTCATACAGTAAGTCACAATGTGCATACTGTATGTTTGATGAGGAGACATTCAGGGAGGGTTAAACAGGTGCAGCATGGAAAGTTACAGGAGATTTTCAGTTTCAAGTATAGTGCAAATCGTAGCCAAAGTGCGTCGGTGAAGCCTTAAGTAAAGGGTTTCTTATTTTAAAACAATTCCTAAGGGTTGCAGAGTTTCTTTTTATATTTCTAGCGTTTTCTCTCTACACATCTCAAGGCACCTGTGAAGTCAATTGTAACACTTTGAACTTCTGAAATTCTGAACGCCCCAGTACAATATATTGTATCCACCCCTTTTGTAATTCTCTGAATCTTTCACTGAAGTGGAAACTCAAATCAGAAAAAAAAAACATTGAGATTAGAACTATCCTGTTGCAAATGAAATATCATACATTGGGTTTCTGATTTGAGGTTTAAATCACAAAAAAAGCAGATGCTTATCCTATAAACAGTGAAAGAACACCACTAACAAACATTTTGTGTTGACTTATCCTGCTCATGGTGCAGTTTACTGTAATTTGCTGCCATATAGGTAAAGCACACACTGTGATTCCCATCTGTACTGTTATTTGATCTAAGACGCTTTCTGGATTCCTCAACGCATCAAAACTCACAAAAATGAAAGCCTCGATAAACACAGATTTTTTGTCATCAGTAAAAAGTCTTGTTAATTTCTAAAATAAACATACACTGGAAAACAGAAACTCTAAGCACATAAACTACACATGTATACACACCTGTGTTTTTTTCTGTGAATTGTATTATTATTATTATTATTATTATTATTATTATTATTATTATTATTTATTTCCTAGCAGACACCCTTACCCAGGGCAACATGTATGACTGGAAGCAAAGAGGAGTAATTTCCATTCTGTCCTGCGGTGACAATGGCTTGCTATATAGCATAGACCAAAGACTCTATCTCTGGTACGACTGTATGATTTAACTAGCTTCTGTCTGTGGTGCTGGTAAGAAGCAGTTAAACCCCAGCAAGGCAATCCAAAGGCAAACACGTTATTATTATTGTTTAAAGTCAATTAACTTTGTTTTAAAAAAATCATTTTGTTTCCTTGTTCAGTTACTAGTAGATTGCCTAGTGTGTATTTGGTTTGTAGGCAATGTAAACAAAAAAGATGGAAAGATGTACTTGACATTTAAAAAACCTTTTCTGAAAAGCAAATAGAAACAAGATGAAAACACTTGTTGTTAACAAGTGAATACATTGACCACAGGGTGCAAACTTAATAGGACACAGGCTCTTACACTTTAAAGCATAGCTAAGTGTATTAGAACATAATAAAAGCATTGTAAAGCACAGGGCACCATGGCAAATCACAAATAGGTAAAGTGGTATACCACAGTGAAGTAAATTAACTAGCTGGCCTCTTTATCAGGACCTGCCTATCCAATTGTATTTGGCATCCCCGGAGTTAGAGATGCAATTTAGGTTTATCATGTGAAGAGATGCAGCTGTGGGATTGTGACATGGTAGCGTCATGGCCAAAGCTGTTACCGGCAGGAAGAGAGACTCAAGAAAGCTGCACTGAAGCTATAATTCTATTCCCACACACATTATTTACACAAGCAGAGCTTTTACCCAGCCCCCCCCATGTGACAACACACAGTCACCTCCCCCACTGAAACACTAGCCCCCTCCCATCTTGTCTGTTTTTCTACCTCTGGATTCTTGTGAGTGGGTTGGCGGGCGGGCTGGTCGGGGTTGTGGTGGAGGTGGTCCCCTCACCACCTCCTTCAACCATAGTGGTCCTGGGTCTTCTCTCAGGGGTGCCCACTTAATCCGTTTTGTGACCCTTGGGCTTTTGTAAGGTGGCGCCTGTTTAACCCCAACTCCTCTGCTAGTTTGTCCATAATTTGTATATATATAACTGCAGTCCTGCTCTGGGTCACAAGGGGCACTATTTCATTTCCGACATCATATGTGACAGGGTAGCGTCAAGAGTGTATCAACAAGGTTCTAATAAGTTTGAATAAAATGTCTGGGCAATATATGTACCACAAGCTTGGGAAGAACTTAGTAAACCGAATTACTGTGCAAATACAGGGACCTATAACAAGAACATTGAAAATTGACCCTCATGCTAACCAAATTATGAAAAGCTGGGGAAGTTTCCCTCTGTGAGCCATACACAACCAGTAAAGCTGATTATATATTTCACAATGGTGGTGTGTGCAGAATTCCCAATTGAAAACAAATATATGCATACAAATTAAATAATACCAATTAAATAATGAAGACTAAGAACATAAAAACATAAGAGAGGTTACAAACGAGAAGAGGTCATTTGCACAATCTTGCTCATTTGATTGTTTGTAGCTTATTGATCTCAGAATCTCATCAAGCAGCTTCTTGAAGGATCCCTGGGAGTCAGCTTCAACAACATTACTGGGGAGTTTGTTCCAGACTCAAAAAATTCTCTGTAAAAAAAAAAAAGTGCCTTCTAATTTCTGTTCTGAATGCCCCTTTATCTAATCTCTATTTGTGACCCCTGGTCCTTGTTTCTTTTTTCAGGTCGAAAAACTCCCCTGGGTGGACATTGTCAATACCTTTTAAAATTTTGAATGCTTGAATCAAATCGCCGCTTCGTCTTCTTTGTTCAAGACTGAATAGATTAATTTTTGCCTGCATGTGACTTGCCTTTTAAACCCGGAATAATTCTGGTTGCTCTTCTTTGCACTCTTTCTAGAGCAGCAATATCGTTTTTGTAGCGAGGTGACCAGAACTGAACACAATATTCTAGATGAGGTCTTACTAATGCATTGTAAAGTTTTAACATTACTTCCCTTGATTTAAATTCAACACTTCTCACACTATATCCAAGCATTTTGTTGGCGTTTTTTTTATAGCTTCCGCACATTGTCTAGATGAACACATTTCTGAGTCAACATAAACTCCTAGATCTTTTTCATAGATTTTTTCAATTTTAGTATCACCCATATAGTATTTATAATGGACATTTTTTATTGCCTGTGTGCAGTACCTTACACTTTTCTATATTACATGTCATTTGCCATGTGTCTGCCCAGTTCTGAATGCTGTCAAGATCATTTTGGTTGACCTTTGCTGCTACAACAGTGTTTGCCTCTCCTCCTATTTTTGTGTCATCTGATAATTTAACAAGTTTGCTTACTATAACAGAATCTAAGTCATTAATGTAGATTAGGAAGAGCAGAGGACCTAATACTGATCCCTGTGGTACTCCACTGGTAACCCCACTCAATTTTGAGGTTTCTCCTCTAATCAGTACTTTCTGTTTTCTACATGTTAACCACTCCCTAATCCATGTGCATGCATTTCCTTGAATCCCTACTGCGTTCAGTTTGAGAATTAATCTTTTATGCGGGACTTTCTGGAAATCTAAATAAACTATGTCATATGCTTTGCAATTATTAATTGTTGATGTTGCAGCCTCAAAAAAAATCAAGCAGGTTAGTTAGACAGGTTGATAGTCTTGGGTGCTGAAGAAAACACAATACAACCTCAGGCAATAATCAAAATAAATAACTGGGTGATGTTTGTTTCCCTTGTTCTTTCTAAAAAACACCATTTTATCAAACTACCTTAATAATAACTTAATGTAAAAAAAACAGACATTACATTTTGCTAGATAATGAAACCAGCACTGTATGTGAATTAGAAAAATGTAATCAATAAATAACACAGACAAGATTTGATCAAACTGTGATTTTAAAAAACGCGATTTTTTCAAACTACATTGACTTAATGTTGAACAGATACTACATTTTGCCAGATAATTAAACCAGCAAAATAACACATAAAATATGTTTGGTTCGGAGCCATCCGTTTTCATGTGGTGTGCCATTATTGCGTAAAATGCAACATTCTTTCTTATGAAATAGGTTGTTTTGTCAAGGCTTGTAACATCAAAATATTACCTAATTGTTCCCACAAAGGAAAGTACCGTTACAAAAACAACACTACCAGCATATCCATCTCAATGACTTAAGTCTTAATTTTGACTGCATTATAATTAAGAACCTGGTCTGGTCCCGACTTTGACTATCACTGTCATTGATAACAGCACAAGCAGAGGCATTCTGGAGAACTGAATCCTTCTCAGAGGTGATTGAACTTCATCCAGCTCATCACTATTAACAATGCTGGGGAAAGCAGGTGATTACCTACATCAGTACCGTACACCACCACGATACACAGCAGAGAATTAAGGATCCTTTAGAAATGGTGGTTAATTAAAGATACTGAAAGTTAACAGCGTCTTTTGTATTTCCTTTCTTGCAGTCACATGACCCCGACCTCGTCGTTTGAAGAAGTGCAATTCGAGAGAAACCAGCTCATTCCTCCGGCCCCTCGCAAGGTGGACATGAGAAGAGACCCTGTGTTGGGATTTGGTTTCGTGGCAGGTAGTGAGAAGCCTGTGGTCGTACGCTCTGTCACACCAGGTAACACTGCACTGCAAACAATGTTCAATCCAAAATAAATATAAAGGCTTGGTTATCACTTTTTTACTACTGTAAAATTCATCTGGGCACACACTCGCAAGTATACAGTTAATGCTTTCCACGCTGATGAAAAAAACAGATTCTAATTGAATGACACAGCAGAATCCCTAGCTCAACAATAACATTGAATACAATTGAAATTATTATACTTAAATTATTCTGAAATCTTTCATAATGATATCAAAACGCATTTACATATTCTCTGTTAGGTAAGAAAACACTTCAGACACCCATGGAACTAAATAGTTTCCACGACAACGAAAGAAACAATAGATCATCCATAAAGACTCGATAGATCAGTGGTTCACTGTCATGAAGATCTGTTTTAAAGCATCCAATTTACAGTTTCACATAAATTTGCAGTTTGCAGTTTTCCCATGCTTTTTCTGTGGTTATACTTTGCATTAACGAAACATGGTTTGCCATGTTTTATTAATATTCTTCACCACACCTCTGTGTGCTTTAAAATGCTTATGCATTACCAAGTTTTCACTATGCATTATTACACTTTACTATGCTTTTACTATGGGAAATAAGAGTAAGGAACTGTATTCAGTACACACTAACAGTATACAGGTGTTCACAGGGGACAGTAATTTTACACTGCTTTCCTCAGCACTGGAACCACAGTGGCGACGATAGGAATTTTGCTCAGGTAAGAGGGGGTTTGAGAGCAGTGCCAGGTGTTCCACTTTCTTCAATGTTTGATAAACCCTTTAGCCTAATTCCAGGTGTTCTGGAGGTTATTGTGAAGATATATGCATACTAATCCAGGATCTGGATGATGTCAGCGGAAGTGGATTATTATTATTTATTTCTTAGCAGTTGTTACAAATTATCACAATACAAGGTATCACATTGCAAAATGTCACATTACACAATATCACCTTACAGATAAGAGCAGTTATAAGGTACAGTAAAATCAGTGAAAATATAAGATCAAATTCAGATAAAGGCAAAATAAAGAATACAGTAAATAATTACCTTTAATAGCGAATTTGACAAAGAGCAGTTTGTACTCTCTCAAAGACTCAAAGAAAATAAAACATCCAGGTTTACTGTCAAAAACAGTAGATACTAGATGCTAAAAGAAGAACAACTGAAAGCTGAGACTGATATTTTGGGGAGGGCTCAAGGTTAATTCTTTAATTCATCCTGCCTCCACACATTTATTTAAATGTCCAGACAATGCACCTGAAATAAAATACATTTAAAATTACCGATAAATTAAAAGGAGTATTCAGAAATACATTTTGGCAGTCATATTTTATTCAGCAGACAGAAAATCTATATTTGCTACCATGTTTGGCAGGGCTTAACAGTGCTGTCTCATGCATTCTTCATAGGGCTTACACATGCTTTTAAGAACTGTAGCTACTCTTGACTGAAGCTAGAATTAGAATCAAAATGATTAGCAAAATATTTTAGCTGTTTATATGTTTTAATTGGCATTAATGGTACCACTACAGTAAGGAATTGTACATGTATTACTTATCAATGTGTATTTGTGCACAAGGCAACATTCTTCACAGAATTAAAGTGTAGTTGCTGCTGTTTGGTTTTAAATAGAAAGTGACTTCTAATCATTCGAATATATAAAAAATTCATTAAGCGATAGTGCCTGTCGATGAAGGCTAGACTGGAGTTATGCGTCCCGAGCTATTTGAAAATCCTTTTTCTCATTATTTTCTTTAAAAAAAAAAAAAAAAAAAAAACACTTTAACATCTAGCTGTACCTTGAACTTGTAATGATTTGTCGGGTAACCTTCTGCTGAGAAAGTTTTAGGAAAATAGTTCCAAAAATGTTCGCAAAGGATCACAGACATATAAATAGAGAAAAAAAAATATTATACAAATAACTTTTTTATTTGTCAGACCTGCTCATAGTTTATCTGGATAGTGCCAGATATCTGAAACAATATTACTGAATTGTCTGTGTCTGGGTTTGTTGTTGTTGAAAGATGCTGAGCTCCAGTCGAGCTGACAGGCTGTGATTGGCTGATTAGGCAGTTGCGGGTATAGGTGCAAAGTATTGATTGGCTGGTTTTGGTGGGTAATAAAACAAATTTAGACTATTTATGTCTGTTTAGTATTTGCTGTCCAATAGACATGAACTGAGCTTTCATTACAGCAAGTTAAAATGAAAAAAAAACGATTGATTTTAAATTTGATTCACAGTTGATGCAGTGACGTTCCAGCAGGCTACTGTATTACAAGCCCATAAGAGGTGGAAGCTGATTGGCTGATGACACTGAATCATTTTCTAATATCTGCTAGAAGCCCACAACTGCTGGAAGCTGAATAGCTGACTGTACTGCTACGTTTTTTAAGTTGTAAACAGCAATTCAAGTGCTCTCCCCATCACCAGCTTTTGTAAAACAAGAATGTGGTTAAAAAAAAAAAAAAAAAGTAATAAGGCTGACCATGAAAAAAGATTGCTGTGTTCAGTATATTTTAAAAATATTTTAAAAAGAAGCACACCATCAAAACTGGACTTCAATAAACTTTTCACATTGCTGGTGCTTCAGCATTCCTTCCCGCTTAGAAAGAGAGGGAGATGAGAATTATTTTTTACTAGTTGAATTCCCATTTTAAGATAAAACTACAGGCTGTGCATCATTCCAGATACCCTCTGTATCTACATTTTCAACTGCCAGTGCGTGCCTGAAATTAACTTATCAAAGGGACTTTTATATATAGATGTGGTTTGAGTTGTTTTGTTTAAGGTGTGGTGACCCCAGCGTTGAGTCTATGTTGCCACGGTAGATAGAATGTCCTCTGGTGTTCCGTGATACATGTTGGAATGCCACCATGTCCATTAAAATCTTTCTTTCTCTATTTAACAAGGTTACTCAGTACTTTTTTGGAATACCTGTAATATCAGGTATACTAGTGCAAGTAATCTGACAGTGTCCTGCTTCTTAATTTGCCATATTTATGAGATCATAATAGCGGACGTGAAAGACAACATATTATTATTTGTTTATTTAGCAGACGCCTTTATCCAAGGTGACTTACAGAGACTAGGGTGTGTGAACTATGCATCAGCTGCAGAGTCACTTACAACAACGTCTCACCTGAAAGATGGAGCACAAGGAGGTTAAGTGACTTGCTCAGGGTCACACAACGAGTCAGAGGCTGAGCTGGGATTTGAACCCGGGACCTCCTGGTTGCAAGCCCTTTTCTTTAACCACTGGACCACACAGCCTCCTGTTATTAGTGCCGTTCCCTGCAGCTCCCTAGTGACTCCACATAAACAACAACATCAGAAAATGAATTTAAGGGGGATGCATTTATAACTGTTTCTGTAACCCTAGATAAAGTTTAGCAAACCACTGCTAGACCCATTTGACTCCCTCTGTCCGTCCTTAACTTAGGGTCACTAAGACAGTGACGTGTATATCAATTAGATCTTAGGCTGATCTCTGACCCTATAACTACATTGAAGGTAAAAATGTCTATGATTTTTCTCTGTGCATGTGCTTTTTTTCTGCTGTCAGTAAAATACTTATCTTTCTCTGTGACGCTTTTGATCGATGCAACACTAAACCGTGTTTTTTTTTTTAATTATTTTTTTTCAGGGGGCCCCTCTGAAGGCAAACTTGTACCAGGCGATCAGATCATCATGATAAATGACGAGCCTGTCAGCACAGCTGCTAGGGAGAGAGTCATTGACCTCGTAAGGTAACAGCTTTGCTTCCACCTTTGTTTGGTTTGTGATATTCTGAGCACCATGGCTAAATTACTGGTAAAAAAGCCACTGGGAGACAGACAGTGACTTCTTTGTGATGAATAGATTAGTTTGGCTTTAAGAAGCTTTAGTCATTCTACTCAAATGATGAAGGATTGAAAAAAAAAAAGAAATCTTCAAAGCCACAGTCCAGAGTATCTTTTTTTTGTTGTTGTTGCTGCGTGAACACTTCGACTGCAACCACACATTTTGTTTTGTTGAATGGTACTGCTGAACCACTAGCCTCTTTTGTTTGCTCTACAGTTATTTCACTATATGCGCTGATATGTTGGAAAAGCAGGAACTACAGAATAACTAATAACACCTAAATGCTATCAGAAGAATATAACAGGATGTGGCCATGTTACTAGAAACTATTAGCTAATACATTTCCTATGGCAATATTACTGTACACAAAGATGAACCGAAAGACCAAGAGCTGTTGTCTGTTAATTAGTTTGTTGTAGAGTGGGTAGAAGCAATGATTTATTGGTATTTGAGATAGGTGCCTGTCTGACTAGCCAGAAAAAATCTATACCCCTAACACATGGGTGTCAAACTCCAGTCCTCGAGGGCCGCAGAGTCTTCTGGTTTTCATTCCAACTTAAGCTCTCAATTAACATAATTGATCAAATTATTTTTTGAATTTGACATATTTAATATTTTTTAAGGTCTTTTACAGTTGATGGTTTTAAAAATGCACTTGATTCAAGGTACACCACCTATGAAACATTTTGAGGCCTGAAGAGTAATGTGTCCAGCTAATCAAATAATTAGACCAATTAAGTAACAGAGAGCTCAGGTGGAACGAAAGCCAGAAGACACTGCGGTGCTCCAGGAACTGAGGTTGACACTCCTGCCCTAACAGCAACTGCAACCAGTTTAATCAAGGGCATAGCAGTGTCAACAGGAAACATCTATAACTTTCATTGTTCCTGTTGACCCTACTGGGCCATGTCATGAATCTCTGCTGCCTCTAACTGGTGTTAGGGGATATCCAGCATCCCAAGCATTGGTAACATTACTCCATGAGACAGGAAAGTGCTTCCCTTGTGCAGGGACCTTATACCTTAGGTTGTGCTGAATAACATCAGATTTACATGCTATAACAAACTGTAGGGTATTAGTTCCCCCTTGATATAAGTTCCAGCCTGAGGTTGACATTTAGATGTACTGTAGTTGGTTTTGATTACTTGAGCAGCGTTGGTTAGGGCATTACTGTACAGTTTGGGTTGTTGTGAAGTCGTTTAACAGCATTGTAGAATTACTTTCGAAAATCCAAAGCACTCGAGGACATGGGACCCGAAGTTAAGATTGAAACTATTGGATTATTGAAGCAGGTGTCAGCTGTAGACTTCAAATTCATTGCACACATGGTGCAAAAAATGTTGAGCATACTTCCAAACAAAATGCTTCAGGGAGAAAAAAGCAATCTTCCTTCTGCCGTAGAGGTCGTTCGTTGTGCTTCAGAGTGTATTGTGAAACTGCACTGTGATGCAGTTTTTAACGATCTGCTGAATGACAGCGGTGAAACAACTATGCCATGCAAGAAACAGAGCAAGCACCTTGAAGACTTTGTGGTTGAGGGATTTGTTGGTCAGCCAGGGGGTGAAGCTGATAATGAACATGAGCTCAAGTTTTATGGTGTGCTGGATGCCGTACTAGTTGAACTGTTGGCTCGTTTTAATGAACGTAATACTAAACTAATTGCAGCGCTACAGGCTGCCGACCCCAATAGCCCAACGTTTCTACAACTTGCTAATTTGCAACCCTTAGTTAATTTAATCAAGATGGACATTGTTGAATCTGAATTGCTAGTTGCACGTCAGTTTCTACAGAAGCAGGTTAAATCAAACGAAAATGAAAAGTGGACGACCCAGTCTGTGCTGAAAACGTTTCACAGCACCCTTGAAGCGATGCCAAGTGTTAAGACAGAGCTACGACTTGCTTTGACTTTGGGGGGTTCTACTGCTATGTGTGAAAACTCATTTTCTACCCTTTCCAACGTACTGACAACACACAGAAGGATCATGCTTCACAATCGCAAAGCGCACCTCATACAGTTGGCATACAAGGATTTGACCCTCAGGTTCCGTGGCGAGTGGAAAGAAGTAGTAATGAAAAAGTTCAATGCAAAAGGGAAGCGAAGATTGCAGCTTCATTGATAAGTTATGTTTTACATTTAATCGATCTGCTTTGCTATTATAAATTTTCTGTTGATTTGTTGATTTGCTTATTCAGTTGTTATATGAACAGTTATTTGCTTAGTTAGTCCATTGTAACATTGTACAGGCTTTGTATCAGAAAAACTGGTGACAGAATTGGAAATCACGTGTGACGGGTAAGTGCATTAATTTGTTACATATATATAATGGGGACTGATTTTATTATAAATAAGGGCGGTAAAACGCAACTGAAGTGTATCTGGGTAACATAACAAAACAACAATAAAAACATTCATTAGTCAAAGCAACTTCTGTATAATTAACTGTAACAGATTCTCTTAGCTTAAAACTGTAGGTTGCATAGTTTACCATACACAAAAACAAACAAGAAATACACATTAAGAAATATCTGATTCTGCATCTAAGCTATTCTCCACTAGTATGTGCAACACTAACTCCTATAGAATTACCTGTAAGACACTCTCTAAAATGACTTTCACAATGAATATCACAAGTTAACAAAATTATAATAGGATCTATTTCATAGGTTCCTAAGGGCAAATCACATTGTACTGGATGCAATCAAAAGAAATACCTTAAATATTCCTAAAGCAGTATTTAAACTAACATTTATATGGTAAGATATGTGTTATCTAATCACATACATGCATAGATTTTTACTCTATATCATGGTTCACCTCACTTCTTAGGTAACCCTAGTAAACATTAACCTTATGCAATACTTGGGTGAAGTTTCTGTTATACAGTTAGCATCTTAAGTAAAGCAGTAAGGACTTCTTAAGGCAGCAAGACTGGGCTCCTCCAAGGAGCAATTTGAAGAACATGGTACAGTACCAATAGCTTGGAAGCCATTTCTGACGACAAGGAGCAGTGGTACAACTAAACACCTTGGCAGTCATTTTGAAGACAAATTTTAGTTGCTAAATGTGACAGGATAGCATCATGGCCAAGGCTGGTTACCGACAGGAAGTAAACCCAGAGAAAGAAAGCTGTACTGTTATGCGCAAAGAGCACTTTAATTAACAAAACACAAAATAAACACAAACAAATAAACACGGCACAGGGGCCAAAATAAAAGGTTCAAACAAAATAAGCACATGCATTCTGGGCATTCGTCTTCACTACACAGTTACAAACTCACCACCGAACAAAGGATTTAGCTTCCCTAATATACATGTGGCCATTCCCCAATTAGCACTCAATTACTTAACGTGATTGTTGGCAGGGATAAATTTAACCCCACTCCTGCCAAACTTACATTAAAAACAAATCAATCTTTATTTACACCCCCCCCCCCCACCACCACCACACACACACACACACACACACACACACACACACACACACTCACACACACGGTTTACACATCTGCCACAGTAAAATTCCTGTTGTGTGGGATTTTGGAACATAAGAGGCCAGAGAGAGTGTTTCTGATTGGCTGGTCATATCAGAGTTGACTCTTCCTTTGAAGTCAAGGTGTTAAGCACTGTCTTCTAGTGTCTATATGAATTAAAGAATTATTTTCTTAAAATCCGTGCTTGTGACATTTTAAGGAAATAAAAATTGCCACATCACTGTTCAACACAGGCAGATCAGAGTTTAGTTCGTTTTAGATATTTTAAATGATATCTTATTTTTTACTGATTTTTGTGGTTCAGGATATCTTTATTTAGTCTCTGAGAGGCCAGGAAGTCTGGGTTGTTACCTAATTTGCCAAAATATCTTCCTTTGATATGTCAAGGTTTACATGTTGCTTTAGATTCTGAGTAAATTACCTTGATTAATTGTTGGAAAACCAGTCAGAGTGTCTCAGAATCTGCAGTCTTAAAGTAATAACTCAGATTACTCATCTGTCTGTATTGTTAAAATAAGCCAATGTGACCTACAGGATATAAGAGCTGGGACTAATATTCAGATAGTCAGACAAACACTACCTCAAGTGTGTTCTGAGGCAAAAATAAACATGTTAATATTTGTTTCTGTAGCTTAAAAATGACTGTATAAAAAAGATGTCATCCAAAGGAAGCCTAATGACACCGAAACTACTGTTAATAAAAGTGTTTCTTTTCCTTGTTCATATGGGATACCACATTTAATTTAGTCCTGAGTGTAACTTAAGAACTCATAAAATAATGTATTTGATGAAGCCTAAAAAGGCTTCACCCTTTACAAAAAAATTGGATTTAAACAGGTCTAATCCTAAAACCAGTATAGATTGCCTGCTTGGTTGCCTTTTATTAGGACGGAGTGTGGTTGCTGATTGTTGCAGAAAATGATCGATGCAGCTCTGTTCTATATGACATATCTTTTAATCATGTTGTGCTATTAAATGTCATCTGTCTGTAACATGTAATTAATTCTATCTACAGGATTCGGGGTTATTGCTGTTGTTTAAGTAGGTACCTGTAAAAAGGATTGTGGGTATCCAGTGACATAAGGGAAAGACACAGGAATTAACATTTCAACGTAGAAGGTGTGCCCAAGATTTATTTACAATATTTACAGACTAATGGTAGCAGATGTAGTTACAGGTTGCCGTCGCTAGGGTAACAGCAATGGCTGCACCTAAGGCAGGGTAGAGCAGAGCAAACCACGTGACTGTACCAGCGATGGTACAGTTCACAGGCGCATATACACAAACTGGAGAGTAAACAAAAGACAAACACTCTAAGTAAAACACAGTACACCCTCTAAAACCTAATACACCCTCCATATACTGTGGCAGGATTTAAAATTCCATAACTAAACACTACTCCAATTACCAAAGTGCAATTTGTCAAATTTCCATCACTCATGTGCCACTATGCAAATGCAGTTATTAGTATTCTAAATAACTAAAAGGAAAGGACAATGTATGCTTATAAGAATTAAAAAAAATTTTTTTTTAAAGCACTCGACAAGTAATTACATAACCTTGACCGCTTAATGTACTCCTGTAGGAAGTGTATTTTTACCTCAAGAATAACTGAGCATGGAATGTACATATTTTAAACTGCCCTGATTTGCAGTACAGCTGTTCAATTGGGTTAACCCACTCTGTGATATTTTATGTTCCGTTACCAAACAACCGCTGACCCACCCAATCTCAACAGAAACAACGGGTAGCTGTTCTTCTGAGGCAGCTTCTCATAACTAATTCCTTTGGCTTTGAGAAGATTGTGTAAGGCTTTGTGGCAAAGTGGTTTGCAGTGCGCAGGTATAGAGGTGATGCAGTGATCAGTAATAGCAAGCCAACAACAGTTCAATGGTGAAAAACAAACCTTTATTATTTGCTTAAATAATAATACTGGCTATACACAGCAATGTGTAAAGCGAGTCAAACCACAGGGTTCAGTCCCAAAATAATAATAACACACACTCTAAAACACCTACACAATCACCAGTCCAGCAGTGAGTGCTCCGGGTGCGAGTGGTGTTGTGAATACATGAAACAGTGATAACAGAGGTGCAGCGCAGTCCGGGTTTGATGCTGGCTTAACAGCAACAGCTCCTGGACATTTAGCCGTCTACAATGACAAATAACAACATTTAAATAGACAGACAAGACAACATTTTTTATTCCTCCCGGTTGTTTTGTAACCATAACAGAGGAACAGATTGCTTGGACACATTCCCTGATATGCCTTCAGTCACGCCCCCTTTGGTAGAGAGTGCAATCACGTATTCTCCAGTCCATGACTGACACATCGCCTACCGCATTAAGGCGATGACTTCTGGTATTGTGACTCCGCCCCCTTTCTGGTTGGCCGACTTCCGACTGACCCTGGAGTGAACTGCCGAACCATCCAGTTCTGGGCACACTGTTCCTGTTATACAGTGCCCTCAAAGGTCGGGAGGGAGATTGTTGACTAGGATTCTTTCGCTCTCTGTCACCGGCTTGTGTATCAATTGTCGATACACAATAAGTGGGTTCAAAAGGCATTACTGGGAGAGTACACGGTATGAGGTGTACAGAGCAAAGGGATACTGCAGCTGTTTAGTCTTACTTCCTGTATACCTTACATAAACGTTAACCCCCAGTCAATATACAGGAACCCTAACTGTCGAAATCTAAACGTGCATTAATTCAAACCTGTAATTTAAAAGTGAAGACACACATTTCAAACATAGTATAACCAAAACAAATTACGATTTCTGGTAGCTTCTCTTAATTTTTCTAACTTTACTAGTGTGACAGGATAGCGAGATGGCCAAAGATGTTACCAGCAGGAATTAGAGATTCAGGGACAGAAGTTGCAGTGAAGCACTGTTGCATACTTTATTAAACAAAAACAAAAAAAACACAGGAACAAATAAACAGGCACAAGGGTCAAAATAAAAGGTTAAACAAAATAATTTTGCTATCAGGGTGGGCATTCGCCTTCACTGATCAAGTTCTCCAAAAACAATACTGAAAACACAGCACTCACATACTCTCTCTTCCAGACGAAGGATTTCTCCTTCCTTATACACATGTGGCCACTCCTCAATTAGTACCAATTACCTAATTGGGGAATGGCCACAACTGTAATTGCTGACAGGGATAGATTTAACCCCATCCCTGTCAACCTTACATTCCCACACCCACACTATTTACATCAGCAGGTCTTCTGCCCTACTCCACCAATTTTAAAAGATTAAATGCTGGTCCATTTTTTCAGAAAGAATGATTGTGTTTCTTCAAGCACTTTCAAGAACTAAAAAAAAGAAAGGTTTGTTGAACATATAACAATGACAACGATGCGCTCTGCTGGGACATGCCCACTAGCCAGTCAAGGAACCTGCAATTCCCAGTAAGCAAAACACAGCTGGTAGCACATCACAGGTGGAGCTACAATTTATTGGTTTACCACAGAAGTAAAACTGTAAAATAAGTTGATAGGAAAAAATAAAAACATAAAGGCAGTAACATTTAATTGTATTGTGGTGATTTGCTGTTGATCTATAATCCCCTTAGATTTTTGCCTATATCTATGTGGTAAGGACATGGTGGTCAATATGTTTATGACATACAGTTTGATTTGTTTATTTGGTTGTTTGCTGAAGATTGTAATGAAATAATGAACGTATCAAAAAGGCTTAATCTGGCCTCATCCTTGTAAATGAATAGTTTGTTTGGAGTGGATACCCACTTCTGTGCTTTAATAGCAGCATTCTTGGTTGTGAAGAATTTGTGACATGATATGTGTTTGAGCTGAATGGATATTTTCCCTGAAAGGAATTGATATTGAAAACCACACAATTTGTAAAAACAAATGCACACCTTGTGATTTTTGAAGGTTTTTTTTCCAAAATTGTAATTGACACATTTGTATAGGTAAAAACAGTTATCCCAGTAACTGGTCATTATCCCATGATGCACAGCGGTAACACTTACCAAGGAAGTTGGGAATGATAACCACAGGACACAGCAATATAGTCAATTAGGGACTCAAACTAAATGATCACAGGCACATACTGAACTAACAACAGGCCTTTTTGAGAAGATCTCCAGTTATATTTGGTTTGTTGTCACTTTTTGTTCCAGTCGCAAAATTATTATGATCACTTTTGACCAGATTTATGAAATGTATTGGGATTGCATAAAATTCCAAACTCCTGAATTTGCCAGTTTTATTGACTGTGTAAGATTACCACTTACCGGTGTTCGTTCTTCAATACTCAAACATAAATTGCATTCATGATATGTTGTAAAAGTATGTTCAATTACCGCACAACACCTGTCAATGCTTACTGACCTTAAAATGTTTTATTATTGAAATAAAAAGGATATATAGCTCTGTAATAATATGCTTTGCATTGATGCCTACTCCAATTTTTTTAATTCTTCCTTGTTACATAAATATAATAAATAATGGTTAAAAAAAACAACAACCAAAAAAAAACACATGACTTAAACAGGTGTTTGTTGAGGTTTTACCAACAAACACAATACAGGTTGATTGCTGTTCCCAGTAAAAACAAGTGTTTAATTGAAACAAAGTTTTACCAGTTAGACCCCAATGACTACCTTCTTGTGGGAGAGCAAACCATAAACGTGGGAAGAATTATGTTTATATATATATATATATATATATATATATATATATATATATATATATATATATATATATATATATATACAGTACTGTGCAAAAGTTTTAGGCAGGTGTGAAAAATGCTGTAAAGTAAGAATGCTTTCAAAAATAGACATGTTAATAGATTATATTTATCAATTAACTAAATGCAAAGTGAGTGAACAGAAGAAAAATCTAAATCAAATCCATATTTGGTGTGACAACCCTTTGCCTTCAAAACAGCATCAATTCTTCTCGGTACATTTGCACAAAGTCAGGGATTTTGTAGGCATATAGTCAGGTGTATGATTAAACAATTATACCAAACAGGTGCTAATGATCATCAATTCAATATGTAGGTTGAAACACAATCATTAACTGAAACAGAAACAGCTGTGTAGGAGGAATAAAACTGGGTGAGGAACAGCCAAACTCAGCTAACAAGGTGAGGTTGCTGAAGACAGTTTACTGTCAAAAGTCATACACCATGGCAAGACTGAGCACAGCAACAAGACACAAGGTAGTTATACTGCATCAGCAAGGTCTCTCCCAGGCAGAAATTTCAAGGCAGACAGGGGTTTCCAGATGTGCTGTCCAAGCTCTTTTGAAGAAGCACAAAGAAACGGGCAACGCTTGAGGACCGTGAGACGCAGTGGTCGGCCAAGGAAACTTACTGCAGCAGATGAAAGACACATCATGCTTACTTCCCTTCGCAATCGGAAGATGTCCAGCAGTGCCATCAGCTCAGAACTGGCAGAAAACAGTGGGACCCTGGTACACCCATCTACTGTCCGGAGAAGTCTGGTCAGAAGTGGCCTTCATGGAAGACTTATGGCCAAAAAGCCATACCTCCGGCGTGGAAACAAGGCCAAGCGACTCAACTATGCACGAAAACACAGGAACTGGGGTGCAGAAAAATGGCAGCAGGTGCTCTGGACTGATGAGTCAAAATTTGAAATATTTGGCTGTAGCAGAAGGCAGTTTGTTCGCCGAAGGGCTGGAGAGCGTACACGAATGAGTGTCTGCAGGCAACAGTGAAGCATGGTGGAGGTTCCTTGCAAGTTTGGGGCTGCATTTCTGCAAATGGAGTTGGGGATTTGGTCAGAATTAATGGTCTCCTCAATGCTGAGAAGTACAGGCAGATACTTATCCATCATGCAATACCATCAGGGAGGCATATGATTGGCCCCAAATTTATTCTGTAGCATGACAACAACCCCAAACATACAGTGAAAGTCATTAAGAACTATCTTCAGCGTAAAGAAGAACAAGGAGTCCTGGAAGTGATGGTATGGCCCCCACAGAGCCCTGATCTCAACATCATCGAGTCTGTCTGGGATTACATGAAGAGAGAGAAGCAAATGAGGCTGCCTAAATCCACAGAAGAACTTTGGTTAGTTCTCCAAGATGTTTGGGCCAACCTACCTGCCGAGTTCCTTCAAAAACTGTGTGCAAGTGTACCTAGAAGAATTGATGCTTGATGCTGTTTTGAAGGCAAAGGGTGGTCACACCAAATATGGATTTGATTTAGATTTTTCTTCTGTTCACTCACTTTGCATTTAGTTAATTGATAAATATAATCTATTAACATGTCTATTTTTGAAAGCATTCTTACTTTACAGCATTTTTTCACACCTGCCTAAAACTTTTGCAAAGTACTGTATATATATATATATATATATATATATATAGCACTGTATAGTTAAAAGTGTTTGGTAGTCATCTGTAGACACATGTTTCAATGTACCTTTTATAAGTATGAAAAGTGTAGGCGATTGTCAGGATGTGAGTGGTGTGGGAAGTAAATGTTCAAACAGCAGATATATTTTAAACAATCACGTTTATTTTTGTTAGTATACCACGCTACCAGCTATGGTAAGAGGGGTTTGAAACAGTGGGTTGCAGTCCCAACACAAACAGGTTAAAAAATAATTGTGGCAAGATCTGATTAATTGACGTTTATCAATAGATCGGTGAAAAATGAAATTCATGTATTGTGAATCCTGTAAGCCATAACAATAATACAATGACAAACTCACCATTAAGACATAAACGGTCATATTTTCAGATTTTATTAAGTAAATCCTTAAATCCTGTTTTTATGAAAAGAAAAAAACTTCAATGTTAATGTAACAAAATGACAAACTTGAGTGCTTAAGTGACCTTGAATTATTTTATTACTTTGATATCAAATAAAATAGTGGGCCAAAGACATTTGTCAAGTTTTATTATAGTTGGAAATACACTGGCTTCCGGCACTAAGATTCTTCCACTAATCACATTAGCGACAGCTTGTTGGCTGAAATCAGCAAGTACTATTTCAGTCAGGCTTTCAGTTAATTTAATAAACGACAACATCAACTTACGACCTTGGAAAGCATAAGGCTGAACTTTTCTGAGAATCCGTCACTTATCAAAAGTGGAGTAAAACAAAGGATGCCACCGCTGTTATGGCTCTCAGCTAGGCTGAGAAGTTGGAATTCTGGCAGAATGGCATGGTTGTCTAACAACCCCTCTAGTGGCAGGTAAGAGTTACTCCAAGAACTACCAGCTACTGTACATTGTACTCTGTGCTCCACTATTGGAACTGCTGTGATTAATAGACTCTGAGGCAGGAGGTATCTGATTTGTGTACAGTTCCAGTCCACAGCCACTTCAAATATTAGACCTAAACTCCTCTATGCAGTAGTTAAAAGTGGTGCGGCGCCAAGATGTACTGTATGTGTATGTATGTATGATTCATTTTCACCCTTTCAGGTCTCTTTGTTAGAAAACAAACATAGCAGAATATATATATATATATATATATATATATATATATATATATATATATATATATATATATATATATATATATATATTCCTTTTGAGGGACAGAGACAGTGGGCCATTATTCACTTAAGCATTTTTTTTATTTTTATCTAAAATTAAAAGAAAATGTCAAAATGGCAGATTAGCACAGGGATAAATGACTTAATGGTATTTGTAAAAAAGCTTCACAGCTGGTTTCATGAATTAACAGTAATGTCTGATCTATACCAGTAATAGTAACAGTGATTAAATTCTGTTCTTGTCTTACAGAGAACCATTAATTTGTAATTATGTTATTATTAACTGGGGCATCTAAAAATAGATTATTTTTTCTGAAAGTGAGGCTTATGTAATTCATTTTTTTTAAAGCGCCTGCTTGTATTGGGAATAGTCTACTTTTATTAGAACATTCATAAAAAATGAACTTATACAGGGCTCTATCCAAAAAACAAGCATGTTTCTAAGTTTTTATAATTTTTCTCAAAAGATGCCTTTTCCTGGCTTTGAGCTTGTCTGGGGTGCCTGAACATGTTAAATTGCAACCTTTCAGTTCTGTCAGCCCCATGAAGACGGGACTCCTGTGGGACCCACGGATTCACGCGGTACGGGAAAAAAATGGTGTCAAATTTTCCGGGATAGGATGGTGCAAGAATGGGCGGGATCGGGAAATTAAAAAAAAAATTTAAAAAAACTCTCAGGACGGGCAAGAACGGGATTTAAGCTTCCGGGAATGAGAAGAAACGGGAATACTCTGCCACCAGCAGACAGGAAGAGTGTTTTTTTGCTCTTTAAAGTCATAAAAGAGCCGATGACATGGAACTTGACTGTTACCATAAACATACAAAATAATATTAACAGGTCTCACTTGAACATATAGTCACATTCATTTTACCAAATTATGTTTAATCGTGCTACAATGAATCAAATAATACCTGGAAATACAGAGGGCGATCTCCATTTCCTGGTTTGGGGCCAGGAGACTGTGACGTCACAGAGGGAGATACCCGCAGGCTACTTGCATCTGCCAGTATGGATGACAGCGACAGTGAAAGTGATTGTAGCCTAATTTTGTCAGTTTCAGACACCTCTTATGAATGTGAATTTTGTAGTGATGGATCTGATGTAGAGAGAGAAAACAGGGATTGTCTCCTGTATCAATTCGAGTCGTATGCCTCCGAATCAGAAGGTTCAAACTCGGAGAGAGACTCCGACAACACCAACGCGGACGGACCGGAGTGACAGCAGATGTCCGCGGAGAATCAGCGTCTTGGCAACACGGAATGGTTAATAAAAACCCTTACGTTTAACATAGATTGATACTTAAAATATTTCATATTGTCCGTAATTGTATAGTTATGTCAGTCCTTTAGTTAACAATATTGATACATAAATTATTGATACTAGCAGAATAACCAAACACTATAGATTGCTACTGGCATGTACTTAACATATCTCTCTTTATATACATATGTACAGTATATTAAGGATGTGCACATTTTCGGTTTTTATGATTATTACCCATAATCATAATTCAGAGATGTCAAAGGCTATGATTTGGCTTCAGCAGTACTATTTTTTGGAGGTACTGCTTCAGCGCTACGTTGAAGGGGTATGTATAATACTACGATTTTTAATAAAAAAAATACATTATGGATACTCCCTGAACGTTTATGAAATATTATTTCAATACCATGTTTGTTTGTCTTTTTTTTTTTTTTTTAAATTAATGGTTCGTAATACTGTAGTTCACTGACAGTTTATTGTGGCATTGACATACTAAAATCTCTGAGCCGGGTTGCTTAGTGACTGGTTTAGAAACTGAAACTGCCACACAAAACTCTAAACAGTTGTTTTTATATTACCAAATTTATATATTACATCGTTATATTGCACATTGTGCTTATAAACACCCTGTGCTTGCACTGTACTTTTTTTCTAAAAAAACAAAAATTAAAAACAAATTACTAGTAGTATACCAGCAGTGTTTAAAGCAAAACCCTATAAACCCTAATTTTATACATGAATACGAAAATATCTGTACCTCCAAATAATAGTTGATCTCTGTATATCACGGGATGGGATGGGACAGGAATTTAAAAAAAAAAAAGTTACAGGACGGGAAAAATTGGGACAGGATTGGAAATGATGACTCTTTCATGGGATGGGATGGGACAGGAACATTTTTGACAGGACAGGATGGGACAGGACTGAAGTTTCATTCCCGTGTCACTCTCTACCACACACTATTACAAAGTGTGGCAAGCAGACTTCAAAATTAACATTGTATGGAAGGAAGAAGGTTATTCTGTCCCAGCATTTAAAATAGTCCAAATCAGCTCAAAGGAAGTTAATTCTGTGTATTGTGTCACTGATGGTGAGTAGTGATTGAGAAGTGACGTCACACACACAGGTATTTTATGGTTTAACCAACAATGGTTTAATACGTTGATCAAAGTGTGTAATGCAGTACAACAACAATTGTGACGAAAGTGCAATTCAAATGGTAGTGTTCCATGTTCCACTGTGATGTGCTGTGCAGGTTTGTAGCGTAATGGCAAAGATGCTGGTGAAAGTGCTGAGTGGAAGTCTCAGCTCCAGTTCCCTCTTTGTCTTGCTGCGCTGGTATCCTGAAACAAACAAACAAACAAACAAAACCACGGCGTTGTCTTGCACCAAATAGGTTCCAACATAAGGGGCTGAACTGCAGTTGCTGCACCCCTAATATACTACTAAATCCCACCCACACAATCAGCACGTTGCCACGTTCTATCCAATCGGCGAATAACACAGTGCTGATTGCAAAGATGGAATTCAGCTGTATGACAGCTTCACCGGGGTTGAAGATCAGCACATCCTGTGAAGAGCGTATTGTTTCCCTTACACAGCGCCTTCTCTGGTTGGGAGGGAGATTTACAGTTCAGATTCATTCTCTCCCTGCCACAATCCTTAAGAGAAAGTAGTGGGGTTCTGACAAATATAGTGTTATACATCCCCACGTGTTGCTACAACTGTTTAAATAACATACCTGTCATTTTTCTCTTCATTGTTAACATTCTGACAACTTTTTACACTTTACAACTTTAAAGTCTGTTCAAAGCTCTTTTTAAAATGACCGCTCTAGTTCACTGGGGTTTGAGACCTGTCCTCTAGTCTAAATCACAGCAGGAAGAGTGATAAAAAAACAAAAAACAAAAAACATAACAACAAGTGCTCTGGCTTTTCTTTTCCGTACCACATCATGGATCATTATTACTGTGTTATCTGTCTGACAATGTGGGCAATAATCCTTACAGTATCAGTGCACTAGAGCGGCCATTTTGAAAAGAGCTTTGAAACGCTTATGTGTAAAAAGTTGTCAGGATATTAACAATTACAATACAAATTACAAGTACGTTATTTAAACAGTTGTAGCAATTGTTGACGACTGTAAGTCGCCCTAGATAAGGGCGTCTGCTAAGAAATAAATAATAATAATAATAATTGTAGTAACACATGGGAACGTATAACGCTACATTTTTCTGAACCCCACTACTTACACTTTAAATTTGGCATAACCGGCTTTGGATTTATCACAGTACAGTGGACTTCCAGTTCTGGGACTGCATGCAAACCTGGGCTGTCAGGGCACCAAGCTTCCTTAGTCGCGCAGTAGGACATACCTTTATGCATGCCTTTTGCCACTCTTCAACAATCACTTTCAAACTTTCAAAATGGTATTGAAACAAACAACAACATCATAGGATAATGAGTTAATAATACTGACAACAGCATACGACACGTACTTACAGGCTTGCTCTTTATTTGAATGGTAAGATGTTCGTCATTGAATCGTGTGGTTTGCAGTTTGCGTCCAGCCCTTGCCTTTGTATTGAATTCAATGGGCTGAGATGCCAATTCATTACAAGTTACATAAGTTGAAGTGTATATTTTTTATAGATATTTTTTTTTCCCTTTACATTCTTAATAACTGCAGTTGTGTTCTCTTTTTTAATTAACAATTGGAATACATGTTATCATTAGGGGTTCGCTAACATCAGTTTTATTCTCTTATCTTGAAATAAACATGAACATTGACAGAAAAATCAATCAGGAACGTTTGACTTCAGCTAAATATAGTAGTGCTGATGATTCTGCATTTCAATGTGTATTTCTTTCCAATCTGAAACCTTAACCTTTTGCCTCCCGGTACCTATGAACATGGTTATTCATTGATCACTTCTAGATATCTTGTCTTTCTCTTTACATGTTTTAATAAATCCACTGCTGCTGTCACCATTTTCTCTCCCAGTATCTCATGCTGACTTCATATTTTCAGTGTTACTAATCAACAATGACTGTTTTGTGGCAATCATGTTATAAAGTTGCCACAGTGTCAAAGCCTATCGCACAGACAATTTCAGGTTCTGACTTCATATTTGCAGGGTTATATAAACACCGCAATTGACATAGGCCCCGACCAACTGTAATATGACTGCCATATTGATTTTTTAGTTTTTTGGGTACAGAAACAGTAATACACAGTAATAAACAGTAATTTGATAATTTATCTCATACCCTCCAACTATACTGATTTAGCTGGTACAATACCGTCTGTCTTTGGTACCGGATCCTAACAACTTGATAGTTTATACAGAATCCACGCTGTCCCGAGTAGGCTGACAGTGACTATGTTGATCATACTAGTGCTAAGCCTCAACTGAAGCATCTTATTTAGACTGCATTTGTTCAGTTCACAAAAAAAAAACTGTTGTAAGTGATAACACTATTCATTAAAGAGTAAGTAGCTTCAAATATAATTTATTTTTTCTTTTACATTTACATTATTATTTTATGCTGTTTGCAATCAAAATGTTCTGGGCAATATTTCTCCAATAAAAACACTAAACCATAAATAATAAATATTTTTTTATACATGATATCAACCACAACACACGTGGAACTGCTTCTAGTGAATCATAACTTAGATGAAATAATCAATTGTTGCTGACCCAAAGTCAATATGAATGAATGCAGCTACGTACAATGACTTTAATATTTTTATAACCTTGAATGTAGGTTAAGCAATGGTATGTCTTTTCCCAAGCTGTGTTGCTCTTAAAGTCAACAGATTGTTATGTAGATCATGCCTACCACACGTCCTTTGAGTATTGCATTTTAATACATGTCCTTGGAATGAAGAACTCAGTCATGCAAATATGAGTTGTTTATGCATACCAATGAGTATTGTGCACTTTATTTTGAATACTGCATTATGTAAATACTTAGGGATGCACACCGATTGACCACGAAGAAACATAATGGTGTTTGTCTAGCAATGGTCACAGAAAAGGCTATTTAAATGTGATCAGGTACTTAAAAAAAATAATAATAATAATCATTGGCCGGGAATCTTACTAGATAATTCCCATTGCTAGAAGTTATTTATGGATTTTATGAAATTGACTTTTCCATATATGCTTTATTTGTTACAACAGGAAAATGTTTTGGTGGTGCCAAACCTTTTTGTATACAGACTCAAAACCAATTGTTTTAGCTACTCGAAACAGGGTTTTATTTTTTGTACATGCTTATGTAATCATTTTGGAATCTGTTCCGCCGCATTGCTAAGCAGATGGAGAGCTTGATGTCCTTTTTCAGCCAGTTTCTGTAATTTCTGCCCCTTCTAAAACTGTGATTTTGTATAGAGATGTTCCTGTTAATACATCACAGTTGCAGAGGGGACAGAAATTGTGGCTGCACACCCCTAGTGGTCGTTTTTCACTTCAGTAATTCAGCAGTATTTTTTTTTTCCTGTAATAATTAACAAGCATGGTAAATAATGATCTAAGCATAAACAAAGAGCATGTGATGTTGTTGATAACAGAATGGGATAGAAATGTGATCATTTTGAAGGATAATAATTCTAATTCAAGTTCTCTAACATCCAATGTATTAAACAGAGACTGCTGCATATTATATACTGGTGCAGTAAAGTTCATTGGCATCAAGGACATTGCAGTGCAAAGACAGTCCCCAGTACTGCAGCAGGTTGACTAAAATACAATGACACCTTGCAATACTGCAGTTCTGTTATGAGCAGGTATTTGTTCCCCATGGGAACAGTTCTCAAGACTGTTGACAGCAAAGACAGTCTGTTTTGAGCTTGCCCAATGATGTCCTTTGACTTCCTGTTATCTAGGCATCATGACCCTCACTGAACCATGTGACATGGGATTAAAAGGGCATTCTAAAGGCTGCTTGGAGATCTAGAGACAAACTACAGTAGCCCTGCAGGATTAAATATGTAGAGATGCAGTCAGCAACCAATTTCCTAATTGAATATAGTAGAGATAATATTCAACAGTTATCAATGCATTCACAACACTTTAGTATTCAAAAGCAAGAAGCACACAGGGTAAATTCTCAAAAGCCTTCAAATACAACTGTAATATCATATATGCATTTAGAAAACTATAATTATATTATTGACATGCAGGGATTTCATTCAAATTTTTTTCTTTTCTTGTCACAAAACAAATACAAATGTAAGACCTTTACTGCAACGTTACTGAGCAGCTAACTATGTGAGGCCCAAGGGCGAATAATTGATTTGTGTTCTGCTGCTCCTCGCTTGTCTGGACTCTTCCCCAGCCTCTTCCCCAGCCTCTCCACTCTTATTTGAACCACCCCCCACACGTTTGCTCTTTGTGGACAGGCACTCTGACCTCTCATGAGATGGATATCAGATTGCATTGTGCAACACCCTGGACTGCATCATATTCTATGTGGCATGTACAATATTTACGTTATTATTATGCATTGCTGCAAACAGAGTTATCCCTAATGCTTTCTATGAAGTTAGGAGTATGACATGATTTCAAATTCCAGCAGTGTTAATTCTAATTACTTTTTGATATGGCAGAGATAATTTGCTTGTAAATTATCTAAAAGTATACATGTAGCTCATCACTGAATGACACAATGTCAAGGTTTGCTCATTGTCAGACATTGCACTAAATTGACGAAGTGAATAACTTGTCGAGAAAATTGTTTAGGTATTGCCAACGGCATATGTTGGATGTAGTACAGAGTTACTCCTTAGGTCTGATGGAGTCAAATTGATCCAGGCAAGCATCCATTAGCTTTGCAGGTAACACAGGCAAGACAATTTTTGTACTGTTAAAATGGAAGGCGAACAATAACAATAGCATTTAAAAACCAAATTGCTTTGTTTTTAAATGCTGTTTCTAATGTATCTTTTTAATGTATCTTTTAATATATCTGATGTAATTTTATTAACAATTGCTGATGTATGTTATGCTATGTACAGCACTTTGAGATGTTTTACAGGAAAGGTGCTATATAAAAATGTGATTGATTGATTGAGTAGTATGGCATTTCTGACTGAAATTGTTCTCACTCCTGGACATTGTAACAGGAGATACATGCAGGTGTCAAATTCAAGTTCTGTCTAAATAAGAGAGAATTTTGGTACTGTAGCTTCTTATGTAGATTACAATTAACTATACGGGTAGTGAAGAAATGATACCCGTTTATTTTCTGTGTTGGATTGACTTTCAACCCAATTTCCATATACACGTCACATACGTAGAACTTTTATATATGTTTTCCGGTTGTCCTATGATAATGCAAATTTGTGAACCTACCCTCGAAGTAAAGGAATGATGACATTTTTACTGCTTGAAATCAAATCGTTTCTAATTGACAGTTGCAAAACTACAAAATAAAGCATAAATACATTGGTACAATTGGGAATTTCAATGTGTTTAAAATCCTTGTGTTTTTTTTTTTTTCTTCAGGAGCTGCAAAGAATCAATCGTATTAACAGTTGTTCAGCCATACCCAGTAAGTATTTACAGATTCTTCTGCAGAGTATTTTTTATCAAAATGACAATTGATACCAATACCTGCAAGTTTTGTTGTGAAGAGATGGATTAAAATCATCTGTTTTGCAGGTGTTGATACTGTATACTGTATATAATTGACTGTTTGGAATGTAGCCTTTTGTAGTAGAAGCACTGATACAGAAATATTCACATCAAGTATGTCTTCATTTGCACCATTGTTACCTTTACATTTATAGCAGTTTGGATTATGCGTGGATCCCACCTAAACCGTGGATAATCCCCATGAACTTCAATCCAAACTAGGTGAACTCCCTCCAAGTATTCTCCATCCTCATTATGAAACTCTGTTAGGCCTTGTTTCCATGTGAGTACTTAGGATGCTCATGACCGTGCTGCCACCTGTGCTCCATGATTGGTACTGGTTTGCAAACCCACATCATACTTGTGTAGATTCTGATCGCCTAAGGAAAAAACGCCACCAGTCTTCATTTACATAACGAGGTAAAGACTGGTCTTCTGATGCACTTCCTCCCAATGTAGTTCCATAGGGGGCAGGAGAGGACAATTGACAGAACAGTGTGTTAGACAAACACGGTTTGAGAATGGATGAATTGAGTGGAAACAAGGCATTGTAGCACTATCCCTGACATGAGACCTCGTTAAACCCCTTTGACAATGTCCCTCATTGAAACACACAACTCGTTATAACACAAAACTCAGGCTCTCAGGGACAGTGTTATAATGAGGATGGAGTGTATTAAGGAACATGAGGTTGATACCATTAGCCTGGGTAACAGGAATGAATTAACTAAAATGAATCAGCTGAAGAAGTATTGGAATACATACAAGTATGTTAACTGTGATTGATATTAGTATGTAACACAGAGCCTAGGTTAATCAGCATGACACAGCCAAATCAAATTCTTATACTTAGAGTAGCACTGTATAAAAATACATTTTTTGCTTTAATAATGTATGAAAGACTTGTTGGCGTATATTCTTGCTTACGACAGGGGGCCTGCTGCATGCACTGCACAGTTAAATTAAGTACCACTGAAAGGCCAGTCTGCACTCCATCAAATCTTTCTGTTTATGCCACTTTACCGAATTCTAGTACATTTTACATGCATAACTAATGATCGGCTCTTCAGATTACCCAGTTTTATTAGCATTCATTTGCACTAATGATGTTACAGACTGTCTTGGGAGCAAAGTTTGTAAGAGTCTGTATTTTTTTATTTCAGAAATTGCTTCAGCTATATAAAATAATTCAAATGTATTTCAAAAGCAATGGTAGCATTTTTCCCCACTGGATTTCATCAACTCCAGTCTAGTATCTACGATTCTAATTGTTCCCATTAATCTCACACAGTTTGTTACTGATGAAGTGTTATTGGCTGTGATAATCCCCAGTGGGAGGACACTTCCGCTCATATGTGTAGCAGTTTCTTGTACTGGTAATCATATAGACTCTTAAGCCGGATATCATTCATAATTTAAAGCAATAGAAAAAACTGTAATTCTGAAAAGTCAGCACTGCGCCCAAGGGAGGCATGTGTTTTGCAGTCTCCTCACACGCGTTCTCACATGCACACAGAGGTTGGTGCAGAGAATTGCAATTGCAAATATTGCCAGTGTTGATAGTGACTCCCTTTTGATGTGAACTCACTTTTCATTTTCAAAATTCTCTGGTAATTGAACATGAAGGCCAGCTACTATAGCTGTTGTGCTTATCAAAACAAAGTGGAGACTTTACCATATTAAACAAGGGAGTTTGTAAAGGAAAAAATGGTGCAAATGCACACTTTGAAAATAAATGTATTGTGAAACATATTGTAGATCTTTAGGCTGCAACAACTACAGCACTTACCACACATCCTGGTAGATTAATTAAAACCTCATTAGCTAGCATCCCGTAATGCCATATAAAGTATTTGAACATACAATGATTCCACAAAGAACAATTTCTGCAAGTAAAGCATTTGCAAAAAATGTTTTCGATATCTTCCCTTGCATGGAAGCCTCTTAATGGTCTTGTGAACATAGTAAGATGCCTGTAAATAGTATTTATCATGGCGTTTTGCTGTTATACAGCTTTTCATTATAAGATATGGGCAAATAGTAATGGAAAATTGTATTCGCTAAACTAAAAAATAGATGCATGCAATAGAGGCAGATAGATTTTTAGGCATACACTTTACCAGGACAAATCTGCTGCATACTGGTTCTTTATGTTCTTTTCAGTCTCCCAAATCAGCTTTCATCAGTGCTGCAAAAAAGGCCAGGTTAAAGTCAAACCCTGTCAAAGTGCGCTTCTCTGAGGAGGTCATTATAAACGGTCAGGTCCCAGTAAGTAGAATCCCACATCTATATTTAATGATCTGCATGAATATGTATGAAATCATAAAATTGTATGAAATTAAGCTTCTTTTTTATTTTTTTAGGCTGTGCTGGGATATATTTAATTTAAGCACGATATGATCAGAAAATGGTCATTTTTATTTCATCGTATCATATCTCAGTTATGCTCTGTGTGATGCATGCAATTTATTCATAGGTTATTCTTTCCATGTTTTTATTTACTAACGTAAATCCTGTTCACTGGCATGCAAAATGAAAGACAGCACAAATGAATGTGTTATCAAATCTTAATGTTATGCTAATCAACAAAGTCATGTGCATAGTGCAAGGGTCCAGGCTTGAAATGTACATTTTCCCAGTGCTTTTTCACACCTTAGATTTGCATGATGTTAGCTTTCTGGGATAAATTGCTTCAAAACAGCTTGCCCAGTACTGTCAGTAGCCAGTGATTCAGTGGTGACTGTGCAGGGGAAAAATGGTTATTACAGGTTAAACTGTAGAAGTGAAGCAACATACCTTTAAATTCTATTTTATTTTCTACTTTATAACAGTTTAGTTGATACACGTTGGGTTTTATTTTAATGATCTAAACAGTGTTGGATCTAAATATTGCCAGCCATTAAATCATTTAAACCTATTGGTGTTTTTCCCAAGAAGTTATTTATTGAACACAATAAAAAGAACAGTGGCATGAAGTCTGCTAGTTTACGTTTTAAGGTGCTGCACTGATTCAAATAGACCGTGTGGTATTATTTACATTTTACACAATACAGGTTATGCACATGGATAAATTCTATTTGGACTCTCCGATTATGGTTAACTCTAGTTAAAGGTTTGATTGTTAGCATGAAAGTCTGCAAAAGGATCGAAAAACTGTTCTGCTATTTGGAGGCAATTTATTCCTCAGCCATGTAGCATTATCAAAGCTTACAGTTTTGTCATCAACCTCATATACCCTACCTACATACCTACCTGCAGTACCTCACATCATTGCTTTCATCTCAAATTGCATCAAGGTGTATTTCTAATAGCAATAGTATACATTTATCAATGTGTTCTTGTAACTTATATATATATATATTAAGCATGTTAAGAAAGCCTTACATAGCATGGTGTAGATATATATGATTAAACATGTGTAAATGATTTACTTAGTAATTAACACATTTTGGTTTCCTTTTCTGTTCACCAGGACACTGTCAAGGATAACTCTCTTCTTTTCATGCCAAATGTTTTGAAGGTATACCTTGAAAACGGGCAGACCAAATCATTCCGATTTGACAGCAACACCTGTATTAAGGTGGGTTACCTAGCAGGTTAACTGCGGGTGGTAATATAACCTGACAGGCTTTGATTTGAGTTGTTTTTTGTTTTTCAATCCAAGAGTTTTTGAATTTACGTTGCAATGACGTAAGGTGCACAACTGTCTTCTTTCATTGGCTCTTGCATTTGAGTTAATTGCGGAAGTAAACAATTTACCAGAGCCAACTTGATGCCAAGGTGCAACTCTGGGAAATGTAATGTAGTTTTAGCTTAATAATTACCCTTTCTGACAAGACAAAAACAGGAAAGCTTGATTCTCTGCCAAAATGGCTTTTCAGTAGATCTGTTGTCGAAATGAGAAAAATGTACTCGCCATAATGCAAACTAGAATCTCCTAGGGATTTGCATCTGCACGGGATCCAATTCAGTGGTTTTAGTTGCTTTCTTAATACACAAATGGCAAAACAATAATGGGTTTTTTACTTGTGTTTCAAAACAACGCTTTAGCCCAGGAGAGTCCTTACAGTAAAACAACAAAGAAAAACAAGCTGCAAAACATCCTGTTCTGTAAAGACATCCTGTAAAACTCCTCTAAAGTTGCTCATTACAAAAATAACACGCTTCTCTTCTCTGTGTTAAAAGGATGTTATCCTCACACTCCAAGAGAAGCTGTCTATCAAATGTATTGAGCACTTCTCTCTGATCCTCGAGCAACAAACTGAAGGGTCAGGAACAAAGCTTCTCTTACTTCATGAACAAGAAACATTAACTCAGGTAAGCTTTGCACAGAAATACTGTCCTTCGTTGACTATTACTTCTGGCTAGTATTGGTTTAGATACACCGGTTTAACCACAGGGTCATTTTTCAAGTCTATACAGACTGAACTCAGCTATTTTATAGGCTCTGTTGACAGCTAGCAGCTGAAAGAACAGTGCAAATCTCAACATTAATATGCAATTCTGAGATAAAACTGTAAAGGTAATAAGAGGTCATAACAGTGGCACGTGTGTGCGTGTTTGCTGCTTGATTGACAGGAGATCGACACAGAGTTTGGTGTTGACATGCCCCACTGGCACGCAGGTTTCATTTAGAAACACAGACAGCAATGGTAAAATAAGGTATCTGACTGGACTGCTTGGATAAATAAAGGTCTGAAAATAAATGGCACATGAATCATTAATATAGGGCTATTTGTGTTCCAGACATATGAAAACAAAACACATCAATCAGGTTTAGAGGATGTGGTGATTTAAATGGGGTAAAGGATCTGGGACCCCAAGTTTTTAGAGATTAATGTCACAAAGGAACGTTTTAAAGGAATGTATAAAGATGGAAAGGGACATAATGTAAATTTCATGAAAAGACAATTGCAAAAGTCAAGTGGTTAAAGGATTAGCAATATTAAAAGAAGACAGACATCATTTTCCTGTCTACATGGAGTATTTAGACCAGCTAAGATTGTTCCCCCACCCATGCTTAAGCTTCAAAAAATCCTTGGCTAACCTTGTTTCTTGAAAAGAGAGATTGATAAATGCCCTGCTCAACATTCATACCACTATGTTCCAAGAAAGTCACTCAGGGTCTGATTCATTACATTTACTGCAATGCCAAAGTCTGTCTTTATTTACCGTCTTTCATGGATGTGTGTGAGATCAAAAGGGTTTGGTATTCATATTCCGTATTCTGTTATTGTACTAATCAGTAAACTTACTCTCTCTCTCTCTTTCTTTCTCTCTCTCTCTCTCTCTCTGTGTATATATATATATATATATATATATATATATATATATATATATATATATATATATATATATATACATATATAATGTTGATAAGAAGAAAAAAAATATGTACACAAAGAATTTAAATGATTAAAAACATTTATTTAAGAATGTTTCAGAAAAGAGCCCTTCTTCAGCTGTGTAGAAAGAAAAGTAAACACAGTGCAGTAAACTTGTTGATTTTCAGAAATTCTGAGGAGGATGTTAAAATGATGTCAGAATAGAATACTCATTCCAAGAGGCTCCAAAGTTCCAAATTTGAAGAGAAGCTTACGTTCTCTTTGCTTCCGAGTAGAATTTGTACCAAAACACTGACTGATTCCACAGATGGTGACGTGATTATTGCTGTTGAAGTGTCGGACTACTGGAAATGTCAAGGTGTTGATTCGAATGCTTTGTAAATGTTATTATTTGTTTATTTAGCAGACGCCTTTATCCTGGGTGACTTACAGAGTCTAGGGTGTGTGAACTATGCATCAGCTGCAGAGTCACTTACAATTACATCTCACCCGAAAGACGGAGCACAAGGAGGTTAAGTGACTTGCTCAGGGTCACACAATAAGTCAGTGGCTGAGGTGGGATTTGAACCGGGGGATCTCTTGGTTACAAGCCTGTTTCTTTAACCACTGGACCACACAGCCTCCATGCTAAATGTTCCACAAAACAATCTGCTAAATGTCTTTTTGGTTGCATTTTGTGCAAATGATGCAGTACACTACTCCTTTAAAAGTACATGTAAAGGGCTGGTGGATGTGGAGTGATGATTCTGGGCCTCTGATCTCAGTTTGGGAGTTAATATATTTGCATGTCGTACATCGTGGTCTGTTGCATGGGACTGTGCCTTTTAAAGGTTCTGCAGAAGAGCGAATTTCACTGTGGACCACATAGTCTTTTAGATGCTGTAGATGGGTCTTGCTGTAGAATTTTAAAATTTCTTTGCACAATTTTCTGTACTTCTCTGTTGGTGGGGTGGTAAGTAAGGACTATAGGGATTCAGTTCTCTGTATGTTTTTTGTTGTATGTAAAGCATGCTTTCCTCACTTTTGAAAAAGTCTTGATCATCACTGCAGATATGTCTGTCTTAAAAGTTGGGAATAGGGAATTGAGTCGTGTCAAGCCTTTGGGTGTGAGGAGTCATATTGTAGATATGAATGAGAGTCGGTAGGTTTGTAGTGAATATTGGTGTTGATAGTGGAATTCTCAGCTGTGATGGAAATGTCTAAAAATGATATACTGGTGCCGGTCTCTGAGATCACTTTTATTTTTATTTTGAATTTTATTTAATTTTAATTTTTTTTTAACTGCAGAAATATATATATATATATATATATATATATATATATATATATATATATATATATATATATATATATATATATATATATATATATATATATATATATATATATATATATATATATATATTATTATACAGTATTCTTGAGACATTTCTAAACAGTAGTGTACATTGAATAACTGCATGTTTTTTATTCTTAGAGTTCTGATCATTCTTAATGGTTGCATCCATCTAGGTGACACAAAGGCCAGGTTCACATAAGATGAAATGCCTTTTCAGGATTAGCTTTGTTCCAAAGGATCCTATAGACCTTCTTCGAAGAGATGCTGTTGCTTTTGAATACCTATATGTCCAAGTAAGTTCCTCTTCTACATTTGTCATACTATCAATACAAATGTAACTGCTTTTTTACAACTACTTCTATTACACACTCATCTAGATTTAATATTATCTACATATTAAAAGTTTCTTTGTTTGAAAAAGGACCAATACATATTGCAGTCATTTTGGATTATGTCTTCATATTTGCAATTAAACAGATTATAACGAATGAGGAAGCACTGTAATGACTTTTAATAACGTGGTAATAAATTGGCAACTTACATGGTAACTACTGGTGTAATAAGTGTAGAATTACATGGGCACATCACATTGTTTCCATACAGTTACAACAGATGTTTGTTCAGAAGGCCAGTAGACACTGTACTTTGAAAGAGCAGGAATCATTGGTGATGTAATTACATAGCTATTCAGGCCATGTAATCTGCAATACTTCTGCTAATTAAATAATTGCATAGATCCTATTGTACAAATAAAATTGCATATACTTGAGTCATAGTCTCTGGGTCAAAGCATGTCAGTACTAAGAGGAAGCAGCTGGTACATTAAAGGGGTGTTGAGAATGTCCAGGTGGAATGTCCAAGGAAGTACAATTGTAGCAGAGCACCTTAGAGAGTAAGTAGTGGGGTTCTGAAAAATATAGCACCCAGTGATTTTGAGGACAGATCTCAAACCCCAGTGCACTACAGTGGACATTTTGAAAAGAGTTTTGAAACAGTCTTTAAAGTTGTAAGTGTAAAAAGTTGTCAGGATATTAAGAATGAAAACAAAAATGACAGGTATATTATTTAAACAGTTGTAGCACCATGTGGGCACGTATAACGCTATATTTTATTATTATTTATTCTTAGCAGATGCCCTTATCCAGGGTGACTTACAATTGTTACAAGATATCACATTATTTTTTTTACATACAGTTACCCATTTATACAGTTGGGTTTTTACTGGAGCAATCTAGGTAAAGTACCTTGCTCAACGGTACAGTAGCAGTGTCCCCCCCACCTGGGATTGAACACTCGACCCTCCGGTCAAGAGTCCAGAGCCCTAACCACTACTCCACACTTCTGCCCGCATATATAAGCCATGTAAATTGAGAGCTTTTGCTAACTTACTATTATACCAGATACTTTTTTTTAATGAAAATACATTGTATATGTTATCCATTGTATATCACCAGTAACATTTAAAGCCGTTAATGCAAACATGTGTTGTGTTAAGAATATTATCTCTTATCACAGTCTCAGCCCACTGGAAATGTAACCACCTAGCACTCTATTACTGTATGGAAAGGTGCTAGTAAGGGCCTTGTGGCTTAATCCACTTTCTCGCTGACCTCAAATAAAAAGGATTGCTGTTTTTCAGGAAAACATCTTAAAATGTTCCTAAATTATGTAGATCATCATAAGCACCTGAGATCTTATATTGGTAAATTTGATTTAATAGTGCCATAAAACAAAGAAATACAGTGGGTCATGTTACGCTAGTTTCAATGACCCTAAGGCATTTTTGCTGCATATTTTTGTGTGTAAGGAACAATTTAGCAATTTAGAGACAGATACAAAGTGTATGTATTGCTTACTGGAACCTGCTGTCCTCGCTGTTATAAACAAGATGTGTCAACTCAGGAGGGATATATAGGGGAGTGAGAATTCAGATAAAGAGTGAATAAATGAACAATCCAGAGAAACACAATCCCTGCTGCTCCAGCTAAATGTCTTAATGGAGTTAAGCCATGCTGTGTTGCAGTCTGCAGGCTCTGCTGATCTGCTCCCCTGTTGTCTCCTTGGCAGAGCTCGAACGACGTGGTGCAGGAGAGATTCGGCTCTGAGCTGAAGTACGACACAGCGCTGAGGCTCGCTGCGTTACAGATGTACATCTTAACTGTTAGCACCAAGCAGTCCCAAAAGGTCTCATTAAAATACATTGAGTAAGTATTTGGTCTCAGATTATATGGTAACTCTTTACCCTTGTACAGTAATTACTATGGTGGCGACAAGGGATTTTACACAATGAGGAAAATAGAGAGGAAGCAAGTGTAATTCAGAACAGGGGCCTAATGCTACCAATGTATATAGCTGGGTCAGAATGCAGAAGGATTCCTGTGGCTTTCAGTGAGTCATATCACAACCTAAGATGGGATTCCTGTCAAACTATTCTTTTTAATTACATAATGCAGAAGAAGACAACAGCTGCACTCTCATTCCAGGTCTTTGTTCCAACCATGTCGTTTATTATTAAATTGAATCAACTTAACCTCTCACCAGGTCCCAAAGTACTTAATCATTTATTATACCCAACCTGGAACTTACCTACCCTTGATACAATGTGTAACAAGATCTGCAATAGATCTGTCCCTAACCACGTAACACCACAAGACTTATTGAAATACAATCAGACCACTTAAGGCACAATCCCTTTTTTTCTTTTTTCTACTTTTTACAGTGTGTGGGGAATGATGAGCCAGATTTGCTAAGCTTTTGCTGAAGTGCAAAGTTTTTTACACTTGAAATGAAATAACCGTTTAAGTGTGTGCAGGGGCCCTTAAAGTCTAGTTCTGAAACACTAACTGTTTTATTATTATTATTTTTTATTAAAGAAATGGAGCAAAAGCAGAGTAATAATACATGTGTTTACATTGCTGTATTGCCCAAGCCTTTGTTCTATAGTCGTGTGAACAGGCCACTAAGAATAAATATAGAGGATGATGATAATATCAGAGTGATTTTCTCCCTCACAGGAAAGAATGGGGTTTGGACACCTTCCTCCCTCCTGCAGTATTAACCAGTATGAAGGAGAAGAATATCAAGAAGGCTCTCTCACACATTTTAAAAGCAAACCAAAATCTAGTTCCTCCTGGAAAAAAGGTAATTTTCTGCTGCCATGGCTCAGAATTTGAATGTGCGATGGATCCACTGAGATTTACCTTACTCTTATTTACAGGTGTACATCTGATGACTGAGAATTAGCTGCATAAATCAGATACATACATTTGTGCATCGTTAAAAAAACAAATAGTCAAACAACAGAACTATTACGACGAATAAAAACAATTAAAAATACAGGTAAAATATACCTTTTAATAGACCTTATCTTATAAAATAATAATAAACCAAAACACAATGAAAGGATAGATGTCTGTTGATAACATCAGTATAGAAATGTAGCCTCCTACCCCCACCCTGATATAAATGTGGTAAATGTGAAAGGACTGGAGTGTTACATGCTGGAGGTACTGCATGTTTTTTTTTTTCTTTCTTTTTTCATCTGCAGTTTAGAAAGAATTGAGCCATCTTGTGTTATCGTAAGGTAATGCAGTCCCTGGTTTAGTATTCCAAGATGAAAAAGAGCAAACAACTCTTTACTACTGTGCACTGATGAAAGCAGAACATAATTTGTTTGCTGGATTACTTTATTATGATTTTATGTTTGAGTGTTTATGTGCAGTACATGCAACAACAAATAATATGTTCTTGTTTTGAGAAGCATTGTTAATTAATTTCTTTTTCAAAATAATGCATGACCTCAAAATGTCTAAAATCAGTGTCATGGTAGATATAAAAGATCAAGCAACATCAGATAATCTAATTTTTTTAATTTCTCAAATGATATGTGTTTGTTATACAAAGTATGATGTTGAAAATTATTATTATTATTATTATTATTATTATTATTATTATTATTATTATTATTAACAGCAATATATCTGAATTTTGCAACCCACTTTTTAATGTTATCAGCATTGCCACTCTGGATGAATTTCTGGAATACAGAAACGTTTTCTGACATTAAATTGGATTTTTTTTTTTCTCAAATATTTCTAAATTTTTACATATCTTAAAAAATCTTTTTTTTTCTTCAAAAATCAATAAATGAATTCAATTATAAGAACATTCAGAATGATATTATATGTTTTTATGATCATTAGGAAACTATAACATTAGGGTTGTTTTTTTCCCCCAATTAGTGTTCTGCTTGTTGACCTGTCACAGAAAATAAACATAAGTGGCAGATGTATGAACTATATGTCCAAGTCCATAATTCTCTTTAACTGCAAACTCAATTCACAACAGTGACATCACACCACAAGTCACGGATAGTTATTTGCTAACAACATATTAATATCTGTACATTTTTGTGTTTTTCATTACCAGAATATTTTTATTTTTATTTTTTATTTGTTTTTAATGTTTACATTAATACTGCTGTTTTCTCCTGTTCGGCAGAGAAAAGGCCATTTCAAAATGGGTGTGTCCTTCATTACCATAGGAATGAATAAATGAATAGTGATTGAGTGAAGAGGCTTTGCTCCACCTTGCTCCAGAGCAAAAACAGTTGAAAATAAGTTTTAGAGCAGAGCATTATAGCAAACAAAAATGCAGAACAAAATCTTTGGACGCTGGACTGTAATGTCCAGCAATAATGTAATTATATAAATAATGTAATTATATGTAAAAATAATGTGATATCTTGTAACAATTGTAAGTTGCCCTGGATAAGGGCGTCTGCTAATAAATACATAATAATAATAATAATAATAATAATAATAATAATAATAATAATAATAATTGTTGAAAGTCCTGCAAATACAGAAAGTGCTGTTTTCTTATATTGTGATTCCAAAATCGTTACTTTTTGAGAAGGGTTGATCTCATTTATCTGCAACCACGTAATGTTAAATAAAAATAAATAAATAAATTTTAAAAAAACATTATTTACATTTGTTTACAATAGCAACCTGGTCTTCATGTTTAGCAATAAGCAGAAATAACTCACAAAATTGACTGTATTTACTAACACGCACACACAAGGATTTTAAGCCTTAACAATCCTGTAGTCTGAGTGGTGCTTTATTGAAAACAATTGGAAGCTGAAAGCAAAATGTTTGGCTGACCAGATGTTGCCAAGGCAGCAGGATGAAAGCTGCTACTGTAGATGTCAGTTATGGTTTTGAAAGGAAAATAAATGGATACAAAAATACAGGCTATGTGATTCCTACTGCCTACTGGCAGAAGTCATTTATTTTAAAAACGTGCAAAATATCTTTATATATATATAACAATGCCACCAATATGAAAAAAGTGGAGAAACTCTTAACTTAAATCTCCTCCTGAATCCCCCTTGGTATCTGTATTTTTAAAAATATTTTCTGTTTTCATTCTCATGTTTAGAACCTCAAGTAAAGACATCTTGCTAAACCTAAAGGCACTAGCTGTTTATTTTAAGAAATGTGTTGGACAGAATATATTATGACACAATGTATTCAGAACAATACATTAGTCTATTTTGTATTTCAAGGTTGTGACCAAAGTCGTGGGCTGAAAAAAAAATTGTTGAAAACTGGTTAGATGAGCAAGTTCCAGGTGTAATATGGGAGGAATGCAGGCTGCTCAATCATTGCATGATCAAGCCCGCCAAAACCCAAGAGAATCAACACAGGAAGCAGAGTTCAAGAATCCTGCACAAATACTTTATTATTATTATTATTATTATTATTATTATTATTATTATTATTATTATTATTATTTTAATAAATTGGCAATCGATCAGTGACGAATACATATTTCACTCCAGTCTAAAACATTTTTAATTGTTAGTTTACAGTCTATAGATGAAATAATTTTTTGATAATAGATTCAAAGTGAAAAAAGAAGTATATTGTCAATGTGTTAGGTATACAGACTCATTGCGACAAAATTCCAGGGGCTGTAACCAATTGTTTCAAGTTCAAGGTTCATAGCAATGGCAATGTAATTTTTCTATTGACATTTGTGATTGAAAAGTTTCGAGTTTTATCCTAGTTTTATCCATAACAAGATTTTCTTTTTCTTTGTGAAAAACATGTATATAAAAAGACCTGAGAATATGTTCTTATGTCATCAATCAAATTAACTCACCAGATTCTTTATGGTATCTATATTTTTATATAAAAATAACCACAAATCATACTTGAATATTTCCCCCACCGTTTCCAATAACTAATTATAAACCCGGTAAAAATGTGTTATCATTGCAAATGCTGTCCATATTCATTTACCATTCATAATTAATACATTCTAATAGCCAGACAATCGATTAACTATGTGAAACCACAGGGTGTCACTTCATTCAGTATAGGCATGATTGTTTGTGCAGTGATCTGAACCCTAGTTAAAAATGCAGTTAGATTGATCGACATTAATAAGCAGATTGAACCTATTTTTGTTTAAAAAATGCCTTCTGAAGTTTTATTCTTTAGCTGATGTAGTTAGATCTTCTGAAAGTGGAATGTTATGTGTCCTTACGTGTTCATAGCTACTGAATAGTTTTCCCAAATTGAAGGCTGTATTATAATTCCCAGCTTTGTCAGACAATCAGCAACCAGCAAATCAATCTTCCCTGTCAGCATCACAGTGTTGACTTTCTGTGCAGGGCTGTCATCAAGCTTTTTTTCAAGGGTGGGCGGACACTGGTTGACATTTTATTCTGTTTGTAGTGAACATGTAATCTATTTGTCCAATAATAATGGAAACAAACAATAACTTTTGATTAGTGTATTGTCTTTTTTAAAGTTGTCTATAGGTTATGTAGGTTATGCAGGTTATGTTTTGATATAAGTGTAAGGGTGAATTAGTTACTCAGCAATACCTAGCACATGTATTTTTTTTTTAACAGCTTGAAAGTAATATGAATATTAAACAATTGTATCTTTTAAACCAAACGAAACTTTACAGTTGGTTAAAGAATGAATGCTAATATTTTACTGCAGTATGGTTTACAATAATATAATTCTGTTTTAGTCCAGGTACATTAATACTGTTTCAATTATTTTCTTTTTTCAGCTGTCGGCTTTGCAAGCAAAGGTGCACTACCTAAAGTACCTCAGTGATTTACGATTGTATGGTGGAAGAGTTTTTAAGTCGACATTATTGGTAATTGATTCAGTGATTTCTTCTCTTTTTGTATTTACAATTTATGAGACATGATCTGTAATTCCTTCTCTATTTGGTATTGAGGGCATGCTTAGGTTTCATACACTGTAAAAACCAAATGTAAAAAGTAAAGTGCATATTAATTTTCTTGGCCATAAAAAAAATGATTTCCCTTTAGGAAGGTGCCATCACAGTATCTTTTTTTTTAAAAATTTAGACTTTAAAATATGTTACAGTAGATAATTAACACATATAAATATTTTGGTAAATTAACTCTGGAGTATAATGGCATACATAATGCCCCACAGTATTATATTTACCTAACATTTTAAACCTTAGGATACATGTATAGTATATTTTTAAAAATAGATCTAAGTGTGTGTGTGTGTGTCTGTGTCAAATCCTTGTTTCTTTTTGTTTCTTTACAATAGCAGGGTGAAAAACACACAGAAGTAACTTTGCTTGTGGGTCCCAGATATGGAATAAGTCATGTAATCAACACCAAAACCAACCTAGTGGCTCTGCTGGCAGACTTTAGCCATGTCAACAAAATTGAAATGTTTACAGAGGACGAAAAGAATGTTAGAGTTGAGCTACACGTGTTGGATGTGAAGGTACCTGTACTATAAGTTAATACCTTGGGTCTAGGGGCCCTCTTATTGTTATAAGAGATGTCATCTTTTGCAATTTGCATTCACGTTGTGGTTCTGGCTGCTCAAACTGTGCAAAAGGATTTCTGTTTTAATAAGAGACTTCCTTTACATGATATATATATGACAAAAAACTAATACATTTATAATTGTCTCATATGTTCAATGCAACAGTGATTGATTGATTTAATCGGGATATAACTTTATACACATGCCTTCAAATTCTTCTTATATTTTAATGTATCACAGGGTTCTTTGGTGAGATGTACTATTTATATTTTTAACACAGGATCCATACTATTTTAAAAAACAAAATACTGTATCTTAGTAAATCATGTAGCTAAAATATCCTGAGGTAATTATTTACATTTCTATGTTAAGTTAAAATACTGACTTGGCATCTTTGTGTGCTAATTTTTGTTTTCTTGTTTTTCTAGCCTATCACTTTACTTATGGAATCAAGTGATGCAATGAATCTGGCTTGCCTAACAGCAGGCTACTACAGATTACTGGTTGATTCAAGACGCTCTATCTTTAACATGGCAAACAGTAAAAATAAAGGAAACAATGAACCAGGTATATATTTTATAGACATTTGAATCTTTTAGCCTGATAATTAACCAAAGAGTTTAATCCCTGGTGAAATTGTCAAAAGTCACAAATGAGGTGAACTATAAACTAGTAACACTTTACATTAACCATCTCCAACTAAACAGTAATTACACTGTAGTAGCACAATATTTACACAAGTGATAGTGTAGCTACAATGCAACAACTCTGCTCTTTTGCAGTGGCACTGTTTTTACACTTGTGGCTTGTGTAGTTACGGTACAATGTAATTACTATGTTCCAACAGATACAGTGTAATTACATTGTAGTGAGAGACATTGTAGTGAAGAACTTCTTTCTCTGTCATCTCCTCTGGGGTTTGATGGCTTTATATCGCTGAATCATGAATATCGTACAACATGCCTACCTGTGAATCATGACATATATCATACTGTATCATGAGGCTGTGTGATCCAGTGGTTAAAGAAAAGGGCTTGTAACCAGGAGGTCCCCGGTTCAAATCCCACCTCAGCCACTGACTCGTTGTGTGACCCTGAGCAAGTCACTTAACCTCCTTGTGCTCCATCTTTCGGGTGAGATGTAATTGTAAGTGACTCTGCAGCTGATGCATAGTTCACACACCCTAGTCTCTGTAAGTCGCCTTGGATAAAGGCGTCTGCTAAATAAACAAATAATAATAATAATAATAATGAATCCACAAAGTCTGTTTCCCTCTTATGTCCATTTGTTCTGAATCCACTACTATTAATCTTCTTTTGTTTGCATTTTAGGTTGTGATCATAAGGACAAATATAACTTGCATGCCACTGACTGGACATACAGCACCTCTTTTACAATGGCTGAAGACCAAGATCTTAAAGCATGTATTAAAGAAGTAAAGGACAAAGACATTCCTTTCTCAGAAGATCCTGGGAGTCAAAATGAAGCTACTCCTGTTTATATCACAGAGGTTTTAAAGAGTGGACATGGTCAAAAAATCATTAAACAAGAAGACAGTACAGAAGTAGAAAACGGAAGTATGCACACGCGATCCTTCTTGTCCGTGCCTGGAACAAATACACAGGACTCTCCAAGGAACGCCAAAGTGTCTTTTATATTTGGAGATCATAACTTAGACAGTGTTAACCCACAAAACCTTGGGTATCAAAGATTAATGGATGAAAGCCCAGAAATGTCAGATGAGCAAAGATCTATTTACCTGCATAATGAAAGTGACATTAAAGCCGTAGACCAGTCTTCGGACACAGAAGGTTATCAGTTTGCAGCTCATGTCGTTTACGCAAACATTAAGGAGGCTAAAATATTTGGGAACTCAGAAGGCATTGAGGAGCCTTTGCTACATGACATCTGCTATGCAGAAAATACAGATGATGCAGAGGACGATGATGAAGCTAGCTGTGAGGAGGACATTGTGTTGGGAGAAATGGACAAAACCAATCTCCTCAGCATTTCCGGGTCAAGCGATGATATTATTGACCTGACATCCCTCCCACCACCAGGTGGCGATGAAGATGAAGATAATGACTTTCTTCTCCACTCTCTTAATCTCGCCATTGCTGCTCCTCCACCAGGCTTCAGAGACAGCTCTGATGAGGAAGACACCCCAAACCATGGGTCCCAAGGTACAGAGGAAAAAGGCCAAAGCAATAGTGATGACATTCCGGTGTCACTGATAGATGCAGTCCCGACTCATAGTGAAGGCAACACAGAAAAAGCACTTGATGATGCAGTTGTTTCCACTCTGCAAGCGATAGAGGCCTTGGCAGCATCTGAAGAGCAGACCCTTCAACAAACAGACGATAGTTCAGGTTCTTACACCATAGTAACTTTTATTAATTGACAATAATAAATGTTCCATTCATAAACATTTGTTTCGCCTTGAATATATACCATAACCCTTTTGTTGCTGTTTTTTTTAAATTATTATTTTGCCATAATTCATATTTGTCTCTCATGGTTTTTGATATTTTGATTTAAACTGCCTCAGTTTCATTTTGTGTGTCATCGTTTTTGTCTTTTGTTTGTGTTTTTGTTTTGTTTTGTAAAAATGCATTTTCATAACCATCCATATTTTTGGGCTAAATAAAATTTGTATTGTAAAAAATGTACAAAGTGCCTCAGATGTATTTTATTAATTAGATGTTTATTTTTCTGTGGCATACAGGTGTAGCAATATCGCGGGCATATAGTCCCGAGTCATCTTCAGATTCTGGGAATGAAACAAACTCTTCTGAAATGACTGAGAACTCTGAACTGGCTGCAGCACAGAAACTCTCTGAGAATTCCATGCGCCTGTTTGTAGCTACCACTGGAAGTTTCCAGCCACTTATGGAAGAGAAAACTGAGTTTCCCATCTCTCCCAGTGAGATGGTAGACAGGACACTAAAGCCATCCCACAACCTGCCATGCCGCCAGGAGGCAGATCCACAGACCAAAGCTGTGCCTTCCAAACAAATTCTTCATTCAGATGACATTGAAATGGAGCCAGAGACCATGGAGACCAAATCTGTGACAGACTACTTCAGTAAGCTGCAGATGGGGTCCTTTGTCAACTCCTGCACAAGCAAGAGAAAAGGTAAACAAGGTGAGGTAGACCCCAGGATGCAGTTCGAAGCTAGCGCCACCATTAAAAGACAGCAGGCTAAGAAAGCAGAGTCTAATGAAGAACCACACCCGCCTACGAAATATAACACTTTCACATCAAGGGAGGCTCATCGTCTAAGCCATTTTGATCTAGAGAGAACTTCTTTCCGTGAAAAAAGCCAAAGGTGGTACCCCATTCCTGACCATAAGACAGGGGACAAACAGCTTCCAGGAGTATCTAATCGGAAAAACTTGCTGAAGGGATCAAACGTTTGTAGGACTGAGTTTGATAGAAAGGAAGTCGAGCCTGAAGGGGATGTCTGCCACACCTCAGGGCTCGGACAGGATGAAAACCTTCAATCCGACACCACCTATGTATCCTCGGCCAAAGAACGCAACGACTCTGAAGAAACCAACTTTTCTGCGGATGAACACCAGTCTAAGCTCCCTCCAACCGAGCAGAGCGTTGCCAGGCTCTGCGAATACCACTTGGCGAAACGCATGTCTTCTTTGCAAAGCGAGGGACATTTTTCCCTGCAGAGTTCCCAATGTTCATCAGTTGATGCAGGCTGCAGCACTGGCAGTAGCTCATGTGCTACTCCTGTTGATTCCCCGCTGTGCACCTCTAACAGTAAGCACATGCTTACTGAACCTTCTCTGAAAGGTCTTAGCTATGTGACAGCAGATGAAAAAACCCATTTACTTCAAAGCCATGGCAAGGATCTCCATCAGCAAGGCGATGGGACCTTCCATAGGAGGTCACTGCCAAACATGCATGCAGCGTCTAGTTCTGAACCAATATTTGGTACCTTACGAGATGGGTGTCATCGGATGCCCAAGGTTAAAGAAACCACAGGTACAGCAAAAAGGAGTAACATTTTCACTAATCTTAATGTGCTGCAGGGATGTAAAAATAATTCAAAGGAAGGGAGTTACAATGAATCTTGTAAGCAGATGTTAGATTATGTTACCATATCTCAGATGTGTCAGGGAGGCAAGTTAAAAAGTTCCGTAGGATTAGGAAACAGTAGGAGGATTGATGACGGCCATTGGTCTCAGATGTAAGTAAAGTGTCTAAAAATGCCTTCTCTGCTACCTTGCCAAATAAGCTGAAGACGAGTCCTGATTTGCATGCTCAGGAATCCGTAAAGATTTTAGAAAAAGGAGAAGCTCACTTACCATTCTTGAAGGGAAATTAGAACAGAATATTGATTCAGAGCTGTTTCTTTATCTGTGTAAAAGGAATGTGCACGAAAGTGGCATTAGGGCTCCCGGAAGTGTTCATGTCAGCCTACTGGTGAGGATGAACAGTTCAAACCTGATTGTAAAACTAAGCATGTTGTCAGGGAGATGCTTAATGATTCTCTCTGTTTTTCTACTACCCCTAGTGTAGCTTGCACAGAGCTTAAGGAGGCAAGAAGAGGAGACATGTCTTCAGCTTTTTCTAAACAGGTCAAAGCCAACACCATTCCACTGCCATCAAACATTTGCAAAAACTCAAATGTGCCGAGCCAAGAGTCCACTGACTTACCTAAACCAGACCATGTGCGGGCAGCACCTTTGAGTTCAAGAACTTGTGACTTCAGTGGGGAAAGTCTCAGTCATCCCCAGAAACGAAAAATCTTAAGACGGAGCTGCAGCAGTGTGACGACAGGATCAGGGAACATCGAAAGACTCTTTGAGAGAACCAAAGGTACCATCGGCGCTAAATGTTTGCAGTTTCTAGAATCACCTGAGACCAAACCACAGAAGAGGGCTGACCTTTCTAAAGGTAAAAGGTTGGCCAAGAACTACTCTAAAGGCTCTGTTACCACCAACTCCACATGCTGGTGCACTGTGAATGACAACAAGGAAAGCCGAAGAAATTCAGTCATGTTCCCAGTGCATAATGAGTCTAAGCAATTCAGAACTTTGCCAAAGTTAGACATAAGCAATTGGAGGTGCCATAGCACCTTTAGTTATTGTTTTCTCAATAAAGGGAGAAATTCCGATGAAGATGAGGAAGAAGAAGATAGGCTTTCAAAGCTTTACTGTCCATAGTTACCTTCATCAGCTGCTGAGATTGAAAGAGAAACGATAAACCAAGTGAAAGCTGCCACCCAGGACAATTCCACTGAGAATGTTGCTGCCAATCACAAACATATAGATATTAACCTTAATGACATGAACTTCAAGACTAGAATTGCCCGGTTAAGTACATTAAAAGATAAGGTTTACTCATTCCCGGATGGGTTTTCAGTTGCACAGAATGATGCGAGTGAACTGATTTCTCTTGTGCGTTCAGGTGTGGACAAGAGGGAGAACATGGGGCCTGAGCCCCATGAAACTAAACTTTCTCAGTACAAACAACTTCTGTCTTTCGAGTCCAAGGAGCTGGGGAACGCCTGTAGACAAATAGCCATGGCAGACAAAAACCCAGAAGAAATGCTTTTGGCAATGACTTCCAGTTTCCATGTGCTCTGTTGCTTAACAGAAGCCTGCATGTGTTTAGTGAAAGTGATGAATGCTGAAAGCAAGCAGCTGGAAATTGCAGCTAAAATCGATGAAGTTGTAATGAACTATATATGCCTGCTAAAAGCAGCAGAGGCAGCGGCAGACTGTTCTCCCAGTGACCATAGTGTAAAAGTAATGGCACGACATTTAACTACCATGTCCACTACTGTAAGCACACTAACTCGATCGCTGAAAACACTTCTAAACAAATGAATAGCATCCTACTCTTTGTAGTGTACTTTTGCAAAGCCATACATAGGACCCCCCCACCCCCCTTAACCTTAAACGTGGGATTCCCACAGTGAGAACTAGTCACAAACTTTGCTTATGTATATTTTGTTTTATATGTAAAAAGTTAAGGAATTATGTACAACACTATAGAAATTTAAATATATGATAAAGGTATTCTTCCTTTAGAACTTGAAAGGAGGTTTTTTTTTTCATAATGCTCAATGCTCTTATTAATTGCTTCTACATTATACTGCTTTTAACTAATGCAGTGTCTAAAAGCATAAAAAAACAATATGTAAATTCTCTATTGGGTTTTACTTGATGTAATGGTACTGCACTGTTTAAGCATATAAAACTGCTGCATATTGTATATTTACATTGCTATTTAAGATTTCTAATCATGATTTTTAACCAAATATATATGGCACTCCGAAGCCTGTCTATTATGACTTGTTAGAAAAGCTATAATAAAAAACAAAACATTATTCATACAAGTTTTTTTTAAAGGTTTTATTGTTGTTACAGCACAGTCCTTGATTACACATTGACACAAACAAAAATGACAAGTTAACTTGACTCCCTATATATTTTCCTTGAATGTATTTTTTATTTGCCTTTTATTCTTTCTAAACTTCAGACAATCATGAAAATAAAATGTTCCCATTCCCAGTACAAACTGCTGCACCAAAAAGCCCCCCTATCCTTTGAAATACTGTGTTTTCAACTGACCTTATTTGAACACATTAAAAAAAAACAATATTAAAGAATAGCAGCTTGTAGTTTTATGGTGTCTTTTCTGATCAAACTTACTATTTTGTGGTAACATTGGTGTTTTAAAAAAAAAAAAAATCTCCATCATATTACTTTGTTGTTCTGCATATTTTATCTTTGCAATTTTGTTTTAAAAGACATTTATCTGTGCTACTTTCTGTAGCCTGCTAACAGACCATTACGGGAGGATAAGGTACTTTTTTCAAGGTACTTGACATCTCCCTTAAGCCTGAAAAAATTCTCAGGAACTACCTATCACCTGCCCTGTCTATTGTGAAAGAACCCTAACATAAATAACCACCAAATGCAAAGATAAAACAGACTGCACAAAGATGACAACTTTTCTTAAAGCCAACATAACTATTGAAAAGTGAATGAATAATAAACTGTAAACTATATTTAGGAATTGAAAAAAACAAGGATTTGTAATTCTCACCATATTTTTTTCAACAGCTGTATTTTCACATCTTTTATAAAAGTCATTTATAAGGGACTGTGGCAAAGTGGTTTGCAGTTTGCAGGTGCAGAGGTGATGCAATGCGTAAACAGATGACAAACAACAAAGTTCACGGTCCAAACAATTCTTTATTTGTTTTTGGCGACCGTAAATAATAATCAATGTGCATTGCACAGTTTAAACCACGGGTTACAGTCCTGAAATAATAAACACAGTGTAAACACACACAGAACACAAACATGAAGTCCAGAGTCAGTGCTTTGGTGCAAGTGGTGAAATACAATTCATTTGTGTACAATAATGCAGTGCTGTCCAGGTTAGTGCTAGCCTTTAGCAACAGCTCCCGGAACGTGTTAGCCATCTAATAATGACAAACAAGTACAATTAGATGGGCAAACAAACAAACACGAAACACTCACGGTAACTTTACAGTCCTTCAGTGGTTTTCTCGTAACCATAACAAAGGAGCAGTTCGCTCGGCCACATCCCCTTTTGTACCTTCAGCCACGCCCCCTTAGTTAGCGAGTGCAATCGCTTTTCCTCCAATCCACGATTGCCACATCGCTTCCCATCTGGGGCAATGATTTTGGTGTAGTGTGGCTCCGCCCCATTTCCAATGGTCCACCTCCACCTTTCCCTGGAATGAATTGTCAGAACGTCCAGTCCGGGGCACACTGTTCCCTTTACACAGCGCCCTCACAGGTCGGGAGGGAGATTTATAACGAAGATTCTTTCTTTCTCTGTCACAGGGACTTTGGGCCCTATAGTCATAATTGTATTATTTTACTTTATCTTAAGCACAATTGCTTACAAACAGATGCTAAATAGTTGGAATTGTATATACTTGCTAAGCCTTACTTGCATAGAAACAACCCCCCCCCACCCCCCAACCTTTTCAAAGCCAGTATAACTAAAAATCAGTCCAGAATCCCTGCTAACCTGCTCGACAACCTCATTCACCAGAAGTTGGACGTAATTTCCCTATTCTCAGCAAGGAGCACAAAAGAAAAATACAGATTACAAAATCTAAAATACAGAATAGTATCAAGAACTGAAATAATCACAATTATACCCTCGACACCCTAGATTACTAGCCTTGCTAATAATCGCACAAACAATCCTAACCCTTTACCAGGTCTCCTCTAGTTGTGCTGAAAGAATTTAGCAGTGATTTACTCAGAGGGGACTATTTTAATATAAACATAGTTTAGATAAGAATACCATATACAATTGTAATTATTGTGACACCAACTCATTGTTAAAGCCACTGAGTTTATGATAATAGGCTTGTCATGACTGTTTTTCTAAATTTTTCAGTTGTAGTGTATAATAAAACAAATACTAGAAATTGTTCTGAAATGTGTTTTTTTTTAAAAGTTATTTTGTTTTTAATGAATTTGTTTTATCTGCAAGATGCTGTTCAATTACATATCCTACACCATGTCTGAGCTCTGCTAATTTTTTTTATAAATGGTTTTAGAAAACTAGTATTTTTAGACTGTGGTCCTGAAAAAAAAGAAACAAGAAACGAAAAATGCAAAAGACAAGAGTGGGAACAGAATCTGAATCTCGTTGGTACTTCACATTTGTTGTGACACCTGGGCCATATTACTAAGACCACTGCTGTAGATGAACATGGATTTCTATCTATCTCTCTATCTATCTATCTGTGAAGTCTTAGAAAGTGAGTAACAAATCACCAAATATAAAGATCTGTGGTGTTACTATCAGGGAAAACTTCGATGCTTGATTGCCTAACATAGTTTTGGCCCAAAAAATAGATCTAGTTAAAAAAAATGTTTTAGTTATAACACGTTTCACATTATTAGCATTTTTTGCTCCCTCTTTATTGCAATATAGCATTGGTAACAATATGGTAATAAGCTTGGGAGTACTAGGGGCATCATAATTTGCACCGAGGCAAATAGATACATTGTATAATGCTTTATAGTGGGGTCAGCCAAACTCATTTGTGATGAAAGACATAATAAGTAGTAAATTACCGCAATGGCTACAGGTAAATTTATTAGAAATATAACAACCCAACCCCCCCAAACCACCCCACCCCACCACCACCAAATAAAACTGATATCTTAAAAAACTAAAACATGGAAAATTTCAATTTGAATTGTTCGCTTGCTTACTGCATTGGTCTAGCGAACACATTCTTAGTAAAAGTACAGTTTGGGCTTGTCTTCAAGGTCCTATAGAATATAAGAGGCCAAGGACTTATCTTTCTTTTCTATTCTGTACAATGCTGTGTGAAGTCTGCAGTTTATCATTCTTGAATGTTAGGGTTTCTCTCAAGGATGCTGTTGTTTAGAATCGCAGCATGGGTCACAGAGGTGGAGCCTTTTGAGTAGCAGTATAATAGTATTAGAACCGACTCAGCTGGTAAACAGTGAGGTATTCAAACCTGTACAGCATTATGTGTGAAACAGACGACAATATTTCAAAATAACAACTGTGCAGTGCTGTGGTGCACGTTCATGTAGTACATACTGTGTTAGAAAGGTTTTAGAAATTGAAAGTCCAACTTCATAATAAATTGAGGAAATTGAAAATACCTTACAGACCACACCATACACCTTTAAGATTAAGGTAACAAAAGCTACCAACAATATCACTAATATCAGACCATCAGTTAAAAAAAAAAGTTTCAATGGGCAGTTAATTATATTTTCTTTATTAAAACTAGAACCATTCTTAGTATGTACTGTAACTATATGCTTTTAGTGCTCCATTCTCTCCAACATGTTGTGGAAACGAAGCTTGAGTCCCCCAAGTTTCTAAATTGCCATTATGTCAGGTAAACAGGAGGCCCCAATGCACTCTCATACTTACTGTATACACTGATGTGGAAAAGATGCTTTTATTCCATTCACAGAAAAAATGCACAGCACTGTAAACTAATCACTTTTATTTGTGTGGCCACTATGCAAAAACTATTAAAAGCTGCTTTTGCTATTATATAAACATAAGCTTTAATTGGGACAATTTGTAGAGTACTTTTGTTAGGTTCTCTTCACTGAATCTTGATCTCGCCGTGTATGCCATTTCTTCCATTAAGAAATGTCAAAGACTATTTAAGTACTGTAACCTGGATGGAGCTGTAAAATTTGAGAAACAGAAACTTACTGCCATCTCTGTTTTTAACTATGTCAGCTTTTAATCAATGGGTTCATATTCACAAAACTCATAAGTTTATCAGTACCATTATTTAAAAAGATGTTTGTTAATTGTAAATGGTTTTGGGTTGTTGTTGGATTCTTAACAACTCTCTTTCAGGAGATGTCTGACTAACAGCTGTGCCAAGTAATTAACTAGAATTAGGGACATGCCCATTAATAATGTGTTAAACGATTATGATTTTCTTTCCCCTGCATTATAGGAAAGCTTGAGCAACAGCACAGGTACATTAAAACGGAGTCCTCTCTCTTTATATATAAATGCCCCAATACAAAGGCACTAGTCTCACTTGTAAATTATCTGGGAAGCAATACAAACTAAAGGTAATGAAAAATAACCAAGCTAAAGGATATAGCAACTGCTAATACCAACATAGCTGGTCTGAAGTAAAACTTTAAAAACAATGCTGGAAACATAAGTAGGCTATGGATTATTGTGATATTGTGACATGTAGACACTAGTCATAAGCTTATGAAGATGCTTATTCACTTATGTGAAAATTAAATTTGTAGCTATAAAACTATTGGGAGCCACAAGGCAATATTGTTTACCTTTATAGTACATCTATATTCTCTTTATAAGTTTTTAACACTGAGTGAAAAAACAAAATGTGAACATTTTTTTAAAAGTAGAAACTGAACCTCAACGGTGCTTCACATATGTTGGCCGGTTTAAAGTGACTACTGATGCACGACCAAAAAGAGAGGGGTGGTTCAGCTTGGGTCAACAGAGACCACATGTGCCTCGTGGGACGTATTACAAAGGGGGAAACATGCATATCTAATTTTGCTGAAATTAAGTAATCCAGCACATTAAAGTTCTATTAAAGCAATTTAGATAAAGTAATGTATGTAGGTCAAATCAGTAGGATGTAGTGCTCGCTTTAAAAAGACAATTTTAATGAAGACTGACAAGATCCAATTGTGAGAACATCAGTTAACAAAAATAACAGAACAAACTCTCAAAATAACTATTAAATCAAACATCTGGGAGATACTTCTTGTACAACGGTTAAGAGACCGGTCCTCGGGTGTAACACACACAGAACCTAGCGTCATCAAAGCGCCGAATTACATCTTTGAATTACGCTACGTCTAAGTACGAGAGTCCTGTAGGCCTTCTCTATATCTATGCTTGTACCTTTAAAGCGAGCAGAAGGTGAAGGGGAGGAGAGTGGGTAGGGCCCAGAGCAACATATCCTTTCGGCAAACCCGCTCCTTAACCAGTTCTTTCTGAAAAAACAAGGAAGACAAGACAGCAGTAAATACCAGAGCGGGAAAATAATAGCCTGAAGAAAAGAGACTTTGCAATACTGCAATTGTTCATTCTTTCCTTCCCGCGCTGTACATCATAACCCTTTCGCTATGCCAAATATAGTAATTTTCAGTGGCAGTTCCCACCACGATCTGTCACAAAAGGTGGCAGACAGGCTCGGACTGGAACTAGGAAAAGTGGTCACAAAGAAATTCAGCAACCAAGAAACATGGTAAGCGTTATTATTGTTTGGTACAGGTAGCAATTACAAAACAATAGTTATTTTCATAAGGTGGCGGTGAAAGGAAATTTGATGAGGTCTCGGTTGTGTCTCACAATGGCAAGCCCTGTCAACAACATGCTGCACGGTCTGATATAGCCTTAATTTAAGTGCCTGTAAATTGTTATTTCCTGTGTGGTAGCGATAGTATTTTATTACACAATGCATGCATCCTACACCAAGCATCAAGCTTGGTTTGTTTGCGTCGACGCTGTGTCTTTTGCATAACGTCCAAGAATGATTAAAAAAAAAAAAATTAAGTGTCCATTTTGATGCACCGCGTTTGCGCCTGCTCTCCCAAAACTGACATGCTGCCTAGTTTATTGGTCAGCAGTGACCATTTTTGATGGCATCCGTGCTGCAGCTTATCGGCTCTCAAATTATTTAGTTTGCAAGTTGGTTGAGATTTGGTAATCGGCAACACGTGAAACAGGCGACTGCACCATCTGTTTGTTACTTTTTTAATATTGGGGGATTTCAATTTAACAATTTTGCTGCTTTTGTCAGTTTTTTTTATCACGTGTTTTCCATCCGCAATTGAGTGGGGGAGGGGCCTTCAGATAGAGGCACTGGATAGAACTGAAGCAAGTTATGCTAGGCTGAGTAGTAGAAACAGAGCTGTAATCATAAAACATCGTTAGCACGCTAATGCTTTGTGTAATAACCCACTGAATGATAGTTTACTGGTGAAACGCAAACCATGTTAAGCTGATTCAACATGTTTTCCCTATAGATTACATATTACTTTCTATTTAAGAACGACGCTGCACCTAGTGACATAATCTGTTTGCAGCATTGCCACATAGAACAATAAAAACTCCAAAAAGAATCCCTCCCTCGTTTTGCAGAACAAGCCTACAGAGATTTTATCTGTAAATTTTATTTTAATATTAAGCATCAACATAAAAGAAAGAAACAGTAGCGGAGGTGGCATTTTTTAAACTAGGGATACTGAGCAATCTTAAGTTATCATACTACCAAAAAGTAATGATGGGGGTGGGGCATTTTACCCCCCTGTGATACAGTTTTAAACATGCAGTTAGTGCAAGTCTTAAACACAGCTTATAGATAGGTTACTGATGTAATTGTTGGTTCAACAGAGTACACAAGTGATCCCCCTCCATGATAACGCACCGTGGTACTGCATGTTGCAACACACTCTTCGCAATATATTGATTAGTTCTGTTGTAATGTCTGACGGGTCATGAGGTTTCTGGTCTTCAGGGCTGACGCTGTGTGGTTCTCTTTTGGGTAACACCAGAAAGGGTCATGCCATAGCATTTCGATCTTGCTTGCTATTCCCAGTGTTGATATTAACACGTGGGTGCTGCTGAAGTACATTTGTTTTGTAGTGCTACAGTGAATGTGTGACCCTTATGTATGAGTAGTAATGTAAAAAAATGTATTCTTGTTTAGAGGATCAGTAACATTCAACTTATTGAATTATTAACATAGGTATGGAGGGCCCCCAAAATACCAAATATATCATTGGTAACAAAGACACTTCCAGGCACTGCATTTCTCAATGGGACTTTTGTTAGTTAAAAATATTTTTGGTGTCCATTTTGAAGATTCATAGACTGCCTGCTTGTGCCTACAGTCTGTACCAGTTCTCCCCCATAATGGTGTTAAGTGTAGGGAAATGAGTGTGTGTGTTAAATACATTACCAGGCCCATGTTGACTGACAAACTACATTTTTAAGAGAAGAGACTGAAATAAAGCTTTGTTATACTAAGCATGGGTTAAAGCAGTTGACCTTAAATGAACTGCTCACAATTGTTTTGTTTGACTTGAAGTACCCACTATAAACCATGTATTAAAGCCTTGTTTTGTATCTACGGTAGTGGAGTGGTGTGTTTGTAGTGATATGTTTAGGAAGTTTTTGTAGGGATACGCTAAATACTTAAGCTACAGTAAATATGAAGTATTGGTAAGAGCAATATTATCTATTAATCTGCTGCCTTCAGAGTTTATACTTTGTGTGGTGTCTTGGAGCTGCTACAGTTTAAAGTGCAGTAGAGGATCATACCAATTTGGTTTTCATGTGATGATAGTAGTGACAAGCAAGTTTCAATCATAGAAGAATCCTGTATCCCTATAGCTAAAACTATTATGAGATGTTAACAAAATGGTCTGGTGATAAGATTTGCTTTTGGATAAATGGCCTGATTTTTAAAGCTTGGTCATTTTGAGCAAATCTCACATTAATAAAGCTCTGAGTCTTTTTTTGCATATTTATGTAGACTGAGCAAAACCGAACATTAAATGTAAGTTGCAATGGAAAAGTTTTAAAAGTGCACAGGACACTGCTGCTTTAATAAACCAAGGTATTTTGGTTCTGTCTGGGTGGAAGACAGGCTTAAGTCTGCATGCGTTCCTCATGTTGGTGGCATCAGTTTACATTATTATTGGTGCGGGTAGTCCCATGATAACGAGCAGTGCAGATATGGAACAGTTCTGTTAAACTGTCATTTGAATGGGCTTCCAGGGAAAGTGAAAGCAGTCTGGAAGTGATTAAGTAAATTAGAAGTTTAATCTGCAACGATGTATTTGAATTATGTAGTTTATTAACTTGTCAGCCATGTATAATTGGTGCTGGGCCTTTTGTAAAAGTCACTTCACTTCTGGGATTGTATGGTAAAGCACCACTGTTGATAAGTTTAGACACAGGTGAAAGGTTTCAATTGAACATGTGTAATGGGCCATTCTGATACAGGTTTCCCCCCAATTGTGATGGAGAAAAGGGTTTCAGGGTAGGTAGTATGTGTATGCAAAAGAGGAGGCATAATATGTGGTACATGAGGAGAATGTGTCTGAAGCTTGCAAAAATGCCTGTTTTGATCTAATTTTTCTACATGTGCCAGATGAGACTTGTTTCAAGGTCATTCCACAAAAAAGGGATTGAGCAACCATTTGTCTCAATGTTTTTTTTATTTACAGTGTTTGTGGGAATGTAGATTATGAAATAATGTTTGCTATGAATAAACACCGAAGGTGGAATTTAGACCATCTTCATACAGTTGTTGACTGCTCTATCCTAATACAGGTTTCTAATGTGGGTTAGTAGGCAGGAGAGGTCTTTCATCTGGAGGATAACATTATCCACATCCCTTCTTTCCTGTCATTAACCATCCAGCTTCTCCTGTTGACTGACAGTGCTGAGGTAAAATGACCTAGGAAGTGAAACGGCTTTCCTGAGAGTTATTGCAGCGAAAGGTGGCTCTACCAAATATTAATGTGTGGGGGTTGAATACTTATGCAAGCAAGATATTTCAGTTTTTTATTTTTCTTAAATATTTCCCAACATAAAACCAATGTCACCTTACAATAATTGATTTTGAGTTTCAGTGTTTTAAAATAAAATATCATACAGAACGAAATTTCAATGTACCATTTGTAATTCAGTAATATGAGAGAATTGGTCAGGGGTCTGAATACTTTTGCAAGGCACTGTGTGTGTGTGTGTGTGTGTATATATATATATATATATATATATATATATATATATATATATATATATATATATATATATACACACATGTATATATATACACATGTATGTGTAATATAAATTTTGATGAAGCACATATTTACCTGTGTGAGATCTTATCATAAATGCGCTGTGTCAGTTCTTATCATAGATATAGACCGCATGCTTGGTAGCCTGCATATAATTGCTTTGTACTACTGTATAAAACACTGGCGTCTGCACTGCCTTCATTTGTAACCATCTTTAGGTCTAATTATTTTCCATTTTTGGGAATAGCAAATTCCGTTTTTCAAAATCGACTAATTCTGTTTTTTTCCCTTTTTTTTATCAATGTATTAATAATTAAGCATGACATTTGAACATAAATATAATGTTGATAGTTAAATATTACCACAGTTCTTTATTTTTATTAGTCAAGAGTTTTTTTAATAAGACTTGCTGCTGTAAGGCATACTGCTGACTGACTCTGCTCTACACAGGTTCAGTGCTATGTATCACCCGATTGTAATTTAAATAGCGCCCTTTTAATGTACTTGCATAATTAATCCTCCCAATTGTTTCTTTGCTAAATAGGACCGCAAAGGGTTAAATCTGTGTGAATGGCACATAATGAGATCCAAACAGCTGAGTTTGTCTGAAATCTGCAGCGTGCTTAACACGGTATAAACAATGCCGTTGTTATTGAAATTGATAGGAATGGCAAACGGTTTTTGTCCGATAAACGGCTGCCCGAAATTACCCTGTACAGTTTAAGTGGTGGCGACTGTACCAAATATTCTGTATTAAAATGAAAATGCATGTTTGCTATAACATGTGTTTCTTTCAAAACTGCCCGTTTGAGGCTTCTGGAGGTACTTATGGAAGTGCCAAATAGGGTTTATGTCATTATTCGGTTACAATCACATAATGCTGCAGCGTATTGACGGTTGTTGTCTAACTGTGTTTTGTTTCAGTGTCGAGATTGGAGAAAGTGTTCGGGGGGAGGATGTCTACATTGTGCAGAGTGGATGTGGGGAAATCAACGACAACTTGATGGAGCTGTTGATCATGATCAACGCCTGTAAGATTGCGTCATCTTACCGGGTGACTGCAGTTATTCCATGCTTCCCTTATGCCAGACAAGACAAGAAGGATAAGGTAAGCATTTAAAGTTGCAGCAATAATATACCATGCTTACCAGTGTTCTACAGAGGTTTGTTTCTTGTGTTCAGCTGACAAGACCTAGTACGACCATTTCAAATATAGTCCCGAACTTTCTAGATGGTTTCAATTCTGTGGGGTGTCTCGCATATAGTAATAAATAGCTTCATAGCTAAAAATTAAGTCATTTCTAGCAAACCAATTGATATACTAGTTTTGTAAGAAACATTCAAACAATTCAATTAGATATCATTATGCCCCCAATGATGCTTTGTTGTTGTTTCCAAAAATACAGTGAAGTATGCTTTAGCACTTTGTTCCACTTGTATATCTTATTTGGTAGACATGGGTGTGTCCTCTGTAAAACCATTTATTTACAATAATAATGAATTTACAGGGATATGATGCATCTTGGATTTGTATTGCTGCAAACATCAAATCCAAGCACTTTTTTTTATGCATGAACAAATGAGCTGGAAGGCTAATAACGTTCTGGGATGCATAAAGGTTGTATGAAATCCAAAATGTATTTATTTATTTATATTTTAACAGCAGCCGCTTTTTCAATTTTCGTAAGGTTTAACTTTCCTGTAGGAGTTAGAGGTTAGTCAAGGAGCAAGGTCATTCTCCTCTCACTGTTACAATATATAGTGGGGCCTCCTGAAGGAAAATGTAGTCTATAGTATTGACTTAATTGATTGCTCCTGCTTGTAGCCTTCTAGAAATGAAACATAACTTTAATAATTTTAGTAGTTATCTATTGATATGATGCAGTTACAGACACTAGCTTTATTTCTTTCTTTCTTTTTTTTGCTCATTTGCTATTTAAGATAATTGTTATTGTATTACAGCTTGGCTGGTGCCTACAGTATATTCTGTTTGACCAGAGGTAAAATTATTAATTGCCACAAATTGGCTCCGTGTTGTAATGGTGGTCTTCATCTCTTTAATTTATGAGCCTGGTGACAATCACATTGCTGTTTTTCATTTTGCTTAATTTATGGAAGCAGTTTGATATGACCCACTAATCCAGAATATTAGGAATACCAAAAACGAGAAAGAAGTGGCTGGGGTAAAAATGGGTTCCAGTGTCAAGGGGAATTTACCAGGATTGTTTGACAACAGCTTGTTTTGATATCCTTTCCATAGTACATGACTGCTAACAGCACACTGCCCCCTAATGTCTCAACTCTTCGCAACGCGTGCTGCAGTACTTGAATTTCCTTGAATGTAGCCCTGACCAAGCCTAACCTCTCTGAGTTTGAGACCATACTAGATCAGGCAATGTGATAGATCGTTGCGGCAAGCAGACCTCATCAAATAAAATAGAAAAAAAACCATCCGTTTTCTGTGTGTTCATATATCTCAGAGTAAGTTTACATTAAATGCAACATTTAGTTGAACCAGCTATTCAAATGTGATTAATCCTGCATGGCTGCTGATGACCATTGACAATATTCTGGAATGTTGTGTGTGTGTATATATATATATATATATATATATATATATATATATATATATATATATATATATATATATATATATCTCCATGCTATGCTGTTTTGAATGTATTATTTTCATTCCAGCTAAGGTTGGATAGGGTTACCTTCTTCAGCCCAGTGACCTTCATTTGATAGAATTAGTTTCATGGTGCCTGGAGCTTTGTAACCATGAAAGTGTTCCAACAAATAATGTGAAAGAACTTGTAGAATGTTTTGCATTGTAATAGTGTTCACCAAAGTGACATGCATCTTTACCACAGCAGATTTGTCAAAAAAACAACCAGAGGGATTGTGAATGCAATTCATTTGTTTCTTAATCTGTTTCTCTGGTTACCTTTTTTTGTTACGGTAAAAGTCAGAATATTGGCAAATCTCAAGATTTAATGGTGAATGTTGACATTTACCAAGTAAAGTGGTAAATGTCTGAAATAAACATGATAACTCTTTACTTTGGACATGTACTGGTAAATCTCAAGAATAATGCAAGTGCCTTTACCAATAAGCTTTCGGTAAATGTCCAAAGGCAATGTATTTCTTCATAATTCTGGACATTTACCACCTTACTTGGTAAATGTTGACAGTTACCAGTAAAACTTAAGATTTACCAGATTCTGACTTTTACTGTAAGGTATACACTACCTTTTTATACACAAAAAACATAAAAATAGATTTTGTGCAATTCAGCCACCAATTTTACCCCAAATGTTCAGGCTTGCATTCTTCATCTTAATTGTATTTTTTTTTCAGGGTCGTGCTCCCATCTCTGCAAAGCTTGTAGCCAACATGCTGTCAGTTGCAGGAGCAGATCACATCATTACCATGGACCTGCATGCGTCACAGATTCAGGTGAGTTTCAAAGTAGGGGTTCATTAATCCTATCAAACAATGTATAGTTCAAAATGCCATCTGCAGCAAATCTGTTGGGGGGTGGTTGGGAACGTGTTGAATTGTAAACATCAAAGCCCAGCAAGGGTTTCCTGAAATTTGATTTTTTTTTTTTTTTTTTTTTTTAAATACTTATCACCATTTTGTAAAGCTTTGTTTGAGATGTTGCAAGTTTCTAAGCATGTTATCTCGGTTACATCCAATTTCTATTACTCAGCTTTTAGGTCAGAGTTCACATTGTAAATGCTGGGCTCCTTCAGCTAATGGGTTTGGGTTATGTGTTTAAGTTACAGATCATCCTTTTTTTTTAATTTACTGCTATAAATACACGGTTAGAAATATTTCATTGGAACTGTTTCAATGTTTTCTCCTACAAGACCCCTTTTCAAATGTATTCTGACTCCATAAACCACTGACAGTAAACCATGTGTAATTTATGGAGATTTGTAGACTACAAAATACTTTACACAAAACACTCATTATTAATGGTATGATATATAAAAGAGAAAATTAATAATGCGTCTAGGTCAGCATCTGATCAGTCATTCAGGAGTTCCTTTTCACTGCTGTCTGAAACACCACCTCATCTCTCTCCCTGTCTCGCTGGAGCTGTGCTTTCCAATGGTCGTTTTCTGCAAAGGATGCCATTCCAGGAACACCCAGGAGACTTCATTGACATCATCTTGATTGACATGAATTCGTAATAAAACCAGGAAAAGTGAACATTTTACCCTTGTTTTGGCCTCTTTACACTGGCTCCCTATGCAACGTAGAATTGATTTTGAGATTTTGCTATTAACTTACAAGGCCATGCATGGATTAGCACCTCGTTATTTGCAGGAGTTACTGACCCCGTATCTTCCAAACCGCACTCTGAGATCACAGGATGCAGGGCTGCTGGTTATTCCTCGGGTCAACAAAAGCAACACGGGATGTAGGGCTTTTTCTTGTAGAGCTCCTAAATTATGGAATGCTCTGCCTTCGTTTGTCAGGGAAGCTGGGACCGTTACGGTTTTCAAGTAAAGACTAAAAACTCACTTTTAATAAATGGCTGTCTTATCTTAGTGGGTTTTAATGCAACTTTAAAATTGCTGCTTTTGTATTGTGTATACTGTTATTTAAATGGTCTGATTGTGGCAGTTGTATGTGTGACATGCTATACAAATGTATTGTGGTTTGTTCTTTTTTTCTGCTATCTACTGTACAGTGCTTTAGCGCTACTTTTTGTATGCAAAGCACTATATAAATACAATAAATAAATACAGCCACTGTGTTGAAGGATGAACCGATAGCCTGGGTACACACAATATCATGCCACCTGTAAGTCACTGAGGTCCTTCTGCTTTGAGGTGTTGCTGAATAGTTGCACACAACTCTCACACAGCTTATATAGGTCTAGTGGATAATATGATGCGTAACTAGTTATCAGTGCTTGTTTGCAAGTTAGTCATTTGTATATTGTTCAATAGTCTGTTAATGAACCTAACTTGAAAATACATGTGACATGAACTGTGTTATACAGTTACGTAGTCAGACCTACAGTAGAAGCTAATTCTTAAGGCCGTGTCTTCGTTTCAGGGTTTCTTTGACATTGCTGTGGACAATCTGTATGCAGAGCCTGCTGTTATTCAGTGGATTAAAGAAAATATTCCAGAATGGAAAAACGGTATCATTGTGTCTCCTGATGCCGGTGGAGCAAAAAGGTATTGTTGTTATTTTAGGATTCTAAAAGGTACAGTTTTGTTTCCAGAACAAACAACATCAAAACTACTTGAGGCCTGAAAAAAAATCGGTTTAAAACTTTACAACAAAAATACTACGTAACCACAAGAGGTCGCTATAGTCTAAATTGTATATTTTGCTTTTGTTTCCTAGTAACAGAACTTTTGTTGAGGTCTAACTGAACATTTTAAATATTCAATTCATTAAATGTGTTTAAGTTGCTTTTTAATGATTTTGGGTGTGTTTAATTGACCCATTTTTTTTTTGCTTTGTTTACATACATCAGAAAAGATTTTAGAACATTCCAACCAAGATGAAAATGAGCCATGAAGACTTGTTTTATGTGATGTCATACACTGTAGCAGTAAAAATCTCTACCCAAAGTTTGATGTATAAGTGGTGGCCATTTTAGACCAACCTAAACAGAATGCAGTGAGTTTTGCCTTCCAAGGAAATAACAGATGATATCTGAGATGTAATCAAGGACTAGTGAGCTACTGTCTCCAAAGTGCACAAAATACACACTCGTTTACCAGTGTTTACCAGTTTACCAGAGTTATGCTCTGCTTCTAATCAGTCATTTGTCTTGGTGACTGGATAAAAATATTTGGAATGCGGTTTTCAGAGATGCCAACTGCTAGGTTTTGGCCGTAGCAACTGCATGAAAACCGTAGTAGCTACAGGCAAAGCCCTTAAAACAACGGTTAAGTGTCTTCGTATGCAGTTATATTAAGTCGCTGTATGTGCGACTCTTTGAGACGAACTTGCACTTGCCATGGTATTTAGGGTGAGTTGTCATCTGAAAAGCATATTGTAATTGGGTGCTTCTGTTGAGTGACAGATCTTGCTTTGAAATCAAAAGCAGTGGGGTTGTTAACGGCTTATAGTTTCAATAAAACTGTGAATGGAAGTGGCAGCAAAACAAGTAAAAAAGATTACACTACAGAAGTGCAAAGAAGAATATACAAAGAGGTATACATTTATTAAACAAAGTAAGATTTCTAAATAGAGTAGGTCCTTGGATTTTATTTATTTTTTATAACAAAGATGATGTAATTAAAGCTGAGACACTTTAGAAACTTTCTAAGAGAACACAAATTGCAGATTGCCGCTGCAGTGCATGTAGGCCCACTTGTGAAAACGGCTTTTCCTGACTGAAACTATTATTATTATTATTGTTATTATTTATTTCTTAGCAGACACCCTTATCCAGGGCGACTTACAATTGTTACAAAATATCACATTATTTTTACATACAATTACATTATTATTTTTTTTACACATTATTTTTACATACAATTACCCATTTATACAGTTGGGTTTTTACTGGAGCAATCTAGTTAAAGTACCTTGCTCAAGGGTACAGCGCAGTGTCCCCCACCTGGGATTGAAACACGATATTCCAGTTTGTTTACAGCTTCCAAAGGTCATTTTTAGTGGGTGGTCCCAAAGTTGTGCACACTACTCTGATTTTAAAGCAGTTGGGATATATTTAAGTTGAGTGAAAGACAATATTTTCCATCGGTTCTTGGCAAATGCCAGTTATTTTTTCAGCCAGTCTTGTATAAGAGTGGCCTTGATGATCCTAAAGTCAATTTTTCATGATCTTTCCTTGATGTGAGCAGTGCTCAAATAAAGCTCCTTCAAATGCTGGAGTACACTAATTCAGTAGCCTTTCATTTCTAGAGGCCCAGGTTATAATCCAGTTCGGGCCACACATTTATATCACAGGACAGCCTCGTCTGAAATAACAACACATTCCTAAAGCAAATGAAGCAAATGTTTTAAAGTTCTGCAACCATTTGTTTATTGTAGAGTCACCTCAATCGCTGACCGACTGAACGTGGAGTTTGCCCTGATTCACAAAGAAAGAAAGAAAGCCAACGAAGTGGATAGAATGGTCTTAGTGGGTGATGTGAAAGACCGGGTGGCTATTCTCGTAGATGACATGGCGGACACATGTGGCACAGTCTGCCATGCTGCTGACAAGTGAGTACTCCACGGAGCAGAGCAACAAGGAAGTGAGACGGTACAGGGTTCTTTGGAACAGCTTGCACTGTAATGACCGAACAAAAACCAACACACATGACGACAAATGGAGGAAGACGAGACGGAAATTGGCAAGTGCAAGGGTGCACAGCGATGAAGTGCCGGTTGTGTCATCTTCGTGTCGTATGCATATTTAAACTGGGGGAAATAGCAAGGACCTTTTTTAAGAATATAATTATATAGGGCTGCAACGAAGGGTACATTTTGACCTTCAAAGTTTCGAACCTTCGATGGTCCTAATTTGTATAATTTATTGGTGATGTCACCATAGCTGCTTGTTTATACTTGATTGTAAATCCTATTTTACAAGTAAGCAATATATACATGGAATAAAACATTCATATGCAGTTTAAAATCATGTTTTTATAATTGAAATAAAAATACACGTTGTTTATGTACACATAATTGATGCTTGCGAGTAGCTTGCATTGTTGCAGCACGAACTGCAGCGGACTTAGGCAAAACAAACTTAATTTAACAGTCACTGTTCCAAGCAGGTTTATAAGTCATTTTACACGCTTTGTGATGGTGTACATAGTACTACTAATTTGTCCACCATCAGTACTACTACCAATAATATGTGACTCCATGATACATCAATAGTTGCTTGCACAGTTTGCATTCAACTTTTTTTAGGTCGTCTGGGCATTTAACAAAAAAAAACAGCAGAGGGGTTTCGAGACATTTCTTTCAATACAGCTTTGCTATACAACACTTTGCTGTCGAGATGGCGAATGAAGAAATTTGCCTTTGGTTAACACGAGCTGGAGGGGGGAGGGACGGACGGTGCTCAGTTTTTTCAAAATTAAAATGATTAGTGTTAGCATATATTTTGTATGTTTCAAAGATATTCTACCATAGCGCTTCTCTTACAGTAGGTATTCTGTACATATTTTACTGAAGCACTACAACCACTATAGGTATCCCCCCCAGTGTGTTGGCATAATAATATACCCTGCTTCATACATGACAGCGGTGCCATAGAGTTGCTAAGTATAACGATTTGGTTGTGGATTTTAATACCACAAGTTTTGTTTAAGTAATTTGCATTATACAAATCAAAAGATCGAATTTTGCATGCAAATGACATTTAATGTGTGATTTATAGTATTCGCACATTGTCAAACAATTTCTGTTAACAGGAAAACAAAACAAAAAAAAAAAAATACGTAAGGTTTAAAACAGTCTTCGAATTCCTGGCTAGCGAGCGAACCTTCGAACCTTCTAATACAGCCCTATAAATATATGATTTCTTGTTTTCATATTTATTTTTATTAGAAATTTAAATTAAGCTGATCCATTCTTTTTATTTAACTGGGTTTGTGATAAACAAGTTACTACAATTACCAAATGATGATGCCTATATTGAATGTTTTGTATATTGCAGATTGTTGTCTGCTGGTGCTACCAAGGTGTATGCTATACTGACCCATGGGATCTTCTCTGGCCCTGCCATTTCCCGGATAAACAATGCTGCATTTGAGGCCGTTGTAGTTACCAACACCATTCCACAGGAAGAAAAAATGAAACACTGCCCAAAGATTCAGGTAACATTTTTCTACAGGCTTTGCCTATCTTGAATATCTCCAGTGATGCATTTCCATCCTAAAATAGGCTAATTCATGGCACAAGTATGTTGTAGACACGCTTTTACAGTATTTTTTGCAGTATTTTGTAAAATGCTGTACTCTGTTTTTCTCATTTAAGTTCCTTTACTGGTGTTGTCCAGTAAAATTAACTGCTTTACTGACACATTGTTTTAACCTATGGTAATATCAATGATTCAGATCTGTTTTTACAAACCATTGTATTAGATATGCAATGCCCCTTACATACTACTTTTTTTTTTTTTTTTTTTTTAAATCTACTGCAACAGAGCGATCCGATTGGCTAGAAAGGTTGTGATGGTGTATAATGCTTGTCAAGGATGCCCTTTGTCTAACACCTGAGCAACAGCCTGGTTACACAAAATTCTGTTCTACATCCTGCAGTTGTTTTTTTTTTTGGTTCAAGCGCTATACATATATATTTGATAGTCTTCACTTCATCATCCCTGGTTTACAACAATCTGTTTTGTTTTGTTCTTTTTAGGTGATTGATATTTCAATGATCCTTGCTGAAGCCATCCGAAGAACACACAATGGAGAATCTGTGTCTTACTTGTTCAGTCATGTCCCGTTATAATAGAGAAGAAAACAAAGACCTTCACTTCTTCTGCTTCAAGACTCCAGTTGTGACGCACCTACCTGAACCAGTGCAAAGCCAGAGCAATCGGCCTGCACACAATTGACTTAAGCAGTTCTTGAGTAGCCATTCCAGCTACAGGGTTCATTTCTTCACAGATCTTTCCACACCTTCACACCAGGGTGCGTGCATACTTCATTCCAGAACAGTGAATGTTGCCTTAAAGCAGGGGTTTGGCTTACCTTATACCGATGGATTGAAGTTTTCGGGTTTTACACACATGACGTCCCTTTAAACTTATTTTGAGACGATTTCCTGTTTCCCCAATTAAACACGGGAAAACCTGTTAATTACAAAACAGTGTCACTTGTTTTACCTACATAGCTTGATTGAGCCTGATTCGGTTTCACTTTATTTTTATTTCAAAGAGACGTGACAAATTAACTACTCCCGTTAACTGCTCATCGCTGATCCTAATTACTAGTTTTAGCTATTGTTATTTTCACTCGTTTAACAGAGTTGTCTTGACAGCTTTTCTTTTCAGCATAAAATACCAATACAGAATGTACACTGATAGGATGTCCATTTATCTCCTTGATTTGTAGCAAAGAGAAACATCATCTTAAACCCAGTCCTTAATTAGCAGTTTTCTCGTTATTAGGATGCAGAGACAGCTTAACAACGACTGATTAACATTTTAAAGGGAAGTAGAGATTTGGAAAGTAAAAACCGAAAAGTTCAGGCTCTACTTGTACCTCATTGTGTTTGCAACTCAGTCTGAACGACAAATTTTAGTTGATCTTCTTTTAAAATGCATTAATAGCAGAACCAATTTTTATATATAATACAAAGACTTGAGCTACCTTATGTCAATAGTTTGGGTGAAGACCCTGTTCACTTGCTATATAAAGTCTTAAGTTTATGTCTAACACTTTATGATACAGAAGTATATGTTTTGTTGGCTGTGTTTTAAAATGTTACTTTTTTCAGCAATCTTTTGTATTGAATGCTCAGGATATTCGCCAATGTATGGATAAAATGTCTAGTTGAGGAAGGAGTTTAAAGAAAAATGTTAGTCTCTCCAATGCCTGTCATGTCTGCTTAAGTTATGGCAGCTTCTGCACAAAACATGTACAGTTTTCACTTCTAGAAATAATTACAATTTTTTGAAATGCAAAACCAGTACAGTTTTATTCTCCATAAAAATAAAAAAAATAAAAACTGGCAAGCTTAAAGTTGATTTTGTTGGCTTGTTGATTATTTCTTCTCAGTTATGCTAAATAACGTCAGTGTTTTAAGCTCATTGTAATTCTAATTAGCACTGACTTGTCATTAACATAGTGTGTATTGTTACAGTCGTGGTTTATCCCTTGTTAACTTTTTCTTAAGATTTCTGATGAAAGATGCATCTGTCAAGTTAATTGACTCCATAAATTGTGTGCAATTCTCAAGTGATTTCATTGCTGTACGTGCCATGGAAATTTGAACAGCTGCTGTTGTTAATACTAGTTTTCCTTTAAGTGCAGGCTGGAGTTCCAACTGTGCCCAGTGTGTTTTTTTTTTTTTAAACCTATATAAGCATATATTAAATATACCAACTTGGAATCCCTATATAAGTATACTGTATTATTGTGCCTATTACTACTGGTAGGGATTCTAATTTAATACAATTTGTTTTAAAAAAAAATAATTAAAAAAAAGCTCCAGTGAATGAGGTAACCTTGGTCACAGGACTGGCAGTATTGACTTGAGTTTTGCTGAAGTTAAAATCGGGAATTGATTTCTTTGTTACTCTTCCACTTTCCAATCTGCACATTAAGGGAAACTGTATTACAAATTATGAGACGTGTGCTTTATAAGTCATAGTGGCAAAACACATGTATTACATTAGCCTCCTCCTTTTATCTATAATGGGTGTGTGTTGTTCTGAGGACTGAATTTGGATTTTATCATGGTTCCTGTTTACTGCTTGTGAAACAACACCAAATGCTAGTTACCCTGAAGTGCACCAGGTATTTCTTGTAAAATATATTGTTTAACAAAAAAAACAAAACCTAATTTAGCAGCAAACTATTCCAGAGCTTAAGTGCATCATTTGTTACTTGCTTCTGTTGCAAGTAGTAACAGGATCATGCCTTTCTGAAGGCAGTTTACAGAGAGAAAAATAAATGTCAGCTTTGCAGTTCGATCCAGCAAGATCACTGAATTTCCTTAAAACTAAAGAGTCAAGTTTTACGTGTGAAAACTAATTGTTTGCGTGAACTAAACAAAATAGTTTTTAGAGATGTTGTGGGCTCTATTCACAACCCTTTAAATTGTGAACTATTTCAAGAATTTTTTTTCAAATTTATGAATAAAATCAAGTTTGATAGTCCCAAAACTGCTGTGGACCATTGGTGTTGGTTTCTAACAGTAGAAATCAGTTTCATAAATGTTAAATGTTATTTTATTCATAAAAACAGACTTTGAAAAATGTATTATTTAAACCACTCCCATCTCAAAACAGGGATGGACAACTCCACTCCTAGAGCGCCCTTTCCCACTGGGTATGCTTGTAAATGTGCAGGGTACAGTACACTGACTGCTCTTTCTAGGGGAAACCTACTCTGCTCATTTCTCTTTTACACTGGATGTGTACCAAGAACATTTCCCTTTCACTCTACTTATTATTATTATTATTAGAGTCATTTAGCAGACGCTTTTATCCAAAACAACTTGGAGACTAGGGGGTGAACTATGCATCAACAACATACAATAGGACCTCGGTTTTTTGTCTCATCTAAATGACGGGGAATGTCTTGTTTTTTTGTTTCAATGCTGTGTTATTTGACGCATGTTATGGACAAAATTACTGCAAAGGCAACTTGCACCAAGGTGGCATTTTTCTTCATGCACATCACGTGATGCCAATATCTGCAAACCCATTTCAAGTTTCAATGGAAGTCATTATTTACTTATGTTCCATCAACGCCAAGCCTGGAATATTTAGTGCTTCATGGATTGACCCTGTTTGGTACACTTGATAGTTCCTATATGGTTGCTACTGAACAGAGTATATTTCTTTCACACTTAAGCAAACTGTACGTTACGAAGGCAGCTGTACACAGTGTGAATGGGACCTTAGAGTCCAGTGAAGATAAACCAAACTAATTGTAGGGTTTAAAAGAAACTTTGTGAAGGACTATATTAAAGTAAACTACTTTTTTATTATAATGCGGCTCATGATGCCACTGGACTGAAGACAGTCGTGTCCGAACAGAGCAGCGGAACCTGATGGGGATTACTGCTGTTTATAAATGCTAGTGATTTGTGTCCAGTGATATGATAAAGGAGGCTGTGTGGTCCAGAGGTTAAAAAAACGGGCTTGTAACCAGGTCCCCAGTTCAAATCCCACCTCAGCCACTGACTCATTGAGTGACCCTGAGCAAGTCACTTAACCTCCTTGTGCTCCGTCTTTCGGGTGAGACGTAATTGTAAGTGACTCTGCAGCTGATGCATAGTTTACACACCCTAGTCTCTGTAAGTTGCCTTGGATAAAGGCGTCTGCAAAATCAAACAAATAATGATAGCTGTGGATGCTGCTTTCAGTTTTTTCTACTTTATTGTCAGAATCAATAGTTACAATATAGCGTTTTGTACCTTGTGAGCACGTTCTGAGTGGAAGAAAAAAAGATATATTCATATATCAAATTATTTATTTACGATTTTCCTGTTTATTGTGTTTTTGTGTGTGTGTTGATTGTTTTTAGGTGTGTATCCCTTTAAAAAAGACGGTCCTCTTAATTAGTTGATGCGCACACTTTTTGAAAACACAGGTTGTGGATTTGGTGTTTTTCTTGATTTATACAGTAGCTATTGAATGTAGGAAATACATTTGTTAATCGGGTTCTTAGAAAAAGAAAAATGCCAATCAATGGTTAAATAACACTTTGTGTGATGTACGAAGCTAACAATGATTGGTATGTATAGGGTGTATGGTATCTTAATATAAAATTAACTTGATTATACTGCGTTTGTATTTTTAGCAGTTTTAGCAATAAAACGTATGTCTCTGCGAGCATACGTTATTTTTTTTATTTTTTATCTCACGATATGGAAATTATTATCGCTATCGATATCATATCGGAATATCGATATTGGTGCCCACCCCTAAGATATTATTGATGCGCCCTCTTTCAAAAGTTTTTTTTATAAGCTATTCTTAAAAACCTTCCCCATTGTATCAATCTGCCCTCTTCTTTCACCACTGTGCCTTGGAAGTCCCCATGAGCTTAAGTACAGTATGCCAAAGTCACCATTTTTATATCTGCTGTTGATATTACCTCAACGGTTATTAATAATGACAGGGCTTGCACTATGGTATCGTTATAGCTCATGATACACTGACCCAGATGTCATTGATTGGGTCTTTGGGGGACTTCGCATTAACCTAGAAGGGAAAAGTGGCACAGAATGTAATATTTCCCCAACAATCCCATGTATCACAACAAGAAGATTGTTTTAACACACACATGTCTAAAAAGTGGTTATTTCAAAGTAACTTCACATGCTGCACTCAAAAGGCTTGTTGATGTAAACATGAATGTGAATGTGATCATATTGCTGCAGAAGATTTCAAAGTATTTGCAGGTGAAGAGCAGGCTGAATGACACAACTATACTTGAGTGGAACAAAATTTCATCATAAATGTGGGGAATGCTTTGTCTAATCAGAGAACCATGTTCAATACGCATCTCATTCTTAAAAAACATTTTATAGTTTACAACAGAGTTTTATACCTTTTGAGAATGTCATTAATTAAACTTTGCAAAAAAAAAAAAGAGTTAGAAAAGTAGTTCCTACAGAGGTTATGTTTTAAAATGAAAATCCTATTTAAACATTCAATTCTTATAAGAGAAACTTTCATAAAACAATGCTGTGTTATTCAGGCGTACAAATCTAGCTAAACCACCCCACACATGCATATTTCCTTACTGCTTCTCTTTAATACATGAATATTTGCTTGCCCTCTTCTTTGAGGTGTAATTCATTCAGAGCAGGTCAAGTAGGTGAGAGTTTTTCAGGCAGAGTCTCAATTCTGGATTCAAACTGCAAAGGCTGGTTCTGGCAACTCAAGAGCTCAGGTCGAGATTGAAGATCGAGGACAAATTGATATGGTATTTAAGGCCTTTTTCAAATGTCAACAAATAAGTAAAAATAATTAGAATGTATTAGTTTGGTTATATATATATATATATATATATATATATATATATATATATATATATATATATATATATATATGAATGATAGGTTTGTCAACATTTTAACTAGAATAATAATTAATTTCAGCAAGCTAACAGCTAATTTAAACATGTTGACCAGATCCTGTTCTAACATAACACCGCCAGCAAAAATATACTCTTCATATATTTCTTCAGGAGCACATTACTAGACCACAACGGTCAGCCTTAGCCTGACATACTACAAGGCCAAGCAACACCTTGATTTTTAACTGATGAGAAATGCATAGTCTAGATGGCTATCACTGGGTACCAACTTATTTACAGAAAAGATGGTTAGTTTGGAATTTATTATTTTCAGAGAAATGGTTATTTTTCAGAAACTGCTGGCTGAAAAATGCAGAGCAAAAAGTTCAATGCGTGTGCAAGTTCATACAACACTATTATATTGAAAACAGGCAGGCGCAGTTCTTCTTCTGTTAAGGCGAAGGTCTTGCTTCAGATCCCCTCCTCTCCACGGCAGGTAGCAGGACTTTGCATCACACGTATGCTGAGTTCTCGCTGCTTGGCCCCTGTAATTTACTAAAACCTCCTCTGTGTTCTCCTCATACTATATGGACCACTAAATTAGACAAAGATCCTGCCTGAACACCTGTGCATATTTTCCACATCAGACCAGGCCTAAGGATCTTAACTAGCCTCAATAACCTTGATGGGGCCTCTTGGAATGCACATGTAGCTAAGTTTCTTATCAGCAGTTGCAAATTAGGACAAGGGGTCTCTCGCTTTTAATTCTTATCTTGTGGGAATACTAGGATTCTCATGGTAAAAGAAAATATGCTTTAGCAACCAAGACAAGCACTTGCTGACATAGCTCAAAGGTGCTTTAACTCAAAGGTTTTTTTTTAAATTCTTAGCTGTATTTATTCTTAGTAGGCAAAACTTCCTGACAGAACAGGTGCTCTAACTTAAGGGCCCCTCTCTTTTATAATTGTTATCTTAAACAAGGGAGAGGAACTCCATAATACAGGAACAAATTATTAGTTTTAGAGAAAACCTCATAGATCCTAATCCTAGAAGTGGGAAATAGCCAAAAAGTATCTTATTCATTTTAGAGATAAAGGCTGTCTAACAAACCAGAGGTTTTAGGCTTAATTAAGCCTTCTGATGCACGAAGGAAGAGGATAAAAGTCCTATAAATATGGGAGCAAAATTACAGTTAGTTATCAGTTGAGTTAGTTAGAGCCTCTGGTGTCCTTTCTTTGTTCTGTTTTATATTATAAGACACACTTCTCTGCAGAGGGTAAGCATAATCTTGAATTTATATCTCACCTATATTGAAGCATGATGCTATAGGATAGGATTATTTTTAGCTTTAGAGATGTTGTTATATTGCATGCATTAATGCAAATGGGTGCCTTAGACTGCCTGAGGTGCTTAATGTAACCATATTGCTTTATATATTATTAATGGTGTTTGCAAAGACACCAGCCTGCCTGGACTGTCTATGAGCTAGGATTCGAAGTAGGTCTGCGATCGCTCAATCAATTTAAGTGTTAATAAACTGAAGGAGTAAGTATATACTCTGATTCGTTATTCTTGATTAACTGTTGTCTGTTTGCCTCCCCTTATTCTATTAAGAAGTGCTCGAACTTGACACAGTATACCATAATAACTAAACAATGTTTTAATTGTGCAAACAATCAGGTACTTCTCTAGATACAACTGACCCCTAAATAACTTTTTTTTTGCTTAATGACATTTTTTAACATTAAGTTTTGAGTGTGCAATTGTTTTAACTTAATTTACATTTTTTTGTTAACTATTGGCTTGTAATCACCTTCTGGAACACATGTGTTACACATGAAATGTGATACAGCAAAAAATACTGTCCCATTTTTGATCATAGTGCATTCACCCTTATAAAAGTTTCCCATAGTAAAAGCATAGCAAAGTGTAATAAAGCACATTGAAAGCATAGGTAAGCACTGTAAAGCCCAGAGAGGCGTGGTAAAGCATATTAAAAACATGGCAAACCAGGGTAAACTATGGTAAATGCATACTATTACCATGGACAAAGCAAGGGACATGTAAAAAAAAGAATTCCATGGTTAGCTTTTATAAGGGCAAACTTATGATCATGAGGTATGAAAGACAAAACTTTCCACATGTCAAGGGTAAAAACTGTCAGTCTATGACGTGACACCTTTACAGCTGGATGCACATGGAGAGACAAAGAAAAAAACGTGTTCAGATAAAAAAAAAGCTATACAATGCTTTGATTTCTGTAATTATCCTTACCTTTATTCTCAAACTGGGGAAAAAAAGCAGAAACAAACTGTCTATTTATAATCTTTATCATTGTTTAAATTGATCTACAGTATAAGACAATCATCTTCAAATGTGTTGATATATACTGTAGATGAGGGTCTGGATATTTGTGTCATTGGGAAACTAGAGGTTGCACATTCACTTTCTATCACAGCTTTTCGGTGCAGTTCAACTTCAAGGCAGACTGAAGAATGTGCTCAAATTGAAAGAGTGAAGCCCAACCGGGGCCTTTATATCTTTCAGTCTTGCTTCACCTGGAGAGAATACTGCATGTCGCTGGCCACTTTCTGTCACACAAAGAAAATCCTTTAAGGAGGACAATTGAAAAAAAAAAAAGAAAGAGTTTTTACCTGATTTACAAACAGCAAAAATGGTAATTATCACTTCCACATTTTTTTTTAATATCAAGTAGCGTTGATCAGGTTATATATTATTACTGTTAACTCTTTTGAATGTAACGTTTATTTGATCAAAAATACTATTATGCCATGTGCACATAACTAGACTCACATAATAGGATATGAAACAGGTAGAAATTAAATATTCCGAAAATATTTAGATCTTTTATTTTTTCAATTTTTGTCAGTTTTTCATTAAGTATATGGAAAACTACAAAGCAGTATGCAATTCAACATGTTAACATAACATTATTGGGCAGGTTATCTTTCGACTTTATAAAGCAACATTAGTAAATTCTATAGGGTGATGCAAAACTTTTTTTTCCCGTTTTTTCCCCCAATAGTGCCTTCATCGGTTTAATGATGATAAAGGCAATAGCTAAAATGTTTGCCTAGTTGAGAAAGGGGATGATTTCATCAAGATCTACCCACCCAGAATAAGTAGCATCTGTTGACGGTTATACCTGGATTACTCTAGAAATAAGGTTATGCAGTCCAGCGGGATTCCCTGATACTTAAAATAGTTTCCCTTTAGTTTCAGAACTTTACATTTATAATCTATCGTTGAGTGTGCTTGAAGTTATGGATGTTTTTTAAAGTATATATTGAAAAAATATGGCGGTTTCTTACCACTGTTAACCCCTTTTGATATATATATATATATATCGTTATATCGCCGCTCGCTGCGGGTTTGGATATATCGCGGTCCTGGAGTTGGCTCCCTATTTTTACAATCTAACTGTGCATGCCTTATCTGCACTATACATAGACAATTTCACTTAGAATTACTGTTTGTTTTATTTTGTACGGCACATCACAAACTAAAATATACAGAACAATTAAAAACAAAGCATTAATATCATTCTGTTATCATATACACATGTATTGCGCAATAACACTAAGCAAATTAAAGCTGTTTTTTAAGCAATGCACTAGCAAAAGTCACAGGGCAGTGATATCAGCTCCCAAGCAACAAGCCTCCTATGTTGGGAATGGATTCTTTCAATGCAGCAGTTTGGACATTTGAGAAAGGAGAGGAAGATTCATGAAATTAATTGGAGACTAAAGTTGATGAGAAGCAATTATCCTCCACAGTACGAATTAAAACGGTGTGCTGCTTTTTATACGAAAAATGAGAAAAAGCGGGTTCGTGAGGATTTATATTGGACCCTGACGTCCGGGTCAGACTTACTAAGCTTTTCCTGTTTGCTCCACTTAAGTCAAATTAAATAAACCATATACAGAACTCAGAATAAAATGTCAATAACTCTGGATTAATTTAAGAGTAACCTTTACCCAGCCTGAAAAAGCCACAGCTGGATTTGTTACAGCACCTGCATCCCCATGGATTTCACTAGGAGCTAATCCTGCAATACAAGATGGTTGATAAATTACAGGGGGATTCCCCATGCTCTAAAAGAATCCAAGGGGTAAATAAACCACTTAAGGGTAATAGTAACAGTCATTGTATTTTTTAGACATCCGTGTCTAGTCATGTGACTCAATGAAAATGACTTGGTTGATCTTCCATTGTATTCACTTCTGTGTGCTTTTAAAAGGGAATTGATGCAGCTCCTGTTTTTGCAGAATTGTTTGCAGAATATAGTGGTATTTGTAAGGTAGTTCCCATTACTCTAATATCTACAAAGCAAGCTGATATAAAATGTATATGGCCCTTGTTGTTTAAGCAGATAGTAATATAATAATATGTTTTTTTCATTCCAGGTTTTTTGGAACAGCTTATTGAGTTGGATAACCTGCATCCACTTTTTTTGCTACAGTGCTTCAAGACTCACTGCAGCCAGCTGGTATCCCAAAAACCTTCCTTGTGATGTGTCTGTGGAAAGAAATGGAACAACTGTCCTAGTTGTGTGTAATGAACAAGAGATTTCCAGCAAATGCCACAAATTTAACTCTCACCATTAACCCTATACCAAACATTTACAAGATGTCCTTTGCTGGACTTGAGAACCTCACTGAAATCGATTTCAGATGTAACTGCGTGCCTGTTAAAATAGGATCTAAAGATCATGTGTGCACCAAAAGTCTTCATGTGGAAGATGGAAGCTTTTCCTCACTTACAAATTTAAGGTCACTGTACTTAGATGGAAACCAGCTCTCCAAAATACCTAAAGGCTTGCCTCCCAACTTGCTGCTGCTAAGCCTTGAAGTAAACAAGTTTTCTGCAATTTATAAAGAAAACCTCTCAGAATTAACAAACATAGAAGAGCTCTACCTGGGACAAAACTGTTACTACCACAATCCTTGCAATGTTTCTTTTGATATTCAAATTGGGGCTTTCTATGACTTGAAGAACCTTGCTTTATTATCTCTCAAATCAAATAATTTATCTCAAGTTCCTCAGAATCTACCCCCAAGTTTAAAGGAGCTTTACCTATATAATAACAGGATTCAACACATAGATAAATATGATTTCTTAAACTTGACTAAACTGGAAATACTTGATTTGAGTGGGAACTGCCATCAATGTTACAATGCCCCTTTCCCATGTACTTCATGCCCTAATAATGCCCAAATCAATATTGATCTACTCGTTTTTGACATGTTAAAAGATCTGAAGATACTACACCTTCATAGCAATTCTCTTGAGACAGTCCCTTATCAATGGTTCCAGCATACAGGAATGCTAAAAATTCTAGATCTTTCCTCAAATTATTTGGCTAAAGAAATTGAAAGAGCCCAGTTTGTGATGAATCTCAGCAACCAGGAAGAGATAAATCTATCATTTAACTTTGAGCTACAGCAATATCTTCCATTCCTAAGTCTGTCTGAAACCTTTTGTAATTTAACCTCACTCAGAGTGCTAAGAATGAGGGGTTGTGTTTTTAGAGAATTAAGTGAAGCAGCCTTTGAGCCGTTGAAAAGACTTAAACAACTGGAAATTATTGACCTCGGAACCAACTTCATTAAATTGGCCAACCTATCTTAAGAGAGTTACAGGCATTTCAAGGTCTTGTTCAACTGCAAATACTATCAGGGCTCCATTGGGAAGTAGGACACAGTTCTACTATGGAGAAGTCCGGGATATTCACTATTTCAGGTATGATGAGTATGCACGCAATTGCAAGTCCAAGGACAAAGAGGCTGGTTCCTTGCATCCGATTGTTAATAAAGATTACAATCGGTTTGGAAAAACACTGGATTTAAGCAGAAATAATATATTTTTCATTAACCCAACAGAGTTTAAACATCTTGGTGACCTTAGATGTCTCAATCTATCAGGCAATGCCTTGAGTCAGTCTTTGAATGGCTCTGAGTTCTCTTCCCTTTTTGAACTGGAGTATTTAGATTTTTCCAACAACCGCATTGATTTGATGTACTCTACGGCATTCCAGGAACTGGAAAATTTGAAAGTTTTAGACCTCAGTCATAATAATGTTTACTTTTTGTCAGAGGGGATTAATCACATGTTGAACTTTACCAAAAACCTGCCTAAACTTCAAACTCTACTGTTAAACTATAATAAAATTTCCATCTCGACGAACACAGTTATGGAAAGCCACTCCTTGGAAATATTGGAGTTCAAAGGAAACTGTCTTGATGTTTTATGGAGAGATGGAGACACAAGGTACAGTTATTATTTTAGAAATTTATCAAACCTAGTCCAGCTTGACATCTCTCACAACAGCCTTAATTTTATACCTCAACTGGTTTTTAAAGGCATGCCATCAAAACTTTATGAGCTGTACTTAAACAACAACAAGCTGACATCTTTCAACTGGGGGAAGCTGCAATTGCTCACACACTTACAAGTCCTAGACCTCAGCAACAATAAACTAAAGACTGTTGCTCGTGTGCTTTCCAACTGCGCCGAAACTCTCACCAAAATGATTTTGCACAAAAATCAAATCCCAAAGCACACCCAATATTTCCTCAAAGATGCTTTTAGCCTGAAATATCTGGACCTAAGTTTTAATCAACTCCAATTTATCATGAAGTCTAGCTTCCCGGAAAATGTTGTCAATCGCCTGGAGGTCCTACTGCTGAACGGGAACAAATTTATGTGCACGTGTGATAATCTATGGTTTGTTATGTGGATTAACCAAACGACAGTCAACATTCCCCTCCTGGCTACAGATGTGACCTGTGCAGCTCCTGGAGCACAAAAAGGCCGTAGTGTCTTCTTCATCGATCTTCACACATGTCAGCTCAACTCTCTTTCCATCATACTACACATCTTCAAGTCATCTCTTTTACTGGGATGTATGGTACAGTTACCACTTCTGTGCTGCAAAGCTCAAAGGATATCAAACCTTGTCCTCACAAAGCAGCTGCTATGATGCGTATATTGTGTATGACAAGAAGGACTTTGCAGTTTCTGACTGGGTTTTAAATGAGCTGCGTGTCCATATGGAAGACAAAGGTGACACCTGCTTCCAGTTATGTCTGGATGAAAGAGACTGGATCCCTGGTCTTCCAATCATAGACAATCTTTCCCAGAGTATCCAACAGAGCAGAAAGACTGTGTTTGTCCTAACCAACACATTCCTCTCAAGTGGGAACTTCAAGACAGTTTTTTATTTGGCTCATCAACTATTTATGGATGACAAATCTGATGTGATTGATTTTTCTTGAAAGATCGCTTCAGAGTTCCAAGTATCTAAGACTTCAAAAGAGACTCTGCAGAGGCTCTGTCTTGGAATGGCCCAAAAACCCTCAAGCCCAGCGCTATTTTTGGCAGTGTTTGAGGAATGCATTGGCTACAGAGAACCATACACAGTATAACAAACTCTTCAGGGAGACTCTATAGTTCAATATGCCTTTTTATAGCAACACAGCGTGTTAAAAAAAATATTATTGTAAAATACTAGTGAAATAACAAAAATGCATTTTCTTATTCACAGCAGCTGATATTAATGAGACATTATATGTATAAAGATAAATATTAACCCAATTTCTTTACTGATAAATTATGAGGAACACAAATGTAAAAGTCACTTTTTCTTTTGTAATCTGTTATGTGTTATGATACTGTTGTCTATTCCTAACCATTAATAAATGCATGTTCTATCTACTGTATTTCTGTGTACATATACTGTGGTTATTAGTGTTAATTCATGTGAATTTGCAGACATTTTAAAAAAGTGCCACACTACTACTGCGCTAGATCATCTTAGTGGAGCTCTTGTAAACATAACAATATCTTGCAATTATTTGTTACATTGTAATTTAGAAATTTAAATTAACTGTTGAGTATTCAAGACACATACAACACAGTACAGTACAGAAAGCAAGCAGTTCAGTCAGTGCTACAAGAACAATTTACTTATCGGAGCTTAAAATACTTTATTTTAGTCAATGGTACCTGGCGTTTTCAATAGCGGTTGACTAAAATATCAGTAAAAATATAGTAGGCTCTGAGTTATTGTTATTTTATTAGCCACAGTATTTGTACATTGAACCACATGAAGATAAAAGAGGAAATGAATAACAGGTTCTGTTTTATTTGTCAACTGCTTTAAAACAGCCACAGTTTCTATAATTAAAAGAGGCTACTCTCTAGCATTTCAGATATTGTACTATTACAAACAAAATACAGCAATGTTTACTTTTACTGCATGGACCTCTGATATGGAAAGAAAATAAACCTGATAATGTTTTCTTTTACAAAGTGCGGCGCTCAGTGCGTTTATTGCAAAATAAAAAGTTTAAACAGACAAAAACACCTTGTAAAAGAAAATGGCACGCTGGCCAAAACAGACAAACAAAACGGACTAACACTAAACAAACAGTGGATGAATAGACAAACAAATACGGTGAGTCAAAAACAAACAAGTATCGTGCTGGTCCTTCCAGCACCAAATAGCAATTGTTATTTACTTTTTAATTTACTTTTACTCTCCTTCTCTCTCCCATTCTCTACTCACCGAACACCCAACCCCGAGTGAGTGAAACGTGCATCTATATATACAGTTGGGCCGGGTTTCAATTACTAATTAATTATTCACTTGAATCCCAGCACGTGAACTAATTTGTGCACTCCCCGTGCTCACATATTAAATACTTTAAATGCACATGAATACAACTATATATTTTAAATCACTCGTGCTACACAGACCCATTTATATCCAGTGCACCAATATCTATACACCAACATTAACACACCACACGCAACATATAACACACAAACACACAGGGGCGGGGCAACATTGCCACAGAGAGACTCTCCAATTTTTTTCCCAACCTTAAATGGAAAGGGTGGAATTAGAATTAGAGACAGCCTTGTCCTTAAGAAGAATGATGTGCCAAGCAGTCTATGATCTATCCACCTCTACTATGTTGAGGACAGCGCCATTGATAAGTTTGATTGGCTTCTGCCTTCAAATTTTAGAACTTTGCCATCAACCATGAAGTGGTTCCTGATGGAAATTTGTTACACCACAGAATACTGTCACAAGCAATCTTGTGTCAGACACAGATGTGTCTTTGTGTGTAACTGAAAATAAGGAAGTACCTGAGGCCAAGAAAGTGAGCCCTTTGGCTCAGCTGATGAGGAAGTAGATGAAAACCCTGTGAATGGTCCAGTTGCAACAACCACAGAAATCACTCTCAGTAAGCTGCAATTTAGAGACTGGCTAGCAGTCATTTATGACATTCACTGGTGGTTAGCTAAAGTTATCATGGTATTTTTTATAGCACCCATTTTACTGGTATTAGGGAAGTTGATTTTAACCCAGAACATTTCCTTTTTCTGAAGAGAAGTTAAGAAGAGCTGGCTGTTTCTAATAATCTTCGGGCATAAAGTAAACTTTCTGAAAATGGTAAGCTAACCTTATCCATCTACTGTTTTTAGGTATAATTAACATGTTGCTGATCATCTATTGTTATGTACCTAATTAGGAAATGCAAACTTATAATTCATTGATCAGATATGTTATACTGTATGCTTACACTCAGGTGTGCCAGCTGCTGGTGTTCTGATTTGAAGATATGTGTATATAATTGCATCGTGGTCCATTCATTTGGAGTGCATTCCAAGAGTCAATCTTCCATATTTCTGCGTAAATCTAAGCCTATTCAATTTACTTTTTAGCTGGGAAATATTTTTAGTTTAGTTGTGTAAATGGACAGTATGACTCAACAAGTGTGACAGTGTGGGTGATACAATGCTATGGGTTTAAAGATCATTTTAGTCCCGCAGAATGAGAACAAAGACCTTAACAATAATGAGAAAAATAAACCATGATTGGAAAACAATTAGAAATTTATGGTACCACCAAGCATAGGCACCGGGTTTGTACATTTTTTGTGGTGCTCAGGGGTCAGATTCCCCTATACTTTCGGGTCTGGAGGTGAAGCCCCCAAGTTATGAGAAAAAATCAAAATAACCTGTTTAAAAGCTTTGTTTTTAAACATAAAAATGTAACATTTTCATTAAACCCAATATTTATTGGATAAAATGCTTACCTTATGTAAAATTATAGTTGCTGTGTACTTCAATATACACTTTTGGTGTGTACAGTATATATTGCTTGACGTATGACAATTTGTTTGTACTATAACATGGTATATATATATATATATATATATATATATATATATATATATATATATATATATATATATATATATGGGATAAATGGAAAATATACAACAAAGTGCAGATGGATCCTTAACCCATGAAAGTAGAACTTGAGTTATTGGAGTCTTCTGCACTTTGTTGTGTATTTTCTGTATTTAATTGGGATTCATCATTTATTCTATTTATACCACAAGACTAACATTTATTAATAATAATAATAATAATAATAATAATAATAATAATAATAATAATAATAATAATAATAATAATAATAATAATAATAATAATAATAATAATAATAATAAAAAGATGCAGAATAGATTTAATTGTATTTTATTTTCATAGAAAAAACATATACTCTGTTTTTAATGTGAGGCCCTCAACGGTTTCCAGTTAAACTGTGAACGTTCTCTGTGTTGCTGCTCTGGCTGCTAGCTGTGAACACACAAACACACAGTGCGTTTAAATTAAATTGGCTTTAATTTCTGATGATTGACTGCATATACACAGCTGAAGTAAGTATTTCAGTCTTGTTTTGTAACTTGGATTATAAATTAAATTGCTTCCCAAACTATTAAGGATATTTGAAAACCCATTTTATAAACACTACCATTTCATACCCTTTTATTGTGTATGCCATATGGACAGGACACTTCTACACCAAAATAATTAAGCCAGCAAACTAGGAGAAACTAGTTAACTTAATTATACATTTATGTTTATACAAAGTAAAAGTAAATATTGATTAGTGATAGCTTACCACTTAGTAAAGAGCAAAAACACTTTGGCACTGTTCAGTTAACAAAATGTAGTAGTTAAGATTTTGCCTATTTCATCTGTAAGGTTCTTTTGAACTTCCATGCGAAGTCACTGTGAAGAGCAATAACACTTCGATGCTTTTCGACTGTAGTGCTTGACGACTCACCCAAGTGCCTAATGAAATTAACAGGAATGCCACTAGCCTGAAACTTTCAGCATATAGAATACATCAAATTTCAAATCAGTCTTTCTACAATTTGAGAAATCTTACATTCGTGGACCTTAACTGGAACCATCACACAGTAGGGATTTATATTGCAAACAGGACATTCTTTTCTTTGACAAGACTACAGGTATTACTTTTAGATGGAAATTTGCTTTGAAAAGTACCAGAAGGTCTCCCACCAGGACTGAAAAATCTCAGTCTAAATAAAAAACACATTTTTAACATCACTAATGAGGACTTCACTGGTGTGCCAAATGTAACTGAGATCTGTTTGGACAAAAACTGTTACTATGGTAACCCTTGCAATATTTCTTTCTCACATCTTACCAGTTTGAATGTGTTGTCATTGAACTATAACAACCTATCCCATGTACCCCCAAATCTGCCAAACGTCTTTAGTGAAACTTTATTTAAGTTTGAATAAAATACAGCATGTTGATCAATATGACTTCCAGAACTTAACTGAACTTCAAGTTCTTGACTTATCTGGCAAATGCCCCAGGTGTACTAATGCCCCATTTCCTTGTGAAGTTTGCAATTGCTAGTGTTTAGAATGTATAAATGCAAACCACTGCATGCGCACAGGTAGGGAATATTGTTTATGACTCTGTGCTAAAGTGAATGTTTCACCCTTAGCCAGATTGAATATTTTTTTTATTACTAACATGTCATATAAGTTTCACTGTGGAGATTAAATTGGAGAAGTAAATATATGCTTCCTGGTTCCAAAAAAAAGGATGTGTTAACTCTGCAGTTCCTTTATTTAAAGGCACGTGGGACTATTGGATGCATAAAAACACACATTAGTATCACAGTATATCTGCTTTAAAATGATAAGTTGACAACATCATCACATATATATAGGTTTTTTTTTGCAAAATACAATGAACTGCAGGTAAAAAAAAAAAAAATGTATCATACATGCTCTTGTTATACCATATAAAACAATAGGGCACTTCATGTCTACTGTATACAGTATATAGCTCAATTTACTTGGGTAGCATGTGTATTACATGAAACATCTATGAGGGGTTGTTTAATTAAAAATGCGTGTGATGATTAAAACATTACGTGTGATGATACATTTTATGTGAAGCATGATATATCCACAGAGACAAAAAAATGCATACAAAATGTTATGTATTTGATAAATTACTACTAGTATTGAGAAGACTGCATTCTCTGTACCCATAACATATAGTAAATGCTGCTGAATATGACATTCTAGTACTGAATAACTGCAGTATGCTACAGTATACTTAACTGCATCATACAGCTAACTGTAAACTGTATTATTTGAAAAAACTACAAACACAACACTTTTCTTCCGATTACACTATTTGGCTTAGCGCCTGGACAAAAAAAATTAAGCCTGAAAAATAAGAGCAGTGTGAACACACGTGGGTGATGTGTGACTCTAAGGTGTATTTGTCATGTACTCAAAAGTGATTTTGAGTGCTCAGAGAGATATAAATTTACAGATAATAGTTTCAAGGATTGCAGAACAAGATAAGAAAAAAAAAACCACACAGGACAGTACCATAACATGGTAACAAGACAGACGGAGTATTCTGAAAACCAATGGTAATCACGTCAATTTGTTTTACCCATCTAAGGTATTCAGTCCATTAGATTTAATTGTAAATAACTGATAAATCCAGTATATGTTGTTGAGTTCTGCACAATTCTCAGTAAAATATTAAAACAAACCACAGCAATTTGTATTTAAGTTTCTATGGCCTTACTGTTGTCTTTGACTTTGTATTGAAACCATTTTTTTCTTTCTTTTCTTTGTTAGGGCGCTGTCCTCACCCACAAGATATTCTTCTCCCTGATTCTGTGCTGGTTTGCTTCTAACCCTTTAGCACTGAGCTGGGTTTCCAGGACACTTCCATGCGATGTCACAGTGACAAATAACAACACATTGATTCATTTTGACTGCAGTGCTCGGAGACTAAGGGAAGTGCCTAAAGACATTACCTGGAATGCTACTAGCCTGCAACTTTCACAAAACGAAATACTCCTCTCGAATCTGTCTTTCCACAATTTGAGAAACCTCATCAATATAAGCCTCAATTGGAGCCTTCAACAAAAAGGGAAACATATTTCAAAGGGGACTTTCTCCTCTTTGACAAAACTACAGGTGTTGTTTCTGGATGGTAATTTTCTTGATCAGATGCCAGACGGTCTCCCACCTGGACTGAGAATGTTAAGTTTAAATTCAAACAGCTTATTGTCAGTCAGTAAAAAGAACTTTTCGGGTGTGCCAAACCTTACAGAAATCTCTATAAACAAAAACTGTTACTATTGGAATCCCTGCAATGGTTCACTTTACATAGAGAATGGAAGCTTCTCACACCTTATCAATTTAAATGTCTTATCACTGTCCTACAACAGCTTATCCCAAGTCCCTGGAAACCTGCCATCTTCTTTAGTGAAACTTTATCTCAGTTCAAATAAACTACAGTTTATTAGGGAAAATGACTTTTTGGGTCTATCTGAACTGCAAGTTCTTGACCTGTCTGGCAATTGCCCCAGGTGTGAAAATGCTCCCTTCCCTTGTGAGCCCTGCCCTAATAAAGCCCCAATTAATATACATGCATATGCTTTTCAGAGTCTTAGGAAATTGCAAACACTGCATCTCTCTGGGAACTCTCTGCAACACCTACAAAGCACATGGTTTAAAAACTGCCCAAATCTCAAACATCTCTTCCTTTCCTTCAACTATTTAATGAGCGAAATAGCTCAAGGGGACTTCTTAAACAGTTTGCCTCGTGTGGAAATGCTCGATTTATCCTTTAATTACAAAATAAAGGGGTATCCCCAGAAAATAAATCTTTCCTCCAATTTTAAGAAGTTGGAGTCTCTCCGTGTCTTACATATTGAAGGATATGTGTTCAGAGAAATTGATCAGGGTGACCTGGGCTCCCTCTACAATCTAACAAATCTAACTGTGTTGAACCTGGGAACAAACTTTGTCAAACGCACAAACTTAAAAGAGTTTCAAAATTTCTTTAATTTGAAACTGATATATTTGTCAGAGAACAGGCTGTCACCTGATTCGAGAGGAAATGGCTTATTTTATGGGACAGCTAATGAGGGAAATCAGGTGTTCAGCAGCCCATCAGTGAAGGATCATGGCAGCTATATCAATAAGGACGATACAGGGAATAACTACCACTTATCTCATTTACTTGTTAAGCATGAGTGCTTTGTCTATGGTCAAGTATTGGATCTATCGTTGAATAACATTTTTTTTATCGCCCCTGAGCAGTTCGAAGGCTTTGAAAACATTTCATGTCTTAATCTTTCAAGCAATGGGTTTTCAAATGCGTTGAATGGCACTGAGTTTATCTTCCTTCCTAAGCTCAAGTACTTGGATCTTACTTATAATAAGATTGATCTGGCCTATGACTATGCTTTTGCAGAGTTACAGCAACTGGAGGTGTTGGATCTAAGCTACAATTTGCATTATTTTGTTGTGGCAGGAGTCACCCATAATCTGGGTTTTCTAAAAAACCTTCAGTTTCTAAAAGTGCTTAACTTGAGCTGGAATGAAATTTATACTTTAACAAACAGGGAGCTGACCAGCAAATCCCTAAAAGAGCTGAAATTTAAAGGCAACCGACTCGATATCCTATGGAAGGGAGATGACAACAGATATATCACACTCTTCAAAAATCTTTCGAATTTAACACATCTTGATATATCCAACAACAGACTTAAAAGAATACCATCCAACGTGTATTGTAGTTTGCCATCTAACTTAACTGAGCTCTATTTAAGTGGTAATGGACTCCAGCTTTTTGACTGGGAGAAGCTTGCATATTTTAACCAACTTGAGGTTCTAGCTCTTGGAGACAATAGTTTGACATACGTCACTGAGAAGCTCAGCATCTACACAAATACTCTTAGAATACTTGACCTGAGTCATAATAAGATTACTCAGCTCTCTGATGGCTTTCTCCAACAAGCAAGGAGCCTTCAGTACCTTTATTTAAGCCACAACTACCTGAAGCTTATAAACCAGTCAACCTTCCCATCTGGGCCAAACAATTATCTGAAGACATTACATCTGGAAGGAAACCCATTTCAGTGCACCTGTGATATTTTGGATTTCATTTTGTGGATAAAATCAAACGATGTTGCTATACCACGTCTGGCCACAGATGTCAACTGTGCAATGCCTGAAGATCGAAGAGGAAAGGGCATCATAACCTTTGACCTTTATGAATGTGAAAACAACATCACATCAGCCATATTGTGTTTGTTTTCGTTCTTTGCTATTACGTTCACAATGGCGGTAGCTGTTATAAAACATTTATTTTACTGGGATGCTTGGTATTTTTATCATTATTTTAAGGCAAAGGTGAAGGGCTACCGAACCCTTGAATCAACAGATAATGTCTATGATGCCTTTATTACATATGATACTAAAGATCCAGTCGTATCAGACTGGGTTCTGAATAATCTCCGAGTCAATTTAGAGGACCAGAGAGACAGGGCCTTGCTAATATGTTTAGAAGAAAGGGACTGGCAGCCAGGGGTACCTGTCATAGACAACCTTTCTCAAAGTATCCGACAGAGCAGGAAGACTGTATTTGTGCTGACTGACAGGTATGTGAAGAGTGGGAACTTTAGAATAGCCTTTTACATGGCGCACCAAAGACTAATGGATGAAAATGTGGATGTGATTGTGCTCGTTTTACTAGAGCCTGTGTTACAACATTCTCAGTTTCTGAGGTTAAGGAAAAGGTTATGTAGAAGCTCCATTTTGGAATGGCCAACAAACCCCCATGCTGAAGTCTGGTTTTGGCAATGCTTGAGAAATGTGATCAAAGTGGACAATCGTGTGCTGTATAACAATCTCTATTCAGGTTACTTTACAGCTCAATAATTAGTGGGGTTTGCGAAGCAAGAGTCCCCACTTTAAATCTTCGACACACTTCTTCTTCTTCTTCTTCTTCTTCTTCTTCTTCTTCTTCTTCTTCTTCTTCTTCTTCTTATTCTTTGGCACGCTACTCCTCTTACACCGTTTAAGCTACAAACGCCGTTCAAACTTTAAAACGTGTAGACCGGTCTGGAATAGTGTGCTTGTATACAACTTTTTGATAACTTTTATACTTTTTAAACTATTAAGCTTTTTGTCCTTTTTTTGTCCATCTTCATTCACTTTAATGGGACTTTTTTCAACATTCTAAAGCTCCCCATTGTTTTAAAACTTCCAGACTTCCAACATTCTATTTACTGTAAACGATGTAACTTTTGACACAAATCAGCTTCTTTGACCACTTTCCCAACATGTAATACAAAAAGAAATCTTCCTCTACTTCTCAGCTATTCAAATATGAAATCAAAACAGGAATGGCGTCTACCAATCAAGAGGTACAGCTGTTTTAGCAACCACATCAACTTCTTTCAGTAGGCTACTTCCCACTGTTGAATTAACTGTCATAGAACTTAGAGAAATTTCAAATTCTAGCACATTCTAAGCATGAGACAATTAGTAAACAATGTGACTTTTGACACAAATCAGCTACTTTGACCACTTTTCCAATAAAGCAAGCCCCACAACTTTACTTGTAAAGTTACCATCTAGTGTTAATACATATTTTTATATTGGAAACAAAATAAACAACAACATTTTGATTAATTTGTGTATCTCACTATTTGCCTTTTGTTTACTATTATATTGTGCTGAGCTGCTTTGAGCATATTTTATAGTAAAGATTGATACACTAGAGTAGTAAGTGTGCACAGTAAATAATATTGGCATTTTTTTTTGTTTGTTTGTTTGTTTGTTCATTCATAGCTACTTCAATATTAGCCTAGTGGACAAGGGTATGAGACAGACTCCATGGTGGCTCTAACAGACAGCTTTCAGATCTGCAAACAACATGGAGGACACAGGGCTGCAGATCCACAACATTCCACAAGGTGTCAGTGTAGCTTAATAAATAGAATCCTCTGTAAAGATTTTAATTCAAGTAAGTTAGATGCACATTGAGGGAAATTGTAAAGGTGAAGTGTGTTCGTAATGAAATATGCCACTGTGTAGATAATTAAAATAGACCCCATTATGTTGCATGATGAGGATAAATTGTTGTTGACTTTAGACGCCAATAGCACTTTACCTCATTGTCTGTGAGAATAGGGGAATTCCAATAAAATAAAATAATTTAAAAAAAACAAACAAGAGTGCTCTGGGGAGACTATTAATTCAATCAAAATGTATTGTTTTGTTATACAACAAAAAATTTTTTTTTATTTTTTTGCTAAAGCAAATCTAACTTTTGAACTTTTATTAAAGAAGTTTGTAAAAACACTGTTTGTGACACACATTTACAAAAAACGTTACACTACAGGTTCCTTCACATTGTCCAATGTGGATGGTGTAAACTGGTGTTTCACCTAACTTTTAATCCATAATAACTTCAGGACTTAAAAACAAATAATAGAAAACACTATTAGAGAATAACGCAGACATGACATTAGGAAATCTTTCCACATAACTTACTGTACAGTACAAAGATCTAAGAGCGGTTAGCTATTAATTAAGTTGCTTTAAACAAAACAAAACAAAAAAAAACTTGGATTAAAAAGAGTCAAAAGTGGTGGATACCCAATTGAAACTGAAAAATCAAGGGCCCATGTGTCATGTGTCTTCAGGGACTGGGGATCATCTCAGACTACTTTATTCAATATGGTCAATAAACCAAAAACTGTGGAGTGGAATGGATTTCCACCCACTAGTGGTGGTTCACCCCTTCTTAATATAGTGACCAGTCTGTAGATGTAGAGGTGATAGGTGTATAAATAGCTGGCATTAAGTCTTGGCTTGACCAGCATAAAGAGCTGGATTTCAGTACTGCTATAGAACAAGCAACAGGGAACACAGTGACACAATAAAAACTGTCCCATAAGAGGAGTTGTCACCCGATGCTAAATGTTCAGGAATCATGCACACAATGTGTAGATGCCCCTGGAAGCGTGGATATTACTTGAGAATTTGACTCCGGACGAATCAGCAACTGAGTGATAATATGCTGAATTAGTGAGCTGAGGCCTTAAACACACAGCTTATTTCTGGCCATACTTAATTAAACATGGGATTTGAACTTACAGGCTTCAACAGCGCCCCCTATGAGTGGATCTGAGCGCAGTAGTTTTGCTGCCTGTAACACATGATCAAAGTTAACTATCTGTGTCTTTTTGGAGATTCCAAAAGTAAATAAATAAATACTAATAATTCAGGTGATTTCTGCCAGTTACCATCTAAAGGGGATTTTTGTGAACAAAGCCTCACTTACACCATTTACTGAATTTAAAGCCAGCTTTTGAATGTACAACACTCCATGTGATTGGTTAACTGTAGTAACTGTTGTATCCCAGAGCCATAGCCCAGAAGATAACAGCAACCTAATTTGTGTCAGAGTGTGAATGAGCAAGCAGGCTGCATTATTTTCTATGCATTATTATAATTACTATTATTAAAACTCCAACAATCAACCAGACAGAAGAGGTAAATATGGCATTCACATTTTCTAAATACATCTGTAATCACAGAAGAGGTTGAATATCAATGTAATTTTGCAATGGCATTTTGAAAGAATAACAGTTGAATAGAAATGTGGGTCCCTGAGTGGCTTATCTGGTAAAGACATGTCTGTGTGGTGTGCAGGGTAAGTCATACAGTCAGAGGAGCACAGGTTTGCTGGGAATTCCACAGGCAGCTTTATTGGCTGGCTTTCCTGCAGAATGGGGAACCAAAATCATCTGGGACTGCTTCTCCGAAGAGCGCTACAGCATACAGCGGTGAGCTCAAGCAGACAACTCCAGGGCTGGCCTTTGTCCTCCAAGATGACATCTGCTCTTGAGCCCCTGGGTATAATAAGGCAAAATAACTGAGTACTAAATTATATTAATTGATGTTACTGCACGAAAAACAGAAATGTAAAACTATCAGGAATACAGGCAAGTTAATGCAGCCCTCAAAGATGTCCTGTATGCGTTATGCTGTTTCCTTATAAGCCCCTGCTTACCAGCTGTTATGGTACAAAAGCACCATCCGGGATAGAAAAAAAGGCTGTAATAGAGCTTTAAGATTATTTATGACTACTGCTGTAATCAGTAGAAGACATTGTGAAACTGAACATTATTGTTGGATACAGCAGTAACATTGTGCCTGAAAACATTCTGCTTCTTTATTTTACTGTTTTATAAATTATAAAACATATATTTGGTAAGCCTGTATAACCAGAGAATATATCGGACAGGGCCCGTCTGTTGCTGCTCCCTTCTTGATGTGATTGAGATATTCCATTTTGAAAGTAACATGTCAGAACCTGTAAAATCATTGGCATTCTGTTGTCGCAAACATAATGGTCCCCCATACAGTACTATAACTTTCCTCCACAGCACAAAGCTTTTGGCTTGAGTTGATCAAAGTACCTTCTAAAACGTTATGAAATGGCTTGGGTGTGAACAGGGCCCTGCTATTGGCTAAACAATATTGCTCATTTATGCAATGTGATGGTGAGCAGCGGATGTGTCCTTCCATTTACCTGCATCGTGCCATTGAACAACAAATTAATGCTGCTGTAAACGTCTATTGAAACATGACAGAAACAGAACTTAAAGAGCTGGAATAACATGTGGGTAAATATATGTTTAAATTGCAGCAGTCAATAGTTTTAGAAAACGTTTCACTCTTCCAACCCAGATAACTGGCAAGTATTCTGTGTTTATATGAGCCTGAATATTCCTACTTGGCGGTCCTGGAGTGTAATACAAAATACAGGTACTTCAACCTTTTCCATAAATTAAGCCCATCCGACCCCAGTTAGGAGGTAGGAACCTGTTATCTGTTCATGAGAATCAAAATGACTGGGACTTAGTTGAAACTGATTTCCAATACAATTACATTGTTTCCATTTTAGCCTGCATGTATTATAATGAAGTGACCGCAGAGTCAGGGCACTCCCTAAAGCAACTCTTCAGAGATTGAACCACGTTGTATTGACGTTCTGAAATGAGCACTCAACCATGCACACTGGGAGCATTCACAGGAGAGGCAGGGTGGCACTATGAAAGGCAACTCTAGGGCATTTTTTGATCAATAAAATGTTTTTCAATAAGGTCTCATTCACACCAGAGGCAGAGCAACACAAAAAGCACGCAATGCCTTGACAAGTGATCCATCATTTTGGAGCAATGATTTTTTTGGATACTGGAAAACGAATTCCTGGCAGTGCAACCTGTATCCCTGCCCCCTGCAATAGCTGGAACCTACAGTTGAGATGAATACATTTTGAAATATGCACTGTATACTTTATAAGAATATGAACATTTACAAATAAAAGCAGGCCATGCAGCCCATGTGCAGGCAGCTGCAATATGTCCGGTTCCAAGTAGCTTTGTCAAGTTGGATCTTAAAGGATCCCAGTGTTTTTGCATCAATGACACAGCTAGGTGACCATTCCATACCCTATGTCCTAACTCTATCTCCACTTAATTTTCAACTGTGTCCGCTGGTCTTGGTTATACACCACACTACACTGAATGAAGAACATCAGTCTCATACTACATTTGTCATTAAATCAGCCAATATAACAAAATATAAAAGCAGGCAGTAGTAGTTGTAGTATTAGTTTGGTTTTCTTGACTGGAGTCAATGCTTTAATGTCTATTTGTGCACAAGCAGTGGTCAATATAAATTAGCAATAAAAGGTTAACGCAATCCAGGAAGTAATCTGTCTTGTTGTATCTTGGACGGTTGTCAGTTTCCTCCGCACCCTATCCAAGAATATCTCCATGAAGGTTTTCAGATGTCACCTCATATACCCTAAGTCAGGCAGACATGCTCATTTAAGGCTTAATTTTACCTTTGTAGATTTTCTAAATTGAGGAAAGGGGTGGAGATCAAAACAGTAGATGTTAAATAAGTGAATTAATTGTCAGACATGCTGTATGAGTAAGTAACTGAGCTTTCATCTCCCAGTGGCTTCCCAGCTAAAACATCAAAAATAACTGTCTTCTTTGTGATATTTTATTTTACCGGTATATATATATACTGTATATATATTTTACAACTGCCAGAAGACTCATGACAACTAAGTGTATATTAAAAGTAGATGAAAAGTCTAGTTGAAATGTCATTCCTCCCTTGAAAACTATGTTACCGTCAAATGTTGGCTGTTTTTATGGCTGCTTAGATAATTTTTAAATAAATGTTTTTTTGGGTTTTTTTTCTAGAAAGAATAATGTGTGTGCTAGATTTTCCTTTAAGAATGACATTGCTGTTTTATTTATTTATTTATTTTTGGCTAAGTGAACAAGCTTTCCTTTGTTTATTCTCCCTATCTAGGGCTTTTCAACTGCCATTAGCCTAACACCAATGGAGGAAATAGATGGCGCTATGCAGAGTCTTTAACAAAGGCACAACAATAATATTGCTAATGATATGATTTATTTAGTTTTTCTCTAGCAGTGTTGCAATAAGAACAAAAATCCATTGTTCAAAATCCTCTGGAGGCAATACTTAAACAATGCTATTTCTGGGAGCTACATATACTACATAATGATTTGTTAATAAGCTCCATTTAGATGAAATCCCAGTTCTACATAATTTATAACTTATTTTCAATAACATTTTCTTTCTCAAAACATTAGTAGCAGAATTGTATTGCTCTACTCACAAAAATTGACTATAGGTGTAGTGTTTTCTAAATTGTGAAGCTCTGCAGTCATGGCTAGACAAACTATATGTCCTTTATAGTGCAGTTTTGTTTTTTTCCAGGCCCTCCAACCCTTTCCTTATAAAAGTTTGCCATAAATTTGCACAACAATTTAGCAGCTTTCTTATCTGTAATTTAATATGGTAAATTTTTATAAGGATTGCCATATGGAAACAAATCATCACAAACAATGTTGTGTTTTGACTGCAGTTGCTTTTCAGGCAACATCCAAATCCAATTCTCTTTTATAATTTATGCTTGTGGAAGCTACAGTATCTACAAATAAAATGATGCAATTCCAGAGCTACCTATAGTAAGGTAAACATTAAGTAAAATAAAGCTGGTATATATGTTACCTTATATTTTCGATTGTGTGTTTTGAAGTTATGGATGATTGGCCATTAAGTTCCCTCTGTACAGTAAGCATTTTTTAAAATTGTAATACCGTATACAGTATTTTTACAGTACTGGTACTATTGATTACCTGTATTATAAAGACCACTAGTCTTTAAGGCGTTGGTCATTTTGAACAGGTTTGTTTGGCTGCATTAAGAAAATCTTTTTTTTTAAAAAAGGTACCCAGGAACACCCCAAGAGGAAATCAATGGAGCTCTGTCTCAGAGCCGCAGATTGGATATCTGATGGGAATTGGGTCTGTTATAATGGTGCTGGACAGAATCTACCTTATGGAGATGAAAGGTCATTCCATATTGGGAGTTTCAACCTGCTGTCCCCCTTAAGCTTCAGTTATATCCCTAGAAGCCTGTCGTTCAACCATATGTCCTCGTTGACCTCAACAGCCAAGACATATCATGAGACTACTGTTACCAAATGCATCTCCATTGGGAATGTAGCAGCAATACAATATCAATTCAGTGGTTATTTACTAAAGAGAAATTGTGGCACAACCTACAATAGCATGAGCTACTACACACTAACATTACAAATGAGTTCACCATGACTTATGTATGCACTGTATGGTCATGTAAAAATGTCAATTTGATATACAGATGGATTGACTGATACCTCCCTCTACACCCAGATTCTGATACACATCATGACTTCTGCTAAAGAATGTCCTTTTCACGTTTATCATGGACAAATGGTTCTCTAGATTTATGTAAAAGTGTGACATACGTTCGCCTGCCTCCACTTTGTTTGTGGTGGGGATATGCATCCCCCTGCAGTACATAATAAGGCTGTATAGCACTTTAGTGTGATCATTCATGGTGTATTCACCCTGTCACAAAGTGTTGATTTCCGGCAATGCTATGTTCATATCAGTGTTATCAGCTTGTGTCTTAATAATTAATTAATTAATAATTATTGCAAAGATGACTACTAAGTTGTGCCACATCAAATGGCTTGCCACGTCTGGAATAATGTATTCAAGTTAATTGTTATTATTATTATTATTATTATTATTATTATTATTATTATTATTATTATTATACAGAAAAAATGAAGGATATTTTTTTAAACTATATGGGAAAGAGCCACCAGGTGTCGCTGTGCAAAAGATTTAAAAGAAAATGATGAAACGTCCAAGCATACAACAGGTTTTTTTTACACGTATATACATGTATATCTTAACTAAATTCGCTTAATATTCTAAAAGAACGATATTGCATTACTATATCCACATGAAAACATATTTTTTGGATTAATTATTTAAAGAGCTGCGTGTTGCATTTTTGAGTTGACCCTGACGTCATGTCTGTTTGATTTGCATATCTCAGAGTATAATAACTGTTCTTCAGCCATCCGATTTCAGTCCACAGCTGCACCCAGCAAATACGTTAGTTCTTCGTACGCCTGTGAAACTCTGGTGAGCAGTAAAGACTATTGTCTTTCTACATTTTTTTCCTTTTGTTCAACATTGTTCTCCAAAGGATGCTTTTATTCTTTATGGACTATCATTATGCATTAAAATATATAGTACTTCACGTGTTAGGAAAAATATTTATTTGGCATCACATTAAAAAAAAAAGACAAACGATTTTATTGCAGCTGCCTGCATACTTTTTGTCTGGGGCTAAGAATGGATTTTACCGATATTTGAATTGCTACTGTAACATGCCAGTTTAAGACAATACTTTTTTTCTTCTAAAAACATATTTTTAAATATGCAACTTTGCATTTAATCTAATGCTTGTTAAAGTATTGAGATAAACCTTTGGAAAAGTTTAAATTATTATTTTTTTCCTACAAATGTCAAATTGTATAGCTGGTGAACGAATAGGTTTGTTTTCGGTGTCAGTCCTGGCTTTGTTGCATTTTTGTAAGCTGCGTGATAAGGACGATGTCGAATATGGGCGGTGGTTGCGGTGCTTTTTCCTCAGACTGCAGGCTAAGCGCTGTTTTGCAAGTGTGCGTGTGTGTAAAGAAATAATGCATGACTGCATCGCAACATTAAAGGGGAGTCATTAAGAAAAGTAATTTTGGACAAATACATGTTTTCATTATTCGTGTTTATTTGTTAATTTAGTCTTTTTTTTCTACAAATAGAAAGGTTGAAATTGAGCGCAGTTAGACACTAAGTGGTGTCTGCAGTCTCATTATGCGTAAGATTTTAGGTCAGTTCATACATACCACTTCATACATAATAAGTTAACACTTGAGATTTTATATATATATATATATATATATATATATATATATATATATATATATATATATATATATATATATATATTTTAATTGCATGTATGCAGCAAAATATTATAGCTTTAAGGAAAACGAAGTAGTGTTCTTTGTTATGTGTGATGTTATCGGGGCAGTGGGAGGGAGTGTTAATGTAAAACAAAATAATAGTAATAAAAATATAAGACTATATATATATATATATATATATATATATATATATATATATATATATATATATATATATATATATATATATATATAATTTGTAAATGAATAAGTGATGAGTCAATGATAATAAATGTTAACAGCCAAGAGTGCAATTCCTTAGAGGCTAGGTAGCATGTCTCACTAAATGTTCTTTCTTCCTTTGTGTCTGAAGATCCCTGCAGATATGGATGACAAACCAAACCTGGCTGAAGTCACGAACTTCGACAAGACCAAGCTGAAGAAGACGGAGACTCAAGAGAAAAACCCCTTGCCCACAAAAGAAAGTACGTATATTGTGCAATACAAATTGCTATTACTGTATCTGCCTAAAACGGTTATTTATATATATATATATATATATATATATATATATATATATATATATATATATATATATATATATATATATAGTTAAAAAATGTTAGTGTATTTCATAGTACGTAGTACAGTAAATAACGCAATACAAATAACTGCTTTCATTTCAGAAGTTCACAAGTCAAGATATGCATTGCAAGAAGTTTATTAATCTCTGCAGAACTAACATGTATCTTTTTTTTTTATAGCCATTGAACAGGAAAAGCAAGCGGAATCATGAAAGCGCTTCTTCCAATACGCACTGTACATTCCACAAGCATTGCCTTCTTTTTTTTCACTTCTTTTAGCTCTATAACTTTGTAACAGAAAATCAGTTGCATTGTGAAGATTGGCGAAAACAGATGACTGTGCTGCCCCCTTTTTACAACAATTAATGAAAACAACTGACACTGTCACTACGGAGGAGCTGTCTGTCCGTCATACCTGTCTTGGCTTTCTTTGGTCCTGTTGCTGGCACTAAAGACCTTGCATGTCAATGAGGGAAAAACAAGGGTGTGACAACAGGGATCTCATTTAACATCTGAATACAATAAGGGGTCCTGTGATCTGTAAAATGCTTTGAATTGGGTGCCATTTTTTGTTGTTGAAATGATTTTAATTCTTGGAATGCACACAATTTTGTTTTGATATGCAAATAAAATTTTAAAACATGTAACACTTTGTTATACTTTTTGTGGAGTCATGGTGGGGGTTTCATGGAATTGGACTGATGACTAAAGGAAGAATTCCCACTTACTTTTATATGTAACTAACGCAAGGGGACCTGAATTGTATTACAAATGCAGATTTTACTGGACATTTGTCTTAATGGATAGCTATAAGTTCTATTTTTCAGTCTTTTAATGGTTTTCTGGACTACTTTGTTAAAATACGAGTACAGTAAGAATCCTGGCATACATGTAAGAATCTTTTTTTTAGTTTTATTTATATTTTTGTGTTCCAAAGTATTTTTTACAAAAAAATAAAAAAATAAATACTCTGTAGTTTAACTTAAAAAAATGCACATAACATTTTAAAAATCTCGGAAAGGAATATGTTATTTTTAGCAGAAAATAATATACGATTGATGCCAATGTGCAAGCTTCTAAAAAGTCCATGGTAAGATGCATACATCAGCATAAATCTTGTAAATAGTGTTCAAAGATCAATGTCAATTCAGAATCAGAAAGGAAATTACTTTTCACTAATACATCTGTTATACAAGAACTGCTAAAAGCTTGTAAAAGTTGCATCAAATGTTTATGTATATTTGTAAGGGTGTGCTGTTGCTGGAAGCAATGCCTATGTAAAAACATTACCTGAAATGGAAGAGGATATTTGTACCTTAAAGTAAGAGACTAGGTCTGCAAATTGTCTTACGTTTAATCAGTTCATGGTTGTCAGATAAAATCATGCCTGAGATGCTGAACCCTTCTGAGGTCACACTCCTGTCCTATAATGCTCTTTGTGCAACTAGAGAAGCACGCAGGACACCTGAACATGTCAGTTTATCTTTTTAAGGTATCTATTTATTTTGTCTTTCATTAATGTAGCCAGACAACATGGCAGTCTCTGGGAGTGCAATATGAATTTTAAAGAGTACTCTTAGGCAAATATAATAATTTGTTGTATATAAAAAAAAAAAAACACGTTCATATATCCTGGTTGAATGCTGCAGTACTTTTCAATTTGATGTTAAGCTTTATTCTGGCTATTCATTCTAATGTATGCTTCATAACTAGACAGACTAGATTTCTTTAGATACGTTGGTAAAGATAAATTATGGTAAGCAGGTCATAAGCAGGTCATTTCTAATACACTTTCTAGATCTAGAATTAGGTTTTGCAAGGGTAATTAGACATGGATCTTCAAAATAAAATTGAGCAACATTAAGCTGTCTTGCAGAACAGCACAGAAACCACCCTTTTCTCTACATGGCATTGTCTTGATAGTGCTGATAACAGTCTATGGAAGGAGGTGTGCTACAAATCAACTGCAGAAAGGGTGAGATGTATTTACCGTAAGCCACAGTAAATCTAATTTAACGTATGTGCTTTAAAAAAATAAATGTTAATAACATGATCTATGTTTTGCACTTCAATATTAATGATTTAATTCATGAGAGAAATTGAATTATACAGTACATGTATAGCCGAATGTCACAAATTTGTTGGTGGGTAGTGTACAATAATTATACAGTCAGATCAGCCAATATTCTGCAGACAAAAGGCAAAAGGCTGCCCACAGGAGACACCCTTAAGAAGGAGGGCCCTGGCTGTGACAGAGGAACCTCTGATGTGAAGTAATTTACTGGAAAGTGAGACCTTCAGTTGTCACCTTAAATTTATGAAGTCATGGTTTTAAAACCGAGTGAAGTCTGATCTACTAATATGCTCCCCACCGGCTTTGTCTTACACACTTACCTAAAGATCTTAAACCTGGTACCTGCCTGTTACTCTCCTGAAAAGGGAATAGGATTACTGACTTCCAAAAAAATATCCAGGCGTCGTAAAATCTCTGGCCAGCTCTGCCAGCTGACAAATGACCTAGAAGAAGGAAGTGGATAACTGAAAATTAGAGGATTATTAACAGAACAAAGATGCAACTTTTCAACAGTTTAACCAGGTGCTGTTTAAATTCTAAACGGTTGTAGCAGAGGTATTTGCTGGGAATTTCAAAGAACTGTTTAGTGACTCTGCATAACTGTCTTTCCTCCATTTTGTGCAGGAACTTTGTGCCTGCGTCAGCACAAAGTCAGGAATCTAAATGTAAATTATAGCTACGTTTAAGCACAAGCCTATTGCCTTGCAGGAACTACCAGCAGTGTTATGCAGTTCCATAGAGGCAAATATAGTGCCCAGAAGATCCTACACCCTTTTTGTTTTTGTTGTGCTGTACCTGTTATTGCAGTGTCTGGTTAGTATTTAATTCACCCTAGCATGATCTTTTATATCATAAATCTATTTCTAACTCTGCAGGGTTTCCAGCATGTTGTTGCTGAAGTTGTTATTTATTTATTTTTTTAATATCCCTAAGAAAGCTTGAATTGTGTTTAAATCTGTACATGGATTTAAAAAAAAAAAACTGCTTCAGAAGGTACCATTGTGATAAAATGTATTGAAGATTTTACAGGTTGATATATTGTGTTTTTCATGGTTACTGTGATACACCGTTATAGCAAAATGATATTTTTTTGATACAGGTTGATACTACTTTTGATGACAACATTCAGCGGATTTAAATATGTGTCTTTATTGCAGTATTCAAAACTACTGCAAACGCCAGTATGTTTAATTGCATCCTAAATGCTTAATGTAGGTGCCAAACAAATATTGTTTTAATGGGTACACAATTACTGTACTCATTTAAGAAAAGCTGTAGAGATTGACTGTATTATAAGTGTAAAGAGTAGTCTCCTTACATTTATATTGCATTTTAATTGGCAAGTGTTTTGGTAGCTTTCACGCTGATATGGCAAGCACAGCCCTGCAGTACATCATGAATTAGTCACTTCTTTGTTGGATTAGATAAGTCGTGGGTCTCACTTATGGCTCCAGGGGTTCCATTGAAGCAGCCCCCTTACATGTCACTATTGGCCCAAAGACAGTGTCACGTGGAAAATCAATTGTTACGTAAGACATTACATGAAGACATTTCAAGAGAAGCCTGGCCTTTATTTGCAGCCCCAGATCATTCTGTATACATAGCAGAATGGCCCGTAAATTAAAGAAATCAGGTTTTTATTTTTAGATGTCCAGCCTGAATGTTGGCTTAGTAACCCAGTCAGGGCCCCACTAATCTCAAAACTTGCCTCTCACCTAGTGATAAGAAAGATCTTCATGCTTCTAAGTAGAAGGTCTGCCCTCCACAGCATGATAGTTTGTCACTCTACTTGGATCAAAAGGAAGGCCAAGGTCAGCACTCCTTGTTCTCATGCCAGTGAGAGTTTCTGATGATCAGGCATTGGCCTCAGCTGCCTAGAAGCTGTTCCCTTGTAACATTGTAGTAGGCCAAAGCACAGACTACAGTGGCATAGAACATCTCACAAAGAAAGGGAGAGAATGATTTGTTTTAGCCTCACAATTCCTTTTTAGATACGGCTCAGTATGCCACCTATTCACCGTAAAGCATTGAAAATTGCATGTGGAGGCACCAAAGGATGGTGGCTTTTCAATCTCACTTCACTTTGACTGTGATCAAATGCAAAGACAGTCTTGATGTAGTTAAATATATATTTTTTATTTATTTCTCTATATTTTTTCAAAACAAACTACCTGAAAGTAATGTACAAATGCTAACTGAGCCAGATGCTAACGAGGTCTTCCCCTTTGCCCCTGTGCAGTTTATTATTTTGTATTTATTTTGTTGTATTTGTGGTTTATTATTATTATTATGATTATTGTTGTATTATTGTTATGATTTATTTATGTATATATTTGTCGGCGAAGCGCCGTATGTTTTGTTATTGTATTGTTTTATTTAAAACGGGTTCTGGCAGAGGCAAGATTAGCACTCGTCCTCTGCCGGGAGTAATTAAAAATCTCGTGCAGAAGGTGGCATATAAACCTGCAGGACTCTCCGTTCTGGGTGGGTGTTCAGAGGAGGGACGAGAGTGAGCGGGGCGAGAGAGAAATAGTAATACAGGATCAGTGAAAGCGTTTGCCCAGCCTGACCTGTACTGTTTAGTTGTTTTGTTTTCGTGATTTGTTTTGTTTAAGATATTTGTTTTGCTCTGTGAGCAGTGTTTTCTGTTTAGATATTTATTTTATTTTTGTTGTTTAAATAAACGTCGAGCAGCGTCTTTTCTCACTGCAGTGCTGGTGTTTTTCTGTTCCTGCATCCGGCCTGACGTCACCACACGTCCAGCCTGTCACAGGGTTAATATATGTTTTTTTATTATTTTTTATTATTGGAGTAAACATTTGCTTTCACACATGACGTGGATGAGTCATTTGTATATATTTTTTTTCTTCCTAATTGTACTTAGATAACTGTTTTGTATAGCAAATCCAGACTAGGCCCTGTTGTTAAAGATTTAATTGAGGAACCCCATTCTAAATTAAGGAAGCAATGACAAGTCTGTGCACATTTTCTTATCAGATTAGCAATATCCAAACAACTGATTAACTATGAGGCCTAAAGTAAACATGCGGCTAGAGCGGAATGTGTTTACTAAGAAATAAAGAGAACTGGTTTTATCTTTGTATTTAATACTGCACAAAGGGGTCCTTTAGTTGCATCATCACAGGTGTAGGGGACACGCAAGCTACAATAAAACTATAACACCGTCACCTTAATATGTTTTTAATAGTGTATACTGTTACAGTACAAGGTTTTTGGAGGTAAGCAATGGTATCTTTAAATTTAAGTGTGGGGCATGGCTTTCCAGCACTGTGGAGTTGGATCTGCAAATTCCTACGCTCCAAATTCTCTCTTTGTTCCGGTCCAAATTTATACCTCATTGTGACTGCAAGACATTTTTAAGGTGGCAAATAAAGTGAGTGGAGCAACAGCACATTCATACACATGTTTAAAGAATTCAAAAGTCTGTCACTGCATGGGGTGTACACTTTTTGTTTTTGAGTGAAAGTAATTTTTTTAGAGGGTTTTATTCTTACATGTATTCTGGATCTCTGGCAGGATAACTAAATTACACACAGCACACAGCACACAGCACCTGCAAAGAGAAGTAGGTTTAAATGTACTTGGATTTTATTTGTAGCTGACATTGATTGATATCTTCCAATGGTCATTATTGCAGGTGGAGCATTCTGCATTAATTGTTACAACCCTCTGCCTTCTTGCTGCAAAAAAAGCTATATTTTTTCTGGCCAAATGTTAGATTTTGTTTTAAGAAACTGTCAAATTAACTTTAACAACATAAATATATAATAATAGATTCCAGTGAATAAATTAATAATCAGTATCATTCAAATCTGAACACGGGCATTCCTCCTTAAGAAAACAAGTTTAATAATATTGCAGGTAGTGCTCAGTGGTTTTAAGCAAAGCTGGTTATCCTTAAAGACCTTACTAATGCAATTAACAGGAGTTTCGTATCACAGATTTGACCAATTGATAAGAAGGAGAGCAGCAAACAGTATGATATGAGATCAATAGCTTGGCTAGAAACTAAATGCAAATCACAATAGAAACCGGATCACTAAGGCTGTAAATCTGTGATAAACAGATTATAAATTTAAACCTTCAGTGCAAACAGTTGTTTACTGGATCTTTATGCAGTGTGTTTTTTCCATTCGTCTTCATGTTGTGCTTATTTTTTTCACACTATTATGGGTGAAACCATTTTCATTGTGTTCCAGAAATTAACAATATTTAACAATGGTCCCACTTTAGTTTAAGAATCTATTTAAAAAAAAAAAACAAACATCTACAACGTTGTAACTAAAAGTGTTAACATTATTAACACGAAATAACCATTTATTACTAGATATCCCATACAAAAAAAAGAGCCCATTTCAAACAAGCCTATTTTCCAATAGATGTCAAATTAGGAATACCAGGATATGTATGGATAAACATGCAGTCTAAAGAATATGGTTTAATAATCAACTAATACTAACATACAATGGCCTGATTAAGTGCACAGTTGCTAATGCACATTATTGCATGTGTCCTGGAGTGGCCCCTCAGTAGAGGTTATACTGGTGTGGCTAAATCAGACAAAGACAGTAGTTTCTGCCCTTCCCCCCACTCTTACATTACACCAAAGCTGTTTCCCTTCAGCTTCCCCAGTCTGGGTACCATTGTTCTTTTTGTGATCTGATAAAGATTGCCCTTCCTTGTAATGCAGTTCACATCTGTGGATGGTTTTCAGACAGTCAGCTGACACAGACACAAAGGGAAGCTACCAGCTGATGTCTCGTCTCTCTCTCAGCATCCTGACAAATTTACCTTTGCCTTTTACCAACTGTGCGCTCCACTTCCCTGCCGTACACATATCACGCAGGAGCCATGTGAAGCTGTGCTAATGATTGAAAATAATTGAACATAACAAATAGCTGCAAGAAATGTCCTCTTGAGTGCTGTTACTGTTTCTATAATGTGCTCAGATACAGATACACAACATATTTGTGGGTATTCTACTGCTGATAAGAAAAACCTAAGCATCTTTTCTCAAGTAATAGTAACACATAAAGCTAAGACCTGATAAGTAATGAGTTATAAAAACAATAGTAATATACAATATGAGTCTGCATAATTAGCATAATTTGAAGACCATTGTGTATTTGTTGTTAATACAGTGCTCCCCCTTTATAACACTATAGTCGGGAGCCATAGTTAGGGGACTGCGCTGTTAAATTAAATTATGTCTCAATTCTAAAATCCTAGGTGATGCAAAACATTTGGAATGGAAACAGAGATGATCCCACGGGCCCTTCCACTTTATTTGGATAATTCTGTCTGTATACAATATAAGCACAGTAACATACAAGCACAGCTTTTTAAGATCATTTCAGATGGAGGGAGGAAAAATGGTCAAAATACAGGAGTCGACTAATAACCAATTAGTTCATCAATAACCTGGCAAAATAAACATTAAAATACAAAAGAAAGGTTGACACAACAAATATGCCTCTTTTAAACTGTGAAACTTTGTTCATTAATACAGTGTATTTGTATTCTATATAGCTGACTGTACTGTACTAATTAATTATCAAACAGCTATATTGATAAATTGCAGTGTCAATACTGAACAACAATTAAACCACAACTTACGTGAACACATTCTAATCCAATGCTTTACTATAGCATACTTGCCAGCATTTGGAAACTGTTCAGTGGGACAGTAACTGTTAAACGAGCACTTGTTTTTTTGTTGCTTTGATAGATGCAATTTTCATTTGCAGGTCCCGACTTTATTTAATATATATCTCAGAACCTTCAACACTACACTTCCAGTGATCAATGAATGCTTTACGAAAAGGAAGGGTGTGGCTAACTCCAGTCCTTCACGTTCCATTGGCTCCCACATTTTACTCCAAATCATACACATCAAATCATATTGCAGCAGCAGTGAGGAATCAATACGCTTCTGCAAAATGACTGGATATGACATATGTCAATAAACTAAGATCTGGTCATGTGAACGCAATCCCTGCCAGGCAGTGCAGTGCATGAGGGCCAGCAGCTGCTAGAGAGAGAGAGAGAGAGAGAGAGAGAGAGAGAGAGAGAGAGAGAGAGAGAGAGAGAGAGACAGAAAAAAACAGTACAGTGCAAGAGCGACATTTGTTAGAAAATCGGGACTGTTCCAGCCATATAAAAATCTTCAATCTAAAATTCATGGTCAAAGTAACACATTAAATAAAAAACATTGTATATTTCATTAATTGATGTGTGCCTTCAACACAGTAATAGTCACTGTTGTAAGGGGAATACACTAACCTGGGCCAACAAACACAGTTTACAGTGTCACAGTTTCTCTAGAATGAGGAAATATAGTCACATGACAAAGACACATGCCCTGCTCCAAGCAAGTTCAAAGCCAGGCAGAGACAGCCAGTGATCTTAATCCATATTGGAGAAACAGAGCTACGAGCTGGTTGCATATATAAACAGGAAATTGTTTTTAGCTATAGACTTCTAGGTGACTTCAGAACAAAACAATTCCCAGTCCAAACTGTTGAAATTCTCATTGCTTTCTTCCATTACTTGTCCGATCCCCAAAAACTTGTGAACGGTTCCTTGGGCGGCTGTTCCCAGCAGTTTTACAGTCTCCAAAAAAATACAGGAATGTGGAAAATATGGTAGGCTCAGGTTGTACCTAAGATTAAACTGTAATGGCACGAACACTTCTAATTGTAAATGTAATTGTACTATACAGTATTATAGTAACAACTAATTAAACCAGTTGGGAGTTTTTAATTCTAATCTATTTTCATGTTGCTATGACAATTAACAAACAGAACACCAACTGTTGTGCTGCAAGTTACTCAATCAGATCTAATGCTTCAATAATTAAGATCCCAAAAGCTTTGAAAATAGGCCCTCATTGTTGTAGTCTTTTTAAGCAATTTTCCATGTGTGAGTAGAACTATACATGTTTATACTCCAGCGTGGCCCCATGATTACTCATCATTGTAATATGATGACATAAATCCCAAAGGAAATAGCCAACTTGGAGTTAGACAATTGTGTTGATTGTTTTGATACTTCAGTCCAGAATAGCAAAGTGATTTCAAATATCTTTATATGAGTCTCAGGACTACCCTATTGTTTTAGTTCTGTCTCTTAGCATCCTTAGCCATCTTTAAATCATAAGCGGTAGCCTTGCAGACATGTATACATATACTGAAAAGGTGAATTCTTACAAGCGACTTCCTGATGTACAAAACATGGAACAACAGTAAGGGGATTTGATACTGAATAGAAAGGAAGTAGCGACCTGCTAAAGAGGAAGCACACTTCATTTCTGCTTCTGCTTCCTGTGGAGATTATGAGTAGATTCGACATGCAATACAGTAGGTGGGTGTCTGCCTTGAAAAACAGGATTTTAGTCATTACATTGACATTACATTAAAAGACCATCACTGATTTTAATAGGCTCAAAACCAATTACAAGTATCTGATATGATAAGAAAAGTGTGTAATGCTCACCTTCCAATCACAATTCAAACTTCATATGAAATCAGCCTTGTATCATTATATTCATTAATATTAAGACGTATGAATAAAACTATATTGCAATGCTATTTTTCAAAGTCAACTTTCATTGATAGATTTTTTTGGTGTTTTAATTTACCTTCATTGTTCTGGGGATCAATTGCTCTGGCCTGATAAGAAAGATGGATATTAGTCATCTTCCTTAAGGGAATGTTCAATCTGAAAGCCTAATTCTTACAGACTCATGCCTGTTGCTAGAAACATGACTAGAATCTAGAATTAAGGTTGCTATAGAAACTTTTTTTTAGGAAATGTTATTTAACTCAATGTTCTGAACTAATTAACTTGAAAGTTGAATACTTCCAGATATATTTTTCAGCTCACTTGTCATATGCCAGGTAAAGGTTCTCTGGGTTAGCAAACTTGTTTTTGTTGCAGAAGGTACTGGGTATGATCTCTGCTGCTGGAGCTTGTCTTAGGGCAACATACTCAGTACCTTAATTAAAATCACTAGTGTTGATAGTTTAAGTGGATATGTTGGGATACCAGGTCCAAAAACAGCTCCATTGCAATCAGAGCTGCCCATTGGCTTGGTGTTCGTGGCCAGATTTAGAAAGTTGAAATCTTAGGGCAGTCATCCCAATGCCCCCATTGTAAAGCAGAAATGTAACTTCTCCAGCACAGTTTAAAACTGACGGCTTGCACACACAAATACATGTTTCATGAACAGAATTTGATTTCTGCTTCACATTTCATCGAGTCTATCGCTTTTTAACACAGGTTACTAAGATCGGCATTAGGATGACAACCCCAAGACGGACATCGCCAGATTTTGGCTTCTGAAAGTGTCAGGGTCTGGCTGATCAGACATATTTCAACTTCATATCCTAACATATAGTGTATATGGGGGATGATGGTAAATCAGAGTGTTGTACAGCAATTTGTGATACATACTATATATCACTGGAAGTGCCACTTTCCAACTACTTGCTCCCTTTTGCTGGCAGAGGAAAGTGTTAGTTGATTGTGCACTTTTAAATATGGCATGTCCATACATATACAGTAGTTTCTTGGGTGCTGAGGCCAATCTCCAACGTAAGGAGTTGGTAAGGCCAAGATTCTGTTTCTGTGGTGGCATTTACAAACCAGTCTCCTGTGTAATTAAGAAAAGTCACACTGGTGCTTCTCAATTAATCATCATTGACTGTGATGAAAATATTTAAATATCAGTTCCTGTGAATGAAGAACTCTTTTGATACAGACTTGGCAGACTAAACCATAGGACTACAGTAGATTTTCTGACATAAAACAGTCCAAATAATTCCATTCCATTCTAAATGACATCTATATCTGTGATTAATTTAATCTTTAGTGTTTCAAAGGCAGCTTTGTCCAAAGTTTGTGGTTGCCTAATTTCAGAAAGCCTGTTTTCTCCAAAATAAACATCTTGTTTTCCATAGGAAAGATGCTTTATATACTGTGTTGGTTTATTAGTTCTCAATAATTTTCTTGGGATATTGTCGGGTAGTATTAGGACCCAAAAAATACCACAAATCTGAGGCTTTGTGACATAGAATTCAAGTTTGGGGGGGATTGACTATTAAATCCCAAAAGCGCTGCTCTATTGATTCCTCACTATTGAAGCATGGACATACTGTCTTCTCTTTTGGGCCCTGTAACAGAATGAAATTAATGAGTTTCAGGAAAAGCAGTGTGCCAAAGCCAGAATAGAATAATTGCCAACATTTCAAGTGCAGCTGCAAGATTTACATAGAGAAAGAAGAACGAATGGGATGGATTCCCCTATTCAGCAAGTTCCTGTTATTTTTATTTGTTTTTTCAGGATGTATGGTAAAAGAAACTTGAGATGTCTGTAACTTGAGAGGTCTAACTGAAACACCAGGCAACACAAAATGGATGTGACTCCCAAGGCTTCACACAATGGCTTCTACTCACTTCACACACTTCAAATAACTGCCCTGTCTATATTTATATCCTGTTGTCTTACCAAATCTAAAATTGCAAGGAGCTCTCCAGGATGTTGCCGTGTCTTTGGAACTCAATATACAACAGTTACCATTTTTCTAAAATTGTTTATGTACTTGGAATCCTGTTATTTTAAAACCTTATATGTAATCTTCTCTAAAAATTACTTTAGGTGCTTCAGGAGTAGCCAATCCAGCAACTATAAAATTGAGTCAAATAATGTCTTAAAAATAGTGTAAGATTCAAGTCATCATTACTTCATGAGACATGTTGAAGATTGCAGCCTTCTAGTTGTTTCCTGTAAAAAACGTTATCCGTACAATTATTGTTGAATTTACTGACTTGTTTCCTGAGTAACAGCAGAACTGAAATGTCTCAAATGTAACCTTATGCTGTCACAAACATTTAGTAGGGATATCTTATTAGTGGGCCATTAACAATATTGTGCTAAATGTAATTAAATGCAGCCCAAAAAATGATAGCTAATCCTTTGGAGGACAAAATTGTTTGCTTTTTCTCTTTCCTGTCAGCCCCCTCTTCAGCTGCAACATTATTTTGTGCAGTTACTGTGTAATGTAACGCTGAAGCGACATTGAGCAAAAAAGTTGCACTCACTGTGCCACATATTAAATTTTTCTTAGCTGTTCACAAAGGACTGAATTCCATACCACAGCTTTTGCAGTTGTTGCCCTACTTTTGAGATGACTGTCTGCAATCATATGTGTTACTGGGACCTGCTTAATGCAAGTTGGCTGGCTTCCAACACGCACATTCAAAAATCTCATTTCCTGCCTTGATGTACTGCAGCAGAGGAAAGCTTCATTGTTATTTCTGTGGCTGTTTTATTTAATTATGGTCTTCAAATGGGACAAATGTGTATCTGTTAAGTTTTACGGGTAACTGTCAACCTTTACTAAGTAAGGTGGTAAATGTATCATGAAGAAATGCATTGTTTTTCAGACATTTACCGGTTAATTTTACAGTTTACTGAAGCTTATTGGTAAATGTCTGGAATTATGAAGAAATATATTTATTTTCGGACATTACCGAAAGCTGTTTGGCAAAGGCACTTGGTTATTTTTGAGATTTACCGGTAAATGTCAGAAGTAAAACGCTATGGTGTTTATTTCGGACATTTGCTGCTTTACTTGGTAAATGTCAACATTTACCAGTAAATCTTGAGATTTGCTAATATTCTGACTTTTACTGTAACATATACACAATAAAGAAAATAATTCATTATTTAAAGTTTTAAAAAATCCATAAATTGTAGCAAAACAGTTGAAATTATTTTAATAAACATGGTAAACTGCGAATTACTTTTTTGGTGGACGTCAGAAATGTGTTCATGGTTGAGGAAAATTGTCCAGACCCAACAGGGCTTACTTGTGAGTGTTGTTGCCATGTTGAATGGCCTATTCAATAAGCAGTACATTGCTAAAACTATTACTCATTTCTAGCCAGAGAAAACAGTCTCCATAATCTGGTGTATGTAAATGTGTTTTGGCCGTTTAAGAAATGTTGCCTTCTGACCATTTTGCACCAAGACCCTTTTATTTTCTATAAAAACACAAAAGACAAAACAAAAGCTTATGATTCAAATCTTAAAAACGGTGCCACTGAAGCTGAACTGCTTCCAACTACTGCAAAATGGAAACTGCTCACTAGTTCCTCTTAGAGTCTCGAACAATAAGGCAGCCTTCTTAAAGGGCCAAACCACATTTACATACAACAGATTATGGAGACTGTTTTCTCCATCTGGCTACACATTCAGTGTTGTTGTGTGTGTATGGGGTAGCTTAGATAATAAACACAAACAGTGGATTTTGATCATGAAGGCCTAAAGTAAAAAAATTTAACTTTTTATTGTGCATTCTCTGAAGTACTCGTTTCCTCCTTCTAGTATGGATTGGCTCTCTTCCCCTTAGACTTTAGATCTTCAGGTCATCACTGAGACCAGGAGCTTAGTGCACTTTTACATAGAAAAATAATATGCTGAGTACTGAGTAACAAACTTTGTGCTTTTGAATTATTCATACACAGAAAAATTAATCGTAACACTTCCTTGTGTGATCTGATTACTTGGAACACCCCTAGAACACACTATGTTTAATGGACACAATTCTAATTGATCCAATCAAAAAACTGCTTTTTCATTAAACATTAAACAAATCAGTATGACTAATATTACAGTACATGATTAGACATACTGTATGAGTGATGGAAATTGTTGCAGGTTATCTTTTTAATTAAAGATTAATTACAAAAAAAACTTAATAAGAACATTTGATTTCACTTGTCTCTTGTGGTGTAAGATTTTAATTAACTTTTTATAAGGTTAGTTATCTAGAGACCCTATTGATAGTTTCTGCTATGGTATTCCTGCTTCTTTTATAATTGACAGAATAATGTGATGGTGAAATCAATGTAATGTACTGTAGCTTAACTTGAAAGTTGAAACTTGAATTTACTTTTCTAGACCTATAAGTCTAACTTTTGAGTTGAGTTGTAAAGTATATTGACTGACAACTGCATGCTATTAAATGCATTTACCAACCACCCTTCAAAAACTGTAACAGTTAAAATGCTTTATACAGTTTCTTCAGATACATGGCAAGTGTTTGCAGTTACCCCTATATACCCCATATCCCTTACTAAGAACACAGTTTTATCATGTACCGTGTATATAAAAAATGATCTCAGGTCAAATATCTACATATAATGACTGCTGCGATATGAATGCAGCCGATCACTAGGTACTGAAACAGATAATGACTGCTGATGATGATATGAATGCAGCCGATCACTAGGTACTGAAACAAGGTTTGAAAGCCGCATGTGCTGGGCTTTACCCACGATGGGAGTGGGAGTAAAAACAACCAAGCAATGTTTAGATTTTAAAGTTGTTAGTGCAAAATTGGTGTAGGAACCAAAAAATATATTTCTAACACCAGATTGTATGACAAAATATGTAGCTTTTGTTGTGGCTGGCAAGTAGGGGTTGCATGAGTGAGGATATCCTGCCTGAATGAGCCTCTCTGTAAATGTGGTACGAGTATTACATTGGGGAGGTTTTTAAAGAGGCAAGGACTGATTATTGTATTTAAAAAACTATAATTTGAATTTTCGGTATAAAAAGCATAAATAACATATATCTAGTCTACAAAAATAAACAGTGTACGCCCTGATTGACTAATCACCGGTGTGTTTTAAATAGTTTGAAGAAACAACCATATGTGTAGGAGAAAGGGGGAGGGAGGAGCAATAAAGAAGACATTTATAACTGCGGAAGTGGTGACACTGTCAAAATAAACTAGCTGTCACATCTTGATTCTGTTTCAGAATTGAGAATCCCGGGTGCTGAGAAGTCTTTGCTGTTCTTTCCTGCATTGTTTCGACGGATAACCTGAAAATATGTCTGACAAACCAAACTTGGAAGAGGTCACAAGCTTCGACGTAAGCAAGCTGAAGAAGACGGAGACTGAGGTGAAAAACCCTCTGCCGACAAAAGAAAGTATGTTTTAAAAAAAAATATTACTATTGTTAATATTTGCAATGGAATTTATTCTATCACTCGAGAAAATCTGCTATTAGCATTTGCAGTCTGTTTGTGATCTATTTTGTAAGGTTTTCTTCTTATTTTTTTCTTAATTTATTTGAAATAATGACATTCCTTTTAGTCAGATATGCAGCTGTGGATTTGCAAAACTATATTTTGATGTTCTTTTATTTACAGCCATTGAACAAGAGAAGAAAGCGGCTTCATAATGGAAAGCTACCTTCCAATGAAAAGGTGCACTCCACAAGAATTGTTTTTAGCCGTATAACTTCAAGAACAGAAAACTAAGTTGCATTATGAGTGGCGGAAGACAGATGACTGCGCTACTGTACACCCCTTTTACAACAACAAGTCAAGAAAACTACACTGTCCTTACTGAGGACCTGCTTTCTTTGGTCCTGTTGCTGGCACGAAAGACTGTGCATGTGCATGAGGGGAAAACCAAGGGTGTGTCTACAGAGTATACAACCAGGGATCCTGTGATCTGTAAAATGATTTGAGTCTTTTTTTAATGATGATTTTGTTTTTGATTTTGCTTTTTTTGTTCAAATGAATTGAATTCGTGGAGTGCACAACATTTTGTGGAAAATAAAATTTTAAAATGTATCTTTTTTTTCTTGCTTTTTTTGTGCAACGATGGAGAATTCCTGGATTTAGAATATTACAAAAACATAAGTAATTTGTAGGGTGGTCGTGAGATGGGATCACAATAATATATATATATATATATATATATATATATATATATATATATATATATATATATATATATATATATATATAATTAAGTAAAGAAAGGAGAACTTAAATTACTACATTTATATAGCAACTTCCCTAAAGTTTATTAGCCTCGTTGACATGCCATATTTGCATTGTGTCAGAAGAATTCAGAAACAAATGGTGTATAGCATTTGACACACACAGTAAATGGAGACTAAAAAAAAGTATCTCTTTTTTTGGATATAATGTTACTAGAATCAGTAGAGTAAACCTTTATCTTAAACCAAGTACAGTAAATCACTGGTAATAAGACACTGTAGGGTCTGCCAATTGTCTTAAATTTAATCGGTTCATGGCTGTCAGATAAAATCTGCCTGGTTTGCAGTAGCCCTGCCGAGGTCACATCCTGTAAAAATGTTTTAAATTATTAACAAAAGACATATTAAATTGGGCACCGCAGCTTTAGCTTTATGTTATGAGAAGCAAAATAGTACCCGGATTGTCCTACAAAAGACAGATTTGATAATCTTTCTAATTATCTTTTTTTTCCTGAGTATTTTTTAATTTATATTATGTTGTTTAGTTTCATTTGCATTGCGGAACACAACATTTTCTTCGTGGAATTGTGTGTCTGTGTGCCATCATTTATTTACTGATCTTCATGTTAAAGCGACTCACATTTTCTATCAGAGCACAGCCCCAAGTAAACTATTTTGTTTCAACCTTTGTTCAATACCTAGTTTCACAAGATTGTAAATATTGTGAAACCACTTTCAAGCATGAAATGCTTGTTTTTTTATTTACGTTGATTTGCATTTTCAACTTGTTCATATTGTATTTGCTTATGTTTGATACTGCTGTTTTGCTTCTACACATATAACTCAAATTTACCGTTAAACCTAGGAGTCTGGTACATCCATCTTCTTGCTCTAGCTGTGGGTACATGGCGCCAAAAGGCATCATAGCACAGTAACCTAACACTAAACAATTCTTCCCACCAATGTTGTTCTTAGCTCCAGTTAACACATGCAACATTATCATTGGTCCTCTTTAGGTATTTCAACGTTGTTTTTTTTTTTAGATTAGTAAGTGATTTAATAGTTAGCATGAATCACAAATAAATACAGTGTTTAATCATTCATTCATTTGGCAGGAGTGAAGAGGGATGAGGTTGAAAGAAGCTGATTACATGTTAGTCTCCTGTAAGATTACAAAAAAAGCAACGTGCCTCACAGAACAAAATTAAGTAACCTCACATTCCCTTTAATTTACAGTCTGTATTTATAACGGCAGAAACACACTACAATGAGCTACCACTAACTGTACGTGTATATACAGTACTGTTTAGACACTATAAATAGACAGTGAGATGAAGGTACACAGAGATAGTAACTGTCTCAAAGAAGGTAATGGCACTGTCATTAGAGGATGAGCACTCCATTACAGCACCCTCCCCCTCCCCCTCCCCCTTTTTTTAAAGGAACAGTACTGAATTAAATAGTGATCGGTACAAAGCAAATAAACAGTCAACAATTTGGGCTTTGTGCCATTCAGTGAAAGATTAAAACCTTTTAAATAACCAGACACGTGAGTCTTGAAGGGAAATCCTGGTTTCAGAAGAGTCAAATCCCAATCAACAAAGTCCAGATTTATGTAGCCCATTTAATATAGAATTTGAATTGTTTCAACCTATTCTAGTATTCGTTCCCTTATTTCGCAGAACAGATTAGTTTGAATTATATTATCTACTCCAGAGGTATGCACAGTATAGACTATGTCAACCAGGGTTTATAAACTAAACTGATTGCTGGTACAAATAATTATAATAATTAAAAAGAAAACTGTGCATGCACATACAGGGGCCCTCATAATTGTATAGTAAGTGCACAGTGCGTGAAAGGGTTCAAATATTTGCACAAAATCGAGTTAATCAGATTAGAGCCAAATGCAATACAAAATGTCAACAGGCTAGGAGTGTATGTTAAATGTTTGGTGGAAATTGGTACAAAATCAAAGCAGTTATGATTTTTACCCTGTAGACAGACAAAGTGCCACAACTAAGGGTGCCAATTTTTAAATAAAATAAAATCTGATTTTTTTTTCTGATTTTACAAGTAGTATGCTTATGATGAAGTACTTAACAGACTAGGTACCTACAGCATGGGCCATAATATACTGAAAGTGATTAAGGCAAATGAAAGCAAACCTGGCTGTACTGTACTATTAAAATACAAAACTTTGGCAAGATTATTTGTACAGCTATAAGTTTTACACCTATAGACTGACTCACATTTTTCTTAAGCATATATATATATATATATATATATATATATATATATATATATATATATATATATATATATATATATATAGAAACGTATCACTATTATAACACATTTATTTAAAAAAAATAAAATAAGGTATATAAATGATGGACATTGACAAAATGTTTTTGGTTTCTTTTTAATCACTCGATCATTCATCCTTGACCATGACACGCTTGAGTGACTATGACTGAAGCATATGCACTTGATCACCTAATTAGTGAGACAGTTGATTAGACACTGGATATGGAGTGATTTCAGTTGTTGAACAGCAAGTTTGAATAAAAGCAACAAAGAAAATCACAGAAAAAAAATATATGCCACGTCTGTCAAGAGAGCGCCGTCTTGGGTACTCACAGCCAGTAATTTCAAACCTGGCGAGATGGTATATAACCAGACACACTCTGTCAATGACAGGCCACGACCTGGAGAGACCAAGAGTCACAGCACCTGCCCGACAGATGATGTCAATTGTTAATCAGCACAATAAAAAGTCACTGCACCTCCTCTAAAACAGAGTTTGTCATTTTTCGATCACATCTAATTCATTTTATCCAAATATAAGTGATACGTTTATTTTGATGCTCAAATATAAGTGATACGTTTCTTTTGATGCTCAGTATATATACTGGTGCAAACCAGACAGGGTATAGGAATACAAAATCCTTTCTAGTTCCCTATATTTTAGACAGGACTCTTTCCTTGGTTTGAATATATTATTGATGATCTTGTGCTTGTTTTATCCTCTTAAAAGTAACCCAGTTTTGTGACCTGCTCATTAGACCGTGTTCACTATTCTGAATGACTGCCAGCACATTACTTTAGCACTGCAAAATGCAGCTGAGACTTGCAGTGATGCCTTTTTGTGATTGGCGGTCACACATTGTCGCAAGGACAACCTCATATTTCAACAATTAATTACTTTTGGAAAATGCTTCCTCACTAACATGTATAAGTTATATTACCCATTAGTTTATTAACTAAGGGCCTCCCCCACGGATCAGCATGACAAGTAGAGCCATCATTAGTCTGTCTGCCTCGTACAAAACAGAATAAAAATTAAGATTTACTGTATGCTATTCAGACATGTATTATTAGTAGTAGTATTATTATTGTGTTATTTGAATTTATGTCAAATGTAACAGGATCACGGCAGGAAAGAGACTCAGAGGCAATGAAGATGCAGTTTAAGCACCAACGCCAAAATAACACCAAACAAAAAGGCACAATGGCCAAAATAAAGGTTTAACAAAACACAAAAACATTTTCAGGCTGGGCATTCGCCTTCACTGAACAAACACAACACAACACAACACAACACAACACAACACAACACAACACAACACAACACAACACAACACAACACAACACTCACCAACTCCTCTCCCCAAATAGAGCCATAGGCTCTCCTTTTATGTGATGTGGCTGCTCCCAATTAGCACCAATTATTCCACTAAGGAGCAGCCACAAATTTTTGGCAGGGACAGGAATTAACCCCATCCCTGCCAACCACCACCATAACACAAACAAAACCCCACAATATTTACAGACAGAGCTCTTGCTCTGCCACACAGAGATAAACAACTAAAAGTGTAGAATTGCATACTATTACAGTATTTTAACAGTGATATAACATTTTGAGTTGTTTTTTTCTCATAATACATCCAAAGACATTATCAGTCTCCATAAAGACAATGTTAATCATATCAAAGGAGAAAGACAATGAAATATGAATAGTGTCCCATAATTGATTATTCATTGCATTGTCCTATTTTTACGTAACATCTCACAGGTGGGTGTGATTGAGAAGCTGGCAATCTATGAATATATTCAGAGCTATTAAGTACTTTGTACCTGTAGTGGGAATGGTTAATAAAGATGGGTTTTGGCTATTCAGAAGGACCTCTTGACGTCATGGGCCTGTCCTTGATTGACTGTATTTTCTCCAGCGTCTGTTGAAAGCTGTTAGCTCATCAAGGTTGGCAAGAATCAAAGACACAGCTTAAAGCTCAGGTAGCACAACAAAAGCAACTTAAATAGATTATTTCATTTGTCCTTCCCCTCCTAACATCTAGGATTAAAAGCACAATCTGGGAGACAAATGACATGCAATCCCCTGTGAGAATGAGAAAACTTTACAAAAGCTATGGCATGATTCACTTTTCGTGGTCATAATCAGTCCAAAGGGAGAAATATCAGTAAAGAGGTGATGTTACTACCAGTCTTGTTTTCAGAGCTACAGATTAACATACTGCTTCATTGCCAGTTTTTTTTTTTTTTTTTAAAGGGGACATTTTATTTATTCAGTCTAAGTTTATTTCATTGCCGGTATTCATCAATGATGGAAAAAACATTTTTTTAATTTTTTTTTTTATAACCGACTGATTTCCACAGTTTAAACACACAGATAATTAACTTTTTACTTGAGTAACTACAACAAACCAGAGACCAGGGCACAATGGGTGTAATTAAAAGCAAGATATAAGAATTCCTTTTCTCAAAGTCACCAGGTGTTTTTAAAGTTTATTTGCAGAATCTGAATCTGTTTGGGGGCAGGGAGTATTTTTAACAGCGGGTGTGTGAATTAGAGGACAATGGCACTGGCTCCATGTGAAGCACAGTGAAGCCAAATAATACAAGCTTCCCCAAGGAAACTGTCAGTGCTGTTCAGTCTACATCTGAACAACCTGCAGTTCATTCTTGGGCCTCTCTCCTGCAGACTGACAACTGTGCCTAATTATGTGATGGGAACTACTCACTGAGGGCTCAGTGGCGAAAACCACACTGTGTTGCCACTGCACCATACAATAGATCTGAGTTTTACAGTTTTTCCATTCCCTTTAAAAATGACCACAGTGTCATATTAGTTTCTGGTGCAGAAATGATACTTCCATCATTCAGGGTTCAGAGAATATCCTGTGAAGCAGGGGTTTGGTTCTACCATAAAGCAATCTTTTTTGAGAAATGAATCTCAAGCACATTTAAAAACAAAACAAACAAACAGAAAAAAAGACATTACAAAAAACAAAAACATTAAACCGGTACAACATGTATACATATGTTTATTTACTAAATAAGTGGCTGAGCTGAATAAGTCAGAGCTGATATGTTGTTTAGGCGCTGTTGGGACTTTGCAGTGGTACTGAATGAAATGCTAACAAAGAAATTGTGAAATGTACTTGAACGAATACCTAAAGTGACACAACCAAATTCTAATGGTAAAATCCCCCTGCCACACACACACACACACACACACACACAGACAATTTTATAATGCTGCCATTTATCTCCCAGCCCCTGGCCGCCAAACAGGTTTTCAGCCTGTAGTCTGTTTCTGTGGAATTACTGCTGGCAGCACTCAAGCCTTGGAATTTCAACATACTCTGTTGATTGTAATGCAAAACTGCTCCAGTTCAAGTCTGCAGCCCCGCCCACCGAAGCATTGTCAGAAACAGCTCAATCCCCCCACTGTACATGAGGTACTGCCAGCCCCAGTTGTCTTGAGTGATTATTCAGGATTTTATGTCGCAACGGGGCCCCCACCAGACATTACTGAGAGAAGGAGGTGGCGTGTACATGAAAGAGGCTCCATTCATTTTCTGCCCATTAGTTCTAATTAAGTCACCAGCAGGCCCCAACAGCAGTCTTCCCACAAGGGTGAAGATTTCAGAAAACAAACACAAAATAATTGTTTATCCAGCAGTTTCAACAAGATTAACTTTTATATTCAAATGATTGTGCAGAAAATCAGCAGCACAGGTTTGTGAAACTAAAATAGAACTAAAACTAGTACTCTTTCAGGGGGAATACAACAATATTCAATATATATATATATATATATATATATATATATATATATATATATATATATATATATATATATATATATATTGAAGCGGGCAGTGGTAGGTAACAGGGGAGGCTTTCACACTTGTTCTTTCCTAAACAACTCAGGGCTGGAAAGCTGTAATGCTTTGTAACTGTAGAGCATGTACAGTACAGCATGTGCCTAGTCGCTCACTCTAGCCTTCTGCATACTTCTTTTTCACAGCCATCAACAATGCTTCTTTGTGGCTCTCCTGGCACAGTCTGCTTCCTCTACAACCTCTTGTCCTTTCATTTAGGCCATGTACTATTGTGAGCCATCTAATGTCAGACATCCAGTTCAGATTTGCCTGTGCAATGTAAATGACCCGATAACACAGTCAAATGTCCTTATGTCAGCATTTAGCCAAAACTGTTCGACAGCATTTGACTGCAAAAATCAGCAAGGATATACAGAGTTCAGATCTCAGAATGGTGTATACAGCATGATTCAGTCTTGAAATACTAGCACTGATGGGAACTAGGAAGCAAAATATCCTTACATCTTTTTATTAGTATGTTAATTTCTCAAAGTTTAGAAGTGTCATCCTTTATAGCATTACTAGTTACAAGTTCAGCCCTCTATTTCTTCTCTAATGTTTTTCTAAAGGTTGAGATAAGGGAACATTGCCTTATACAGACTGCCAGTCGTTGAAGGATTTCTTTTCCTCCAGTTATGACTGAAAGATACCATTGTCATTTATTCCCGAGGACAGGAACAGTGTTTATTTGTTTTAACATACATCAATGCATGGAATTTGTACGTTTCACACTTGTACAAGGTAAGGTAAAGGATAATACACATTGCCATGCATGTTCAATTATGTAATGCTATTCATTTTATTTTAATCCATGATCTTTTCCATTATTGTTTGGAGTAATCAGTACCAGGGTCTTTGTGAAGTGAAAAGCACATCCTGAGCCATGGGAGTTGAGAGAGATGCTAATGACATGCAGACTCTGTGTTGATTGACATGAATTTGGCCTGAAGCGCCGTCTCACCATCTGCCAATGCAATGACGGCAACACTGCCTTTGGCATAGAATGCAGCTTTTCCACTAGCTGCAGATTGTGGCTTTGTAGAAGACCAGTAAAAGGAAGCATTATTGCTTAAGAATCTACTGTTGCAACTCTGGATGTAATGTGAGGTACAATAATGTAATTCTACAAGGTTTTCTAGTGTCATCATTAAAAGATGGTTCCCATTTGTTCTTTTAATCTTGCATGTGTTCAAGATAGCAAGGTTCTGCAGACGTGCAATAATGGGAGACTGGCCACTCCCCAAGTGTGTCTTAATCACTGTACAAAAGAGCCTGTATCATTTTAACATAATGTAGGTGATCTGCATCTGGTCATTTGAGAATCAGAGTCACTGCACCAACAAACAGGGTGGAGATTGATTACAGACCAGTGACCATGCTCTCCATAGCCAAGTGTCTTATTTACTGTATAAAAGAGACAGGCTTGTATGCACGTTACAATGCTTTTAAATCTCCCCTTGCTTGCTGGGAACCAAATCTGTAATGACACTGCACCAGACAACAGTGCCCTGCTACACAAAGCACTATAAATCCCAGTAAAATAATCATCCAAATGTAAAATACTGGTATATATATATAGACAGAAAAAAGTATATTAAAACATTATTTAAGTATCTTTTTATTTATATGTAGGCTACTGTACATTTTTTAAAATTTCAATGGATCAGATGGCCAACCCACAACAAAATAAACCATTCATTCAATTGAAACATCCTGTTTACTTCAAATGGTACAAAGAATTTCCCCCTAACTAAAGGTAATTTCCATAGGAAAAACATAATGTATTGTATCCAGGGATATTCCACCTAACAAAAGTACCTGCTTGATTTGAAGAAGGACATGAAACCTGCAACATAAGCTACTGAAATTAGTATAATACAATATTTAAACAAATTAGAATCAGCACAATCCTTATCCTTGGAGTATATCACAAACATATTGTCCCTCCAGGTCATGGTTGATGCAGATTGACTGACCATTACACCCTATCGCCTGCAAAAAATGTTTTGTGGCTACAGCTTGTCTATGCAAATACAAAGAGAAACGAAAATCAGCGACCACTGCCCTTCACCTCATGGCTTTCCTAGGAATATAAACTTGGACACATTATTTACCATTTCCTCCAGAATTATTTGCTGAAGCCTACAGTAAATAGCGGTCTTATAAAATGTAAGATTAGCTGTTAAAAAAACTTGTCTTACACACTTAGCTTAAATGAATTTTTAACATGTAGAATGCATTAGCCTATTAGCAAATGTGCATCATATGCCCAAACCTGTTTGGAGTGGGTCATTTCCTCAGAAGCCAAAACTGCTCACTTCCTTCTGTTGGTGTAATGACTAATACGGCAAGCTTAAAATCACACAGCCTACTCAACACATCTCAAGGTGTCCAGAAACAAAATACATAAATAATATACACCATTTACACTTGTGACAATGCAGGCACAATCATTCGTTATTCATCTTCAAGGTTTGACACATAGCAGTAGTGCACAGTGAGGGCCATTCTAGCCCAGAAATATGTTACTATCATACCCTTAAATACTTAATTGAACCAATTAATCATCAATTCAGTTAATCCGTTAGTTAATTGATAAAACCAAAAGTGTAATGGCCTTCAAGGACTGGAGTTGTGCACCCCTGGTTTATAGTATTTCTTTAAATAAAAATTTTACTGTTTTATAAATATCTCAGTCTGACCAGAGCTGTTGTTAACTGTTGAAAATAACTTCTGAAAGGAAATAGACTTGCCATACAGGAAACCGTGTTGCTTTCAGTCTGTCACTTCTTTTTGTAAAACTTTAGATTCAGTCATATTACCAATGTAGATCAATAACATCCTTTGCATTTAAAATAAAGGTTTTAGTTAATTTATGGTAAAAAAGGCATTATATATAATTATGTTGTACCTATGGGGTATCTAAACTACACACATGATACCTAAAATGCTGAACTTGAAAAGCTATGTGTTCAGAATAATAAACCACAGACAAATGCAGGCTACTGATAATTTCTGAACCTGTAACATTTAATGAATGCAGATTTGTTCTCTTTTTTTCATTTAGTGTGCCAAATCCTTTTACCCTGATTTTCTCCCCAATTTAGTATGTCCAATTATTTTTTCCCCTCTCCGCAGCAGTTCCCCACACAACTCAGGGAAACTGAAGGTTCAGTGAGTCCTCCAATCCCACGACCAAGCCAGCTTCCTCTTCTCCACCCAGGAACTCAAGAGCAGATGTCAGTAAGCTACCGGCCTCTGGAGGACAAAGGCCAGCCGTACAGGTGTCTGCCTGAGCTACTGGGCACCTGGCTGGCAGGGTCCACTGCAGCGGAATGTGGAGAATCAGTTCCTGACGGTTTTGCCTCCTTAACCCACGGTAGCACCAGAGCCAATACGATGCTCCCTCTGGAATCCCCAGCGAAGACCGGCGATAGCCAGGACGCGAACCTGGGCTCTCTTGATTGTATGACTCACCTTGCATACCACGTGGTTTGCAGTGCGCAGGTGTAGAGGTGATGCAGTGCTCAAGGCAATGACAAACAACAAAGTACTGGTGAAATGGTGGTTCATTTCTGATGACAACAGTAAAGAAATGGAGGGCTGGCAATACACAGCGATGTGTATTGCACAGTTCGATAAACAATGGGTTGCAGTCCCGAAATAACAGACACAGTTAAATACACACACACAACACAGACATGGTCACAAGTCCAAGGTGTGTGCTGTAGTGCGTGTGGTGAAATACAATTTTAATCTGTGAACAATGGTGCAGTGTTGTCTGTGTTTGTGCTGGCCTTAAGCGACAGCTCTGGATCGTGTTAGTCGTCTAACAAATAACAAGCAGTACAATTAGAACCGACAAAACAAACAAAACACTCACGGTTATTTTACACTCGTCCTTCAGCGGTTCTCTTAACCATAAACAAAGGAACAGTGCACCTAGCCACATCCCCTATTTGTACCTTCAGTCATGTCCCCTTGGATAGCGAGTGCAGCCGTTTCTCCTCCAATCCATGGTTGCCACATCACTTTCCCTCTGGGCCGATGACATAATGTACCACAGCTGTGCCCCCATTCTAGATGGCCGACTTCCACCTAACCCTGGGAATTAATTGTCAGGCCATCCAGTCCAGGGCACTCTGTTCCCTTTATACAATGCCCTCACAGGTCAGGAAAGAGATTTATCAGCAAGAATCATTCTGTCTCTGTCACAGCCACTCAGGGAGCCGATTTGTTCTCTTTTAAATGTGATTCACACTATGAAAATTTACACTCTCATCAAAACCACTGTATATAATCAAGCATCATGTTTGCATTGTTCATTGCTTCTTGACACTGTCTGGATGGTAAAACCATAGAAAACTACAATAAATTCATAGCATAAGCAGAGTAAACAGCACGTTTACCATACAGAATAATTTACTTGTGACTATCAACTGCATTCAAAGGGAACGTAGTTTATTCCACTCATATGTAGAAAATGGAAGTTGTATAGACTTTTATGAAATAACCACAAGCTTTGTTTGCACAACAACTGAAGTACATTGTGCTGAAAAGCAGAAGTGAGTGGCAGTGTCAGGGGTTTCATGAACCCTTTACTTACATGTTGCTTCAAGCTTTTGGCTGTGGGGTTCACTTTTTTTACATCTTATGTTGGCAGAGACTTGTTTAATATATTTTAGCTTTAAATGTGGTTGGTGCTTTGTGGAGGTTTAGGAAACTGCATTCATAATACTTATATTAAAGGTGACTGTCATTTGCTTGTAGATAACTAAACATTTATTCAACAACAAACTCAGATTGTATCTTCTGTTTATGATTACTCAAACTTAAAAACGTCACTTGAATATCAAGATGGGGGAAACTGTGCATACTCTACAAAGGGAGCAAACTTAACCAAAGTAGTAGTCTGTCGAAACGTATTGTTAATGGGTTCTCAGCGACATTTATGGCTTTCTTTGATGATTCATTCAGTGAACAGACTTTCTGAAAAACAAATGTCCCAAAGACTGAGTAAAGCTGCAGCTGTTGGTCATGATATTACTCAGTACTGATAAGGCATTTTATTAAGGAATTGTATTATAAAATGAGGTTTGTTATTAAATGTTTTCACAGTGTTACAATAAACTGTCCCTATTTAATCTACACGGCTCTATTCATGCTTGGTTGGTATGTTTTCTCTTGGCCTGAAACAAAACTAAACAATATGATGTGCTTGGATGACACAGTAAGAAACCATCATATGAAGGGGGGAGTGGGAGTCATTCGTAACTATAGGGTCACTCCTGGAGCTAAATATTTCAAAGACAAAATGTTTTGCTTCCTCAATAGTACTTTTTTTGTGTTTATTAATTTTTCTTACAATGTGCCAGTAACAAAATGCATGGCTCTTGAGAACAAGGTTACTGAGGGGAAGTTTATTATTTTTTGTTTTTGAACATTCAAGGAAGAACAAATTTAATCTTGGTTTCTATTTTTCACAGTTATTAAATGAGTGACTTTATACAGTTATGAATACTTAAAGCACAATAAACACATCAGAACTCAACTAATATTGAAAATCATATTGTACTCCTAACCTGTAAGATAAACAAATGCCTGTATTCTAGGCTCTACTGTGTTTTCTCATATAGGAAGTTACATTTTTTTTTTAACTAACTTTTTTTGAACTACTTGTTAGTTTCAATGTAATTTACAGAAACTGCAAACACATTATCTTAAAACAATAAGTGGACTTTTGACACCGATGTTGGAGGATAGAGTGGGATGAGTCAAACAGGCTATGTGTTTTCCTTATCATGAGCTGGACATTGCTTTTTAAGGAATTAGAATTGGGAGGCTTATTACTGAAGGGCATTTTGAGGACATCAATAGTAACTAATAATCAGAACTTTAACTAATTGCAACCTGAAATCAATTCAGACACCTGAAGACGCTACTTTCTGTGGCCTTTAACTCTAGTAAATGTACGTCCTCATAGAGATAAGTATTAGTGCATTTGAGGGATACATTTCTGTCTAATTTGCCAGGTAGAAGTTTGTATACATGATACCATATACATTTTTAAGAACAAAATGTTTTGCATCAAGCCTTTTCCATAGGAGTGTTTACTTTTGAATAGAAACTGACTAGCTTTGAACAAATAAATCACATTTTCTGCAGCGCAAACAAAGGGCTTTTGAATTAATTTGAGGGTTGGAAAGTTTGGAGAACAAACTGAGACAAGGGTCACTTTCGCAGTCTGCCAGTTGTGTGCATGACAACGGGTTGATTTAACTATTTCTGGATTTCCTGTGCGTGTCATATTTTAAATGATTATAACAAATATGATTTGAGTAGTTCTTGACACTCCAAAATCTTCCAACACTATATTTCTTGGACTGGGCCTGGGCTGTGTTCCAAATACACAGTACTATTTGTTTGTACTTGTAATTTCATTTAAAAGAATATGAACTACAACTAAAAACAAACAAGAGCCATGAAAAACAGTGTGATTCCCTTGGATTAATAAAGACATTTGGGTTTGTGATTTAAGCCATTGGTTAAAAAAAACATACTGGTACCTACAAAAATAAATATGCTGTATGTTCTGTTTTGAGCTGTGTTTCTCAGTAAACCCTTTTCCAATGAGCATGCTGAGTAACAAGAAAACAGGTATGAAAATGCATTTCTAATTGTGATAGAGAAAGGATCGATGTTGCAAATCTTCCTCCCAACTAGAAAGGGCGCTGTGTAAGGGTGGTGGTATGCTGCCTCCTAGATGGACCACCTTGATGGTAGGTGGAAACCGGAAGGTGACCATATTAGAGGGAGTGCGTAGTTGCAAGTATTCAGGATGACTCCATTGCAATCAGCTGCGGGGCGGCCCTCTATTGGAGAAACCATGGCGACGGGTTGATTGCAGGGAGGACTTTGTGGGTAAAAAGGGGAAGCAGCTACGTAAGTATCTCCCCTAGCACTGAGAGAATAAGCGGCCAGCCGGAGCTGTGTGTTGTCGTCTTGTTTGTATTACATGCTGTTTGTTTTTGTGTTTTGTGTAGAGGAGCAGTAGGAGCGGGAGGCTGTAGCCGCGGAGCCAGCACTAACCCCGGAGCACACCCCTCACAGCACAGCACAGCACAGCGCATTCACCACGATCCCTGGAAGGAGCACAGTTTCGTGCACGGAGGATTGTGGTCAAGTGTTTTCTTTTGTTTATCCAGAGACTGGAAAGCTATCGTTTTACCCTGGTACCATAGTTATTATTATTATTATTATTATTATTATTATTATTATTATTATTATTATTATTATTATTATTATTATTATTATTTGTTTTCAAAATAAAAGAAGGACTTTGTTGGGAGAATCCTGTTCGGACATTTCACGTCATTTCACTGCACCATTCGCATCCTGTCACAACTCCATGTTTTTGGTCCTGTCTACTGCTGATAAGGGTCGTATCGGCAGTAGACAGGACCAAAAACATGTTGTCAATTAGAAATGCATTTTTAGAATGTAGACTCTTTTGGTCCCTGAATCAAAGCAAGTGTATTTTTGTGAGGGGAATAAAGCAATTGTAATGTTATAAAACTACCAAGTTCCAAAATCAGAAGTAAACAGCTCAGGATACCTTTTAGAGGGCTTCAGCTTGTATCAGTTTTTTGACAGTTTTTGGAAAATTAACAGTTTTTTTTAACTTAATAAAAAAGTGGAGCAAACTGTGCACAGGAGGAGGCATTATAAATCTGGCTCTATATCTCCAGGATAATTCAGAGCACCTTATCGAACAAATACAACTGTTTTGATCATCGTAAAGCCAGTGTATGCAGGGAGATGTCTGTCAGACATGTTGTTTGCGCTCTGGCTTAAGCATCCTTCATCCCTGTGATAACATGCTTTCCCTGAAGAGATAACCTCAAGCGTAGCAATCTGTGCTGATCTCTGGCCACAGTCACAGCGCATAAAGATCACATGGTATTACTGCACAGAGGGCTGCTTCATCCTTCTTTTTTTCAATATATTCTAGTAATTCTAATTCCTCCCTCTTCCATATTGCTACGCCTCGGCTATCTGGGTTCAGATTCTGGACAATCATTTATAAAAGCTTCTTAACTTAAGCCACTCAGTAGAGCATAACATAGACAGGAATATGCTTTCCTTGCAAAGCATCCTGCTCAGGAAAATATCTACTGCACTGAAAGCCCATATTCCTGTTGCTACTCAATCAGTACCCAAAGTCAGACATGTGTGTTCACGTTTGTAATCTACCTCGTTCCTGTCATAACCCGCAATTTCATGTTCTTTAGATAGTAGCCTTGCTTCCTATTACCAACCTAAAAATATTTTCTGCAACTAAATTGTTGTGTTGTAGAGTTTTTCCATCTTTTTTTATTGATGAATCTGAAAATGTGACATACCAGGTTTTTTTGAGAACAACCCTACATTTTTGACAGTGCTACTACTGCAGTTTACATACTGTAGGGTTCGAGTCACTAACCTGGTGAAGTTGGTGATCACTTTCCCACGAATTAATCAGTGATCATGTGATTAGAGCTGAAAAAGTGTTGTCACGCACCTTGGCCTTGAAATGGTTGGAAGTTAGCATGTCTTGATCTGTGCATTGCCTATTTATATGAATTTAATTCTAATGTCCTTTTGTTTTTAAGCCAAGTAGAATGATGCTTTCACTGACTGTCTCCCTGAAAATCTCCCATTTCTGTTAATTAATTGAAATATCATATCAAATGTCATATCAATGGCATTGAATCCAGTGATTATAAAGAGCACACTCATAAGTTGTTCAAAACAGTGGTGACTGTAAACCTTTCACATTTGCTTCATATATTATATATTTCATGTATTAGTTCAGCCTTATTTTTTCTTTCCAAACACATTTAGGTAAAGAAGTATGTAAGTAAATAAAGAAAGGAATGTGACAATTATCTTTCATTCAAGATACAGTAGAGGCTGGAACGATGATGAAGAATGACCATATAACTTCCAGAGAACCAGACAACAGCACATGTAGCACAGATATGATTTAAATCGAACCTTAACTATGGCAATCGATCTGGTGTCATGGTTTGATAACAATGACAACAGAGCAAATCCATACAAGTTAAACTGAAGAAGATTTTGCCCAGGAATGTACTGATGGGTCTAGAAACTTGGTAAGTGTAAGAAATATCAAAGTAAACGTTACGTCTTCCTGTTGTTTAGATTCACTTTGTATAATTTATTTATAATATCTTAGTGATTTTTTTCAACCACCACAATTGCACAACCAGTTCACATTTTTCCCATTTGATTTTGAATTACAGGCTATAATCGTATTTACACAAATGTTAAATTACAGAGTGCAGTTGCTTACAGTTAAACAACAGAAACTATTGCTCCCTTTTGAGTTCAAATTGCCAACGACTTTAGCTGGCTACACAAGCTGTTTATTTTATATTCAGGTTAATGGAACATTAGTCATATTCATCTGGCAGAGTTCTAGCTATATGGGTTCCATAATATTTCTACTGCAACTCTGAAATCATCACTTCCAGTAATTTTTGTTGTTTAAACAAAAACCACAAACTTTTTAAGAAATGATTTGAACTTCCACTTGGATTTTACCCAGCATTCACCAACAATGTCTAACCACAAACATATTTAGTTGATATATTTTTTTAAATACATTAAGAAAAATATAAATTGTACTAATTGTACTAAATACCATATCAGACATGAACTGTGTTGGGGAGTAACCTACTACATGTAAAACATTACTATAATCTGATTACAGTTTTCGGTAAATTGTAATGGTAATAGTTCCTTTTTCAGTCAGTTAAAGAAATGTGGTGTCAAATTACATTTTATGTGAAAAAATAACATAGTTACTTTTAGTTACATTAAAAAAAAGATGTGTCACATGAGCATGCTTTTCAAATCATCTTGCTAGAAAATGGCATCAGCGGTGGGATATGTGGCTTAGATAGCTGGATCTTCAAGAGTATTTCGAGCTGCAAGTTAACCAAACCGAGAAAAAAAAAGATGTATCTCTGGAACATGTAAACTATGCTTGAGAAGTCGTTTTTTTCTTCAAAATAATAACTTATTCTAACTAGTTATAATTAAAGTAAGTTCCCCACATTGGATGAATACAGAACATGTGCTGCACTACATAAGAACATTTAACATTTCACTGTCAATCTGTACAGTATTTGGATTTTGTCACAATACAAGTCCATGCCTTCATGATATAGTGATCTCTACATTGGTGCTTTAGCCAATTGGTGGATGCTATTTCCAGATAGTTATAAACCCTAAGATGGCTCTTTTTTGTGTTGGTCTTTTTCATATCTGTCTTTTAAAATTCTAGTGTTATAAAAACAAACAACAACAAAGAAGCTTAGTATTTCCTGAGTACAATTTCTTTTTTGGGGAGTATAATTCATTAAAATGTCATGTGTAGAGCATCACTTATTATAAAGAAATGATTTGGTACAGCTTGAGAAACTCAGCTTCTCTTCATGGTCTCCTTGTCCAAACGGCACTTTTAACAATAAGAGACTGTAAATTTACAAAAAGCTAACTCTTGTTATGGTGCTAAATCACAACCGAAAGCGAGTTTTACATGTAATCTGCCTCCTAGTCTACAAAGGGAGTATAATTTTAATTATATAAAATACAGCTTGGCTTCCAAGCTCAGTACCAGTTGGACATTTTGGCAAGCTGTATCATTGCAGCACAAGTGTCAGCAACAGATCAGCTTTATGGAGGAGTTTCAATTCAAAATACTGCATTAGTTCATTATCTCACGATGCTTTATAACTTTAAACACCATAATAACAATGACCCTATCTACGCACTGTAAGGAGTTATCAGCTAATTTGACATTTAACCTTAAGGAGAGGTCAAAGGTAATTTTTGATCAAGGTAATTTTTGAATAGAGCATATACTGTATGGATTCCTAAATGTGTTGTATAGTAACCATAACCCTATGTGCACTGTAAGGAGTTATAAGCTAGTTTTACATTTGACTGACGATTTTGAAAGGTTTTTAAAGAAATACGTCAGGTGGCCATATTGGCTTACGCTCAAACACCATTTCTGAAAAAGTCAGTTGTACTGTCACAGGGATGATGCTTGTCAACTTTGGAGTTAATCAACTAAACTGTGTTCAACTGAAGTGGTTTAAATTTAAGAACAAAACGTAGGTCTGGCTGCCATCTTGTTGTACGAAAGAACACCATTTTGCCATATTTTAATTCCATTGTCCCCAGGATGATGCCTACCAAGTTAGGAGTTAGCTGATTTTCGAACAAGTCTGATGTTTGGGCGCGTTTTGGCGAATTTGGTGGCAGCCATTTTGATAGTAAAATTTATCGCAGCAACTTCTGCTTGAAGTGAGTTTGGTTGCTGATGATGTATGTGAAGTTTCAGATCAATCAGTTAACCAGATCCCAAGAAGAAGATTTTGAAAGGTTTTTCCAAAAAATGCATCAAAAAAATAAAATTTAAGAGTATAACTTTGATACACATATTTTTATAAACTTGTGTGGTATTCATGGGCATGAACGAGGGCTCCTTCCCCTACTTCCCTCCTACCAATAACATTTGCTAATCTCCTGTTTAAACCCCAAGCCTTGAGAAACGCTGAAAGAGTGGTTTATTGGAATAACTCTATGTGGTAACCTAACACCCAAATTAACTTGAAGTATGCAAAAGAATAAAAACTCTCAAGAATATTATGTACTATCATCCTACAAAGCAAATGTACTGTAGTGTTACATGGCACACCCACCATTCTCTTGCATTGTGACCTTGGTTTTCCCTTGGGTGTTTCATTTATAACTGAGCAAATAAGAAAAGATTTGCACTGCTAATTGTTTGCTCGTACCAAATGGATTGTTGCTCAAAAAGAAAATTGATCTGTTGAGGGTTGATCTGTTGAGGGTTATGCAAATCAAACTCTGCCATTGTTCCTAAAAAATAAAATACTGTGAAGGTGCTTTTTATTCATATTTGTTGTGCTGTAAACCTGCTCTGTCAGTGAACCCTTTATATTGCATCTTTATTGTATTTGGTGAAGTTAAAAAGTGGGTCAGATCACACCTGGGGGTTAAGATAAGCTGGCTATTTCAGTCCTTGTTGTTGAGCATATTGTTCCAGTGCCAATGTTAGAATGTATTTTCTATGATTTTGTCCAAGTTATAATATTTGATTAAAGTTAAAGATAAAGTAAGACATATTATTATTATTATTATTATTATTATTATTATTATTATTATTATTATTATTATTATTATTAAAGTTCAAAGCAGTTTTCACATGTTTAGGCAGAGAAAGTACAAGTAGGACCGACTATGCTAATGAACCCTGCTCTTCATTGGTGCATAAGAGCTGATATAAAGGGCCCCTATGACATCAGCAGCCAGCACTCAACAACTGCAAAGCTTGAATAATGGCTCAATTAGCATGCAGTAAGAGTCTAACTGTGTCCTTGGTAAAAGGATGATGTAATTTAGCAGAACTGACACATTTGTGAAGTGTATTTTTCACTGTTTTAATTATGATATTACAACAGTCCTTTGGAAACATTTGGTATTTTATATTGTAGTCAACCAATTACCAGTACATCTGCTATTTATTATAGACTGTTATGCCTGCAACAAAGCACTTTCAACTACTTAAATGAGTGAGTTGTTTATTCATGGATTGGTTACTTTATTTGGTAAATAATATTAAAAACATTTGATAAAACACACATCATTATATCGGTATGTACCATATACAGTTAAATTATTTAAAACAATTCATTTAGAAATCATTATTAATCTCCCCTTGGTAATTTATGGTTAACTTGATCCACCCCCTAGTATTCAGTTCCTTGGTAAATACAGGTTGAACATTGTTTAGAGAAATTGTTTATGCATTCTTAATACTGATGCCAATTGAGACCATTGAAAATAAACATTAACTTCCTTATTTGGATATCAGTATCTGCCTCAAATCTAGCTTTAATCGGTGCTATCATAAGTCCTTTTAAATTAAATACCATGTTTCCTAAAGCAGGGAATCTGGCAATTTGTCTTGAATTTCTACTAAAATTTAACAAAAACAAGCAAGCAAGCTGATCAGCCTATACCCAACAGAGATAAATTTAGAGTGTTTTACAGTACCGAGGAATCACACTGTTTTGCATCACCCACCTTCCCATAGTTACCATGGAATTACCCTCACACCCTAATCCTAAGAATGTTTCAAATGAAAGGACGTCAGTTTACATGTAGCTGAGAAAGAATGGCTGAAATGTATTTCCCTTGTGATACATTCTATAGAGACATTAATAAAAATGAAACAATGGCTTATAATCAGAGTCCAAAGAAATCCTACAAAGTATTTCAAATGGCGAGTACTTGTGAAGACAATTACTATCTTAGTTGAAACAGTGGGAATTTTAATCCATGGTCCAGGCTGTGCTCTTCAATCTGTGGTGTGCAAACACTGAGGTATTTTACCAACCATTCATGAGGTGTCTGTGATGGGAATGTGAACTGGCAACTAAGGGAGAGAGACGTGAGTGTGTTTTGAATCACTAAGGGTGCCACTTTTACATATATTATTTGAACACCCATACTGTTGCACTCAGTTATAAGGTGACCAAGACTGGACAACTTCATATCCCATGACTCTACTAACTGCCCCAAAAGTGCCATGTTTTTCCCAGGTTACATTAGCAGTCATCAATCATACTGTAAAGCAATTGTGTACATTGGGTGTACCACAGGTTTAGCCCAGGTTCCACTATTACACATATACTGTACATTATGCATGATATCCATCATAGTTTCCATCCAAAAAGGGGTGCATTTTTATAGATGTATGGAATTGGTATCAATTAGCAACTTTCAGTGCTACAGTGCAGGAAGTGAGATGATGGCTCTTATTAAATCTATCCTGCATGGAGAAAATAATAAATACATGAATAATAAAAATACAGGTACCTCCAACAAATAACACAAATGATTTCACTGCTTAATATTGTGGCAGATGGATACCAAAAACATACATAACCAATAACCTTTTAACAAATGGCAGTACTCCAGAAACTCTGGAGATATCCATATTGGGTTATTTTTAAAGGCTTATTTGCTATTACTGAAAACTAAACTTGCACAATGATTAAATTCAGATGTATCAATGCAAATTCAAAATTAGAGCAATCGGTTACATAAAGTTACATTAACTTTTTACCATAACTGGAGCCTACTGTTTATCACACTGTCACAGATGGCTAGAGCGGTGTGTGTGGGTGGTGATGTTAGGTTCAGGAAGTAGCACAAAACAGACTGAAGGTACGGGCTAAAACAGCAACAGCCGTATCTTTTAATAAATAATAAAACAAAGATTTAAACAAAACACAATAAAAAAAAGGGCACACGGGCCAAAGTAAAACAAACACAAAACTATAAGGCTATTCTGATAGAACAACAAGTACCTTGTTCGCTGCTTTTCCGCGGTCTCAAATGATATATAATATTATATAATAACGGACGGCTTTCGTCCACCCGCACATAAACACAATAATAATAATAATAATAAAAATAATAACTACACATAAAAAATAAAAATAATAATGGAGACATTAGCGGCTCCAAAAAGCTGTTACTTTGTATGGATGGCGACAATGCCTTGCATAGGATTCACAGCAACTCGCCTTGCACTGATTGAAGGAGATCCCTGTCAAATGAATGTACCACATCAGTCTGGTTCAAAAGAAAGAGGCAAATATTAGTTTTGGGTCAGGTAGATGGAAGGTTGGTGTAGTGATACAGATAGGGTAGAAAAAAGGGATCTATTGCTTTAGACTGCTATCAGAACTGGGTCAGAACCATAGCGAGAGAAACAGTAGGGTAAGGGTGTCCTGCCTCCCAAATGAATATAGGGACAAACTCATAAACATGCCTACATTCTCATTAGTTGCAGCAGTCAAGTGTTATTGAGAACCAGCTGTTGCCTTAATTCAGTGTACTATGTTAATCCACCCACTGGGTATGTGTGGGAAAGTTTCCATAGCAGCCACAGTCTGTTCAATTTATAATAAATTTGCACTGACCTTTTTCTCAAAGGGTAGCCAAATGTATAATTTGTATGTATTTTTCATTTGCAAGAAATTAGTATTTGAGTTGAACAAGCAATGGAAAAAAAAAAGCATTTGTCTGGATATAATTCAAGTGATAAAGAGGTTTGTTTTTCATGGGATGATCAACAAGACACTTGCACATTATATTTATAACCAGATGGGAAGTTTCATCAAGCTCACCATTCATCATAAATACAAAACTTCACCAACAAGCCTCATAGTTACAAAGGTCAACCAAGCAGCTGTTGCACTTTTGGATTCTTAAGTCAATCCACTTTATTTCTCCTAATACAGTAAGACACAGATAGTCAGACACAGCAACCTGTAATACAGTACATTTATAGTTTACCTTCTGCTATTTATTGCCAGCTCTGAAATAGATTCAGATTATGTATTAACTTTTTATAAGGTTATGGTACTATGATACAACATTAAACTAATCAACAATAGTGCTCTTTACCAACTGTGCGTCCAACTCCACTCACTGTAATAACACACTCAAAATGCAATTCCTCCATTGCGAGGTGGAGTTAGGCGGGAGTCCTCAAAAAGCCTAAACCTTAAAGGTACAGTATATTGTAAACAGCTTTGTGTGATGTTCATTTCAAATGTAGGCTTTAAACCTGATTCTGTAAATGGATGAACTGTTCCTGACACGCCCCTAAAAGAAAGAAACCAAATAATTTGCACAAATGCATCAAAGAGAATAACACTGCATAAAAAACTAAAACACAAGAGATGATTGTGTGGTAAATTACAGCACTGGTAAATGCATGCTGCTTCCCCAATAACCCTTCCTTATATTAATGTGTTGCCAGCATGAAGCAACCAGGATTACATTTCGACAGCCTTCAAAACAACTTGTTATTAAGTCTCTGGAAAGCAGAACACTAAGTAGCTACTGGTGTTCAATTACCATCATTTATTCTGAAGGGAGAAAAACACTGAAGTTAAAAAACTTGAATAAACAATTTCAGAGCTTTTTTTTCACATATTTACAAAACGTATACAACTGTTTTAGGGATGTTTTTAAAGTGTGTTTATAAGCATTCTCATGCTGCCCAAAAAAAAGAGAGAGAGTACTCTTCTAATCCTCTCTAAAACAGTTTGTAAACTGCACATTTTATGTAATTAATCAAAATGTTCTTTAAAAAAACAGTCTTAACATATAATTTCTTGAAAGAGTTTTGTGGCTATTAATGGGTGTTTTTTGTTTGTTTGTTTAGTTTTTTTTGCAGAAAAAATTCTGCTAATTTTGGCATTTCATCAGTATGCTGAAGTACCTAGTCATACCTGTCTACATATTGCATATTCAAAAGGATCCCTTTGTTGCATCAATCTCAGTTACTCCCTTCCCCTACACATACAGTACATCTTCTATAAAGTGCTGTTTCCCTGCACTGCAAGGGGGACAGCTGAATTAATGAATGCTCCTGCTGGCCAGGCCACACACCACTAACCTTTATTAGCCAGACCTACCCTGCAGCCTCATGTACATTAGCAACAGCCACTCCCTGTTAAATCTTTTTATAGTTTTTATTGAGAGGAATAGGCCAACATTGTTGAAATCCAGAATACCATTTACCAAGGTGAAAACTCTTAGGCCTATGAAAAGGATTGACATTTAAAAAATATGCGGCCTGTTTATCGTCTGACTGCGGCCCAGTGTATTAATTCCATTTCACTTATGAATAGATCGTAAAGATTTTTTTAAACTTTGTTGACTTGCGTTTTCTAATTTTTCGCATAAAAAGCAGCACACCATTTAAATTTGTACTGCGGAGGGCAATTGCTTCTCATCAGCTTGTCTCCAACTAATTTTGTGAGTCTCCCTCTCCTTTCTCAAATGCACAAACCCGCTGCATTGAAAGAACCCATTCCCAACGTAAGAGGCTTGTTGCTAGGGAAGTGACGTCACTGCCCTGTGCCTTTTGTTATTGCTGCCTGCTACAACTGAACAACTCGTCTGCTAAAATAAAAACCGCTTCAGCAAGTAGATATTTATTTTGCTTTGTATTATTGTGCAACGCGTGTGTATATGGTAACACTACGATATTAATGCTTTGTTTTTAATTTTTTGTATATTTTGGTTTGTGATGTGTATTATGCACTACGAAATAAAATTAACAGTAATTCTAAGGGAAATTATATATATATATATATATATATATATATATATATATATATATATATATATATGCCTATTTATATTGCAGCTAAGGATTGTTTAGTAATGTAGGCCAGCTACAAACATTAGGTTAAACTAGTTTTCTGGATATGCTTGTCATGATAAAAGTTTGGTTACGCACCTTTGAACTGTATTATTGGGATATGCATTGGGATATATCTTAATGTTATATTGAGCAGTTAAGATAATTGTAGAAACTGGTAAAGGAGAAAAAAGAAATAGCAATGACATGCAGTGGTTGTTGTAAGTATGTTGTATACAACAGACAAACATGTATGTATTTCCACCCTAATTGCATGATGTGCTCCAAGATCTTGTAATTCAAAGCGTGCAACTTTAACTTTGCTGTGCAACTTGGACTGTAAGAATGATGGACTTGTAGGGAACACCAAGCATCTAATTTAATTTAAGATACAGTTCATTCCTTGCACATTGGCAGCTCTGTGGGGGGAACTACAGCCTGTACACCAAAAGGTCACTGGTTCAAATCCTGGTTAGTTAAAACCTAGACACACTGTCTACCAACACCATACAAGCACAGTCCTGTTGTAAGTGCCTTCAGTTCATTAAAATGAAAACATAAAAAATAAAACATTCCCCATCTGCTTTGAAGAAGCTTAAGATCCCATGCAATCAGTCACAGGGGAACAGCACTGACCTTGGGACAAGGTGACATTTTCTGCAAAGTAAATGACCAGGAACGTTGGTCAATAAAAAACGTTAACGGTAGATCCACATATAGTGTTCTTATTTTGATTAATATTTAGTCTACAAAATGTAGGACTGCATATCTAGCCTATAATAGGATATATAACATTTTTGTTCCAGTGAAATCTTGGGGAGTCTATTCACTCTGTGTAACCGAACATATCTGGGAGTCTCGTTTGTGTATTTCTGTAGTATTTAGAACTGCTGACACTTGTTTTCACCCCCTGTAGTAGATGATGGCTCGAGTGGCATGTGTGGGTGACGTCAGGTTCAGGAAGCAGTAGTAAGCACAGAACGTACTGGGCAAAACTGCCGCAGCAGTTTATTTATTAAATTATAAAACAAAACAGTTTGACAAAACACACAATAAACACAAGGGCTGATGGGCCAAAGTAAAAATAACACAGATCTTTTATCTATAACGAGTACCTTTGTTCTGGTAGCTTTCGTTCTTGCTCTTAATTCTCCTAACTCTCCTTTAGGGAGCCAGGGCCATCTTTTTTATATCCTGTGGCTGGAGCCTTAACTACCCATTGATCAAACAATTACCTTATTAAGGCTCCAGCCACATTCTCACATGTTTATTTAAGGATGGGGAAGTAACTCCATCCTTGCCAAATAATAACAATAATGCCGGCTTTTCGCCAGCCACAAATAATAAACAATACCGTAGGACGGCTTTAGTCCATCCGCACACAAATGCAATATACAATAATAATAATACAAATGAAAATAATAATCATACATATATAAAATACACACAAGGGGGTGGGCACCCGTCACCCCCTTGGTGGCTAAAAAATAAAAACAAATATTCTTTAAAGTACATATTTTTAGATAAAACAGAGCCTGTCATTAAACTTTAACTTCTGAAGGAATATCAATAGGCTCAATGAATAGGCTTTACAAAGAAAGGGATCCATTTGACTTTAAATATGAATAAAATAAGGTTTATTTTCACTGTGTGAAACATATAAAAAGCCAGGAAGGGGCATGTTTAATGATTTTGATAATGTCTGTCTTTAGATTGTTTTTTGTATAGACCCCATGGTCCTTTATTGTATAGTAAACCATTGTACTATACAATAAAAGCATGTGAAAAGCATGGGCAGCACTTACATACAGGGCATGAATAGACATAGAATTACATTGTAATAAGTGAGTAATTAGTAATAGTTCCAGCTCTTACATAGTCACTACTGTGTACTTACATGGATACTTACTTACATAGTTACATACTTGAGAACCTCTTGTTACAAGTCAACATAAGAATTCATTAAATGCACCAAAGTTGTTTCTTGTTGTAAAATATCAATGTTGTTTTTTCTTTCTTACAGCAATTTGGAAGTAAACTGCACTTTCTTCAAAATCGGTCTATTAAGCCTGAATGGTAATACTGCGCCAGAGGTCCAGTGCTTTTCAAACGGAAGACAAAAGACCCATTTCTCTCTTTGTATCACAATGCTCACAACTCTGCCAACATTCCACAACTGTGTCAACATTCCACAGGACATGATGTCACACAGCTGTGAGACTTTTCAGTTATAGTATCTCACCTGGCTATTGCATTTTTTAGGTTGCAATGTAAAAGGCATAACAAGTGGCTCTGACCAAAGCAACAATGGCTATGATACTGATTGGAAGGAACTTCCCAACTACTTTCTGTCTGAGCAACTTCCTGCTTGCTGGAACTGGCAAATGAATAATGGATATAGATGCTGTTCTGTTGTATTCACAGTATGGTGGTGTATTGAACAGGTTGACATGAAAGGTTAATAACATTTACTGAGTGTAAATAATCATTTTCAATACATTATTATGTCACTAGCTTCTCACCTTATTTCAATAAGCACAAACACTAAGTTATTCTTTAATGGCATCTGTTATTAGAATGTAATTAGGTTGATTTAAACTTTCAGTTAATGTCCTGCATTACAGCTACAAGTGTTCAATACATTTGTCAATTTGCCATACTGCCTTCCCTGACAGAGGCTCAATGTGGTCTATTAGTAGACTTCTCTTTCATCGATTCATTTATAGCAAAATACTCCTGGTGTATCCACACTTGCAGAAGTAACAACACGTACACATGTAACATAAAGTTTGAACTTACTTCTAACCCTATAGTCACTTTTCAGTCCTCAAGTGGGGCACTAGATGTATTGTTCTTTATACAGCAGATGGTATTCAAAGTGTGGTTTTTCCCTGGGCATTGAGCACGAATCGAAAACAATACTTGCCTAGGTGTTACCATGCTTTTGCTATGCTTTGGTATTATACCAGAGAATGCTGCAGTAAGCCTTTATGTAGCATGTATCAATAATAGGACTAGGCTAGTCTGCGGCAAAGAGGCAGGAGTGTAGTGAGATGAACATAGTATGGCAAGCCAAAGGATCACTTAGAGATAGCTCAAATTGCATTTTAAGATATCTTGAAATATTTAAAGCTATCTCTACATCATTTTATGATATCTAAAATAAATTTGGAGATATCTGAAAATTATTTTCAGATATCTTTAAATGGAGCTTTAAATGTGATATTTAGCATGCCTTTTGAGATATCTTTAAATCATTTAGAGATATCTCTAAATGAACAGGAAGTCATTTCGAGATATTTTAAATTGAATTTCAGGTATCTGAAACTTATTTAAAGATGTCTAATGTAAAGCTCCATTTAAAGATATCTGGAAATCCTTTTCAGATATCTCTAAATGTATTTTAGAGATCTTAAAATATTTGAAGAAATCTATAAATTCATTTGAGATATCTCTAAATGATCATTTGGCTTGCCATAAACATAATGCCTGGGATGAGATGCTCCAGGCTGGACTGTGAAATACAAAACGCCTCCTTTTATTTTAATCCTGATAGCCCAGTTTACAAACAGTGAACAGTAATTACAGTACAACCTCAGAGTTACGAACCGCTTGGGAATGGAGGTTGTTTGTAAGTCTGAAATGTCTGTAACACTGGAAATTAGATTTCAATGGTTTTAATTAATGTGTACACTTGCTATCTACACCCTCAATCTGAAGAATAATACAAGGATACAGCACAGTAATGCAATACTCATATTGTTATGGTTCTAAAACATTACTATAAATGGAAAAAAGCTAAACTGAAGTCACCATTGAAATGGTAACTGTAGCAAAAACACAGATCTAAACATCCAGGAAAACCTGGGTTAACGTTGTGCTTGTTTTTAAACAAAATGCATTCGTGCAGCCTGCTCAGCCATTCAGTCTCCTTTGGCTTGAAAAATAAAACTGTGCTTTGTTTAAAACTGAAATCTTCCCAGTAAAATTGTCGATATTTGCTTTGAAATCTGCCTCACCTTTCTGAATACATTTGTTGCTACAGTATTTTTGTCTTCTCCCACACCGCTTATGTAGGAGCGCCTATCTGGTTGCATTGCAGGCATGATTGAGACATCACATACTTCCGGTTGAAAGTTGGGGTTCGGTAGACCAGTCAGTTCATAAGTTTGATGTTTGTAACTGTGGGGTTCTAGTGTATAATAAGATAATCCACATAATCAAGATTTAGCATGGTTGCTAGGCACTTCCTGTGTAAGTCTGCTTCCTTTTTTTTTTTTTTTTAGCCCATGGGAAGATTAAATCAGTAGATGGATTTAATCTTCATAGGACTGAAAACAAAAATTATAGCCCAAATTTTCTCTTTGTCTTTTGGTAGCTGTCTTTTGCAATACACTAAAACGCCTCCTTTCCCTAAGCGGGGGAAGGGTTGAGTGGGGGCAGTAATGTGCTAGCATGTTATAAAGTGTTACTGTACAAAATACCCCTCCCGTAAAATGGTATGGTACAACAAAACACAAAATGAACTAGCTGTTGAGTAGTTCCCAATTAATAAAGTTGTGAAACTTTAATAAGCAAATCATACTTTTACATATAGTACTTCAAGAAAATAATTTAACTGAGCAAAACTGAACATAAGGTTGAAATATAAAAGCAAAGCAATGTATACTGTTGAAATTGAAAACAAACCCCACTTTTATTACCAGATAAGTGCATACAGTATACCAATATATCTCTCTGCCTTCTCCACTGTCAGTTTGTACACAAAGCAAATTGGGGATTTTGATATACCTACAAAATATAAAACAGCATTGAGAATGGCTTCATTTTATTTTCCACAGGCCTCTGCCTTGGAGTAGCTGAATAGCCAAATAGTATAATGAGAGTAAAATATTTGTTTTCCAGCAATGCATCTGACTTTAAAATAAATAAATAACAGCCACTTTAGGTTAGAAACTTTATTTAAAACATTGTATTTGTTTGGATTACACTTCAAAGTGTTTTTTCACGCCACATTTGTCTAATTTTAGAACCATTTTATTTATTTTTCTTAACACTTGATGATGTTTTAAACATATGTACAGTACTGTGCAAAAGTTTTAGGCAGGTGTGAAAAAATGCTGTAAAGTAAGAATGCTTTCAAAAATAGACATGTTAATAGATTATATTTATCAATTAACTAAATGCAAAGTGAGTGAACAGAAGAAAAATCTAAATCAAATCCATATTTGGTGTGACCACCCTTTGCCTTCAAAACAGCATCAATTCTTCTAGGTACACTTGCACAAAGTCAGGGATTTTGTAGGCATATAGTCAGGTGTATGATTAAACAATTATACCAAACAGGTGCTAATGATCATCAATTCAATATGTAGGTTGAAACACAATCATTAACTGAAACAGAAACAGCTGTGTAGGAGGAATAAAACTGGGTGAGGAACAGCCAAACTCAGCTAACAAGGTGAGGTTGCTGAAGACAGTTTACTGTCAAAAGTCATACACCATGGCAAGACTGAGCACAGCAACAAGACACAAGGTAGTTATACTGCATCAGCAAGGTCTCTCCCAGGCAGAAATTTCAAGGCAGACAGGGGTTTCCAGATGTGCTGTCCAAGCTCTTTTGAAGAAGCACAAAGAAATGGGCAACGTTGAGGACCAGACGCAGTGGTCGGCCAAGGAAATTTACTGCAGCAGATGAAAGACACATCATGCTTACTTCCCTTCAATTGGAAGATGTCCAGCAGTGCCATCAGCTCAGAACTGGCAGAAAACAGTGGGACCCTGGTACACCCATCTACTGTCCGGAGAAGTCTGGTCAGAAGTGGCCTTCATGGAAGACTTGCGGCCAAAAAGCCATACCTCCGACGTGCGGAAACAAGGCCAAGTTAACTCAACTCTGCACGAAAACACAGGAACTGGGGTGCAGAAAAATGGCAGCAGGTGCTCTGGACTGATGAGTCAAAATTTGAAATATTTGGCTGTAGCAGAAGGCAGTTTGTTCGCCGGAAGGGCTGAGAGAGCGTACACTAATGAGTGTCTGCAGGCAACAGTGAAGCATGGTGGAGGTTCCTTGCAAGTTTGGGGCTGCATTTCTGCAAATGGAGTTGGGGATTTGGTCAGAATTAATGGTCTCCTCAATGCTGAGAAGTACAGGCAGATACTTATCCATCATGCAATACCATCAGGGGAGGCATCTGATTGGCCCCAAATTTATTCTGCAGCATGACAAAGACCCCAAACATACAGCGAAAGTCATTAAGAACTATCTTCAGCGTAAAGAAGAACAAGGAGTCCTGGAAGTGATGGTATGGCCCCACAGAGCCCTGATCTCAACATCATCGAGTCTGTCTGGGATTACATGAAGAGAGAGAAGCAACTGAGGCTGCCTAAATCCACAGAAGAACTGTGGTTAGTTCTCCAAGATGTTTGGGCCAACCTACCTGCCGAAGTTCCTTCAAAAACTGTGTGCAAGTGTACCTAGAAGAATTGATGCTTGATGCTGTTTTGAAGGCAAAGGGTGGTCACACCAAATATGGATTTGATTTAGATTTTTCTTCTGTTCACTCACTTTGCATTTAGTTAATTGATAAATATAATCTATTAACATGTCTATTTTTGAAAGCATTCTTACTTTACAGCATTTTTTCACACCTGCCTAAAACTTTTGCACAGTACTGTATATCAAATGATCAGTAGCCTTACTCATACTAACTTAGAAAATGCTACAGGGGTCAATGCAGTTCCTGTTTGCAAAAAGCCCTGTGTGCGTGACCATTTTCACATACATTTTAACAAATGCACTTTACAAAGTTAACTTCATTACACAAAGTCAAAGAACGTAAAGTGATGAGACGTTTCATACATGAAACTCTAAATACATCTGCAAATATGATGATTTAATTGACAGGACAATCTAGGAGGTAACTAAGAAGGTAACTAAGGAGGTAACTCCCACATATTTCAAATAGTCGCAGCTCCCAATATTAATCAAGACAGGGTGAATTAAAACCTACCTCTCTTTATAATTAGTGACATGCTTGTTTCAACTGTTTTTATTCTCTGAATTGTTTGACTGCATTACAGCAGTGCATTCAAAATAATGAGGCTTGTGTTGATTAGTGCTTCAATAGCATAAAGCATAACAAAACGTGCACGATATCCTGTTATTCCTTTCTATCCCACTTTAAGTACGATTGGAGGCAGGTCCTAATGGAAATGAAACCCACTTACAGCTCTAATAAGTGGTGAAGTGGATAAGCGGCCAGTCTTAGTGTCTGGAAAAGCTCTCAGATCACAAGTGGCATCCTGCTTATATCTATGCTATAGCACATTGACTGAATTCTTGCATTGTCATTGTATCAAAGTAACTGACAACAGCAAGTATTCTTGTCTAATATTAATCTGGATAAACTACAGACTAATATTTTGTCTGCGCTGACCATTTTGCATGGTTTATTAACCAAAAAAAAAAGTATAGTATTTGTATTTCTGTGCACTGCAAGTGAGAAGTACTATATTAGTATATTTCACTTGTGTGACCCAAGTGTGACTCAAACCCTGGCCCGCAGAGGTGATTTACTAATTGCTGTAAAATGCAATGAAGGAGGTTGAAAAATTAAGACACCGTGCATGCAGTGCTAATTTGATTGGTGCTAGTTTCTGTAAAAACAGTGTTAATATGGCATGCATCAATAAAGCCATTCCTGTATTACTCGGCCAAGTTTGTTAGGACGCCTTTTCATTTATGAAAGTTAAGTAATTTGTAAAACTCATGTTCTGTTCCCCCGGTGTACAGAGGAAGCAGATGGCTCCTTCCTCTTTTACAAAAAGCCATGTGGTGTAAAAGAATCTCATATGCATTTTCAACTTTCAGCCACTTTCAACACTTATTCAATGTCTTATTGAAAAAGGCTTTCTTTACTCCCAGTTCCACACACAGCAATTCCTGTATTAGCATATCAGAGGTAAAAGCGGTGGTGGGAAACCCTCTCAGTAACAAAGGCTACAGCTCCACTCCATTGTTTGATTGGAACTCGCAGAAGCCGAAAGTGTCAATCATCCAACAGTGATCCACTCCCAGACAGCTGGTGCTCCTGATATATCAATGTCAGGTCCTTCTCCACAGTCAAATTCATTCAATCTACATGGAGGTGAGGGATAGATAGAAAGAGGTTTGTATGTTTGATTTTTTTTTTTCAATGTATTTTATAAAAGAAATACATTTGTTGACTTTGCTGTTCGTCAGTAAATGTGATGAAATTGTAGGGTGGGTTGTAAAGTTGTTGATTTGAAAATTTAATTGGCAGTGTGAATGGGTGTGTGTGTGTGTGTACTTTTAAATGAGTGGGAATTGTTGGGTCTGATAATTGTAAATGATTAAATTATCGAGGAGCAACATTTGAAAATACCATTAGAAAGGAATCTCAGCCATAACAGATGATTATACAACTGTAAAGTCTCCATTCAGACTGAATACAAAATACATAACAGCTTATCTCCACAAAGAGATTAATTTAAATGGAAGTATCATTATAGTGTGTGTTGGAATAACAAGTAACCGGTTCATAGATACTGCATAAAAGTCACTTGAATTCCAGATCTTTTTTATTCAAACATACAGTATGGTCAAAAAGCCAATTGGCCACTTTGTGAAGCTGCTGTGTAAAAAAATAAACAAAATAAACAACAAGCCTTACTGATTTAAAGGATTGAATCCATCAAGAGGTGCTGTGTTTCCCAATTTAGAATGTTACTTCACTGCAGCAACACCCCACAGCAGTTCAGAAGAACTGAAGGTCAGTTTCCATCTTGTGATCCCACAACCAAGCCAACAGTTTCTTTAAATCCAGGTGCTCTAAAGCGGATGTTGGTGAGTTACTGGACCCTGAAGGACAAAAAGAAGCCCTGCAGGTGTCCGCTTGTAGTGACCATGCATCTGGCCAGTTGGGGCTGCTGTAGCATGCTCAGGAGAAATAGTTCCTGAAGATTTGTCCTTCCCTATCCGCCACAGCGCCCTATGAATCTACAGCCAGGATGCAACCCTGCACTCCCCGAACTTTGTAAATGCAATATGTGTTAGTGGGCTTTTATGACCCCTGCTGTAGATCTTGTAGACCATCATTCGGTGCACCCACCAGAATGATTTCTATAACAGTACTTCAAAGTAATAATCACCCTGTACATTTGTCTCAGGTATAAGCATAATGAAATAACTTAGACCGATGCCACATTTGTAATTTCTAGTGATACTGCTTCTAAATAAATGATAGCTTCCTTAACTGTGATCTGTGTAATACCAAACACTTCATGCTTCAATTCTATACATTATACAGTCTTCATGGATACCAGTATCACAACCAGCCACAACCCCTGTTACGTTTCTGTTTGTTTAAATGTAGTTGTCCTACAGCCAAACACAAACAAAAATATAATATTTTCTGCTAGGTATTTTTTCATTTTTCTTCTTATATGTATATCAGACTGTGCACTCCAGGGTTAGAAGTGGACTGCTTACATCAATCCAAGTACAAGCTGTGTTAGGGTTAAATAAAAAATATTCTAGGATTTCCTTTACCAACAACAAAGGAATAAAAGCATAGTCTTCCTAGTCTTCCTTTGCAGGTGGCTCACAATACTGTTCCCACAGTTTGCTTCATTCGTTCTATAGAAAGACTCTTGCTGAACTTGTTTTTACACTAAACCCTGCAATCTTGTCATGCATTGTTTTTTGTTTACTTGTGTGGATTGGGTGTTCACCTTGCACTGTAACAGTCTTCACCCACACTCTTCTAATACCAACCTTTAAACCCTGCCTCTCAACTCTGTAGGAAACAACAACCCACCACCAATTGCCAGCACCACCACCCACCGCTATTACTATCATTTCTTCTTATTAAGTATATCTGGTACACCAGAGTGTAGCCATTAACCTGTCCCCCTGCAGCCACTAGTCTGATTCTCACTGCATCTGATTGGAGAAGTAGTATCTCAACACAGGTAATACAGTTAGGATTGTGGTAAGATTGTGACATAGAATAAACAAAATATATTGCCAAATCTTATTTGAGGCACAGTGAGAAATCTTGAACACATATCCCTCTGGAGTGTGTAAAGTGTTGAATGGAGTCAGAATGGTATATAGATTTACTTACCCCTGAGGATTTTTACAAATGTATCTCTGAACATTACACAATAGAGGGTGTAAACTGTAGTTCAATACACGTTTTCTGAGTATCAAAATAAATTATCAATTGTCAGCACTTGTGATTCTACATTTCTGCAAAACTGCTGCAGAAACCTGAACTTCACTCATATTTATTTTCTACACAACAGTAAGGATATTATTTCAGCAGGCCCTTTTAAAATAAAACACAATGAAATAACCTCTGCCAGTTTCTGCAGAGAAAGTTTGCTTTATTGTTAGTAATATGTATTGTATACTTCTGTATAAAACTACGAAAATAGGAAAACCACAGCATTCACATCAAAGCACTGAAAGCACAAATGATGTAGCTGCATAGTTTTCTAAAAGTCAAAGTGTATATGACCATATTAGGCTGTGATGCGTACAGAGAATGGAATTTGTGCAGTTACTGAAGTAGCAGGATTACTCAGTCAGGAAGAGAGCTGGGCCTGACTGCAAGTGGAGCTGTACACAATGTTATGAGCACTTTACTTGGCACATTTTTCTACTGACACACCAAAGGTAGATTTCAGTGGTGCTTGATTGTTACGCAAAAGCTCAAGATACCCATTCATAACCATGGCCCCTCTGGAGCTATTGTAATGTACTTAATGTTCTGCTAATTAAAAAGTCTGATGCGGTAACTGTTTTTTTAGTTCCGAGTTTGACATTCATGTTAATTAAGGCCATTTACAATTACAGTCATTACTGTACGAGGAAACTTTTTCAGTGTATACTAGGTAGTCTCATTTAACAATCAAAATACATTAAATTACAGCCAACATTGAGTAAGTAACACAGCATCCACTTATGAAAGTCTTGTTTAGCTGCTTATGTAATATTGTAACACAAACAGTAATAGCATATGCAAACTTTAAGAGCCTTGGTGTGGGCAGGACCTTGCCGGGACAAAATTACAACAGTATTTTATAATCATTAAGTGCTACTTGGTACAGGAATGAAATGTTACAGCTATCTGAAGTAATGTATTCTTGTTGTTGTTGAGAAACATTGTATTATTCTTTGTCATCATATCTTAGTAACTATCTAAAGAAGTTAAAAGCACCTATGTGACCATAGTACATCTGAAACATGTCTTCTAAGTTTAGCTGGTTCATCAGAGTGTAACCATTAGAGAACTGTCTTTCACAGACCTAAACATACCACAATGGTTATTGTATGTAACTTTGGAATGGGAGTTAGTGAATTCAACTTCAATTGTTCAGTTAAAGCTAAATGGTTATGTTATTTTGGTGGTGGATTTCCCTGTGGTCATTGTAAATGTGTTATTGTCATTGCATTTGGATTGTGTGAAACTAATCAGAATACCAGGAAACCTGGAATGTAAGTCAGTTAACCCCTTGGTCACCAAACCAGGGCACACTGTCAGAAAAAGCAAGACAACAAGCATTATGTAAACTAAGATTGCTGTCATATGAAAATAAGATTGTACTGCATTCCTTGCCGAGGTTGACTTAAACATCTAAACTAAAGATATTTAAACAAAACTAAAATGACTTGCTCCTTTTCATGTGGAGCGTAAGTAATATTAGTATGTTTAATCAACAGTTGTTTTCAATTCACATCCAGCGATGTCCATTAGCATTTTACAGAATTAAAAACTTTCTTATTCTACTTTTTAAAAGTAGCTTCAGCACCAATATTTCTTGGAAAACCATTCCTACACAAATGCTATAATGTTATGCAGCAATCAATAATAACAATAATGAAACGATATATGGGCATTTGTTTCCACATTCTGTGAAATCAGAATATAGGTTGTAGTGTACTAATGCCTTCTGTCATGTCTATCCTTAGAGGGGATGTATCAGAACTAAATTAAAGTTATTTATGGTGATCTAAGTCTTTGATTTTAGACATGGTTGTTCAGTTTGTGCTAACATCAGTTGATTGCTTTTATTTGTAAGATTTCACTTGTAAACTGTCCTTGTTCCTTTCTGTGGAGGGTATGTTTGCTCCACCTCCGACATACAGATTGAGGCATTTGATTCTGTTCCCAGAGGAATTAGTCACACCATGTTGCAGACACTAAGCATGCGCACTAACATTTGTAAATAGATTTTTAGTAAATGTACACAACCCAGCTGAAACATACTCCACCACAGCATTCAGAACTTCAGCTTTGATATGTTTAAAAAAGACTTACTTTCTCCAGTTTTCAGCCACATTAAAAGACAATGACAGATAAGATGGTCGTAACTGGTAGCTCTAGACAACCCATCTACCCCTCAGTTTTCGTACAGTTTATTCAGGAGATCAGAGAAAAACCCACACCTTAAAATGAATTGAATTGATTTCTAGTGATAAGATTGTGCTTATGTTGCTATAATGAACAGTTAATGTAAGTTACAGTGATTATGAAGGCACCAATGTGTTGTAATGACAGTGAATGATTCCCTGCTAGAGGCACTTTAAATAGATAATACCCTTTAAAGGAGGCTGTGTGGTCCAGTGGTTAAAGAAAAGGGCTTGTAACCAGGAGGTCCCCGGTTCAAATCCCACCTCAGCCACTGACTCACCGTGTGACCCTGAGCAAGTCACTTAACCTCCTTGTGCTCGGTCTTTCGGGTGAGACATTGTTGTAAGTGACTCTGCAGCTGATGCATAGTTCACACACCCTAGTCTCTGTAAGTCGCCTTGGATAAAGGCATCTGCTAAATAAACAAATAATAAAAAAATGATATCATTGGTAAAGGGGTTGAAAGCTGCAACAGTGTATATATATATATATATATATATTTTTACCCATTAAGGCCTTAACAAAACATATAAATTACTATAATATCTATTGTTTAGTCGTATGGAATTTCTGCATGCTTCTTCTTTGTACAATATTAAATGTAAAATCACTACTTATAAGCTTTAATAAAAAAAACAACATTTATACTGTTTATACTAATACATAATTTTCACTGGAATATTGTTTTCGAAACACCATCCTTCCTAATAGAGCAACAAAAAGTTTTTTTTCTGGGAAATGTTTATCCTGGCCCAACATCTGCCAGCAGCCATGGAATAGCCTCATCAGTTTGGAAGGAAACATGTATGAGTCTGGACACCGGAAGATTAATTAAATGTTATTCTGTTTTGACAGAGCATAGAAGGGGTTCAAGATTATCGCTTGCTGGAGTGCAAGTTAATGTCTTTATAAAGACAAAGTATTTCTGTTTAGGAATTGTTGTTTTTTTGTTTACTGGTACATAAAATTGCAGCTCGTAACATTTTCTCCTCTATCCAGCATTTTATCCCAAAAGGATATTGCTCTGTCCAAAAAACACTATGTAGTTGAGTATGTAGTGCAGAATACTATAGGAACCTATAGTGTATTTGGATGGTACTGTGCTTCTTTTTGTTTGTTTTTTACATGGGATCATATGGTATTTTTTCATAATATTTGAATTTTATGTGAATTTAAATGGGCGCACATGTCTAATACTGCTTAATGGTGATGGCAAGTGTATTCCTCTGTTGGACTGAACATACTTTTGGAATTCATAACACAGCATTTGAATTCATAACAAAAGCCTTTGACCCATACAGTAGAATACACCTTAGCCATTCAATAAAATAAAAATGGGAATCTGTGGTGATTCAATAGCAGTAGAAACCAAAACTAAACAGTTACTCACTGTTCAGGGAATAGTCATAGCACATTATGAATACAGCCAGAGGTTCACTGCAAAGAACCCAGACACAGCCAAGGTGGGAAAGTCCTGTGTAGTATATTGAAGTACCTACAGCTAGTGATGGTGAAAGAAGGCACTGCAGGCTGGCCTCAGGGTGTGCATCACAGGTGAAGTGTGTTGTGATTTGAAAAGGGATCTTTAAAGGTTATTTGTTTAGCTTTGGGGTTAAGGTTAAGGAGGGCAATTATTGAGAGGCAACATGTCAAGCTGCCTTGTTATTTAAAATAATACATATAAAACAAAACAAAAAAATGTGTTAAAATCCCCATTTTGTGGAAGACTATTGATTAAGCAAAAAAAAACAAAAAACAGTTGTCTGCAGAACATATTCAGTCAACTGAATAAAACCTGTTGAAATAGACAAAATGCACAAAGACAGTTTTTTTAAAAAATGTTGTCATGGTTACCGGATCATGTAAGCACTGTCTGAGTGATAAAGGCGTGTTCTTAATGCTCGACTAAGGGAGCTTGGCGCTTTTAGAGCACTGCTATTGTCCCATGCATTGGGAAATTCATTACATTGTTCAACGTCTGACCCCTGGTAATATCTGTCCACAGAATTTTCCTTGCCTAAAACTGCTAAACCCAATCCAATCCATCACATGCATGTGACCTTTATGTAGCAAGGACTCCTGCTGGGAGAAGCAGCACTCCAACTGGGAGGCTGGCCCAGATCCATACACCTGCCAAGCATGCCCAGAGCTACATGGAGCAGTCTGAATTCCCTATACTTTGACTTCAATGCCAAGGACAAGGAGCCACTGCCTACATCAATAAAAGCTCTGCAAACACCCTGTATCTCTGAGAATGTGGCATGTCTTCGTTCATTTCTCATTGACATGGTCTTGACTCAATACTTTTTCACCCAAAAAGTATACTGTGCTTCAGTTTTGGAGTTGAAAATATTGCAGGTATCTAAAGAAGTTTTTTTGTGATAGAAGCAGTCTATGTAACAGTGCAAGTTAGATAATCAAGGGTGAGGGCAAGAGTAGGTTGCAACTTATTAAAATTCATGAGTTTATGATAAGCAATTTAGTTTTGTTTTTTTTAAACTTGGTATTCACTTTTATCATTGTACAGTATAAATTAGATTTTGTTTTCTTTATAACTTACATTTCTGTCTATTGTTGATGAGGTAAGTGATTGTTGATAGTAAATTTGCACCAAATGTTCATTAACACCTTTATTAAAAAATATTTAATCATTAGTTACCAAGCATTGAAAATAAAACTCTCATTTGGGGAGGTACTATGATGTGATTCACAGTTGAAGGTTTTTTCCATGAGGGCCTTACCTTAATTTTTTCTGAATGCAGGATTCACATAATCACACCAACCTGCCAAGGCTAAACAGCTACATGTTTCCACCCTGGCATTTGCACAGAGATGTATTTATTTCTGGGAGTACTGTGAATTCTGCAGCCTCCACGAGTAGAGATTGCTGGATTCTTGGTTATGGCTTGTGGATTAAGAACTGTTGCTGCTGCTCCCCCTCTATCATCTGTATATATGCATAAGATAGTGATGCCTTTTTGCTTGCTGAATAAAATCTTGCAAAATCAAAGAACTGTTATTAGTACTAGCGGTTCAGTAGACCTCTGGACCAAAAAAGGTCACAACTTTGTTCTTATCCTGGATCTTCTCTATCTACTTAACAGCTGTGCTAATATAGGTGCCACCATTGCAGAAGGCATTAAACCCCTAAAATCTTAGTTTGGATTATAAAGATTCCCAAAGTTATTTAAGACCTGGACTTTTAGGAATCAAGAATACATGCTCAAACATCAAGTATACATGCTCAAAAATAAAATTAATTTAATGTGGGCCAATAGATGATTGAGTAGTATTTCAGATGACATGTTTCTTAAATACACTGTAATAACATAGGATTAACACAGTTACAATGCACCTACTACTGTATAACCGCATGTGCAGTTACTGTGTGCTTCCAGTCTAAATAGAGACCCTGTAATATAAACAATAATTAATGGTTTACATTTGATATCACATTTTCTACAACACTGAATTTCTCTATTAAATGCCATTACACATTGCATTAAAAATATTTCTATAAATAATCATCTGTACTGCTTGTTGCCATTAAAGCTTTTTTTTTATTTGGAAGCGACAGCAAGGAGTGAGAGATAATTAGTCTGACAATACTGTTTTTACTCTGGGTAGATAGTTACAGGAAACCATGTGGTTAGTCAAATCACCACAGAATCTAAATATTTTTCTGACATGGGGGTGTTTCAGTCTAAAAGCAGAATTTGAACATGCAATACAATTTTAAAAAAACTTTTGAAAAAACAAAAACCTAGAACAGGACTTAAGAATAAGATTTTGAATAATTAATATATCTTTTTTGGTACTTATTGCATTTGAAATAATGCACTGTATTTGTATGCGTGCTGCAAGCCTGAATACACAACTTCATTTACAAACACTTATTTAATACTATAGTTGAAACATTTCCTTAATGAATGATGAAGATGGTGAATGAATTTGCCAACTGCCTCAAAGCCTGGTGTTTGAAAGCAAGATGGAGAACATGCTATTTACTGTAAAAAGCACTTTGGCACAAAGGCATTTATCTGGTTCCCTTTCCTGGTGTTTTCTATATGTTTTATAATGTCAGTGATATTATTTTAGCTGCACTACAGCTTTAAGTAGAAACAAGTCATATTGATTCCATGCAGACACATGTGGGCCTCTCCTGTTAAGCCAGATAATCAGCAGCTCCTGCTATGAATGTGTAATCTCATTGTAAATCTGCACCAGAACTTCAGGGGTGACACAGGACTGTATAGAGATAGGGATACAGTAAAATATGCATGCTGGGTATTTCCAGTGTGAAGATTATAATTATGTCTCCTGCTATCCTTCATTTATCATCCTGACACACTTTCTACCCAGCTGAATACAGTGCCCTCTGACTCACAGGCAGTCTATTGATCCCTCATTACAACAGTTACAGAGATTCATATTAAAGAGAAAGAAGCACAACTCAGCCCTTCTTTTTACCCTTAGATTTTTGTCATGTTGACAGTTGATTGAAACATTTTATTTTATAAATGCAATGGTTTGCCAGTCACTTAAATTGATTTTAAATGTACTGATGGAAAAAGAGTTGCACCCGTTGATATGGAGCATCCAATGCACTGTACCACAGATATAACAGATATAGCGTCACAGCTGATACAGCCAGCACAGGATTCACGCAGCTGGTTGTGTATTTGTACTTGCATGTGCAGTTATCATGTTATTACAGTCCAAATAACCCTAATATAAAGGTTTAAAAATAATTGATAATGGTTAATATTGGGGTATCAACTTTTTCTGGAACATCGCCCAATTTTACTATTGTGGACTTTGTACATAAGATGTCATTATATATTCCAGGAAAAATCTATAGTTAATCATCTGTATTGCTTTCTGCCATTCAATTAAACTAACTGCTATTTTTTATAATACAATGGCTAGGATCGTCCTCCTATTCATTTCAATGGGCTGTGTTGTCAAACTCAGCACACTTATATTTGCACCTATTTTTGTTATTTGTTTTTCATTTCAAATTACCTCATAGCCATTGTGTAATCACAGTACAAAGATATGTAAGGTCAAGTCACAGTTGATACAGCCCATTTTGATGCCAAGTCTTGATGCCATGTCAGGTTTCCAAGTACAACATATCCCAAACTGAATTATTCCATACCTGAATTAGGTAAACATTTCAGTTGGGGTATTTGATATTTAATATGTATCAATGTCACCATGCTAGCCTTCCTAATTTTCCAAAGTGTACATGATTAAAGGGTTGCAGATTATTATTAAGGCCATATACTGTATGCAAATATTTACCAGTGGGGTGTAGGTTATAATACGCAATCTTCCATCTCAAGGCCAGTCTGTGCTTGTGCACTGGCACACTACTGATATAGACTGCAATTCACTTCATAGTCATATTGCTGTAGATAATTGAAGGCATTATACATTTTTTCCCCCTCTGACTGTTCCAGATAGCCTACTATGAGAAATGCTGATTTGATCTTTAACTTCCTCATTGCAGTGATAATGTTTGGTTTTGCAGCTAATCAAAAACAATAATGTCTTTGCTAGAAAGGTGTTATCTTCATTTTTGTATACTACGTCAAACCCTCAGCACAGTGATAAACTACTTGTCTGCCTAAAGACACATTACATTTTTTTTTAAATCTGTCATTTGGTCAATGGATAAAGCTGCATCTTAAGAATGCACAAAACCACTGAGTCTGGGGCTAGGTAAATGTAAAACAAGCAATGCTTTGTTGTAATGCAATCTTATTTTTTTTTTTTTTTTTTACATCAAAGACTGCTAATTGTTAATATGGATTTTGTATTAGTACCATATCAAATGCATCAGAATAATCTGAAACCAGCAAAATGAAGTCTACAGTAGATGAACTCAGTATTTAAATAAGTAGGATCATGAGCTGTCATGCAAGTGATGGATTCCCCCCACTTTGGGTCAAATTTCTGTCTAAATCCCCACATGCACTAGTCCACCATTTTATCTTCAACCCTGAATTTAAAAATGTTAAGGTGTTGAATGTTTCATTACATAGCAGTTCCTGTAAATAAGTTAAATAGAAACACTGTATCCCTTTTAAATCAGGGAGTTTTTAATCGATTCCCTCCAGGAAATCTGAATCACCTCTGTGTTTACCTCACTGGCTGCTATGATAGTCATGGTTCCATTGTTCTGAAAATGACTTACTGAAACACTATGTGAAGTCACCAGATAGAAATGTGGGAGGGACTTTTACACAGCCTTTAAATGCATCTGAGAGCTGACCTCCTCAGAGACTACAATTTGCATTGTTGTGCCTAAAATATATTCAGGCTTTTAAAAAGATTTCTTTATATATTGTTTACACTACTGTATTTTGGTTTTGTTTGTAGAGTGATGTCATTCATTTCCTTGTGTTTGTATAATTGGCAGCCTCAGGGGACTCTTTTTATATGGGATAGATTTAAAAAGAATCCTTTTTACTCAGTCATGATGTATTGACATGTCAAGGTGTGGTGACGTTTTGGTTATAATAGTAATAATAAGAAGCCTGTTCTACTGCACTGAGAGTAAAAGTGAATATGAACATCAAGTAATAGCGAAGCCACAGCCAATTCTTCAGGCCCTCGTCTGAAACACATTTCTGAAAAAACAATTAGAGCAACGGAAGGTCTGGTGTAGCCTCCACATTTGTTTATATTTAATTAAAGGTCTGTATACAGAAGTGAAGCAACAGCTCATTTCCAGCAGAATTCACATAACCAAGGAAGAGAGGATTCAGCAAGGCAAGAATTTGACCTGTTGGAAATATGAGAGGGCACCACTGCTATTTTCTTAAAAAATAATACTAAGGGATCTTTTGTCTACAAAGTAGACAGGGTCTCAGTGTGATCTAACTCAAAGGATAGCTCATCTCCAACAGCACAGTGACCCCTACATTTGGAGCACTGGCTGTCCAAGAACTAGTGTCACTTCCTGAAGCACCTCATATTCAATAGAGGTCTCCCATCCTAGTACTGACTTAGCTTCTGAGTGCCCGTGAAATATGGCTGTTGTCAGTCTTACTGTTTATTAATTTACTGAAAGTTAAAGCAAGGCATCATAAGAGTGTTTCCAGCTCTGACAGCATGTCAAGGAAGGCTGAAGGAACTGTAAGCAGACAATATGCTTGAACACTATGCAGTTTGAAAGCAGTTTAGTATTTAATCAATTCTGTCTCTTCTGTGAAGGCAAGAATAATGATGATCATAATGATGACGATGATAAAAACATATGATAAAATAGCACCGTTTTTGAAATAGTCCAAAAAAGTTGTAGTGTTATAAAACCATTTTTGTTAGACCATGTTCTTTCACCACTGTCATCAACATAGCTGCATAAAAGCAGCAGGAAACATCAGTGGTTTAGTGATATAGCTTCTATTTACTTCTATTTAAAGACTGAGATGAAAACGATGTATGAGTAGCACAGATGTACTATTTACTGTGTGGCGTTTTTAGTGTTCTTCCTACTTTATATCTGTATTGACTGGCCGTTTTATGTTTCGTTTGACATCTACTAGTTCATTTCAGGTCTCTTTATTAGACTCCTGCTTTTTATGTTTCAGTTGTTTTGTTAGTAATTCTGTGATGTTGTTGTTCAAGCCATGCTAATGATTTTTTTTTCTCTCCCCGCTGATTAAATTTAGCTTTCAGACAGGCTGGCAGATCTAACCCAGCATGAGAGCAGTTCTCATGCTTTTTTCAGCTGGCTTTCTGCTTGACATGTTCTCTGTTCTTTCCAGTAAGTGCCAAGGGACCACCGTGACAAGAACATACTGAGTATACTTTCTTTTAGTCTGAGATTGCTGCCCAATTTTAACTTCCTTAAGACAAATTATATGCTTCTTGTGAATTCCCGAGTGGAGCAGAATAATTCCCCCGCAGTTAATGGTAGCTTTTGGATAACAGGAAGCATGTGTTATTATCATTTTCATGACACTTTTAACTGAGTTTGAGAAAGCCTTAGAAACTGTTTTTAGGAGGGGTGCTATCAATGTTTACCTCTGTTTGGCAAACAAACAAAAATAAACTTTTAAAATAAAGAGTAGGGGCTCCTGAGTGACGCATCGTGTAACGGCGCTCCATGTGGAGTGCAGGATGCGCTCTTTAGCCTGGAGGTCGCCGGTTCGAGTCCAGGCTATTCCACTGCTGACTGTGGACGGGAGCTCCCAGCGGCGGTGCACATTGGCCCTGCACCGCCGGGTGGGAGGGCTTAGGTCAGCCAAGGTGTCCTCAGCTCGCTGCGCACCAGCAACTCCTGTAGACTGGCCAGGCGCCTGCAGGCTTGCCTGTAAGCTGCCCGGAGCTGCACTGTCCTCCAATGCTGTAGCTCTGGGTTGCTTGCATGGTGGGCCTGCAGAGTGAAAAGAAGCAGTTGGCTGATGGCACACGCTTCAGAGGATAGTGTGTGTTCATCTGCACCACTCCTGAGTCAGTGCAGAGGTGGTAGCGGTGAGCTTAAAAAAAAAACTACAATTGGACATTTCAAATTGGGAAAAAAAACGAGGTTAAATCAATTGGCAATTACTAAATTAAAAAAAATAAAAATTAAAAAATAAAGAGTAAAATGCATAATCTCAAGATAATTTAAAATAAAGCCAAATCATGACTAAAAATGTGTAGAATGTTAAAAAAAATCTTTTGTACCACCAATGCTAGCCATGATTGGTTAATACTGAGGTACTGTTGGGTGTCCATTTGAAAAAAAGAAGTGAGCACAGAATACTTCTTTCTCTCAGATAGATTTTTTTTTTTACAGAAGTAGACTTCTACCAAAAACTGTCTTGATGTGGTGGTAACACACAAAGATTGGGATATTTACAGTACTGTATAACTCAGCCACTACCTGTACAGTACTAGAATTCATGTCCAAAACTTTCAGTATGTATATTACCTATCCCTTGATCATCTGTGAACGGTTGAATCTTGTGATTGTAAAAGGAAAAGGCATAATTATAATATATTTATTAAAGGCTTTTTTAACTAAGAGTCAATAGCTAATTCAAAAGACAATAGTGCCACAATATAGACTGGTATACTGGGTCTCATAGCATCTATCAAACGCCAGTTAGAGGCCTGAAGGTTGTTTTATTCTTGTTGGCAATACAATAAACACAAGTTTACTGTACATTTGGATTATACTTATACAATACAAGTACATTGTTTTAAACTTCCTAAAAAGTTTTGAATGGCTTACATTTTGCACCCCCCTCCCCATCTCACAAAACAATCATCACTAACATTTGGCCTGATTTTCTTTTCTTTTTTTTTTTTTTGTCTGACAAGACCATGAACTTTTAAAACTTGGTTGAAAGAAAGTTATGCTTCCTATATGGTTGAGTCGTTTCCAAACTAACTAATAACAGCTTGCCAATTCTGTCAGGAGGCTGTGTGAGCTACAATTAAGGGATAATACGGTTTCTAATGAGCACCATTGTGTGGGTCCCACCTGCACCACATCCTTTTATGTCTGAACTGGTAATGAACCTTGATTAAAAAAAAAAAGTTAGATTTTTTTTTTATACACAGCCTAAAACCTGCCCTTTTTTATAATTGTTTTTTTTGCTTCCAAGCACTCTAGCTGTTGCTGCTGCTGAAAAACTCTTTATATAGTACAGGACAATTGTTCAAAAGACAGAAACCGCTTTCCTACCATCACCAAAGGAGCTCGCCCACGTGTCCAATTATTTTAAACATACAACCTCATTCACATTTTTTGTCAACAGTTTCAACCTTGTATAGAAAGTACAAGACAAATATTCAACATCACAAACTTGGTAGAATTGGGGAGGCATAAAACATTCTGATCGTAAAACAGGAACCTAAGAAACGCATATGAAACTAGGTGTGCCACAGATCTTCTTAATACACACCTACACCTAAAACGTACTTTTGGTTTTGTGGTTTTATAAATACTTGTAAGGTTTGGTGTGGCAAATGAAAACATACAATGTCAAGGCCTACAGTACTTACTGACTGAAACTGACTAGCAAAACAAATATAAACCTGTCTTTCACCATTTCATAAATTAGAAAGGCAGTAGTTCCTACTTTGATTTTTATTACATTGTGCAAAAAAAAAATAAAACATTAAAAAAATAAGCTAAGGAGAAACAACTACAAAAGTTAGTTTCAGGACTCTGTCTTATGTCCAGTGGTACTGGTGTGCATTTCATTGCATTCTGGTGTAAACAAGGGGGCCTGCACAGATTAGATGCTTTACAGCAGAAATACTCAGTAACTGCGAATTCTCAAGAGCATAGCTTCCGATAAGGATTGGGTAAAAAGAGAATATTCTAGTTATCAGGTTAGGTATGCATAATTGAAGCCTGATAATACATGACAGATCCTAAAGTGTTACAGGTCTGTTGACCAAATCATGTTTATATATTTTTAAAAGAGAATCATTCTTGTTTCCTTATTGTTCATAAAATAACTTGGACATATGTTTCTCATCTTTTATTTAGGAGTGTTCGTCAGGAGAAAGATCATTTCTCTGATGACCATCATAGTGTAGCTATTTCATGCTCCCTCCTGCAAATGGCTTACTGTGAGGACAGAAAACAACAAGCAGCATTGCAAAAGGAAGCATATTCTCTATACACTCTGTCTCTTGTAAGACAAATCCTCTTTCCCCTGTCGAACAGGATGTATTACCCAACAACAGGGAAATCCAGCAATGGTAGAGTAATATGTTTCTTGTAAACAGTGCATGTGTTAAGTTTAAAATTATGGGTCATGTGTTGTGTTACTCACAAGATTGTTGTAGATTAAACTGACTTTTTTCTCCACATCAATTCTATATGACGCAATGGAACATACATTTAAAAATTAGCCCCTACTGCATACCAATTTCCAAACATTGGTTAACATACATCTCCCATTTTAAACTGTCCTACACAGCACCATCACACAATGCAGTCAGAATGAGCAATGATGTGCTGTAACTTTTGTGCTCAGTATTGCAGAAGAAGTTAGTCTTGTGGTTCTTGAGTAAGAAATATAGCTACCGTACTAGGGCCTTTGAAAAGGATGTGGTAAGAAGCACAGGAAAGTAGCTGAGCTGACTGATAAGCAATACAAAATGCACTATTCAAGCCTGCTGACACAATACCATAATTTTGTTACTCACGTAAGGTAAACAAAATGCCATTCATTGGATCTGCAATCTGCAATGGATTGCTGCTAACCTGGGTGTGTATGAGGCATCATTTAAAACATGTACAATAACAACAATAGTACTGTATATTAAAAACATTCAAAAGAGCTGTGATTCATGTGGTTAGTCTATGCTGTATAGAACAAACTGTTCTGCTGAAGACAATGTAATTTAGTAAATAAGATGATTGTATAAAGGTGTTATATAAAAAAAGTGGTTTTACTTAAGAGAATATTTCTGTTCCCAGCTTAAGAAACCTTTTTAAGGTTTTGATAATTGCCAGTGGGTTATTAAGAAAAGACTCTATTTGCCAGTCAATAAACTCAATTTTCAATTTTGAGTATTTCTCAGTGCTTCAAGAACAGTGTCTTTTTTTTAGGTTCCACTTTTTTTAAAATCCACTGTCTTAAAAATGTAGAAACTTTAGTAACTTTATCACTGGTTCCTCTTATACTGTGAGTAAAACATTTTTTTTTAAATGTTATTTCAAGCAAATGCTTCAACTACAATATTATAGATAAACGGCTGCATCCTGGCACCTGGGCTATAGGGTCAGATTGCAGCTGGTCATGGGAGTGAGTTTGAATGAAGTGATTAGGTACCAGGCAAGAGCAGACACGTCTCATCTTTGAAATATCTGCATATTCACAATTCAAGATTAACATACAAACAAAGAATCAAAATACTTTCAACACAAGAAAAAAGCCATACAAAACCATATGAATAACACAACACAACATGAAATATGGTAAAATATGAAATATTAGTAATTAAAACAACAAAAGCAACACTCACTTTCTTCAGTTAACAGTAAGCTAACGCAAAAACGATACATGAAACTCTTAACAGTCATATTACAGAGGCACAGTTATGCAATTCAGCCTAAAGCCAGTTTAGCTCAGGCTTCGATTTATGCAAACCTTCTGTGGAATTTCACAAGCTGTCATTCCTTCGAACATTAATGCCAAGTATGGTTTATGTCATTGTGTGTTTTTATTGGCTCAAAACTGTGTCCAATTTACATTGCATTTATACACAAGTGAATCAAGAAAGGGAAAAATATGACATAATGCAGAGATAATTTACCTGAGGCCTAACATTACTGAGTATCAGAAATGTGACAGGCATGACTCCTATTATTATAATGTGAAGAACATCTCAATGCAAAAATAGCTTCTTCTTCATAAAGTGTGTTTCTGGGTATGCAATCTTAAAAGTGTATTGTTTTGACATTAGTATTATTGTGAAAGTCTATTCTAGTCCAATGCATTTTTATACTGTGGACTAACAAAAAATAATGTAAGGACAATATGATAAATAAGATGATATATGTATTATGATGCTGTTGTAAAAAAAAGTAGTTTAACTTGAGAGAAGGTTTCTGTTTCTCAGTTTTAAAACCTTGTGAAGGTTTTGATAATTGACAACTGGTTAACAAGAAAATACTTTATTTACCAGTCAATTAACTCAATGTGGTTTCTACAATGAAGCTTGCTAAGACTGGTACAGCATTCCTAATCCAATATTGGCCAGCATTGCACCAGTAAAGCAGTACTGTGTCCATCTCTGCAGCATACAGTATTTACAAGCCAATCCTAAGCAAATTTAGTCTGGCAAGGTAACCATAGTGAAAAAAAATCTGCAGTCAGTTTGGATCCGGATGACTTTCAGTTGTATTTCCTTCCTCAGACCTCTTCTGATATCTGTAGTGCCATGTCAACATACAAGCTAGTGTATACAGAAGTATGGTAAAGCATGGTCAAAACTCATGGGAAACTATGATAAATACATATGAACTTATAGTTGGAACACAGTGTAGTGGTGGGATGTCCTGAAGCTCTACTGATGCACCTTCACTTTAGATAGTTCAAAGAAAGGTTCAATTAATAACTTGTTTAGAGCCTGAAGTACATTTACAATATATTTAGTTAAAAAATAAGATTGGAACAAATTTTTTAACTTCATATTGGATTATGAAAAAGCTTCCTCTGTTTTTTCTTCTGTTGTTAAACATGCTTAACCCCACTTGTCTTTTCTATATCTATATATATATCATTCATGCCATTTTATTTGTAGGTGATCAAGTCCAGTTTCTGTTGCTTTTGGTGACATGAAAAAAGGATATGAAATAAAGAAGTGGTCTTTTTACATTGCACCAAACTAGTACATTTGTACAAAAAATGTATCTTTAAAAAATAAATGAAATGTATCATTAATGTGTTAACAGGCTCGCCCTAGCAGGTGTTGTGTAGATTGACATAAGACATATATTTACTATAAAGATAATTTCAAAGGATATATAATGGTTTATCTGTAAATTCACTGCAATCTCACTATCGTCACACAGATTATGTTCTTTACCTCTACCAAAGGGAGGAGTTTAACAACACAGCTGTGTTTGCAACATACTGTGATTAACTGCAATAGAGTTGAAATACAGCACAATTATTACAATTGAATGTCAATATTTTCAATAACAATAAGAATAATACCAAAGGGACTAGAATCACACTGTGTTTGTAAAAGGTGAAAACACATCACGATCAAACTACTGTTTACACTCATTAAACTTTGGAGTGCAATTTAACAAATTGCTCAGTGAGTTCACATCAATGTGTGGTGAAGCTGAAAACAGCTGTACAGGGAGTGCACAGGGTAAACCTCGGCAAGTGATTTTCTTTTCTTTTCCTTTATATTTACACTGGAAAACGCTTATGAAAAGGGCAAAAGAACATAAAAGCCACACACAGTTAAAATCCAGGGTGTGCCACCTCAACGGATACTGACTGATACTCTGTTATGCTGAGATCTAATCAAGTTTCTAAGCTGAAGTGTCTGTTTTCGTTCTGTATTGTATTGCTGAACATCATGACAAGCAGGGAAATGTCTCTGTGCTGGGAGAGGAAGAGACACCTCATTGGAAAAGAGAAAACGAAGTACACATTAACTGTATGATCTTCTGGGTATGAGGTGTGTCTTTACCCAGTCACATACAGTCAGCTATATCACAAGATCTGTTGGTTTAAGGGCCATCCACCTTGCACAGAAAAAAAAAGAGACTGAACTCACCCAATTTGTTGCCTAGGTTTTCCAATATCCTGAAAATCTCAATTGGGTAGGAATACATTCCATATATCCTACTAAATAAAATCCTGAAGTTAAACAGTTAGACCAGATCTTATTATCCTTAATTAGCAAGCAAAAACACTGTACTAAATGTGAGGTGCAAAAACAATTGGTTTGTTTGCTGCTTTTAACACTGGAATAATTCAGCGTTCTATTCATTGAGGCAATGTAGCTTGTCCTTGGAAGAATGCCTCATTCCCACTCATCAGGAGCACCTAAAAAAGCAAATGTTAGGTCCTTTTAACTGGAAGCTATTAATTATTTAGAGAGTCTTTATGGATGTATCAGTGTTGGATAGCAGAAATTAATAATAACTGCATGGCTGAAATTTCTCAATTGATCTTTAAAGCTAGAATGCTTTAGTGCAAGAATGCTATCGGTGATAGGGGGTCTGGCTCTCTGTTGAGTGAATCAAAGCACAGGAATGTGTAACCTTCTCCCCAGACTAAAAAGATTTTGCTGGTCCTATCCAGTGGACAAAAAACATATGAAAATGAAAAGTGATGACTCATTTTGAAATGGTAATAGAGAGTAAACGGTGCTTAAAAATAGAGCTTCAATTGTAGCTATCCCAGTGTTTTATTGTCCATGTATGGGGTGGCTATAGCTAGCAGTGTACTAGCAACTCTGTGGTTCAAAGGCATCTGCTCTACCCATCAATCCAAAATCGTCTGAGGGGGAAGTTTTATCTGGTGTTTCCTTCAGTACCCATATTACCTGGGGCTACTAGGACAAAGATAGGTATCCTGAATTCCCTGGAAAGGGCTGCGCTTACCCATGTGTTGTGCCATCATGCCATTCTCACTGTATCCACCAGTAAATTTGACTTTTCTTTACTTTTAGTTATTTTTGCTGACTTAAACTATTCCTCTGTACATCTGCCTGCACCAACATGCCAGTCTCCTACTAAAAAATGTATGGCATATTGAATAAACAGCCATATGCAAAACAAGCACAAGATATTTACATTAACAGGGATTGTGTTTTTTTATGTAATATTATTAAAACTGTTGTGTAGATGAACACTATTGTTTTTCCCTGACTGGATTACAATACTGTAATGCTAGAGTAAAAGAAGTTTAGGTTAAATATATTTTAACAAAAAAAATACTCTGTCAGAGCTAAACCTTGGTATTGCAAATGCAATGATTTGAGTGTTTAAAGTTATTATAGAAAGTGATTATTTAAACAAAGTGGTGATATGAACTCCTTGACTAGCTGTTGCTTTTAAATAGGGGTCCAGCGTCAGATTCTGGCAAGTCCCATGCCTTGTGTGGGTGTGGAGGATACGTGGGAATTTAACAGATTCTGTGAGTTCATATCTCAAGAGCTCAGATCTTGGCAAACAATCAGATGAAAGACAAACAAATGTAAGTATTTACATTATGCTATATGAAGTGGTCATAGGTTTTTACAAGGCTTATGAAAAATATATTTAAAAAAAGATTAGCATCATAATCTATCAGTATCCCTGCTTTCTCAGGTGCTCTGTCAGAAAGTGATCCTGTATCTAGCTGTGCTCATTTCTGATGTTTCACAATGAACATATTAAAAAAATAATATGGCCTGTGGGTCATTCTGGTGAACTGAAAGAGGTTAAGTGCACCTGTTCAAATCCAGGCAACAGCTGGTATTTTAATTCATTTAGCCCAGACATGTTGAATATGTTGCCATGAAAAAAAAATGCCTTCTATTTTCCAGAAGAAGCATATTATACCATATTTAGCTTCTCTGAAAAATGCAAAAATATTACACTTTCATAATGCGTGTGTGTGTGTTCCTCAGTTTCAAGGTCTTTTTCAAGCTTCTTGTCCAACCCTTGATGTAATTATTTTGCCTTAAAATAAAAAATAATGCAGAGATGAGGGTTTGTCTGTGCATCACGCCATGATCATTTGATTAAAACACATTGAAATATGGTTTGTTCAGCGTCATTTAATATTCTAGAATCCTGTTTGACCCGTTGGGTTATTTCAGTTTTTTCTTCAGTCTTTTCTTTTACTAACTGGAATCTGAAGCTGTTTTTTTTTAAAAACAACTTATAACACGACTTGATGGAATGCTTTTCTGAGGTGGATAAGTAAAAGAAACAGCCTTGCATTGTTGAAGGTACTTTTGTATGTGGTATTGGTTCCCAAAGCAATGACATTCCCTTTGTCTGCCTGTCCAGGTTTTAAATGTCCAAATACAATTACCTGTACCAAAAGCAACGATTAACACTGGAAAGATAGATAGATAGATAGATAGATAGATAGATAGATAGATAGATAGATAGATAGATAGATAGATAGAGCTTGTACATAAACATACTGTTCTTTAAATAATCTGTGTTATTCATGGAGAAAATCTTTAAATCAGCTCAAAATATGCAGCTTTTCCAATGAAAACAATTTCAAATGCAGGTTGTCTTGGCAAGTTTGAAATATAATGCTATATGACATTACAAGAGAAAGATTTTTCAGGGAATATCATTTTTCAAGCCAGTCTGGAAGCCAAAAGAATGACCTGATCCTTTCGCACAAATATTGCAAAAACTACAAACATTCCCAAGCACCCCCAACCTTCCCCCTGCTTCAGCAGCTGCCTTTATCTCCCCAGCTGTCTGCAGCTTTGGCCTCCTCCAGTCTCATCGTGTCAAGCAGTCTCTTCATGTCCTGCAACTGTTCCTTCAAAATGGAGCCTGGATTCACAGTTTATTCATAGTGTAATAATGCACAACAGCTGTCTTCTTGCTGCATACTTTCATTCCTAATAACCTCTTACTTTTTTCTCCACTAATATCTAAGTGAATGTAGTATTATGCTTTTAATCATGCACACACGGTTATAAAGCCAAAACAATATTATTCTTACAGAATTCCAATCCGCTAAGAAAAAATGTGCTTACGCATAGAGGAAATGGAACTCTAGCACACATAATGTTCCAAAAAAAAAAAAGAAAAGCAGAAGCCTGAGGCATTTTTTTTGTGGTTATTTTTATTTGTATTTTATTTTATTTTTTTTAGCCTGGATGTCAAAGCACCAACTCAGCAACTCTTTATGTTTTTAATAAACAATATGACATCCCCCACAAGCTAAGAATGACTGGCATTGTAAGGCATGTTTACAGTATGACCCATTCCTTTCAGATTATAAACATCATTAACTCTTAGAATGCCACCACTTTTATTTCATCTGACTCTAAACAGTAGCTCTGCCAATGTGGGAACTTATCAAAGAGCTTAAAAAAACATATAATAGCATGCAGTGCACATGAGAAGATGTTTCTCTTATGCTGTGAACTGCAATTAAATGTACACTCAAGCTTTCTGTTTCACACTTTCAAGCTAATCATAGAGATTATGATGTTGTTGTTGTTGTTGCAGCTTTTTAATAATTTAGAATCTTTCTAGTTTCAATTTTAGTTTTGTTTTTAGGCAAAGATTCATTGAGGGATTTACCAAAGATTATGGATACCAGTAACTATTATGTCAAATATAAACAGAATTCTGGTAATTCCCTTTTGCAAGTTGTTTTTTCATCTGGCTTTATTTCTATTTCTATTTGGATGGTATGTTGTCTACAGTATTTAGGGATATGTATATACTCCTAGAAATATGAACTTGGTGGTACTAAAACAGAGGAGACTGAGAGAGAATTCTATACTAAAGTAAATATTGTTGTCTGCTATTTTCCGCTTTAGCAAAATCTGGATCTGTAATAAATGTAATGCACGTTACTTGAGGCAAGGGTTTTCTCCCTAGTTGTTGGAGGCATTTAGTTATAAAAACTGCTAACGCTGCAAACTGACATTGGTTATCTCAGGGAGGGAATATTAAGTACAGTAAGTAAATGAGACAGCTTGATATGCTGCTTCTTTATTGGAGGGGGTTCTGCTGCTGTGATTCCAGTTGCTACGAGATGAATAAAGGCCTTATCTGTGGCAGAAGTTAATTCAATCTGACATTGTTCTTGTGATTACAGGGAGACCAACATTCAATTTCTCTAACTGAATGTTCTGAGAAGTTAGGGCGTAGGCTATATACAAGCACAATCATATTTGCAGTTCAAAAGCACTGGATTGAGGTTGCACATAATACACTCGATGTCCAGTCTGCTCAGGTTATAGTAATATAGTATGCAATGTTGTTGTTGATTGTCATATACAAAAGGGTTGTGTTATACAAGAGGCACATACTTCAACATTACGGTATTAGTATAGTACAGAGTATCATACTTCAGCATTATGGTATTAGTGTAGTACAGAGTATCATACTTCAGCATATGTTTGATTAATGCTGTCACGATGCTATTCATATCAGTTTATTGGGTAACACTTTATACTTAGTGTTGATGCAAAGGTACCACTTTATTGTGTTTCTTGTTTATTTGTGTTTCTCGTTTACCAATCTTGAAGAGTGCCACCATTCAATACATTAATACAATTCATTACAAACCACCTAAGTATAATTCAACTGTTCCTTGTTAGTTTTGCACAATGTATGCTGTTTTTTTCTTATGGTCTCAGACAAAATAGTGAAAACATACAAATGTATTCATTTTTTATTTTTATTGGTATACTTTTCAATAACATCTTTAAATTGCTTATTTCACAAAGAATACCAGGAAGAACTATTGAACATCAGATATGTCTGGCTGTCGTAAAGAGAGTAAGTCCAGCATAAGCCCAGCATACTGTATATCTACTTGTTACACACTCCATGTTAGGTTGTACACTGTTTTTTATTTAATGCAATTATATACATATATATATATATATACAGTATATATATATATATATATATATATATATATATATATATATATATATATATATATATATATATATATATATATATATATATACTGTATATATACATTGTGTTGTGTAAATGGTTATGACTCTTAAGGCAGAAATGTTTTAAACAAAGTGCAAAATGTCAATAGAAAAATGTCTAAACAACTCTCAGAAGGCAGAAGCAGCTGTTTATCAAAATGTGAATCACGTGTGTTTGATTCCATGAGAACTGGGACTTTTAGACCTGGTTTCAGAGACAACCCTTACAAAAAAAAAGGTTTAAATAACACCATTGGGATACCATCATGTAAGAAACCCAAGCACCACAATTCATTTTGAACAGATGCTGTGCAGTGGTCCTGCTGTGGTAGTGCACTGATATTGATAGGGTACCATGCTACTACAATGTATTTCCCATGTGTATTGGTTCTTACCACTGCATACCATTATCAAAATATGAAAATGACATCACTGTGGTGTCATTGTACCAGTGGCTCATACCATTGTAGCTCCCTTATCATTACCACTTGGCAAATCGCTATTGAAGACAATTTGGTAAAGGTGTATTATATAATATAATCCAGTAAGCCCTCATTCTCCACTTTCTTCACCCTTATACCGACCTCTGAATAATTTAAGAGTTCAGAGGTCTGGTCCTGAGCACTCAGATTTATTTGCTGATTTAAAATTCACACACCAGATGTCCACTGAGACATTATGGTCTCATTTCAAAAATGGTCAAAAAGGGCACTCTGCTGCAGATACCGGTTAAAAAATTTCTCAATTACATGACCCATAAATATTAGGATAGTTTGAACAATCTTTATTGCCTTTTTGCAATAAATCACCTGAAAGCACTTTACAAATAAAAATAACAAAAATGAATAACATACAAAACAAGTAAAAGATAAGATGACAAAATACAAATACCCCTTAAACTACATACAGTAAAGTAGTAAAACAGGTCAGTTCAATAACAGTATTACTATAAAACGCATTGATAAAAATAAGTACTATAAAAATAAATACAAATAAGTTGTAAAAAATAGGCTGATAAAGTTTTCCCTTTAAAATACATATGCTAAATTATAAAGAATGTGTATTAATCTAAATTTAAAAGCAGCAAGAGATGGAGCCTCCCTTACAAATCGTGGCAGATCATTGCACAACTTTGGTGCTCTAAAGCTGAACTCTCTGCCACCTGCCTTTTTCCTCTGCGTCCATGGAATACTAAGTAAAACTTTGTCCTGTGATCTAAGAGAGCGATTAGGGACATATTGGGTCAGCAAATCATTTAGATACAGGGGAGCAAAGCCATTTAAAACTTTATAAGTTAAAAGCAGGAACTTAAAATCAATCCTAAGCCATACAGGAAGCCAATGTAAGGCTGCTAACACAGAGGTAATGTGTTTATACTTTTGTTCTAGTTAAAACTCTGGCAGCAGCATTGTGACAACTTGAAATACCACAAAAAGAGCATAGCAATAATCAATCATAGATGTAATAATGGCATGCATCAGTCTCTCAGCATCCTGCAGTGAAAGAGAACGTCTTAGCTTAACAATATTTCTTAAATGAAACAAAAACACCTTAGTTAAACTCCTAATGTGTAGCTCAAAAGAAAGATCTGGATCAAAATGGCATGCAAATTTCTCATTTCAGCCTACAACTCAGATGAGAAACTACCACATGTAAAATCAGATGGATTTATATTATTTAGCTGATTATGTGATCCCAAGAGCATCATCTCTGTTTTATCAGCAAGACAGATAGTCGTTCTCCATTGTAGGCTTGTCCTGCAGCTCCCGCATGTTTACAGCCTTCAATGGTTTGCCTAAGGCTCGGGTCAGATAATGCCATTCTGATGTCACCATTCCCAGGATAATAAATTCATCATCCAGTATCCCTTCTTGATCGATAATGCCTTATTTTAATCTTTCAATCTCCTTTCCTCCTGCCTTCCTCCACATTTCATTCCGCTTGGTCTCAGTGGTGGGAATTGGGGTTATTACGAGATTATCCGATACTGTAGTCCATGCAAGTCTGACTGAAATTAGGTCTTTAATTGATGCTGATTCCTGTCCTTCACATCCACTAGAGACATCTGTGTTCAGTTAATACATTCTTACCTCACTATTCCCATTTAGCCTAGATGAGAAATGTTGATTACATGTTGTTAATAATCTGAGGGTGGATAAGCATGACCTTACTTTCAAGGAAGTTTACTTACTAGGGCTCAGATGTGCTTACATAATACTGCAATGATTACATTATGTTTTGTTTTTTCTTGTTTTTTAAAAATTTTTTATTAATTTGAGTTAATTTACCATTGAAATCACATTTCCGTGACAGGGTTTCATAAAAACAATAATATTGTTTTCCTGAAAAGTCATTTTGGCTTAATTACACTGGACTTCAATGGAACGGGCAGGATATTGTAAGGAGGAGCACAGAGGAGCTTTGGGGTCACTGCAAGGGCACAATGCAAGGAGTGAATGGTTATGTTTTGTTTTAGTAGTAATGTTTATTGTATATGACCATACAATAACCCCTTCCTCAAGCTATTAAATATAAATGGCACCTTCAATATGTGAGGGTCCAATAAACTGTGTTGTAATGGGAAGAGAAGTAAGATGGACTAACATCCTAAAACCACAGATAACAATAAAACTGTAGATTTGCAGTAAAAAAAAAAATCTGCAAAACGTAGATACTGACCTCATGTGTGCAAAGGTCATAAGACTATACAATTTATACAAAAGATCCAGTGGGCCGACTCCATGCAGCCTCTTCCCTGTAGTCCTTTTGATGCTTTTTAAAAATAGATAAAGAGCACAATTTCCAAAGACTATAAACTGCCTTGAAAACTGTAATTCATTTTATTGTGTGTAAAATCTACTGTATGATAAAAGCACAGCAGACTGGTGTTCAGGCGTAGGCAAGTGCTGCAGAGGTTAGCTGTTTTAAAGAAAGAAAAAGTCATTGTCAAGTAGAATCGTTTCTGTTGACTCCTTCGCTGGTGAATGAGTGACGAGAGAGCTGCAGACACCACAGAACTCTTTAAAACATGTAATATACTGTCTAGCACATTTAAAATGCACCCGGTATACAGTGTTCCATTCCTGACAGCCACTTTGCAAGCCATATCAATAATTAGCATGGAGTAAAAGAAAATGACCAGCCCAGTGTTACAGGTTTGCAGTATCTTCATCTTTACTCTCCATCTTTTAACACTTGTATTCAACTTTGAGAGCATTTGCATAGTTTTTAATTTTTTATGTTTATTATCGCATAATATGTGTTCTTTATTAAGCAGTTCAAATATTCAATAGTCCAGAAACCATATGAAATGCTGATATCTAATATCATGGGATAATAGGCTGTGTGGTCCAGTGGTTAAAGAAAAGGGCTTGTAACCAGGAGGTCCCCGGTTCAAATCCCATCTCAGCCACTGACTCATTGTGTGACCATGAGCAAGTCACTTAACCTCCTTGTGCTCCGTCTTTCGGGTGAGACGTAATTGTAAGTGACTCTGCAGCTGATGCATAGTTCACACACCCTAGTCTCTGTAAGTCGCCTTGGATAAAGGCGTCTGCTAAATAAACAAAATAATAATAATAATAAGATACAAGTTATACTGTATGCAAACTCAGGGGTTTCAAGCATTGCATTAAATACTCATGAAGATTGACATCAAGGTTTTAAAACAATATTGGATTGTATAACAATTTCTACAGTATAATCTTTTTGGGTCTGGTTCTCTATTGCATGCTGTACATGTTACTCTTAGATGTAAGCAAATAACCATCACATTAAGGTATATGCCTACTGTATAACCCATTATGTCCTATATGTTTCAATCTCTAGCTTGCCAGCTTTTAAAAGCTACACATTTAAAGATGGCTTGTCAAATTGCTATTGATGAGTTCACCCTTCCTACTTATCAGTGACTGAATGCATTCTCTCTGTAATGGATTGCATAACCAAGCATAAATATTTGTGGTGCCATAAGAGTCTGGTTCTAAGCAAGCTATAAATCATCAAGACTACAAGGACACAGCAAAATTGAGGCTGTGCAGCAGCTCGCAGCTTGTGTTGGTTTCAATTTATTTTAGAATGAGCTTGTGTAATACATTTTATATAGTGATTTTGAAATGAAAAGCTGAGATCTTAAAGAGGGGTTTCGAAAAAGATATCATTACACGTCCCCATGTGTTGCTACAACTGTTTAAATACCGTACCTGTCACTTTTTCTTTTCATGGTTAACACCCTGACAACTTTTACACTTACAAGTTTAAAGTCTGTTTTCTTGGCCATGACGACCCATGATGTCGTGACGGAACACAAAAGCAGGTGAACTTGCAGTTTCTTTTTCTAATCGCTTCATCACGAGTGATCAGAGGGCACGCCCCTGATCTAAAACTCGAGTGCACTGGAACTGACATGTTGGAAAAGACATTTGAAACAGACTTTAAAATTATCAGTGTAAAAAGTTGTCAGGTTGTTCACAATGAAAAGAAACAACGACAGGTCGGTTATTTAAACAGCTGTAGCAACATGTCAGGACGTATAAAGCTATATATATATTTTTTTGTTGTTGCTGTATTCGTGTCGTTTGCTTCGCTCCCGGTGTACATAGCCCTTAAGTCTAGGTCAGTGGCGTAGCCATGAGGCCCCCCCCCCCCAAACAAAATCTAGTGCTCTAGGTTAAGGTTTGTCATCAATTCCAAGGTTTTTCAGCAGGGTCTCACTGGTATGAACACTTTGGGGTTGACATGGCTGTAATAGATAAATATTAATTAAATATTCTCTCTCTCTCTCTCTCTCTCTCTCTCTCATATATATATATATATATATATATATATATATATATATATATATATATATATATATATATATATATATATATATATACACACACACACACACACTATAAGCTCATCATACAGTCGCTAATACAACTTGTGCAATACAAGCTCTCTCTGATTATAAAAGCTAATATGTTCCTTTGGGAATGTTGTCCATAGACAGGGTTGAGAGCCATCTGTGCTCCTCCAGCCATACATTCTGATTTACCTGGGGACTGCAGCCTCCCCCTTCAAGGATTGACTCCAGCTATAAGTGCTGGCCTGCTGATTTATTGTAATCTGTGTCTTGTTAAGATCTGATGAATGAGGAAAGAGGCTTCACATTACATAGACAATGCCATTTGCATTTCAAATAAATGGAGTGTTTGCATCAGTGACAGACTGTAGTCCTAATTATCATTAAGGAGAGGAATTACATTCTTTCTTAATTGCATTCTGAATAACAAAGTAGTTTTTCATACAAAAGAATATTTTTGAACCGCATTATGCTGGCAAAAAGTCAATTTGATGTGTTGTTTTTTATCCAGAAGCCATGTTCTGCTATCTGTTTTTAGACCAAGGCTTTCTTGTGGTAGTGAATGATGGTGACAAAAACAGAGTGCAGGGTTTATGGTTTCTGTATTGCAATATTTAGGGATTGGACATCAAATTAGAAACAGCCACTACTGCACTGTCAATATTGTGTCAAATATGCAGCCAGGATGGCAGTCAGTCTAATTAGATTTTTTCAATCCCGGTCTCAGCTGCAGATTGCATAACAAATTAATACATTCTGTGAGTGACATACCATTTGCATATGAGCTCGTGCTCCATATTGCAGGTGTTTTTAACTGTTTGTCTATCGCCTGTAAAACATTATAATCAATTCCCATTGTACTTGGTGCTGCAGTACTTAATAAACACACTTCATCTCACCTACTTACAGAAGACAATGAAAACCTTTCCAATGTGTAAGCAACCGCATTAATACAATACAACATGAATGATAATGATGTTGCTCTGTCACCTTAATGGGTTGTAGTCTGTTTGCATGCATTCACATTCCTTTTTTTTCTAATTGCTCTGTCGTAGATAACAAACTGAAGGGTGTGGCAGAACACTAATTTTCTGCCTTCAAGCAACTCAAAGCAGTTGTATCATGCATACAGTACAGGCTAGATTTAGCAGCCCAGATGCATTCATATTTTACTCAGTATTGAAGAGTTAGGAGCAGCTATTAGCCGTTAGTTAAGGATCTACTGTATTATAAAATAAGCTACATTACTGTTCAAACTTCCGGTATGGTGCATCTGCAGCAAAATAGAGAAAGTGCCAGACGTAATGGATAAGTTACTTGATTTTCACCAAAACATTTTTTATAGCCACAGTAGCAGTAGGAATCATAATTTATGATAAAACTGAGCGTGATTGTGAGATAGTGCAAAGCAACAAGAAACCAAGTAACTGTTTTCACTGTTGCTGGCATTTCACTGTTTTGCAGAAGTTTCACCATAGCACACATTTAAACAGTAATGTACCTTATTTTATAATAGCTCTTCAATAAACAGCTAAAAGCTGGTCTTGACTCTTCTATACTGCATATCAACAGAACATTAATGCATCTGTGCTTGTACATGATTATACTGCACATCTTTAAAGAGCTGAACTGCAGCATAGTTCTGCAGTCCTTGCATGTCATTTTTAGTTTTTTTTTGCTGTGAAGAACATTACGTATGTATTAAAAGCTGTGTGTATGTGTAACATGGCGAGGTGCCCTGTACATTGTTTTGTTTATTTTATTTTAGAGCGGGGTCCCCCTCCACCCCTGTGTTATTTTGTATTTGTTTATTATGATTTAGTATTCAAATATATGACGGCGAAGCGCCATGGTTTGTTATTGTTTTGTTTACTTTTTAAAACGTGTTGTGGCAGAGGCGAGATTGGTGCTCGTCCTCTGCCAGGAATAATTAAACTCGTGCAGAAGGTGGCTTAATTAAGTGATTAATTTTGTTGCTAATTGGGAGATGGTCACTTGAATATAAAAAGCCTGCAGCTCTCCATGTTGGGGGTCGGTGTTGTAAGAAGAGAGAGAGAGAGAGAGAGAGAGAGAGAGAGAGAGAGAGAGAGAGAGAGAGAGAGAGACAGAGACAGAGACAGAGACAGAGACAGAGACAGAGACAGAGAGAGAGAGAGAGAACCTATTCCGTGTGTATTTTTGTGTTCGTGATTTCTTTATGTTTAAACCTTTTATTTCGCTCTGTGAGCAAAGCGTTTTTGTTTGTACATTTTATTTATTTTTGTTATTAATAAAAACGGCAGCCAGCCTTTACCTACAAAAAAACAAAACAAAAAAAATGTGCACGGCACCTCGCCCTGTTACAGTATGCTATGTCCCTGAGTACTCAAGGAAACAGTGCTAAAGCAACTGCTAGTCAAGTCACATTATGGGACAAATGGGAGCCATGACTATACTTATAACTGGTTCTATGAAAGGCTAGCATTTTAACAAAGAAGCACTGCATCATTAACAGTGCTAGACTGCTTATACACAATAATTGCACCTCTATGCTCTGTGGGGGCACACACAGGATGAGGAAGTCTCTTGCTCAAGGTCACAAGTGAGTCACTTAGTAAGGTCACACTTCCCCTGCAGTTCTACTGAACACTATCAGCTAGAAAACAAGCTTCACTGTTAAAAAAAAAAAAAAAAAAAAACTGATAGCATTCTTTTTTGTGCTAATCCTTTGATGCTTTGGACACACCAAGGCCAATGCTGGTTAAAACACAAAACCAAAAAACAACAACAACCAGCACATGTACCATCCATTTACTGTGACTGAATTGATTTGTCTAATCATACACGGATCTTCTGATCATGTAAACATTTCCTGGGTCTCTATAGGTGTGTATACTGTGCATGTTGTCCAATTGCCTACACTTTCTGGTCACAAGCTAAAAAGCTGTATTTCACAGTAGGGCTCAACTTCAATACAGTAAAATGATCCTAGTTGTCAGGTCAAAACCAACATTAAATCAACACCTTCTGATTACTCTGTGCTGCTCACTCTTAGTCCTCATGCTTATAAACTGCCCTCAATAAAGATCTAGCATGCATGACTGAAGCTAGTAAAATAACCCAACTGTGTGTCCCCAATCTCAACTCACTCAGTCTAGCTGCCCAAGTGCATAAATTAACATGTTTAATATTCTGTATTCAAAGGCCCTCCTCTTCCTGTAGTGTCTCCAGTCTTGGAGACGCAACGCAGATTACTCACGCTACGGTTCTGCAGGATGTGGTTGTTCATTCTTTTCAAAACAACTCAGCAATTGCAATGAACACCATGTATAGTAAAAATAGCTGATAAAAGTGATTCTAATTATAGTGCAAAGATACAACAGAACCTGATCTGATTTGAAAACAAACAAATAATACTGACCTTTAATTTGTACAAAAGGCTCAAAGCTCAAATGATTACCAACTGATCTCAGTTTAAAACACCATTACATGCATGACTTGCAATTTACAAAACTGAGACCTATAGTTATGAATAATTTTATCTCTTCAAAGTGCCTGCAGATATTTACAGTACGAGTCTCTCTTGTTACTGCTAAGTGTTTTTTTGTCAAATCAAGAACTGCCTGCATTGATTTTTTTGCTGTGCCACTGTTGTGTTTTTATTTTTGCCACTAAAAAAAAAAAAAACTCAGGGGGTGTTTCTTCCTTCAATTATGTGTCGAGCTGCTGTTGGCTGCAAAAAAGCATGATGTGAAACAAGGCAGTTCCTCTTCTTTTGGCCATTATAGCCACTACGTCTTAACAGAGAAGGACCTCTTGTGGCAGGAATGTGCAGAAGATAACGCTGCAATGAGGCTATTTTCTTCTTGTAGAATTCCACTTATTGTGCAAGAGCAGTTGTGTATGCTTGCCAGTACAGTCTGCTAAAACGTTTTGACAAACTTACATTATGTGCAGAAGGACAGCATTCAAAACACACAAACAATGTACCAGGTACTTACTAACACCACTAGCTGTTAGCATATGTATGTATCTTACTGTATGTTTCAGGGGCCTCCCATATATAACAAGTTAAAGTCCAGTCCCAAAACACTATGGTTTCCAATAATATTTACTGTGCTATAAAGCACTGCATTGTATAGTTGGTGTAAGAGACCATATTGTTTTGGACAGTAGAGTATTTTTTTAAAGGGTTGGCCTTTACAAATCTCTGCTTTTAGTTCATCAAGTAGTAAAGCTACCTGCACACCTCTCTTTGTCTTGGGAAAGGATAGCCTTCAACTTGACTTGTGTTAATTAGCTGGAGAAATGGGTGGGCGTTGTTTGCCATGAACAATAGGTCCATGTGACTGGGTTTGCTGCAGTACTACTAGTCGTAACTGGTTTGATCTGCACCGTCAAACTAGAAACATTTGTAGTTTACATGGTATACTCTGTGCTTACTATACTTTAATGTTAACCATAATTTATCACCAGTTCCATGGATAAAACTGGTTTATCGTACCATTCAAACTAGAAACATTTGTAGTTTACATGGTATACTCTGTGCTTACTATACTTTAAAATGTTAACCATAACTTTTACCTTATCACCAGTTCCATGGATAAAACTGGTTTATCGTACCATTCAAACTAGAAACATTTGTAGTTTACATGGTATACTCTGTGCTTACTATACTTTAAAATGTTAACCATAACTTTTACCAGTCTTTACAACAATTAACTCTGATGGGCTGTTTTCTTTTTAAATTGACTGTATTGCAGCTGTATGTGTACATCCATGACTAGGTCACGGGCTCCCCCTAGTGGCTAGTGACTATATAAGTGGTCAGGTTTTTAAATGTATTTTTTTATTATTATTATTAACTATGGACCCATATTACTTTCATGTTTAAGTGGGGTAAAATTGTGAATAAAGGTCAGGAGTAAATAATAATAATAATAATATTTTTTTCAGATCTGTGTTCGACAAGTAGTACAGTCCTACAGAATGCTGTCTGTACATCTTCATATTGGGTATGCACAACACAAACACACACAGGTTGAAAAAGCCAAATCTATATAATATAGACCTTCACAACTGACTGTATAAACACATGCACATATCCCATCATAATCACTTTGAAAACATGTATATAAATATATGTAACATTGGTACGTGAGGAAAGTGTAAATTGCTGAGTCACAGAAATGCACTTGAAACACATAGTTTTCAATTCCAGTACTTTTGGTTTATAAATGTTATGACAGCATGTTATGAATTGCTATATGCATGTTATGTTGATGAAGGATGAAGGCCCAAGTAAAATAAAGCATACCCAAACATACACAAACCTTTAATGTAGCTGCAACCTTGTATTAAAACTGAGCTCACTTAAGCCAGAACTGGCTGCAGTGTTTACAAGAAACACATAATTCCCCAAAATAAATATTTAGGAAATTACTTTTTCAATTGTTACTGGTGAAGGATTGCCAGGAGAAAGGTGTTCTTTTCTTCTAAACATGAGTGATATGAGTGATATATTGTGGGAACAGAAAACCACTATTGTTGCAGGAGGGAGCGTTATCTGGATACACTATGATCCTTAGAAGACTTTTTTTTTTTTTCCTGGTGAACGCTCCCGAGTAAATGCTGAGAAATGTATTACCTGGTTGATTAAAAATTTCAAAAGATATAACTTTCCCAAAGGAATTTTTTTTGTTTCATAACTTGCCACAAGGAAGCAGCAAAGGACTTTTTCATTGAATCGGATTTTCCTTGTTTTTATATCCTGGGGCTCTTTCAGGCAGACACTATCACCTGAGCAGTGGTGTAATTGGATTTTTGAGGACTAATGTACAGTTGGCATAGTTTAGACCACCAAACATATTACACTCGTAGAGCCTGATGAACCCAGGCCTCCAGTGGTTAAAGGCATAAGTGAATAAGCAAATTCAACCTCAAATTGTCAAGCTGTCTGGAGCCAAATGCTCCCAGAATATCCATCCTTCTAGCACCAACTGTACACATAATCATAGTCCTAACATTTGATCACAATTTTATGCCAAACCCTATACTTCATTCTAAACTTCAAGTTACTATCAGATTGCAAAATTGATATTCAGTCTCCCAGTGTGATGATTGAAATATTATTATCTACACAATAGATGCTTTTCAAATATGTGTAGTTCCAGTTGCATTTAATATCAGACAAATCAATAGAACAATCTAGCATTCACACAAAAACATTTCTAACAGTGAAGGAGAGCCACTTTAGTGTATTTTTGTATTTTCAAAAGTCTGTCAGAGGGTCTAATTGTAACGATTTAACAATTGGTGGCGTTTAGATGCTTGCCTGCTCTTCTGATCTATTGAACAGATTCATTCTGTGACCACTGTCACTGTATTGTATTGGGTAAGGGTTAGGGTTAGGGTTAGAGTTAGAGTTAGGGTAGGGTCTTTACTTTTCATCGATTTGGTATCATAGCAACCATTCATGATGAATTTTGGCAGCTCACAATGCAAAAAAAAAAAAAAAAATGCTGATACTGATTTTAAGGTTTTATTTTGTGAATTAATTTTCTTTGAAGAAATGGTGGACTGCCTGTTACAGCTCTGTCAATTGAACTTTAATACTGAGGCTGTCAATTGCAACAAGCTGTGCAATAGTGAGTCATTTCTATGTTGGTAACAATGTGAATGTCATAAGACTGCTTTGCATTTCTTCTGCCACGTAACACTGAAAACTCCAGTTGTTTCTTCTCGCCATTCAGCCAGAGGTTTGTGGACTGAAGCCAGACAGTTTTAATTATTACCAAGGGAGTTTTTACAGTTTTGCATTATGCACCAGAACAGAAAAAAAATTGAAAAGGACTCATAGTTATGTGCCAGTTTTTTTATGCAAATCAGATATTGAGGAAATAGCAAGATTTTTTCCATGGTTTTCTGCTTCAAGATATATAAAGTACAGTCCTGAATATACTGTATACAAATTTAACTAATGCACCAGGATAATCTCATTCAAAGTGTTATCCTGGTTTACACTCAACCTAATGGCTTTCATCATTAGAGACAGCGGCCAGCTAGCAATGATAGAAAGGCATGCAGCTTTTTAGATCAGGTTTGGTGAAGTAATTGATGTCATTTTTTTCATGTATTGTGTTAGAGGGAAAAAATGTCAATACTAAAAGCGTAAAAGGAATGGGGTTTGATAGAGGCATGTGTTAAACATATTTACAATCATTTTACATTCATCCTAACAGACATATTGAACCCAGAATTTCTTTTAACCCAGATTCCTGCAACGTTCCTTAGTAAGACAAATAGTACAGTCTTGGCATAATCTTTGGCATTGTACCAATTGTGGAACATAACATTGGACATTTTTTGGATGTCTTGTTCTATTATTACTTTAAATCGTAAGGGCAAAAATATTTCAGTTTTGTTTTTACAAAATGACAAAAATATAGACAAAATAGAGTTGAGACTTCTGTTACCAGTAATAATATCTTTGGCAAACTTAAAAATAAAAGAAAGGGTCTCAAGCTATACAAGTCCTGTTACCCCCATGTATTTTTTTATACAGTGCACAGACCAGCAACTGAAACATGTGGAAGAATGATGATAATTGTATTTAGAAGTACTTAATTGTATTCAGTACAAGTATTTAACTGCTAGACATCCACAGGATCGGTGTGAGCGCCATCATTTTCATGGCAGATGATCCATCGCCATGTTCGGTGCGACATCTTCCGTAACATGGATGGAGTGACGAGGTGAAATGCATCTCTGACAGCTTGTTTCAGCTCAACTCACCTACAGCAGAAAATACAAATTAATTATAGGAAAAAACATGGAGGTAAGAAGACTTTGTGGACACCCTGTACATAGGTATTTGTTGTTTTATTTACTTTTTGATATAGTGTTGTAATGATGGTTCAAAGATGAACATCTTACCATTGATCTGAAGAGCAACCTCTGTAGTCGAGAAGCTAGTACACGCCTTAAGCTTATATCAATATTATCAACACATCAGCCGCGAGGAAGAGACCCATTACACTGTGTTAGTGTGATTTCAGCAGCAGCTTTTATGCTTTAGATTTACAAAAAATGGCTGAATGTAGACAACAGTATGTAAAGAGGGTGAATGAATCACAGAATTAATTAAATGACTTTGTATTAAGTATAGTTTATTTGTCTACTATACCAAACACGTTCTTACGTGTCTGTTTAATTCTGTATCGACCTGTAATTAACTAAACTAATTCAAATGTGCTCATTTGAACTGAGTAGCTGCTAATTAAGAATAAAAGTGACTGCAGCTTCTCATTGTTCAGTGTAACTTTAAAATCTGATGCACAGTTGTGTACACTATCTTGCACACTGACTCACAAGACAAAAAAGTACTGGTTTAGCTTTTATAGATCAATGGTCTATAATCTAAATTCAGTCTTAATAAACTGTTGTTGCTGATGCTTATAGGACTCCTCATTTTGGGCGCTGTTACATCAAAATATATTTAGCGTGACATAAAATGCATAGCGTCAATGTAATTATATCATGCAAATGTTTTTTGAATAGGGCCCTGTAACAGGCTTCTTGGGTGCTTGTGTATGTTTACAGGGGAGAGCCAGACTTTCTGCCTCAACACACTGCCAACTGGGCTTTGTTCACAAGGATTGGACTTTGGTCTAAATTCACTGGAAAAGCAACAGGGATTAGTTTAGGAATTTTAAATCCCATATAAATGTATAGAACAGGTGACAGTGTCAGCAGGACCTCCTCTCTAGTAGGAGCAGCACATCACCATTGCCAGGCAACTTTTTATAGATCATAGCTGTTTTTGCACAGTGTTTTTGTTTTGCATTTTGTTTATTTTTTGTACACCTCTTGTATGGACGCCTGTAATATACCATTCATGGGGTTTCCATGCAATTTACACATGAAATAGCGATGCGTGTGCACGTTTGGGAGAATTACTTGTGTAAATCAGGTTTGTGGCGGAAAAAAAAACGGCCAAAGAGAGGGTTAGGGTAAATCTCATTTACTTGTGTAAATGATGAAAACACACGGAAAAATCCACACCCAGTTTCGCATGGAAACCCGCATTTCACGTTTAAATGTTAATGAGCGTGTTTATCCTTAAGTGACATCACTATAAATATTGCAAAGGAGCAGGTCAGTTGTTACTGTGGATTCCACAGTATAGCAGTGGTGTAGTTCACCTTAATGATAATGGGGGCGGCTTTTTTATCATTGTTTTTTGCTATGTCTGGCCTGTCATGTTGTGTATCTCTTGTGGGTTTAAAGCCACTTACCATGAACTGCGTTATGCCCTTGTTATGTTGCTGTAAAAACTATGCCAAAGTTAAACACGAAGAGCAAGTGAGCTGCTTACTAAATGTCTGTAACTGAATTCCCTTGCTTTTGATCCTAGCTATGTCCAAAGACAACACGTGTCCACCCTCCACTCAAAATCACTGGAGCGAGGAGGAAACCCGGGCATTAATAAGTACAGTTAGTGACTTGGATGTGCTGAGCCAGCTCGATCACCCGAAACAGCGCAACAAGCATGTGCACCAACAAGTGGTTGATGCCCTCTCAGAAAGAGGAAGCTAGGGACAAATTGAAAAAATTGAAACAGTCCTACCTGTTACATCTGACATAGCTATGTACGCGTTGCAGTGCCTCTGAACAAGGGAGTTGACAAACAGTGATGAACTGTGGTTTTATGCACCCCAAACACATTGCCAACTACCCTGTCCTCAGCTGAGTAACCTAACCCTGTACTCAGCTGAGGATGCCACCTATACAGAGCAAACCACTATTTTTTTTCCACTGGCACAGGAGGCAGTATGTAATTACTTTTTGGTTGCATATCTTCCTTTACCAGATCCACTATAATGCTGAATGTTGCCCTGGTGACTCGACATGACGCTGGCCATTGGCATTAGATAACAAGGCATAAGGATTTGCTGGTAGAGGATGTTTGGAGGTTCAAGCTCCCGAAACAAAGGGAAAACATCCACTGTTCCCAATCCAGACAGCCTTGGAAGCATACGTGGAAGATGTCTGGCACAGAGCTTTAGAATCCTACGTCTTCGCCGGTTTTCAGCCATGGTGATCTGCAATATCTGTGTTGGTCAGTTTAATTTTATACCTCTTAGTTAATTTTTAATAAATGAGTCGTAAGATAAATGAGTTGAAACGGATTCAATACTAACGACATGCCACCCCGCCAGTAACATTTAAAAAACAATCTGGGCAAGAGCAGTAAAGCACATTATTAACCAACCAGGTACGAGGCATTTTGCTTTATTACAGCAGCTTAGATTCACTCGTGTACCAGTTATCTGTGCATGGAAACCACATTTTCACAAAATTTCACTAGTAATCTTCAAAAACAGCATGAGTACTTTACGCATAGCTAATTTACATATCAACCCCCACCTTTCCCCTTCATTTGCATGATGTCGGGTGAAAAGCCTGGTTCACTCAATAATAAACTGAGCATTTTACACAAGACATTGTTCTCGAGCAAATGTCTTGAGCTAAAAAAAACAAGCATTGAAACTCCACCATTGTTAACCATGCAGTTAATTGTTGTAACCAAAATAATACATCCTGCGTGCATGAGCAGCGTTTCCACATAAACCTCAGTTTCGCTCCATTTGTCAGCTGACCACCCACACCAATCACAGGCCTGTTAGGGTTAGTCCAAACAAGTCTAGCCCTTTTGACACCTATCCCCACCTCTGTGTTTGGAGCTACAATATTTATTAAGTAGATATTTGTATAATTGAAATCTGTGAACTGTATCTTTCTAAACTTGGATCGCTAATGCTAGTGGTGATAACATGTGCACCATGCTGAAAGATCCTAGCAGGTATATCTGTTACTTTGATCTTAATGGGGGTTTTGCATGCCAAAGAAAGAAAATAGATTCAATCAGTTAAGAAAATATTATTTTTTAGTCAAAATAATGTAACCAATACCTACAAACTGAAGTTCTTAAGTTTTGAATTTATTAGCAATATGATAACTTTCAAGTGCCTTTCCATGGTTTCAATTTCAAATGTATATTTCTTTAAAGAGATTATTTGTTGACAGAACCGTAAGCCACTAATTAACTCTTGGTCGCATGCCATGTTGAAGTGGTTAAGAAGAAAAACTTGCTTACCTATGGAAACTACTCAAGCCTTTACTTTTTGTAAGCGGTCCCTCTGCAATTTTTACTGCAGATTTATTCAAGTAACACTTATTGATTTTCACAAGATATAATTTACTGTCCCATCAAATCTGTACTTGTTAGATCAGATACAAGAATATCTAACTAAATCTTTTTGTTTTGGGTATTTTGAGCAAGTTCACTTAATGGTAGCTATGGACACTATTCCAGGTCATACAAAAAAATTAAAAATACAAGGTTAAAATGTAAACATAAACTACTTGCTCATTGCAGTTTTAAAAATAAATTGGGCCAATAATTTTATTGATAGAGTTAAAAAAATTGATATGTAAAGTAAAAGTTTGGGTTATTGAGGGAGATTACCCGCATTTGTTTTGCCAGCCATAAGTTATTGTAATGATCGGGGTTGCTATATCTGAACTTAATTAATTTTCACAGCTACCCGATAGGTCTCACACGATTCTCAATCAATCAGCACCAGTCTTTCTCCATCACTTTCTCACCTTCCCACCCCCAAGCATCCACAGACACCTACGATAACACACAACCCCCTCTCCGGCTCTCCCACCCCATTAACTCCCCCGAATCTCCCGATAGCTAACTACCACCCCCCACCCTCCAGATGGTGTAGCCCGTGCACCTTACAAGAACAGTAAACAATAACAGTAATGCAACAGCAATAACAAAGTCCCTCTGGAGCACGAGCGAGCCCTGTTGAGACCTCCAGACCGGGTCGTTACATTATTTATTGTAACTATTTTCATCTTTGATTTTTAAATTCCCCAGAGAGCAAGTGTTAAGGGAAACTGTTTAAGTAACTAACAGAGTGACTGAAGCAATGTTTCTGTATACTCAATGAACATGCCATTTTTAAATCTGTAGTTGGCACATCATAGGTTGTAAAATATTATTTAAAGCTCCTGCTTAACACTTTAACAGCTGCAAGCAAAAGCAGTTGCTGGAATTCTAAAGTCCAAACATCAGGATGATTTGTACAGTAGGTTTTCAACAGCTGTCATTGTGAAAGTCCCTAACAAACGACAAACATTTAAAGATAGAACATTTGAAAAGAAACAATCACCACATTTCCCAAATCCTTTCATATTTAAAAAAAAAAATCAATAAGAACACAATAATAACTAAGATCATAATTATTCAGTGGCAGTCAGGTTTGTCTTAAAATCTACACCCTGACAGAGATATTTCAGACATGAACGGATGCCCAGGTTTTTCTCCCGATTGCTTTATTTAAGGTTATTAATTTCCCTTTAGGGCTTATATCTTTTTTTAATCTTACAGTACTGTATATATATATATATATATATATATATATATATATATATATATATATATATATATATATATATATATATATATAGATATTAACTCAGGCCTCCGAATGAAGCCAGGAGCTGAACATTCCAGAACGAAAACCTACTTTGAAAGACACTTAGCTGAAAGAAATGTTTCTTAGACACAGCAAAGCATACACCTGGTTTGAAATATATTTTCTATTTAAGACTGAATGATCCTTGGGCATATTTCGAAAGAGAATGTTCTACTTGAATTACAGCCAGACGATCTGTCTTGGAGTTGTAATAAAATTCCTTTCTTAAAGATACAGAGCAGCTTGTCGAAAATGCAATATAATGTTCCTCAAAATTCAAACGAAATTCTAGAAAGAACATTTGGAAATGTTCATTCCAGATTCATAGTTACTTTTAATAGTTGAAATACTTAATGTTACATGAAGTCACCAAAGACATTAAAGAGTAAGTATGGGATTCCGAACAATACAGCATGACACGCCCCCACGTGTTGCTACAGCTGTTTAAATAATGTACCTGTAATTGTAACAGACTTTAAAGTTATAAGTGTAAAAAGTTGTCAGAATGGTAACAATGAAAAGACAATGAAATTACAGGTGGGGACGTGTAACGCTATATTTTTTGGAAACCCACTATTTACTCTTTAATACTAGAAGGGCATATGAAACCCAAACCGAAGAAAAAAGAGGAAAAAATATATATTTTATTGTTTGTATCTGCAATGTCTTGGACAGTGCGGATAACCTTCACCATGCACCATGTGATGTACATCCGTCCTTGGCGTGCACCACACAGCAGCATTTTTGTGTTGTAAGGGAAAGACATTGCAACTAACCTGGCTAAGAATGATTATATTTTTTCAGCATTTTATTGGAACTGACAAACTGTTCCAAACATTTGAATACATCTCCTTTGGCAGTGCTTCGATAAGAATACATCTCCTTTGGCAGTGCTTTGATAACCCTGATCATTATTTTGACCAACAAAAACTGTAAATGCTTCTCTACAGCATGTTTTTTTTTGTATTTATAATTTCCAGTTCCCAGTTTTAGTGTCACTGTGGCTCAGGAAGATGGAAGATGAACAGGCATCCTTTGTTCCTGCTGTCTTGACAATGGCCTATTTTTACCTAGAGAACATAGAAAGCCAGTAAACCTAACTCTTGAAGGAGAGAGTTGAGAAGGAGAGAGTTGACCAGTTGGTATGCAGTGAGGCAAACCATCCCCAGTAGAGAGGTCACTGTTGCAGAAACACATTGTTTTTATTTAAATTAGGAACAAATACGCCACCCAGTTGTTTTGCATTGGCAGTAAATGAATAACATTTCTGGGGCATCCAAAAATGCGTTATAAGGGAGGATAATCTATTTAGTGTCTATCTAGTAAAATTGCTTCAGGTGATGAAGTTTCAGACAGGTTACTAGTGATCATACAAACCACTTCTGAACAGCTTTTAAGTGATATGGACATTGACATAAGAGTGGAAACCAAGAGGCAAAAATTAAGTTAATGGATGCAAGAGTCCCTATACAGTAAATCATGAAGGCAGCCAACTGGCTCAGTAAACGAATTCAGTGCAAAGACACGATAGAAAGCTAACATCAAGCAACTGCAACTAAGCCAATCTGGATGTTGACCAGAACAAACAAACTTCAAAGTAAATTTTTGTATTAGATGGAAAATCCCACCTTTGATTGTTGCAATTCTTTGATGTAGCGAGAGCCTATTTGCATTGCATGTCTACCACTCCTATACAGCTATGGCCATAATTCATGTAATTAAAGAAACTACAAAATGACATCGCAAAAGTCTGCCGAAAGCCATAATAGTTGTACAGTATTTCATGTTAGATTTTGACATGTCACATTTTCAAATTGTTGTCAGTTTTTCATTAAGTATATAGAAAAGTTTATAAAGCAAAATGAGTTAATTCTATGGGTGAAGCAAAACTTTTGACTATAGCTGTATATGATTGGGTCTGCCTGGGTATAACCTCAAGGGCCACTGTTTAACAGAACAAGGTTATGGTTTAATCATGGCCACAAAGTAGAATGGGGTCAAGAAGTAGTCATCAATCCATTCCTCGCTGTTATCACATTATGCAACAGTAAGGCTCTATCAGGCATCTCATTTTCATGCAGTTGTGTGGCTTTTCAAAAGTTTGTTATTGATGGTCTGCTCTGCACATTGTTGACTTTATTGGTCTAGGTGGCCTCAAGAACTCTCCAGATTACACATTTTAGTGAACACAAAAGGAGCACACAATTAGCAAGCAGGCCAAACATGTTTTTACACAATGATGCAGGACACTGACACTTTATTAAGAACTGCTCTATTAAGAAATAAAGTAGGCACATTTTGAGGCAGTGTTGTGTAAAGGAGATGAACATTTGCTCCCCAGACCACTGTGTCACGCATCTTTTAAAGGTGATGGAACATCAGGCAACTTTTTTTTTATCAACATATTAAATTCAACATTTCCAAGCAATTTCTCAAATCAAAATTGATGTGAGGTTGTTGCTTGAACTGTTCATGTGGGGGAAACTGCTGAAAACTAATCAGTAGACTGTAGTGAGCAAGCTGTGTCAACTTGAACAGTAAAGTTACAAAGGTTTCTTAGTGTGTGACCACATTATTAGGAATTATAAGTGCCTACATCTGGTAAATGAAGTCATCATAATCAGAAAAATATGATTTATTTGTTAGCCATCTCCAACATGCAACTTTCCTTTCCACTAGCTTGCTGTTTCTACGTGCCAGTGGGTCTCTATGAGTTCATTAGGCCATATCCCAAGAAAACTGAGTTTCAGCATTACTCCAGGTCTCACCCTTGGTTTGGGTTAGTGTTTAAAATTTGGGGCAACCTTAAAGTTCAAACTCTACAAGCTTGGTTGTTAAAATTATCCTTTAAAAGTATAGTGTAAAAGCAGCATCAGATAAGCTCTTAATTGTTCCATTGTAAAACATTAATTCTAGGGTTTTGTGCTTCTTAAAATAGAGCACTTCAGAGAGAGACAGTGAGAGACATTGAATATCCTCACATCTCATCATTGCTGCTGCTAGTTGGAACTTGAAACAATAGCAAGCGTCATCCTTACAGCAAGCTCATGAGAATCCTACATTCTTTGATTTTAGGCTTGTCAAGCGACTGCAAAGCCATCACAGATTAAAGCAGCTGTATAAGACAGATAAGTTTGCCACAAGTTTGCACATGTTTATACATTCTGAGAAGAAACGTAATTTACTTGTGAACAATTGCCTTTGAGAATAATTTGTTAATCCACAAAGAAAAAAAACTACCTTGAGCCTTACCCTCTAAGATTCAGCTTCCTTAACTACATACATGTACTGATCCACAACAGTGATGGTCTGTCTAAGCAGCACCTTATTAAGGGGTACTTTAAGTGTACATTTAGTAAATAGGAATCAATGCAGGATGAGTGCTGAATAGAAAATGAAGCATTTCACTTGCATGCTAATAAGTGGTTCATAGAGGCTTGGTGCAGCAGAAGGTTAAATCATGTTTTTTTTTTCATGGCTTTCACAACAGAAACCAGCTCAGATCACACATAATGGTGGTCTCAACTTGTGGACATCACAAAACTGTCAGTCAAGGCTTAATAAATGTACCTTACCATGTTAGTAGTTGTGCTTGGAATTATACTTTTTTTTTGGTTGTGATCAGTTATTTTGTTGCCAACAATATCTAAAGACACAAGAAAGGGTTGAACCAAGACCAGTCTGCAGTGTCTAGATATAAATCCATAATACATATACAGAAAGAATGTAAGCTTGGTGAAATAGACAGCAATTAGGACGTTAGAGGTCAAAGGTTAAAAACAATGGTAAAACTCTTATCCTGGACATGAGTTTTATATTCATTAAATATTTTTCACGAGCTGTTTTCACAATGGGTGTGATTGTTCTGTTCTGTTGGGCATCCTTCCTACTGGATTCCTGCTGGGGAGTGTTTCTGTGTAACCATCGTTACAGAACTTTGCTTTGCCTGACCTCTTTTGTTAGACGTTGCCAGCATGACCTGTAGGCTCTCTAATGGACCAGCTGGAAGGCCAGATTAATAAAGCTATCAAATGCCTTACGACTTTACAATTGAGAAGGGGACTCCACACTAGTAACCCTACTTCTGGTAAAGGAACATTAACATTTGCCTCTAGTGCTAGCTCAAGTTGGAATGCACAGCCTGATCACATTAACTAATATATCAGCCTTCAGAAAATGCAGACAGTCTTTAAATAAGCACATCACAATGGATAAAGCGTCCCATGACTGTCGAAGAGTGCAAAAGCAAGACAATTTTATTTGTATATGAATGAACCCATATACAGGTATTCTGCAACATACCATGATAAAATAGGAAAGAATAGTGAAGTACAGATAAGCGTGGTTATCCATGGTAAAGCATAGTCAATATGGAAAAGCATTGTAAACTGCAAAAAATGATTGTGGAACTTTGCTATTTTACTATACAATAGCATGGTAACTTGTAACAGTTGTCACCAGTTTGCACGATTATACTGTACTTAATTAAAATGATCACATAATTACTTGATCCATTAACTAAATCAGTGGAATGCAATTCTCTTAACTGGACTTGTCCTTACAGAAAAGTTCAAAAATACAAGTAGGATATCATAATGCCAGTATATTATTCTAAAAACCCAAACATAAGCATTAGAAGACAATAAAATTGCCCGGAATGGCAACACAATGGATTGGCAACAAATATTGCCCATTGACATCATATACTGGTACAGTACACAGGTCAGAGAGCTATTCTAACAGAATATTGATGTCAAAATAAATGTATACTCTTATAGTCTTCAACCACATGCTGAAATACTGAAAAACCAGGAATCCGCAACAAATGAGGACCTAGCTTCAACAAAGTCGGTTGTTATTATTATTATTATTATTATTATTTATTTCTTAGCAGACGCCCTTACCCAGAGCGACTCACAGTTGTATACAAAAATAATACATATCAATAATTACAGTACATTTAAGAGCAAGATACAAAATACAATGACTTCAGTCCTTATAAGAGGAAATCGGTTGTGCTCTTTAAAATGAGGCAGAATCCCAGAGTGGGGTCAAGGGTCATAGTTGTGTCAGATTGAAGGAGGTGATCTTAGATTTATTTACAGTGGACCAGTATTTCCTTCCACTCGTATTCATGTTTCGTATTTCACCATCAGTAACACCTACTTGGAGAGGGTCTCACCAGCAGCTGTTTTCTGTCAGGGTCTGCTCCTGGTGCAACAAATTCTTCTTCTAGGATACAACCACCTCAACACAGACAAAGACAACCCCAAAGAAAGCACATTTAAAATCCACCTGCTGGAAGCTGAACTTATTATAATTTTTTTTTGTATAAATGTAGTGGTCGCCAATTAGTTTTTTTGTTGTTTTCTCCCCAATTTAATAGTGTAAAAGCCCCCGGGCAGTGCTCGGCCAATTGTGCGCCGCCCCCTGGGAGCTCTCATCTACAGTTGGCAATAGAATAACCTGGATTCGAACCGGTGACCTCCAGGATATAGGGTGCATCCTGCACTCCATGTGCCTTTACCAGATGCACCACTCGGTAGCCCTGATATGATTTTTAACTATTAGACTAACAAATGTTGTTTTTTTTGGTTTGTTTGTTTCTGCTATGACAGAAGGAATTTGAATTAATGTAAAATAAATGTACAGTATATGGACAATGTTTAAAACTAATGAATGAGGGCTGTTATCAAATCCATATCTGGACTGGATTCTGTTACACTTGCACTTTTTAGGTTATTTCATCTCAGCAGTGTCTTCTGGGTCAAAGCATGTTACTGGCTGAAAACATATCAGTCAAAAGGGGAAGCATCTAGAAGCCAGTGAAAGGGTGGGGATCATTTCACCCTCCAGGTGAAATGACCCTGTAAGTGCAAGACAGTTTAAAAGCATAGCTTGCAAACAGAGATTTCTTTAACCTCGCATACACCAGAGATATCAGATTTAAAAAAAAAAAAATACAAGTTTGCAATAACAGACAGTTATTTAATTATTTAAAAACACATTTAATTCTAGCATGGGCCACACATTGGTTTGTCAGATCAGTAGTGGGATTGGCATATGTGCAAATCATAAAAATGCTTTCTTAAAGTAGCTCTTTTCAAAATGGCTGCTTTAGTGCACTGATAGTGTATGGATTATTGCCCACACTGTCAAACAGATAACACAGCAATAATGATCCATAACGTGGTATGGAAAAGAAAAGCCAGAGCACTTGTTATGTTTTTAAATCTTTTTTAAATTGCTCTTCCTGCAGTGATTTAGAAGAGTGATCTCAAACCCCAGTGCAATACAGCGGCCATTTTGAAAAGAGCTTTGAAACAGACTTTGAAGTTATAAGTGTAAAAAGTTGTGAGGATGTTAACAATGAAAATAAACATTACAGGTACATTATTTAAACATTTGTAGCAACACATGGGGATGTAGAATGTCATATTTTCCGGACTCCCGCTACTTACTCTTTAAAGTCTTAGTTTTCACCACCTTCATCCACCTCCATCAAAAATAACCAGGATTGTCCAATCCTAAAGCTCAGTGATATATGGATTAATATCATTTAAAAGCCATTGTGTACTATGTTAAATAGCACAGCATTTAGGGAGTATTTAATTTGTGATGTCTTTAGAAAAGGTGTTCTGGCAGGCAGGTTTTATCCTTGCCAGCATGCAGCAGGGTGCACTCAATCAAGCATGTTTTTGTGTTTGGTTTATTGAGGAGAAGTCTGGAGCCCCTGGGCAGTGACCCACCTCCTCCTACTCCCTTGTGTCATTTATTGTAATGATAGCCCACCTCAGGAATTTCAGAGAGAGAGAGAGAGAGAGAGAGAGAGAGAGAGAGAGAGAGAGAGAGAGAGAGAGAGAGAGAGAGAGAGAGAGAGAGAGAGCGCTACATCTGGGATTCCACTTGTAGTCCTCAGAGAGGGGAAGTAACTTAACAAAGACAACTCTGAGAGTGCAGGAGACTGGCTGGTCTGCTGGATACTCCCGGGCAGAGTTAACTTGTTTAGTCATTCCTGCAGAGCTCATGGAGTGATAGAAAAAGACCAATAGCAGCAAGAAAAAACAGGTGGAACAGGGGGAATAGAAGTGCTTTATCTACTCAAGTTCCAGCTGCATACGCTTAGGTTCCTCACAGGAATTTGTGGTGTAGAAGAACACGCAAGATGGTGCAGATCACCTGGATGAGTTTGCTTTCCTTTTTGCTGTGTGCCTTCAGTGGGAAAGCTGAAATGTACAGGTAAGTAACATAGAATGAATAAGGAACATGCATAATTGCCACATTTTAGCAAGGAATGCATTATATTGTAGAACCTACAGACTAATGAGTGAATTATTTATGTGTATAGATTTTTATAATTATTACAATTTTATTCACTTTCTTATTTTTTTTTTTTGAAATACACATTTTCAAAAGAGAGTCCACGAGCACAAACATACCTAAATTCCAGACATCATTCGGTGGGGCCATCGGTTACAAGGAGTAATGGGATATTTAGCTTGCCTATCTGATTTAGAGAGAGCTTGTTTGAGTTTGCTATTTGCAAAATATTTTTAATTTTAATTTAACTTCTGTCTGTTGCAATGGAGAGAACTCCACTTTACTTTTCCAAACTGAGAAATCGACAGAATGGCACTTAACAGACCATTCATTGTATTAGATGATTGTTTGGTTCTAGTTTTGTAAAATGAACAGAACGTCAATTAAAAACTGGAGTAAACACTTTGAAAATGTGCCCGTAGTGTCGTGTCTGCTAAAAATGGAGTAGCAACTGTTTATAATGGGGAGGGCACCTGTCACCCTTAAGACTCCCTTCCTGGTGTCCATTCTGGTTTATCTGGATTAGCCTGGTTCGTGTTCAATTTCATTGGGCAGCAAAGAGTCTCCAAGTTATTTTAGGAAGCAGTCAGTGTGTTGTTAAAATGAAAAACATCTGTAGACCTGAAAGAGCTTCACATACTAGAGTAGAGGTTAAGCTGGTTCTATGTATGTCTTGGACAAGAGCCTTCAAAGATTTCCACTCAGGAAGTACACTAAACTTTGGGGATTATTGGAAAATGGGATAGGACCTTAACATTTTTAGCACCATTCCTCTAGAAATGATCACCTCTTCATGTACCATAGTTAAGAGTAATTTCATAATTCCAGAAAACATTTTTAATGTCTGCACCAACTTATACATTTCTTAATGTTGGAATTAACAGCATTATTATTGCCCTAGTCATTGATATCACCAAAAGGTAATATTGTTAACATTAATGATCAGGATAAATAATAAATGGTATTAATTCCAACATTAAAAACTGTTTAAGTACTTTTAGACAAATTATGTTTTTATGTTTCATTTACCAATAAAATAAAGATGCAATTTCTGATTAGATTTCTTGTGTCTTTAATTATTATTTTGAATCACTCTGAGGTAAAACATATCCTAATTAATATTTTAGTTCAAAATCAGGTCCTTTATGATGCATCAATGATTTTCTATGACTGAATAGTTATTTATTCTATTCATATGAAAATTCATATGAAAATGCATGCCAAATGAGATTTAATTACTGAACAAGTGTTGTAAAAAAGAGGATACAAAATGTAATAACTAAGGAAGTACAGGAACAACAAGTATTTAGGCCTCCTAATAAAGTATAGGTTACTAAATCTGCTCACTGATGGAGTTGAGTGCACCACCATATAATTCTTAAACCACATCCTTACACATCACCCCTGCACTAATGATTACCTTCTCTTTGATGAACACCTTCTCAGTTCCCAAGAGGAGTTCAAATATTTTATCCAGAATAATTGCTCCAATGTCTTTAATTTGTTCCATTTGGTGTTAGGGCAGTGGCTACACACACTTCAAAGCAATGTTTCTTAGAAGAGAGGGATTGACTTGGAAATTAACCAACAGCTGAAATGCTTTAATAATTACTTTGTATAAAATGTTAAAAGGTCCTCATTTGAAAAAGTTATAGACAGTTTAATTTGGCATACCAGGCCCCACAATGGTCTCTGAACCTGTGGAGCAGGATCCAATCCTCAGGTCACTCCCTCTATACCATGGATGACCAACAGTGGGGCTTCCACTCCTGGTCTTTGTTCCAGCCCTGTTCTAAATTGTTTAATTGAACCAATTAAGCCTCCATCCAGACACTGAAAAAGTTAATTATCAAATTGTACCTGTTAAACCGTTGTGAGGCATCCCAGCAGTGGCAATGCTGACAATGGCACCGCTGGTAGCGACAATGCTGGCAGCAGCAGAGCAGAAATGCTGGTGGTGGCAACGCTGGCAGCGGCACGGGGCACACTGGCAATGGCAACGCTGGCAATGGCAAAGCTGGCAGTGGCAATGTTGACAGCGGAAATGCTGGCAGTGGAGCGAGGCCCTCAGGCAGTGGCGGCAGCGCTGGGCACTCTGGCAGTGGCAACGCTGGCAGTGGCAATGCTGACAGCAGCGCGGGGGAATCTGGCAGTGGCGCCGGCACTGGGCACTCTGGCAGTGGCAATGCTGGCAGTGGCAATGCTGACAGCAGCGCGGGGCACTCTGGCAGTGGCGGCAGCGCTGGGCACCCCTTCTTGGAGGGGGTGGTTCCGCACAAAGTGCCCCCACTCCCCGCTCAGGTAGCTATCCCAGCTGCTCTGCCTTTTTGGCGCTGGAGATGGGCACTGGCTCCTTTGCTCTCTTCCGGGGACAGATGCTCTTCCTCTTCCTCTTTGGGGCAGGTGACTGGGGTTAGATTTTTCCCCGGAGGAGCCATTCCTCCGCTGTGCTCACCTCACCCCGATAGTAGGCCTCCATCCACAGGGGGTCTTTCATACGGGCACACATCCCGGAGGTAACCCAAACTCCCCACAAGCTCTGCACCACGGTGCCCCTTCTTCCTTCAAACGCCACTGCCTCTCATCCATGCTTTCTTTGCGGTCCATTTTCTATTTGTTTTTTCTCCAAATAAACCTAAAGTTCTGTATCTGAGTCTCAAGGCCACTATCCTGCTCTGACACCATATGTGATCGGGTAGCATCAGCAATGAGACTCAGAAACCAGAATGCTGCAGTTTAAGCTTCATCATACACAATACAAAAACAACAAACAAACAACCACAGCACCGCACCGTACCTTCAGTATGTGCAGTATGATTCAATTTAAACACTTCTTTATTGACTCTTTTAGGGGCTACAGACAAATAGCCTCAGGTAACCAACCTGGCATGTGTCGCTATGGAGTCAGGTGGGAGTGCTGCTATGGCTGGAAGAAGAACAGCAAAGGCCACTGTGAAGGTATAATTGCAATAAAATACACTTTCAATTTGATTGACTGTAAATCTTACCCATATTGCACGTCCATTATCTACATCAGTCTCAAATGTGCAGTATAGCAAACATGTATTTCCATTTTAAAGCTGACATCTTGTAATACTCTAAGCACTCTGTTTGCTTGCCTTGCCTTCCAGTATGTTTTTTCCTTACATCCTTGGTAATTTCTCCCCTCCAGTATCTTCTGGGTTAAAGCCCCACTGGATGTATTGTCTAGAGCTAGACTCTCATATTCATATTGCACACTCAAAGGCAAAGGCAGCTCTGGGGGTGGGGGTGCAATAAGTTTCTGGCTGTATGCCTCTGGTGATGAGGGTGTTATAAATGTAGCAGCATGGCTCTGGGTGTGCAATATACATGTATATTTATACTCAGATATAAGGTTACAGCAAAAAAAAAAAAATGTAATGGCAGCACTTACTCTTACTCTTTGTAAATGAAACCTATAGCTGGAATATGTTAGCATGAGGGTATGGTCCAGGCATGTATCTGTTGGCATTAGCTGTCCTTCAGCATTTACATACAGCTGTCAATAAGAGACATTTCCCATGTTGACAGTTATTTGTCTGCACTGCATTCTGTTTTATCAGCTTTCTGCGAACATGGCTGCAAGCATGGGGAATGCGTCGGCCCCAACAAATGCAAGTGCCTCCCTGGATTTACTGGCAAAACATGCAATCAAGGTAAATATACTTCTGCCTGTTGATTACCTGAACCTGGTATATTAAAATGCACACACTGGAATTAAACCTCAGTTGTTAAGCAGCAGGAGGGCCATTTGTTTGCCCACACAAACTCCTTCCCACACTCCCATATTTCTTCATTATAATGTACCATTAGTTGTCTTCTAAATATCATGTAGGTTTTAAAATGTACACAAAAATTAATGATTTTTGCAGTATAACGAGTACAAGATCACTCAGTGAGCACAGCAACAAACTAAAAAAGACATTTAGTATTATTTACCTTTGATTTGCCTTTTTTGTGAAACGCATACTCAGATAGTAAAACAGCAAACCTGTTTATTCCAACAGATCTCAATGAATGTGGGCTGAAGCCTCGTCCCTGTGAACACAGATGCATGAACACCCATGGCAGCTACAAGTGTTACTGCCTCAATGGCTATATGCTGATGGGCGATGGTTCATGTGCCAGTAAGTTTGTCTGTAATATTTTGTATTTTAGTGGTGCAGTATAACCAAGGGTTTGACCTGAAAGTTGCTGTCGCTAACAAAATAACTTCTTAAGTCATATTTGTTGTGCATTTCATTGGCACCTCCTAATGTCAGACGGTTCAGCGAGGGGCTACACCTGTATCATTCTGAAAAGCTTTTTGACAGAAAGATATTTTTTATTTGGGGTGAAGGTGGGGGCCCCCACTTTAGATTCGGATGGGATTAAACTGCCTTTCATTTATATATATATATATATATATATATATATATATATATATATATATATATATATATATATATATATATATATATATATATATATATAACAAAAACAATGTTATTTTGATTCTTGTACCCTGGCATGCATAGATGTTATCCTTCGGGCACCCTCTGCTGCAGCAAACCACAACTCAACTACTGCTGATTATTTTAACAATGTCGCACCACTCGCACACTGTATAATGCTAGAGATCTCGCTAAGAAGACACAACAAATATTTAAATATTTAAATTAGTATATTGTGGCTGTCTTCATTAACATATCTTATCTTAGTACATATGACAAAATGTTAACTTTTAACTGTTGGCAAAAAAGTATGTCAAATATAGATGTTGGCCTACAGCGTAAGGGTATTTTTTTCATATTTAATATTTTATCTTTTCCATGTACACACAAATGCTTCACATGTACTTTCATAGGCCTGTATGTTGCAGTAATTTTTATAAAAATTGTAGCATCACAACTCTATTGGAGGGCTTCTTCTGATGGGTTATAAACGTTCCCAATACGGTGATTGGGTTTATTGTGAACACTAACAGCCATAATCCAAAACCTTGACATTTCTATCTATTATGGAAATCAGAAAGAGCTAAATATATTTTAATTTTGCTACACCTCGTAAACAAACACAAAAAGCAATTCAAATGAAAAGAGAAAAATAATTCAGTTTTGTAAAGTGGGAGCCTTTGTGAATGGAGATACCACTACAGAGACCAAACAAATGAGTCTGTGATGATTGCTGTGCCATGCAGATTCCAGGACATGCTCCATGACTCACTGTCAGTATGGCTGTGAGGAAGTGAAAGGAGAAGTGCGTTGTCTGTGTCCTTCCACAGGCCTGCAGCTGGGGCCAGACGGGAGAACCTGCACTGGTGCGTAACATTTACTCTTATCACTTTCTTCCACTGCTACTCTGTAACTGTTTTACCACTTAGGAATACGTTTTAAAAGAATTGAGGAAAAGTTGTAATGTTTTACAGCGGTTCAGCTTCCAGTTTCAACTGCTATTGCATTCTACCACATTATAAAATGTTTGGTTGCTAGAACCATGTAGCTATCCCATCCAAATGGCTTCTCTGATATTACATTATAAGAGACAGGGACATTGTATATTATAGCAATTAATGACAATACATTTCATCAGTGCTTTTCAGTCATGACAATCACCTCAAGCATTTTACATTTGCTAGACATTAAAGCTGAGCCCTTTATAAACCATAATGGATGGTAGGAAATGAGGTTGCATTTTTTTTTTAAAGTAGGCAATATAAATAGAATAACATTCTGTAGACAATTCTATGTAGGACAATGAGCTTTGTTGTCAGCATTTTGATTTATAGAAAGAATAATGCCTCAAAGAGGTGTTTTGCATTGACTCTCTTCCTTCTAGTCCTGGGAGTCTTGGGGCCCAATATGGAATTTATAATAGAGGTTTTAAGGCAAAGGTAGCATGTGAGAACTTTTAGATTTATGAAGGCAAGGCTGTTGCAGAAAACCAATACATATATTCTTAATCTTCTACAGGACAAAGATTTCAAATCTTATTGAATTTTATTATAAAGATTTATAGTAACAAGCTAATCCCTGGATAAGTATTAAGGTGCATCTAGTATAGGCCGGGAATACTGTATTTATAACCTCAGTATAATTTGCTCTTCTTTTTTATGTAACAGATGTTGACGAATGTTCAATAGGCAAGGCTCTTTGCCCTTTTAACAGAAGATGCGTGAACACATTTGGGAGCTACTACTGCAAGTGCCAGATTGGTTATGACCTTAAATATGTTCATGGCAAATATGATTGTGTAGGTAAGGTTTATATGCATGGATGTCTATGAAGATACTACTGAAACCAGTATTGCTTGCATGTTTTTTTCATTTCTATAAGTACACAGTACACATACACGTCCCATTCTTTTCCACTATAAATATATTGTAATATCTAAGTCATGGTTTTAGAGAGAGTGTAATGGGCAGCATTGTGAGAGGCACAGCCGTTGTGGACCCCAACTGGTGAGAAGAAGTTAAAAGCTCAATTACTGCCTGGTTCTTTTGTGCATTCAGTAAAATATTAGCTTGGAGAGTGCGTGATCACCGGTTGGCACTGATGATAAGTTCATACACTTTTTATGTTGTATTAGCAAAGGCTTTTTAGTTTACTGATCAAAAAATAGATACCTTACAAAAAAAATGAACAAATTACAAAACATAGTTTTGTTTTGTAGATACTGATGAATGTGCCACCAGCACCCACAAGTGCAGCGTCAATGCCGAGTGCCTGAATACCCAGGGATCATATAAGTGTAAATGCAAACACGGCTTCAGGGGTAGTGGATTTGATTGCTCTGGTAAGTGAACACACGGGTTACAGTTCTATATAATAAGAGAAATAATACATACTTCATGGAGAGTTTCATTTAAAAAAAAAAATCTTAATAAATGCCTATTTTGAAGCAAGTGAGGAAGATATATGTATTTGAACAGTATAAAACAACCATTATTTCTTCACTTATAGCAGCTCTACTATTTCCTGAACTTTCATAAATGGGTAACTGCCTATAAATTAAATACTATTACCACACAAAATAAAGTGTTAATGAAAAATTGAACCAATAAATATTGAAAAAAAAAACATACATAGAGATGTTCTTGTCCAATCTCCTTTTATGGCCTGTACATCATTTTAGTAAAGGAAGATAACTTTCTATTTTATAGTCAAACCTTTTTTCCAAAACTCATGGGATGGAGATAAGGGCAGTGGTGATGAGTTCCTCAATGGTGAGACTGTTTCAATTAAAGTCTTTATGCACACAATGCCTCCTCATACCTCCCCCTGTCTACCCCGCCTTGAGTGCAAGTGTGTAGTGTTCATGCTACCTCAACCCCCTCCCTGAGTCTACTGTGTGGCGATGCATCCTGTGTAGGATCTATTATGCTTTATTAGAAATAGCTCTTGTAGTACAGTAGCTAGCCGGCTTGTGGCTCCTGTCACCCCCAACTCTTTGGAATGTGTGATATATAGATTATTCTTTCTTGCTGTGTTTATCCCCAAATACCATAGATTCATGTGTGTGTGTGTGTGTGTGTGTGTGTGTGTGTGCTTCTTTTGTTAAAGGTTCAGCAATTAAGGCCATGTTTGCTAATGCCTTAGTCAAATCCGCTCCTTCAGTCAATAACTCAAACAAGGCAAGAACTGTAAACTTACATTGCAATACTGTATTATTAAATGTTTTTTTCAATAATTAAATGAATGTATTCTGAAATAAGGATAACTAAACTCAAATTTACCCCGATTTTTATTTTATTTTGTATATTTACTGTACATACCTTGAAAAATATTTTTAAACATCTGGTTTCTTAATTGGTCTTTGGGAACTTTTTTTTCCGTTTACTGTTTGACTACACATGTGAAAATAAACACATTGACAACATATTAATAATTGGTTTTGGAGTATTGGGGGCATAGTTTTGTTAACTCCAGTCTGTAATTTGATCCTATTTTTGAAAGGAGAAAACACCATTTTCATTTGACAAAACTTGGGGGTCATGTAGTTTCAATGAAAGATTGCATAACTTTAGAAGAGAAAAGCCAGATGTCATGCTGAGCTTTCAAGACCTCAGAAGCCTCCTCTGCAGGAATAAGTGGAATTGTAATAAACCGATGTTATTGTTTATCTGCTTATCAGAAGAATCAATTCAAATTGAATTAAATAGAAATAATGTACAAATGAATAGAAGCTTTAATGATGCATACCCGCTTTTCCTCCCTCAGCCTGTCTCCTGTGTCCCCCTGCATGCTTTAGATTGTACATTGAATTGCATTTGCATGTTTGAAACACTAACTAATTAACAATTCTGTTTTTTTGTTTGTTTGTTTTTGGGGTGGTTTGTGAAAATGAGATAAATACTACTCTTCTTGATTTTGTTCCTAATAGATTCATCTTGTGTCTTGTAAATAACAGTTCGGTCGCACCCTAATATCTGTACAGGCTTATGCTAATAGAGGGTATTCCATTATAGGTAACTTGCAATGGCAACAGAAAACAAGCGCTCAGACTTTGAGACATACAGTATTGTTAAAAAATAATGACTTGTAACTTGCTTGCCTTGGGAGAGCAGAATGGAATATCCATGTTTGAAGCTGGTAACACTTTTTGTAATTACACATGTTGTCATGTACTGTTACGATGCAGTTTTTATGCGGTATTGTAAATAGTGTAATTACTGTATCATCATTGGCACATAAAATAAAGTAATACAACATTGTATAATAAGGTTGACTTTGGAAAATATGGGGTTCTCACACATGAAGTAAAAAAGAAGCTGTTTGCACATTTTATGAAGGCAACTGCAGTTTTGCTGTTTAGTTTATTGCTGGATACCCAGCCTTAATTTTTGCTTCCAATTGCTTCCAAACTAAATGGTTCGCTACCACTCTTGCCGTGTCATGGTGTAAAGGGCAACTTTACATTGTTCTATTAAAATCTTTGCTTAAACATTTTACAAGCACATAACATTAAATTGGTGATGTAACACTTTGTCGCAGTGATGAAGTATAGATTTCGGACAGGATATGCAAAACCTGTAGCAGCTGGAGTGTGTTGGCAGTTTCAGAAACAGTGCTGCCAAATCACAATTGCTTGCAAATAAGTATAATATATTACAACATAATTAAAAATAATTATTTCTAAAATGTGTTTATACTCGCTGTCATCAGTAGTCTGAACCAGGCTCCCATAAAAACAGATAATGTATTGCAGGCCCCTGCATCTGTTTAAAACCTGTCTGCTTTTTACTTGATATGCTGATACGTCCATACATGCCAACAGTCCCTATATGGCCACTCATATTGCAGAAGTGTATTGTTTCCTCACTGCTGCTGCAATATGATGTGTATGATTTTGAGTAAACTGTGGGAGCCAATGAAACGTAAAGGCTGGAGTTAGCTACACCCGACATTTTTATACAGCATTCGTTGATCAGGGGATGCATGGTGTTGAAGGTTCTGAGATATAAAGTAAATAAAGTTGGGTCCAGCAAATGCAAATGGCAATAAAAAAAGCAAAAGAAAAAAAAGGGGCTTGTTTAACAACATAAAAATATGCATTTATTCTGGGGGTAAGTCTATTACTTATATGATAATGAGTGATTGCGTGTATCTGTGTATATTTTTTAAAAACATTATATGTGCTCTCTTTAAATGTGAAACACATACATCATTGATTATGAAAGGAAACTTTTTTTTTTTTTTAAACAGGATGGGTTGTTTCAGTGTTAAGCACAAAACAAAGCATCTGTGTCAACCTGTGTTTTACACTTGCAGCTGTTCCAGACAACTCATTCAAAGATGGTCCAAGGATACTAGGCACTGACAAGGACTCAATTAACAAGCTGCTGATTAACAAAGGCAGTAAACTTGGCAGTGAAGAGATCCGGAACATCATCCCTGAGCCCAAGGTCACTTTTCCACCAAAAATTCCACAGCAGCCATTTGACTATGATGATGGGGTTTACATTGGAGGGGCCATTGATGAGGATGTGGAAGATAGCGATGAGGACAACGATGACCTTGAGAACCAGATTGAAAGCAAGGAGATCAGTACCAGAGGAGATGTGTTCAGTAAGTTCCTCTTCCTTTTAATACATGTTTGTCTTTTATTGTTTCCATACAGCTGTAGAACTCACACTGTCAGTCTTCTGGAGAAGAAACATTATTATATGTGTATCAAAGACATATATATATATATATATATATATATATATATATATATATATATATATATATATATATATATACAGTATATACTGTATATATATTGTATAGCAATGGAATTTACAAATGCATTTTCTCCAAAATTATTTCTGCCAAAATTAACAATGAAACAGATGTGTTTCTATGAATGATTTCTACCTGTATGGCAGTCCACAGTATGAATTCTTAAGCGCATCTGTTTACTCCCTTTTTTGGGTCACTTCAGCCAAGAATCATTTCTGAAACTAACTGACATCTGTCCTGGACTATTTTTGAGCAATAAGCTTAACAAAACCCTTTATTTCTGGAGGGATACCTGACCTTGATCTTTGGTTTTTTATTAAGTCCTGATATATTTACAAAACTTTAAGACCTAAAAAATCAAGAATGCCACCACGAAATGTGAAAGGGGCTTGAGTGCCTTCTCTATTAACTGCCAAGCCGCGTTAAAATTTGACAACATTCAAATTAACACTATCTTGTATTTTAATAGCTGCAAATGACTGTGTATGAACCCCATTGAAACATCCAGATTGCAACCCCATTGAAACATCCAGTATGATGGATGGTGGATACTGGTATTTTTCTGCCAGTTTGTAATGGCTAACGTTCCAAATAATTGCCCTCAGCAAGTGCTTGCTGACCTTCACAGGTGTCTTGGATCATGGCTTATTCTGCATAGTCACGGTCTTTCCCAATCACAGACCACACATTTCACTGCAGATATTGGCAAACTGACCATCTTGGCTGAGCTACAAAGAAAATGTGATCATAGTTGTAACTAAATCTGAAAACAATTTACTCCCAAAGTTATTATTGTTGCCTGGATTTTTAATATCAGTCTTATTTTTAGTTGGCTTTTGAGCTAGTGTTTTATTCTAGAATGGTACAGGTTAAGATTTACCCAGGGTTAGGGTCAGCCTTATAGTATGGCATTGGGATCTTTTAAGAGGCAACTAGACAACATTTTCAGATCTATCAGCTACTATGTACCAGACAAGCATGGATGGGCATAATTACTAGACAATGACCATATATATAAACCTGTATATGTGATGCATTGTACTGAGAATTGTACCAGCCAAGCGCTGACAGTATACTGTATCTGCAGCCCCTATAGTCGCTTTGACTGCTGACTCCTCAGTGGTTAACTCACCCTTGGTTCCAGCAGCAGATTTATGGAAACCCCAAGTGTGTTCTTTGACTGCTCTACTCTTGTCCTGCCAACTGTTAAAGCAATCAACTGCGTGACATTGGCTTGGGCTGACAGTGTCGACAGTCACAAATCTGCTGCTAGATGTTTTACATTCTCCTATGGCAAGCATGAAGTCAGCTTTTCCAGTATGTATGTGACATTTTTAGAATGACCTACTTATCTGTGCCTACTAATTGAATACATACTGTGTCACATTAATTGGATATTGTGTAAAATGAATTAGAAATAAATTTAATACAAATTTCAGGTCTCAAAGGTAGAAAATGTTGTTAGTCCTCAATGAAAGGTACTGTAATTATGTATAATTGTAGGTGTATACAGTAGCAAATGGATGATAATAGCAGTGTTTACTGTATATTCATACTACCATATATGGTATATCTTGGTCGTAAAACTTAGCATTGGTTTTAGCAATGCCTACCATGAACTAGAGGGTTATAAATAACAACCTGTCATATCATGCATTTATTTGGGCTGACATTTATGCTGATGTTTAAGGAATGCTTGTTTTGGATTAAAACCAAAAATGATCAAATATTGCACAATAATTCCCATGTGAAATGACAGTTAAAAAAGAAATGTCATAGAATTTCTGATAATCATAAAATAAACGTTTGATTTGCATGCACCTTGCTGTTAATGATGGGAAACAAAACTTATACAGCATATTGGACATTTAGTGAACAACTGATCATAATTTGCTAAGAAGAGCTGATAAAGCCAGAAGAGTCTCTAAGAAGATTGAACTAATATGTCAGTGTTTAGTGCATTTTTCTTTTTGTTTCTCCTTTCTATAAAAATATATATTGAACGAAGAAAAAAAGAAATGCAATATTGCAGTATGATTCAGAATTGATTCGTATAATCAATGTTAGATCAATCTGTCGTTGGGTTTAATGGAGTTTCTCTCCTGACTCTCAGGAGTTGCAAACAGTCATGTCACTCATAACTAAACATACATTATTTCAAGAGTGAACTGTTTACTCTGTGTTTGTTAACTGAGCAGGTTCGGTCTCAAACTAAAAAGTATTCAGGTTTACAGTATATTTTGGTTTTACATTTGACCCCAAGTACAGTCCTCCACCTCATAACTAGCTTTGTAGATGGGGCTATATTCCTAGACAAAGTAAATTAAACTTTGACATTCTGGCCCAAAGGCAGGAAAACTATTTACTTTGTGCCTGAGCCACCAACGCAGTTCAAAACCGTAAAAAGTAGAATGTGGGTATTTAACTGCATTTTATATAGATAATGTTGCCGGTGGCAGTCAATTACATAAAACCACTGAGGTAATTCCTTAAGCTTGAAATTCTCTAATATTCCTGCAAAGGGCAGAACAAAAGTAGAGCCCACCTGCAAATAAATACATTTCAGTCCATCAGCGCAAAGCTATTCAAACTGCCAACAGTCACAAAAGCTCATATATCAACAACTTCGGCAGCTGTTCACTCAGCATACAGGGCTGTCCAGCTAATTGATGAAACACTCTGATAAGGGGATTCTCCTGGAGTGCATGTGTCTCATAGAGAAACAGTAACATGATTGCATTTGCCTGCAGTAGGATCATTAACATGGTTATCCCAACAATGGGCTTAGGGATTAGTCTGTCTTTAAAACAAGTGGAGACAAGCCCCACACCATCCATCAGTAATCATTTGGCATTTCACTGGAGGAACCACTCAGAAGCTGTGTGTATGGCCCCAGGATTCAGGTTTTCAAGCAGACGTTATTGACAGGGAGGTGTTCAAGGCTTCAGGTCTTTTATTACAACCCTCTGGAGCAGTTGGAACACAGTCAGAACAGACTTTCCTTGAGGAAAGTCTGTCATCAGCATGAAAAGTCACTAAAATATTCATCCTTGGCTAGCCTGGGTACAATTAGCAAGTGCCTCAGTACATCTGGTGCCTTTGCTTGCAGACAAAAGGGAACATTTGTTTTGAGCAACATTTAAGTGTCTTAGCTAGCATTTCCACTGTTGATATGTAGCAGGTTAAAAGATAAATGAGATTGCTGCAAGCGCATGCTTGTAAAATTAGCAGACCTGAAGCTATCAAAAGAGAGTTGTCATTTAAGTCTTTAAGAGGATAATTTCCCCGTTGTCTAGCAAAAGGTGCTTAGCATGTTAACAGTTTCTCAGGCTTGACAGACCCAAAATTACTAATAGTTGTGTAAAAACCAAAACAACTTTCACCTCTGGAGGCTTAGGTTCAAATCTTTGTTAGGAAATTGGGTGGTCTTAGACAGTAGATCTAACGACAAAACCAATGCACCGTTTGTTACAGCTAGGAGTCTGTACTCAGTGGAGGCTCCTTTAGGGCTAAGTGGAGGGACTATTGTTAAGGTCAGAATTGATGCACTGAAAAGTGTCCTTTTTCTTACATTATCTAAAAAGAATCTCACATTTTTAAATCATATTTTGTATGTATATCATCTGTTTATCAGAATGTCTACAGATTTCACCATTGTTATGACTGTTGGAAGATGTCTGCAGGGGTTGGAGGATGTCTGCAAAGGTTTTTCTTCATGTTTTTAACACCCTTTTCAGTGCAAACACATGGCAATCACTGTTTGTATGCCCCTAAAATGTAGAAAAGGTGTATCATTTTCATGTGGTGCCATTTCCAGAGAGCTTCTCTCAACTCTCTGGAGAGGTTTAAGCCTCTGATACTCGCTTCTTAAAAAAGCTGCTGGATAACATGGCATATTCTCTGAAGGGCTGACAGTAGAATGTAGACTCTAGTAGGGGTGCCCAATCCTGATCCTGGAGGGCCGGTGTCCCTTCTGGCTTTTGTCCCCTAAATTATTTAATTGGACCAATCAAGCACTTACTTGAAGCTTAAATGGTCCAATTAAGCAATTTAGTGTACAGTTGGAACAAAAACCAGGAGGGACATCGGCCCTTCAGGACCAGGATTGGGCATTGTACATTGTAGAGGACAAAGAAGAATCCTGGGAGGGTTAAAAAACCGATGAAAGCTCACTGAATTGAGATTTTCTTCTGTATTTACTGCTCATGTGTTAAGGAATTTGTGACAGAGTGGAGGACCCTGTTCCTCAGGCCTACTTTTATAAGCACTCCAAATGTTTTAGAGGCAGAGCACTTTCTTCAAGAGCCTTGAACTCAGGCCTGAATTAAAGGAGGATTTTTTTTGTTTTTGTTTTTGTTTGTCAGCCAGTCTGAATCAAGTTTTGTTCTGAAGGCACAGACAATGTAAAATACGTAATGGATGGATTAACCTAAATTTACATTGCCTAATACAGTATTGGATATGTGGAGCAGCACTCTGGCTCTAGGGGTGGGATACAGTATTACCAATTAAACCATACATTCACAGAACATTCTTTCTTATTTTTTTCTTCTTATAGTCCCTGATGACTATGAGTCTGTTATTGGTCCCCTCACAATTGTGAAAGAAGCCCCAGCTTTGCTGTCAACACATGAAGGTACATTATGTATACAGTATTAGCAGGGATGCAAATCGTTTTGAAAATTGATGCTAAACTGTTTTGAAAGTTTAGTGCCAGAGATCCTATTGCTTCTAAATTATCTAACCCCACCCTAATCAAGCCAAAACCTCACAACTTCCCACACGAAACAAACCTTCTCTTCTGTGTATGTGAATGACTGTGGGTGGGTCATATACAGACCCAAAGAGAAACTATCATCTATGATTGCTAAGGAATAATAATAATAATAATAATAATAATAATAATAATAATGTCTACTGGTGCCATAATTTAATGTTGCTGCTGCTACATGAGGTACCCTGGCGCAAGAATCTAGCGCCAAAGGGCCAAATTTGCACCCCTGATTAGTTTTTGTTGAATTACAAAATAAACTAATGCACTTTGTTTTTTATTACTTATTTTTTTAGTTTTATTGACTTGTTTAAAAACGTTCAAGAGCACAAGACAACCATTACAGTAGCTATCTTTTGGGAAAATCAACTAGTCAGCCTTGGTGATTTTGTTTTTAAATTTGTTCTAAAATTTTATTTCTTTTTTTTTATATAAAGATAGTTAGGTAGGTTAGTTCACTTTGGCATGTCACAGGTATCCACATACCAGTAATTTGAAACAAATAAAACAATAAACTATTGTAAATGTGACATGAGGGTGTTCCGTAGCTTAGAAAATGTATGTTTAAAAACTCTTGGAGGATGTGGTGGAACTTCCTAACTTTAAATATTGTGACTTGATTTTTTCAGAGTTCATTATTGACTGCAGTTTTGAGCAAGGGGCTTGTGAATGGGTTCAAGACACAGAAGATGACTTTGACTGGAATGTTGCAGATCATGATAATGGTAAATAACACAAATTTTGGACCACAGTGCAAATAGATACAGTATGTGACTTAAGGGTTAATATTCTTAAATTGAACCATGCATTATATAAACCACAGCAAAGCAATGCAGATGGTCCTGTGAATGTTGTACTGCAGAGAGTGTTGTTAATATGATGGTAATGATCTGCAAGGGGTCTTCCTCCCTGGAAATATTCTTTGGAGTTTTTAGTAGACTGAGCTACATTCTCAAAGCTCGCCATATCCTCATTAGCACGATTTTAAAGTTACCAAACCAGAAACAAAGAACTCAGACATTTCATATAGAAAGTAAGTCATATATGTAAGTTTTCTATTTGTTTTTCCTTTCAGAGGAAAAGCGATGTCAAAATATAAAAAAATCTGGGAGGGGATTCTACAGTTGGCAGTCACACTACTTAACTGATACATTTCTTCCTACTGTAATGCATCCATTAGGATTAGGATACTACATGGCAGTTCCTGGGTTTGTTGGAGAACGGAAGGATGTCAGCCGCCTGAAACTTCTCCTTAATGACCCTGCACCAAATGATGAATTTTGTTTGACTTTCAACTACCGCTTGATTGGAGACAGGGTGGGCAAACTTAAAGTGCTCCTTGACAACAACAGCTCTCCTATCTGGGAGCAGAACAGGAGCCGCGAGGATGACTGGCAAACCGAACTAGTGACAGTATCCCAGGGTGAAAGAGCACCTAAGAATGTAAGTAAATATTCAAACTTTCTTACAGCAACTAATCATCCACACGTTGCCACTTACAGTTTTGTGTTGTGTGGTTGCAGCATTTAGTCTATCGAAGATTAACCCTTAAACTCAAGATTGCAGACTTGCCCACTTTATGAACTAAAGCCTGTCAACTAAAGTTTAAACAATTATTCTTTGAGTGCCATGTGTTATCTCTCTTTCTGCACAGAAAAGTCCACGAGTTTGTGAGTTAATAACAAAAAAAAAAAAAAAAAAAAAAAAACTGAAACAGGGCTCTCTCCCATTTAAATTATGGAAGGTGCATTTACACTTAAAGCTTTGCAGAACATTTACAGCATTCTCACTAATTGAACTCCCAAATCAGAAGTAATCTACACAAACCTTAACAGCTTCTAAGTCTTAATCTTGAACAGAGATCTTGTGAGCATCCATTATTTCCAAGAAGTTATGTTTGATTTCACAATAGTTTCTGGTCAGAAATGAGAAACACATGCTTTGGATAATTAATCACATTGATATCGTTGAATTGTATTTAGTTTCTATTCTTCTGTGTTTGTCTTGCAGATTATCTTTGAAGCTGAGCGTGGGAAAGGGAGGGCAGGAGAGATTGGATTGGACAATGTTGTGTTGACGTCTGGTTCTTGTCAAGAAGACGATTCAGAAATGTTTTAAGCTATTATATACTGTAATTTACACAGGTGAAAAAAAGGTTATCCTTTAGGAATTTACAGACCTCAAGGGCAGAACCTTAATTTGAAGTTCTCATTCATAATGATATTACAGGTAATTAAAAAAAGGATGTTTACATGTATTGTTGTAAAAACATGATTGATTATGTATCACTACTGTACTGTATTTCTAGACCGAAGGATATGGTTTCCATATTTTGCACCATATATGATGTAGTTGTCAGTTTCATACATACAGTAGTTCAGTGTTTATAATGCCTACTACTGTTCTATAGTACTGTACCCTTTTCTAACACCGACAGTTTGCTACAATATATTTACAAAAAAAATAACCATGTCATTGAATAATGATATACTGGTTATTATGAACACAAAAAATGTAGTACAAAGAAGTACAGTATTTATCCAAAGTTGCCAAGCAAAGTCTATAAAATATCTCTAGGATCCATTTGTCTTTAGTTTTATGTTAAAGATGTCATTCATTGTGTAAGCACAACTCAATGGCTGTAAATTTTGCTTTCTTATAAAATAAATGTTTTCACATGTTTGTTTTTAAGTGTGTTGTTTTCTTTCAAAATCATGATACAGCTGTCCAAGAAGACACATAATTGCTTTATGTACCTGTCATGGATGGCTAGAGTGGTGCCGTAGGTGGTGACGTCAGACCAGGAAATGACACAATAGCAATGAACTTACGGGCTAAACTGAACACAAGAGCGCTCAGCTTCTTATTAAACAAAAATAAACAAACAGTTTAAACAAAACACAAAATAAAGGGCACACTGGCCAAACCAAAATAAACGGAACACAAAACAAGTATATTTTGGAATATTGCAATTGTTTTCTCTCAATTCAGACTCACGTCTCACCTCTCACCTCTGACACTCTTCCCGAGCCTGGAGTGCATCTTTTTAGATTCTATAGCTGGAGCCTTAATTACCCATTAATACAACAATTACCTTAAGGCTCCAGCCACATTCCCATGAGAGTTCTAGGGAAGGGGTTTTAACCCCAACCCCACCGACTACACATTATAAGACCGGCTTTTTCGCCAGTTTCAAACAGTAAACAATAAAAGACAGACGGTGCTTCCCAGTTCAAATCCTGGCTCAGCCACTGACTTACTGTGTGTGACCCTGAGCAAGTCACTTAACCTCCTTGTGCTCCTTCCTTTGGATGAGCTGTAAAACCAAGGTCCCATTGTAGATGACTCTGCAGCAGCTGTTGATGCATAGTTCACCCCTAGTCTGTAACTTGCTTTGGATAAAAGCGTCTTTGGACAAATAGATGATTTTTTTGCCTTTGAGTACCATGTCATCACAAGTTAGATTGTAGGTTGCAAATGTAAACGTTGACAGTCCTAATTAGAAATTGGAACATGATATTTACGTTTACAGGTCGGTATCATGGTGTCTTTGGCAGGCTTTTACAGCTTTGTCCATAATCATCATACTTGTAACAATGGCTGTTTTTGCATTGTATTGCAGAGTATCCTCCAAGTGTTGTATTAGTGATTCTGATTTTTTGTCTGTGTAACAAATACTAATGTCAATTGTAATAATACGTAACTCATGGATCATTATGTTATCGTAGGCCTGGGTCAATTTTAGTATTACTAAAAAAAAAAAACTGTTAGTCTATATGTTTGTCATATAATTTTACTACATTTCATATAGTAATACTAAATATTCTATCATTGTGTTTTATAGCTATGGGTCAATTAAACCAATACACATCTTTCATATTAGCTCATATTGAGAAAACAGAAAACAGCCATAAATAAGCAAACAACAAAAGAATGATGCCACAAAAGTGTTCAAGCCCCTCTCATTGATAAACAGCCAAAATACATATAGTCTGTCAAACCTGTAGCTCACAGATCTATAACGAAGATATTTATAGTTATGCTACTAGAGTTACTGAAATTGTATATTCAGTATCCTACCCAATTTTATTTGTTTTATTATCAGAAGGCAAAGTGCAGCCTGTTTCCAAACCTTAAAGCAGTATTCCTAGTATTCTTATCTTAAGACCGATTGTTTTAATGAAGCTTTGATAGTTCTGCTGGAGTTTTGAAACGGGTAAGCTGTTAGATTTTACCTTGAAGCAACCGTAAGTCAACCTCAAAACTATCATTAGACAATGACGTTTCTTTCAGATTTGGAATAATGACAGCAGGCTTGCGGCTCAAAGCATCTGCTCTAGTGTATACTCCTCAGGAATAATTACAGTTGATCAAACACAAATGTTAAACAAAAAAGTTACAGTAATGCATACAGAATAAAGAGATCAAACCTTCTTGTTGACCTTTAAGTACCAAGAAATAGGTTTAGGTATAGGTCTTTGAAGTGTCAGTTGACACTTGTGTAGGTGGACTGTCTTTGCTGACGACTTCCTATTAACTAGCCAGGGTAAGAATCTGAACGATCTGAAAGTTATTTAAAGGTGAAACATCCAATGAATGGGGCTACACATCTATTGATAGTTAAATGGTTTAATATATTGTATGTACTATTTAACAGCTTTTTAGATACTGTAAATCTCTGTTCTGACTTTCCAATCTAGCTTTAAAAAATACAAATATTAAGAGTACCAAGGAAGGAAAAACACACATCATGAGTGAGGAAGACATAGATGAGTGATTTTGAATTATATACAGTATTTTGGTAGACATTTATCAAAAGGTTGTATTCAGAGTACCGAACTAATGAAATGCCAGAAAAAGAATCTGCATTCCAAAACTGTTCTGCTATAGGACGCTGTGCGGTCCAGTGGTTAAAGAAAAGGTCTTGTAACCAGGAGGTCCCCGGTTCAAATCCCACCTCAGCCACTGACTCATTGTGTGACCCTGAGCAAGTCACTTCACCTCCTTGTGCTCCGTCTTTCGGGTGAGACGTAGTTGTAAGTGACTCTGCAGCTGATGCATAGTTCACACACCCTAGTCTCTGTAAGTCGCCTTGGATAAAGGCGTCTGCTAAATAAACAAATAATACATGATCAGACAGCTCTATTAGGCTCCTTATCTAGGGCAACTTACAATTGTTACAATATATCACATTATTTTTACATACAATTACATTATTTTTTACACTTTTTTTTTTTTTTTAACATACAATTACCCATTTATACAGCTGGGTTTTTTACTGGAGCAATCTAGGTAAAGTACCTTGCTCAAGGGTACAGCAGCAGTGTCCCCCACCTGGAATTGAACCCACGACCCTCCGGTCAAGAGTCCAGAGCCCTAACCACTACTCCACACTGCTACCCTATATGTCCCAATGGATAGGAAGAAAAAAAAAATCATTTATTCTGCACAGTAGAGTTAGTGAAAACCACACATTGTGCTCTTCGTGCGGCTGACACATCTGCTGATCACAAACTTATACAAAGGTAAGAACGCTTCATTATGTCTATTTTTACTGTCATGATGGTCGTGTCGTGTTGAGTTGGGGGGATACGTCTATTATATGTTAATGAGTGTTTTTTGCACATGACTCCTCCCATGTGTATGATGCGTTTAACCCTCCCAACCCCCTGGAGACAAGCATCCCGCTGAACAGCTTCCAAATGTTGGAAAGTATGGGGTACTGTATGCAAGATTTCTATCTGTTAGTTTAATGGGAAGTGTTTAGCAAGTTGGATATTTGCTCTATGATTCTGCAGCTATTGTACCATACACATGGGAAATAAAAGAGTAATGGAAGAAAGTGATCTGTGTGAAATTGTGTGTGTAACACAAATCTGCTACAAATTATGACTTCTCCCATCTAAAGGCCATGACAAATCCCATCAGAAAAATCAGGTTTCATGGGAAAATCAGCGTAACTGTTGCAGCAGATGTGAGCAACAGTGAATAGAATTCCAAATGTTGGTTTAGACATACTAATCTATGTGATAAATTATGCTGTAATGACAGGCTTCAGTAAAATGAATCAATAAATGTGTGTGTTTTTAATGTATACTTTTGTCATGTATTTTTATATCTATAATTACCAGAACTATCTTAATTTAATCAAAAGCCCCAACTGTTTCAGCAAGACTTACCAACATATTCAATTTAGTGCAACTTCAATTATTCAGGAAAAAATATAAAAGGTAAGGTACAGGTAGTGAACAAAAAAATGGAAACACCTGGGTAAATGAGGGACACCAAGTATATTGAAAGCAAGCGCTTCCACACAGGTGTGCCTCATGCATTAATTAAGCAAATAACATCCCAGCATGCTTAGGGTCATGTATAAAAATGCTGGACAGGCCTGGTTGCCTATAATTATGGCTAGCATGGCTGCAAGAGGAGACCTCAGTGACTTTGAAAGAGGGGTGATTGTTGGGGCTTGTTTGGCAGGAGCTTTAGTGACCAAGACAGCTCAACTTGCTGATGTTTCACGAGCAACGGTGTCTAAGGTGATGTTGGCATGGAAATCCGAGGGAAAGACATCATCAGCAAAGGGCAACAGTGGGCGGAAGGGCATACTCCAGGATCGTGATATACATGCATTAATTCGAAGTGCAAGGCAAAACAGGCGAGCAACTGCAGATCAACTGACTGCAAATTTCAAGCCAATATTTTTTACTTAAAAAGACCAATTGAACTGTTTTCTCATCTTCAGGTCACTGAACAGTGGTCACGCTTGTGCGATAAGGTGTACATGCCCCAGATTGAGCATTCCTAGTGCCAGCCAAGATCGGCAACTTGCTGCATGCAGGTTTTGAAATACACTTGCATGGCTAACCTTGCAATCCAGACAGCAGTGATTTTACTAGATGAACCATGGGGGACCCTTTCTTATTTATACATTTAATCAATATTTTGTTCCATATTTTAATTTGTGCCAAATTACAAGATTACCTGCAAAACTGATTTAGTACACTGTATATCAAAATTATTAAAAAAAAAATAATTAAAAAAAAAAAAAAAGATTAAAGGCTATATGTGAATTTAATATCTGTGACCGACCTGTAAAATCCTATGAGTTAATCGTGTTAGTCAGGGTCTGGGGTCTAACAGAAGTCTCGGAAAGTGATCTATCAGTATCAGAGCTAATGCAGTTTGTGGTGCTTGGCAGGAAAAATCTAAAAATATTCTTAGCTGGACTCTGGACAGAGTGGTGAAAGTCTTGCAGATCTCATGACCACTAGGTTCCTGGAGTTGAATGATGATGATGATGATCTACAACCAGTGATGATCTACAGTAAACTCTCAAGGAAAAAGCATGACCACAGCATTCATAGAGATGCACAGGAACATACTATAAAATAAGTTGACCAAGTTCACAAAAGGGAGGTAACTCAAATAATCTTCCTAAACTCATAAGAGCTTAGAAGCCGGAGAGCAACTACTGGAAAAGTCCAAATGAAACATTCAAACTGCAATTCACGTATAATTAATAGACTTGGTCGCTTAGCAACAACTGCAAGGTTTAACAAAAACAAGAAAACAATACATCAGTGATTTTTGGGAAAGCACTGATAAGCAGTAGCACTTTTGTTTTAATAGCAAGGCCATTCCTCACTCAAAAAAATGCATTGTTTTCTATTGAATACCTACCAGGTTTATGTTGTAGTTAATTATGCGGTTGTTATGCATGGCCTTCCTTTTTCATCTTTACAATTCACTTGTCAAAGCTGCTTTTTTATGGTCAACTTTTGCTTCGGTTTAGTCAAATAAAAAAAGAATTAACAGCTCTTACCTGTCACTGCCAGTGCACAAAGGAAAATCTACCAAATCTACCAAAGGCATGGGAATGTTTGATCCCACTTTTGTGGGAGGGGTAGGAATACTTCAAAAGGTTAAAGAGTGTTTTAACTTAGCCTTCCTGTAATAATATGTTGTCCTGGTTTTGGCCTTTGAGCTTAGAGAGCCAATCAGTGTACCGAAATTGCAGCAAATGACTGAAGGTAGTGAGGAAAGCCAGACTGCAGTAAAAACACCGTTCCTTCTTATTCCTTCAATCCACACTGCTCAATCAAAATAACCGATAAGAACGAGGCATGTTTTAAGGATCGTGAAAGCATTGTAATTCTTCAGCGTAATTCAAGTTTAATTACTGTATTGGTTTTCAAACAGTAATAACGCTGCCATTAAAAAAAATAACTCACCCATTGCTGCACTAATTTGCTCTATGCTCCTGACTCTCTTTTTAAAAATGTATTAATAAAACGCATGTGTAATAAAGCATAGTGAAAGTATAGGGAAGCTGTGTAAAGCCCAAAGAGGTATGGTCAACTGTGGTAAATGCATAGTAATGGGTGAAGTATGGGAAAACTGCAAAATGACTTGCAAATTTGCCATGATAAACTTCTATAATCAATCTGGTAGAGTACTGTATAGTAGGCACAGTCACCTTTCAAAAATACAGAATTTTCTTGAAACAATACAATGGGGTCATCTGTTGTGTGACGTTTGCCCAATTACAGTGCAATTTACAGTAGTGTCTCATTTGAAAAAAAAAAATACATAAATAACTACTACATACATACATATGCCACATACCTTAAGTGAGACAGACACCTTTGGGAAAGATTCCGTATTCTCATGGTCTTCCTGCACCCTCTTGTGTTCAAAGGACCATAGCACATCCAAGATTAAATCAAAGGCAAACGATAAAGAAGCTGTTTTTAATTTTCATTATAAAGCTGAATTTAATCATGAATGTGAAGTATTAGGCTAATAATGTCCTTGTAATATACAATAAGAGACATATTAAGACATACACGACCATTACCATACAAGTAGGCTAAATATATGCGCACGAGAACAGTCTCATTGGAAAACAATACGAATGAATGGAAGAAAATAGAAAAAGTCATCGTTTATACACGAACTCCGTCCATGTTTACAGAATGTTTAAATGTCAATTATGTTCCAGCTGTGTTCAAATACTGTACAGATTTTTCATCTGTATAATCTGGAGCCTGCCTAGCCCAAATTATCCACGTTTTAATTTAATTTAGTTAATTTTAAATCCCTGCACCCATGTTTACATCTGTCAGGGTATTGTTTGGTTTTAATTTGTTTAGCGCAATATTTGTAAATTTAAACACGTAAGTCAGACAGCCATCCTGTTTACGATTGCAGCAACAGCTGGTGCACCAGCAAGATTTGGAACAAATGTTACCATTTTGTCCCTGAGGCAAGTGTACATTTTTTTTTAAGTTATTAGTTTTAAACTCATTTTGAACTTGAAAATCCATTTACTTCATTTTCTCAAATCTATGAAAAGAAAAAAAAAGTCTTTAATACAGTAACCCACATTTACAAGATGTAGGCAAAAAGCAGTGAATGTGGGCAATTCATGCTTTGGAAGCTACTTTGAGGACAAGGATGATTCAGAAATGGACCTTACTGGTTCAGGAGATAGTCAATGATTCAGCTGAGGTTGTCAAGCCTAAAGAAGAACATAGTGACTTATCGTTAGATAAAGTAAAACAGCCTACCTGCTACTTCTGTTTTCTGTTGGATATGAGTCAGACTTTCTTTGCAAAAGCAATTAAAGCAATTCATAATTTTAATTACTGTAGTCCACATCTTGATTTTCGAACCACTGGAATCTAGCAGTGTTTCTGAAAGCTTCTCACCCTTTTCCAACCAAACGATCACAGTTTGTTTAAAGAGTTTGAGTTTATATGCCCTCTTTTAATCATGTACTTAATTTTGGTGATTTAGGCTACTTGTATCTGTTTATTTTCGTCCTGTCTTTGTTATTATTATTATTATTCATTTCTTAGCAGATGCCCTTATCCAAGATATCACATTATTTTTACATACAATTACCCATTTATACAGTTGGATTTTTACTGGAGCAATCTAGGTACAGTACCTTGCTCAAGGGTACAGCAGCAATGTCCCTCACCTGGGATTGAACCCACGACCCTCCAGTCAAGAGAAATTATGACCCTTGTACTATGATTTGCAGTATGTGACCTGCATTGATCCAGTGTACTGTATATTCAATATTATTCATAACTGAGACATAATGATTTCATTGTAGTTAAATTTGAAATTTCCTAGTGCAGCATATCTATCTATCTATCTATCTATCTATCTATCTATCTATATAGATATATATAATGTAAGCAATAAGTCACGACAGGGTGTGGGATATACTCTACACGCCCCAGGCCACTAGGCTGAAGTGCTTTATTGCGCTTATAAAATGGGTCAACTAACTAAATTAAAAAATATATATATAAAAAATTGTAAAAACATGTTTTAATTAACAAAAAAGTAATTTTTATTAAATATCCTTCCACCTCTGAACTAAAAAATAGTCCCTTAAAACTTAAAAAAAAAATACAAACAAAAATGCATTAATTAAAAAATGATTATTATTATTATTATTATTATTATTATTATTATTATTATTATTATTATTATTATTATTATTAATAATAATAAACATGATTAAAAGCAAGAAGCACTATTTATAGATGTTAAATTAAACGCTGCCATTAAAATTGCAGCTTTGAAGATTTACAGGCCCTTTTTTTAGATGTTCATTCTGAATAGTAGGTGGAGCTGTGGCAAGCGATTTCGAGCAACATGGTGTTTGATTCATTGTTGTCCTTGTCGTTGTCTGAGGAAGTGCAGCAGGACAATCACGCTGACCTTCTTTGCCACGTCTGACCATATTTAGTTGCACATCAAAACAAACCTTTCTCACAAGACCTGCGGCATTGTCAGGTGACAGTTTTAGGAAAGATTTTATTTATTTATTTATTTATTTTAATCGTCCTTTGTGATCTGGGAGTAGTAACAGGTATCAATGCCAGATCTGTGGTACCGTTTCACAGTGGCAACAAATATGTGGTTTGCATTTTGAAATACTCAGACAGTGGCATAAAAAGGACACCTGATGCCCAGGTAGTGTACTTCTGTGTATTTTATTTTTCTCTCTTTTTCTATGTCCAGAAACTGTGCTTCGCTAAGTTTGATGCCTGGCAGTATTAATTTTTTTTTCACCACTTGAATAAGTGTTGGTGTTGAATTCAGACTCATCCAGAATCTCATCTAGAGTTTGTTTTCCCAAAAGATCAAAATTTATATACCTCATCAGTCATCTTTATTGCGAATTTAAATATGGCTACATTTTTTTTTCAAAATTATATATTAAATGTGGTTAGTCATGTTTATTAATATCATTTTAAATATGGCTACCATTTTTTTCTTCCAAAATTCTAGTGGCGTATGGATATCTACAAATGATTCGCCCCAAAAGTTTCAACCGATGGGAATATTCTGTAATATTCACACCCTCATGTGACCTGTTTTGACCGATCAGGATAGAGTATTTAAAAGACACACACACATATATATATATATATATATATATATATATATATATATATATATATATATATATATATATATATATATTATTTGTTTATTTAGCAGACGCCGCTATCCAAGGCGACTTATAGAGACTAGGGTGTGTGAACTATGCATCAGCTGCAGAGTCACTTACAATTACGTCCCACCCGAAAGACAGAGCACAAGGAGGTTAAGTGACTTGCTCAGGGTCACACAATGAGTCAGTGGCTGAGGTCCAGCGATGGTCCGTTCTTCTTGCTACATGTCTGGCTCACTGCCATATCATTTTTTTCGCTCTTATAATAACATCACATACCGTACTTTTGTTTGAGCTTTTATCCATTCCTTCCTTTTCCTGTCTCTTCTTGTTATTCCCAGCATGCATCTTTCCATACTCCGTTGAGTCGTTTGTAATTTTTGAGTCATTTTTGCATTGAGGGTCCAGGTCTCGCATCCGTAAGATAGCACTGGCAGCACGCATTGGTCGAAGACTTTCCTCTTGAGGCATAATGGTAGTTTCTCTTTCAGAAGCTTGCTTAATCTTCCAAAGGCACTCCAGCTCATTTTCGCTCTTCTTTTCATTTCGCACATTTAGTTCTCCATTGCCAAAACTAACTTATTGACTTCTTCAAGCTTGGTCCTATTGACTTCAATTGCCTGTGGAGTGGTATATTTATTGAATATGACTTCTCTTCTTCAGGTTCATTTTCAAACCCGCTTTGATGCTAGCCTCGTGTAGTTCTTGTATTCTTGTTTGTAATTCTTCTAGGCACGTTGTAAATATGAGCATGTCGTCAGCAAATCGTAGGTGATTCAAGTAGGCTTGATTGATCTTCAGCCCCTTATTTTCCCAATCCAGTGTTTTGAAAATGTCTTCTAGGGTGGCCGTGAAGAGCTTTGGGGAAGTTGTATCTCCTTGACGAGCTTTGGGGAAGTTGTATCTCCTTGACGAACTACATATATATACTGTATGTTATAGTACATAGTATATACAGTGTAATAAAATGCTTAAGATTTCATGTTTTACTATATACAGTATTTCACAGTCACTATCTTCGATATTCTTGGTGGAGTTCAAGTCAGTGTTAGACGAATGTTCTGGATTTTTAGTAACAAACAACCCAAAAGAATGTGTATATTTTAAATGGGAAAGTTAAACCTGTTATGCTCATCGGCGGTTAAGTGTTTTCTGGCACATGAAAAATACCCTTATTAAATACCGTTAGAAGATGGGGGTGCAAACTCACTATTACAACTTGAATTTAGTAGAGCTCATGAGATTAGAGAAGAGAGCTGGAGTTTGTTGGTCTTGTCTTTTGTGTTACTCTGCACTTGAACAGAAGCAGCACAATGAATTCTGCAATGTGTTCCATTCAGGAACCTGGCAATTCTTTATATTGTGGAACATGAAAGGATGTCCTCTAAAAAACAGCAATGATGTAATAAACTGACAGAAACTTAGTGTGACACTATTTTTCATGGTATGATACATTGCTTGTATGTTGACCTATGCTGCCTTATGGGTTAATTGAAGTCTTTCAGTTGACTCTTATTAAAGTTAATGGGGCCTTGCTGTGACTAGATCCAATGTATTACCACACATGTACTGTATAAATACAATTCTTTTGTATTATGAATAGCAGAAAATAACTAAAGTATGGGTGTGTAGCCACAAATGGATCAGCAGCCTGTTACACATTAGAGCACTATGTTTATCCACACAATGATTTGTCAAAATAGAAACTGGAATTGTGTGTGACAAGCATGCCATTGTTGTGGCAGCAACAATCTGCTTGGATAAAGGACAATTAATTACTCGTTCAGTAAAACACAGGCATGTCCTAGTAGCAGCAGCAATCAGGGATTGAGGTTCGCTGTCTGTAGTAATCTAACAAACTGCAACACTGGTAATTAGAGATCACCATATGTATACATACAGTCAGAAAGGTAGCTTATTTAAAAAAATTAAACTAAGAGTAAGAAACTCAAACACTCTACAGAGACAAATTATCAAACCTGCGCCATAAAACCAAAGTGTGATATTAATTTCCCTCTTCAGTATTTAAGACATTTACTGTGCTTCACCATGCTTAACAACCTTGCAACCACATCTTGTGACTGTCTGACAGAGCAAGAGAGCAAAATCATTATTTGTGTAGAGTGCAGTAACTAAAATCAATAAGCAATCTCCAGTTGGAAACTTGCTGCATCTACAGAACCACTGCTTGTATGCAAATGATAGCATGACCACCCACACAAGGTCTGTGCTACAAAGACATGTATTTTATTTTTATTTTTTTTGCCAAACCACATGTAGATTTCAATTGAAATATATATATATATATATATATATATATATATATATATATATATATATATATATATATATATATATATATATAGTATAGTTTTTGCTCAAAGAGCCAACTTCCCAACATTTCAGGATAGAAACTTTGGAACATCTTGGAATGAACATTCCAATCTGACATAATCATAACATCATCCACACAATTCTTGAACATAGCAAGTTTCTATTGCAGTGTTTACTTTTCTTTCTACACAGCTGAAAAAGGGCTTCTGTCTGAAACGTCCTGAAACAAATCATATCATATCTCTAGTATGTTCATATCTCTAGTATTTATGCAGTTCTACATACTTTTACTTTATTTTCTCCAAGGAAATATACATCTCTGTGGAAATCTGAGGTAACACATTTTGTAGAACAGGCTGCATTGAATTATCATTACTATTACATACTTATTGTACAGAGAAATGTTGTTTTCTAGCCTGCTTACACATTGCTTGCTTATAAACCACACTGTATTCACTTTTATCACAGCAGCAGCCCCTCCTGGTTGTCTTTCCAAATAAAGATCTTTCAGAGCTTATTGCCATGTCTGCATTCTCTTACATACCAAAACTCAGCAATGCATTGACTACACAGTGACTATGCTCAAACTATGCATTTCATGCCTTATTCAAATGCAGCTCCAACGTAGCTCTAAAAATGTTGGCTCTGAAAGATTAGTTTAGTGAACATTAGAACTAATTAATGAACCACAGTACCTCATAAATACATATATAGCAATGTTCACATATTTCTTCAAGGGAATGATTTCTGCCTGGACATGGCAGTAGCTCTCACTGTCTAACCTACCATGCAACCCTGCATAAGGGGGCATTTCTCTTTAATTAGTACCCCACTTCTCATTGGCATACACAAATTAAAGCAAATACAGATGCTTCTGATTTGTGTGTGTAAGGGATATTAGTGGACTGCACATTGTGCATAAATGTATTGTGGTTTGTATATTGTATGTTCACTGGTTGAGAACACCAAAACCCCCAGAAGTGAAAAGAATGCAAGACTAGTGAATAATCCCCTTTGCTAAATAATGTACCCCCTTATAACCAGCCTAAGAAGCAAGTAAGACTAGGAGAAACTTATTTATTTATTATGTATTTGATATTACCTTTTACACAATACAAATTATTCACGTTACACGTGTTGATGCATTTGTTTTAAAACACAAAATTAAACATTAATGGTACACTGCATGCCGTTTTAATCACACAGTAAAAGAATGGGCTTTCTTCCCCTTGTTAGATGTGGTAGGAGTGACTTGGAGCGAGTCACATGAGAGACAGTGCTGACTGTTCCTGCCCAGCAGCGCCATGTTAGTAAAGAGCCGTATCAAGACCCAGGAACTCAGCAGGTAAAGCAGCAGTAAACATATATAAACACCGTAGCACTGTTAGAACAGTACACAAAACAGACTGATACCGGTAAGTGTTATGTAGTGTATTGTTTAAACTGGACAGGTGACTGGTTTTTGTTTTACATTACGATGTGTTGTATGTTATCTATTATGGAGGACTTTTATTGAAGAAAAAAAAGTACATGAAAGAGAGGCCTAGAAAGCAAAGTATGAAAACATATTTTTTAAGGTAACTGTAGGCCTGTACAAATGTCGTCAGTTTTAACATTTATCAAATTGAAACAAATGAATTACAACTTTCACACGTTATGCACGTACACGGACTGACTGTTGTCTGCATATATTATTTTCAATTAAAACTTAAAGTAATCTTTGACACATAGCACGGTGTATTAAATACATCGTTATCGTCCTGGTATTATTTGTACTTTGTTTTACGGTGTGTTACGTACTACAAGCAGCTGACCATGCTTGCTTTCCCACCCAGAAACTGCCTCATCTGACGAGGTGGTTCCACTCGTTACTGTTTGTGCAACTATATATGAATGAAAACGCCAGTCTTCGAATACAACATATTGGCAGCGTTAATTTATGAAAAACGGCGTAGACGTCATCATTTAATGTTATTTTAGTAGATTTTTAAATCTGAAAATATGTTCTTTGGACTTGTTGTTCGTTGTACTTTACTATAGATAGTTACTGTGAAACTGATTTACATTTTATGCCTCAACTAGTCAAGTTCATGCCACTGCCGGTTAGCACATGATCCACAGCCAATGCAATGGGAATTTCCAGTGTACTTCATTTGAGCCTACCTAGCTGTACATTAACTGCTGTGGATATGGTGCTTTCATTGTTCCTTGACAAAGCATTGTATTAAAAATAACAAAATGAGTCATTCCTCTTTTGTAGCTAAGTTTAAATCTATATCAGTAGGATGTAGTATGGGCATAGATGTGGCAATGTGTAATCCAATGTTTTAAGGTAGGTAGGATGACTCGTAGTATATCACATTTGTGTAGTAGGGATTCATATGTGCACTGTATGCTAATGTAGAGGTAGACAAATGTATTTTACAACTATATGTAGTTGATAGTGATTCATTTTGTTAGTAAAAGGGCACTGATTGTTTCCTTGTGAGATGTGGTACTGTATGTACAGTACCATCTTGTACAGTGTGCAACTCCAGTTGTGCTAGGCAGAGAAAAGCACAGAGTAAAGCACATCTATAAGAGCACACATATAAGGATGTGGTGTCAGTTGTCGCTGACCTTTCAGTACTTGATGAAGAGAGCATGTTAAAATAACGTATATTTGCTGTAAAACATTTGAGCATGTTTGAACAATCGCAGGATCTACAAGAAATCAGCTACATAAGTAATACAGTAGTCTCTGCATAGAAACACCTCTTAAGAGAACACTTTGGCTTAGGGAACAACCTTGTGGTGAAACAGAATTGTTCTATTGTAAATGCTCTGCCTAAAGGAACAGGAATTTAACTAAACACCTTTTTTTGCACAGATTAGCGATTAGTTGCTAACCGATTCAAAACTAATACAGTACTGTTTTGTAACCTGATAACCACATCATCATCATCAAATTCAAATGGTTTATTAAATCTTTTCAAAACTGACTTGTGGGCCCACCTTTGTCACATCACTGGTATATGCCATGACCCTATCTAAATCCTTGTTTACAGACCATAAACACGGTAAGACAGTAAAATGTGAAACAGACATCAATGCGTAATTAGACTAGCATAAGGATCAACAAAGTTGTTGAGTATAGGTTACCAATATTTTGAAAACTGAATTATTCAAACACAATTCACTACATCAACAGTAAGGAGGAAGCTATATATATATAATTTTTTTTTTTTAACTTGATCATAAAACTTATTTTTGTTATGTCACTTTCAGTTTATTGGCTGTATGTAAGTTTATGTAACATAAGTGCACTGTATTGGTGAAAAGCTAAGTATTTCAAAGTACTGCAGAGTAGTGGTATTGCAGGGCTGGTATTGCTCAATAAAGTTAGTGGTTTTTGTGCAAGTGACTCTGAAAGGAGAAGGGAAACGTTTTAACAAACTGTTTTGTAACTGACCTGTGGACACATTCACTAGTGTGTGGTGGAATGCACTTCTGTCACTTAGGCTTATAAAACACATTTGTGGTCCTATCTTGCAAATAAGGGTTTGCCTCCTATTTAATAATATACAGTAGATGGTAGGAAGTCTGCAAATCATGTTGTTGGAGCAAAGCTTTAGTTATATTAAAGCCGAGAATCAGTTAAACATTTGTTATAAATAAATAGACCTCCAATTGTAATAAAGCTACAAGAAAAAGCTAAATATTTTTTTAATATGTTTTCATTATTCTAAAATAAGAAAACAGTTCCAAAAAGCATATCTTTGTGTTCAATTTGTATTTAATAGAAATAGTTTCTGTACCAGAAGTTGTTCATATCTGCATATGCATTGACAGGATATGACCTTTATTACTAATTTTAGCTGTACTGATGTGGAAATATATGATTTAGACTCAAGATGGAGCATGTGACATGTGGTTATTCATTGTAAGTAGAAAAATGCTCAAAATAATGCTTGCTCATCAATTAATGGTTTTACTTAACATACAACATAATTGTGCCTACAGCTATTGCTAAGTTTTGTGTCACCTAGACGTAGATATTTTATTTAACATCATGTAATCAAAACTAAACACTAAATTATATTGCAAATGTCTACCGGAAGCCAGTCAGTTTTTCGTTAAGTATATATGAATACTACAAAGCGGTATTTGGAGTAGTAGTTAGGGCTGTGGACTCTTGACCGGAGGGTCGTGGGTTCAATCCCAAGTGGGGGACACTGCTGCTGTACCCTTGAGCAAAGTACTTTACCTAGATTGCTCCAGTAAAAACCCAACTGTATAAATGGGTAATTGTATGTAAAAATAATGTGATATCTTGTAACAATTGTAAGTTGCCCTGGATAAGGGCGACTGCTAATAAATAAATAATAATAATATGTTAATATAACATTATTCAGCAGGTTTCATCTGACTTTTTGAAGCAACATTTGTTAATTCTGTAGTGATGCAGAACTTTTGGCCATAGCTGTATATGGAAGCAAGTTTTCTGGGAGAAATTAAACAATTGTAACGGTATAAAACTAGCAAGACACTATTTTCTGTAGTTACAGGAAGGAATGCTTAAACTATTCTGGCTAGTTTTATACCGTTAAAATGATTGTATTATTTTTTGAAGATTTGCCTTTTTCCTTGATTTCTAAATAGATCCTCAAATGGTCTATTACAATAGGCCTACTCAACATCTTGTGATTTTAATGTTGTGTGTTCTACACTTGAAGGGAATATCTTTTAGAAAATTGACTTGATGTGACCAGCTTTTACTAGTACCTACTGTAAGTTGAGGAAGATATGTGATAACAAATATACTCACAACTGTGGTATTAAACAAGAAGCTTCTGAGTAAGAGAATCAGCCAAGCAAGACTGCTGTGCACCATCTGTGTAGTTTCCGTTCAAAATGTTAAATTGAGCAGTGAAGGTATTTTTGTATTTATTAGGTGATTTATAAAGTGTATGTACATACTCTGTAAACAAATGACAGTACAGTATACAGATGAGGTGCAGCTATGGCTAACTGAATAAGAAAGTTTACTGGCCCAGCGCTTATCTACTACTCTGTGAATACAATATAGATTTTTGTTATTGTACAGTTAAATAAACTGTTAATGCAAAAGCTTTATTTTTACAGTTGGTTATTAGTTATCAACATTGAAAATTATATTGCACTCCTTAAATCAGGCCTTTGAAAATTGTCAAAATGATTCTTGAAGTTCCTTGAAATTTGTATCAGAAAAACTGTATGCACCCTGTATTTACGACATCTGCTTAAGCAGAGATTGTATATGATTAATATTATTAAAATTAATATTATGTGAATTGGGCATACATGTAAAAGGTTTTATAAGTAACATTTCTAAGACTATGTTTGTTAACTAGCCTCATGTGTGATTTTATCAGGTTGATCCATCTGGTAAAATGGCAAGTTGTAAGTGAAGTAATTTCTGAATTTTTTTTGACAAAGTTTAAAATATGCTTCTGAAAATGATCCAAAATGGCTCTTAATGCTTCTGAGAGCATGTACAACCCCAGAGCTTCAGGGGGTCTAGGTGACCCCCGGATAAAAGATTGGTTTTGCCCCAGGTGTTTCAGTTAAAATGATCATTGGCCACTTTTACCCATGCATATGCAATTGTTTGTGTATCTCTGTAAAGACATCCAGCACCTATTTAAGCCAACTGATTGGGCTTTTGTGCTGCTTTTTTTTTTTAAATACATTTCTAGTGCTGACTTTGCTGGTGCTTCTGTTTTTTCCCCCATCATGTAACTATAGTACTGGATGTGCTACTGTTAACAAATCACTTTATAAAGTGTTACTTCTTTCCTTTTAGATACTGAATGATGATTTTCACTGAACAGTAAAGGTAAGCAAGCACTCTGTAACTGAAGTTAATTTGTTATACTGTATGGCATTATTTGTCAGTCATTAAAATTGTGCCTTTTTTTAAGGTCCTTGTATCGAGGTTTTAGTTGGTATGAGCACTGCAATAAATAAAGATTTCTCTGATGCTGTAGTCTGCTCTTAATCAAGCAATGAAATAGAGACAGCTTTATACCCAAAACATGGTTCAGTTTATTCTTTACTCTGCGTTGGTTTATGCTGCAAATGAAATTAGACTACTGTATTTGTATAGTGCAAAATAGGGACATTTCCTTATTCAGATGAGTCAGTTCAGCCAACACTGATACACAGCTTGAACAAATGGTCTTCCAAGTGTGTAAAAAACTGAAACTGATCACACTTAGTTATTTGTATTGTCTTTTAGAAATAACATGTCCCTTTTCAGTAAAGCGCTACTGTCTTTAGTAGCTTCGAACTTGCACAAGTTTCTGCACAGCACAAAATAACTTTATTATAATGAAGGAGTTTGACATACTTCGCATAGCACAGTGTTCTGTACATTTATTACTGATCTTTTTGCAGTAAATTCAGCCAATGTTAATAAAAATAAGCAACACCATTGTCATCAGTTAGATATTTAAGCCACCATTGTATTGGCTTAAATACCATTATCACTACCCCCTTATTGATTAGTTTAACTTTTTTAATAAGTCTCTAAATGTCTTTTTTCCCCACACACTCTCTGCCATTCTGCTTTGTTGAAACATTATTTTTGTTAATACAGGACGTATTGTATTCTACAACAGACCACCTGTGGCAACTATGGCAGCAAAATCTTCCCTGCTCAAAGTCATTTTGTTAGGAGATGGCGGAGTTGGGAAGAGCTCCCTCATGAACAGATACGTGACCAACAAATTCGACACGCACCTGTTCCACACCATTGGCGTGGAGTTCCTAAACAAGGACTTGGAAGTAGACGGACACTTTGTCACCATGCAGATCTGGGACACTGCCGGACAGGAACGGTTCAGGAGCCTGAGGACTCCTTTCTACCGTGGCTCTGACTGCTGCCTCCTCACATTCAGCGTGGATGACAGCCAGAGCTTTCAAAACATCAGCAACTGGAAAAAAGAGTTCATGTACTACGCCGATGTCAAGGAACCAGAGAGCTTCCCCTTCGTGGTCCTGGGAAATAAGGTGGATGTTGCAGAGAGGCAGGTGTCTTCAGAGGAGGCCCAGACCTGGTGCAAAGAAAACGGCAACCACCCATATTTCGAAACGAGTGCCAAGAATTCCACCAACGTTGCAGTAGCCTTTGAGGAGGCGGTCCGCAGAGTTTTGGCCACAGAGGACCGGACGGACCATCTGATCCATACAGACACTGTAAACCTCCATAGGAAGCCCAAGTCAAGCTCTTCCTGTTGTTGACTTTATTTATCACTTTGGTGTGCCGTGAAAGTTCAAATGCATAGACTGCTATAAAAAAAGGGGTACAGAAACCCTCATACATTGTCCTCTAGCTTAACACTCCCTTTATCAAAAGCCTTTTTATAATGCTGAACATTGGCAACCTTATGTATCAGCCTGCAGGTATGATTTCTGAGTGAAGCAGATTAACTTGAAAATAGTTTCTTGTTGGCAGAACACTTTTTTTTTCTTCTTCAATTGGGTAAAAGTAAAAAACATATTAAAAAAATGTTAGACTACAATTATCTTATATAATTGTTCTGTTGCCACTTAAGTTTTAAATCTAACAATCTAGAAGTAACTCAATGGAGAGGACTTAAATACTAAAAGCACTACTACTAATATTACTATATCAGAATTTTCAGAAATGAATAAAGAGAAAGTGGTTTACAAATCTGACAATGGCAATAAGTTTGTTTTTTTGTAAAACACTTAACTTGAATCTTGCCTCTGTATTAATCTGAGATAGTAATAACCTGCTGTAACAGATTGTATAAAGCTCTAATAGACTTCAAATCCTGACTAAACTTGTGGTGCCTGAATTGTCTGTCCGATTAAGCTCTAATTATATTTTCATGATAACCAAGGGTAAATGTGTACACTTTGTCTGCTTTGTACTGAAGGCACTGCAGTGCCTCTATGGATTGCCTCCCATGTTTTTCTGTTGTACAAACCCACACAGTTATTACTGATTCCTATTCCTAGTTATTAAATACACTAACCCAAGGACAGTGCTTGTGCACTGAGACTTGAACAGTGGCTTAAATGAGTGAGTAACAAAGACTACATGTTTACTGTAAAAACATGCTTGTAAAGTTAAACCTAAAAAAAAAACAACCCCAAAAAAAAGCCACTGCTTTTTGAATGAAACAGGTTAATGGTGTCAAAAGCTATAAACATGGATAATCCAAGCAAAGCTCAACTATCCTCAACAAAAATAACTCTGCTGTTCCTTCCCTATTTTACAGACCTGACTCCAAGTGACTTTTTGGCTAGTCGTTTTTCTTTGTTTTTTTGTTCCCATCAATCATGGGAACTTACTGAAAGTGCAGTCACGCTGCAGTGTCCAGTGTATGTGTTGACTGCCATCTGCTAAAACTTTTGCAATTGTGAGCATACAGTGGTTTAAAATATGATAGGTATTGTTTACTTTTTAAAAAAGTTTTACCTGAGAATTTATGATTCAGCATCTGGAGAGTTGCATGGATTGCCTGTAGTAAAAGGATTAACTGCACATACTCACCCCAGCCCCTCCCTTCTATCTCATAGAATCTATTGATAGATGGGAGGTAAAGAAACATTGCTTTGTTCTCAGGGTTTTAACATAGCATCTTGATGTCTCGCTATATAAATGCTTTCTTTTCCGTTCCACAGTGGAAATGTATCACTGATTAACATCTGCCCATCTCGTGTTAACAAGACCAACTAATATAAAACAAACTGAAATGTTGTTTCTTTTAGTTAATTACCTGTGACAAAAATGTATAGTGATAATCACAGCAGAGTACTTGCACTGCAATATCAGTCATACCAGTAAGCCTGAATTACCAGGCTTGTCTTTGCAAAATCTACAACTGTAACATATGCAGATCAATTCTAGTACAGTGAAACGAAAATGAGTGTGTGTGTGTGTGTGTATATATATATATATATATATATATATATATATATATATATATATATATATATATATGTATGTGTTTACAACTGATAAATATGTTTGGGTTACACTTACATTATTAATTCAGACATTATATCTGACTCAGTTTCCTGGAAATTAGAGTTAGTGGGGTCCTAAAAACTGCTGCACAGGAAGCGAATGTGTAGTTTGTTGGCAGGATTTAAAACATATAGTTAAATTTGAATTAAAAGACCAACACATAAGAAAATGACTTGTAAGAAAGTTGCTATTCTAATGAGCAGTAAAACAACTCTATACTGACTAATAGAAGGTACTGTAAAATAAAAGTAAGCAATAATAGAAATAAGAATATCAAACCATGATACCAGTAATGAAATGGGATGAATTAGATTCATAAAGGTTGGCGTTACCAACATCATTGTAGGGTTGATTAAGAAAGGGATTACTAGGGGTCATCTGTGGCCTCACAAACTCACTTGAGCACATTTGAGCAAGAAAACTACATTTTATATTTTCAGCATTGATGTCCCCGTACCCTTCAACTAAAATATATATTGTAAAAATAATGTGATATCTTGTAACAATTGTAAGTCGCCCTGGATAAGGGCATCTGCTAAGAAATAATAATAAACATGCATAAAATCAATTAAGAGACTCAATTGAACCATTCTAATGTTCTTGTTAAAAAAAACATAAGATACATGTTGTTAAAACAAAAAAAAATGTATTGTTTAAGAGCATGTCATAATACAGTTACAATTAAAACATTTTTTTTATTATTAATGATAATCAAACCTTGTTTAATCAATGAAGATCGAAATGCTACTGTTTCAAAGGGTAGTTTTATTTTTTCTACTTCAAAGGAGTGTTCCTGATAGTTATATACATGTCTTAATTGTAATCAACAATTATAAATGGTACATTTTACAGATTTATCAAATAATTAAAATATTACTACCATAGCTTTTTTTTAAATCTGTAAAAAATAGGGAAGATGTCATTTTTACTGGAATCGGAATTATGCCAAGGACAAAAGCCAACCATATTAAAACATGAAGTTTGTTAGCGATAAAATCCCTCTTTTCACCCACACTGTAGGGATACTACTGCTAATGTGAGCTTCCCTCAAGTATCCTTACCCACAACAAGAAAAAACAACCAGTCTCAAGGTCAGACATCAGTTCAGTGTCAATGCTATGACTGCAACAAATGTGGGTTTGAGAGGTTGAATACTGTTAAGAGAACCAATTTCAGCATAGGCTCAAACTAGGTTAATGTTCAAAATATTATGAATGATCTTATTAGCGTTGATAATGAAACAGCAACATCTATATTGCTTGACAATAATAAACAGGTCAGTGTATTTTTGGAATACATCCTTTCCCACAGCTTACCTGTTGTCTTAGAAAATGTTTTGTAATTAAAGTGGGAATTGCCATCATGGAAAATACATTACAATAAGCACAGTTCAATATAAAAACCCAGTTCAAATCTCAGCTGCTTTATTTGCAGCACAATGCAGTAGACATTAACTCAAGAGGTGCTTCTTGCCAAGAAACTGAACTTTTCTGTCAAAGGCGGTTGATCGAATGGGGGCATTTGGTTCATAAAAAGGATTCATCGCAAACTATAAAAGAAAGATAACACAATATTACTTTCAGCAAACAAACGGAAAAAAAATGAAGATACAATACTGTACGTAAATTGCTGTATACTGAGAAGTGCTATGCAGAGTGTAACCTTTAACATGTGAATAGCCGGAACAACCTTTAAAATAAACTCCTAAGCACAAATATACAAAAAGTATTCGTCCAGATGACAGATAAATCTCAACAACAGTAGTAGAAATTAGTACTGGATTTATTTTCTGGAAAAGACCAAAACAAAAGGACATGGTGTGTCTTTTTAAAACTAATATGATTTCAGTCTGCTATCAGTTGCATTCTACTTTGGAATGAAGTTTGTGTTATACTTTATATACATTGTTTGAATACAGATGATTCAATTAAATAACAGTGAACACACTAAGTATCACCTCATGTGATGTACTGAATGTGAGTAAATCTACTGTGCTAAAAAAAAGGATTTCGAAGTGTCAAAACATACCTTTATATATAAATCATATACATCATTGAAAAAGTTCTTTATCCCATCTTCTTGCCTTACATCATGGAGCATGAGAAATCTCATATGTGAACAAGAGTTAAGGTAAACATGATAATCACAGTTCACATTACTGAAATTTATTTTAATCCCTCACCAACAGTAAAAAAAACAAAAAATCAATACAATTACACAGATACTGTATTTAGTTTTACTATATGTCTCTATATTGTATTGCATTAATTACAGTAGTAGGCTTGGTAAGAAAATCTGGAGCCAAGTATCTGGTCTAAAAAACACTTGTTTACCATTAAATTAAACAAGTTACATTTTACTGGCTGCTTTCAGGTAAGGTTGTCCAAGAGTAGTGCTTATCGGGGTCTATGAATGATTATCTATTGCTGTTTTGTTGATATCACTATTTATCATGTTTACTAACTATGCCAGCAAAATATATAAAAAAAAAATAAAAATGGGGCAGATAGTGAAGTGAGTTGAAGATGCATATCATCATCGCACTCTGTACTGAGGAGAAAAGGATATGTCCAGCTGTGACAAAGGCAGAGACAAACCACTCATTAAACTTGTCCACTGTTTTGAGGTACATGTTGTTTGATGCCCACATGTTCTCATCAACCAGGTCAAGAGCAGCATGGGCTATGAACTGGTTTAGATGCCGGTGGTCGTCCTGTTTATTGACAAATACAAAAAATAGCCTTTGAAACAAATAAAGTATGTAGGTTTTAACACAATAATGGCCAGCCTTTTAAAATAACAATAAAACAATACTTAATTAGTTATCCTTGGAGAAGCTCTGCAACACCCATTAAGACTTTACAAAACTCTGATATAAAGTATGCCTACACTATTAGTGGATGTTTACTTCATGATCATTCCACAATATGTAATGATGAATTATTCTGGTACACAAATAATCCCCCGGTGCTGTGTTATGAACAAGTACAATGCTAGACGTAATGTTCGGAAATCAAACTACACACCTTCGACTCCGCTTTTCCTGCTGGTAGAAACTCCATTTCAAACACTGGGTTATCATGGTGGCCAACCATAACAAAATAGAAACTTCCCGACATTGTTAATTCTGTAATTTAAAAGCAAAGAAGATTAGATGTACAGAGATTTGTTGTATGAGAATATAACTCTTTGAGAACCAAGGTGATGTGACATTTATTTACTGTTGAAACATGAATTGCATTTTATATATGTCTGTGCTTAAACCTTTTAAAAAAAGAATAATTTACGTTTGTTTAGCTTCAGAAAAGTCAAGACGTGCACAGTCCTAAATATTGTGTATGGGTTTCAATATTTAATTTCTAAATCTGTTTCAACCGGCATGTTTTAAATCTTGATGTCATACAACAAAATAGGGTTTATTTCGTTACGTTATGCACACACTATATACTGCCTTAACCCTGGACCGCAAAATACGGGCGTTTTGTATGGGTTTCAATAAGGTAAACATTTGTTTTACAATCATCTGGTAAATTTTTACAACAAGCAACGCCCTGATTAAACAACATATTGTCTTGCTAACACTTCAAAAGAAGAACAGAAACTTAATTCTAACGAGTATATTTATAAAACATGACAAAAACATTAATTTACCTCCAGCAACAGAAAAACCTTCCTTCGGTCAGGTTACAGACGGTACAGGATGATGACGTCATTGAAACTTAAAGGGATAGGCACATTTTGACAGAAAGCAATATGACAACTGGAGCTAACCCAAATGAAATGTGAATACTGCTTACATAGCCAAATAAAATTATCACTCACGGTTCAGTTTGTTTATAGCTTGGAAAATACACTCGGATTTCACAAGTAGAAATAATTACTTGCTGTTTACATTCTGTCTCTCCTGCAAGCTTGATGGTTTGCAACAAGAAGTGTAACCGCTAGTACAGATACAGAGAACCCAGAGATAAAGGGGCAATTTGGGATGCGGGGTTGAAAATTTAATTTGGAATTGTTGTTCAGCTTTTTAAACGATACATTTAAAATTCACCATGGTTTATCTTACTTATTTTATACACACATATATATATATATATATATATATATATATATATATATATATATATATATATATATATATATATATATATATATATGAAACCAGGTTATTCGATTACTTAGACTGATGTATCTCTTTAAAGAACCGCTCAAAGCAACTTCGAACCGCTCTGGCTTCTTCTACAGCCAATCGGATCAGAGCTCTCGAAGAACGGAACAAAGACGTAACGTTTAATATCATTGCAGTGAACCCGGAAGAAGTAAAGAAGCGTCTGTTGGTTACTCAGAGACGGGCAGCTAACCGGGAGATGTGAATAGTTGGTATAACTGTAACTGTAACTGTAACTCTTATTATTGCTAATCCATAAATGAACTGGTATATATGTAAGCAACCTCAATTAGTATTTGGAAAGCGCATGTCTGTTGGCTAAGGTTGGTTTTCTTGTTAACTATCTTAAGAAATACGTTACAGTAATCAGTGAATTTGTGTGACATTGTTTGTAGTACATCGGTTGTGATCTCTTGTGACAAAAGTGGTAATATAATGTAGTATCCACGAGAGGTTTACCTGAGGTACATAAAAAAATAATAATTCTAACAATAATGGTACTGTATGTTGTGTCGAATAGTACGAGTTTTAGTTTGCAAACAATATACCATGCTGTAGGAAATGTTTACATTTGAGTCAAAATATATCTTTCAACAGTTATCCTAGACTTAATTGTCATAATTTGTATTGATCCACACTATTTTTTTGTTTGTAATCTCTAGATTGGACGCGAGTATAACACATTTGGAAGATGCGTTATGCTGTGTATTGTTACTTCTTGTTAATATGCTTGTTTCACAGTTGACATTGGACTAGTTGGAACTGCAAAAAATAACATCTACCTACACAAGAGCTGTAATTATATAATGTAAGTTTGTGTTGCCATTTTAGTTTGTATAGTGGCAAGTAGGCTACTTCAAATGATACATTCCCTCTAGCTCTGTACTTATTATCACTGATTGGTTGCACAACGTTTTATTTTGTCATTGGCAGTGGCACAAACGATTAGTAAAAATGTAAACATGGAAGATCCACCAAGAAAACGTATTTATTGTTTCAACACGTTTAATAAAAAGAGATAGGGCTTCTAAATCTCTTTTTTAAATTACAGTACAAGTTAACAAAAAAAAAAAATGTCTGCCATGAAAGATGAAACTGTTTCACCTGATGAACTACGAAAAAGGCTTTACCAGACATTTAAGAACCGTGGGGTTTTAGATTCCTTGAAGGTAGGTTCAGTTTATTTATTTTTTTCTTTCATTGAAATTAATACATAAGAAATAAACTGGGAACACAGTGCAAGGATAGCTTATTATTAGTGTGACTGAATAATAGCATAAATGCTTGGATCACAGTGACCATAATGGAGTTGTAGAGGCTGCGTGGAATTCACAGCATCCTTTATAAGCAATCACTTTGTAACATGTTAATGGCATCTTCTTTTTTCAATGGTTTCACAAAATTGATTTTACTATAATTCTTCTACTTCTGGCATATATTTTTACCTAGACACAGCTTCGGAATCAGCTAATACATCAACTAAAGCACCCAGTGTTGAGTGGAGAGCTGCCCCCACAACCAATTCCCGTGGAAGCTGATTCTGTCCTGGTCCAAGCCTCCAACAGTTTGGTAGTAGATCACTTGCGTAGATGTGGATATGAATACTCCTTGTCTGTTTTCTATCCAGAGTGTGGTCTGGAAACAGATAAGGTAAGTCCTATGATTTCAAGGTTTGATTTTCTTAACATAAAAAGTAATTTTATTGTAAAAGCAACATTTTATCCTGTTTTTTAAAGGTATTTTCAACAAGAGACCTGCTTCAGCTAATGAATGTCAGTCCTAGATCAATGCTGTATAAATCCCTTGTAAGTTTAATTTATTTTAATGTTTTTTTTAATTTCTTGAGAGAATTGTGAAATGTACCTCCTATTATAGTCTTTTTTTTTTTTTTTACAGACCTCAACTATGCAAAATGACAATAAGAAAGGTATGGCTATTGACTTCTTTAAAAATGTTATCTCTGTTAGAAACTTATGATGGACCTATGATGGTTTAAAACTGCAGCATTCTACAATCAATTATCACCAATTATACTAGGACTGGAGAAGGCAGTACCATACTTCAATCAATCACCAGATTTCCAACAATGTTAATCTAAAAAAGGCAACGGCCCACCTCTACCTCCTTAAATATCAATTGATGTTCCTTTTTTCTTTCTTTTAGGTTTCCTGATGAAGCTGCTTATTGATTTGACTGATCACCTGCATAAAGCGCGCCACGATGCAGATACACAGACAGACTCCACCCCGCATTACAGGGAATCGCTTGGTAAAGAATCCAATAGAAACATTAAAAAAAAATACTCAGTTCTTATGAAATAAACTTTAAACAAAATGGGTTCATGACCAACCAATAAGTTTTATTTTTAATCCATTAGAATAGTTCAAACCCCAATAATGCATTTGTAGTACCAGACTTAAAATAAAATGCTAGGAGATTTTGAAATAATAATAATAATAATAATAATAATAATAATAATAATAATAATAATAATAATAATAATAATACATGGTCTGTTTTAAAGATTTTTTTAAACAAGTTTTATTCTCTTATTTTTAGCTGAAAAAATGCAGCTGATTGATGACCAGTTTGCAGTTCTATATCAGAAAGGAAGCAGGTGGGGGTCTTTGGAAGCAAAACTTTCAGAATATCGGAAGGAAATTGAAGGACAGATCCAAGCAGAAATGGACCAAAAGGTACATAGCTGGGGCAGATACGTCACGACTTTGTAAAGCAATGGTTTTTCGTAAAGTATATTTGAGTATATTTATTAAAGAGTATATTTCTGTGATAAATTTATTTTTCTATAAATTATCACAGAAAAATGCTGCTTGCGCTGTTTTTGTTTCAGCTGTCTGGCAGTGTCTTGTGAGTTAGCAGGGGTTTACTATGATAAGGGATTTAAAATGCTAGCCTAGTGCTTGTATTTTTTTTTGTTATTACAAGGCATAAGGGTGCAGTGGGTTTGTGAATAAAACTGTGTTAAATTCATGCAATGTGTTTTTGGTGTAGTTACAGCATTTCAAAGAGGTTGAACTAGCCAAACTGAGGATGGAGGAAAAGGAAAAATCCCACAAAGAAGTGTCAGAGTTGAAACGGGAGCTGGAGAGAACCTACCAGACTAAGTCTGATGCTTTGATTATCCGGGAGAAGAATTCTATTGAGCGACTGCAGAAGCAGCAGGAGGTACTGTACAGTGAGCAACAACCAAAGGAAATGGAGTAGTCCAGAGCTAAATACACTTAAGATCATTGTTGTTTTAAAGAAGAGGCTGCAAAGAATGTTGAGCCACCACCAAGTTATCACTAAGTTAAAATAATCACATTTGGAATTTTTTGTTTACTAGCTGCAAAACAATTAGAAACCCAATGAATTCAGTTGCTCCTGTTATATACAGCTTTTAAAAAATAGAATATGTAATAGTTGGTTGCAAAATACTTATTTCAGTAAACGTAAATGAATCATACACACCAGCTATAGCCAGTGCCCTGGAAATGAACTCCCAGATGTTCTACCTCATCGCCCTGTCTTTCTAAATTTTGTGTTCTTTTGTTATACAGCTCAGGGTATTTTGATACTGCAGAAATTAACTTTTATTTTGCCATTGTTTCCTGAAAAAAGGCACACAAGGGAAACTGTTCCTTATTGGTCAGTTCCCAATCTGCTGTGTGACAAAATTGCAAAAATAGACACCAGTACTATTTATTTTCGTGTTACTTCAGTGTCGACCCGTCACGTCGCAGACAGTGTGAATGGTTTGTATCACAAAGTTTATTTATTTTTTTATTTTTTGTGGCACAGTGTGTCGTACTAAACGTTCACTTGTCACATCATGTCTCGTGTGAATAGACCTTTATTTTTCTGACAGTAACACTACATTAGGATCAAATTCCTTTAAAAAAAAAACAAGTTCACATTTGTGTGCATACTCAGAATCTGTCTTTACAGGCTGGTTTGTGGAACTGTCAGGTGTCATTGTGGATAGATAAAAATATATATTAAATAGGTTACATTAGGGTCAGATAAAAACTGTTAAATTAAGGGTGCGAAGTTAGTGTATGTAACCCTGTTATTCTTGATTTTATTTCAGAATAAAAAGAGTAAAATGTCCTTTCTAAATCGATCTATCCACCATTTCAATGTGGAATGTTACTAATAATGTCCATACTTACAGACATAAAGTTTGATTTTGGGTCTTTGGTATTTTGTGGAGATTCCATTTAAAAACATTTTTTTGTTTTCATTACAGATTGAGGAAAAAGAAATCTATACCCAAAGACAGTTGTTGCTGAAAGAGATTGAAACTCTGAGGAGCAGAGATGCAGAACTGAAGCAAAGAACTGAAGCATTTGAAATGTAAATGTATTTGGTATCAACAGATAATGGTTGTTAAAATTGTATTTAGTCAGATAAGGAAGCTGTAAAACTAGATAACTTAAACACTATTTATACAACCTATATTAAGCGCAATCATTTTCATGTTGTGCAACTGAGCATCTAGGGATATTACCCAATTTTGCAAAGGGTCAAAAACCACCAACTGAAGTTCTTCTCTGTTGCATGGAAGTAAAACCCTGATTTGGATAAGAATGCTTATATAACTCAGTTTGGTTAACTGAAACAGGATTTCTGACAATAAAGACCAACAATGGTTTACAAGTGTATTCCCCAAATGTGATTGCATTTAAACACATTTAGTTTAATTTAATGAACAAGTTTAGTGTGTTTTTGTTTTATTGGCATAATATTGTGCAGATGTCTAGTGTTGTACGGAAATCTCCCAAGTGGTATGATATTTACAAAATTGCTGCAAAACAAATAACTCATAACAGACAGTATTGTAGCAGCAGCCAAATGTTATAAATAGAGGATATGTCATGGAAAACCATGACTTCAGGTATTTATGTCATGGGTGGATGCGGCAACATCAAACAAACCTTTGTGCAAGTTTGTATCCTTTCACCACTTACCGCCCATGACATAAATACCACAATTCATGTTTTTTATGATATATCTTCATGAATGCTTATTTCAATAAAAAATGTACTGTATATACATATGTCATGTTGTGTAATGTGTAATTGCGCTAGTTAGTTTAAGAAGGACAGTATTAAAGTAAGCACGATTTTTTTTTTATTGTAATGCGGCTTACAGTACCAATGTTTTATTAGTGATTCTAGGCTTACTAGTCAGTAATTTTTTAATACATTTAAAATGTATGCATTTCTTACTTTATCTAGCTAGTTATCCTATTTAATTTTAATGCCATACTATTTGTCATGGTTTGTCGTCACATATCTTGCTTATAAATAAGATATCAGTAAAAATACCGTAGCTACCTGAACTCATTTGAAGGTACTGTATGGTATTGTTATTTTTTACAAGGCAATACAGAGTAAGCAGAAGTACAGAGCTCACCCTTCCTGACAGTGTGCTGGGTGTAGAGAAGCGCATTCTTCGTAGCCCCTGCTTTTTGTTTTTTGGGGGGGGGGAATTTAGCCACATGAGTGTTATAAACATAAATGTACAAACTAGAATTAACGTTGCAGTCTATTAACTACTTTTTGTATTTTTAGGAATTGTAAATTGCAAGAAGAGAAAAATAAGAGTATAGAAGAGTCTCTCAGACGGCGAGAGCTTGCAATTAAAACTATTGAAGACACCTACGATCAAAAACTTAAAAATGAACTGCTAAGGTATGTTTTTTTTTATCTAGTTATAAATCTCAAGTGTGCAGCCAACACTTTTAAAAGAACAGCAGCATTTTTTTCTTAAGGATCAAATAACAATACAAATATAAACAGATGGCATTCCTTGGTAATCCTATACAAAATCTGTGGTAGTTTATTCAGCAGAAAACTAGCCAGTTTCTGGATAATTACATAAATACTGCTCAGGAAAATAATATTTAAACCAATCGGGAAAGATGTATCTATTTTAAATATGAAATAATGCTTTCTCCAAGACCCCCACCCCCATGACTTGATGACAACTTGACAATATTATCCCTGGAGCTTATTATTATTATTATTATTATTATTATTATTATTATTATTATTATTATTATTACTACTAATTAGTCATTTAGCAGACACTTATACCCAAAGCAACTTAGAGACTAGGGGGTGAACTGTGCATCAACAACTGCTGCTGCAGAGTCACTTACAATAGGACTTCGATTTTACCTCTCATCCGAAGGATGGAGCACAAGGAGGTTAAGTGACTTGCTCAGGGTCACACACAGTGAGTCAGTGGCTGAGGTGGGATTGAACTGGAAACCTTCTGGCATCAAGCCCTTTTCTTTAACCACTGGACCACCAAGCCTCCTGATGGTTTGGTTGTTTTTGATGGTTTGGTTGGCCATGCAGGAAGTATACTTCCACTAGTTGTTAAACAGTCCATTTTATTGCTATGATACTCTGGGATACACTGGTCTGTTTGTTTTTAAAATGACTTAAATTACATTGATTTCTAATATCTTCACTTAAGCTATGTGCTTTCCGCTATCCTTGAAATAAACACACTACCTGGCAAAAGTGCATTTGATTTATTTATTGTTATCGGGGATTTCCAGCTGAGGTGATTTTATATGATGGCTAAATATAGTAAAGACTTTTTCTGTAGTGCTTTGACCTTTTACATAAGAACATAAGAAAATTAAAAATAAAAAAAAAACACAGGCGGCCATGTGGCTTATCTAAGCTCGTCTGGTTGCTAGTAGCTGATTGATCTCAGAACGTTGTTGTTGGGAAGGATCCAAGTGTTTCTGCCTCAGCAAAACCACTAGATAGCCCTTTCCGTACACTCACCACTGTCTGTGTGAAATATTGTCTCCTTCCCTCTGTCCTAACTATCTGCACTTCATTGCTAACTGTGTCCTCAGCTCCTGGTTTCTGTACTGTGTTTAGAATAATGGGTTGGGTTGGGTTGCTATGTCAACTCGACTTGTGTGATTGCTCTTCTTTGGACTCTCTGTCACTAGAGTTGGACACAGTATTCCAAGTGCGGTCTTACCAGCGCATTATACAATCTCATCATAACCTCCTTGGATTTTTACTCTGCCCTTTTGGCTATATAGCCAAGCATTGTATTTGCCTTTTTGATTGCTTCCCTGCACTGTGTAGTTGCTGACAGCAATTAATCTATTACAATACCAATGTCTTTCTCTTGGTGTGCCTGTTCTAGTTCTGTCCCCCCATTTGGTATTTACATTTTTGCGACCGACGTGTAACATTTTTTGACATTGAATTAAATTTGCCACGTTTCTGCCCAGTTCTGTATACAGTCTAAATCTCTTTGGATTTCCTGATTGGCTGTAAGCATGTCTGCCACTCCCCCAAGCTTTGTCAAATTTGCAGACGACACAAGTTTGCTAATTATCCCCAGATCTAAGTCTTTGATGTAAATAAGAAACATAAGTGATCCATTTATAGAGCCCTGCAGCACCCTACTGAGTGCATTGCCCCAGTTTTTTACATGCTCCTGCTGTGAGTTGATTCCCTGCAGGTGTATTAAACACTTACACAGGAAGAGGTAAAGTTCAGTGTTATGAACATGCTGTGCTGGAACTATCCTCCTTGGTGATGTGCAGAAAAACTTGCATTTGAAAAAATCCTGTTTGGGTTATCCAGTAAGCACCTGCTGCTTTTACCAGCAGGTGTCACTATTGGACAGATTTAGCTGGAACCAGAGCAAGTAACATTTTACACAATGGTTTTCAACCTATGGTACCAGTACTGGTATGTGACAATCTTCCAGCTGGTACACAGCCACAACACTCACTTAATTGCGATATCATAATGTATCAATCTGTTTGTACCACTGAACCACCGACAAAGAAAAGGACTCGGAGCAAGTCTGAGAAATTAAAGTCTGAGTTAATGATGGGAAACCTAATCAGAAACGCTGTGTTGTTTGTGATGAAGTCTTGTCAAATAATTAGATGAAGCCATCACATCCTCTGTGATACGTGGAGACAAAAAAAGAAAACTGGTTATAATGGGGTGGGTCTGTTTTACAATAGCCATTTAAGATAGCACATATTTACTGGTACACCTGATGGTCCCTGATGTAGACACTGGTACTGGAGATGAAAAGGTTGAAAGCCACTCTTTTAACATTAAATCTGCTGTCAGTAGGCTATTCTGTTTCTTACTAACTGCATATAATGAAAAAAGTATGATGTTTTGTAAGGTGAGCCGCTGTTTGAAATGTCTAGACATACTGGGTCAGTTTCCAGAGAAGAAAAGTACGTTTTTTGAGCCTTCAGGACGTGTCCTCTGCCTTATTAGAGGGGCCAGATTTTGCTGCCTAATAAAAGAAAACACGCTTGGGACAAAAACATATTTTTAATTTGCCAATTTGTCATGTTTAAATATTCTTTCATTTTAGATGAATATTGTTTCATTTAAATTGCCTGACAATGTTTTCTGTATTTTACAGTTGATAAATACATCCCTGTACAAGTGTGTTATTTATCACAGCTGTTCGGTGTGCATTACATACTGTATACTGTAAAACCTGCAACACAGCAGCTACTTCACTCCTAACACTGATGCAGGCATGTGATTATATAAGCCTGCGACAATCTGTGTGTTAAATTCAGGGAATCTGACTTGAGCTCCACTACTTACTTGCCCTTGTGCAACAAGCCATACAATATGTTTTTTTAACCTGTCAAGTCAGTTGCCAGAGAAGAGATGATACAATTGTCAAGGATGGGTTGATGCACATCCAGAGCTCAGTTACATAATATAAACATCTAAAATAAGAAAGTGCGTTTCAAAAGACATGAATTTTCAATACAACATTTCCTGTAGTCCTTGCATGTACTCATAAAGCTCAAGGATAGAAGTAGAAGGGTTTTAGTCCAGAGTTTTTGTGAGCTTAGTGATTCTTACCTCAGCTTGGGTGGCCTATTTAAACTAATTAAAACCAGGATTGTCTCAGATTTGTATGCAACAGGAGCCTTTTACAACCCTACCTTTCAGTGATACAATAATAAACCATGCCTGCTCATAAACTTTATGATGAATTAGTTTGCCAACCGTAGCGCTGCATATGTATTTGCAAAAGTAATAAAATACAAATGTTTGATTGTTTTTTATGTGCTTAGGTATCAGCTTGAACTGAAAGAGGACTATCTTAAAAGAACTGAAAAAGTCACAGAAGATGAGAAAAGGAATAGAGGTTTGTTTAATATCTTGTGCGGTGTGTTAGAATTGGTCTAATATTTGAGTTATGCATACTTTAGATGTCACCACATGCTTTAAGCCACAAACATTGTATTACTGTACTAATAAAGCAATAGTCCTTTTACAAGTAAACGACATTTTGTACCAAACAAGTTGGCAAAGGCTTGTTGTGTACATTGCATTAATTACAATTAACAGATCTGTGTCAATATCCGAGTTCAACTTGAGATTTTATTAATCTTTCGTGTTACCCTTTTAAGCTGACGCTGCACGTTTACGTGAGGAATCCGCAGTTATCAATTTAAATAAAGAGGAACACAGGCATGCTTTAGCCGAATTAAGGAAATTTCAGGTAATTTCTTTAAGATTATTGTCTAATTTAGTTTGAAAAAAAAAATAAAAATCTGGAAAACTGTTCAATTTTAACATCAATTTATCAAGAGAAAAAAAATCAGTTTGTTGCTTGTACACAGCTCTTTTATGTTGCTTTGTACTTGACTAAGCAACCTAGCTTTAACATTGGTCCTATGTGGAAAATGACAAGCTGAGATTTAAAGCCTCCATCTTCAAATCTCAGCTCATTCCAATTATGATAAAACATGCTACGGACATTCCTTAGCACAGGTTTAACTGATTTTGGTAAATATGTCTTCAGGCTGTTTGGAGAATATTTTCATAATGTCCACAAGCTCAAATCCATTAACTACCTTGGCTCATGTAGAAAGAAGCCTTTTCTAAACTATATATATTATAACACACCAATTATTCTATAAAGCTAGTAAGAGTTGTTTCTCATTAGTTGTGACTGTTTCATTTTCCTTTCACAAAAATGGTGCAAGTTGGATTAAAATAATTTGATTGACTAGGGGGAATGCTCCACAAGTTCAGGTTGAAGATTGCTAGACAGTGTAATCATTCTATTTTGTAAAATGCAAATAGGAAGGTTTGATGTTGTTTTCTACCTGCGGGTAGGTGGATTTGGATTCTGCTAGTTCCCAGATATATCTGCTAACGCAACAAAATGAGCTGCTGAAGGAAAGACTCAATGAGACTACAGACTACCCCCTGCTGAAGAGGGAGAGACTAGAGCTGCAGACTCAGTTAAAACTGCTAAAGAGGCAACTTGAAGAGGCCCATGAAGAGAACTGCAAGCTCAGAGAAGGTTAGTCCATTGACATTTCAAATGATGTCTGTATGGCTTTTACATGTTTAGAGCTGGTGATGAAAAGTTAACATTATGAGCTTTGATTCTGATGAAGGGTGTGGCTTCTCCAAAATAAAAACCCAGTGCAAGCGTGTTTAGTGGCGCAGTGACAGCAACCAGCCAATCAATGCTGAGTAGGTTGGGGAATCTGCTGTCCAATCAGTTTGCAGGACATGTCTTCAGAATACCATTTCAGCGTAGTGTTTTTTTTTTTACGTCTCTGCTTCATTTTTGCGCCACAGAATTGGGGGCACTCACATTTGCGCTGTGATCAGAAGACAGCCCCATATGTCTATAAGTGATATCCTAACCTGTAATTGTTCTGAAATGATGTGTAGTAAAATAATAAGCATCAATCCTATTTATTTAGAATACATTTTCTTTGGTGTGTAAATTATTCACAAATGATAATACTAATTTATCTGAAAATATGAAATGACAACCTGAGCAAGATAGGTAAAAGCAAACAACAAAGATGACTCAAAAATGTTTACACACTCATTCAAATTTTAAAATGGGTCTGTGACAGGGTAGTGTCGTGGGCCCAGATGTTATTCGGCAGACAAAGAGACTCAGAGGCAAGGAAACTGCAGTTAAAGCCCTTCTGCGCAGTTTAATGAACAAAAGGAAATCAAAAAGTTGCACAAAACACTGCTCGCCAAGCAAAAATAAAAGGTCAAACAAAAAAAAATCTTGCACACAATAAACAATTACAAAATAACTGGCGCAAGGGCCAAAACAAAAAGTTTAAACAAAATACAAAAATGTAGGCTGGGCATTAGCCTTCACTACCATTTTTTTCTTTCAAAAAAATAAACGGAGCACAAACAAACACTCACCCAAAACACCTCCACCAAACAAAGGATTTTCCCCCTTTTTATACCATGTGGCTGGAGCCTAATTATCAATTATTCAATTAGCTCCAGCCACATTCTCACATGTATTTTGGCAGGGATAGGAAATTAACCCCATCCCTGCCAACCACCACCAAAATCACCACACAACAATATTATTATTTACAGGCAGGGCCCTGTCCTGCCACAGGGTCCAATTCTATAAAGCTTTTCATATGTATGCTTGTAACCCAACATTTCTTTAGCTGCGTTCGCAACTCAGTAATGGCAGAAATGTCACAAGTTTCTCATGGAAATCATTAGGAATATGAATGCATTGCCACCTCCTTCCCGTTCTGAAAAATACATCTCAAAACCATCATCTGTACTCGCTGTTGTCATTCCCATACATTATCATATATATCTTTCTATTTAGTATGTGTTTCGGATGGACAGAATTGCTACATTTTTAGGTGGACATGTTTTCCCTTTAAATTGGCAGTAAGAAAACAATATGATTATACTGATTCCAGCTGGGACTGGCATTGCTGTATGCTTTCCTGGAGAGGCACTGTCTGTCAATGTTCCATTACTTTGCAACAAACACTCTGCCACTGACAGTGCTGGGAAGCAAACTCAAAGCTTTGTGAAGCAGGGGGTCAGTGCACTAATGTGAGAAAGCCTTGGTTATTGAGGGCAGAGTGCCAGGCCTGTGTAGTCAATGACTTGGTGCTCAGCATTCAGCTTGCTGCAGTCTCTCCTGGTGTGTGATTGATAACATGCTTCCTGTGTGAGAAGGAGATGGTTTAGCCAGTCCCATGGAGCTGCATTCACTTTGCAGCCCATCAGTTTAACCGTATTCTTGTATACTGTAAATCCGATCAAAATGTTGAAGTTCAACCTGCACTAAAACAACAAACAAACATAAAAAGCAATTGCATTTGTTCCTGGATGTTGTGAAATCACCATGATGTTCTCCAGTGATATTAGTATCATTATTAGGTAAGAGTTGAGGTGTTTTGTTTTGTGATATGAGATGGGAACAGTCAGTTCAGTTGATTGAAATCGAAGTTGGGAAAAATCATAGTTTATAAGAAATAAGAAAATAATTTATAAGAAATTCTCTGGTGGGCTTTTAGAAACATTCCAGTCATAAATGAAGGACTTAAAATAATGTAACTTTATTCAAAACTATACTTATCTTAGTATTTTTTTGTATGTCATCCATCATTTCATGGAAAGATGTGTCGTCTTAAGTGCACAAGTGTGTAATTTAGAATTTTAGTATCCATCAAATAAAATGAAGCCTGAAGTAAATATTGTACCCTGACTGGTCCTGCATCCTTTTTTTAACCTTGCTGTTTATAAGTGGCAGTTTATTCAGGCTTGCCGTTCGTATCATTTTCTTTAAGTTGGAGCCCAAAACACAAATTCCTGACAACATATTGTAATGTTAGCTCTTTTGCAAAGTCTGGTGCTCCACTTTTATAGCAGTGACAAAAAAAATAAATAAAAACAAGCACTGCATTTTCCAGGTCTTTTTCATGCTGAGTTTGTTCAACATGGCTTGTAATATGGAGAGAGAGGTAGGGGGTTCCACCAGTTCTATCAGTGTTTATGTAGAGTGCTGTGAACCCCTTCTATCTTCAGAATTAGATGCTATACATTTTAGAGAGAAAGGATAAACAGCCACATTGTATTACATTATTGGTATTCGTACATTGCGCAGTTAGCAGACAGTTAGGTTAGTGATTTAAATGGACAAATTAGTCAAATTTAATGGCATACAAATAAAAGGATGTTTACAATATTTGTTTATTTGAGACCAAAAGAGCCATTAGTTGTATGTTAATGAGTCAGTTCGATAACAATTAAAAGGGTTTGTACCTGTATTGCTGCTTATAGTGTGTAGGGTAATCAACTAAAAAAAGTCCTTAAGTAGACTGTTTACTCATAACATGTATTTCGTTTGTTAGAATTTAGATGGCCCACGTCTGAATACTTAGCTCTCCAAGCTGAGTTGAGGAGAGTAGCAAATGCCAGAAAACTGGACGAAGAGGAATTTCAAAGTCAGAAACAGGTGTTGGAGGGGCAGCTACAAAAGGAGGTACGTAATCACTCAGAACATCTTCATGTCTTTTCCAGAAAACAAACATGTTTGTCTGTAATATACTAATATAAAACAAATTCCAATCCATAGGTTGAGCACTCTGCACAGTTAAAGACCCAGCTCATAGAATGTGAGGAGAGAGCACAATGGCTAACTACCCAGGCTGAAGATGTGAAACTCCAGCTACGACAGACGCAGCTAGGTTTGTGGTATTCCCATGGAACCCAACCTGCATAACAGGACTCGTGTACACACACGCACACACACACACACACACATATCACATAAAAATACATTACATATTTAGTCTATCCATATATAGAGAGCTACCTGACATTTCTTTGCTTCTTGAAGCTACAGAGCAGATATAGTAGAAAAGTAGATTTGTTTCTCTGAATTCACAGGTTATACAGTCTGAAATTATTCTTTTGAAGGTATTGCAGCATACATGTGGTGTCCTTAATTGAGCTTTCATTATGGCAGTGCCCAGGGGTGCAACAGCTGAGTTAGACACTAGTGTTGTGGCTCACAAAACCGCTGGGGCAGACTTCTCTGGGCTCTGCAGGCTGGTGCTCCAGCAGCGTAGTTTCGTATTTCTTTCACGCTCTCTATGCTCCAATTAGTCTGATTGGATATATACCCCTGCGGCCACTGGCTTTATGTAGGTAACAATAATTGTGCGTTCATTAAAAATGCCTGTGTAAGGAGGAACCATGCTGATGGCTCAATTTGAAGAGAAATCACTAGCCACACACTGCTTTTAAACTCTAATTTAATAAAGGTTGTTGTTTAGAGTAATTTAACAATGTGCATATGGTATGAGACCTAAAGCTAGCAATGTTAACTGTAAAGCACTTCCATTCACTATATTGGTCTCAAATGTTGTAGCAAACATGTATTTCAATTTTAAAACATCATATCAGATACTGCACAAGGTTAAAGAATGATTTCCCTGTTTGATTCCCTTACCTTTCAGGAAATCTGTTACTGCTTGACATCCTAGGTCAGAGGTCTCCAACCCTGATCCTGGAGGGCCGGTGTCCCTCCTGGTTTTTGTTCTAGCTGCATGCTAAATTTAATTATTTGGACAAATTAAGCTTCTAATAAGCACTTAATTGGTCCAATTAAGTAATTTAGGGTACAGTTGGAACAGAAACCAGGAGGGACATGTCCTAGGTCATTTCATTTCAGCAGCGTCTTCCGAGTCAAAGCTTGTTACTGGCTGAAAGCATGTCAGTCAGTAGGGGAAGCAGCTGGTTAGTTAATGACAGGAAAAAAGCCAGTGAAGAGGTGGGATCATTTCACTCTCCAGGTGAAATGACCATGAAAGTACAACACTATCTGGAAGAAAGGCCTCCAGAGATTACTTTAACCAAATGTAGTACCGTATACCATGTTCTGAAATAAAAATACATGTTTGTTAAACCATAGGTTTCTTTCAAAACTGTATATTTGAGACCTCTATAGTGAATGGATGTGCATAACGTGGAACACGGTATGTATGTTAGCTGCAATCATTTTAAGAGCACAAGCTCGATTATGCCTACAATTATTGCCAATCATCTAATCAAAACACCAAATCCACCAAATTGAGAGTAACAGTAGTTACTCCTGGCAAGTTAGAATAATGGGCACAGCAACTATCGTGACTATATACAAAACCGAAATTTATGGGAAATCTAGGGTATCGCCAAAGTTGAAATCATCTTGTTCTTCATTGCCCCCTTATTGAAGAAGCAAAATGTAGAGTCTATATTCATGATGTACTCGTAGAGATTTTTATGAACTAGAAAATTTGAACTGGCAGTATTAAAATTAGTCAATAAAGCCAAGTTTGGCTAGAAACCCCCTGCCCACCCTCCCCGTGAACTTGGAAGTTATCATGGCCTTGCAGTGTCAAAGCACTGTGATTAAGAATTACTATCTCCTTGAGGTATAGATTCAAATCATTTCAAATTTTTTTTCCCACTCCCCCTTTTTATTTTTCATTCTTCTTGCTAATAATCGATGGATTCAATTGACATGATTTACCATCTTCTGTCAACTCCAAATATTTAAACTCTCAGTAATGTCCTGCTTTTTCCTGACACCTTACCTTCTCCTTTCTCTTTTTCCTTCCTGCATGGCATGATTTCCTGCAGCTCTGGAGAATGAAGTTTTCCGCAATCCAAAGCCCTCTCTTGTTGACCGTTCTGTCCTTGACCTCACAGCTGATAAGGTTGTGCCCCCTGATATTTATGTAGATGGTCCTTTACTGAGGGGCAGGCCAGTGTCCGAGGATGTCCTCTTCGAGCCTGTCGGCTCAAGGTCCTGCAGGTATTCCAGGACTTGCACTGTGTCCCAGGATTCAGGTACTGAGCTAGTGGCTGGTGCCAAGGCACGAATTAAGGAACTAGAAAAGGAGGCTGAGTCTTTAGAAGAGGCCTACAGGAACTACCAGCACAGGGCCATTAAAACAGCCATATCCGGCACTCAACCAGCTAGACCTTGGTCTCCCCCAGAAACTCTCAGTATTCCCAGAAGGAGCCCATCTGCCTCCCATAGCCGAGTCACATTCGCAGACGAGATGCTTCCATCTCAGGAGCTTCATCTGATGGCATTAAGAAGCACGCTGTACGATGCATTGAACCTGAACGGAGCTGGGATGCAAGGACAGGAGACCCCATCTGTGCAAAATTCCTTGCCTACCAGACGACTCTCCTCCACGCCCCTTTCACTGTCCGACAGACAGGAAAGCAGAAAGCTTTTGGAAGGTATGTTTTATATTGTTTCATAGCTCATGTTGAACTATAGAAGGATCAGTCATTCTTATGCAATAAAAAATAACTTGCTTTGCTTGATGGTTTCAAAAGTAACAGAGATTGTGCAAACATTTTAACTTCCGGTGTTCCTTTTGAAATAAATGTTTTCCATTTGAATGGACGTTGAAGTACACAAACATGGTGGTTAATTTGGAGGGTTAAATTTGTCAATTTTTCCGCCTAGATTTATGCTTTTTCTTCCAATAGTTCTCTGATATTTCTGCTTTATTTGTCGTATGCAACTCAAATGTTTATAAGTTGTATTCTTTAAATTTGGGATGGGACCCCTGCACAGGATGGCAGTTGCATCTTTTTTTCTTTGCTGAGAAGAAAAAACATTATTTGCTGTGTTATGAGGGTAACTCTAAAAATGAAGATCTCTACATGGTAGGTACACATGATTGCTCAGTGGATTGTGCTCTGTTACTATTTACAGATCAAGAGGGTTCATTTCTTGCACCCTGTCACCGCTCCCCTGAACGGCAGATATCTCCAATTCCTTCCAATGGATACTCTTTAACTGTTGTCCATGCTGCTGATACAAATTCTCCTGGCAGACCGTCATTGAAAAGCACTGCTAGAGAGCACAGCAGGTAAAGTAATCCAAACTTGAGGGTCTTAAAAAATGAATGTCTGCTTGTTCATGACATGATAATGAGGTATGAGTAATTGTTTTCCTGAAGTGCTATATACAGTAAAAGACAAGAATGTGTTCTTAGTTGGTTTTCTCAATGCATATTTTTACAGTGTGTTTTCCCAACATTTTGTATTGTTCGACCATAAAGGCAATGTGCATTTTATCCATCATTTATACAGATATTGGTTGGATTAAAATATGTATTAAGTTATGGTCAACATTTATTTCCACAAAATATTGAAATATTGAATTACTGAAATATTGAAATATTCTTAGTACTTTAACCTATCCACAGCTCACAAAAAAAACCTGAAGAGGTTTCCAGCCCAGATTCTTCACCACACCCTGAAAAATTAACATTTGAGGATCTTGCAGAATCTATGGAAGGTAATCCTTTTTAATGACACATTTAAATTCTGATTTGGTTATTGTATGTACAGTACAGGTAAAGTCTAATCTTTCAACTGCTGCCCACGTGATGTAAAGAGGCAGCCATTGGATGTATATTTTCATTCATTTATATATCTTTCTTTTTTTTAATGTACATGGCTTCTAATACCTATAGTGAAAGTATTTCTGCATGAATGCTTCTGTTGTTCATCTTGGCACTTGAGGATGATTAAACTGACACCTTAACCTTCCCTCCACCTAAAACATCTATTTACAGTTGCTTAATAAAAACAACAGAAGTCATCTCAGCTGGTTGCTATGCCGAGCTGTCATGATCATTTATCTTGAAACTGATTCAACGGTACCGGACAATGTGGAAAGGCACTAATATTAGAGGAATACAGATTCTTCCGTAAAGGCCTTGCTATTTAAATGCATTTTTTTTGCAAGACCATGCATCACCAAGCGAGGACTTAGGCATATTAAACATTACCACCCCAATCAAAATGCTGTGTAAAGTGCTGTAATAATCGTATTTATAACAGAAGATGTATATACTAGAGAATGGACTTCATCCCCACCCCCCTCAATCTTGGAATGGTTGTACACTAGTAAGTATCTCTACCATCCCACATGTGGAAGCAAGGGAAACTATCTCAGAACTGTTCAACTCATCTTCTGTTCATACTCGCTTCCTGAACCTCCGTCCCTCACAGACAAGCGTGTCTACAAGCATCTCATCACCATGCCCTCAAAGGCTTGTTCTGCCAAAGTCGGATTATTCACAGCAATCTCATCTCCTGTTTACTATAAATACCTCTTTCCATCCTGAGCTCTGATCTTAGGACCACAAGTCTTTAACCACACCCCCCTCCGCCTATGGGCCAGGGTAGTTTGCACAAAGATTGTTATCACTGTAGCTAGATTGCGTCTATTTTTCCATTGACAGTAAGTCCTTCATATCACAGCACACAATTGCCACATTATACTAGTACATTCGGGAAGCCGACTGTTTTATAGTAGTGTGGCATTGAGTCAGTACCAAAAAAAACACATTTAGCTTGTTTTACAAGACAGTACAGTAATATCAGTTTTTACAGTTCAAACTGTACCTATGCAACCACAGAAGGAAGACAAAAAAAAACCCCACAAAAACACCAAGCAGATCAAATAGAAATTTGCACAACATACCGAAATTATACAATCATAACTACGGTTATCATAACGTCCATTGTACTTTCTAATAGTTATGTGGAGGCTAAACTCTGTTTATTGGCTGAATACATATATCTAAGATTTGATACTCGAAAATGTGTTGATGATAATCACTGATACACTGACTGTTTTTATTGTCAGTTAGTAAGTCTTTAGAAGTTTGAATCTAAAAATGTCACTTATGATATAGTCTGTGAGTAGTAGCAAGATTTCCTTTGCAAAGTTAGATAATAATGTTTGGAATGTGTAGCTTTTTTCATTTGATTAAGTTTGAGATGTGTTACAGATCTATATCTGGACTTGATTTTAAGTGTCCAACATGTAAAAGTAAAACTATTTTAGGTCTCAGATACAAAATCTTTGTTCTTGTAAGATATTGGCTAAAGGCCATAAATTAGAAGCAAGAGTGTGTTAAGTGTCTGTGTTTCCTAAAAACCTGTAAATTGGAAGAAACATGGAATAATGTCTCCTTAATGAAGTGCTGGCTGTTTATGTATTCTGTGTCCATTCCCTCGCCCTCCTCCATTATTGTAAAAAAATAAAGAGGCCATTGTGCTACTTTCTTTTTAGATCACAGTGACATTCCAGAGCAGCTTGAGGACGATGTGTCCCATCAATCTGAGGACCGGATGAATAGGCTTAGTGTCACCACCCCAGAGCCAATAGCTGTTACCTCACTGCAAGACCACAGTGAGTGCTCATCCAAAATCTCGATTTCAGTGCCCATTACATCCAACAGCAACACAATTAAGCATTTTGGAAATGTTATAATCAGTGTGTGCTTCATCAGTAACAGCTTTTTTCCCAGGATTGAAACGTTGCATAAAATGACTGGGCTTATATAAATAATACATTAGCAAAATCCTTAAAAGAGTATTACGTAACATTTTAAAATCAAATTCCCTACTCTTAAGCCCCTTTCACACTGGCACTTCTGCCCGGGTCTGGACCCGGGTTCTAGCTACACAGGTCACAATCCCGCGTAGTGTGAAACTACGTACCTGGGTTAACCCGGGTCCCAGCGACTCACCTCAGGATGTGGGTTGACACACTTTGACCCGAGTTGAACGAGACAAAATGCATGATCGCCGACGAAATAACAAACAGCCACGCCTGCATGAAGGTTTCACTTCCACAAGTAACGTTTTTGTTTATTCTGTTTAGCCATATTTTTGTTGCTTGAGACACACCATGAGCTAGATTGCAGCAGGGATGAAGAAACATTTGCTCTAATCAACATTTGGGCCGACGGTTCAATCCAGAGAAGATTGGACTATTTAATTCTGTGTCCTCCATCAGTATCTTATTTTTAGTATAACAGTACAAATAAAGACTAGGTTGGAAAATTGATTTGAAAACCTTGGTTACAGAACTGTTTACCATTGAACCATTAAACGGAAATGTGATGTTTGTTACATTGTCATCAATATCAAACTGCTGACATGCCCAAGCCTTTTTGATTATCAAACTTCTGTGTATTTGAATAGACCCATCATACAAAACATCAAATAAGAATATAGACTCCACTTACATGGTGTAGATTACTTTTGTTGAGAAGTACATGGTAGTTTCTTATTGTAACCACAAGGTACTACTGTAAACAGGTAAGTGTATGCTTTATTGTATTGAAAACGTAATGTTTTACTGTACATGTGGAACTGTCTGCCTTTTATTACACATATCACTATATACTGATGAACAGGCAGACAGTTGTTTTGTTTATTTTCCTCACATGATCAATATGTGTAAGGCAATATCTAAGACTTAAAAGGATTTGCCCATTGGTGTGATATGAATCATTTTCAGTTTTAAATTGAGGTGAAAAAAAACTTTCCATTATAAATTTACAGCAGTAGATCCGAAAATGACAGAAGGAGGAGAGAGACAGAAGAGGGAGGACAAAGAAAAAGAAGAGGAGAGAAAATGGGAACTGGAAAGAAAGAATAGAGAAGAAGAAAGACTACAGGAGAGGCAAGCAGCCTGGGAGAGAGAGCAGAGGGAACTGGAACGACTAGAGCAGGAGAGAGTGAGTTCATAATATGCAAGTCCTAGCCATCTGTATCGAGAGATAGCAACCTCATTCAGAGACATCTGTGTTTGGTCTGCGTCCACGCATAAGAAAAAAAAAATAAGCGCAGGTGGTGGGTTCTAATGAAACTGATTTTGTCAGGTTTTTTTTTTTTACATTTCCTCAAATGTTTATATTAAGTCAAATTAAACTTCCCCATATTGCATCCAGAGGATTTGGGACAAACCTTTTATTTTGCTTAGCTATTAAGGCATTCACACATGCCATAGTTTGACAAAAACATGTTGGTCCTATCGCTTCACCAGGATTGTGACCATTTTGTGTGATTCACTGGGTTCAGCCAATTTTAGGCTGTTTAAGGTTAACATAAATGCTGCAACTTGCTGGACATAATAACCCAGTGCATGTGTGGCCATTAGGAACTGCTTCAACAGTCAGCCTTCCATCTAGAAATAACAGTTGCTTACTGTCCATAAATGCTTAGTATGGGTTGTTGTTGGGTTCCATGTAGATCCTGTGGCCACAAACCACTAGAAAACAGATCCCTATCCAAGGTGATCCACGCATATAAGATCTGAGGAGATAAATGGTTATCCTCAGACACTTGTAATTGTTATTTCCAAGTTTAAATGGAAACAGGGCTCAATCTGCTTGTAATGAACAGTGATAGTGCTAGTTTTTTGTAAGGACAATGTGTGTTGCCTGTTTTTTTGTATTAATACAAAACTTTTACTAAATTCAAAAAACTGTTATAACAGGAGTATTTTTTTTATTATTATTATTATTTATTTTTATTTTTTTTACAAATCAATTGATTTGTTTTTAGAAGTTGGTTGAAAATTCACAACATCACGAAGACAAAAAAGGAGAAACAGAAGTGGTGAAGACAGAGTCCAAAATGTCTGAAGCAGAAGACAATTCTTCAGGCAATAATGCTGATCCTGTTGAAAAATACCTGAAAATAGTCAAGCAGCATAAAGAGCCAGAACTGGACCAGGTACAGTACTGCTTGCATCCGTTTTATACCAGAACCTTGCACACTGTGAAGCTAGGTAGCACTTCTCATGAAACTACTGCTCTACACATAAAGGTATTATAGAATTCCCGGGGACTGCCCAAGTGGAACAGTAGTCCTCTTGTCCAGTCTTTGTTTTTACTGCTGCTTAATGGAACAAAAACATGTCCAGGCTTGCTTTGTGAGGAAAATAACTCTCTGTTTAATGGAAATGTATATTCACTTGTGTTAAATTCTGAAATAATACAATCAGTATATCAATAAAGACAAATCTTTAGTGCAAATATTTACCATCTTTTTATGTAATTTTGAAACTGTTTTTTTCAGAGTTTGAGGAGGGAAGCTGCAGAGCAGAGCTCTATTCATGATAGACTATCTGATGAAAAAGATGACAGGTACTGTGTGAACATCTTGACCCCATGTTTTTGTTTAGTGTTTCCAGACCTTTTAATAAAATTCATTAACTGGAACAGTGGCATTTACAACTAATAATAATACTATTGAATCCGCTGACTGGAACTCCAATCGGCTTTCTATTGTTTTTTTTGTTTTTTTTATGTTATTGTGTAGACACAATGGGCTCTATTCATATAATTGTAATGACCGCAAGTTTACTTTTTTTTATAAACATTCTCTTAGGTTGCTGATAATAAACACTTGAACTGCAAATTTACCAAAATGGGCTTCAATAAAACAGGGCTTAACAAAACATTCCTTAAAACAGTTGTGAATAGAGCCCATTATTTCCATAGTAAGTGGTTTGGGACTTTATGTGCATTTCACTATCCTGGCAAGCAAGAATAATTAGAATTAAAATTAAAAGTTTTAGTCATTTTTGTTCTTGTTTTGGAGTTTTCTATCGGCAGGAACAAGTTAAAGCTCCTGGTGGTTTTTTTCTTCTTTTTCTTATAGTATTGCTGGCATTTCACATGAAGATGCAAATGAGGATTTCTGGTGAATCTTTTGTGCATTCACTGTCTGGACCTGGGTATGATGTTCATGTATTAATTTTACAAGGTTTATGGATTTGTATTTTTGTGACTTTTTAAATGTTCCTTTTTTAAAGATGCATAGTGTGATTTATATGTGTACATGTAAACAATAAAAAGCACTATTCAAACCTTTATCTTAAATTGTCATGCATACAGAGAAAAGTGTGAGTTCTATGGATTTATATCATGCATGTGTGTCTTAACATATTTGTCCAGTTCATCCCAAATGGAGTAAGGCGTCCCTGTTTTATGAATTGTTAAATAATTCATAGTTTACCAATCAGCTGCTGTCCATATGGCTCTGCAGAAAAAAAGATTATAACACTCTTGGAACAAGATAGCCATATTACATTGGAGTGTTCCAATACTTGCCACCCAAGGCGTACTGTACCCCTGTACCATGATGCCGTATCTTCTCTGTAGCATCTTACCAGGCTAGCATCCACAAAGAGGATTATGCATTTTTTTCCTGAGCCTTGCCTTGCCATCTGAATAGCAGTTGATAAGAAAGGTTTATCTCACAGCAAAGAAAGCAATCAGCAGCTTGCCTTCAGACTCTGCAGTATCTATTTGGTACAATGAAGGGTATTACCCTGTCCCATTTACCAGGTGATTTTCTTTGAGTTGCAGCAGACAAAAATAAATAAATAAATGATTCTGATTACTGAAACTTTCTGGAAGAATTCTAAAAACAGCACTATCTTGCTGGGATGTTCAGGAATAAAGAAAATGTATATAGAAGTAACCCCAGATTAAAATGAATATAGATATTCAGTCAATTCAACAAACAAAATTCAATAAAACTTTCTACCGGCACAATATATACCGGTAAGTATTTTAAATTAAGGGCAACATTAGGCTATTGCAATAGTGTGTTTTAGGAGTCCATTGACTGGAGGTTTGATTGAATATCGCATAAACAGAGAAACCACACAATTCCCTACCTCTTATTGCTTGAATACTTGAGTGTGAGTACCCTGTGTGTCAGTCAACACTTGATAATAAAGTTACTTGGTGTGTACTTGTAACTGTCAACACCTTGATGGGCTGAATTTGTTTTTAATTTTGCAGATGTGTTCTGTTACCATATGATAAATAATTCATGATTTATACACTTAATTCAGCATGGAGATGGTCCTGTTACGTTTATATGAATGTAAGTTAGGTTTTCTCTGACATTCACTTTCATTGTGATTGGGGTTCCATCAGCGGCATATCGACATCAGCTCTTCACATTTTTTATTCAGATTCTGGACATTAAAAAAGAAAAGATCAAAGCACTTGTCATATATGTAATAGCTAGAACTAAAGGATTACTTTTAAGAGAACCATCTCCCTCGCTAGTATAAAACCTCAACTTTGTCTGTCTGATTTGATCTATTTGGAAGACCTGTTATCTCATACACTCTATGCACCCAATAGTTATTCCTTTAACAACTGTCTTTGAGCTGCACAATGTATAGCTAATGAGAAATAAAGAATCATGATATAAAAATAAGAAATGCTAACCCAAAGTGTTTTATCTACAAATGTTTAATAACTGCTTGAATAAAACCACAAGGAAACCCTTGGCACTCATAGAAAATATTGATTTACTATTAGGTTACAAAATTGGTACCTTTTGACTTTTGAAAAAAAAAGAAAATACAATAAAAAAACTAAAAACTGCCATGTTCACTAAATACACTGAAATATATCTCTGTTAATAAAAGGATGTGGGCAAACGCTGCCTACCATAGTTTGTCAAAACAAATGACGACACATCACCTGTATTACTGCATATACAGTTACTCTTTTCCATGCAATAACGATTTAACACTAAGATATTCCAGTACATCTCTTCTACCTAACATAAAACAGATAGTACATCAGTAACACAAGTCAGTTTTTTAACCTTTACACATCTGAACTATATTGACAAACATTTTCAGAGATTTTTAAAGAATTATTTATACAATATTTTAGAGGTTTTCATACCAAATACATAGCAGCAGTAAAACCAATAACATTTTTGTAAAAACCAAAACATCATATTCCTGATGCTTTAAAAGATGCATGTATTACACAATAAACACAAATTATGTGTACAACAGGCAAGGGCTGAAATGCCTTTGAACTTCCATGTGCCAGTTGCTGGCTATAAACATTAAAGCATCCTGCTTTGGCTGTCTTGGCTGCCTTTGCAGCTAGATGAAACCCAGCTTTGTTCGGGTATGTTAGCAGTGATAGCAGGAGTGGTACTGGAAGGTCACACTGTGAAGAAATAGTGTTTCTCCGTGGTTTCCATCAGCCTTACTTAAAGGTGTAGTGGTTAAAGGCGCTTAAAGATTGGGGAGGTTGTGGATTCAATCCCCATTTAGGGTTGACGTACAGTACTAAAGTCTAAATTAGTACCCTGGGTTATGCTTGCCATATGTTGAGATGGTAAAACCTGCTAGGTTAAGGGACCAGAGAAAACCATAGGTAATGCTGGAGTGAAAACAGGGTCTACAGGCTTCTTGTAATCCTGCAGAGCCCAAACTCAGCCAAGTTGTGAGGGAGTAGAGATGGATTTCCCTACAAATCCCCTTATGTGTTGCTTAGGTTACAGATGACTGTTTAAACACTTCAGTTTGCGTACAGGTGTTTTAATTGGGTTAGGCAGTTTTGCTACCCTGCAAGAACATTAAGTCATTTTTATTTCTGCTTTAAAAAAAAAACTACTTGTTTCTGTATCGGCTATCCATTTTCTTGGGTAAACGATATGAACTCATTTAAAATAAAGAGCATTCAACCTGTTTAAAGGAAATCGGTTTGACAGTTTCCTACATGCAGAGGTAGTTTTTCCTCCGGGTCTTACATCAGCATTTGTTTTCCCATGCTGAGTGTTCCCATGGAACATACAAAAAATGGAAAAAGGAGATCAAATGGAGGTGCCCCAAAAAAAAAAAATACATCAGTAGTGAATCCTCCTGAAATCCTGAAAATCTTATTATGCCTAAGCCTTATGCTAAAGAGGTAATAATCTACATATCTAGATCCCACCCGCAATCCCCCAAACAGGAATGCATGCAGGGTTGAATTTTTATGGAATGCTGCTGCAATATAATTTCTTCCCACTGCGTTCTCATTTTGCTTAAATTCAAGACTAAACATACAATGACAATCTTGGAAGTAGAAATAACACATTGCACTCGTTGTTATTCATTTTTTTCCCCCTTTTAAACCGCTTCATGTGTAAGGCGCATATATTGTATTGTGAATATAATCTTTAATGAAAGATGAAAGAACATTAAGCTCAGAAGAAGCTACACTGTTTTTCTTTTTATTTAGCAGCTGTTACATTTGCTAAAGTAAGAAGAGCATGCCGTAAAGCAGCTGAACATGTTTTTTTTTTTGTTTGTTTTTTTCTTTTTTTTTAAGTAAAAAAAATAGTGCAATGTTTTAAGCTTTACCAGTACAGGCTGGTTAAGAAAGGGTAAAAGTCTACACGCAAAAAGAAATATTCAAATTGGCATACTTTTGAAATATATATTTTTTTATAAAACAAAAGAGAAAATAGAACACAAAAGGAGGTTCCTACAAACTTTTCCCGGAGAGTTAGTGCAGAAAGCAACATTATGGATTAGTCTGTTAGGGGGACCCACATTTGCAGAGGGCAGTTTGTATAGTTATCATATCTGAATATTATCTTGTCGAATTACTATGGTTGATGAATGTAGAATATGTAATGTCCTTATGTGTAAGAACTGAGCTGTTCCTTTGATCGGGACTGGATGTCTTGCAGCTCTTGCTCTTCCTTCATTTTGATGTCTTGGTACACATGCATGTGACTTGCGTCCTTTAAGTAGGCCCAGTTTGCTGACAGTATCATGAGGAAGTGAATCTGGAAGAGAAGGGTGAGGTTGATGGCTAGTAAGCATGTCAGGATGCAAAGCAAGCTACTAGACAGGCTAATTAAACACACAAATGTTATGTGTCAATAAGCACCCTAATATTGTGAGCTACAGAAGTTAAAAGGGTGTCGGCTCTTTTTTTTTTTTAAACAGTTGCATGCATTTTTGTTTTTTAGTTCATTGTAGAGTAATGGGGGTTAGTTAATACAAAGGGCAGAGATACATCAATGGCACCAGCCACAGTGTAAGTTACCAACCTGGATTTGGTAGGCACGCAAGAATACAAAGTAAGAACACATTAAATCTGCACTAATCTACCCTATGTTTTTTTGTTGTTGTTGTTTGTGTTGAAATAAATACCTATGTGGATCCTGTAAGATTCACAAAAAATGAAGAAGACCAAAAAAGAAAAAAAAAATATATATATATATATATATATTTTAAAACAAATGATGTTTATTTTATGTGTATAAAAGAAAAAAAAACTACAGTTTTCAAAATCTTAAGAAAAAAATTAAATACTTAATCAACAAAGACATATTTAGAAAGTGAAAAATAAAAGCATGCAGTCTCAGGTTAACAAAAAAAAAATGTGGCACATTTAAACATATTTAATGGCAGGTATGAAAAAAAAAAAATGAACAAAACATGAACATTCCTATTAACAGTTGCAACTACTACGGCAGAAGCAGTTTTCAGTCATTTAAAAGTAAATTTATTTCTAATATTTAATTAAAAAATCTTTCAAATGTATTCATTTCCAACCAGAGACATCAATCATAAAAAGATGCCTCCTGCATCAGCCCAATCCTTCATCAATGCCTGTTGGAGCTTACTGTGCAAAATGTCTAATACTACATCTACATTTGATGGAGTTCTGCTCCTAATGCTTAAAGGTATGGAACCTGGCTTAAAATGGGGTTCTGTACCCAGTAGAAGAGTTTTCAGTGATTGTGTTACGTACGATTATCTACGTGACACCACGGGCAACAGAAAAGGATGGGTAATGGGCATTAGCACAACATGACCTCGGCTTTAATTCTTTAGTTTTATTTGAGGTACTTACACCACAAGATAAAGATGAACATAACAGAATGTATAAACTGCTTTGAGGCATGTTGGGAGGCAATCTTAAAAGCCTAGCATATGTTTCTAAGGACATTTTCATTCTCCTATTTTTCAAACTTTGCTAAATATTTAAGTGGTCATCAGTGAGGAGATCAAAATCAAGGAAAAGTGGTGTGGTAATCTGTTACAATCAACACCAAAAAGATTTTAGAGTTTACGATGAAGACAGCCAGATGCCATACCTTTCTATTGATAATCTCAAATTGTGCCAGTCCCTGTAAATAAATGCTAAATGTTGCGTGCTATTTACACATTATGTAAAATACATTTGTCTATGTTCTGTTTTAGTCCATGTTGTCAGTGGTTGCTCAATCTATTCTTTGCAGCTTCATAAACTCTGCACTGTGTTCTTAATACAACTTAAAATTTAGTGCAGCAGTCTTCTCGACTCTTAAACTTCAAAACAGCATAGTTATATGTGGAAGCCATCATGTAGATCAGCTGGTGGAAGAGAACAAAATACATGGATGTAAGACAGTGCTCAGTGTTTCCAGACCGCAGCAAGGTCTTACATTTTATGCTGTTACTGGTTTTTAGATACAGTAAGTTAACACTGCATGAAGGAGATACTGCTAGTGTTATACGGTCCCTTTTTCTGATTGTTGCGCAGGTATTTTGGGAGTAAGTAAGTGTTATTTTTGCCAGTATGTGAATGTTTAGGTTCACCAGCTGTCCCTATCAGCAGTTATACTGTATACTATAATCCCTATTATTTCTGTACTTTTTATAAAATTAGTGACCATTGATATGTATTAGATACAGTAAAAAAATAATAATAAAGATGTCCGCAGGCATAAATGTATATTGATCAATTATCAATAAAGCTGTATTCAAATGTTCTCTTCTCGATTGGACCTTGCAATTCTGTAACAGTAATTCATCCATGACCTTAAATGCTTAAAGAGTAACTTCAAATGTCATGTGACTTTCTTTTTAGCATTACTCTTACTATTGCATTGTTTTGTAATGATTTTCAGTTGCACGGACTCTGTCTGGATTTCTGCTTGCTTTGAGCTTGTCTGAAGGTAAAGGCAGATTTAGTGGCAAAAGATAATAACTCAGTATTTGATCGCCAGAACCTAGAACCACTCAAAATGATTGCAAACACCATAACATTGTAAGAGAAATGTAAAAAAAGCAATTCAAATGAATACTTACTTTTTAAACATATACCGCATCATCCACTAAGTCAAGTAGATACATGTTTTCATCAGTGTTATGAATCAGAGAATAGTGAAATAAGAAGGGAGCATTTTAATCCACACTTAACAGAAAAGGAAACCTGGAATTTGGAATTGTAGAGATTAACAGTAAAACACATTACTCACCAATGCAATAACGGTGGCACCAGCTCCGGCACAGGCCACGATGTACAGATGGTAGGACAGGTAGAACTAAAATGAAAGCAACAAAGGTACTGTTTTAATAAATTACAAGTAAAATATAGGATGAACCAGAAGGTGCAGAACAATGGTGCAATCGTACCTCGCTTGTGTTGCAGATTTCCCCTAACACTGCGCCACAGGCCTTTCCAGGAGCTGCGTTCCAAGGAATGATTCCTGTAAAAAAAAAAAGTAAGGGTCTGTGTATTTAAGTGTAGGCATTATCTTTATTCTTATTCACTAGAGAACAGTAATTGCAGCAAATGGTATTTGGGTTGCCTGAGAGGCCGAATCAGAACAGCACAAAATGTGTTTCCCACAGAGTGTATGAGTTTCTGGCCTTCATTACCTTTGAATAAGATAACTGGTTTGTTTTTTCTCAAGCAGTAAAAATTAAAACATATTTTTTCTAACATACGTTTGTCTAGTTTTTAAATTTCAAATTAAAAGGTTAATTGGTCCTTTAAAAATATACACACAATTATATTAAGTAGCCCTGTTTTGTAAGGGGAATTAACAAAGTAACAATATTGAAATGGATTCATTTAATTAACGTACTGTATATCCCACCTGGATAAGCCACAGGGATACTTTTGTATGGTGGTGATTGGGACGTAGGGGACTGTTTTTGTGTGTGGCTGTGTTCGTGTTGTGTCTTCACTTGAACTAAATATAAACTTTTGAGTGCGCCTTGAACAACGATTCAGTGTGCTTGTTTACACACCACACAGCCAGGGGCACGATCCATCAAAGAAGAATTGTAATCTTAATGGAATCTAGTTTTGCTTCAGACCATTTTTTTTAAATTAAAGTATTAATAATTTAAAAATCTGACCCATCATGGGACCGGGAAGAAAACACCACATGAGGCAAAGCTATATCTAATATAGGAAAATAGAGGCTATAAACACAAGATTCACATTTTAGCTTTCTTATAATTTTGGCTTGCTAACTATTTTTATATAATGTAAAACAAAACCAGGAATGAAGTGTGGTTCCACGTTATTAAGCTCCACAGGTTTTGTGATTTTTTTGGGTTCCTTAGAGTAATAAATGTGTGTTTACTTTGCCTAAATTATCACTTGTCTTATTCAAATTGTTAACTAACATTGTGAATGCATGTATAACATTAGTAAATGCCCATGATGAACAGTTCCAAAACGAGAAGGGCTGGAACACATACCATACTGCCTGACATCCACACAGATGGATTCAATCGAAGAAGTCATGTTTGCCATTGGAGAGTTGAGGACTTGGCAGGTCGACCACATGTTGTAGAACAAAAACACAGGTACAGCCGAGAAGCCAAACACACCCAGCCAGGCAACTCCGAGCACATAGGTCAAGAACACAAACTGGAAAAAGACAAACATACCAATCATTGTGCGGCATTGAAAAGGTTCTGCAGACTCATTTTTGGAACATCATCTACCAGTTTAAATTGCTGAAAAGATCTGTGAGGTTTATAATTCTGTTTTCTTTCACATTTAATGTATGCAGCGATAATACAACCCAGTACAGTTTTGATAAACAAACAAATAGGTCCATAGCAGCAACAGGCTGTTGCCGAGCCCAACGACTGACTGTATACCCTTCTGTAGTTACTGGGCAAATACAAAATACTTCATTCCAAAAGGATTTTTTTTTTTTTTGGTAGCTAGCGTCCATTGTATTTCCACACGTGATTGTGTCTTTACTGTGTGACCACAAGTGCAATTACAGTGCAACACATAATGCAACAAATTATTAAAAACACTAATTCAGATCAAAAGTATTTTAATCTGTTGAAAATCATACAGACAGATAGATAAATAAATAAATGCAGTAACTAATAAAATAGTGTCAGTATTTATCATTAGTCTTGTACCATTCCACTGATGCATCGTCCGCAGGCTGTAGTTTTGAATTCACTGTGAAGTTCCTTTACAGCACTGGTGGTGTAGAATCCCTCAGCCAAAAGAATGATTCCATACAAGAAGAAAAATGATGCTATTCCATAAATGATGTACTGCATGAGCTGTACTCTGCACAAAAAAAAAAGACAACTGCACATAAATCCCAATTGTACACCTACATTGATATCCATTACTGAATCTCAAGGGACAATCAGTTTAACTACTCTCTAATATCTATATCAAATATCGGAGAAACAAATGTGTAGACCTGACAGTATATCAGATAGAACAGGTGTTCAATGTCCTGCTTAATGGTCTATGACATGAACATCACACTTTATGATGTGTTAGATACATGTTAAAGGCGTACCATTTTTTTTTTGCGCCTTTAATTTCCAAGGGAATTGAATAATGTAGGCTATTACATTTTGACATCTTTTAAAATTTCTTCATGGGCGATTGCGTGTTTTTATTTTATTTTACGTTACATAAAAAAGATAATTCAACCGAGTTCAAGCAATCAATCACACATGCTAATTCAAATTTTTTTTTTTGACAATCAATAATCCTGCCTGGATTCATTAACTATAATATGGTGAATGCTAGGATACATCAGTTTAAATCAGTTTAAAACTGAAAATGAATTACTGTGTCCTGGTATCTTTAGACTGTTATATTCATGTAAAGGTTATAACTTTTCTGAATGTTTTGTCTACAAAAAAAAAGACAAGTTTGTGTTATTAATCGATTACTGGATTGTACGCATGCTCTGATTAATTGATGAGAAAACAACTCAGACTTGTATATAAAGTATGTGTCTTAAAACTTCCTTTTTATATTTAAAAGGCAAGACTTTCACCTCCAGTATTCTCAAGATTATATATACTAACAAACAAGAGGATTGAAAAACTTACACTTCGGTTAGCAAAGCATGATCGCTGACAGTCTTTGAGAAGTGGTTTTCCAGAATGGACACCGTCCCAGTTAATGCCACATGGCCACAACCACAGAAGAGCGAAACACCAGAGAAACAAAGAATGGTGGCAACCAGCGAGGCGTAAGGAACTCCTCCCAGGCACTTAATGCAGCATTCGAAACACCCTGCAGATACACATGAGAAGCAAACACAATGTTAATGCAAAACAATCCTAAATCTAGGTGTGACACATACTCATGCCATATGTAGGTCACAGTTTGTACTGTGTATTTAAAATGCTGTTTTATCAAAGTGGACAAAAAAAAATTGCATTTTAGATATATTTCGGAGATATGTTAGATATATTTTTATTTTCAAAATATCACAGAGCTGCACAAAAAATGAAACGGGAGTGAGCATAGCAGTAAACTGGGGCGAACTGTATTTTTTTACAGCATGATTTGAACTTGAGAATTGATCACACAGTAGCTAAAAACATTAAAACCAGTCCGATTATTCTATAAATGGGTCATTCAATACAACTGTTTTGATGGGCTAGATGTGTAGTAGTAACTACTTATTGGAAACTAGGCAACAGGCTTGGCCATCAATCAGTGTGGCAGCTAGCAGTGACAGCAGTGACCCTAATTTTGTTGTCAGTATAAAGCAAGGTAGTCCAGAGCAAGACCATTATAAACAAAGACAATGTGTTGTAGATGCATATTGTGATATAGAATGTCTAAAATGGGGTAGACTGTGGTTAAGATAATGTTGATACAGCCATGCTTGTTTAATTGAGCGGAAACTGAATGTGTTTTCCCCGGAGCAACACGTTTCTGTTTTTCACAGTTAGACCTAACCTTGACATGTTTTCATGTTTGGTTAAGGGGTGTGCCCAAAGGTTGTGTCCTGTCTCCATGAGCCGCTGCTTTTCTGCCGCAAGCACCTCTACGTGTGAAGCTATTTATCACCCCGATTAAAGTGCTTTAATGGGAAGCAGATGGGCCAGAGCTCTGAGAGCAGGCTGGCCGCTAAAGAAAATCATTAGCAATTTATTATTGCAGAATGATGTTATGAAAGGGACCTAGTATGGCTGTGCAGCCTACATTGCTGTAAAAGTGATGGATACAGCTAAATGTCATGAGTGATAACTACAGTTTAAACTGTGATAAATATCAGACGTTATCTGTTAGGCAGGTTTTATTACCACCTTATGACCATTGAAAAATGCCCTCTGTGTTTAATTTTGTGACATGTACTGTATAGTTAATCTTGTTTAGAAGCCATGTAGCCCCTCCCCCCCTCTTTCTTTTTAAAAGTAAGCACCAATGGGCAACATCTTATTGAAAAAAAAACAAAAAACATTCCAGTAAACAAGCTGTGCTTATATAGCAGATTTGTTGGGATAACAAACCACTTATTGCCCCATCATTTCGGTTTTGTTTATTTTCAGAGCACATTCTTTAACAGACACACTGATATTTCTGTGTGAATCTAGACCCATGAAGGAACATTTACTAGTAGCCATTCCTTAAACCCACCATCCTACAAAGGAAAAGCTGCCTGCCAACTTTTTTTTCACCACAATGCTAGAAGAAGCAAGCAGTGTGGAAAACTGGCAGCAGTCTTACATTATTCATAGTCTCTCATATTTTCATTGTTTTGGAATGATACAGCTTAAGGTTGAACACTGACAGAGGCTGTCACAATAAAGGCCCGAGCAACACGCACCACTAAGGGTGTTTTTGATTTACATTAGACTGGGTTCATAGGTATTATGCCCTAAATTAAACGTTAAACCAATAGTCATTAATTGGTAAACTGTGTGGCTACTAAGCTGTCCATTCTCTTGTCATGGTTATTGTGGAGTCAGTTAAACTACATTAAATAATTTTACCAAATACCTTGACTTTGAGTCTAAATCTAAATAAAATGTTCCCTTGGAGTTGACGTGCTACACTGAATTTAAAGTATTCACAGGAGGTATCTGTTTCAAAGCCTGTAAGATGCATTTTACACCTCATAGAAAAGGAATCTGAAATGTGTCTAGTCAGAATGTTTTTTTTGTTGAATTAAAATTCAAATATATGTTACACATATCCAAAATAAATGTATGTTTATAATGTACTGCATCAAAAGTAGAGGCCCAGAATATCCTAGAGCCACAATGGAAAGACATATGTATATTAATTGAGTGAATCTGTGTCTGACCTTCTTAATGACAACAGCTGCTGTAGACTTCAATCATCAAAGTGAAAAAATACATTCAAACCTCATGTACTGTATCTAAGTGAGGAAAGTTATTTTTTGGTGTTGCCATATTAAAACATATATATGGCTACAGCACAATGGTTACATTGTCAAAATATTCACTATAGTTCTTTGAAAAGTGCAGCATTTTTATCCTGGGGCTTGTGAATAGCGTTGCCATGGCACTGTGATAATACTGGCCCAATTAATTTGCCCACAGCTGCTCCATTACTGGCCATAGATTTCACACACTCTGTGAAGACAGGCCTGTGAAAATAAGACCTGTTGTGTTATTCTTCATGGAATGAATACTGTTAAATCAGATTAAATTAGGAGAAAATGTTGGCCTGAAGAAAGTGATGGCTGGGCAATTAACACAATGATGCTTTACTATTCAGTCCCAATGCAATTCCCTGTTAGGTGCACTGTAGACCTGCTTATCTCTTTAATTAGACTGTTTTAAAGTCATGATCCATTGAAATCAATAGAGGTTTGGGTCATTTTTTATTTCACAAGGAGTGTCACATGCAGAAATCATTAATATTCATTATGTTCAGGTTTTGCTTTGTGATGATATGTTTGTTGTACAAGTGTGGTAGAACATGCACTTCTAGTTCTAAGAGTTTCTCTCTCTTGTCTCTTCTTTTCTTGGGCCTTTTGGTTTCCATGGCAAAAAAAAAAAGTGTTACATAAATTATAACCTAGTTGATATACTTCAGGGCTTTAAACCTGAAATAACCTGAATTCAAGGAAGAATTGCTCATATTTACTAAACATTTGCTCATTTGTTGTTGTTATAAAAATAAAAGTATGAAATCAATTGGGTGTTTGTTGGATCATGAACAGTTGCATACAATACATTACTACCAGTTTGTCAAAACAATATGTAGGCTTAGTAAAACTGTCCCAGTGTCTCATTATTGACAGAAAACACTCAATATTAGAATCTGTGACACTTCTCCTGCTTTTATATCTGAGCTTTCAATTGCAGTCAATTGTATTGTACAGTATTACAGAAAAGTGTCACACAAATTGACATGCTCAGTACTGGCTGCAGGAATCCCCTGGCGTCCCGCTGAACAGCCTAAACAGAAAAGAATCAATGCTGTATTCAATCAATAGATACATTCATGTTGTTTTTAGGCTATGCATTTGTTTGGGGTAAAGTACAGTTCTGGTGCATCTTTATCAGCACTTATTTTCTTAATTGTATGCATTTTTGTATGGTTTGTACTCCTATGAAACATTTCTACTATGGCCTGAAACTGTCATAATTGAACCAATAAACCAATATTAATTAATTTCTTGTTAGAAAGCAATTTTCAGGTCACCATTAAATCCATATTGCTGTTAGCTAACATAGAACTGGATCATACAGCTACAACGTTAAAAAAAAAACATATTTAACAAGAGGCCCATTTGTCCTATTTCTGTCATGCAGAGTTGAAGGTCAGGCAACAATATCATTGGTTTCCAGCTGTTGGACTATAAACCTTTCCCAATTCACTAAACAATGTGCTCAAAAACATGAAGCAGCTTTTAAAAAGCCTTACAAAAATCAATGTCTTTTCCACTTGATAGAGTGTGGCAAACAATAACAGCCTTACCAATGAACTTGACTATGTTTTAATCTGTTGTCTGAGTTACAAGTTACAGATGTGAATGCAGTTCCTTTTTTTGAAACAACAGTAATTAAATGTAATGTTTAATTATAACCTTGACATTTAATCCCTTATATATGCAGGCACTGTATTCTGTTTTTATGTCACATGCAACATTGTATTTTGTGAACAATGGCACCCTTTTCTGCCTTGAAACAGTATTTTACACTGTAGATCTTGTGTCTCTTTTTGCTCAATACATCTCCCTAGGCATTTGCAGCTGGTAGAAATGTATTCATCACAGAAGTTGAGGACTCGGTATAATATTAATAGCATTACATCTTAGAAATATATCTTTCTTATTTGCTGACTAGTCAAATGCCTCTGATACTATATGCTTTATTCCATAGAATGTATACACCACAAACTACCAAAGAAACACTTTTTTTCATTGAATGTGATATTTTTTAACAGAAAAAGGCTCCATTTTCAATTTTTCAACAACAGCTGCACCTCTCTGTTCTGTTGCCAAGAAGCTGTTGAAGGGTAATATACTGTATATTGCCCTCCGACAAGCATTGTGACATATGAATAATGCAGAACGACTTGCACAGTGATTTGTTTTAGCCCTTGAGTATCTTTGAGTAAATCAAGGTCTCTTCTTGAAATATGGATAGTTAACCATCTGTCAGAAAAGTACAATACGTAACTAAAATAATACACATTTTATAAGAAAGACTGGTGGGTGGGACATAAATTCTTAATTTGACCCCCAAAAATGGGATTCACCAGTCTTGGCAGTATCCAGTTAAAACCCAATAATCTGGGTTAGATAAATGCCCACCCCAGCTGTTCTGCATCTTTTCATCTGTCCTAAAACTTATTGGATGAGTTGTAGTAATTTTAAATGTGATTTAATAAATGATCTGGTAGATGACAGTAAAGCAAAACTGATCAGTTTTTGCAGCAGTTATAAACTAGTTTGTAGAGTTAGTCTGGGGATACTAAACCTGTTTCATCAAAGAACATGATTTACTGCTATACAATATTTGGTCCCTAATCACCACTTTTGCATTAGAGAGAACGGTTCCATTAATGCACTACATACACGTCACACATCTGAAAGGTAAAAACAATCTATTGATGATTATACAGCTTTAGAGAAGCCTGGAGCTGCACATTACAGCTTGGTACTGAAATGCAACCTCAGTAATGTCGTTTCAACATCTCCTTTGCCATTAGCCCAGCAAATCCATTATGGGATATTTCAGAGAATTCAACAATATAATTGCAGCAATCTTTTTCATTCAACATCAAGCAGCTCCACACTCAGGCTTAATCAACTGATATTGTTTGGAAATCTTTTAGCAACTTTATAGACGCAGTGAAATGTGCAGTACAATGGTAACATTTTTAGGTCGTCACGTTGTTTCATTTCTAAATCTAATAGAACATTATGTTTTTACCATAACTCATTATGGTCTCCATGGCAACTATACCACTTTAGAATCTCATACCTAAATGAGATGCAGGCAGCATAAGCTTTCAAACAAGGTATGTGAGAGAGGCATATTAAGTACACCCCAGATGTCAACTCAAAATGTATTATTGTTACTGTATTTCTTTATATATATATATATATATATATATATATATATATATATATATATATATATATATATATATATATATACAGTACTGTGCAAAAGTTTTAGGCAGGTGTGAAAAAATGCTGTAAAGTAAGAATGCTTTCAAAATAGACATGTTAATAGATTATATTTATCAATTAACTAAATGCAAAGTGAGTGAACAGAAGAAAAATCTAAATCCAATCCATATTTGGTGTGACCACCCTTTGCCTTCAAAACAGCATCAATTCTTCTAGGTACACTTGCACAAAGTCAGGGATTTTGTAGGCATATAGTCAGGTGTATGATTAAACAATTATACCAAACAGGTGCTAATGATCATCAATTCAATATGTAGGTTGAAACACAATCATTAACTGAAACAGAAACAGCTGTGTAGGAAGAATAAAACTGGGTGAGGAACAGCCAAACTCAGCTAACAAGGTGAGGTTGCTGAAGACAGTTTACTGTCAAAAGTCATACACCATGGCAAGACTGAGCACAGCAACAAGACACAAGGTAGTTATACTGCATCAGCAAGGTCTCTCCCAGGCAGAAATTTCAAGGCAGACAGGGGTTTCCAGATGTGCTGTCCAAGCTCTTTTGAAGAAGCACAAAGAAACGGGCAACGTTGAGGACCGTGAGACGCAGTGGTCGGCCAAGGAAACTTACTGCAGCAGATGAAAGACACATCATGCTTACTTCCCTTCGCAATCGGAAGATGTCCAGCAGTGCCATCAGCTCAGAATTGGCAGAAAACAGTGGGACCCTGGTACACCCATCTACTGTCCGGAGAAGTCTGGTCAGAAGTGGCCTTCATGGAAGACTTGCGGCCAAAAAGCCATACCTCCGACGTGGAAACAAGGCCAAGCGACTCAACTATGCACGAAACACAGGAACTGGGGTGCAGAAAAATGGCAGCAGGTGCTCTGGACTGATGAGTCAAAATTTGAAATATTTGGCTGTAGCAGAAGGCAGTTTGTTCACCGAAGGGCTGGAGAGCATACACGAATGAGTGTCTGCAGGCAACAGTGAAGCATGGTGGAGGTTCCTTGCAAGTTTGGGGCTGCATTTCTGCAAATGGAGTTGGGGATTTGGTCAGAATTAATGGTCTCCTCAATGCTGAGAAGTACAGGCAGATACTTATCCATCATGCAATACCATCAGGGAGGCATCTGATTGGCCCCAAATTTATTCTGCAGCATGACAACGACCCCAAACATACAGCGAAAGTCATTAAGAACTATCTTCAGCGTAAAGAAGAACAAGGAGTCCTGGAAGTGATGGTATGGCCCCCACAGAGCCCTGACCTCAACATCATCGAGTCTGTCTGGGATTACATGAAGAGAGAGAAGCAACTGAGGCTGCCTAAATCCACAGAGCTGTGGTTAGTTCTCCAAGATGTTTGGGCCAACCTACCTGCCGAGTTCCTTCAAAAACTGTGTGCAAGTGTACCTAGAAGAATTGATGCTGTTTTGAAGGCAAAGGGTGGTCACACCAAATATTGATTTGATGTAGATTTTTCTTCTGTTCACTCACTTTGCATTTAGTTAATTGATAAATATAATCTATTAACATGTCTATTTTTGAAAGCATTCTTACTTTACAGCATTTTTTCACACCTGCCTAAAACTTTTGCACAGTACTGTATATATATATATATATAGCCCTGGACATTCCCTGGTTTAAACATGTGTCCTCCTTTACAGACTGGGCAGCTTGCACTCCTGGTTTTCAGTGGCTACAATACTGAAAACATACAGCTTTACACCTACTCATAGTTAATTAAGCACAATATATTCAAACAGAGTCCACTATTGGCTATTATTTTATTGCATGATTGTGTTCACTATGGCTTGTTCTGTGACAGTACTAAACTTCAGCACTACATCAGCTAGGTAAGACACAGCATGTGTGGATATACCCCAAGCTAAGTGACCTTATGACAGCCCTGTATAATCAGTTTATGATTTTTAGAAAAATCATAAACTGTTTTAAATGGAATTCTACATTTTGGAAGTGTTCACGGTTACCCATTTCTACAACTACAAATTAATGAAACCTGCCCAACATGTTTTGGAGAACTCTGTGGTCAAGCCAGCTATGACCAACTTACTGTATTTCAAGTGGAAATGCCAAGCTTATTAGTTGCAACACATTGGGGAGCAAAAGCAGACGTCTTGAATGCTTTTGATTCTTTTCTGGAGTAGCTGCTCATCTTCAAATACAACACAGTTATTTGCAGTTTTCTTCGCAGTCCACTGAATACCTGATATGAATTGACTAAATTCATAGAATGAAAATCAAATTTGCCGATTTGAGAAGATTTACATGCTTTTAAAGCCTCTACAGAAAGCCACACAAAAACTATTTTGTTTCTCTCCTCTTGCTTAAAAAATTAAATAAAAAAAGGATAACTACAGTACTATACAGCCAGCTGCTGGAATATTGTGCCAAGCCAAGGCATTAGTAGTAATGAAAGACACACAATAATAAATAAATACAGCCCACAGAAGCATACAGACCTAAAAGAAAGCATGGGGCACTGTCAATGGAGCAATGGCACAAAGAACCACTGTCCTACTACAGCTTTACCCCTCAGCCTGGGGTCACAGCAGCCTTAAATATTCAGCTTGTGCTTGTGCTCACAGTGGAAGGCCAAAGCGAAAGGTTTCCGGCCTCTTGATGTATGCTCTACCCTTGCTAGCCCAACTGTGGTGCCCTGTCCTGTCACGTTGCCAAAGGGAATGGTTTAACTTGAGAGTGTGGGTGGTGGGTATAGTAAGTTGATATACATTCATATTAATAATGCATAAATGTGGTGATTTTCAAAGCTTAATCTTGATTTTGTAAAATTAATGGGTGCATGCTCGCCTTACAGTAAAAACATTATATCCCTCTAGTTACCAGTACTCCTGTTTGTGACTGAGACACTAGTTCTGTTCTGTAAATAAATAGAAAAAGCGGCATTTTTAAAACAATGTGAAATAATCCTCTGTTTTGTGTACAATTAGGTATTAGACCCAACAAGTATTTCAGTTTGTGCTTCTTTAAACATTTCTAACATGGCTGAAACTCATTCAAAATATATTTTGTATCCCTTTTTGAAAATACAGAAAAAGCTTTGTGAACAGTGTAGTAAGTCAGTAACCTGAACCAGAATAAAATCCTGCAGCTACTGCATACTAACCTAATTGTACAGTAGAGGTGATCTAATAACCACGATGCTAGCTGTGTGTGCATTTCAAGTTTACCAAGGCACAGTGAACACACATTTGATCACTATGCTATCTAGCTGTAAAACACTCTGCCCTTTCTCTGTTGTATTAACAATAACTATGATGTACAAAGCTAAAGCAAGAACGAGTTATGTAAAAACATATTTTACGCATGAATGGGGAATTGTGACGCATTAAACCATTTGATGTGATGCAGTTAGACGTGTCTTGCAGAAAGGCTAACTGATAATAATTATGTTGCGGCTTGAGTAATTAAAACTAAAACTAAAATGAATCTCATTTGTTTTCCGTTGCAGTTAGCACAGCACTGAAGGAACGATTACTATGAAATCTGTTTAAATGCCCTTGATAAAGTACAAACACTATGATGGCAATAGTGCAGTACAGCACTGGGCTTTTTTTATTTTCTTAAGTGTTTATTGTTTCTATTTACATTTGGGTTTTAAGTATTTCCCCTGTCCACTGTTTTTGTGAATTGTTCATCTGTGGTGATATTTTGTGTTCAATAAAGTTAGATTCATAGAGAGATGTAAAAACAAGCTTGGTCCTCAATTAGTGTATTCATAAAAAAATGCATGCTGAATACACACACACACACACACACACACACACACACAAGCAAGAACAAGTTATCAGAGTTATCAGTATGTACACAAGCATTGTTTCAGCAGAGCTTTTATAAATATTTCTGTACGGCCACGTTAAATTAATCTGTATTACAGTGGGATTTCTTTGACCAATTGAGACAGATTAAGAGGGAAAAGGTTACCTTTCTCATTCCAAGAAACAGCATTGCTGGAAAATCATCAAAAGACTTTTTTTTCTGTACACTTATATTTCTGATACAAATTGTATGGTTTGAGATGTACAGTGCAACGGTATTATTATTTTAGTAATTGCATTGTGCACAATCATTCCAGAATCGATCTACGTGTTACATCCCCATTTAGAGTCCGTAGGTCAAATTTGTCAGTTGTTGTATGCTTAACATTATAACTATGGACAAGCCTTGTGAAAATATCTTACATAACATCTAGTAAATGAAAACTGCACCACATTGGCGACATACAGAACCAGTATAATAGTACGTTGCAAGTGTTTACAATTAATCTTTAAACTGTACTTTGCCAGACACTATAAACAGATGGTATCCATTTATCTTTGACACCAACTATTTTAATATATATTAAGGCTGGAAGCCAGGGTGCATTTAGCTGAGTTCTACTATTATTAATTACAAACACTGAAGGCTCTGCTTTGTATAATACAAGTGTGGTTTAACGATTTAAACAAATGAAAGCCACTTATTTTAAAGATCATCATAACATAACATATTCTTGCACTTTTGACTTAAGTTCATAAAAGTGAAATGCAATCTTGAACTGCAATAACCATTCTTCCAGTGCTGGAGATTCCCTACAAAATACCCTACCAAATTAAAATGTTTGCAGCACTCATAATACAGACAGTGGAGAGACATATGTCTTCAAATAAATTCCAATAAAAATTACCAAAACATGTAAAAATTCAAGAGCATCATTAAACAAAAACACACCATAACAATATGCAATTGTTAAACTGTTTTGTTCCATTATTGTCCTACATTATTTGACAACTGTGTACATCTTCTGTTAAAAAACTAGCGTTAGGGCTTTATTATTCAGTCAATTGAAACATTCACTCAAGGGGATAGAATTTAAAAATAACAACAGAGGAAAATGATTATTGTGAAACTTGCTTTGAAAACACAAAGGGCTAGATTCTCAATGCACATAACTACATATGTTATCGTCATTAGAACAAATAAGGTATTAACACGCTAAAATATGTAACTCAGTCATCTTATTCAAGTGGCTTGTGAGTATTAAGTGGTTTCTTTTTCGAATTGTTGGAGTAAATTGCTTTGAGCCTCAAAATGTCTGTTCTCAAAATAAAGCTTTAACTCGCTGCACTGTGTTGATTAATTGCTCACAAAGTCATAACCCTTAAGAGGACAGGCAGGCCATTAAAACCAATGGAAAGCCTAATTTTGCTTTTTGGATTGATTAACAAATACATGTCAGGCCTGGCCCTGATTACAATAAAAAGGGTTTCAGCATTGTGGTATTCTCCCATAAAAAATGAAGCTACTGTATAAATTCAAATAAGACATCTAAACTTTATCTTAAAAAACACAAAGGTCACCCATTTATCACTGTCAAGAAGGTGGTGAGCTAAATTCACAAGGCTCTTTAATAGAGGCGCAATTATCTGCTTGTAAAAATGAGTGTTGTGCTATAAGGACAACAGCCTGTCATAGTGAAAAAGATTAATCACATCAATGTATCATGAAACAATACTGCAGTAGCATGTTGGAGATCATTCCTAATCACAAAGCCCTGTATTTCTAAACAATCAGTCCTCGACAACCGTACTGATTTACATATTTAATCGCTAACCACAGTTTCTTATCAACCATATTAAGGAAACCATCTGTCAGATTTGCTAGTAGATGTTATTGTGTACACTGTAGTAACTTAAGTATCAACCAGTGCCATATAAAAGGAATCTGCTTACAAAGACCTTGGTGCGTATTCATGCTATACTGAAATAGTTTAGGAAATGGAAATTTACAAATGCATTAAATGCATTGAAACAAAAGTAAAAAGATAAACATGATGTAAATAAACAGCATGTTTTTCAATAATCACATTAAAACATATAATGGATGCTGAAGCAGACAGCAGGAAATTAATAAATTTATACAAAACACAAACACATACGTATGCACTTTTGTAGAAAGAAAAGTCAGAAGAATTATTTATGCCTCCTAATTATGCTTTGCTTAGTTCACTCCTAATCAAACATATACATTTTATGCAGGTTTCAAATAGAGCAGAAACTACACAGTTTTGTGCTGCTGGGTACCAAAATAGCTGCAAGTAGGTTAAACCCATTTGTAAACAATCTCTGAGAAAAACATTAAACTGCCCCATTGTTGGGTCTCAGTGGTACCTTTTTTCTCTTGGCTTTGCTCAGGATTTTCCTCCACTGCAGTTTCCATGGCTGGCTTCATCCCATCAACCAAAAATGCTTTCCTTTACAAGCACTTTTCTTGTCTCTCTCTCTCTCTCTCCCTCTCTCTCTCTCTGTTCACCCCCTTTTACAGCAACAGTGATTGAGCGTCTCTGTGCTTCTCTGTATATTACAGTTCTTTCCAAGATGCAAAGGTCTTGTCAGATCAGATTTTGTTCACCTTACTGGTCCATAAAAAATTCTGCCAGCAAACGTTCAGCCATACTTAGAATCCCAATTAGAAAATGGTCTTTCTGTTTGCGAAATCTGTTTAGGATTCAGCCCTGGTTACAGTGGGAAGAACATTCACTAAACCCCCCCTCTTCCTCTTTGGTTAGGAGGCTTCTAATGAATGACAATCAAGGGCTGTTATTGAAGAATAGATGCATTACATCACAAGAGGGTATGTGTGTCAGAGTGAAAGGAACCCCCTCTGCTCCCAGAGCTCAGCACTGATGAAAGCCTTCTTATATGCTGTCTCCTGGGAGAATGCTTGTCATCGCATAATCACAAGTCTTTCTTTCCCAAGGGACCCCAGTTACTGTGTGCTCTGCATTTTGATTTATTCCATATGCCCTCTGCTCTTGCAGCATACATTAAGTCTCTTACCACGGTCTCCGCTCCATCTGGTGACTTAATGTGGAAAAATAAGGTTTTGGTTTCCACCACAGTCTGCAGCTAATTAAGTATTTGCTTTCTGGTCTTCAGGCAAATAAATCATACTACATTACCAAGCTTGGTAATTCAGAGGTCATTACAGATAATAATCTCTTTCTCAATTTAAGATTTATTTCACAATGTCCACGTTTAATATGCATCTCCTTTTTAGGCTCCTTTTGTGGTCAAGGTTTCATGCCTTTCAATGACTATGACAACATTTATCTATATTAAATGGTAAATCCTAACACTGAAGTTGAAGTTCTAATTTGCTTGCTTCTATTAGCTGTCAAGGAGCCCACAGGAGATATACCCAACATGCACACAGAGAGTTAACAGGTTTATATTAACTATATATCAGTCGTGTGATAAAAGTTTGTATTCATGTCATGAAAACAAGCATATCCAGTGAAAAAGCATTTGTTATCATCAAACATTTAAAGTGCTTATCAATACGGTACGACTGGTTCCTATAGCACTGTACAATATTTTAGTAATGGACTTTAATGTAGAAAATAACCATTCCCCATATGGGTATTCATTTAATGCCAAAGCCTAGACTGAGTGTAAAATTTGAGAAAACAATTGAACATGACACTAGTAACAACAATGCATTGCAATACCAAGATAACCTCTACTTTAGCTCAATATTTCATGCTGCATAGATTACTGAACTAGAACAATTATAAACATCATGAATCGCCAATCAGCTTCTGAGTAGAACACTCATTATACTATGGCCCATGCTCTCTAAAGCTAGTAGGACTTCAGAATCTTGAAATTATACTTAAAGCAGCCTGAGTGATCCAGACCAAAATATAACATTAATATAACATGTTCGGTTTATAATAGCATTAATATCCCCTGCAGCAGTCGATACCTGTACTTTGTCTTCTGTAAACCTCAATGGTAATTTTGCAGTGTACTATTCTATTGCCATGCTTTATGGTATGTACAGTTGGCGCCTCTTCATAAGGACGTCCCGGGAGAATGAAAAATATCCCGAATAAGCGGCTATCCCAATTAAACGAGAGCCAGCTGAGACAACCTTAGTCACACTTGATTCTTAATGAAAAGAAAAATAATTAAATCACATCACATTATGATTAAATGTTAAATACTAATTTAAGATATGAGTCAATGTTTTTTTTTATTCCTAAACAAAATTAATCGCATCTGCGATGCTGACACGCCAACTTTCTTTGCAACAGCAGCCTGAGAAACCACAGGAGACTCCAGCTCCTTCAAGAGTTCAACATGGTTTCCACAATTTACGTAAGTCACAGTGTAATCATGTACTGACTGCACTGTGCTACACAACCTGTCTTGCTCTGAATAGCGATCTACATTCATCATTTGAAAATACTGTATCGCAAATAAAGGAAGTGACACCCCAATTATATGACAAAAATAGCATTGGGAAGAACCGTCTCCCAGAGTTGTATCCCATTTAAGCAGCAATCCCGATTACCAGTATCCCGATTAGGCAGCGCTTGCTGTATATGATTTCACTATGCATCTACTTTGCTTGACTAAAAAATGTATTTATACTGTTTTAAAAAGTTGTTGGTCTCTTTACAAACTGTCTGAAACAGTTTACTGAATAGCAAACTTTATTTAAGTAATAAAACATACACTGCTTTGTGAGTTAAATCTTTGTGGACTGGGCCCTTAAATCTTACAAAATTAACAAAAATGATATGTTATAATTGACATGATTCAAAGCCTATGCAAACAATGTTCTACAACTTCCAAGTCTACTGCTTAATTCAAAATAGACTTCAAATGCAGACGGTGTCCTAATTATTACACTAACTAACGCAGCGTCAGGAAAAAGGGCTTGCCATTAAGGCTGGTGTACTAAGATAAAAGCGACCCAATAATCACAAGCATATGCCAACTTCTAGAGGATTACAACAGCCACTCGTTGCTTTTAACAACATAAGTGTATACAGAATACAATAAACTTGGGTATGGCATTTAGTTCTTCACTTGTCATCAGTGCAGCACAGCAGTGATGTTGCTGGGATTTTTGCACTGTGGAATAATTTACCCCATAACTCTGCCACCACCTTACACTTGACAGATTATTATGAACTATCTCAAATATAGTAATACAGCATTGTAGAACATGTTATAATTTAACCTGTAGCAGCTTTAAGAAATGATTTATAAATACAGTAAAATATATTATTCAAAATGATCAGGGCCAGGAGGTATTTGCAAATTGTATTTGTTCAGATCACTGAATTATTACTGTATAATTGGTAGTATGACATTCCTAATCAAGAGACCCCTGGAAAAAAAGTTGCGGGAAGTGAATCTATTTAGCATAGAACAAATAATTAGAAGCTGACTTTATTGAAGTTTTTAAAATCTTAAAACGAGTTGACAAAGTTAACCCAATATTTTGAACTCAGCACAGAAACCAGGACCAGGGGACACGGTTACTGTAGAAATTAAGTAGATACAGACTTAGGACAGAGGGAGACCATGTTAACATGCATATGGGATGGCACACTAAGCCTGTTCTCAAACCACTGCTGTAGGACCTTCTTCTGCTGGTAGGAAACACTCATCTACACCTCCATGTAGAGCAGTGCACATTTCTCTGGTCAGAATAGTTCATGTTCCTCAGAATTTCTACCTTATCTTTGCACCATGCCAGCTGCCATGTGCGTATTACTGTAATCAGCACTAAACGTGGATTCTCAGTCAAGGTTACTTTCAAGGCTATTGTTCCAAGGTGACAGAAACAAAGTAATTTAAAAAACCTCCAAACACAGAGGTAACATTCATATCGCTATCTTGTCAGTGAAAAGATAGAATTGGACTCAGTGTGTGTGTGTCATTCACTTTTCCAAATCACCATCATTGTTTCAAACAGTTGTCCCAATTCACAAAACTCCTGAGGCTGCTAAAGACTGTATCTGATTCTACCGTCCTCTCTCCGAGATCCTCCTTACACAATGCACAGGCCTCCTGGCTCTCGTTTTCCTTTTACTAAACTATCCAGTTTATATGAATCCAAAGAGTTTCACCACATTTTGTGATAGTTTCCAATAGTAAATATAGTTATAAATAGTTTATAAATATGTATGGTACAGGGCAATCATATATTTGTAGGGAGTGGTATTGTAATAGTGAGCTACTGAATCTTGTTTGTGACATCTAATAAGCATCTTGAGTATAGCCAGAAGGAAGTGTAACAAGTTACAAGCACATAAACACACTAATAAACATCCTTTCATACTTTATACTGTGTGTGCAAACTGTGGGAAAGTAGGGAAAAACAGATGAGGACGGTTACAAATCCGATTTCGAAACGCATTCCAAGTTTCAACAGTAAACCAGAAGAAAGGAACTTAGAATGCCTAAGGGACGCTTCAGACATTTAAAAGCACTACATGAAACTTTGCAAAATCAGACGACAAAGGTTTAAACTATACCTCTTTCTCATGTCTTTAATGTTGAAATGAGTTCACATCCTTATATCCTTGGGTAATGAGGTCTCCACCACTAAGCGATGAAGTCTTGAAAAATTCTTAATGGTCCCATTAAAAGGAATATTCGTCTGCTGAATGCATATACAGTCGGTGCCGCCTAATCAGGATACTGATAATCAGGATTTCTGCTTAAATGGGATGCAACTCTGGGGGATGGTTCTTCCCAATGCTATTTATTTAGCAGGAACGTCACTTCGTATTTTCCAATGATGAACAGAGATTGCTTTTCAGAACAAGACAGGTTCGCGAAGCACAAGTCAGTGAATACATGAATACACTGTGACTTGTGTAAATTGCGTAAACCACGTTGAACTCTTGAAGGAGCTGGAGTCTCCTGTGGTTTCTCAGGCTGCTGTTGCAAAGATAGTTGGTGTGTCAACATCGCGTGATAAGATGTGATTTCATTCTTTTTCATTTAATGCAGAAATAAAAAGAGCATAGGAATAAAAAAAAAAAATTAAAAAATTGAATTGTATTTTAAATTCTAATGTGATGTGATTTCATTTATTTTTATTTTCATTTAGAAACAAAAAAACTGTGGCTAAGGTCATCTCAAATGCCTCTCGTTTAATTGGGCCAGCCGCTTATTCGGGATATTTTTTACTTCTACCGAGGCGTCCCGATAAAGCGTTGCCGACTGTATTAGACATTGTCGTCATCATTTCAATAATTTAAAATTTTAGTGTTAAAAACATTTGCAAAAAAAAAGCACTCTCAGTACTGTAATAAACCCAGAGTAGTAAAATATAGATTACAATTGTTTTGTAACTCAAAACAAATGTTTTTTTTAACATTTTAGTAGCAATATACAGACTTCGCTTTTTGTTTTTTTTTCTAAAAGTGCCAGTTGCCCAGTGAAACCACTTTTTTTTGTTAATAACTCTGCCCAACTTTTTAGCCTATAAATACGGGAGTGTTGCTGTGTCCATTAGCAAGCCGTAACGTGGGAATTGTAATTATTTTCTCTATTATTAAAATCAGTTGTGCAGTGATACCAGACGGAGTCCATGAGAACCTGCTCGTCTCTGTGTAGCCTGCAGGCCATGGGTCTTCACGGGTGAATAAACACTTAACATCTATTCAACCCTGCTCTCAATACAGAATAGCGAATAGCATCACTCTCACAATGCAAACCTCTGCATTGTAAGCTGCTTCATTATCATTCATATCTCAGCTATGACATGAGAAAAAAGAGGGCTCTGATGGGGTAAATTACCATATACCGTCAGCACAAGGACACTGCTTTTTTAGCTTGAGACTATTTGTTTAGCAGAAGGTATCAGTCGAATTCTATGAAGTTAGTAACAAAGCTCACTGGAACCTTATGGAACCTTCAGATGAATATTTTCAGAAAAACTGAAATACTTTACACATTTTATATGATTCAATTTAAACTTACAACCAGAGCCTTCATGTAATAGCTTTGTGTGTGTGTGTGTGTGTGTGTGTGTGTGTGTGTGTGTGTGTGCGTGTGTACTGTGTACGCTTTTCTTTAGGATCAGCTGAATATGCAAACACAATGTAATATAAATTTTAAGCTAATCGTGTTATTGGTATCACCAAACACAAACTTTCTTGCACTTCTCATATATGGATCAGCACTGCTTATCCTATTCTGCAGATATAGTTTATAACACACGCTCTAGTTTATCCCTTAAATATTTGCATTAAAAATGTAACTGAGTTAATAATTAATCAACTAGAACAGCTGTTTTTAATATGTGAGGTCATGAACCTCACAATTTTTTCCACGATCCCAATCCCCAACACAGTTATGGGATCTCTGTGGGGTACATTGACCCCATAACCCAGACTAGTGACTTGTGCTGCTAAAAATAAATTCATTGAGATGTGTGTATCTTTTAATCTTAGCAGGACATGTTGTTCTGCAGTATTTTAATGAATCCCACTTTCAACTAAGACCTCATTATCAAAAATCACTTCTTAGGTAATAACTTCAAAATACATGTGAGGTAATTGTTTGCTAAATAAAATTGTCTGTACATAGCAGGGGATCAAGCTTAATGACTATGTTATTCTGTTTATTGCCTGTAGCAGCTGAAGTTTGTTTACTGTCAGCTGTAAATGAACCTATTATGCATATCATATAATAAAGTGACACACAAGTATGCATCCTCTAATTGCATATGTGAATATTGGCCAAAAATGGGTAGACTCATTTATCAACATGGCATCCATTACTAAATCATTAATATACAACTACACTGACCCCACCATGTACAGTAAGATCCAGACTTACATTTACCTGTCCTAAACTACAGTATCTCTGGGCAGCAGTATGGAGTAGTGGTTAGGGCTCTGGCCTTGTGACTGGAGGGTTGTGGGTTCATTCCCCAGTGGGGGACACTGCTGCTGTACCCTTGAGCAAGGTACTTTACCTAGATTGCTCCAGTAAAAACCCAACTGTATAAATGGGTAATTGTATGTAAAAATAACGTGATATCTTGTAACAATTGTAAGTCGCCCTGGATAAGGGCATCTGCTAAGAAATAAATAATAATAATATTTCACTGAGCTTTATTTATCAAAAGCCAGTTAAAAAATATATATATAAATGAGGAATACCTTACATTTACTGTACCAGCTGATGTCATTATAGCGTATGAATTACAAATATTGTATGTACTACCACACATTAGAAACATATATCTGTATATCTGTCATCTTTAGATGCTGTATTTTGCTCTTCAGCAGGCCCAGTAACATTGTATAGACTCATCCATCTGGATTTAAGATAGTAGATTAGGTTGGTTTAAGACAAACTGTGTCATCTCATTATTAGCAGACTGGATTGCAGATAATTGAATGCTCCTCATAACTAGCGTCAGTAATGAGAGACGAGTTAGCTTCATTGACCTTTATAGCAGTTTATTAGAAACTTTTTTCCCCCCGAGACACTTTTAAAAATAAAAAATACGTGGATAAGTGCGTGATTCCAACTGACCCTCATTTTTTTTACTCATAATTTCCTACACTGGGTTCAACACACAAATAGACTGCTTGGTAGAAGCTTTCATATCAGTGAGTTCCCAGGATTATTTTCTGTTGCGGATATAACCATAGTGATAACATCAGACTTGAGGGACTTCTCTCAGTATTTGTATGCAAACTTATCAACTCTGATCACAGCATTCAGTCTATGATCATTGGCTAGCTGTGTTCTTATTCTTGTATACAGCATATCTGTAGGGCCCCATACACATTTGAATATATACGTAAAGTATTTAAGAAGGTTGTTAATATATTACCCTAAAAAAACAAATCTCTTTAGGTGTTTCCTGTAACAAATGTAAATAGTAGCAGAAAAAGGAGTGCAATTTAAGTTCTCTGTTTACTGATCAGCTCTGTTTTCCTGATATAAGAGATTTAAAATATAGGGCTAGATTTTTAAAGCTATTGATTCCAATTCTGTAAGGAAAAAATACCATTTGCAATTCTAAAATAAATATGAAACAACTCAAGACTACTTACAAGCCTATCAAGATGAGTTTTTAGGTTGTTGTTGGTTTTTTTTGGACCGGATTGCTGAGGCTTCTTGAAAATGATGTGGTCTTTTAATGTTTAATTTACTGAACCTGCGGGATAATGACCGCTCTATCAGATAAGCTGCCAGATGGCTAAGATGATCCTTGATATTTTTTAGCATACAGTTCATAATAGACCTGGGGTTGCATGGAACAGAAGGGCAATGCAAGTAAGGCACTGTAGCTTAGCTAACACTCTACTGCTTTCCAGGGTTTCAAAATAAGCAGACACAGAACAGTTACTTGAATCCACTTGAAAGAGCCCAATTAATAACATTATGCTTAGCATAACACATCTTACGAGCAGACAAGGGCAGCCTGGGGCTGTACTCATTAGCAGTCTGGGTAACTTGACAACAACAATATTTATTAGGAGCCGCGATGGCAAATAAAAAGAGATCTTCTGACCAACCTCTCCACCACAACAGAAATGTGTCTGCATACTCAATGGCAGTTTCTGGTTACAGGCCTACATGAAATAGGATTGATTTCAAGGCAGACATATCAGTTCATGCTTTTAAAACCTGATATATATATATATATATATATATATATATATATATATATATATATATATATATATATATATATATATATATATATACGTTATATATATATATATATATATATATATATATATATATATATATATATATGACGTAAATGACAGATTAACCCTTTACCGTACCAAGCTCTCTGTAGCCCTAATAAAAAGGCCACAATGTTGATAAAAGATCAAATAAAGCTTCTACTGTTTAAAGAAAGGGGATCCATTAATACATAGGATACTAGCATGAACTGTAGTATCTAATGTTTAAAAACTTAAACCTGCAATATTCTGTAGATTATTAAAAATGTAATAAATAATTAATTTATAATTTTTACATTGTGGCAGCCGTTTCAATTACTGTACATGTCTACTTAGCAGAACCCCTTGCAATATTCTGTACATTATTAAAAATATAATAAATAATTCATTTAGAATTTTTACATTGTGGCAGCTGTTTCATTTACTGTACATGTCTACTTAGCAGAACACCATACCCCCCTGCGCCCCCGAGAGGATTATGGTAATATGAGCACATACTAGTCTCTTTTGGCTAAGAATGGAGAAAATCGAAATTACACAAATATGATGACAATAAAAATACAACATTTCCAAAACAAACTACATAACCTCAAAATGTATTTTGATGGACTACAACTCTTCCATTTGTTGATGATGATACATGATCAACAAATGGACAGCAAGGAGGCTGTGTGGTCCAGTGGTTAAATACACAGCAAGGAGGCTGTGTGGTCCAGTGGTTAAAGAAAGGGACTTGAAACCAGGAGGTCCCTGGTTCAAATCCCACCTCAGCCACTGACTTATTGTGTGACCCTGAGCATGTCACTTAACCTCCTTGTGCTCTGTCTTTCAGGTGAGATGTAATTGTAAGTGACTTTGCAGCTGATGCATAGTTCACACACCCTAGTCTCTGTAAGTCGCCTTGGATAAAGGCGTCTGCTAAATAAACATGAACCACTTTTCTTTGTTTAAGGGAGGTGTTGTTTGCATGCAAAACAAGAGCTGTGAAATTCAATTTTGATGACTTCAGACTTTTTTTTTCTCAATGTGAGGGGTGATCTAGACACTTTTAGTATTGTTTTACAGCTTGTTACTCAGGCTTTCCAAAATGTTTTTATTGACACGAGAGGTCAAGCAACCACCCTTGGTCCACTTGGGCTGGAATGACTCAAATATATAAATAAAGAATTACCATATTACAAACCTCCCCAACATACACTGCATACACTGTTAGAAATATTGCTTCCATTACCTTGATACACCAAGGGCCATGTTCCAGTCCAAATCAATTAAATAAACCCCATTAAGTGTAAAGGGTTAAAGACAGTGCCATCACTTATGATGTGGTTGTAGTCTAGCTAAAGGTTAGTGGTTTCCCCTTCTAAACCACAAAAAGTACAAATACATAAAGCTGACACTAGCATAATGTTACACTTAAAAAAAAAATGGATAGCAATATAATTTGTCATGCTGTAGTAATTCAACATTATTTTAATGTTATATTTCCATACATATACAGTAGTCTTTACTGACAAAATTCTAAAATAAATGCTTCGAATAGGCTTTGTCAAACATGATTATATTCAGTCAATTATGGTCCACCCATCCACAAGTCTTATCAAATCATGAATGCCAACACCACAAGCTTCAAACCAACATGGGTTCAGACTGGGACACTTGGGAAAGGCTCCATACACTACAGTGCTCTGTTCTGCTAGATCAGCAAAGTGTTTTTTTTTTTTCGAACTTGGCAATTCCCTGTTTCTTTGTGCTGACTGACACATATAGTGGTCATAAGCAAGGCCTTTCTTTCCTTCAGACTGCTTCTGAACACACTTTCGGACTCTATTTAAGATAGACTGTAGTTGAATTGTTCAAAGCATTGGTCTTTAGAAAATAACCCTTTTCTTTTCATTAAATAAAGACTTTGTGACAAATCCGGCTTTCAGAACGGCTTACTGCTTCCACCTCTTTAGTATTTAAAGTATAGCTGACAAAATCATTCCAGTAAACCTAAACTTCATGGAGCTCACATTTTCTTATATTAAAGAGGGACTCACTATGTAAAATGTGTATTTGATTGTATTTGTTTTCCTCAACAATTAACCATAAGGTTTTACCAAACAATATTATACAACAGGAAAACATACATATGTACAAAACAAAACAAAAAAATGCAAAATGAAAACACTGAGCAAAAGCAGCTAAGAAATAAAAGGCTGCCGTGAACAGGTCGATACAGTGCTCCTACTACAAAAAGAGGTCCCACTGCCACACTCTTCCTATCTTTACTTTTAAATTGGGATTTTAAAACCCCCAAACTAATTCCTGTTCTTTTCAGGTGAATTTAAATTACAAACTCTGATCCCGGTTTCACACTTGGTAATCAGTAGGTTTTAAACTTTCTATTTCTTTGTTTATTCACCACACGCAAACCAGGGATCCTTTTTATAGTGAGACACTCTGCCGGGACACATCCACCCACCAGCTGGACAATCCTTTGCTGTGATTCCCCGTAAACAACACTCAACTGGCAGCGTGTCACAGGAAGAGCGTCAGGCTCTCTCCTGCAAACATACGCATGTGCCTGAGAAGCCAGTGACGTAACGCTGCACATGGAATAAATGTATGCAGATGTTTTTTTTTCATGTTTCTACTCTATTATAATTTTGCTGTAAAGACAGCCTTGTTTACAGTGTTGAGTTATTTTCATTGTATAAAGTGCCATTATGTAGCCTATTAAAATTGGCAAAGCAATAAAATATATTTGGAAATCACACATTCCTTCAGTTTACAGTATGTTAGAGTTTTATGTAATATTAATTTAATTTTGTTTCTTCACACTTGAAAGAAACCGGTGTGATATGGTGGATAAATATTGTAACAAAATGAATGATCCTTCAGTCGATTCAGGTCCAAACTCAATCTTTATTTATTACAATAATTAATTATCAAAGACAATTTGACAAAGGTTAACCAACAATTAACAGGTCGCTGTGGGCCACGACCTACACTGCTAAAACAAAGCAAAACAAAACAAAAAGAAATCTCAGGGAGGAACTAAAAAGGAATCTCAGGGTGGAACTATTCTGTCTGTTTACTCGTTTCTCTCTCTGCTTCACAACAACAACAAACACCCCCCCTTGTCACTGGTCTCCAGCACCAGCCAGTCCCGCCTCATCTGACTCCCCGGCCAATCACCTGCGGTCTGTGCCCATCGCCCATAGGCTGCTGGACCGATGCGAAACACAGCCCATCCCACTCCAAGCGCTCCTGCACTCCACAGACCCCACATACGTTACAATACTAATCAAATTACACTCCACTAACCTATTGATGTTAAATTATTGACCTCTGCATAGAAACATACCTCAAATAAATGCATTAGGGCAAATACATTCCCCTCTGCTGGCAAAGGTATTCAATTATTAATCCATCCCATCACTCCCGAGTCTAATTTCCACCAAAAACCCAGTCGTGGTTTACAGTCAAATCTCCAGTGAGTGTAGTGTCTAGCCTCACAATCATTATTAAAGTAAATTACATGAAGGTTTCTACTTCAAAAAGCAATTGCACTGTAGTTTAACAATTGAATTAAAAAACATAAAAACCTGATACCAAACACTGTACTGCACTAGCTTTTAAGACAAGATGAAAAGGCCTTCCTAAATCACAGAAGACAGGCTGCAGCCAGAAAGACAAGATAGGGCAAAGATGTTTTGGATGGTGCACAGGATTTCTCCATTAAAATGTTTTGGACAGAAATTGCTTTCTATCATTATTCATTATTACAGCCACATCTATGTGAAAGACCAAAGATCTACAGAGACCAGTCTCATGAATCTCCATTTATCTATTTAGATGTCCATCAAAGCAACTTGAAGACTTGTCTATAAAGTTCACCTTTAGATGGTCCCTCGAGCAGATGTTATAAAAGTAGGTTTGACAGTATTATTAGTTCACAACTAGGACTGCCACAACTCACATTACTTTAATGGACCTGGAACTCTTTTGCAGTGTGTAAGTGGAGACAGCATGATCACTAAAAGAAACTGACAAGCAATGAACTACTCAAGTAGCTACTTAGCTGTGTGGTCCAGTGGTTAAAGAAAAGGGGCTTGTAACCAAGAGGTCCCTGGTTCAAATCCCGGCTCACTCATTTAACCTCCTTGTGCTCCGTCTTTCGGGTGAGAAGTTGTTGTAAATGACTGTATTGTACACACACCCTATTCTCTGTAAGTTGTCTTGGATAAAGGTGTCTGCTAAATAAACCAATAATAATAATAACTGGCTATACATGAGCTAGTACTGCATTATTAACTATTGAATGTTTACCGTACTTTGTTCTCAACATTGGTATGGCTGGTGTCACCTGCTTGAATATTCAATACTCTCAACTACTAAATCAGTTCAAAACAGTGACACTGCAATCAGTCAAGTACCTCAGCCACTTAAAGGAATTCTTGTAGTTGGATGTTGTAAGTTATATATTAAAATGCAGTATACAACAGAATTAGAGGACAGCGAGTGTCTGTGTAGGGGTTACAGCAACATAATCGGGCCCATTTTCTGTCATGTATTTCATATTAAAAGCAAAGTGAAAGCATGGTAAATCACAGAGAAGTACAGTATGGTAAACCGTGATGAAAAGAAGGAAAGAAGGTAAAAAGAATCATGCTAAACCATGAATAAGCAGTTAATCATAGTAAAAGCATGTTACTGAAAATTGTATTGTGGCACCATGTTAAACTTTTTAAAGTTTTTATCTGTCAAACTAAGGCTGAAATCCTAGTCACAAGATGGAACTAACCCACAGCAAATTATTCCTATTTTCTAAAAAGTAGGGAGAGGATGCATTGTGTTTCATTTATTCAAGCAGTATGTTACGGTGTAAACTCTGCTGTTTTAACCCACTTCAATATCTTAATTTAGAGGTTAACAATGTGGGGTGCTTCCATTGGACAAATCACTACTGTATTCTCAAGATGAAACAAAACTGGGTGCCAATCAACAGCACACTGAATTAGCATGCAGCTGCCAAGCCAGGGTCACAGAACAAAGAACAATTTCATCCACTGTTATCTTGACAATCAGCTTTTGTGAAACCACATCGGTCACTAATGATATGAATGAGAAAGCAAGCATTTTTTTTATTATTGAATATCCACCGTGTTACTGTAATGGCCTAATCCAAGGAATAATTATAGAGAAGTAATTGAAGGTTTATTATTTTCTTTTTTTTTTAAGGTCTGCTGATTTTTATAGCAATAGGCAAGTCATATTTTCTTTTTTTTTTCTCTCTCTACCTACTCATATGACCATAAAGACCCTAAACAAGCAAACACCCATTATATTGATATCATTCTCACTGCTATCTGTGGCTGTCTCCGGTGTAGGTATGGTTGTGCATTTCACAAACACAATCCCAAATGTTGGGGATATATTAGCTCAGGATTAGATTGTAATTAATCGGTAGCTCCTTAAATAAATCCAACACAACAATGTAACAAAACGGACCCAGTAACTTAGTAACTTTAATCTCTTCATTGCTGTGCTTTCTATCGTAATAAGCCTTTTATTTATAGTACATGGCTCATTTAAAGAGTCAATGTTAAGGTAAAGAGCTTTCTTTCAGGGGGTTCACACTAATATTAGTTCAAAGCCTCTTTAAAATTCTGTAATGGATTTCAAAGTTAGGAGCTTTGTGAACACCACCTAAGGCATGTCATTCACTGTAGCAGCACCAGTTAAAACGTAACTTAGAAACAACAGAAACAATGGACATGGCTGACCTTTCTAGGACAATCTACAGAGGAATCGTTTCTGTTGATTTCTGGAGAGATAAAGCAGATCACTGCTACCATGCCCTGCACACTCCTGGAACTTGAATGTGAATAGGCAAAGTGTTTATATTACTAAAGCTTTTGGTTACTGGTGGTGTACTGAAAACAAATATTTTCAGAAAACTTTTGTTCCTGTGTTTAAGTTAAGACCCTACCTGTAATACAAACCGATCATCATGTTAAGAAACCACAAATAATTCATACTCACTGTACTGTACAGGTACTCAAGTGTGGTTGAAGGCTTTGCTAAAATAAATGTGAACATGGAATGAAGCAGGGTGTGGAATGCCAGTATATTAAAGCAAAGGAATGCACAATGCTGTCTCAGCACAAAAGCTGCATAAGCAATAAGGTTTATTCCAGGATGAGAATCTGGAAAGAAAAAATGTATCAACATTTCTGCATTACATCCTTCTTCTGCAACACAGTAGCGCATAGAGGCAATATACATGGAGTGTAGACCCATTCGAACAAAACCTAAAGGTATACGCTATCTATTTTTAATATTATTAAATTGTTTCCTGATTACTAACCTCTTACGTGTGTTCTCTGTTATTCTCTATTGTTCTTTCTGTTTCATTATTGGGAGCAGACCTGGTTTATCTGGAGTTTGGTGACTGCTCCTCCTACATAGCAGCATACAAAAACAACCACTTATACAAGCACAAGGAAGTGGAACTGGAAGGGATGTTTACAAAGACTCCAAATGTTTCTAATCCCTCGAGGTTAACAAAACTCTGGGGCGATAATAACCTCCATCCATACCAGGAATCATCTTTGAAATATCTGCTTTTTTATGACTATGAGCCCAGTTTTCCTTATGCATGCAAAAGTGCACAGTGAATCTATCTATCTTTCTATAAAGATTTTGAAAAAAACATGTGCAGTTAGTCCCCCCAGAATATGAATCTGATTAGGATAGGATCCTGATTGTTCCTTTTGGGGCCCCAACTGGAGCAAAAACCTACCAGATTCAGACAAAATGTCTAGACTAGAAATCAATTCACAAAAGTGTTCAAAGATACACAGCTTGCATTTAATCCCTGTACTTCTAATGGCCTTCTTCTGCTAAAGTATAAGATCCTGTCTTCTTTGTGTGGACATGCCTGCATCTGCACCATATGGCGTCAACTCCTGACCTGAAAGTGTATGCTGTTTTAGTCCTATTTGCACCATCCTAAATCTCATTGCAAACAACTGCAGTGTTCTGTTAATAGAAGAAACCATATCCGTCCCCAGCCTCCGTAGGGGGCTAGCTATAGGTTATTGAGACAAACTGTATACATAATAATACAATCTAAGTCCAGCTATGCCATCATCCTCAGCAGTTCAGGCAGTTCATGCCCTACAGTACCAGCACCTATCTCCCTCTGAAGAATGAGTCATTTGTGTTCTTCAACAGTACAGTACTTAACTTATTATTTTTTTACCCCCCGGGTTTGTAAAAGTTTCCATGGGACGTAAAGTTAACAATCATTTATTATAAACAATATGGACAAGCATAACCTTAGCCCTGTTAATTTCATTTAGCTAATATCCTGCTGCGAATGGCAGAGGGTTGATTTAATAGGCCATTTTTGAAACATGTAAAACAGATACAGAAAAGATACAATAGAGCATACTTGTGTAGCCTTAAAAACCTGTCAGCCAAAACAGCGTCCATTTGTTTTTTAAATGGCACTTTCCAGGTAAAATATTTTTTTGTTATTTTAAATGACATAAATAGTTTAAATTGGGCCAATTATATTGAGACAAGTACAGATGTTAACGTTCAGTGTGTAATATATTCTTGCAACCAGATGTAAACCCTCAAAATAATGTATTTTTTGGTTTGAGGCCAAATGTTACAAAGTCTTCAGAGACCTGATAGTTACATAAACTTTGGTAGAGTTAGTGTTTTCTCAATTAAGTTTGTTTTCTGATTAAGAGACTTGACCAGAGGTCATTTCAAAGAGCAACTTCCAGAATATTCCCACACTGCAGAAATTACAATATCCTCATTATTAGGCTTCACTGCTTCTTTAGTTGTTTAGAGATTTAGAGAAGCTCTTCCTTTTATGCATCAATAAACCTCTACCTCCAGGTAACTGTTTAAATACGCCTATTAGTATGTATTATAAATCATGTCAATATCCCAATCCCATGCATTGGAATGGTCTTGAGTAGAAGAGTTCTTGAGTAGATCAGTTTTTTTGTGGATTATAATAAGTTAATTCATAGTGTATATATAGGGTGTCTCTTGTTATTAGAGATGTCATCTCACACAGTTTGAGCACGGTAGCTCTGTTTGGTGTCTAGAAGGAGGACAAAGCTATGTACATCCTTGTGAATTGATGCTGAAAGTTTACTTTTTACATTAAGCACTGCACTGATTTGACCTTGACTAAACCATTTCAATTTTTTTTTTATCTTGTTCCTTAAATCAGCTTTTCTTTTTAGTTTTTTTTAATTTTTTTTTTAAATTTTTTATTTATTTTTTTAATTATGTTTATAATTATTTTTGGTTTTAATGATGTAAGCAGCGTTTTTATTTTTTAGATTTAGTGGCAATACTTTGCTTGAGGCCCTGACACTCCCAGGATACAGAGGAATGTATATTCTGGTCTTCATTATAGAGAGGCACACTCAGGTGAAGATGACGTCAAAAGTACTAGGGAGAGCTTGTGAAAATATTTCTTTCTAGTTGTATGTACTCCTGGGAAATACAAATCTGTATTAATGTGTGAGGGTAAGACAAAAACATTTCCATACTCAGACCAGGGTTCAGACTATGATCATTAGACCGGCATGCATCTGGAGAACAACTAGATGCATAAAGGGATAGATAAAGTTAAAGAGTATGCTGTGACAGAATACAGGAGTCCTGTCATTTGAACCTAGTAATATACATTTCTCTATGAATGCTACTGTGGCTATTTCACCATGTGTCTACTAGTTACAGTTATACCTCTAAAATGTGGCTGCTCAAAGCACTTTTAATGCTCTTTACACAAAGACCAGAGATACACACAGTACCCCCTCCCCACTCATTTCCATTCCAATTTCTGCTCTGCAGAGACCAGCCATTTTTAACAATCACACAGTCTGATTATATTTCAATGCAGCTGACCAACAGTATTTTAGTGAAAAGGAGAAAACTATTTCAGAAGGGAGAGGAAGGGCAGCAAGTGATTGGCTGTGCCAGGCCTCGACCAGCAGGTAGGCATGGCTGAGTGTCCGTCAGCATAAAAACATCCTGTGGAGATCATTCTTGGCGACTGCACCACCATGCTACACAGGAGGGTGCATTGTGTTCGCTCAGGAGTGCCCTATCTGCAGGACGAACTACAACTAGGCAACCCTTAAACTGCAGACGGTACTTGTGAAGGCAGTGCTCAGCTGAGGCCGTATGAAGAAGCAGGAGTCACAGTAAGAAGACCGTCTCATAAGTAGGTTAGTTTAGGGGATGTTGATCCCAAGTAATGTATAGCGAGGGTTTCGTAGTGTAGCCAGTTCCTGGAGCAGGACGCCTTGTTCAGTAAGGCTAGCGCTCGCCCTGTGGCACCTTTTATTTGTAGTTTTTGTACTGTGTTTTACATTGCCTTTTGTACAGTCTCCTGTATCTGTCCTCTGTGCGTTACCATGGCTGGTAGCTTCACATGACCTGTTTGTTTACTTTCTTTTGTGTTAATACCCTATCACAATACATAATTATTTTTAATTAAGAAGCTTCATGTAACCTTGGGGTGTTGTTCAGGGGGCATGAGCGAGGGCTCCTCCCCCCTATTTCCTTCCTACCAATAACATCTGCTAAACCCCTATCTAAACCCCAAGCTATGCTCTCTGTCTTACGTTTTTTGTTTTCCACCACCCTCCTCCCCCACTAAGCTTTCCTTGTCTGCAACTTACGCTCCACCTCTGCAATGGTCTCCCTCTGGAGGTAAGTGAAGCTCACTTCCCAACCTTAGCCCAGCCGCCGCTGGCTTCGTCTTCTTCAAGTAAGGTTCTCAGCAAGACAAGGGGGCCCCCGTCCAAATCTAACTCTGTCATCTTCCCATTTTCTCAGCTCTAGGTTCCCCTTGGGGGAAGTATCGGTTGCTTCCCAGCCTTGGAGACTGATTGGTTCGGTCTCACCTCCATGAGGGTGGCTCTCTGCGAGCCAAAGGGAATCTCCTTATTCATCTTTAAGTCACAATCTCTCCTATTATCAGTTCCTAAGGTTTCTTTCTTCCTGCAGCCCTCGCTCGTGTCCGGTGAACTCACAAGGGTAAATTCAGAAAAATGTAGTAAGTCATAATCTGAAAAAGAAGGATTCAGATCAAAATATATATTTACATTAGATTACTTCATGAAAAGAAGAATCTTATATCCTTGGCTGTTTAGCTTCTGACTTCTGCAAACCCTAGATTTTTAACACTCTTTGCTACTAAAGGCTGGTTTATACTTCCGACTGCGACCCGTTTTTTGGTCTCAGTCAGTGGTCTACGACGGTCGGAATGACATCATCCGCACTGCCGCGAGCTGCGTCTTTTTTGAAAAGTCGTACAGCCTTTTCTTGTGCGACCGCAAAACGCACAGGGTCAGATGATGTTGAAAAAATCCAAAATTTGTCGCACGGTTGCAAGCCAGTGAAGCACGACAGAACAAGTTTTTGAGGAACCCAATAAACATGAACAACAGAACAGGATTTTAAACTTGCCTCTAAACTGAAGGAAATTAAAGCGTAAATGAACCTTTGCTAAAATGAATATTGGTGCTTACATAGGCTACCATGAGCAGCAACCACTTGTATAATAATAACAATAATAATGAATACAATGTATTTTTATTTGTATTAGTGTTATTCTTTTTATATATTTGAGTCACTAATAAGTTAACATCGCTATTTATTTTCTGTATGCAATTACTTTCCCCATCAAATCAGTAACGTTGCTTAGCTGTTCAATACGTCTGATTGGAGGCAGTATGGAGAACAGCTGATCAGTTTTACTTGTTTGCTGCTCATAAAAATATATATGAGCCAATTTATACAGTCACTTAATTCATGAGACGGGCAATTTTAAAATCCCGTCTCAAAGTGTTGTGGGATTGTGGAGCCTGTTGGCAACCCTAGTCACAAGTCAACACCAGCAGTAACACAGACTGGCTGAAAGAATGACCAACAGCTACGACCACTTTGCTGCATCAAAAAGTCTGCAAACTCGGGGGTGCTTCAGTCCTGCTGGTGCACTCTTAGAAGTGTCTGCAGCTGACGTACAGCTTTTGTCTGCGAGAGAAGTATAAACCAACCTTAAGACTACATGCCATTTATTAAAAACATAAACAGCCTGTCAAACCCTCTCTACACACACAATACACAACACACACACACAACATCGCCACAAACGTTGTCACTTTGAGGTCCCTGAGAAATAAATACAGTATTTCTGTTAAATATAAACATTCTTGTTCCCAATTTGGTCATTCTTCGGCAAATCTCCTTTATAAATCGTACACGTCTTATTGAGAACGAAAAATGAAATGTCTGATCCAATTCAAATAAATTCTTTAGACGGCTAACAGTTTTAACAGCTGCATCAAAGAAATGCAGCTGCTTTTGGTTTTTATTTTCATTTACAAGCAGTAGGGTTGCAACGAAGGGTACCTTCGTGTAAGCTTGCATTGTAGCAGCACGAACTGCAGCGGATTTAGGCAAAACAAACTTAGGCCCTGTCCACACTATGCCTTTAAACCATATTAGTTGCATTTAAGTCGGCTTAAAAGTGCTAAATACGGTTTGCGACCACACTACACAGCATTTAATACCGTACTCGAGAACCGGACTCAAGACCACCTCAGGAGGTAGTCTCGAGTCCAGTTCTAATTAGATCGCATCAGGTAGTGCGGTTTATTAGAAGTGTGAATGCTGTAATACCAAACTACATTTTTTTGTGTGTCCTCCAATATCCCAAAATGCTTTGTGGTATGTTTGGCGAAATACTCAGAGCAGGCGGCTGAAGGACTTGCTATCAGTGTACACTCCGCACTAGGTATTCATTTTTATGCTTCAAAAAATCTGTCAGGACATCTCTGTTAAACTAGTGGGGAAAATAACAAAAACACAACATTAAATTAGGCGACTGCAAAAATGAAATGCGATTTAAAAGTAGGATGGGGGATGAACAAATTACGTAATTTGTCAGCTCTGTTTGAAATAAAATTAAGAGGACCAGAATTAGGCTCAGGCAAGATATGAAGGTAAAAACAAAGATTGTTTTGTAATTAACAGCTTTTTCTGCGTTTAATTATAAAACAAAATCAGCTCAATTTGTTTAAAGGGACTTCACCTGATTAAAAATAAAACCAGAAAACTTCAAGCCCTACTTGTGTGTGTGTGTGTGTTCGGATTTACGTTTTCCACAATACTTGTTATATTTCTTTTTAGCAATATGGACCTCTGTTAATATGGGGCATAACACATTATTTTAAAATAAAATACAGTGCATGGTGGGATACTATCGTATTAATTTCCACGGTTCGTTGCGCTGCTGGGAATTGTAACTGAACTATTCTAATGGTGTGTGGACGCATTAAGCCTGACTAAACATGAAACGGTACTTCAGTGTGGACGCTTTGAGCTGGATTAATTAGAGCAGTTTCGAGTACGGTTCTCGAGATCGGTTATATAGTGTGGACAGGGCCTTAATTTAACAGTCACCGTTCCAAGCAGGTTATCAGTCACAATCACATTTTACTACAACTAAAAATATTATTAATAATAATAATAATAATAATAATAATAATAATAATAATAATAATAATAATAATAATATGAACTTACGATTGTAAAGTGACCCCAGAGATTGGATGTGCCTCCATGATACATCAACAGTTGTATGCACAGTCTGCATTCAACTTTTTTTTTGGTCATCTGGGCATTTAACGTAAAAAATCTCAAAAAGCAGAGGGGTTTCGAGACATTTCTTTCAATACAGCTTACGCTATACAGCGCTTTGCTGTCGAGATGGTTAATGAAGAAATTTGCCTTTGGTTAACACGAGCTGGAGCGGGAAGGGACGGACAGTGCTCAGTTTTTTCAAAATTAAAATTATTAGAGTTAGTGTATATTTTGTATGTTTCAAACATATTCTACCATGACACTTCTTACACTGTCTTGTACACTAGGTATGCAGTACATATTTTACTGAAGCACTACAATCACTATAGGTATCGCCCCAGTACTTTGGCATAATATACCCTGCTCCATACACGACAGCAGTGCCACACAGATTTGCTACGTATAACGATTTGGTTGGATTTTAATACAGCAAAATATGCATTATACAGATAAAAAGATCGAATTGTGCATGCGAGTGACATTTAATGTGTGAGTATTCACACATTGTCAAACGATTTCTGTTAACAGAAAAAAACACAGTGCGTGAATGGCGTCTGACGAACCTTCGAAGGTTTAAAACAATCTTCGAATTCCTGGCTAGCGAACAAACTTTCGAACCTTCGAACCTTTTGCAAACATTGTACTGTTATGATTTGCTCACACCCACGAAAAACAAATTCCTCCATATACTGTTAATATAAAACTTCAACAATTTATGGTGGGAAATCTTTGCATGGGGAGGCTGACCTGTATGTTGGTGTATCCGTGGTCGATTTTTAACTGAACCAAAACAACTCATTATGTGCACAGCGGGAGGACTGACTGATATACTGTGCTAGCCGATTGTCCCCAACAGTTTCCCGACTATCCAAGAGAAAATCTCAAGTGGTCCCTTAGTTATTCCAAAAATTAGGCAGCTGACCCTACCGAGTCCCACAAACCAAAATCTTCCACATGAAAGAAAACACAGATTATACAAAAACAAGCGCTTAATGAAGAGCTGACCACTGCTAATATGTATCAGCTTGCTACTATTTCTAAATATAATGCAAAGGACTGTTAATAATACTGTTGAAAACAAAATCATTATTATTCCCACATTGCTTTAACCTTGGCTAGGGCCTCCTGAAATGTGCACAGAAGTGGTGAGCTGTACATGCCTCAGCCTTTTCTTGTGGTTTGGCTTGCACCCATGCTAGTAGTCCAAGCCATTTTCTGAAGAACAATGCATTATTTTGGGTAACCAATTTTTAAAGACCCCAAAAAATTACTATATCAGTAATGCTGAACTTTCAAAAGATGAAACACTTAAATATGTCGTCAATTTCAATGAAAACATACACTTTAATTTGTATGTATAGCAGTGTTTATATTTTACTTTCATTGTCCATTTTTCCAACCCTTTCCAGATTCTGTATTAATATACATTGGTTTAGGTTTCAGGATATGATTATTAATGAAGGCACTAATTACATATAATACTACGTATGATATTGCTGTCTTTAAGCTGCAGTGCTTAGATCTGCTGGCTGTATCAGCTGAATAGACCACACTGTTTAGTTATAAAATAATCGTATTTAAAAAGCTTTTTTGTTGTCCTTTGCATGGTATTAAAGGCTTACTGCATTGACTCCATACCACTGTCTTCTTTGAACACACTTATATGGTTACTTCCTTGCCACAAAGGATATTGGAGTTCTTTAGATATATGTAAAAATACTTGTGTAACAGTACGTATGTGCACACAGACAGACAGACAGGCACCTCTTAATATCCCTATATTCTGATGCTCTCATTCTATACTATCCAAGGGGTCTATTCAGTCTATAAAGGGTTAACGCCTGTCGCAATGAGAAAACAGGAGTACATGACCAGATTTCGTCCACAGCCACCTATTTAATGGCAGATGCTCTTCATAAGAGATCATTCAGATGTGTCGTTAAGCCCCAACGTTTTAGTCTATGAAGGCATGTTTTTTAACGAATTGAGAGAAAGGTTAACAATTACCTCATTAGCATAAAGTTTTCATCGGTCCTGAGTATCAACCTGCTATCCATAAGAGTGAATGACAGCAAAATACTGTTGAAAACTAGGAGTTATTAAACGCTTTCTTCAGTCAAGTCTAAACTAAAGACAGCCTCGGAAGACTACTTTTTTAAAGACATATTTTATTACTACACTTGCTCTGTTATACAGTTTGACATACCCGTGATTAACGCTGCCTATTTTGAAAAAAAAATATCTGTAGCTTTATATGAAGGAAAATGTTTAATATAAATATATAATCACACAAGAACATATTCTCTGGCATTATCATTTTGAAACAGCGTTGTGAAGCGGAGAGCAAGTGAGAGACTGAGAATAGACAGTTATTTTATTATTATTATTTCTTTGCCGTGATCCGCGGCTGACAGCGGTCCTTTTTTTTATTTCTTTTACCTGTGTTCACAATAAACAGTTTGGACGAATACTGCCTATGTGAACCTATTTATTTTCTTGGAGCGTTACAATATACAGCATACCAGTGCTGCTGATGCAGTCGGCTTGCTCAGTATTGCAGAAAACACTAATGAAGCCTCAGTGCGAGGCTCAATCAGTGTTCAAGTTTTTTTTTTTGCGCACCACAAAGGATCCATTTTGTGTACAGTGTGCAATATGGTGTGAAACTTTCACTGATTCATAAACATAAACTCGCCCCTGATTGATTCCCTGCTTTAAGCGGGGTTTATTATTATTATTATTATTATTATTATTATTATTATTATTATTATTATTATTATTACTAGAATTACAGCATTATTCAAACATCATCCTACAGTGCTTTTTGTTTAGTTTTTTTTTTTTTTGGTACTGCAGTTAAGATTGGAAACCTTATCTCTGGATATGGAAATGTGTTCAGCATTGCCAAACAAAACAAAAATAAAAAGTATTTATTTAAAAAATACTTTTTTTCTAAATTATGACATGTCCTGAATTTTTGGCAGACGTGATAGGGGCATCGGAATCAGGTTTTGCAAACTGCCCGTGACTGGCAGCTGCAGACTCAGGTTTCGGTAGTACTGTCGGTGGATTCCGTTTTTCTTTTTGAAACAGCTACCGACGGCACCCAGGAAACATTAATAATGCCATCAAAAAGAGGCAGATTTTTGTTCTTGAATGACTGTATACCCATTCATAAAGTGCTTTGCAACAGTTGCCCGTTTCCTCTTCATTTTATGAATACCAATATGGACGACTTTCGTTAGTTTTAAATGAAATGTGTTTCATTATGGCAGTCGGCAAGTACTTTTATGAATAGGGCTGCAAGTTTCATCACAATTGGATATGTGGTTCTCTACATGCATGCAAAGTTCAAAAGTGTGACACACATGAGTAGGTACAGGCTCCACTGTACACAAATTGCTGGGAATATGCATTAAAGTTTTGGTAAAATATAACAAAGCATTAAAAAAGAATTTCACTTATATCTTTCTTAATTTCCTTGGCTCAAGACCAAACCTACTGTTTGCATTCCGGCAGCCAAAACCAGCTTCTAGGTTTTATAAGAAAAAAATAAACAGAGATGGACAGGAGCCAAATATAACATGTACACTGCCACAAGGGGAGACAGATTGCGTGTGATCCTGCAGCCCAGTTGGCTTGTAAACATTGTGGTAAGAAGTAAGTTGTCACTGAAACCATAGCTGACCAGAACAGCGAGATGTGTGGCTTGTTAACAAAGATAATCTTAACAACAACATATGCAGTAAATCATCACAACAGGTGTTGCATGGGCTTTCCATAAGTAGCTTTCATGTCTACCACTTAAAACAGCTGAAAAATAAAGAATCTGAAAACCTTATAATATACTACTTTTTACAAAAGCAATTAAAAGTTTAATACTAAATTCAGCTTGATCATTATTGGTCAGTCTTATGATCTATTTCAGCTAAACTTTCTTCTGAAAAAAAAGCATTGCAGAAAAGATAGGTCAGGTACAGTATGGTGTTGATTACTATGCTACTACCGTCAGGGCTGGATTAACCTATACGCAAATTACGCTATCGCGTAGGGCCCCTAGCAGAATTGGGGCCCATGCGAGGTCAACGTTTTTGGGACATTTTACCAAACCTGCATGTGGGCGGCCGGGTCCACACACACAGGAAGAGAGGCACACAGAAGCTTGCTTTCGGTTCATTTTTTTATTTATTTTATGACTGCTAAACATTCGGTCTCTCACTCAAGCAGCTTCCTGCTAATGACGTACAATACCAAATGTTCCACGCCCTCTATCTCCTGGGAGAGATCAGAGGCGTCAGTCTGTGCAGGATAAAATGTATGAATCATGCTCAGTTTACGCATTCATTTATTTCAGTTTTAGGGCCAATTTAAAAACCTGACCTGTCTCAAATGTGCACAGTATGCCTCTTTACGTGTAATATTCGCCATGCACACAGTGCCGTGCAGTGATTATGTCATGTGACTACAGTATATGCAATCTAGGCAGGAAATTTAAATACTACACACTGTAAACAAGAAAACGGATGTCTCTAAAAATGTGTCTGCAGCAGATCACAGAAAGCAGTATCCAGCAGGAGTTTTTCACAGCGATGGAGGTACGTACTTTTGTAGTCCTGCAATGTTACTGTAGATCACTACCAAGAATCAGCTGTTGACAGGCATTCAGATTCAAGTATTCACCGAAAGAGAAAGGCGGAAATCCAGAGCAGTACCGCGACTGCTTTACTTGAAAAGAAACAAAAAACAGTGACTTGCATGTTCCAAAAGTCCACTGAAAACCGTGAAGCAAGAAACACATTACATTTTGACCTGACAGAGTTTGTTTGCGCAAATATCCCTCTTGAAAAATTGGCCAACCGAAAGTTACTTAAATTCTTCAGAGTGAGTGTAGCAAATGGTGTAGTGATTCCTTCATCAGCCCAGCTGAGACGTGAATACTTACCTAAAGTTGCCGAGTATCACAAGCAGGAGATTATGGCATTGGTAAAACAGTGTGGTTGCTTGTCAGTGGTCACTTACGCATTTTATTTGTTTTGCAAGGTCTAAATGGTGAACATGCACCTGACGTAGAACTGAAAGCTTGCAGATACCCTACAGGCTGTCAATTACAACACCGTTTCACAAGCTATTGTGCATAGGGCCCCCAAAATATGGGCTAGCATAGGGCCCCCTCGTCCTTTAATCCGGCCCTGACTACCACTAACGATTACTGTCTACTATATGAATATCCTATTGCATGATTTAAAAGCAAAGCATCCTATAAATGCTTCTTATTTTTAACAGAATGGTGTCTGAACCTACTCCATGTTAACAGCCTTTTGGAGTTCAGCTAGTATGCTATGAAATTAGCTTCAGTTAAGCTTGAAAGGGTCATCCATTTTTTTTTTCTTTCTGTATTCTCTTAATATGCTGATTTAATCTGAAACACGTACGTGGAGTCACTGAGGCCAGGTTCCCACACATTAGCTGTTGTTGTTTTTTTCATTTTTGATTCAGTGTGAACTAGAGTCAGCTACTATATGTTGATGCACATCCCTGTTGATCTAATCCCTTATTTTCAAACGCAGCAAATCAGCCTTCTGGATATGCTAGCGGGCTGCCTATTCTCTGTGGGAAAACAAAAAGAATAATAATGGCTCTTTTTCCATCACTACCATTGGTAAATATAGCATTGGCCCTTTAGCCGTGAATTGACTCTGACAATTTAATATGAACCATTTACAAGTTTGTTCCAAAACTATTTCCTCGACCCCTCAAAGCTCTCCAAGACTTTGTTTCATGCTTGCGAGAGTTCACCAAACTGTGAGATTTTTCAAATGTAAATAACTGAGATATTCCCTTTGAGTACCAAGCACTTCATGGGCCCTGTTTTGAAATAGCAAAAACTTATTGTCATAGAGGAATAACTTACATCAATGACATATGGGCTGCAGTGAATTAAAAGGGTATTATTTGCATTGGGGTTCTGGTGATATTATAATTCAAAAAGACCAATGATTTATGATTAAGTCACCAGAGATGCAAATAATAACCTACAGTAATCACAGCTGCCCATTTTCTATAAAATATATGGGATATCTAATGTTAAACTGAATAGTTTTTTTTTAATTTTAAAAATACAGTTCACGGGGCGTGAGCTGGGTGAAGGAGAAGGCAGAAGAAGCAGCAAGGAGAGTTAGTAGGACAGAAGGTGGTCACTGACTGAGGGCGACGATGCCGACACATCCCAGGCGCAGAGGACCCAGCAACCGAAACGGGATAGAAAATATGGTCGCTGACTGAGGGCGACGATGCCGACACATCCCAGGGGCAGAGGACCCAGCAACCGAAAACATGTATGAGGGTTATGACTCGGAGAGCCGCCCCTCGAGAGGCAGAATAGAACAGAGCCTCGAGTGAAGTAAGATAAGCGCAGGAGCTGCGACAGGACTGATTTTGGCCGGGGTCCGCTCTGACTCACATGGTGAGAACCCCCTGAAGGTAAGGGAGGCGGATGCCTAGCCCTGAGGTCGGGGAAGTGAGACTCACTTGCCCCCAGAGACGACCGATGCGAAGGCATGTAAGAAGGTGGAGGAGGGGAGGAGGAGGAAAACGAAACACTCGACAGAAAAGTTGCAGGTGATCAAGGCTTAAATAGAAAATAGATGCTAATTAGCAGGAAATTAGAAAATTAGAAGATTAGATGATTAGGAGCCACCCAGCTCCACGCCCCCTGAACCACGCAAGCTAACATTTAAACATAAGAAAGTTACTCACAATCAGATTATCTAGCTTCTTTTACCAATAATCAAAGGCAGTGTTCTTTGTTGTGTTGTTGTTTTCTTGTTCGTAGAAGAATGATTTAGCGTTACAATCTCAAAATGAGCTGCAGCCCACAGTTTAAAAAATGCACTGAGAATTCAAAGTAAACATGTTGGAAAAGTTATCATTACTTTGGGTACTTATGACTTCTGTATGGCTTAGGACTCAATAATAGGACTTATCCGTGTATTATATAATTTTAAAACTGCTTAGAACAATTTAAACTGTCCCGTTCTGTAAGTAAGTTGTACCTTGTTAGTTTTATACAGTTACACAAACAAATGGGCTTTGCTCTTGGATGGAACCCAAAGTTTGTTGAGGGTAGATATCCTCAACAGAACAGATATGTTTTAAACACACCAGGCTCCTGTACTATAGTACTGGAGGACATTCTGACAAGTCCAGAGGGAACATATTTCAAATGCTGTACCAGAAACTGCTCTTAGTGTATTATGACAGGGTTCAAGAACAGAAGGTTGTTCTAAGTTTCATTGTTTATTCTAAGTGGTCCTGTCTCTCTAGCCTGTCCTTCTGATAAATTGTTGAGGTCTGAAGAAGTTTACTCAAGGGAATTAAATATTCTTGAATGACAAAATTCATTAACTAATGATCAAACAAGTCTTTAATTCCAGCGCCCCAGTAAATTGTGACAAAACATGTTGAGTGGATGCCCAATATTTTATCTTTTAAAAAGTATATATTCAAATTGTATTAACTTTAGTCGTGTACATTCTGATTCACCCAGACTGAAATGCATAAACAGCATCAAACTCCAAAGCATCAAAATTGCCAAACCCCCTGCTGAGTGTCTATGAATAGGCCTCTATTTAAATTGCAGGGACAATGTCATGGTTGAGCAAGCATTCCCACTCAGGAAGCAACAGGCCTATCATTTCATATCACAATAAACAATGTCCAGTTTTGTTACTAGTCGACTGATTAAACCCCCCAAAAATGAACAATACCGACAGAAAAACAATCATCTTCAATGATGGGTTGACAGGAAGAAAAAAAAACGAATTGAACAGTTTGCGATTTACTTCTGGCCCACTTAAGCTCTCTCGTGCAGTTTCTCACACTCCTGAAATCTTTCAGGGTGAAAGACATCATCTGCAGTCTAATTGCAAAGGTCATTTATTTAGTTCCACTGCCAAATGGATGACTGCCCAGAAATCAGTCAATTATGAAAACAAATCTCTCGTAAAACAACATGCTGTAGGTTTAGTTGGTATAGACACAGGCATTCCTATATATTTAGCAAAAGTAAGGAGCAGTTGTAACAGGTTAGGTAGGAGAACACTTACTTTGAAGTTAAATGCATTTGGGAACTGAGCAGAAAAAAACCTCACCACCCATGTCTTTCTAGAATAGACTGGTGCTGAAGTTTATGCCAGTTTCTACTACGTTTAAATTTGAAGCATTTTTATTTTGGTAATTTTTATTATTTAGTTGAGTACTTAAAAATAAAAACAAAGAGCTCTGACACATGTTATATTACAAGTGATTGCTGGACACTGTAACAAAGAGACCAACATGACATTAAATTAATCACATAAATTCTTGACACATTTTTAATGATGAGATTTGACCACTGAAAGATGACAGGTTTGGGTACAAGTGCCACACTCAACTTTGCACTGCTTTAAAAATATAAAATAAATCGAAATACTGGCAGTGATAAAATGATCACATAATTTAATACTGTACATAACCAGAATAAGGCAATTCCACATCCTAGAGACATCGGAAATAAATGGTTCAAGAGGTAAAGAAGTTACACTTTATTTTTAACAGTTACTCTCCCTCAATTTAAAAACAGCTGGATAATCTGTAGAGGAAAATATATTTTTTTTAAATGACCTTGAGCAAACACACATAACATTATAACATTTCCTCTTGATGCCCAGATATCTGGTCATGTGCTACTCGCGGTATTGAACATTATCTACTCTATTGATGGTTTATAAAGGATGGCGCTCTGTATTTCTGAGTTCAATAACTAACTAACAAGCACATTCTATTTGTATCATCTTCTAAATTGCTTGCCTTTTTCTTTTTGCTAAAGCTTGAGTGTTTCCAGATGTACTGGACAGTCTAACCTGGTAGTTTGGCTCTGTTAACAAGACATTGTTTTCAGATATGACAATATCCTGTCACCATCTTGATAGCCTAGCTGTTTGCAGTTCCATTTTCAGAAATAAAAGCTTTTCATAAGCGTCTGTGGCAACAGCTGCTAAAACAAGAACCAGCTGAATCAACCATATATCAATATCTTATGCTAGTCTAAAGAAAAGACTATATTTTTTTGGAGGGGTGGGGGGGGCATTGTTTTAGTAGTGTTGCTTGACAAGGATTTAATAGTTGTTTCAGTAGTTTTGGGATAAGGTTAGAGTTGAGGTTAGCTACTAGGATGGAGATAGTTGCGACTGAAAACAAACTTAAGTAGATGAAATTGTTTGCTGCATAACTCACAGCATGATGCATGTTGTTTTATTTCCCTTCTCCCTAAGTGAAGTTTCAAAACTTCAAAATGCCATAATGCAGAATGTTTATGTGCATACTAGCATTATAACAATTTCAAGTTATACACAATATGTTACGAACCACAACCCATTATCATGTTTTGAGTGGTGCACACAATTGCATTGACAGTTGAATGTGAATTCATAGCCATACAACTAAGCCAAGTATGATGTTAAAATGAAAAGCAACTTGATTTCATGGCTTATTTGTTTACTCTATATTTTCACCGGATATGTGTTATCTGATTTTACAAGGACTGAGTCAAATTTCATTTCGCATTACAGCCCTGGAGAGAATGGCCAATGACATTTTTTTCCCCAAACAAACTTAATTCTGAGTGTAGACATTACAAAACCTCTGGACAACATTAAATCTTTAGCAGAAGAGGTTCCTTCCTGAATCAAATTAAAAAGTAGCAGGGTCAAACCACTAGTTTCATCTTTTAAACATCTGGTTGGAAGCTTAATTGTATTTTTTGTGTTTGTTTTTTTGTTTGCTTGTTGTACTCTGAATTATACAAATATATAGCTTATAGTTAAAAACTGTTGCCACAAGGATTAATGTGTAAAGGTTATGCTGGTCCACCATTGCGTTTATTGTGGGGTGGTGTCAGAGGGCACTATTGACCTCTTGGCTTTACAATGTTCCTGGGGCAAAAGCACAAACTATTTTCATCATGAGACTCTCCATGAGCAAATTGGGATGGAAGTTTCCCTTTATGGGTTTAATAATCTTATCTTTAAAATATTGCTATATTTTTGAAAATGTTATTTCTTACAAGTTTCGTATCATGGGTGCCTTCTCTATCATTCTCAATTGTAGTTTCTGTTTAGATTATTTACCCAGGTGTCCCTTTTCAACCTGCTGAGATCTAAACCTACAGAATCACAGTTTAAAGGCACCAAAATTAAAGTTGCACACATCCAGTGGTTATTTTCCACTATGGAATTCAGCATTTTCAGTGACTGAAAAGGGGCATTGGGTAGCATATACAGTAGATAACACATTTCATTGGATAATAAACAGATAAGAAAATGAAGATTGTATAAAGTATTATTTTAATATCACACATTCCTAAAATTCCTACTGTATCATATTATTTAGCATAACTCCATTTTCTAGCCGGTTTTCAGTTTTCCACAACCAAATATGGACAGCTACATTGTGTAATAAACCACAATAACAATATTCCTGCAATTGACACAAAATTGATTTT